>OX439344.1:36835631-38084521 GCA_949319445.1 Mythimna lalbum
CACCGTCCTGAAACACGCGATACCCTCGTATAATGCTTGCTCGACACGTCACTAATCGCATGGCCAATAAAAATCATACGTCATAATGACATTCAGCGCTCAACGTCTGTATCTCGTAATGATCGTTGAGTCTAAAATAATAACACGTGAGTCTAAAACGTTAGAAATGTGTGTAATGTAACCAAATCTAACCATGGCAACCGCCGAGACAATTATAATAATTGACTATCGCAATGGCATATTCGCATGGCTGCGGAAACAAGGGGTCAACGAGATGACTTGAGAGTAGGTAATAATAGAACAATATTGAATAAAATATAGATTCGTTTAAAAGAACAGAAAAGTATTCTTTATCGCAACTTTACGTCATGACACGTTTATTGTACGGTATGATTAGAGGGAATGTGAGGTGCGTTGACGTAAAACTGCGAATTAAAGCCGGCACACACGGTGAGGTGGAGCGGCGGCGGCTCGCGCACGTGATACTGACCGGTGCGATGGCGGGGTAGCCCGGCAGTTCGATCTCTTTAAGGTTGGTGGGCTGCGGCGCGCACGGCGCGTGGGTGTCTCTGAACACTACCGCGCGGATTACGCCGCGGATGTGCTCGTCGGGCCACACGCCTAGTAAGATCCTTTGAGGCCGTCCCCTTCCCTTTGGTCTTAAATCTGGAAATTCGCATAATAGTAAAACGTGAACACGCAGGGAATTATGGCGTCATTTATGTCGTTGTTATAGCTTATACAAAATATCAAATAATAAAACATTTAGATTTGTAATAGGATCCAGGTAGGGAGACACTTATTACTTAGAACAGTCTATAGGATTGCAATACATAAGCGCTGTTTATGTAACACAAACTTGTGTGCATTCATAAAACTTTTCTGCCAGGAAGCTGCCAACACGACACAAGAAAACTACGCCAAATGAAAGGTAAGTAATATAATAAACTGACACATTGAAACATTTAGTTTTAATTAAGTATACATGACATCTAACTTACTTGCGATTGTGAGCTCTTTAGATGTGCCGCAGAGTAAAAAGAAAGAAAATTATTATTATTTCCATAACCGTTCACCCTATCACAAATAGTATGCAATATTCGAACTTAACTAATTAGGCTTAAGATCAGATGTCGAAAAACTGAGACGCGCCTTGGAAGCGCAAGCTTAGAGACATCCTTATATCGAACATGCAACTGTCAACAAGAGCGCGCATTGACGCGCGTTAAAAGAGTGTAGGAAATCGTTAACGCGCTGTGAAAGTAGCCCGTCGTCGTAGTTGCGCGCTTACGCCCCTTATCATACGTTTATTACCATTAGCTTACATTTGAGGATTCATTTAGACCACCATGACAAGTGTTGAACGCGCGTAAACGCTCGTTATCTGAACCCTTCTTTATTTCTAACGCGCGCTGATGCACGTTTTTGAAGGAAAAAGATAGAAGAACAGCTTGTTCTCTCAGAAGCCACCACAGTCCAGTCATTGCGCTTGGTACTAATATATAAAGGCGATGTTAGATGATAAACTTTAGGGTTTGGTTCCAGTTCAGTAGCTTCACAGGAAAGTGCAGCTGGTTCTGGTTTGTTGTTCATTTCGTTAGCAGTAACTAGGTGAAGGTACGCAGGTTTAATGTAAGAGAGACGTTACATTTCCCCTGACCTCGATAAGCAAGATCTATTTAAAAGCCCCAAACTTTATACTTAAATTAATTTAACATTTCAATAACAAACAATTTCATATTAAACGATAGCCCTTTCTCAATGAATTAAACTTTAAACGTTTTCTTGTGTCGTACCTCTACCTGGTCTATCATATCCATAAAAGGCTAACGCTCATTTTAGAGTCAGCCTACTATAGATATTAAATACGTATACATATTCATAATGTTTCACACAGTCACAAATAATACGCGATACGACTATTGCGCTCGCAGGGCAGATAACTTCGCAACGCTAAAACATAATTTTTATTATATTTCGCACACACCTTATAATTATACATGTACATCGTACATTATTCAATACCTATTATAAGAGTATTATCATTTAAAAGGCTTTTACAGAATGTCGTATCACAGGTTGCTTACATTTTTTCTATATAAAATGTTCTAAGTTATATCTGTTTAAATTGAACGTTAACAGACGTTGACAGACTAAGCGTCGTTTTTGTTCAATAAAGTCGAAAGAGCACTTGCTTTCTGTTATGTTATTCAACGGCTTATGAGATGGAAATAATTTTGTATTCTGTATTCAAGCTCAATATTTCTAGGTAAGAACCCGATTAATGAGGAACAATGATTGTAACTTGACAATTTATATTTGAGTAAGCATCATTGAAGACTTATCTATTTAAAAAGCTACGAAACTGTCGAACATGATGTATATGTAATTATATAAAATGATAAGCAACCTGCGACAACATTCTCGACAAGCGGAGATGTGCTGCTGCAGACGCGCGCGGCGCACATCTGCACTCGTCATTAAGCCAGGATCAGACTGGCGGACGCGGCTTGCAGTATAAAAAAAAAGTCGTGTCGTCGCTGAACATTTTCTAATTAAAGTAATGGTCAACATTAAAAGGGAGAGACTTATGTTAAACGTTGTAGACTACAAGGGGCTTTCGCCAGTAATCCGTGCTTTGAAATAGAACAATGAGTAGACATACCTGCGCCGCCGTCAGCGCTGGGACCCAGCATGTTGTGCACACGGTTGGCGTACAGCACGAAAGTCGGGTATGGGATATCGTATTTCCGGGCTGCCTGTGACAGGGAGAGTCCTTCCTTGAGCACGGAGAAGATGGCTTCAGCCATGGTCTCGGGTCGCCAGGACTTGAGCGGACCACGCTCGCGGAATCGCAGGTTGTGCACCAGTGTCTGCGTGTTCCAGCACTTCTGCCACATCGACTGAAGTTGGTATTGATAGCTATCTGTAGAGGTAATAAAGATTCGTGTTAACTTTTGATTCTGATTATAGGTTTAGGGATGGGAACAAGATTTAGACATTAAATTGTAATAATTTCTGTTACGAATCATAAAAACATGGCTAGATTGAAAAGGCAAAAGGCTTTAACAGCATTAAAAAAAAAAAATTGTAGTTATCACAAGATAGAATATAGTTTGTCAAATGTCAAGTTAAAAATATTTTTTTTAGTGTTATTGGCAAATGCATCGAGCAAGAAGCGATATTCGTCTTACATCTATGAGCACTTCATACTGTTCTATATCTCAATTCGAGAATTTTATCGATTGTGATAATTTAAGCAGTGTATTATGCAGGAGTCCAGTTCCATTCACGATATCGAGTGTATCGACTTCATCCTTGGAGGCGATTAACTGACTCGTCTCGCTATTGACTAATCAGCTTTAATCATTATAAATTGCATTTTACTTGTGTTATCTATGCGAAATTAAAAAGTTCATGTTGTGTTTTTAATCTTATTACGCGGTTTGTTATTGAGGGGGACTTTTGAATTAATTAATTTGGGCAAATGAAAACTGGTTGGGCATTTAGACATTAGTTGTTACATCCTTTTATATCGTTTTTATTTTATATTATTGTCAATTCTTGGCTCGGCTGGGCAGCGTTCGGGAAACCGCGCGGTATCTTCTTGTCCAACATACCACAGTGTCTCAAGACGAAAGTCTTGAGACACTGTTGTATGTTGGACTTCTGTGGACCAGTGCGTGTTGCCATACGGCACGAAACATGGTCGCTTACAATGAGCCTCATCAAAAGGCTTACAGTCACCCAAAGGGCAATGGAAAGGGCTATGCTTGGAGTTTTCTTGCGTGATCACATCAAGAATGAAGATATCCGTAGGAGAGACAAGGTCACCGACATAGCCCGAAGAATCGCCAAACTAAAGTGGCAGTGGGCAGGGCATATTGCTCGTAGAACGGATGGTCCATGGGGCCGAAAGGTTCTAGAGTGGCGTCCGCGCACTGGAAAACGCAGCGTTTTAAGGATTCCCACAAGATGGCCCGACGACCTGTTGAGAGTCACGGGAAGGCGGTGGATGCGAGGATCGCACAGGATCGGTCGTTGTGGCGACGCTTGAGAGAGGCCTATATGTCCAACAGTGGACGTCTTTCGGCTGAAATGATGATGATTCTCAATTTATTTTAACATTTATGGCATGAATGTATAATATCTTTTAAAGTTACTTTTTTAAGATATTTGAAATAAAATTGTAAATTCGTTTAGTTTTTGCGTCAGAGGGCCCCTAACCCGACATCTGCTAGCCAAGTATGGAATGCCGTAAACTTAAGCTTTCTGTAACTTTAGATAGGTAATTTATTGACTTCCCGGATCATTCCCTATTGAATATTTATTTTTAAGTAACACCTACTTCAATTGAAATTTTTCAGTTTTTTTAAATAAGGTAGACATAAAACGCGCACGACAGTTTATGTAAAAACTATTTTTATTTACGATGCGTCGGTGCTGTCTGTACCGAGTGCATTATCAGGATGACACTGACCGCTTACGTAAATATTTATATATATTTGTAGTAAGCATATGTATGTAATTATAATAGTATATCTTTTTTTTGTTATTTCATTGATAACTATTTTGTATGTACTTATTTTCCTATTACTGTTACACACGGTGTCTACATCTCTATTTTCTTTTAACTCTCCTTTCGCAGGCATGCTGAAAGAGATTTCTTTACAAAAAAAACATTACCTCTACCTATTTTTCTGTTTTTCTTCTAATCTTTTACTTTGTGTGTGAACCTACATAAACCGTACGACAAATAAATAATGCACTTTGAATTTCAAATTCGTACTTGATTTACCCGCGGTTTCTGTAATGAAATTATCGCATATTGCACGTTAATAATGAACTGATGCGATTAATGTAGCAAATTTAATTTACCAGTTCCCAGCAGCTAGTGAGCTGCTGGGAACTGCTCAATTAAATTTGCTACAAAATTGTGTGTGACAAACTGTCAAAGAATAGTGCTTCTTTGACAATTTGTCACATTAATTTACGATCATTATCGTTCCCGAACATGGACATGAGGCCTTGATTAACACCTGTTCAAATTTTAAACATAAAATAATAAAAAATACATAATACTCTCCAAATACACGAAAAAGGCATATTTAAAAACAAATCCCTTTTCCAGACAATCAAAAGAAACATCCTGAAGTAAGTGAAATAGAACGATAAGCTGAAATAAATAAATATAAGACACCCTACATACTGACCTCCATAAGGAACCTGTTACTACAAGAAAAACAAAAATTAGCGGAAAGTAAATAAAACTACAAAAATTGTAAAAATAAAGATTTTATGTGTATAAAATACAGTCTTGTTGAATTAGGATGAGAGATGGCATTATCTTCGCATAAAAGTTTAATATTGACAAAGGAATGATTTGAGGTTGTTTATAGTAGGTAAATCCACTAATGTGTGTTGGTTCTACCTCCTTATTTACTTAACGACTTTTATGCTTAAATGTTTTTACAGTCTTTTATCTTAGTTATGCTAATGTTATGCTGTTTTTTTTGTGAAGCTTCTATAACCGTCAAAGCTTTTGTAAATAAGGAATTAAAACCATAAATAAGTATAATTAATTGTACGGAACCGTAGTTCTATACAATGTACATATTTGTTGTTAATGGTTTATTTATGCGTAACATTTTAATTACATATTTTTTTTTACAAAAATTACCCCTTTTTCAAAGATATTAAAAACATTGTGAAAAAGGGGGATTAATATAACACTGATCAACAGATACAAAAACGTACTAATTGACATACATTAAATCTATACTAATATTATAAAGAGGTAAAATTTGTAAGTTTGTAAGTTTGTATGTAGGGGGTAATCTCTGGAACTAATAATCCAATTCTAAAATTTTTTTTACTGGCAGAAAGCTACATTATTCCTGAGTGCTATAGGCTATAAATTGTTTCTATAGCATGTATATTAACCGAGCTATCACAACTTTTGTCTAGCAAGTCGGAAAAAAATACCTCATAAAATAGAATTATTTGCGTGCGCTGCCTAAACAGTTGCTTAAAATTAAAAACAATGTATGACTACCTGGTTTGTCTTAATTATTTCTACAAAAAAGTCCGCGATACCATATCTCTATCTTTTATATTTCATCTTTTATACTTCTTTTATTGCATTAAAAATATTTTTTTTCGGCATACTTACGTTTGGTTGATTATTTGAGCAACAAAATATTAATTCTTATGACAATAAATTATTTCAGTATCACAAGAACATTATACAGATAAGATTTCCTATTTACAGCATAGCAATTGGTCATACAGTTTCGAAGATAATATAAAATTACTAAAACGCAAAATGCCCCTAGCGTAACTTTCATTGTGCAGACGTTTTACCTATTTTTTTTTTTTATGGTGGGCAAAAATCATCTTATGACAACCCCCGCCCTTGGGTGGAGCGAGAGATAGTGTCAGACTCTTACTGACTAAAAACCCACCCCGTTCCTTCTAGCCTTCAAACCAGGGCACGAGTTCCCTTTCGGATAACCCTGGACCCGGTAGGCTTCGACCCAGCTGGGCCTCTGCTGTTGCTGACAACTTCTTGAGGCGCGCGGGAACAGTGCGCGCCGTTGACGTCTTGGGCTCGGTCCATTACCGGACGATCGGACAGCAAGCTACCCATGGCTCGCCGTCCGCGAGCCCGTGTCTACGGTGGCCGGAAATCGGGATCGGAATCCCGGCGGCGGCGGCGGGGGCGCCGTTGCCTGATGCGGTCTGCCTCCGCCTTTGCTAGCATTACTGCTTCGCAGAAGGAGGGGACCGCCTGCCATTCCTCCTCGCTAAGGACCATGGCCTCAACCAGAGCCCGCCGCGAGAGGTGTCCGCCGCCGATCGCCCCCACGAGGGCACGGCGATGCTCTGCCCAGGCAGGGCACACCTCGATTGTGTGCTCCACCGTGTCCTCCGGGCGTTCCGCACAGTGGCGACACTCGGGCGTCTCTTCCGCTTTAATTCGGTGCAGGAACCTCCCGAACTTGCCATGTTTTCTGAATCGCGGTGTTAAGACTTTCTGTGGATTGATGACCCTCTCGAATTATTATGCCCACGTTGTCGTTAGTTGGAGTTCTTCTGTCAGTTGCTTATTGGTTTCGGTTGTTTCGTTCGTATGGTTGTTGTTGTTGATAGATACCTCATAATCGAAAATATCGTAATTTCGTTGTACGTTTTTGTATGTTCGTAGTTTCGTACTTCGTTCTATCGTAATAATCGATACGAGTTATTCGATATTACGATTGTTTTGTTTTGTAAAGGCGGACGGTGTTCGAGTCGCTCTCCTTTTGTTCATAATTGTTTTCAAGTCTGTGCGTAGTTTGTTGAGAGCATGTCTAAAAGGAAATCTCAACTGTCCCGGCAGACATCACAGACAAGAGCCGCTCGAGTACGCCGTACGGAAGAATCTGCCCCTGAAAATGAGCAGCGCCTCTCGAGAAATAGAGAATATATTTCGCAAGCACGCGCTAGAGAATCTAGCTCCGAGCGCTCACAGCGCCTCGCTAGCCAAAATGTGAGGACATCGCGGGCCCGTGCTCGAGGAACTAGCGCTGAACGTGCGCACCGTCTATCTGAGTTAAGGCAGCATGTCTCTGAGACAAGGGATAGGGAGACTAGCGCTAAACGCTCGCGGCGGCTTGGTAGGCAAAATGTCATAACATCGCAGGCCCGTGCTCGGGAATCTAGCGCTGAACGTGCGCAGCGTCTATCTCATTTAAGGCAGCATGTCTCTGAGACAAGGGATAGGGAGACTAGCGCTGAGCGCTCGCAGCGGCTCGCTAGGCAAAATGCCATAACATCACAGGCCCGTGCTCAGGAATCTAGCGCTGAACGTGCGCATCGTCTAATCGAGTGTAATCTTATTTTAAAACAAGAAATTTTCCGCGGACGAAGTCGCGGGCAGAAGCTAGTATAAAAATAAACAGGCAGCATGTATGAGTAAAATCAGGTCATTTTATGATGATTAACTAAAACTAGGATGAAAAAATATCATCATTGTTTTTGTTTAAACACTTGATATTAACGTAAATAAATGATTATTGTTTAAATACGGTATTTAAGTAGGCTATAATAATGATAAGCGGAATATTTATAATATATTAGCCCAGCAGTCCGTGAGAGCTAAATTCTGGACGGAAAATTGAAAAGGTCTAAACATTTCCTAATACTTAAAATAAAAGTAGATAACGTCGATGTGAACTGAATTTTTGCTTTCTATCAGAAAGAAAGTGTTAAGGTTTCTGGCAGTGCTAGTTACTACGGATTTTTTTAAAGAATCGGTATGCTACAAGTTTTGATTTTAGTATAAAAGGTTTTTTTACAAGCTTTTAATTAGTTTCACCTGTCCCGATGTTTGTCTGTCATTAAATCTTGTAGATTAACTTTGACACACTTCCCGGTTGCCGATTGAACTGTAATTTTGCATGCATATGTAAATCAGATGACAGTGCAAAATTGTTATGATAAGAAGCTGATCTGATGATGGAACCGGAAAGTAGCTATAGGAACTTGGTAGTTAAACGACACAACCCCATCGAGTTTGGGCTCGTATGATTCGTCTTGACGAGTATTAATTATATAGGTATACCGAGCTATAAAAGCATGCTATGAAAAAATTGTTTTCATTAAAAGCTTGTTTATTAATTTAGTTAAGTTTGTAGTCAAAAGATCAGAAGAACTTCTAACCACAAAGAAACTAAAGCGGTCTTCGGTCAGAAAAAGTGTTAGTTACTTAGTTTTGCTCAGATATAACTAAAATGATTTCCTTGAGCTAGAACCTACGCTGGATGGCAAAAAAACTATTACATTGGCGTTTTATCATTTATTGCTATTATTCTTAAAGTCATAGATTGATGTCGTTTATGAGCATTCATCAAAGTGTAAACTATCAAAACACTGAGTGTGGCGAACAAATTAATTAAGGTATAGCACCATGAATTGACAATATACTGCCGCTTCAAGTTAAAACCGTCTAGTTTTCACTTTACAATATATTCTACGAAATAGTTACTTACGTTTTTATCAATTCATCGCTTTTTATGATATTATTTACTCTTTGAAATTTAAGAATTTGAATTTGATTTTTGAATTTTTTTTTCTTAGAAGTGTTTAAGTGAACAGTATTAATATTTTTTAAAGTATTGCGTAACAACCCGTAAAGTACCTTTAAGCTATTTATAAAGTACCTAGTTTAATTTGAAAACAGACCAGTTCCGACTGTAGACCACACTCTCAAGCAGTATACTACCGTCAATGCTTTTTATACCATAACATGACTTTCGTGAGAATAGGTTTGGTAAGAAAGTGAGAGCTCCTTGTGATATATAAAATGTATTCACTTATAAAGGGTATAGTAAAAACATAGTAGAGCTGCGCAGACCCAGGCGCGCAGGTGAGCTTGTGTGTAACAATGCAAGAAAAAGTGAGAATGCGAGCGTGCGTTTAATTTATATTTAGCGATAAAACATAATTGTGTATTTCATTGAAAAATATTTATGCGGTAAAAACATTCTTCTGTTTCCTGTCAGGACTGGCATTCTGTAATTATGAAGGATGCACAAATGTTGCGAACCTGCGACCATCTTTTCGGTCTGCAGGACGTTTAGCCCGCGGCCCGACAATGAGTACAAAACTAATTATATTGCTATAAGTCCGCCATCGTCGTGCCGACGCGACAGGTACGGTGAAAGCTGGTTTAAAAAAAAATGATTTAGTTAGCTATTTTGTTTTTATGATAGTGATACTATCCCAAATATGTTTATATTTTTCTATTTAAATAATCGAATAAATTGACAAAACTAGAAGGCCAGTTATAAAAATTCTCATTTTTTTGTTGGTCAATTAAGTAATTATTTTCTTCATTATTTAAAGCATTTAAGGCCAATTAATGAGAAAAATATTGTTAATCATCACATAATAACATATCGTAAATATATTTATGTTATGCATTGAATCGCCTTTTTAGCAGAGAGCATTATTTTTAAAATGTATATTAACAATGATATTTCCGCTAACTAAGGAGCTGTTACCATAAACTTAGTTCAGTGACGAGCAAAAACACGCGTGTAGTCCGGCTTTACATTCCAACTATTTTAATAGAGAACGAAATAAAGTTTTAAAAAGAAGTAGCAATTTTTTTATCGTATAAATACAGAGCCGTGGAGGGAAATAATAAACATAGCATTTTTAATAACGCATCATAAGAATCTGAATTATTTTTTGAAATAATTAAAATATCACGTTTCCAGTTTTATTAGCCGGTTGTGTATTTATTATTGTATTTACAGTAAAGACATGAAACACTATATGGTTCCGTGCTATCTTCGCAAATCTTAAAAATTACTTGATGGCTCACAACAGCCAGCTGATAACAGGACGTCAGATATAATTTTAGCCATACTATTAATTAAACATATAACTTTATTGTGAGTATCGCGATAAGGTTCCCCTCATTAACATTAAAGTATTTTATTGAGCAAATATTTGAATAATAAGGACATGGTGTGAAGTAACCCATCGCTCGTGACAAGGGAACTTGGGTTATCAAGGACTAACAAAAATGCATGAAATTATAATATTTCAAGATATAGTTAGCCACCTTCCTAACTATTTTAAATATTACCCAAGTGTAGTACCAAAAACACAGTCACTTGAGTATTTTATGTTTTTGTTTTAATCATTTAATCAAATGTAAAGTTTATTGATGAGACATACATATAAGGTAGCTTTGCACGGGTGTTAGAAATTCTCGGTTTGTCTATATGATGTACCTACATGTTACATTAAACCCTTCTCAATAATCACTTTGTCTTTTGGTGGATTGCATGATAATCCATTTTGAGTTCCCTAGTTGTTCATACAGACAGACAGACGCGGTCGGGACTTTGTTTATAATTAACGATAATTTCTATTCAATGTATGTTGTTCTGAGATTTATTACGTCGTTTTCCCATAAATGTCGACTTCAACAATGTTATTTGCTAACCCTTACCTGCAGACGGATCAGTGCATTTTAGTCATCTGAACCAAGGATTAGGAGCAAAGCTATTTACCTATTCTCAACTGTATGTCCAGACAGGCTGAACATGAGTGAAAGCCTGCATGTTCACTCCAAGACCTAAACCATGACGTTTAAAGTAAGACTGCTTTAATCTTGTTTCAGTGTGGGTAAGAGACAGAGCTATACTGGTTGTCTAGCCCCAACTCTTACCCATACTGAAACAAGATTAAAACAATCTTACTTTGAACGTCATGGTAATCTCACTGGTCTTTACACGTGCTCCAAAGATTTTGGTAAGCATTGATACAGTCTTAGATATGCCATTTCTTGGCACTGAGGTGACCGACCACACAAGACGGTCTGAGGAACAAATTAAACGAAATAACAATTTAAATTAATTGTCTGTCTCTTATTACCAATAACAATTAAATTGATATATTTATAAATATGTCATGCATATGACATAAATATTGATATACTGACCAACAATTGTTAAATTATATGAAGCTCTCCGAGCGCAGACAGTATCTTTTGATTGATGTCTGGAAATTGAGGCTTAAAATATATTACCTCGTTCTTAGTTATAACCATAATTTTTAATGGAAAATTACACACCACGTCTCAACGTTGACATACCATTTAAGGTCTTGGGTAAATGTCAAAACGTCTTAATTATTCATGTGTTTATAAAATATTCTGATACACGTTGAGTTACAGGTGATGCCTGTTATACCCTTGTATTATGTTTTAATACCCACATACTTATATATCTGTTTGAAACTAGCCATCAATTTATTATGGGAGTCGACAGCTTTTATGATTTACGCAGTTCGAAGACGGCTTGTAAACTTACTTTGTATTCGTGTAAAGATATTCGGTCTGTCTGTCTAACCTTTTCCCAACACTATTTTGGGGTTGACTTCCAACCTCACTAATGCAGCAAGATACCAGTATTTTATATTGAGCGACTGCCTATCTGACAACTATAGATTTTCTGATTTCTGACAATTAGTAACTACAGTCAGAAATCAACAAATGACAATTCGACGACTAAATGTGCTTTCCGAGGTATGAAGGCATCTCGGTATGTTAAGATGTTCACCCATCCACAGGCTGACCTCAGCAAGCGTTGCTTAATCTAGGAGATCGATCCGTGTGGCTGATATTACTTTTTAACCACGATGTCCTTGTGTTAGATATTCTATTAATCCTATATTATTTATTAATTCATGAATCCCCAAGCGACCACCGGTGGCCGCGCATCTATTGTCTTACTATTGTGTCTCTAATTGACGGTATCTGAAGGGTTAAAGGACGAAATTGTTTTTTCTTTAAATGTAACTAAGTATATCAGAAATAACCATCCATTTATCACGTAAAGTATAAAATGACCTCATTTGATTTAAGCTATAGGTACACTTATAAAATAATATAGTACTATCACAAAAGTAAACTTTCGATCACATTATAAGATCTAACTTCTATTACGCCCACGAGTCTTCATTTCTTTAGAAGGTCTTCAGTGGCGCCATCGCCATTGAAAAGTTTGTAAAGAAAGAAGACGGACTACCGTCATATAAAGAAGGTAATTAAGGACACTATTAATTAACATTATTCTATAAAACTATCCCTCCTCCTTGCGTCGTATTCCTCAATGCTGAGGGTCAGCATTGAGGAATATAATATAAACCTACAGTTAAAATAATTTCATTCTTGGGTGGAATGTAAAACATTTCAATTTTTTTTAGGTGGAACCCACTCTTGTTCCTTCTTTGCATTTTCCAGGGCCGCAGGGTTCATTTTCCAACAACTCATGGCCCCAATAAGCTAAATTGCCCACCAATAGAGTAAATTCGTAAATTTTTATCTTAACAATAAAAAAATGTTCAACGAAAAACTTACAAAACGGAATCACCAGTTTGTAAGATTTTCGTTACACTTTTTTTAGATGGTGATTTTTCTTAAAAATAACCTTAAATTATGTTTAATTAAGTACAATACAAGTCTTAGCATGGCAATGTAATAATAATATTATTACAGTTTAGTTTGTAAAGGTGTGTCGTCATTCAAACGAGTGACTCCTAACAGGCCGTTAAACATTATTTATTTATGGAACAAAGTTTAATTGTGCCCAACATCTTTTGACATTTTTCGTCATCGATATATTTTTTGTCGATAAACTATTTAACAATGTTTCTTAACTTTATCGATGTAACTTAAAAAATGTAAATTTAGTTCAGCGTTAAAAATACAAATAATGGTGAAAGCTTTCTTCTCTTTCTCATCGCTAATAACGTTACATGGTTAGTGAACACTAATACTTATTTATGAGACCTGTTTTTACTGTATGGCATAGTAATAATGAGTACTCGTAGGTACTACGACTATGTGAGACATCTGCATTTCAAAAAAAGCTCTAAACATAATTTTTCTGAGATGGACAACACTATCATTAATCGGAAGTAGTGAAGAGCAATTTATTTAAATGCGGATATCTGATAGGGATGATGGCGCGCCAACCTGTTACTGGTCGTTACATTCAAATCTACTTTTATATCTCAATAAATTGTGCCAAAATGCGTTTTAGTGCCAAACACCTACCCTGCTGCTAGTGTAACCGGTTACTGACCACTGTTATACCATGCTCTTATAAAAATTGGTATTATTGTTTATAGACAAGATAATTACAACTCAATTTTGGAGAAGTAATGAGTAAGATAATAAAATGCCATCGAGAAAAAGAAAAATATGTCTCTGCAATTTAAGCTTGTTTAAATTTTTAATACGAGTGAAGTACACCTGTCGTTTTACGGAATAAAAATGTTTTTTTAATCAAAATTAATAATGAAATGAGAATCACATTAGCTATTTATTGACAATCATTTAAAACAAGGGACTTAAATGGCTTAATTTTGCGCGAATAATTTGTGACAGAAGGTAAGTGTACTTTTTAAGTGTACTTTATGTGAAAATTATATTTTATGTTACGGCTTACAGCATGAAAGTGGCGATGACTCTTTAGTAGCCCGGGGAAGGGACACGCCAATGATTATATATGTTTTCGCATTACCACCACTTTAGTGCTACCAAATGTTTTACAATAAATAATTCTGGAAATACTAATGTTGTTATCTAAAGAAAAGGCACTTCTCATTAACAATTATTTCATTTTTATATAATTAAGGTAGTCTGTTTAAAAAGTCAAATGACTAATTGTTAATGTAAAATGATAGTCAACACTGGTGAGATCTTTATCATTGTATGCCTACTAATAGAAGAACTTTATAAAAACTATCGAATATTAGTATTTTTTTATGATTAAATATTTTACAAAATTCTCAAGTCGTTTGACTTTTTAGACAGACTATACAACTACCTACATAAAAGAACACGAACTTTTCAGGGTTAAGCGGCAAATATTGCCACTACAGAAAACTAGATGGCGCCACATGTCGCTGACAGTGAACGACCACGTCGCTATCAACAGTACATCACGATTCATCGTCAGGATTAAACTCAGTCTTAACTTTAGGATTTTTATTCTTGAGGGAACCTTCATAGTATAGTGACACTATAGAGTGCTTTTTACAAAAGGCCCACCACCATCTGAACCCTGTTAGACCTATGAACGAGAACCCTGGGTCTCTTATCCTTCTCAATTTTTCTACGTAAGGCAGGATTTCTTTTAAGGACTTTTTAGTCCGCCTGTTGTAAGGAGAGACGTTGGTTTCGCAGCAGAAGTCTAACACAGCTCTCTCTTCGCTGGCTAACAGACTAGCTTCGTCTAAGACGGCCATTCGTTTGGACTTCCCTAGTATATTGTCGTAAAGTGTTCCTTTTGGTATGCCATAATGTGTGGCGGCTTGTGTGAACCTCATCCGTTGGGTGACGACGGCTTGGATAGCTTCCTGCAGCTGGCTCTGCGTCCAAGTCGGCGACTTCAGCTTCCTTGTGCTATGACCGTGGTAATCTGACAGAGCGGGCAACAAAACATTCAATACAAATCCGTTTTAATATGATGCAGTAGTTTCTTCTACGAGTTTTTACGTTCAAATGACCTAATAATTGATTTTTTTTCAATATTCCTTCTCGAGTCCATTTTTCTATTTTTTTATGAACAATAAAATACTTATTGACCTAATATCCTATAAAACATCATTATTACTTTATAAACAGTAAAATATACAATGGCCGTTTCTGCAGATTGAAAATACTTTCGAAGATTGGTCAGATTAGATCGGCTTCGGTTTGTGCTAGATTTTCAGGATAAAAGGCGTGCGTTGAATACTAGCATCAAGCATTGTGCTATGCCTATGAATGAGATAGGCGCTAGAACATATGACTGGTTAGATATAGAACAGGGTGGTACGTAGGAAGATTTTAAGTCTGTATGAATAGTTAGAGGGGTTCTTTGTGTTATTGTCTGCTCAATTTAATGCTGCCTATTATTATAAACGCATCAATTACTGCTGATAAGGTTAAAGATGCACCATAAATATATATAACACAACTGCAACCAGAAACTTGGGAAAAACAAGTATTAGAAGTGTTCTGTTCACAATGTAAGACCTCTAGTTACTACGATGCCAGTTTTTACGTATTGAACTATAAATTTTCACTAACTACGCACGGCCATCGCAACCTCAACAATGTTGTATTGAGATAATATAATAGTGTTTCTATATTATTTTCTCACGTTATAATGACAGCTAAGAACAAGAAGTTACTTTCAATGAGAAGTATTTGCAATAAAATACAGTGACTGACTATGTTTTGCTATTTATTATTGTATTATAAAATGACGATAGAAAGCATTCAGTCATCGGGATTTCTATTATTGTAGTCACGCACGAGTGCTGTGTTTCTGTTTACAATTTAATTCGTCATATGAACACCTATTCTACTGCATCAGCAAAAAACGGACTTGAAACTAAAATTAATGATAAATTTTATTTATCAGTGCTTGAAGAGGTTTCATAAACTGTTGACGGACTGATCGATACGAGTAAATAAAACTTTTTTTTACAAAATTAAAGCTGAAAGTAAACAGAATGGTATCATGGTATATATGCATGCGCACTGTAGTGAAATATGATTGGTTGATTGAAAATATCACCGCAACCAATCATATTGATTTATACAATATTTTTCTATAGTCTATTAAATCTAATGCTCGCCATACACGCTAGGGTAGGTATACCTGACAGGTTTACCTGTACAGGTAAACCGGAGTGAGTATGTTACACACCTGTGCAGGTTTCTATACAAGCTTACCTGACAGGTATAACTGTTCAGGCAAACCTGTCAGCTATACCCTAGCGTGTATGACTATATCTTTAGAGGTACCCTTTGACAGGTCAACAGATTGATGAATAGGGATGGAGCTAAAGAAACTATTAAGTATCCGATTCTTTTAAGAGATATTGATTCCAGTTTTTTTTTGTATTTACTAATCGATTACAGTTTTACAGACGCACTTTTAAAATTGCAACAGTAAAAAAGTTGTAACAACCGTACAGCGACGCAGAGATACGATTTTTTTTTGTGATTAAAAAAAAAATCAATCTTTTGTCATTAAGTATTATTTATAAACTGCTGTCGTTTTATATTCTAGAAATAAAAGTAAACTACAAACCTGCAATTGCTGCCGATGTGGAGGCGCCAAGCCAAGCCTGGGAGTTCTCAATCATTTTGGCCTGCAAACAAAGAAAAAGCCGTTAGCAATCTTAAAAAAAAAAGACATATATATAATGTAATATTTTTAGCACACAGGACAGAAACCTAAAAAATATTCGTTCTGAGGTTATTAAGGCAAAGGCTCTTACTGAAGGAATAGAACTAATGATAACAAATTAATCTTTAGATTTTTCAACAACCATGCATAATGTTGGTTGTTAAACTAACGACTAACGTAGATGTGATAGACCATCCTATCACGTTACCAGACCACCAAACATGCAGCCCCTGTGATGAACCGTCACCCATTTCGAGGCCGTATGTAAAACCACAGAGCTTTTTTAATACGTCGTGTCACATTTCAGCTGAAAAAAGCTGCTACGTTTACAGGACATCATGTGGCAAGAGATGTCACACGCAAAAAATAACATTTTACTGTAGTTGATTACACTTTGGCTCATACGGGTTGAAAAAATCAAACGAACGGATAAAGTTCATTTGAAATGAAAACAATACAACGTGAGGGAAACTCACACTTACCAATTAACGGCACAAACATCAGAAACAAAATCGAGTTTTATTTCCTTTCATTAACAAAGTAATGGACACCGCACATAGGCAGTAAAGTATATAAAACAGCGTTCTAAATCTTGAGCAGACACAATTACAGCGAAGGTTTAACAAGTCGGCTTCATTACCGTACAATAATAATAACGGTCAGATGAAAAAGAACAATTCGTCAGTTAATTTACAATTTCCCATCTCGTACAGGAAGTTTACGATTGCACATTTTATCGATCGCTACCGTAGATCAGGCGTCGATCGCCGCCGCCCGCGCACGCCGCTCCGCCGCGCCGCTCAAGCGCACGTTTATTTACGTCCACCCTGTAATTGTTGAAGCAAAGAGCGGCATTTCTTTGTGCCCCGCGCTACAACTAAACATTATCGAAGTTTTAATTGTGAACGCAGACAAAAGCCGGCCATTTTACGGCGGCAATAACGGAACGCAGTTCAATCTACAAATAAAATCTTTTATTAAGTTAGCCGGGCGACGACGCGCGCGCCGCTAGTCGTGTTTACGAAACACACACGTGCCCTAAGTACCGGTTGAAACGTTCCGATGTATTGTTTGTTTACCCGAATAAAACACTAAAATCCAATTCAATAACAAAGAATTAAAGATCCCGAAATAAAATTTATTGCCAGTGTACGATAAAATAGATTTATGTAGGCGCAGGCGAGTGCAGGGGGGTGGGGGGGAGGAGAGGTGCGGCGGAACGCGACCGCCTGGATCATATTATTAAATTTTGTACACTCGGTCAACTAACTAACTCGTATAACAGTCTGATAAATTTTTATATACATGAGTAGAGACAAAACTCCTTCCTTCCATGACGTAAGAAGTCCGTCTATGGACGTGAGACATCGCTAAGACAGTGTCAATGTACGTCGGAATGGCCGTATCACGCGTGACAGAGGTGTAACGACGTGCCGGGTGGGAGGGACATGTATCGCTAACTTGTTGAGCCGAGCCACGTCATCGATGTAAGCAGCTGTTTGACGAGGGTAACCGGCGTAATCGGCACCCTGCGAGCTTATCCTGAGCTTGTTACAAGTTTAACATATAATATGCAAGGTCTTCCGCGTTTAGGAATTGGTTACTTGACTTTTTATAATTATTACCTTTGGGTTTTGGCAGTTTTGCACTGGGATACAGTCTATTTTGACTATACTTCTTTCAACAAAATTACAGGTCCTATGAATATCTTACTGACTAACTACACCTCGACTGTAGCAGGAACTGCTGTAGTCTGACGATAAAGAGGATGTAGGTCCTACTGATCGGTTAAAGAAGATCCAGAAAGAATATAATAAGAAAGTGAAACCCCATACATCTGTTCAATTCGGAAGTAACGCTGCAGTAGCAAACACAACATCAGGAGGACGAAGTAGCAACAGACAGTATCTTCGGCGGAGTAGTACAAGAATCAACGTCCTATATATCTGCAAGTTTAGACTGTCCAGACGAGGAGTGATAATTTACACGAACTCCTCAAATACATGCCAATTATATCTCAGTTCGTACATATTCGTCACATGTAATTGAAGTGCAGCGGCTTACGGGTGCCATCCATTGCTGGTGCTAGCAAACACGATCACTTGCTATCAATTACCGAACGGTGCTTTGATATGACCCTACTATATCGAAAGCCTTTTCTATAGGTTGCGTTTACAGGTACGTAACATGATCTAGTCTGCTAGAATATTCGACCTAAAATTCATAACCGGAAAGCAAATGTAACGACCCTAGAACGATGTTTTAGTTTTGTACGGGGATTACCCTAACTTGACGTAACAAGTTGACAGCTGTCATTGGCGACATCAGTTTTAGTTTTTAAGTTTAGCAAAATGGTTGAAACTAAAGCTTTTAATGAACATATCTTATCATATTTTGCGTAAAATAAAAATCTAGCACCATCTGCGCGAATAACTTCCTAGATAGCAAATGAGTGCAATCCAGCGCATTAGTCGGTCATTATTTATGTTATTCCGGCGGCTGCGCGGCGTGGCGCCCCTCTAATCGAAACTTTGCGTACGAAACGCAATAATAAACTTCCGCGGTGCCGCGCAATTACTGTCTACGTATGTATACGCGTAATAAGTCCGCGTCAGCCCGACGGAGCCCTAGCGAACGATTTACGCGAAATTTAATTTCGCTGTTTTATAATCAAGGTAGTCGCCGGGCCCTGCCGCCTAGGTAGGCGCCTATCGCTGGCTGGTGGACGAACATAGGGACTCGGAAAATGTCTCCGAGTTAAGGTTCTCACTCCGGGAAAGCTTAAAAAAGGCTTTAAAATTAGTCCACGGTAGCTTAATGTTAAGATGATATCATAAACTGACCTAGTCTTGACAATAGCACTTAAGGTGGTGCATCACGACTCACATTTTTACTGTTTTTCATACAACCGCTCATGACTGATTATGGCGTTATTACACACTTTTCATTAGATATTTTGGAAACACAGTATCTTGTGGATATTATCTAGGTTTCTAAAGAAACGTAATCCTCTAGAGACCTTGCAAATTTTATTAAGATTCTAAATGATGACAACTTTTTCGAAAAACTTTTAAGGGTTTAAAAAAAACAGCTATTTCCTGGAGCAAGTTTTGTGAAATTTTCGAGTAAATCTCGGGATTACCGAATACTAACAGAGTTTCCAGGCGTTATCTCTCTTTTTTTGTGTTGCCTTTTCGTCAAACATCGCGTTGGATTGCATTAAATGAAGTAACAAGCTTTTAGACCATTTTCGATGTTTACGATAAGCGAGTGGAGAAGGACCCTCTTAATATAAATTGCTAGAAGCAATTATTTAGATAGTCTCTATCAAAGCTGTCATCATTATATAAAACTCATTAGTCCCTCATTTATTTTATTCCATATTGTTAAACGTCCTGCGAGTTCCTTTCAATTTGCTATAATAACGCTTATGCTATTTCCCCGTTAATACAGGGTGATTCATTTGTTGCGAGGTACAGTTGGCGAAGAATGGCGGGTGAAGGGCGCGTGAAAGGGGAGGAGGGGGAAGGGGTGACGCTGGCAGGGGCGAAGGATAAAACTAATCACACATCCTCTTCATAGAGCATAGTGTGGGGTCACTATGACAGACGGCAGCGGGAGAACTGGCTGAAAAATTACCGAAGAATTATGTCGGTACTCCAAATTGAGTTCAGTCTAACTTATCAACTTTTATTTATTGTACACAACATTTGTTTGGTTATCTCGGACGTGACTCTTGTCTATTGATCATGATTTAGCAAACTCAATTGCTCTGACTAAGAATTATTACCGTCATCAATGTGTTTCCACAAAAAGTTAAACAGAAATCAGAAAAAGATAACGACAATTTGACACACCCCACAGCCTATAAAGTAACGCGACACATCACAATTACGGGCCGGCTCATCTGCGACAGTGGCGCCCCGCCTGCCGTCGCTCCTGCATTATCCATTTCCGCATTAGTGTCTTTTTGTTCCCCGTTTGATTGTTTAAACGTGCGTCGATGCGGTATCCAGTGGTTATTATTTCCACTCCTCTCACTCGAAATGGCCTCAGTCGATTGTGGAAAAATGCTTCTCTTATTGTTGGTGAAGGAACAATAAGCGCCTTCATTTTATATGTTTACAGCGTCTGAAGCTTGATAGGCACTTTACCTCTCTGTTACCTACACATACGCTGCCCCATTGTTTTAGTCCGCCATTGCTTTTTTTTTTTGCGGTTAAAACTTTTTTAAGTTAAGCTTAGTGTGTTAACTAAGGATAGCTTTGTTTATTGGACTGTTTTGATTTAAATTGTTTTGGAAATAGAAATATTGGATACGGCGGAAGTTGTTTTTTTAGCAGATATTCATTGCCAGACTTTAATATTAAGTAACTCTTGTGGAAGGAATCACTGCAAATGTGACTGACATTTAATTCGGACAGGTATTCTTTATAACTCACAATACTAAATGGTATGTTCTGCTTTCCCTTTTGTCAAATTCTTGGAACACAAAAATTATTCGTGCAACGATGACATAAACCTAGTTGTCAACAGTAATAAATATAATTGACCATCTGTCGTTTAATATTGAAAGACAGTTACTTAAAATTGCGTTGGTAAAAAAAAACCGCAAGTCCTGATAAAATCGTCGCACTCTGTATATTGCTTTACGCTCCATATTTTGCGATTAAGAACCTTAGTATAACCGGTTAAGGTCTAATTTTTACTGTCATTGAAATAATCTTGAGACATTTAAAGTAACGTTTGTCATTTTGAAATTAACCTTAGTTCACATGATGTTAAAGCTGATATTAGAAGGGGTCATTAGGTTTAAGTATTGTTATATCGACTTGGGTTGTAAAGACTGGAATAAACCATTGTCCTTTACGGGCTAAATACACAATTTTCCGCTATTCATAGGTATTATTATGAGAGAGATATTGGAGTTACATACTATTAAGTGAACAGAATAATTCATTTAATTCTACGCTATCTTTGTTCGCATATTTAGTTATGAAGACGCAATTTTTTCCGTACTAAGTATTTCATTCCCCTGAGTTTGTTTCGGTGTTTCTTCTCAAGGTTGTCAGCTAGGAAACACCGGCCTCATCTCGTTAAAACAGATTAAAAACTAAATTGACGTGTAGAGTTTTTTGAAAACCTATTTACAATTAATTAATATCATTTATCATCATCATATCAGCCGAAAGACGTCCACTGCTGGACATAGGCCTCCCCGTGCGTCGCTACAACGACCGGTCCTGTGCGTCACGCGTCCATCGGAATCCCGCGACCCGAACCAGGTCATCGATCCACCTTGTTGGAGGCCTTCCAGCGCTGCGTCTTCCGGTACGTAGTCGCCACTCCAGAACCTTTCGTCACCATCGACCATCTGCTCTGCGTGCAATGTCATCAATGTCCATGGATCATATATCATCAAATAGGCAACAAAAAATCGATGACCTACAGTGCGTTTCACTTAAGAAGTTCCTTTGGCGTAATGTTGGTAATACGGAAAAACAGTGTTGCAATATTTTTAGCAATTAAATTACTTAATATTAGGGAGATTAACGTATATTTCGTTACTTTTAACAATTGCGTTTTATTGTTTTTTTTTTTAAACTATTTTTTAATAAAGTATAGGGCGCTGGGCTCCATTTCGATTGTCCTGCAATTCTTTCAAATACCGAAAACGCCACGCTACAATACCGTTCCTCTATAGAGGGGACAACGATGAGTTGTTGTAGAACAACGTCCTTTTAGACCTGCTTTTTTTAAAAAAATCCCATTCCTCTCATAATTCTCCAATAAATGCTACAACTACCCTTAAAATCGATTTCGTTGCGCATTTCGGGAAACAATTTTGGTAGAGTAGGTAACTCTTTCCTTTTTCCCTTCTTTTTTTGTGTAGACAGACAGGGGAGCCAACATTACGCCGAAGGAACGTCTTAAGTGAAACGCACTTGTAGGAACCAAAGGAGTTCAAAGAAAACTCTTAATTGTCTATGATTAGTAGACAACGACAAAGACATGTATTGGATGTCGTTAGTATTGTCCTGATGAAAGGGATTGCCATTGACCGTCCGTAATTACATATGTCTACTGCTCCTAGCAGTATAGATAATAAGCTCTATTATGGATGCTAAATACCTAATAGGGCTTCTGCATAGAATACACGTACTTGTCAACATATGTATATAGAAACTGTTAGGATTTCTTTTCTGTCGCTTTGCACAAAATGAGAACCAAAAAAATCCTAAGTTATTGTTTGCTTTTTATTTCTTTATGCTGAATTTAGAGTGCCAAAATTTTTGTCCCGAAATTCGTTTCCTCTCTACGGTTGTAATTAAAATTTTAAAGCTGAAAAACACATTTTAGTTTTGGAGGAAAATGATTGGAGTAGTTCGAGTGAATATTCACTGTCTTTGACATCGATACTCAAACGAATACCATGGATTCTGTACATGATTCTTGAACCCCCAGTGGTAGAATTTTTTCGTCGGCTTTTTCCAAATTTTCAGAACCACGAATCATACACTGGATTCCTGGTATTCGTTTGTGGGCGATGTCAAAGAACATCCTGTACACAGGCAGGCGATTTTCAAAAAAAGAATTCATAAAACTGATATCTACCTTCATATGTCTGAGTCACGAAAATTAACAGAACCCCAGTTCTTTTACACATATAGAGTATTTTTTCAGAGTTTTTTTTTATGCATTTGAGAAATACTATGGAATATTAAGGTGTTCCTGACTTGGCGAATGCGCCGCTCGCGAGCTACTTGCGAATTACGCGCGCGCATTTCATGTTCGTACGAAGCTCATTCGAAGGTCTGGCCGCACCATTTCATAACAAAAGTCTATTTGAATGACGATTAATCTAAATAACAAGTACCCTAACTAAATAATGAATCCGCTATATCTACACTAGTCGAATATTTTTCGAATTTTTAGGGTTAAATGGCAGAAAGGAAATGTTGTAAGATTTAATTTAATTGTTCGTACATAAATAAAACAAGGCAATACGCTAGGTAGAAGCGCTAGGGTGGCAAGCGATTAAGGTTCTGTATCTTCGAGATCAGTGTCGACTTGTACAGGTCAGTACCGAGTGACAGTGTTGGTTAAAATAAAGGCCGTAAGACGTATTTATTTAATCAAAATAATAATATTCCACAACTATCACACAACGCCGTCTAGTCCCAAGCTAAGCA
The DNA here is from genome assembly GCA_949319445.1 of Mythimna lalbum. NCBI lineage: Eukaryota > Metazoa > Arthropoda > Insecta > Lepidoptera > Noctuidae > Mythimna > Mythimna lalbum. Next base: position 36,859,576 of record OX439344.1, read on the forward strand.
GAGCTTGTGTAATGGTATTAGACAACTGATGAACATACTTATATATTTCTAAATACATACGTATTATAGATAAATTACACCCAGACACAAACCAAATGATTATGGTCATCACACAAACATTTGTCCTGGGTGGGAATAGAACCCACGACCTCCGGCATAGCAGTCAGGGCCACTAACCACTAGACCCAACAGGCCAGTCAAATTTACAGAATTATAAAAATTAAAATCATCAATACTACCTTCACTTTTCAACTAACCCTATACTCGTAAAATTAATGAAAAAGTATTTATGCTGAAGAAACTATGATTTTCCTGATGTTTTCACCCTAAACCGACACACAACTGTAAGTGGAGGGTCTTCATAATAATTTCAAGCCAACGGTCGCTGATTCTACACTTTAAACTGTATTTCCCCCATAGTGTTCAATATAATTGTAAGGATGAACGTTGGTTGAAAATTGTATGCTTCAGTTACACGCGACAGTAGCTGTAATTTTTATTAAATAAATATTATACTCCAGGAACTAAAAAAATGGCTTTCTATTAGGTAGGAATGCCTAGGCTAACTGTAAATTGAAGATGATTCCTATGAGCTCAACCACTATTGCATGGAATTACCCAATGTGTCTGCGATACCTATGGTTGCAAAAATTACGTAATTTTGCCCAAAACGGTGGTAAAATACATTTTACTGGTGGCATAACACACAACATTTTAATTTATATTAAGTCCAGCGCGCGTAGGGTTGCAAATTTAAATTCAATGATTTGTTTACTTTTGTTATTCGAATTTTTGATTGTGAGAATTGATAACCTATACTAAATAAATTTTCCAAAAAACTAAAGTTTAAATTTCTGCTGGCCTTTGCACATAAATATTCATATATTATTTAATCGATGATTTAATTACATAGTTAAAGAGTAAAATACTTACAAACACACTCATTCATAACCGTATTTATGTTTGTAGAACGTATAGGTAATAATACTGATGTAGGTACATCCCTAGCGGTAGGTACTCCTATTCAGATCTCGAACCACACGTTGGAGAGTCCCAAGCAAAGCACCCATACACTTGCACATTGGAGGACCTAAGAGTGTGACCGATACTGCATTGACCGTAGCCACTTTCAAAGAAACGTAGCCACCAATTAGGCCCAAACAATTTAAGAAGTTTGCTATCGCCTCGAAGAAAGATGAGCACATAAGAAATGCAATTACTGTGTAAGATAGGGAACACCCTAGGCACCCCTCTACAATTCTCTCAATAAACACAAAATATGATGACATAATAGAAAGTACCTAAAATACAAAAACAAACTCAAAATCGTAATACTAATACACACGAAATCTTTTAATTCTTAGCATTAATTACTGGAAACAAACGTCGTTCCACTGCTGTTTGTTTAAAACATTAGTATATATGCTTATGTTAAACGGGAGGAAATTTATTTGACTTAGGCGTAGTTTCAGTGTTGGCGACGATGTAAGCAAGACAAACATGTTAATTTTCCCCCTTTCTCCCCCCCACCCTCTCGCCGGGTAGGGCTGCCAAATATATCTTTTAAATACGACGTTCATTTGTGCTTATAAAGTTCGGATGTGGCTGTAATGTGTGAAGGCGCTGCGAAAGATTTTTCCAGTTTTCAGGTGGTGTTGTTAAGAAATGGTATAAGTAGTCCAAGATACAATTTAGGCAAGTACAATACTTAAAGGATAAAAATCTCGACTTTTAAATTTTATTTTCGCATCCTCTGTTCTATAACCTATATATAGGATAAAAATCTTATTATGTGTTTACCTTTCGTAAGCGAGAGTTTTGCGCAAAAAAATCATGCACGCAGTGGTTTAGACGTGCGTTGTCTATTACACTTTTTTTTCTTTTATTGACAACTAGCTTTCCGCCCGCGGCTTCGCCCGCGTGGACTACAGTTTATATCGCGCGGACAGAGACCCGTGCTCAGCAGTGGAATTATAGGTAGCCTATGTGTTATTCCAGTGTCTCTTCTACCTACCTACCAAATTTGATCTAAATCCGTTCAGTAGTTTTTGCGTGAAAGCGTAACAGACAGACAGACAGAGTTACTTTCGCATTTATAATATTAGAAGGGATTTTTTAAATAAAAAATTGTGTTCCCTGGAAACGAACAGGGTTGTGCTACACAGTACCTCTTAACCCTTCAGATACCGTCAATTAGAGACACAATAGTAAGACAATAGATGCGCGGCCACCGGTGGTCGCTTGGGGATTCATGAATTAATAACCAGAAGACAAGTCCCTGAAAAAATTCACTTAATTTCTATAAGCACTGACATTTATGTTTAACTTCCCAACCTTTAGCAGATTGTTACGTAAATTTTAATATGTCACATTTGGACATTGGTAAACCGGCTTTGAAAATACCCTATGCTGTCCGCCCTGTCTAACATTCTCAATTACGCCATGCTCGCTTTTAATTTACACGAGCTCATAGCACAGAAAATACAAGCCCGTTGTATTATTCAGAACGACTGTCAAACTTGACTTCCTTGCACTAACGTACCGAATTAAATCGTGGGATTATTATATTGGTGAATAAATTTTGTTAAATGGGAGGTTGGGATGGGAGTCGTGACCTGTCCCCTCTTTGACGAGTGGTTAGGGAGGTGCCACGGTGTCCTGACCGGACACATATTCCGGCAAGTTCTTATTTTGGGTTCGGTAGGAAGAAACGCCCGGGTGTTACCAGATAGCCCGGAGGACACAGTGGGGCATGCGGTGGAGGTCTGCTCCGCTTGGGTGGACCACCGACGTATCCTTGAAAAGCCGATCGGTGGTGACGATCTCTCTTCCGGCCTTAATCCGGAGCGATAGGGAAGTTAGAAGCTGAAAGAGTTACCGCGGCCTTGACCAAATGACAATTGTAGTAGGGTTTTCCACTCTGAGTGGACTAGGAGACCAGCTCCACTCTGAGTGGGAGAAATCATTTGACAATTTCCCATTGAAGAAAAACGGAGGGAGAATGATTAAAAAATATGTTTGGTGAACATTTAGTCTGACCTCGATTCGGAATTCCACAGGCCACAGTTTTTCATTTTACTTCTATATAATTGGTTTATATTAATCACAATGCATATGACAGTCTCATCAAACCGTAAATACACACTGCTTCAATTTCAAGAGTCATTTGGGTCACAAACTTCACATCTCCACCCTAAAATTTAAACACATTTTTTTGTTTTCATATTTTTATTAACGCAATAAAATTTAAACATCGATTGAAATAAGTCAGAGGGTACCTTTACATTGCGTACGTACCAATCAGTCAGAGGGTACCTTTACATTGCGAATGCAATCGTATCACCTCAAACTCGGGAAAATTAAAAAGTTTGAGGCAATTCACGCGATGGGCGACGGCAGTTAACATCAAATACCTCGCCTTTTCGCTCCTTGTTTGTCTACTTTTTTTAAAACATCATTTGGAAACGTGAATGAAATTTATACAGCATTTATTAATTGGAGTATCTGTTTTAATTTATCTTTTGAAGGGACTAAATTCCATTCGAGTTTAGATCGTACTGTGTTGTATTCCAACATGCAATATTAACCTGAATTTCAGCAAACCAGTAGCTATTCATGTTACTATATTAATTTCATGTATTATTGTAATTTATACTTTGTTTTTTCCGAACTATGTAAGCATTGGTCCAGATAAATTAGTTAGGTTATTATCTGCGCGTAATGTAGTGATGCTGTGCTTTTGTGTAAGATATGAGGCGCTTAGACGTAAGTTACTAATGTACAAATTATAATCTAATAGCGTACTTATTGTTACAAAGTCTAATAATAAATAAATAAATACCTAATTACAGGCAGCACTCAATATGTACCTATCTGCAGGCCTAGCCAAGTTACGACTGTTTCATTTCAAATTTCTTTCTACATTCGGTATCGCCTCCGATTCCTTTGTTCTGACCACGTGACTTAAGGTTGAGATATCATTCCCATACATTTGAAATTTCCTACTAGCGTTAACGACTGTAGATTATCAACCCGGCTAAGCCCTTAGACGTTCATAAGCCGACAATAACATAAGGATTTCGCACGCGTGACGTCTCGGGTTATTTCCTTAACACGAGGCGACCGTGAAAACCAACCTCCCAGTGAGACACATGGCTCTCCTCCTTAACCCTAATTAACCGGACGAAAGCGAAAACGCGCGCAAAAAAACAAACGGGTTTTATAATTCGGGAAGCTAGTTACCCGCACGTCGAGCCCTCTTTCGTTTTGTTTTTTAATTAGTTGCCGCTTAAACTTTTGCGCGTTAATACTCTGTTCATTTTGTTTTCTACTGTTATTTTATCCTCTACTTTTCCTATTGCATTCTGACGGACCTCATGCGCCAAACTTTAATTCCTCGTTTTCACGTAAACAGTTTATTAGTTACGTTTAGATATCAACTGACAGAACGCTTTGGGTTCGCACAATAAACACGACACAATGTTCTCGTTGGATATTCATTTACAAATCATGGAGGGGAGAGCATTCGAGTAGTAATGATTTCACATTACACTCCATTTGCTTAAGGAAAACAGAAATAAAATAAGATGATTTTATCATAACAAGAGGAAGGCGAGGCGCCAGTTTCGCTTACATTATTAAAACAAAACAATAGACACACAGACGAGCACACGCTGTACTAATGTAGTAAATTAATTATAAACAGGGCGCGGAAACTCAGGCCCGTCTTAACAGACGATTAGTAATTGCGTTATCGTTCAATTTGTGCCATTAGTTGTCGAGCTTGGCCGTCGACGAATGAAATTTCGATTTATTTAACGTCCGACCTTCTTTATATTAATATTATTACAGCCGACGTACCAGTAAGTGCATGCTGAACTATAAAATAAAATGAGGAACGTTTGATGTCGGCCATTTTAAACTTATCACTTAGGCAGATTTGCAAAGAAACCCAAACCCAATTCAGAAGAGAAATGATAATCTTAATGTGTACTAATGTAATGTACGAGTTCACAAGTTTTCGGTCTATCAGCGAAAAACTTGTTAAATACCAGGCCACTTAGAAAGTTTTGCGAAAAAAAGTTTTTATGTATAAGGCACTGGCCACTTGTATATTTTTAAAACTTTGGTTATTTAAAAGTAAAAATACCATTGTTCGAATTTTGAATTTTCCTCCACACTTTTTCAAGAGCCAAATCAAATTATCGTCCCATTTAAAAATGGATCTGCATCGAGATCTTTTATCGTGCGATGACTTTCTACGATTTTAAATGTGGCCTAAAACCTGATGAGTCATTTGATCGACTTCAAATTGCTTTTATGGATGAAGGACCTTCAAAAGCAATCATCTACCGCTGGTATAGTGAGTTCAAGCGTGGTCGCCTTACTTTGGGGGATAAACAAAGGAGTGGTCGTCCTACGATGGCTGTCACGGAAGAAAGTGTGCTGACAGTAAAAAATGTAATTCAAGAAAACAGGCGTACCTATTACATACAGAGGTTCAGCATACACTGCAGATTGGTTCGGGAAGGGTTAACAAGATTATACACGAGCACCTTCGCGCGATCAGGAGAGTTTGCTGCTGGGTGCCGCACAACCTCACCGAAGCTCAGAAACTGACCCGTGTGAAGTGTGATGAGACGGCAATACCATACGACCGGCGAGAGATCAGGCTCAGGAACGACGGCTTTACGTTCTTTCCAGGGCACTGGCTATTGACTGCGAAAGTCACGGCTGCTTCGAGTCATTCAGAAAACACGTTAAAACTAACGTTTGTGACGACGAGACAGAAGTGGGGAAAAATTTTGAAGAAAAAGTATGCGTTCATCAAGCTTGTAAGACATCGTCTACTAAACCTCCATGGAGTCTTGAGGGAAAACATGAGTTAGCAATGCATTCTTTATCCGAATAAAATCTAGATCATTGTTGTACCTAGCAGGAAGACTGCTTGAATGACTCGGAAAAGAAGAAACACTTTATTTGTTTAAAGAAGTGGTGAAACATTTAGAGGAAGGAGCAGGCGTGGAGACAGTTCCTATTAAACCTCCTTGGAGTGGCCGTGTCGCGGAGGCGTCGGCACGCACAATACGTCTCGCCGCGCGTCCCAACAATATCCCCGTGTTTACATTCCCGCCGTAATTCCTTTGAACTCGCATGTGGGCCCGAGGAAACGTAAAATAAACAGAACTTTCTCGTAATGTTTAATTAAATTAATCAGTTGGTTGATTAGTCGATGGTTCGCCGGCGTTGGCGTAAACAAAGCGCGTCGGCGGCGTGGCTGGGCTTTGATCTAGCGACTCACTCTCATCTCCACTATTGTTATATATTTGTGAGGTTCCCGCCGCACGCCAGCTGCCGGCGCCTCGCGCCTCGACTACGACTACAACAGGGATGACACTCCACACATTTTGCATTTTGTACGAAATTCAATGAAGAAGGTTTTAATCTGAGACGAAGTTTGGATTTTTATTCTGTAGTAATCAAATTTGCAAGGAAAGACAATTATGACACTTTTAGCGTTTCTAAACTGTTCCTATTTTTTGCTATCTTTCTTTGTATAGCTCGTTCAGTGTAAAAGCGAAATTCGAATATAGTTTGTTCAGAATCAGCAACTGAATGGATTCTAATAGTTTTTACACCATGTTATATTTTTTCCTAAAAATAATTAAAAAGGTCACAGCGGGTATTAGTTGCCATTCAAACAGCTGGGTGCAAATGCAAAACAACGCCTCAGTCGCCTGGATGGCCCGGTAACCTTGTATTCTTGCTGACATAAGAAGCTTATAACTTTGTGATGTTTCAGAATACAGTTATGAAATTTTGTACACAGAATCTTTACTTAAAATGCAAGACACATGTTTCACATATTAAACTAAAACTATTGTTGTATAGTTTACTAGCAGCTGCCAGCAGCTTCGCCCGCAAGTAAGTAGAAAATTATCCCAAGGGTACACAAACTCTGAGGATAAAAAATATTCATGGTCTGCGTGAGGCAATTTCATCTAAATCCGTTTAGCCGTTCGAGCGTGATACATGCACACATACCATCACACTTTATAATATTAGTCATGTGATAGACACTGAATTAATACTATCGGTTCCATCTCTTTGGGTTTTATTAGTTATTTGCCGGTGCCAGTGATAATATCTTTTATGCCTTGATCACACGTACCGAGTAAACGGGCGAGACAGTGCTCTCGGCCGAGTACTCGGTACGTGTAAACACAGCGCCGAGTGCTCGGCCGACCGTTTATCTGTACAAGTCGTTTACATCGCTGTCTCGGCCAGCAACAGTTGCAAGTGGGCCAACTTTGTCGTAGCAGTCGAGTTGGAAAACTCGCCTATCCGAAACTGAGGTAGTTTTGGAGCCGAGAAACTACAATGACAATTGCCCATACATATAAAATGACGTTTTTCAACACGCTTTCTCAATAATACAAAAGTGAAACTTACATACAGATTCAAGTATTTTATTTTAAATCGCGCAAATTGTGATGGGGGTTAGTCGTCGCATTTATGTATTCGCACTAGTGCGAAATACACTACGTTGCCAGCCAAAAAGTGGTACAAGGGGAAGAGACCGGATTAAGTGTAAATAACAGTGAGTGTAAGTGAAAAAAAACTTTTCTTGCGGTCACTATGTGAACACTGACGAAAAACCAGTAAAGTGATAGGCGTATTTATAATAATATATCTAATACTTAGTCAAGTAAGAACGGACTAAGCTCATAGCTGATTCGATATCGTAGTTTTAGACACTTGTGTGTCATCTTGAATTTTAGGATATTTCCATTTAGCAAACGACTGATGACAGCAGAAGCTTTTTACGATACCTACTGACGAGATTATAAAAGGCTTCGTCCTGAAAACCATGAATGACCTAACCAGGGTTTTTACCTGAATTATGTCCCCACTCCCCAGTCTTCACTTCCGAATAAAGCCTGTCACCCCTACGCCTATCCCACAAGCATATGTTTTACTTTCACTAAATACTACATTTCACGTTGCAGAACGCGCCGTATCGCAATTTTAATTTATGTCAAAACCTCGGTTTTGGCGCGCTTTTGATGCTGACAATCTTTTGTAGTACAATGAGGATTTTTAATGTCTGGCTTTATTTTTCAATTTTCGCTCACCTTGATGAAAATTATTAAAAGAGAAATGTTTTTCGGTAGGTAATTGAGTTGGGTTAAGACAGTCCTAGGTCTCTAAAGACTCTCGTGGTTTTGGCTTGTAATTGACTGTTGTTTGTTATTGTATGCTTTGTGTGGATGTAGCTTGTTTATGAAGAACGTTTTTATGTTATTTGGTAGGTCGTTTTTGTTAGAAAATCTAATTCGCTTCCGAAATCTCCAGTTTTTCCTGCTCAAATCTTTTTTATGTGCTCTACTGCATGTTACTTCGAGGTTATACTTTTACCACTCCCGTGATCAGTGACTTCACTTCCCAATTAATAAAGTAAGAAAAAATCGTCCAACTGGTTAATACCATAGTCATTTAGAAGACCTATCAGATTAGTGAAACCTATCGGGCCGATCTTTCAAGCCACAGTTAACCAGTATGTCAGCGCAATGCTGCGCAGTTAACCAGGGTGTCAGCACTATGTTAGCTCCGTCTTGTACAAAATGTAGTTATTATTAGTGTTGTTACGCACACAGGCGCGGCGTCGGCGTCGGACGACAGCTATCTCAATCTTTCGACTATGGTTCACACTTTCATCGATTTTATGCGTCATTGATTTTCTTCATCGATTGTGTTTTTAATAAAACCTGAAAACTGTTCCTTGTGTGAATTATGCTTGAGTTTATTTCAAAGCAATGTTTCACTGTGTAACAAGAGAATTCTAAACTTTTCACTAGTTGGAAGTAATGAACTATAAGCAGAACTTTCTTTTTCAAGAAACAATTTTTTAATAGTTTCAGAATGGGTCCAACATATTTCATATTTACTTTCTGTTTTTCATTTGAGTTTTCCCGCAAACGGTTCTGTTCTGTCGTTTGAAAAGTGCAGTTCTTTGTTAACGTACCTTTAGCCTGAAATTGTAGTCGTTGTAAACAAGCATGATACAAAGTAAAAAATAGATTCGTTTAGCTTCTTCCAGCGAAAACCGCTAGCAGAAGCTACTAAAAAACAAACTTCAAAGTAGAAAATTACCCAAAAAAGAACATACTCCAGTGTTTTAAATGTGTTTTCTATTCCTGGATAATAAGTTCTACCCGTGTGCAAATTTTATCTCGGTAAATGTATTCGGCCGTTTGAGTTTGATGCAGGAAAAAAACGGAAATACTCAGATTAACTCTCGCGTTAATTATTATTAGTGTGATATAGAACCTTTGTAGAAACTTCAGAGAAACAGTCTGTGAGCAAGATTTAAACAGTTTTGGAAGAAAATTCTAATTTGCCTTGAAATAAGAAGAAATCAGACCAATCTCAACAATCAAAACAGTAGAACCGTCCATAAAACCCAACAAAGCCAAGTCAAGTTCACAAAATAACCACAATCGACCACATCTCGACCGCACATTAATAAAAGAACATGTCTATATTTGTTTGTTCGTACAATAATCAAGCAATAACTAAATAAGTAATAAAAATGTGCATTTCAATGGATCCGGTAGCGACGCGAAATTCCGTACGCTGAACGAGGTATTGTTGTTAGCTGTATTTATAGCCGTAAGAAGCCCCCCCGCCCCTACCCCCCAACTGAACGGCCGGCAATCAGGGACGTCGTGTTAACTAAAGAAATTATAACCTTGAGTGAAAAGCAGCGCTTTACAAGATTGAGTGCAAGACATTGTCACTATCATGGGCGAAACTAGATTCTGATCTAAGATTTCTTAGACCACACAACATTTTGACACCACAGCATGTCAATAATCCAAAGATTTTAATAACGGCCACATGCAATTAATGAAAATCCGAGTCGCATAGCTTCTTTCAACATCATACTTCACTAAAAACTTGCAACATTGGTGAATGTGCCCAGCGCTTGAGGCCAGGTCTGCTGTTATAGAGAAATAAATTGCTCAAAGAACAAAAAAAAAACAAAAATACAACTAAATACAATACAAAAATTAAGTACATAGTTTTCATGATATATTGTACATATCCCATGACAGCAACACCACTCATATGTTTACTGTTTTGTGACGTCACAGAAGTGTACTATAACGAGCGTTTTCCCCCTTAAAAGTATAAAGTTTGGCGAACTAAAAAAAACTTAATTGGGGCCGGTCCGACCACACCGGCTAGGACGTGGAAGTTAGAACCCGGAATAAATATTTAATGAGTATATTTGTAGGTTTTAAAACACAGGTAACCCTGTATAATAGCAATTGTATGTTTGGCCTTATTTTTTAATTTTATCTAGCTGTAGCCAGACCAGACTGGCTCATTTAAGTTATTCGTGGACAGAAAAATAAAGCCCGCCCAAGAGCGGGGGTTGTGATTGGATGATTTTTGCCCATCATAAAAAACAGGTATTAGAAGGCCGTTCACTGAATCTTTTTATTATAACAAGCTTTTATTTAGTTTCACCTGTCCAGATGTTTGTCTGTAATCAAATCTTGCAAATTAAATTTGACCCTCTTCCCAGTTACCGATTGAGCTGAAATTTTGCATGCATGTGTAAATTAGATGACAATACAAAATTATTATGACATAGAGCTGGAACCAGAAGGTGGCTATAGGAACTTGGTAGTTAAACGACACAACGCCATCGAGTTTGGGCTTGTATGATTCGTCTTGACGAGTATTAATTATATAGGTACGAGTATATCGAGCTATAAAAGCTTGCTATGAAAACAAATATTATCATTAAAAGCTGGTTGTTTAGTGCGTTGGTTGCATAGCACTGCTGTGGACTGTTTTTACTTGCCGGAAAACCATAACTTGTGAATATACAACCTTGCAATTTTTTAGTTGCGAACCCCGAAACACGTGGCAAGTATTTTTATGTAAAGAATTTAAGTACAAAATTTCATAACTGTATCACGAAAAATCACAAAGTATAAGCTTGTTATGTCAGCAAAAATACATAGTCACCGGGGGTTGGGATTGTTTTGTACTTCTACCCAGCGGCTTGCTGGAGCCTAATGCCCGTTATGACCTGCAGTGACCTGTGTTGGTCTTACTGTCGGTGATATCCAACTTGACATCTTTTTAAATAGTTTAGGACTAGTGGAATCCATTCTGCTACTGATTCTGAACAAACTATATTCAGGTTTCGCATAAACTGAAAATAATGTATAGAATTTCATTGAACATAAGATGAGTAGGTAGACGATCACTTGTATTTCTTGATTACTTGCAACTACAAATAAATAAAGACGTGATCTCTGGAGGTGAGGTTGATTTAAAAGTTTTAATGCCAGTCACACAACATCGGAGCCAATCGGAGGATTGAGTCCTCTCCTGTCACGCCTTCTTTTAATCACAAATCGTAGAGTGAACTATATTCGTAATCGAAATTTTTACATGCAAATTATTGAAAACTAGCTTTTGCTCGCTGTTTCGCCTGAGTATGTCCATAAAATATAGCTTCTGTCACTCAGGACTAAAGCAGCTTTCTATCGTTGAACAATTTTAACAATCTGACTAGTACTTTCAGAGATTAGCCACTATAAACAAAAAACAAAAAACAAAAAAACAAGTAGTGTAGACTTCACTTTTTTCAGAAAATGGAAAATAGCATTCACATAACCTTTAACCTTTAGCCACACTAACATACACTTATAACATATATTTCACCTCTTGCATCACGGAAATATTTTGAAGTAGAATTTTTATTTTAAAGTCGGAAAGAGATTCTTCAACGGTCCATAGTCAATTAGGCTTAAGATAGAGCTAAATGATAACGTTTTTCCAAGTAGTGCGTTTCCAATTGTTTGTAGTACTAATGTTATTCAAATGAGAGCACGGGTGATGCGAGCCACAGTCTTCCGGGTCGGGTCTCAACGAGCTCACCCGACCGGGAAATTGCCGGCGGAACGGTCCGAAATAGTAGAAAATATTGCCAGATATGAAACAATGGCATGTTTGCATAAGTGGCGGATCGAAAATTACTTTTATGAATAAGAAACCGACTGTTTCTGTACTAGCGGCTCAGCGATGTATGATGCTGGCTGCTTTTGTTATGGGTTTCGATGCTCCAGTTCAGTGACGGTGTAGTCTGTACGTAGTCAACCACTGTACAATGTCACATGTTACTTTAATTCGTCATGTACTTACCTTCATTAAAAGCTATCCTTTAATATAACTTAAAAGCTAATAAGTAAAGAATATAGATCTTCAAAAATTAAATAAGAAACAAACCTGGTAATAAAAACTGCAATCCTCTTAATCCTTATATTAAAAGCACCAAAAAATCGATTGATAACGAGACGATAGATTTGAAAGCATTTAAAAGTACTAAATTGAAGAATTTCATGCACCCACACGATAATGAAAATGTAATTTGCGTAGGTAATGTAAAAAACGCGAAAAAAACAGGGCAGCCCGGGTAAGTTGATGGAGGCAAACGAGATATTTGCAGTGTTTTGCATAACTGCATTAAGTGTAGGCCGAGAGGCCCGCTGAAGGCACGTACACTCGCCTACTAAAGTGCAATAAAAGCCTTGTAAAAATTGTAATGGTGCTAATAAAGACTTTTTTGTCGTTCAACACTTTTACCCAGTTCTTTCTGGTTGTTATTTTTAACGTATTATGAATTGCATTTGTAATTCAAGTGAAAATGCGACGGCTGTGCGAAATTAATTGGCACGAACGTTTTTGTGATCGCTTCGAGAATTCTGACTGACGTGTGAACTAAAAAACTAGTTGTGGACAATTGCGTGTACGACTACACAACAATTTGGATGAAATTAATTTTTGTCTACATTTCTTTATCGTTGATTATGATGAGTATAATACTATACATGAACGTTTGTATTTTTTAATATCGTCTTTCAATAAGTAATCAAAAAGCCTTTTCAAACAAATCGAACCGTCAAAGTATGGTTAAAAAAGTCGTTTAAATGATAAGAAATTTCACAATGAATGACGGAAACCAAAGAGCAACCGACTGATTTAATTAAAATCTTTCACTGTGAATATTACTATCGCTATAGAATCCTTTCAAGTGCGAGTTTAAAAAGTGATAATTAGTTTGTGGGCGCTGAGCGCGGGGACTTCAGCGAGCGACTGTACCCACCTGAAGATATCTTGTACATTGTTTCCGTTCGTGAAGTACAAATTGTTGCCATTGTACTCTATTTTCCATAACGTATGAGGGCCATTACGATTGGCGTTTTCTTATAACTTAGCGGTCTCGGTGTATTGTAGAAAATTCTTTGAAATACCTTTTGAATAGAATGCACGACTATTATAAGAGTAAGTATTTGTCGTTGCATCAACCACTTTGTTCGTTTGTTACATATTGCTATTTACCATTTCAATCTGGCCGTTTTTCTGCATGGTAATTTATTTGCAAATGTGTGTATTGTTTGCTGTTGCAAAGTTAAGTGGATGCCAAATGTGAAGTAGGTGCTTAACGCATTACGAGCGTTTAACAGTTTTGAACCCAACACGTATTCTAATCACGGTGTTAAATCACAGAGCCAGCTCACGAATCCGCGCAGCGAACACTGCGACAGGACCCGTACAACACACAACATATTCACGCCTCACGAGACCCAAAAAACGTGTCACTATAAAAATCACGACACAAAGTTATAGTAGCAGCTATACAAGGATGAGTATATCGGGCCACCGCAGTGGGCGCTGTAAACAATTTCAATCGAATCGTAACAGCTACTGAACAATGAACGTCGGATCACGAAAAAATCATCTTACAAGTGAGTCGTGCGGCCGGGCCACGGTAGTCGTGTGGCCGGGCCGCCGGGCCGCCGCCGCGCGGCCTGGGGCCCGGGCCCCGCCCACTGCTGCTCACGCCACTGCCATGCCGGCCATGACAATTGACTGTTTTATGATCTTTTCGGGACCTGATCGCCGTCGGCACTGGATGTTGACATCCAAATCATTTTATTCGCCATAAGATATTGAAAAATTCATTACAATTAGGTGTCTTAATGTTTATTGTTGTTAGGTACTCATGCACCAAGGAAAAGGGCACCAACCTATGTGCTTTCGAAATTGGCGGCCTAACTATAATCTTGCTTCTGACACTACACTAGCTTCTGACGTTTTATAAGTGCCCATGTAGGCCTATGTGAAATAAAATATTTTGACTTTGACTTTGACTTGCATTGAGTTCGCACTTTCTAGCAAATTGATTTTTAATTACTCATATTACAAGTGTTAAAGTGAAGCATGTGCAGCAAAAGTCATCGGATAGAAGTTTATTAACTCAAAGGCAATGGATACTAAATGTTGTTTGCGACACAGGGAAACTTCAGTTGTGATCCAGAAGAGAAACAAAAATACCAGCAATTAATATAATAATATACACTTGATCTCATTATTGAGTTAGCTTCATTACCGCTGAAAAGGTTTCTCCCAAATGTGAGAACAAAGTGCGAAGTTGCATACTAACATAAATTCTGTATTTTTCTCTGACAAAGTAGGCAAGTCATTTAATTTTAAATGAGAAAATTTTACATTGCTAGGGACCTTTCTGTCCAAAGCATTAGCAATGTCGTATTTATTTATGTCGGATTGTCATAAAGTTACACATATAAAATTGTCGAATGAGATAACTATTTCTAACTGGTCATCAGTATCAGCTCGTTGACAGCCACTCAAGTCTTCTCAACAACTACCGTTATAAGACGATAATCGATCACCCCATGCCTGGTGCCTACCTCGCCAAGCGTGAAGGCCCGCTAGGCCCATGCCCCTGACCCCTCGGAACAGATGTCAACACACCTCTATAGTGCACAGTACCTCTATTTTTTGCGATTAACATACACTCAAACAAATTATATGTATGTCTGTATATTTGTTTAAACAAAACACAAGGGCTATATTTTATAAAATATACAACAGTTTAAATGATAATTTATACTCCATTGTTATTCATTGATGTTATTATATGTATATTTTACCATTGTTTCAAATCAGAGCATATTTCATGCATTTAATGTTTAATTCCGCGGTACACTAGAAGCTGCGCCACGCGATTTATTGAATGCCTGGTTATTTGATATTGAATGAAAGTTGCATGTCGCAGTGCCGTGTTTGATGTATACGATATTCACATACATTACTTATTGAGATTTATTGGTTTCATTTAAAATTGTAATACAAACATCACACATGCACATAACGGATGTCTTGAAAACATGTTTTGATAGACCCTATATTTCTTATGCATGAAGAGTTCTGTTTTGATGAATTGGAAATATATTTCAGCGTTTCAGATGTAAATGGAATTTTCATGGTTAATAAGTTCAGGGGAGCGTCGAGATGCTGTAGCTTCATGTGACCTTTGAAAGGTGTTTTCATGTGTTTTGAGAAAGCGTCTCGCGATACAGAATATTTTTGCGTTGCAAGTGTGCGCTTCTAGACTGTATTGATGAGCTTCTGTGTATTGACTTAAAACAGAACATCGCTTGGGATCGCACGGGGCTCGCTGCGTCACGAGTACAACCAGTTCGTATTGTTTCGCTTGCTTGTGAAATGTAATTCGTGTGCTGTAAACACACACAAATCTCGCACACACACACAGCAGTTATTTATATTTGAGACGCGGAGGTCGCATGTCGTGGGCATGTTGGTACAAATATAGAAACTATACGCGATTTATTATGAATATTAAATTTGGCACAATATAATTGAGAGCGTATTGTTATGTTTCGAGGGCACTTGGAACATTCTTCTTCGTGTTTTTGACGTCTGAGATCATTAAATTATATAACTTCCTTTGTGAAGACGGATTTGTACACGGCTTTGATAATTGTTGCTAGATTTTAAAACATATCAAGTAATGTTGAAAACAAAATGCAATTTTTCCGCAGTGAACGTTATCATTTATTTTTCCAAAAACTGGAGCTTTGAACTGGAGGGTGAAAAAATTCACGTTGTTAGAATTTAAAGTTATTTTATGCAACACTAACAACATAAATTCGCTTTTCATCTAAAATTCCGGATTGGTTTTGAAGCGGCTTCCAATCGATCATTTGCTCAATCACAATTAATATTAAAGCTATTAAATACATCGAGAGGAACCTGGAATCAACCGTATCATTACGTTAGTACCTAATATAAGTAAGTAAGCTGAGGTGGTTATCCACTGACCATCTCATTTGTTTTCTCAAAACGACAATAACAGGCTGCTTTTATAAAATACAAAATAAAATACATAATACTTTATCAATATGTGGGGTAAGTATAGGAAGATTGTCAGCCATCATCAGCTTATTACGCCACTTTATAGCCACTTTTCTTGCCAGCAAATGGTAACTCCGGCAGCCATCGCTCGGTGGCAATAGCCAGCACATGGTAACTTCGGCAGAGATCGCTCGATGCCACTAGCCAGCACATGGTAACTCCGGTAGCCATCGCTCGGTGGCAATAGCCAGCACATGGTAACTTCGGCAGACATCGCTCGATGATACTAGCCAACATATGGTAATTCGGGCAGCCATCGCTTGGTGGCAATAGCCAACATATGGTAACTCCGGCAGACATCGCTCGACGCCACTAGCCAGCACGTGGTAACTCCGGCAGACATAGCTCGATGCCACTAGCCAACATATGGTACCTCCGGCAGACATCGCTCGACGCCACTAGCCAGCACGTGGTAACTCCGGAAGACATCGCTCGATGCCACTAGCCAACATATGGTAACTCCGGCAGCCATCGCTCGATGCCACTAGCCAGCACATGGTAACTCCGGAAGACATCGCTCGATGCCACTAGCCAACATATGGTAACTCCGGCAGACATCGCTCGACGCCACTAGCCAGCACGTGGTAACTCCGGCAGACATCGCTCGATGCCACTAGCCAGCACGTGGTAACTCCGGCAGACATCGCTCGATGCCACTAGTCAACATATGGTAACTCCGGCAGACATCGCTCGACGCCACTGGCCAGCACGTGGTAGCTCCGGCAGACATCGCTCGATGCCACTAGTCAACATATGGTAACTCCGGCAGACATCGCTCGGTGGCAATAGCCAGCACATGGTAACTCCGGAAGACATCGCTCGATGCCACTAGCCAACATATGGTAACTCCGGCAGCCATCGCTCGACGCCACTAGCCAGCACGTGGTAACTCCGGAAGACTTCGCTCGATGCCACTAGTCAACATATGGTAACTCCGGCAGCCATCGCTCGGTGGCAATAGCCAACGCTTTACGCACCTGATATCCTTTTTAGACACGCGATGACAACTTATTAAAACAACCCCAAAGCAGTAAATAACGGTCAAAAGTTTTTATTCCAAAAAAATAACAAACGGTATTCATTCTTCCCCTTCTGAATTTAAAAACAAAGGTAAGGACAATTAAAATAAATAAAGCAATTATAAGTTAGTAGTGTATATCTCAATTATGTTCCGTTCATAATTATTACAAAATACAATGACGTATAATTAAATTGTACTGAATACAGGTGGCCGCAGCCAGCCATTAATTTTGTTATTGGAAAAAATTAACGGATATAGGCATGTATGTAGTGTATAGGTAGGTATGTGTCCTAACTCACTGACAGGCTTTTATAATAGGCGTCTTTGGACATCAATATTCATGAATAACTAACAATTAACAAACAACGACTTACTTTCTCTGAGTACCTTCAATAGTTACTGGATATAGTTAGATCTCTAGTTAAATTCGAAATTAATAAAACGCTTGCAATCAGATCTAGATATCACAGTTCCCAGTTCGATATAGCGACCTTTAGCTCGTTCGTTCAACGAGAACTATTTTTAAGTAACTTTGCAAAGCAACTGCACAGGAAACATAATAAGTGCAAAAAACCAAAGGAGGTTATGACTTATGAATTAATACCCGAGGCAACACGAGCCGGCCTATTAGCCGTATTGGTACGAAAATATTGAATTACTGGCACTATAAATATACACACGAAAATATTGTTCTTATGTAAATATGGAGTACTGCAGTAGCGAGACTTGCAGTCTTGCTAAATCACAATATGAAGTTGATTTATATCTTCATACGGTTGGGTTAGCTTCATGGGAGGGCTATAAAAACCGTATACGAAAATGCACATATACATACGTACATACAGCAGTGGTTTAATTGGTCACTTACCAGCTAACAATGCGACATAACGCCTGAAACCCTACCGCGATGTGGTGTAGGAATCGACCTCGAATTTGATATATTTTTCGGTCAGGCTCTGTTAGCTTCCTTATGGCCGGTGGCGTATGAATTAACTTTTCGACTTTATTGCTTTTTTTGGAAATCGAAGTGTGCCCCACACTATGATTCTTTGTAAGTACTGTGACACATATTCCCACAAATATTTTACATATTCAGATTCGCCTCGCACCAAGAAAGATCAACCTGATATTATAAAGGCGGAAGTGCCAAGATATGTGTGTGTGTTTTTTAATCCTTTAAGTGCAAATGTCTGAACGGATTTGAATAAAATTTGGCACATGGGTAGGCTATATTCTGCAATAATAAGTACGTAGGATACTATTTATCCCGGAAGTATGTCCCCTTGGGATAATTTACTACTTTCCCGCGAGCGAAGCCGCTGATAGAAGCTAGCACACTAATATGTTTAAAATAAATGTTGAAATAGTATGACATCGTCGAGTCGTTGTCCTGATGCATGTATTACTGTTTCCATTACAGGCAATTACTGTTGACGGATGACAGCGAGAGTACAATGTACAGATCAATCAAATGATCCCAGTTTCATTGCCAATAAGTGCCAAACGAATCTCGAAAGCTTTTAATAATAGTTTGTTTGAACTTTCTGTTGTAGTATGAAGCTTGCATTTTGTGTGCTCAGCAATACAAAACTAGTTCTGAAGGTGGTCTTATAAATGAATAAACTGCATACGTAATTATTAACAGCAGTAGAGCAACAATGGGTTTACAATTATCTAGCTGGGTACCTCATCTTACGTACCCACATTACTAATTATTCCGATTGTTACCGTTCGTAATGAGTGCTGCGATATATTACGGTAGGTACCCGTCGCGCTTCAATAAACAATGCCCACGGGCGCACTGGAGGAGACAACTAATCGCATTACCAAACTGATCACCTGCCGCTCTGGCGAGGAAATTCATTAATATCCTGCACCCAGAGCCCAATGAAAAAGTATATCTATGCATGGGTGCGGGACGGCTCCAGTTGATGCAGAACGCGATTTTTTCCGTTTTATTTTGTTCTGTATATCCCGTAATGAAAGTACGAAGTTACAGCTTTCTTTTTGTATCGAAATAGGTATCAGATATAAAGAAACAACATCGACGGGTGCAAAGTAAAAAAAGTTATCTGCAATTTTGTGATTTTCTATCATCTTTATTGAATTAGTAACAATAAGCAGTTATTTAGTAGGTAATTTTTTTTTCAAAAATATTATTAATATAAAAACTATTATTTTTTCGTTTTTGACACTTGAAAGATTTCTCATGTCTTAGAATATTAAATATTTGTTAAGTTACTGCAATTATCAGAAAATCGCAAAGTTGCAGATAACTTTTTTTACTTTGCACCCGTCGACATGATTTTTAAAATTTCATCTACAGCTTTTGATTTCACTGAATATAAAAACATTAAATAAACAGCCTAGAGCTTTTCGTTAAAATAATAAAAATAAAAAATAGGGCAAGAGCGAGTTCCGTAATACACTTACCGATGAAAACAGTTCAATTTCCGAATTGAATTACGAAGATTTTTTTCTGAATCGCAAAAAAAGTTTTTTTTTTTGTGACGTAACTACTTTACAGGTTTTAGATTTTTTCCCTATACTTGTGCTACGAGACCTTGCTTCATGCCAAATTTCTGAACTCTAAGTCAACGGGAAATAGGTATCCTATAAATTTTGATTCCCTTGAGAGTGTCGAAATGTACGTTTTTTGCAGCATATGAACGTATCTTTTTTTTTTTGTAAACTCAGAAATTTGATTTTTCTCAAATTTCTGAACTCAGAAGTTTGATATCTTGACAGCTTCATGGGGTCACGGACTTGTGTATATTGTTTCTCTCTTATTTGCATGCCTGTCTATATTTATGTTTAATATTAACTACTTTTCTGTTTTATCTATTTAAAATAGCGCACTGTTAAATATACTCGTAACTCTTGGTATGTTGTGGAAAATGTCGTAGGTTCTACGTTTATAAATTCTGCATATTTATAACTTAGTATTAGGTTTTAATGTATAATTGTTATGTTTTCCGAATAAAAAAAATATAAAAAAAATGTTATAATTTCAACTGGATACCTCAATCCGTTCTCGAGATAAAGAGTCTTGACAGACCGACAGACTGACAACAAAGTGATCGTATAGGGTTCCTTTTTTTTCGAGCTACGGAACCCTACAAATGATGAAGAGCGAGTCGGATTCGCAAGATTATTTTATATTATGTAGATTTTTTTTTAACAAATGAGTAGTACTAGCCTATTCTTATTTTATTGCGCATATTAAAATTTCATTAGGGTAATTAAATCATGTCTATGATTAAAGTTAGGTAAAATTAAGAAAGCTACACGTTTGTGGAATGCGTTACCCCTGGAGGTGAGGCGTGCTCAAACGCTACCAACATTTAAAAAAATGGTGAAGGAACATTACCTTTCTCTTTGATATATATATTTTTTTCATCTTCTCCTGGTTCAACTATATATTTGATATTTATTAGTTTTTTTTTTGTGTTGTATGAATGTATTTGTATTAATGTATCTTATTAGTATTATTTCTGATGTTTGTACACCGACAACCCTAAATCTATGTCTCTTCTTTCAGTCCATCCAAAGGTTGTCTGTAAGAGATCGCCATGTGCGTTAAAACCGCCCATTGTACACTTTTTTCTTAAAATGTTTGTCCTAAATATTTGTTTATGTGGTGCACAATTAAGAATATAATAAATAATAATAATAAGATCAAGTTTAATTATAAGTTCTGAACTGATAAAATATATAGTATGCCGCTTACTTCCTATGGCACCCTGAGTAACATCGTTACTACTGGGTAAGCACTGGTATTTACTTTAACTGTTAAAATTTGACACGTTACCTTTTACCTACAACCCAGCAGTGGGAAAGTTACACGCAGTAACTCTAAGTGAAACACTGGTAATTAACTCCATCCAGTTAGAATGGCATTCAAACCCGCCATAGTAAGGAAAAGGCTACGTAGATGATGATCAAATAATAGAATAGAATAGAAATAATTTAATTCGGAACAGACAACACAACGGTTATAAATACAAAAAAAATAACAAGAGTAGAAAGTGCGTTGAGCGTGCTGATTTTGGCAAAGAATCTAGAGATGGCGTTAGTTGTCACAATCAGTAGTTAACTTATCCAAGAGCCTCGATCTTCACCTGAAGAGACTCTCGTAAGCCACTTGTTTTAGGAACTTAGCGCAGATAACCGTAGGCACATACGAAGCGGTCATGTCTAAAATATTTTTATTTTTTCAAATATATCATAATATTTGGCCACGGTAATGGCGTCCGCTGACGCTGTCATTAGACAGGTGTTTAAGAACATTTAATAGGGCACGTGTCCTGTTGTCATAAGTAACTAGCACTTTACCAGCGCCTCCGTTTGCGAGAATGTTTTCATAAAAAGTTTTAACACCTCTTAAACCGCATTTAGAGGGTAGTTTCGAAAAACTAATACTGACAGTCTTTGTTATTTATTTTTATTAGAATTTATGTCAAGTTTCAAGTTTATTAACCAAAGAAATCCTTATTCCTTATTCTTATTTTATTTTTGAATCCTTATTTACTTATACCAAATCCCAACTTTCTTCGCTCTCTCATATCCCAGTTTGCAATTAATTTTCCGTGCCTCCCTCTCTTATTGCCCTACTCTACATCACCAGCCGTCATAGGCAGAAAGGCACTCGATATAAATATTAATCTAACGCACTCCATTAGCATACAAAGTATTGTGAGGTAAAATAATTAAATACATGCTCTTTGTTGCACAAACAATGCACATCTCGATGTGTACAGTGAAGTTGGAACAGCGAGTGAACTGGGTGTGTAGCATTAAACATTGTTTTTCTACTTAACAGTTGCACACGTTTGTAAAGGAGAAATAAGGCTGATGTACAATTACTAACATTTTTTTTTGTAATGTTTCTCGATGAGTCAGTTGAAAGGCCGATTCACAAAAATGTTTGACTCTATCTTAGTTTAAAAAAACTAAAATTCTATTTCCGTTGGTGTAAGGTTATTATGAGTATTGATCTGTATGTCAATTTTTTTTACCTATTTCTGCCAATAATAAGGTACTGTAGCTAGGTGGCATTTTTAAAATCTTACTGTGGTTATAGTATTTTTGAATTTGATTTTAATCCATGATAGTATACAGACACGCAATAAACTATAAAAATTATGACCTAGTTAGAAGGTTACCGAATTGAACTTCTGTTAAACTAGCACTACGTATTAGAATGCGATGTACAATATATGTCCCTTCAGAATGTTAGTCATGAATCAAAGTACGACATTTGCAATAGTGACAGAGCTGAATATTGGTGTAAGACACGAACTAATTACGAAGGAGTTAAGGTTTTGACAGGCTTAAGAGTCATCGAGAACTTTCGCCTATCTGGACTTGGATTATAGAGTTATATTGCTTGGATTTTGATG
This sequence comes from Mythimna lalbum, assembly GCA_949319445.1. NCBI lineage: Eukaryota > Metazoa > Arthropoda > Insecta > Lepidoptera > Noctuidae > Mythimna > Mythimna lalbum. The sequence goes on from OX439344.1 coordinate 36,882,325, forward strand.
AAATATTCTTCATTATCCAGATTTAATGTTTTGCAGCTATCTTTTACAGCAGAAATGTTTTATGTCATAATATGACTTTGCATAACAGCGGATAGCATAAACTTAATTTCTCAGAAAATCGCTTGGCTGCCTCATATAACATATATTCAAAACTCGTAATTATATATATATAGCCAGAATAATTTTAGGCATACATTTCCTCTCTTCTTCTTTGCCCAATACTTTTTCCAGTTCTGCTGGCTTCAGGTATCCTTGTACGTTTGCGCAAGAGAGCTCTGTTCTGATTTGTCTGTGCACTCACTTACTTGCAGGGTTTATTTTTATGCGAAGTTTTAACTATGGTAAAAAAACTTGCCATCTTAAAAGTATGGCATTGTAAATTCGGACACATAAACATTCGGCCCAACAAGAATTATGATAAATAATTTTTATGCCTTATCAATTAAAGAAGATTATGCCAAGTATATTAGGCATAATGAATATCCGGAGTACTCAGTAGTATCAAGATTCTGCCAGGTAGATCCCAAATATTTTGTGGTTTTGTTACTCAAGATGCAGGTGGCGGGTTACATGGTATAATTTATTGTCTACCGGAATTGAACGCAAAGTGCAAATATTATCCTCAAAGGCTTTTATATTTACAGTAGATCCGTATTTTACTGCCAACTCAAAGCTTTATTTGCACAAATTATTAAGCTGCAATTTTAACAGTTATTTTTGGTTAATTAATTAATGACCACAATTATTTATTAATATCCACTGCAGTTTTATTTACAAAGATACACAAGTAAATATTTACCTTACCTTTATTATAGGTACATATGTATTCTCCAATAAAACCCTATGTATTTCTTTTCAACGGATTTAATATAACTTTATTCTCATTTTGATCGTACAAACACAGATAAGCAGGCAGACGAGCGTAACTGGACAAGGTGTGACAAAAGGGAATGTGAGTTTTTAGTTGATTACGGCAAAACCAAAGGAAGGTTATGATTTTGTCAGGGTAGGTATAAAGTCATAAGAAAGCAATGATCAACCAGCGCATTGTATATAATCAACAAAGCAGCCCTGTCCAGCATCAGCAGAGGTGGTGGAATTTTACAACAACTGATCGTAATTTATCAATGTGCGTTTTCCACGAGAAATTTGTGTCTATTATAAGGCCTAAGTACCTGTAATCCTCCACCACCTCGATAGCCGCACAATCACACTGCGAGGCACTGCCGTCGTACTCGCTCTGCATAGCTGAGTTTAATATCATTTGAACAATTTGCTTGATGCGGTCTTCTCGTCCTGTTATAATTTGGGTGTCTTCAAGGCTAGAGTGAAATGGCTCTCAATAAACTAGTGTGAGTTGGTGTTTTTTTTTATTAAGTGTTTTTTCGAATTAATTTGCGTATGTACATATAGTTCTGGAATGTAAATAATATCAACAAAATTATAAAACTACAAAATCAACAAAAAAAAAATTCAAAATACTTAAAAACATTTCAATCAAAAATGTCATTAAAGAATCGAATATGCCCATCGGTTCCAATAACTTAGTAACAAAATATCGCCAAATCGAGTTTTATTCGGCATCGACTCGGATAATCGGTTGGGAGATAATCGAGATGTGAGATCGGAGCGGAAATTGCTCCGTTTTCCATTTTAAAAGGTGTCGATACGTTGGCGAGTGCTCGCAGCCTCCGCTGACCATCCGCCGTATTATACGCTGTTTACTCATTAATTATATTAGGCTTTTTAATATTCACCTTTTAAAGCCTGATTCGAATGTTTAAATGAATCAGTTTGGCTGCTTTTGTATTTAAAATACTTTTTTAAATGTTTAAATTGTTTTATATACAATTCTTCTTTTGTATTTTACATATGAAAAAAAAAACAAATGTTTTCATCTCAATAGTGTAGTCCTCATCTGTCTTTTTTTTAACCCAAATGTATAAAATGCCTTGTTGACCTCCTTTTTATGTACACGGTAAACAGGGCGAAGTTTAAGTTTTTCAAGACGATCCAAGTTTTAGCGACCTACTCTTCAAAATTGGTAACGCCAAAAGCAGTATGCGCAAGATATATTCTTTAGAAAAGTGCAGGGATCCATTAAGATTCGGATCTTTTTTGTGTAAACCAGAAAAGATCCGTGAGTTGGCAAAATAAGAATTTTGTGGCATTCCAATGTTCTTGCAAACTATGTGATACTGATTAAAGAAGAAGTCCAATCCGTTCTTTATATGTAATTGGATCAACTATGTCACATGGTATTCTTGGAAACAGACTTGGGCCATAGAACATTATAATGAGAAATCTAGCTACTGATCTCTAACAATATCCAGTTGATTTAGATACTTCACAATGATGTTCAGTAATTTAGAATCAGATCATGGCGGGTCCAAACATGTGTTTAGAATATGTAGATGTCGGTGTAGTCTCACAAACACGGCCTATTATCAACATTCACTCGATCAAACTAATAGAATGGTGTAAATGAAGCATTCAAGTAACAATCTGTTACATGTTGATGGCTATTCAAACAGCTCCGCGTAACACGCTACAGTTCATTTGGTTGTCATTGTTGCGAAAGTAGCTGTTGCAGGAATCGTATCAGGTGTCGCTGATAAAATGTAATATAAATAGGACTTGCTCTAAAAATTGTGAGTGACAACATTGAGAGGGGAATTAGAAAGATTTACAGCATCATAGAATAAAAAATAAGTTGATGTTTCGTTGATTAAGAAGCATCTAGCTTCAGAAAATGACTCTACCACTCAAGATCATTTTCGTTTTTCCAATTAATTTGACATCCCCGCGATGTGCTGTTTTCTTCTACACTTTTCTTTGGTTAGTTTGCATCCCATGACTGTGCAAACGCCTAGCTTTTTTCTTTCTTTATGAGTTTTTTTTTAATTGATTGGCTCGTGTTTGACCACCGTCTCACCTGATGGTAAGCGATGATGTGGTCGACGATGGAGCACGCTTGCCTAGAAGTAGCCTATTCACTCTTGACTTAAAGACCCCCAAGTTGTAGCTATCAGTTGTAGTTGTTTAAACATAATAATCATGAATTCTATGAAAATCAGAAAACTAAGTAAGGTACGGATGTATCCATACAATCGCAAGTTGTTTGTTTTATTGACACGTTACAGCGCCAGTCGGTTAGCTCACAAAACAGCGATAATGTGGCGGTAACTGCTAAACATTGGCTCACCCCCTCCCCCGGCCAGGGGGCCTGACTAGTGCAGTCTAAGGAAATGCGAAACAGGCTTAGCTCAATAGCGCCATTTTTGTTTTTATGAATGAATATGTGTTAGAGGTCTGCCTAATCTGTACCTTGTGTGATTTTAGGAGTATTTTTAGGTTCAATGTGTTGAAAAATACGAGTGTCTTAAGTGGGTTTTCTAGATCTGAAAGATTTTTTTTTAGGATAGCCTAACGGGTATTTTTACAATCATTTTTTGATTTTTAATGTTCCTGTGCTTTTGTTTTTTCTTTTTTAAATGTTGCTCTGTCATATTTAGGGTTGAGTGCATTAAAATTAACTGCTCCATCTTTGTGGCAATATATATATTTTTTTCTGACATTGCTTCTGCAATTTTTTTATATTATGAATTAGTTAGTAATTTTTGTTTCTTGCTTTTTGAATATAGCATGGAACAGAACTCCTCATAGAATCATAGCAGAATTGTCGTAACAAGTAAAATTGCTTTGTTTATACGTGTAGCCTCTTTTTTTTAATGTTAACCCTTCAGATACCGTCAATTAGAGACACAATAGTAAGACAATAGATGCGCGGCCACCGGTGGTCGCTTGGGGATTCATGAATTAATGTGGGAACACTATAGATGCCATCAATTCTTACATTAGTTCCTATTTCGACTCAGTTTTTTATTATAATTATTTTGACCGTGCTTTGAAGTACAATATTGACTGGCTTGCACTGTTTTTACATAATTATCTATTGATACTGTAATATGGAAATATTGTAAGAAGAACCATTTTTTTTTTAATAATTAAGATTTTCTAGCCGGTTCTTCTCCATAGGAAACGACTAATTTGGAACCGTGGACTAGCTTCTGAGGTTTTATAAGTACCCAAGTAGGGTTATGTGAAATAAAAACAATTGTTTTTTTTTAATAACAGTTTTAAAATTCTTGTTTAGTACCGTGCGTTTCCATAGTTGCACACCAATAACACCGCCGCCAATCGCTCGCAACACGATTTTCAAATCATCGATATTCTTGCTTAGCTACAATTACAACACTATTCGCGGCGCACCGGGGGTGAGTGAAAGCCCGGTCTATCGTACACTTGATGCGATCATAATGATTATTAACATGTGAAGCTCTGTGCCAGGCAGCGACGTTCGCCGCGCCCCAGATATGTTTGACATAAGTCAGTTATTTTAATACAAGCAATTAGAGGTTCCCACTGGAGCCGACGAAGTTTTCGATTAGCAGTCTGCGGTTGTCTTTAAGTGGATTTTAAATTGCTCACCAAATCGATTGGCGGCTAGATTTGTTGGGTTGCGCTTTACGCTTCGTGTTGGTTTTTTCGGTAACAGCGTTTAAGGGTTATGAGTTGAGGGGTGTTGTGTTACGCGATATTGTTTTTAATGTTTTAAAGTTGGATGTTTATGATTATTGATTTTGTGGGGTATCGCGTTTAAAGGGTAAGTATTTTCCTGGGCCAAATATTGATTCCTGTTTTATAATTGCATTTCGGTATCAGATCTGGATAAATTGTAAGATAAGATAAAACAAATTAGTGATGTAACTGATATTCGCATTAGCAAATATTCGCATTTTTTTTTGACATTCGCATTCACTTTCACAAAAGCATGCGAATTTTCGGCATTTTTTTTTTGACAGACAGAACGTTATTTAAGTATTGATTGAATGGATATAGAATGATAATTCAACTGATATGAATTAGTGATGTTACGAATGTTAAATTTGTCACATTTGTGAATGCAAATGCGAATATTCGCAACCTTCATTTTGGTCAAAAAAAATCCAAATATTCGCATGTTTTTTGTGAATTCGAATGCGAATGTCAAAAAATGTTCGAATATTCGTTACATAACTACTAATATAATTATTTGCTGAAACATGTGCAGTATAATTTTGATAACATCCTTAGCTGACTTAGCAGTTAACTTGTCAACTTTAAACAGAGCTCGTGTCACAAAATGCACTGCAGTCACACTTTCAGCTTTTCTTACTAGTTTCATTAAGTCAGCAAGGTGACAATATGCTAAGGCTACAAGTATTTGACCGAGCGGGTGTCGTGGTCGACTTTAGTGGGGTGTCGACATTTTAGCGCGGTGTCCGACACTTACACCTACAGTGGAAGTTTGGCACAAGTTTGAGTCAAGTTCGAGTGGGGGGAGGCCACTCTACGATATCGTGTTATGGTTTGTGTTAAGCTGTGGCGCGGGGAACGTTTCGATAACAGAAATTGCTTTGATTAGGTAGTGAATTTTCGAGCAGTTTGGGAGTGAAAACTAAAATAAAAGAACATAGTTTAAAAAATTATAGCTACAAAGTTATGAACGTCCTTTGACACAGTCTACTTCAGTGCCGACTTTTGCAACTATTCTATCAAAATAAAGAAAAACAAAGAAAGAAATTCCATTTAATATTTTATTTTTGTATATTTATTGATAAACTGGTCAGATAACAAACATTTCTGTGCCTTCTGTGAAAAATGATATTAACTCAACAATCTCCAGTTTACCTACAGGAAAGCAAAAACAAGTTTAAAAAAATCTTAGTTTGTGAACTAAGTGGGTGGTTTACGATTCCACTCAAGTTCAACTTAGAATTGAGTGAAACCGTAAAAAGTAGACCAGCGCAATATTAGTTAAAGAGGTAACGCGAAAAAAAGGCATAACGCCTGAATTCCCTGTTGCCATTCGGTAATTCCGTCACTCACTTGACTATATCTTGAGACCTGGAACAGGACATAGATTTCTTAAAAACTTAAAAAAAAAATTGGATACAATTCGTCATTCAGAATCTCGATTAAATGTGACTGGTTTCTATAGTTATATTTCTTAATTTCTTCTTTATTTATTTTTTTAATTTACGAGTAATTTTTTTTTATTGGTTTGTGCTTGACCGCTATATCACCTGATGGAAAGCGACGATGCGGTCGACGATGGTACATTATGTAGGGTCAAAGTTTACGCTAAATAGCAAACTTCTAAAGGTGTTGTTTATTAGTCTTTAAGATTTTAGAATATAAGTGTTTTGGTCTATTTTTAAATAAATAAATACGTTCGCGAGTTGATTCGTAAAAAGTTGGCAGTAGTTTCATCACAGCGTTAATGTTTTCCTATTGTCTGGAATTGGTGGACTGGAAGAGAATATCTAAGGCATTAATTCCACCCTTTGTACTCATGTGTGCATAAAGTGTTAAATAAATAATATTAAAAAATAATTAATTGATTGTTATATTATAAATATTATGTCGTTTGTTTAGTTAGTATTAATTCATGAATCCCCAAGCGACCACCGGTGGCCGCGCATCTATTGTCTTACTATTATGTCTCTAATTGACGGTATCTGAAGGGTTAATTTAATGATTTACTGAAACTATGGATCTTTGATCTGATAATAAATTTTCTTATAATAATAATTATAGAACTATTATTATTAAATATTAATTCTATATTTAATTCAGAAATTTTATCCTGGTGGTCAAGTAGAATTAATCCAAGTTACTAGATAACGTTTTAAATGAGTAGTTAATTTCAGCGAGCAAGAGTGCATTTTACTCGTACAAACGGCATTTACCATTATATTTTTCAGTTACAATTTACTACGAAGATAAGTACCAGTTATTTTACAAGACTACGATACAAGGGCAAGTTATGAATTAAGTTTGGTTTTGTATATTATATCTTTCTAGATTATTGATTATGAAAGGGAAATTTCGGAAAATAAACCAAAGTACGAGTACTCAAGCATTTTTGATAATTCAGTGTATGTTAATGGACTAACGTTATCGATTCACTTCCTTTATTATTTTAATATGAAAATATTTAATAATTTAATATTAAATATTTTTAATTGAATGCAGTGTAATGTTTTTTCCAGTAATATTTAAAATATTTAATAATAATATAATAAGTAATATTTATTTATTATATTATTAAAAATTTAAAAATATTAGGCATATATTTGAGGTTTTTATTGGGGAAAACTGTTTTTTATCTTTTTAAAGGTTGTAACATTGTAGGTAAATTCAAAGCCAAATAAACATTTAAATGGAAATATCTTAGTTTACACCCAAGGTATTTTTTACAAACATGATCAATTGTTAGGTATTTTTACTACACAATTATTAATAAGACCAGGCACAAAGTAAGATTCCTACTACACGTACCTACGCGTCGTAAACCACGAACCGAAGAAACATTTTATACGTTGTTTTAACTCCTAAAGTGCACAGTTTCCTCGGCTGTGGTAATCCTCCAGAGTTCAGCGGAAAAGTCTCAAAGCGACATGCGGCGTTCTTGTTGCTTCCAATGATTTGAGTCTCTTTCACAGTGTATGCGAAAATAAGTATACTGTATGTAAAAGTGCGGAACGTACCGGAAGACGCAACCTTTGGAAGGCTTCCAACAAGGTGGTCTGATGACCTGGTGACAGGTTGCAGGAAACCGATGGATGCGAGACGCACAGGAACGTTCGTTGTGGCGACGCTTGGGGGAGGCCTATGTCCAACAGTGGACGTGTATCGGCTGCAATGATGGTGATGATGGAAATAAGTAAAGAACCTGTTGTAGCTTATCATTTAGACTCCAGGTGAGATCCGAAACATTGAGAGGCATGTATATCGGTTCCGCTTCCAGTTATTGTTTTACTTCGGAAATCCGATAGTCTCGGTTACTGAGCATAACATCGTAGTCGTGAACCATGGAGCCCTAATTGGGTATTGGTTACTTGCTTGACAGGATCGAGCATGGCAGTTGAGAGGACACCATGCTCAATCACACGTCTCGTTAAGGGAGACGCGTATGGTGTGTCCATAAAGTTCTCTTCAAACTTGATGAATTGATACGTCACAATTAGGGATCGCAAAGTCTGGATTTTTTTTGAAATCCTGATGTCTGTACTCCATTCCGAAAAAAACCGAACTGTCCGGACTTTTTGTACTTTTTAGTGTTTTATCTTGACTTAATAAAGTTTAAATAAAAAAACATAAATTATTTTAAATATGTATTTATTCGCCCAATTCACAGCACGACAGAATAAAATAAATTAAAATAATCAACAAAATTGTTGGTCATCAGTCATTTTTCCCATTATAAATTCACATAATCATAATACATATAACATAAACGTTAGATAATTAAAGTATCCTCAAGAAAAAAAAAAACCATAAAAAGTCAGTAACAAATAACAAAGAAAAAACTACTCAATAAATTCTATTTCTATTATATCAAATAAGTCATATCATATTAATAAATAAACAATCTTCTTTAAAAAACGAGATCTTAAACCATGAACGCATCAAATGTCTCATCGTTTAGGCGCGAGCTTATTTACTGCAAATCAAGCCACTATGGCAGCACTAGAAAAAGCTTCGCGTTCAATACTAACTGGCGTTATGGATAGGTGTTCAGAGCTTTTTTAGGATTTCCCTAGGACCTCCACCGTTCTCAAATAACGCCATTTCGACGTGAATCATTGAAGGCAAATCAATTGCGCTGATACTTGTAAGAGGAGTTGACAATTGAGCTTTTAGAAAACTGAGCGGCGATGGATCGGAACGATTCACACAGTGTTTCAATCGAGTTCATATACGTCGACGTGGTCGTACACTCGGCAAAATTCATGGATGCAGCTGGATAGGACACCCTTTTAATTTCTTCATACGTGGCTTTTTTAAACACAATTTATATTTTGCAAATAGGTTTTAAAAATTAGGTGAGTCCGGTGTTATATATATTTGTCTTCCTCAGTCCCATTTAAAAATTTATTAGGGTAGTGTATTGTAAGGAACCGACAGCAGTATAAAGCCGTCGACAGTCTTTAATTCTCCTTTTCAATGAATTTGCCAGATGCTTGGCGGATATCGTGTCTTGGCAGTCTGGGTTTTATCAAAAATTTAAAAGTTTTAGCGACTGTTAGAATAGTGGCATCTCTGCGGTGCGCCAAATTCGCGCCAATACACTACACTACTTAGGTAGTGTAAACTTAATCCTATCATATCAAATATTTATCGATTTATCGGACTATTTTTAATGGAAATTTTTGGATAAATACAAATATTTTTCGTTAAAATCAGTTTTGACTTAAATCTGAAAAAAAAAACGAATTTCCGTTTAAAAAACCGGATTTCAAAAAGTCAAGAAAAGTCGGATTTTTCAGTTTTTTGAGTTTGGAATAATTTGTGGCTAGTTGAATATCAAAAAATATATTCCACGGTAATGTCCGCCCGAGATGAGAATACCTAATCATCTACGGAGGCGTGAATGATTAACGAATTCCTAGACTTCAAATTACTCGGTTATAGATATAAATCAAATAAAAATAAAATAAAAAACAAAAATAGGTACAAGCAATCCACAATAAGTCACGTCGGTATCATCAATGGTTTTTAATTAATCTATTTGTTCGTGAAATTCAGGACCAGGTCCGAGCTAGAAAGTCTTGGCGTTTATATACTAAGATGGCACTTAGGTCATCTTTATCTCTATTTATTTCTCGTATCTATGTATTATTATTGTCTAAGAAGTGAATTGAAATGAAAAAACTTGCAACAAACATTTTTCTTTCATCTTGCTTGTCGCTTCCAAACAGGAAAAAACGTAACGTAAGCTCGTCAGTCTCAGAATTGCGTGGGTTGTAGAGTACCGTCATATCGAAAATATTAGGAGGGCAGGCCATGAGCGCACTAGTGCAGCCGTGCGGGCTCGCCGGTCGATCGAACCCGCCGCCACTCCAACACGCCTCGCGCCTTAATGAACTTTGTGTCACTATTCGCCAATACAAGTACACTTTTCTTTGCCACTATCGTGTGTTACGACGAACAAAGCGGCGTGTGTAAAGTTGAACGAAAAGTGTTACCTACCTCTCCTGGTTTTATTGTTCACTCTTTTTGCAAAGTCAAATAGGCCGCTGGTATACACCAAAGGAGAAAAGGAAAGTACGACGCACACGTGCGAGTGTCAGGCCCGTGTGGAATGGCAGCTCAAAGGGCACCGATTTCAGAAGCGCGGTGCTTCTGGTGAAATGTTTTGGGAGCCGTGGTGGCGGTTTTAATTTCTGACTACGATTCATTTTGTACCTATTTTCTGCTAGTTTATGTACCTTTGGAAGGTATTTAAAAAACATAATAAAGATTAGAAAAAACTCAGTGGCTTACACTACACTTGACTTATATTTATATATGTATAATGCTATAAAGTTATGTTGTTTTGTTAGTAGGAGGTAATCTTGGGAAGCACTGGTCCAATTACTAAATTTTTTTCAAAGATAGAAAGCTGCTTTATTTCTGAGTGATTGTTGATGTCAATACTCACATTACCTACTATAAATCATACTTTATCTCCTTGACCTTACTTTTAAATTTTGACTTATATAAGTAATACTTATTAATATATGTACAGTAACTATTGCTCAATTTATTTCAATTATTTGTAATTTTTATGATAAATTATGTAATTGTAGATAATGTATGGACCCATATTTGCTATATAAGCACATAGCAACTTTGTTCAATATTCTGACAAAGAAATGCATTCTATTCTATTCAAAAAATAATTCCAATTAGTCCAAAGTCCAGTAACGCTTAAAAACTAGCGCACATACCAGACTAAAAGTTTACGAAACAAAAATCCGAAATCCTTAGCAAATTTGATAAGCGATCGAAAAAGGGATTTTTACGGAAGAAAAATGGAGGCTTATAGCGCTACCCATTTTTTGAGCCTGACTGAGGGGCTTTTTTTATTCAGACTGTAATTAGGGTTTGCTTTTCAGTCTCACCTCTAAATTTATATTTAGGGGCTACAGAAAACTGTTGTTACCGAATTTTGGACGGAAGGACGTTTTTTTTTAAAGTGATGTCAAATTATACCTGCGATCTCAATTAACTGACTTTATTGTCAACTATAAAGTCAGTTATTGCATCTATACAAGCTATGTACCTACTGTACATTGAACGCGCTAGCATCGTAAAGAAATAGACATTCCCGCAAACGTCCTACCATTAATTAGTCAGTTTGAACGCAGCCCACCATCACAGAGCTATGCACAACTACCCGCTCGTATCTATACGCCATTGCACCATAACAAGTTGTACCTCGAAGCGCGAATTCTAATTACCACAGAATAATATCCACTGTAGGAATCGATCTAACGGCGGTCTGTGCCCCCTCTCCGGAGCCTAGTGCCTCACCACCCACCGCTCCCCAATGCAGGCCGAAGCGAGTCTATGCCTATACCTAGATTAGAAGTCATTGCTAATGATTTGTTAATGTTATTATTATGTGTTAGAATTTGCGCTCTAAACGCCGCAAGCACGCACCCCTCGTCCCACCCCACGATTAAACTGATTGAAAACCGCGAAGTAAATTTAATTCAGCGGCTGGTCAACTTTTGTATTCCTATTTAGTGTCCACGGTCTCCTCGAAATACGTGATCGAGACAACTTTTAATCTTGTGTTGTTTTCCGAAAATATGATATTCTATCTCGGCGATACGAAGCGGTCTCGATAGTCTTTTAATTAAAAATCATTCTAGTCTCTATAGGAGATTCGCATCACATGTTCAGTTTTTCTTTGTTTTGGCAGAACGTCAAAAAATCGAGTCACTACTAAAAGGGTTAAAGAAAACAGCTTTCGGAATTTCGATCTGTGTTTCGTTTAGATATTTCAAATTCAAATAGATACGTTTTGTGAATTAAATTGTCAACGATGACGGGGAGTTTAACAAGATTCATTATTTAGATTAACATACGGGTAAAAATTATAGAATCGTTAATTAAAACATGAATAAATGAGGGCGCTCACACATTTTATTCATGCATTATTTATTCGATATTGTAATTTCATTGTCGCGAATTCATTTTTCTCTTTGTTTTGAGTTACATGCTGTTCAAAATTGTTTTGTATGATCTTTGATGCCTTAGCAATACTAAACCACTAAGACTTCGGTCAAGGTTGGTCATAAAACTGCTAAGGGTTTCTTTTAAACACTCTTTTCACCTAATTGTCTTTTTTCAGTGATGCGTAAAACTCTTTATAGATACAATAGAGATGTACCGATGACCTATACCTAGTCGTAGTGCCGTAGTTTGTGGACAGCGGCGGCGGATGGAGGATGGCGAAGTAGGGGGTGGGCCCATCGCCAATTAGGAGATAATTACAATTACACACTTGACACCAGCTTTAGCCCAGAGTAATGTTTAGCGCGTTAACTTAATTGTTTATTGTACTCGTAAATACTTTTTTAAATTCATCTAATAGACGAGTGTGAGATTTCTCGCGCTCCAAGGTGGAGCGAGAGGGTGTATCAGACTTTTTTGCCTTGCGTTTTCCTTTCAGAAGCAAACCCATGGCCTCAGTAGGTTTTGGCCATGCTAAGCCCCCACGGTTTTGCTGACATCTTCTTGAGGCAACACTACGCCCCGTCGACGACTCAGGTTCAATCCGGACGGCGAGCTACTGATTGCTCACGCAAGCTCACGTATTGTTTACACTTGGAAACAGATATAAAGTTCAACGTGGATTTAAAAGATTTAAAAAAATATGGACGTAAATTCTCTTCCCTGTATCAAATATTCCCTTTAAATCATTCTAAAACAAATAAAAATCGAGATTACAAATTGTCGAGTTCGTACTACTCGTATATTTTTCCGTCGTTTTGGACTCGAGTCAGTCTTATCAAGTAGTTCACTGTGAGCGCAATATAACTGAGCTTCGTAACACTGCTAGAGCTAGGTCTGAAGTATCCATCCAATAACAATGTTTTATCGAATTCTTTTCATTTTACACGAAAATATTGCAAGGATTTTCACCATACCTGAAACTCTAGCAATATTTTGCATTTCGTCGATAAACGAATTTGCAAAAAAACCAGAGTAATAGTCTATTTCTACCTTCAAAATTCGTAACGTTGCGAATGTAATAAAACGGCTCACCTGGTTTTTACCCGTGACTTGCTTCTCGTGCCCTAACCCGCAAAACCGGGCATTTAATGGGATTAAAAGTAACCGATGACGAGCTAGCATTACTCTAGCTCTGCCCGCGACTTCGCTCGCGTGCGGTTAGTCCATTCTCTATTATAAATTATATAATGTATTTTGTTCTGATCTATAATGCTATTTTAATTAAAGCCGTGAGGGAGTAATGCCATCGAAAACATAACTTATAAAAAACCAAGGCTTGCAAGTCAGTTCTACCGTAAAAAGTTGTGAGGCCATGTAATACCATTTCGGTTAATTTATTCAGGGGACCTTGATGACCAAGATTAACTTGGCTTGGATTGGAATATACATGCGACAGCCAAGTCAATCAAACATTAATTGTAAGAAGTTGAGTGATCCTACCAGGCGCATTACTTTGTTATTTCATTACCATTGCTCTCAAAACGGTGAAGGAAAACATCGTGAGGAAACCGGCATGTTCCAGAACCAAAAATTCGAAGACTTGTGACCTTCACCAATCCGCACTGGGCCCGCGTGGTGGATTACGGCCCATTTCAACTCATAGAGAGGAGGCCTGAGTCCCAGTAGTGGGAACATTAAAAAGGCTGATGATGATGATGACATTAGAGTTTTGATGATCGAGTCACTGAGTTACAAAATTTAGAAACAATGACCAGTTATAATTCTTAAATACTGGTTCAAATTGCATGAAATTTTAATTACCTATATTGGGTTTTTACAATACCTGCTTGGTTACTGAAATTTCTACTTTTTTTGCTCGCTTTGGCGGCACGGCCGTACCATACATTTTCACAAACTTCTACATCTAGAATATTACTAGAATATCAGTATAATATATACATATAGTAACTAGATAGTAATATTCTCTTAGAAAATGGTAAGATTACCACCTCCAGTGTTAATACACGTGTAATCGCGCAATAAAATGGAGTAACCAGTAAAATAAATATTTTTCAAACTTGCTATTGAAGGAAAAATAAATAAGTAAAAAGTGTGACAATGAACGCAATTAACAGTTTTTATTCATACCTAAAGGGCAATTTGAAGCCGCCTTCTGCGAAGCAGTAAGGCTCAATTTATACCGCCGCGGAATGGAATGGAATAGAAGCGTCAATATCGCTTCTAGCGTCAATATCGTAGCTATCGGAATTCTCGGGAATGCGCGAGGATTCCACGGAAGACGCGCGACCTTTTTTTGGCTCGTATTTAATTTGTATGTTATACAATTGACCGCATCAGACAACGGCGCTCACGCCCCAGCCACTCGCTGGGATTCGACGTAGGCGCGGGCTTGCGGACGGCGAGCAATGGGTAACTCGCTGTTCGACCGTCCTGTAACCGACCGGACCGAGCCCAAGTCGCCGACGGTGTGTAGGTACTGTTCCCGCGCGCCTCAAGGAGTTGTCAGCAACCGCAGGGGCTCCGAATCCCACTGGGGCCAAGGGTCTGTTTCCGAAAGGGAGGCTCGGCCCCGTTACGAAAGGCAACGAAGGAACGGAGTAGGTTTTTTAGTCAGTAAGAGTCTGACAAAATCTCCCGCTCCACCCAAGGGCAGTGGATGCCATCTGAATGATTTTTATCCACCGAAAATTAAATTTAGAATACTCTGCATAGGTTTCCTACACTAACATTAGCAAAAAAAGTGGTACTTATATCACAATTTTAATGCCCAAAGCGCTCAGGGTTATATGAAAAACTCATGAACACTGAAAACAAAAAATAGGTGAATTTTATAACCTTTGTAGGTAATATTGTGTGATACATTACAAAGATGACGGAAATCGTTCTGAACAAAACCCTTTTTTCTCGAAACTCACTTTCTTTGAGTTACCACTTTTCGGCTTATGAGGGCAGCACAAGTATTAACAAACTTCAAGAGTAGAAAATGAACAAAGGAAAAAATTAAAAGAGAAATGTTCAACTTTCTGCGCTCGGAATGTACAATGCAAACTATGAACACTTAGGTAAATATTATTGTGTTGACAGTATTATTTTACGGCAAGAAAAATTGTACTGTCAGCAAAAGAATAAACGCTGTCATAAAATATGTACTTTATTGGAAAGTATGAATGAAAACTTAATAATACGAGTAGACTTTGCATTTATATGTACTAAATAAAATACTTATTGATACTGGTATTTGAAAGATTTTTTTAAATGTAGTAGTCATCAACAATAAAGTTGATAACACCGATAATTCGAAATAGTAGTCCAACATGGATTTAGACGTCATAGTCCATCATGCCCATATGGCGGTCATACAAAACGCGTTTTTGCGAGTGTGACAGAAATTTATATTAAAAAATGATTTACTTAACTTCTTTGCTATTCCATCCATTTTGATTTCTTTTCCACAGATAGTATTCAAAGTGTTCATATTAATTTATGTTTGTTTCAAAAAAAGTTGCCTCACTCCTTACCCTACACTATTCCCCCGTATCGTGGGCAGGTAGACACATTCAAAAATATGTAAACTCACATACAATGCGTTCCAAATAAGAATCGGATCGATTTTTACGCCATATTGGACGTCATAGCTGTTAAATGAATTTCTTTACGATTCATGAACGAAGAAATCCAGTTCTTCAATTTTGCTAATCTCTGCATCAATGTGTCTGAGTAGTGGCAAATAGAAGAAAACGAATTGACCTAACAATGAAAATAAGAAAGGAAATAATTACTTTTTTAAATAAACGAATTATTCAACCTAAACGCTTTCCGGTAGGCGGCTTGCTTTATGGAAAGCTTTTTGTAGCGTTATATGAATATCTGGCCATAGATTTTCTTTTTTTTCGTTTCAGTCTAGTGCGTGACATAAACAAAATGGGCCTAATAGGCCTCTAGCCTAACATAGGGTCTAGAACAACGTCCAATTATTGAATGATGGTTTTGCCAACCGAACGGAAAAGCCAAGTGTATAATAAAATAATATGTAAGTTGGTAGTTTACGCTTGGTTGTTACGTTGAAAGCTCAGCTATTACATGCAATAAGACAATTTGTCTTAGTTCGTTACACCACCGGGAGCTTTGTGTTACACAATGTTATGCCACTATTACAGCCTTGTTTAGTTTTCATAAATATTTTTTTTTTACGTGGAAAATAAATTGGATGATGATGTTTCGTTTTGAGGCCAATAAATGTGACTTTTTTTGCAGATGGTATTTCTTATCATTAAGTCATCATATTTATTTTGCGAGAATATGGAGTAGGTACGATTATTAGTTGATCGTTTTGACTTTCTCTGTCATATTCAATGATAATATTAGTTATGCAAAAATATTTATTTATTAAAAATAAGTGCACAATGAGTCTTATCGCACAGGGTAGCTTTTCTTTTGTTTTGTTCTTGTTTTTCCAGTTGCTTTATTTATTTCAGCATCCTAAACATCTTGTTTCATACTTTTTCAGCGTCGTTTTTTTTGGTTAATCGATTTGAGTCAGTTTTTTACTTTTTTATTCTCTATAATATAGAGAATAAAAAAGTTTAAACAAACATATAGAGTCTATATGTTTGTTTAAATTCTGCATTGACAAATACATAATAAAAAATTTAAGGTGTAAGAAGACTTGACAAAAATATGGTGAGATGGCGGGCAAGCGCGAACCTATCAACAATAAAAAAAAATATCCTAAAACGATTAGAAATATGACAAATAGGCTAGAACCTAGTTTACAGTGCCACGATTTCGTATTTCTGTGAAGACTTGATAGTTTAAAGACTATATCCGGTTATGTCTTGGGAGCCTTGTATCTATTGCCACAGGAAGGCAAACTGAGGAACATGTCAACTTAATGAGCTTAAAGAGGACGTACGTCACTTCGTTATTATACAAGGCGACCTCTCAATTAATAAGCCACGGGACTACTAAGACAATATCCTAGTTATTTTGAAGAAAACCTCCTCCGCATTCACCATGACAACGAAAAAAAAAAATCATAAATGATTTAAATGCAGAGGTAAGACTTCCAACGATCAATTTTCAGGTAGGTATTAATTTAAGTATTTTGTTTGTAAAACGAATACGTGACGCACAGGACCGGTCGTTGTGGCGACACTTGGGGGAGGCCTATGCCAAGCAGTGGACGTCTTTCGGCTGAAATGATGATGAAAACGAATAGGTACTTTGGTATCCATTTGTGAACGATTTATGTTCCAGTTTGATACAGCCTTGTTAAGTCTAAGGGCTAAGCCCGCATCAGATAATGATGAATTCTGGATCTAGTGATTGGTTTCTAATCAAATCGCTGATGAGCTTTCAGATCTTAGTAAACTGCCCCGCAAATGGAACTGTGTTCTGTGTGTGTGCGTGCCAAATAAACATGTTTTCTTTCTTTATTTCTAATTTTGTGAGATTTGTAAGATATTTTACATCATTTATAATAGCTGAAACTTTTTAATCTGATTTTTAAAAAATGTACGTTTGGTTTCTAGGCATTTAAAAATTAAACTAACCTAAACTAAGAGTAATTTCGCAATCTCAAAATCAAAGTAGCGTCTATGTGCCTATCCCATAAATCTTTGAACTTAAACAAACACGGTACTACGAGTACCGACAGTTCAGTTAATTAAGTTGACCGCGTCGTACACTTTAATAGGCCGAGGCTATTGACAATGCCGTTCGTCTATTTCCCCGAATATCGCCTTACCTGCGCTGGCGACCTCTGGCGGGTCGCAATCACAGGAGCACTGCACTGCAAGACATTTTCTACCCCTGTCTCTTTGTGGACGCAATCAGCGGCCGCTGCCCAGCAATTATTCAAAATACATCGAGCAATATTAGATAGGTGGGCGGCCGATGCGTTTTGCATTGCGAATCAGTCGACTTTGTGCAGACAGCCCTGGGGAGCTGTAGTGTTTATGCGTGGACGTCATGGCCAGATTGTGGATTCTGCCTTTTGCTGAATTATCCGTGCGCTTGGGAATTCTGTTCGCTGTCGACTGCCACGTCTGAGCTAGCCTAGCATAGCTTTAGTAATGTGTACGATTTAGTGGACCGCGATTTATTCTGTCTTTAGGGGTCGACAAACTAGTGGGAAAACAGTGCGGCCTTTGTCGAGCTCGTGTTCAAATTATACAAATGATTGATTTGATTACAAGTTTGTTCTGACGTTGCTAGTACAGTCATGATTTTTCTATTTTAGCACAAGATACTGTTACAAAATATGAAAACTAAGTGTGAATAAAAATATGGCAAATGTCATCCTAATGCGACTTTTAAGAACTTTAAATCAAATACAACTAACCGTGTCTCTGGCGGCCCATTGCGAAATATAACAAGACGTAGTATATTTTCTAACAATGTTATTAATATTACTGGGGATTCTCTATTCTATTATATGATACAATGTAGTGTAGTGTGTTATTACAGAAATAACATTATTACTTATTGACACTTCTACATCACAGCGAGGCATTAAATCATTATTTAATCGATTACTTTTCTTTTAAATGCTTTAAGTTCCACAGTGCGACATAAGTATATATAATACAAGTGAGTCAGACAAACAAAAGTATTTTCTAACAAGCTCAAAAGTGTTCGGTTCATGTTACTTTAACCCAGGTCATCTTCAGAAACTGCGGAAAAAAATCGAATGATCTCTGAGTCTATGACCATCTTTACATAAACCTTATTCATTCATTAGATTCTAATGTCAGATACCTAAGTAGATTATTTGCGGAGGAATTTTTCAATGCTTTATTTTAAATTGCTCTTTTTTAGTTCTTTAAGGCTTTATTTTTTAAGTTTGTTTAATTAAGTTAAAATAATTGATTACATAACTTGAAAATAATTAACTGTAATTAATGAAAAAAAGTACATTATCGATCAACCAATGTTACGACGTCATATTATGACACGTCGGGATAATATAGTTAAGATTTACCCGTCCGTAATTATGTTGCTACCGGTTCACGCAGCCGCCCCAGATATAAATGAGGGTAGTGAAGATGTCGTTGACAATGAACACTTGCGCCATTATCACCCTCGACATTGATCCCATGATACTTTAGTTGGATAGGGTTTTTTTACAAATATTTCTATAGTATCAAATAATGATTTAGCTATCCATTGTAGCTTTTGATTAAAGTTATTATTATTATTTATTATAGCTAGCCCACTCCCACTGCTGGACAAAAGAATCCCAGCATGCTTTCCAACGATTACGGTGCCTCGCTTTCTCATTAAAGTAAGTAGAGAATAGATTATGTAGAAGTAAAACAAACAGTATTGATTTCAATGAACTTTAAACAAAACTAGCTTTTATTGCAAATAATTTGTTCATAGCAAGTTTGTACAGCTAGGTATACCTATATAATTAATACTCGTCAAGACGAATCATACGAGCCCAAACTCGATGGGGTTGTGTCGTTTAACTACCAAGTTCCTATAGCCTTCCGGTTCCATCATCAGATCAGCTCCTTGTCATAATAATTCTGCATTGTCATCTGATTTACACAGCATGCTAAATTTTAGCTCAATCGGTAGCCGGAAAATGGGTTTTTTAATTGACAAGATTTGATTACAGACGAACATCGGGATAGGTGAAACTAAATAAAAGCTTGAAAAAACTCGTCAATAGCGTCTTTGGCTTCACTCAAAAGCAGATAACATAAAAGAAATGTACCGCAATAATAAATAATAAGCTACTCTCACTAATTCAACATTCCACCGCGATTCTGTTCTCGTGGCTGCTCCGGTTCGTTTTTCCTACATCCGCGGGAACTGGATCAAGGCCGTGGAGAGGTCAAGGGTCAGCTTTTCTCGTGTGTCCTAATAAACTAAATGGTCCATATTGCATATTTCTCACCTCGGACTAGGGCAGCTTTCACACAAACTGCGCTTGAGGCAGTCATTTCGCTGTGCTCGCTTTCCCCTCTGTTTCGCTTGGGATTAAGGTCCGTGCAAAGAGCTCACTAAAATAAATAAAATTGAAAAGTTTACATGTTCCTAGCGTGGTGTGCCAGATTTGGGAAGTGGTTTGGTTTGATTGGCTGTCATACATTTTTTATTCTTTTATATTTTTTATTTATTTAGCTAACTGTTTGCAATTTTTTTTGATTTAGTCAATATTTGCGCCAAAATTTGAAGTGCATACTGAGGGTATAGTTGCTGGGGTTGCACCGGAATTTTAAGGCTTTTGTGGGGCGAGGATCGAACTGTTTTCTGCACCTTGCTATGGAAGAAGACTTTTGGCCACAGGGAATGGTGTTCCATCGCTTCCGCGGATTGTTATTATTATTAACAAAATATTTTTTTTGATGTTTTTAAATGTTTTTTTTTTAATGGATTCTGTAATCTAGGTAGTCATATCATCATCTTCCTGCCCTTGTCCCGTGTTATTTTTTTTTTAATGTTTTTAAGGGGTCAATTAGGATATTTTATACTATTGTTTTTGATTTAACACTTTTCGTAATCCAAGGACTTGTTTCGGGAATACGTTAATTTAATATATGCACATTAACTAGGTAATGTGTAAATTACCGGGTGTAATTCGTTAAAGTCTGAATCTTGACCTAGGTAATCTCCATACTAACGGATATTGCGTGGTTAAATCGCGGAAGACGAGAGCGAAACACTTTTGTCCCCTTTTAGCTCGACGGAGCCTCGCTCCGCTCTACAGGGCTCCTTCTTTGTAGTGCGCGGAGCTCTTACCTTAGTCATCTAAGCTGTCTGTGTCGGGGTGCCCTAAAATATATAAATTCTTCATGCGTAAAACGTCATGAAACTTTAGATTATTATTAGACATTAAATAATTACAATTAATTCAAATATTTAAGCAAAGAACTTGTTTTATAACTTAACTGTATGCTTGGCCGTGAGTCTGCAGATTACCTAGGAAATCTGCAGAATATCTAGTTATTGTAAAAACATAAACATTTTTTTTATAAACAAGTTAATCTGCACTCTAACTGATTTATGCACATTAGCGAAAACATACTCGTATATATATCTAGTTTAATTAGATACGTATTCAATTTTTTTTTAGTTGTGCTTTAGACTTGTATTTACTTCTGTATCATATGTATGTCCAAAAACATGTGATTTCACGTCCTCGACTCCTGTAGCCCATACAAAATATTTGATCCGTGCGGGAACCGAACCCACGATACGCAGCGTAGCAGCCACACTCTATCGTCGTGGTTTTATTTTTCTGCATAAATTAAATATTTTTTGAGTAAACTCCTTGAGTTTTTAATGAATTCTTAATTAAAAATACGTCTAACAAGAAGTTTTTTATTACGCTCAAAATTACCAAAAAACATGAAAGCGACTTAAAAATTGCTACTTTTAAGTTCTTACAAACAAAAACTACAGCTCTCTGACAATATTTTCAGGAAAACGTTTCCAAGATATTGCAAATATTAGTTTTGACATAACAACAATTTTCATCAATATTACAAGCTGCAGTCCCGCAGTTTGACCTCGATTCGGATATCTGAAATAGCTTTACCGTCCAAAGCCGCTTAGCAGAGCTATTTACTGCGACAAACATTTTGGGCATAAGTGTTCAACATCCGAAAAATGAGCCCACACCTAGCCATACGTGATCAGTGTTTATGAGTATTGAGTGCGATGCCGCTAGCCAAACGTTGCCGAGATAGATGCACGCAGCCCAAGGCAGGCAATTTTAAGCTCCAGTAAACCAAGCGAATTAGTAAATACAAAATATCGGAACTCTGGAGTCTCGATCATACCTACCCAATAATTCAACAGCATCCGAATGCTGCAACTACTATCTATGTGTTATAGGAAAGTTTCGTTGTAATGGCCAAAAGCTGACGTTGAATTATCTTCAATACTAATAAATGCGAAAGTAACTTTGTTTGTTACGCTTTTATTGTTAAACTACTGAACCGATTTTGATGAAGTTTGGTAAAGATTATGTTTGGTCACTAAGAAAGGATACTACTATTTTTTATCTGGCTTCGAAAACAACTTCACGTCCACAGTACCCGATAGTCACGCGAACAAGTCCCGAATATTGCCAATTGGTCTTTTACCGGCAATTCGGGCTACCTGAAAAATCAAATGTTTATTTGACTAACTGATCTTGTCTCTGATCTGACCTTAGTAATAAAACCGTTAACAGGAGTATCTAGTAATGTTTTTCCTCTAACTCTTTATTTTTTGTTGACTTGGTACGTTGGTTACCGTAGACGTTTGCTTATTGGTTTATTAGCCTACGTTTATTTAATAACGTAGTTACTTTTTCTTTATATATTTTTTTAAAAGTAGTTGTACATATTTACATTAAAATTTTTCAGTTATTTCTCCCAGCTTTACCGCCAACACCACAGGCGTTTGCCCTCAACTCGGAAGTTCTTACCAGACGCTCAGCGACGTCGGCGTCGCAACGTTCAGGCAGCCTCCACAGTACGCCTGTTCTCAAGTGAATTCATGCAGTTTAATTGCGTATCAAACCTATCGTGTCCAGCGATGAGCTAGCCTCCATCAAAATGTGAACTATAGGAGTTTCGTTTGCTTCTCGTGATTCCGCAGCTCTGCTTATATTGGTATTCCCTTGCACAGTTGGTTACACTACCGAACATTATTTGTACACACTAAGCATGAAATGTGGCCAAGCAAACGTGTACGTACTCGTAGTATTTGCGGGTAGGTTTAGGAAAGGTGGAGAGGAGAGTGGGAGGGTGGCGGCGAGCACCCATCCCCCGGCGGCCGGGCGCACGCACACTGCACGTACGCGGTATGTACGAGCCATGAGGAATACCCGCATCGCCCACTGAAGTTTCAATATTCCATACTGAATTGCATTCAATTGCAACATTTTTGGACCAATAAAAATAGAGCACCGCCGCTTGGACTAAATCTTGAAAGGTTTTCAATGTTTTGTTAGTCTTTGTCGGAATACAATTGACTGTGCATTGTGTATTGAACGTTTTATTAATAACGTCTAGAGTTACCTATTGGACAGAAATATTGAACTCAAACGCCGCCATTCACTGATGAAAACGATTTGTTGACTTAGACTTTGAGAGGGTTGCCGGAATATATCTTTTTACGATATTTGCTGGCTTCATTCATTTCTTTGGCGAATAGATTATTATGTAACCTTGCAAGGACGCCAAGACACTCTTCTCGTACTATTGTAAATTGGTCATATATATATATTAATAAAAAAGAAAAATATTTCTATTTTCAGATTAATATTTAGTTCGTTTTCATTTTTTCACTTCACCAAAATAAAATGGATGACAGGTACCCATAACTCTTGCACAATTAATATACTTAGTCTCAATTTAAAATATCAAGAGTATGTAGTGGTTTCAGACTATTTGATCATTTCTTTACTTAGTTGTTATCACATTGCCCTCTTAAAGGTGGGCATTTTTAAATATGTGCGGTTTTTTTTATGCGAATCACTTGGTCCATAACAACTCTATTTTTTTCATATTCTTTGATAAATACTTCTGCAATAAATAAATAAATTAATACGAGTATCTCAACGAGTCTTATTAAAAAAAAAAACTGACAAGTTCTCTAATATTTATTTATTTACAAGACAAAACTAATTTAAATTTAAAATAGATAAAATATCTTTTTTTACTTATATTATTTTTCAACTTAGAAGCTAGAAGGAACGGGGTGGGTTTTTAGTCAACAGGAGTCTGACACTATCTCCCGCTCCACCCAAGACCGGGAGTTGTCATTGGATGATTATTGCATACCGAAAAAAAAATATCTCATATTATAAATGAAACATTTATAAACTTTTACTAATTTAAAAAAGCTCACCCCAGAGTCACAATTGCATTGTACATGTAAAAATTTCATAAGCTCTGCTTTTTACAAGCCGATTTGTAGCGTCAGTCCATATTAACAAGATAAAACGTTCCCCGACAACCAATTACTGAAATTTCAAGCTCGAATCGCCTGTCTGTCTATCGAGATTTTGTACCGAATTGCGCCGAGTGAATGAAAATTGACTAATTATTATCGTTAGCTCTGAAATGTGTATTTAAACTCACTTCCATAACCGTACTTCGGTTAAACCTTGTTAAATCATTTAAATCAATTCACATAGCTAGTGCAATCTATTAAAACATTATTGCTACTGCGCTGAAGTAGGAAATGAAAATGTGTTAATTTGATTAAAGTTAGTTAAAATATATATCCGTTTTAGTCTCCACCCGACTTCAATTAATTTTACTTAAAAAAAAACAGGTTTCTTTCTCAGATATTTACTTAGGTACACATTTTAACGTTTGATCGTTACGTCACTGTCGACTTAAAATTCAGTTTTAACAGGATATACTCTGTTCAAAATAACATTAGACATTTAAGAAAACCTTTTATTGCTGTCCGTTCAACCGATTTTAACTTTTATTACATTGGTGGTGTGACAAATGACGGCTGCAGCAATTAGCTGGTATTGTCACCACTGTTTTGCTTCTAATGCCAATAAGAAATACTAACAGTAAAAATGTTTCTTTAAATGTCTAATCTAAACACGAATAAAGTATAATGGTCACAGCGGACGTCTCAATAATTATTATTCCGTCAAACAATTAATCCTAATCGCTAATTAGTTTCGGGAGGCGTTAAACCCGCTGTGGAGCGTGAGGGGTAAGCTAATTGGATGAATTAGGTATCGAATGCAAAGAAGGGTTGCTTTGGCTAGGTAAAGTTAAACAGCTCAACTTACTATTCATAAAGTATTTAGATAATAAGTTAGTAGTATTGTTGTGTTATCTAAGTAAATACAATAATATAATAAAAAGATAAGGTTTGATTTTTTGTTTGCAAGAGATCTTTGAAACTACTGGTTGCTAAAATTTTTTCACCGTTAGTAAGCTGCTTTATTCGTGTCTGACAAAGGCTATATTTTATGCACACAGGCAAAGCTGCGGGCAAAGGCTAGTGTAGAATAAAAGAATGATGCCTTTGCTTAGAAGATAGACTGAGCGTTATAAAAAATAAATAAAATGTATTTAGTTTGTCAGGTCATCCAAAGAAGTGTCACCCTTAAAGAGCTGGAGGGTTTTTTGAAAGAGCCACCACGGCTCTGGAGTGAATAAGGAATTCAAGAAACATAAATAAGTTTTAGTCATTAAAATACTAAAAAACCAATGTGCTTTTTGGTCCACTCAAGATGGAAGAAGGTATGATTTCCCAGCATCATTAAAATCCCTTAAAAGAAAAGCGAAAATTAATTTAATTTTTGACATACATTGATGTTGGCGAAATCATCGAATGTTCATCGATGAAGCCATAATAAAAGTAAAATTTCAAGCGACGTTACACTCTACTAGTTACTGCAAAAATAATATTTCCAGTTACTTACTAACGCAATCTCATACATATAGGTGTTTCACACGTTACTGCTCTACAAAATCAGTGTTACAAGTTAACCAACAAAATATATCATATATTATTACCTCGCAAAAAAAATCATCTGTTCTGACGTGTCAGGAAATGCGGGACATTTAGGTAATTCCAAATTAATATTACGGGTGCATTACAGTTTAGTTTCTATATTAGACTAGCTTTTGCCCGCACGGCTTCGCTCCCGCTCTTCTCTACTCTACCCTACTATACCCTACTATACCCTACTCTACCCTACTCTACCCTACTCTACCCTACTCTATCCTACTCTACCCTACTCTACCCTACTCTACCCTACCCTACTCTACCCTACTATACCCTACTCTACCCTACGCTACTCTACCCTACTCTACCCTACTCTACCCTACTCTACCCTACTCTACCCTACTATACCCTACTCTACCCTACCAAACTTCACATAAACCATCTACTAAATAGTCCGAACAAAGCCTAAAAATTTGGTTTGGATAGGTGAGCCCGTTCTTGAGTTATAAAATAACAACGAAAAGTGGCATTGATTTTTATATATATAGATTATACCACGCTTAGTTCCGGATATTTTAACGGATGGTTTATTTTATCATACGTAAATGTAGTCTTAGTACTTATCATGAAATGATTACGCATTTGCAGATGCCGTTGGGGCCGAAAGGTTCTGGAGTGGCGACCGCGTACCGGAACACGCAGCCGCGGAAGGCTTGACCTGGTAAAGGTTGCGGGAATTCGATGGATGCGGAACGCACAAGATCGTTCGTTGTGACGATACTTGGGGGAGGCCTATGTCCAACAGTGGACGTCTATCGGCTGAAATGATGATTATGCATTTTAAATATGATACCGTGAAACTGCTTTGTTAGAGATCAGTGAAGATTACGTTTCTTTGCGATTAGAAATCACTGGAACTGGGTGTCCCACCAGCCTCCGTTGAAAAGGGATGATCCTCCTATCCGTCCGGTCCGAGCAACTACCCAATAGTTGATTTCGCGATGTTGTTTATGTTCTAATTGCGCGGAAAACTTTTTTTTTCGATTCCCATGTGACATCATAGATGTCGCTACATCTTTATTGTTTATTTATACCATCGACTTATTTCCGCTAGAATATATGCTAATATATATCAATGGTTTATACACAAACAAGAACACAAAAACACTGCTTAGTACCTACAAAAGTTACGTTCCAGTAGACCCTGGACGAAAAATGTACACACAAAATGTTTTGAACAAAATATTTTTCGCCTAGATTAGATTTCATTCTCTCTGTTCCTTTTATACGCAGTGTTTCACGTAGCCACGATCCGAAAGAGCCGCCAAACTTACGCCCTAAATCATAATAAAAAACGAAAAAAAGTAAAAAAATAACCCTTACGTCTGGCGCAACTGGTCTACGATTCCAATTGCATGTAGAATTTTCCATTTACCAAATAAAGCAAAAGGCCGCCTTCCAAGTACAATACGACATAAACACACCTATATAACATGGAAAATATTGAATCGATTAACAAAAAGGATCAAAAAGAAGGCCGGGAAATGAACGGTTTTGAGGATCGAACAGCCTACGGATATACCGTGTTCGTATAGCTCTGTTCGGTTCTTCACCTATGCGTATAGTAACTAATGCTTTCTGAAGCGTGTCTATAGGATCTTTATGAACATATTAGCTGAAGGGGAAATAAGCGCCCATAAAAACTTGTGATAGCTTGGAATTTGTCGAGTGTCATCAGTTACAGAACTTCTATTGAACGAGGGCACAGAATAAAATAGCATCTGCAGTTAGTCCATTTCATACGTTAGATGCAAATGAAGTTCAAGAAGCGTATCCGTCGGGCGGGCTTGTTTTACGTAACATCGGTCGGACTGAGCGTGCAACGCGCTACACTGTGGGCTCGTGTTACATTTGCCACAAGAACATACTGCGGACGACGACGTCTAATTTTCATAACAAAACAAAAGGAACGAACAATGCGACCCGGCGAGATGTAGGACCCGCGACTGTGTACCACTACTTAGGTTTGATTGAACGCATAAGAATGTGCGAGACGCGGGCAACACCGCGCGTGCGAGCGAGCGAGCACCAAGAGCGAAAGAGAACGACACATCGCAATTACCTCGTGAGATTGTTGAATAAATTTACATTCAGTTGATTGAAATAATAATGAAATTGCCCCGGCACAGAACGTTCATACGGGATATTTAAATTAATAATAAAATCATAATATTATACAAATCGTGCACGTGATCCGTACAGCTATTTCTGTTTTGTTTAGGTGATTTCTGAGAAAAAAAAATCTTTTCTTATGTTTGTGTAATGGAAATGTATTGAATATAAAGTAACGTAATGTTTTCTTGAAATTATGTAGATATAGATTAAGACATGGTGCCATTAACAGCGTTCTCTGCATGTTCGGATTCGGAGTTTCTACAGGACTTATTTAACCGATAGGGTAGTTAAATAAATTTCAGATACCAATAATATGGCCAATCGAATTAAATGCAATGCTTAAAGTGCAATCAAGAACATGACGCACAATTTTAACGCTCATTTTCATACAATCTTGGTTTCATTTTCACATAATAAGATATTAAAAAAAAGTGTAGTCCTAAAGCCGTTTTTTCGATAGAGTGGTCGGTATTGGTCCTCCTATTATGCTTCTCTAGATCAAAGTTGCGTGCCTAAATACAAAAGTTACTATTTGATCTGTTGAAACTTCATCTTGTCTTTTGGACATTCGGATGCAGTGGTTTATCGGCTAGAATGCCTTTTCATTTCTGCGTACATTTTTTCGTTGTTGACGTGAAAACTTTTATTAATTTGTAGCACGTTTCTTCAATAAAACAGTTGCATCGAAAAGTGTAAATTTAGAACACTTAATAACCAGTGTTCTGCTGTAAAAATAACAGAACAGAAAAATACCATTACTTACCTGCTAGTTACAGGCCTGTCAAACGGAATATCAATACGGAAACAGCCCCCACAAGAAAATTACAGACTGTAAGTAATCCCTTCCTCAACCTCTGTCTATCATGTTTCGATAAATAAAAAACGAGTGCGTCCGTCACGTTCTACTTTAGTTTCGTACTGTCGCACACAATCACATTACCATCTATTTCCCTTGCGATACTGTCTTTGAAATAAAAAATGAATTTAATGCTTAAGCATATCTGAAAAACACCATATGTCTTTTTTATTTAAATACGCTCAGGAATCAAAGGATTTTAAAGATTTCAAGACTTACCCTGTCTTTTTATGACATGTTCATTAGGTTTCCATTTGTGTTTTCTTTTATTTTATTTCTTTACTTTTATATTTTACCGCCTCAACTTATAGATTCAGAGAGACTACTTAAATTAGTCTTCTGATAGAGCTCTTGGGAATGGTCTTTATAAAAGATTGTTATGAAGAAAAAAATCATTGAAATTGTTATTTAAATATATATATCTTTTCAGTACAAAAGACATTTATCGTAAAAGGCCTAAACATTACAACTATGGGAATTAACGAAAACATTATTTTGGTAGATAGATACTTACATTATTTTTCAAGTCATGCCGGACGGCGAAAAATAGTCGAGACTCTCGATTTTTTCAAGATCGAGCCGATCTCGAAAAAAATGAGTGTCTCGACAATTTTTCCGCCTATTCGAGATTCGACAAATCCAGCCCCGAGAATAACGAGACTTTTGAGACTGGCGTAGATTTTTAATATTATAATAAACTAGATAATGCACACTGCACACAATACCGTTTTGAAATTAGATTTAAAGATAAGTTCTATAACCATATTAAAGAAAATAGGCTCACTAAAGCAAGTATTGCGCTATATTAGCATAATCTTACTCAATTTTATTGAGAGGAAGTTGGGTCCTGTCAAACTTTAAATAATAACAAAATTACATTATCTTTAAAAGCACAATATAAAAAATTAACTATGGCACTGATTAAATAGCCGTCTGATGGCTTTCTAGCGTTCTTTACGTGCTTACTTAAAGAAGCAAAAATAACTCGTAATCGTTATTTTACTCAATTGTAACCACGGCACAAGAAAAACCATATTAAAATGTTGTTTTTAATAAAGTTCTTTACTATAATCTTTATAATAATTTATAATAAATTTATAATAAATAATCGTGAATATAAATCTTTTTATTTTACATCAGTCTCGAAAGTTTCGTTGTTACTGGGAATCCCGAGTCCCGATTTTATAGTCTCGAGACTCGAGACTGAAAGTCTTTGTACCTACTGTGTTCTTCTGATCGCAGGATAGTGAATGATAATAGCGTATGGAGTTGCTATATCGAGTGGGGAAGGATTTCGCTTCAAAATATAGCCCGTAGGTACCAAGAATATAAGAAAAAAAAAGAAACATAGCGATACGCTAGAAGCTAGAAAGTTCAATCGCGCAAAAAATCCTTTCGTACATAATCGTATAACGAATCCTGACACGCACGCATTTAATGTGCTCATCCTTGACCTAGCCCAGCGAGCAGCGAGGGTCAACAGACGAGCATCAGACGTATCAGAAACTATCCGAACGGAAAAATCGGGCGGGTCGACGGCGCGGTAAGGCGACGTGCGTCCACCGAGCACAGAGCCACGTGAACGCGCGAGCTGCAGGACGCGGGGGGTCAGCGTAAGACGGCGCAGATGTCGCGGCCGACCCTGACCTAGCTCAAGTGCTGGGCGGGTCACGTGGTCGGGCGGGCGGCTAACTTACTGCGGTCGTTCACCTTGAGACGGAGTGGAGAGAGGTGGCGACAGCGATTCCTCGCTTATCAATGATACCACCCTTCCGAGTTCCGAGCTCCATGACAAATAAATACTCATACCCCACTAAACAACAGATTGTAAAAGTGAAGAGCCGTGCTTCCGGCAGTTTAAGAATATTAATCACGTCCATGTAATTCAAAACGATGCCTACATATGTTAAATTAATGCGGCAAAAGAATTTATGTTTTAACCAACTCTTATTGAAACCCTGTTTCACGTATCAGCAACTGTAATTACAAATAGTACTTATTGATAATTTAATTTCATCACGAAAGGTCTTTGCTTTTCACAGCGACATTGATAAGCTGTTAATACTGCAATGTTTGGTGAAGCAATTATGATAGAATTCAAAAAACAACATAAAATTGTACACAATAACAAGGTGTCACATAATTATACACGGCGATAACAGACGCTAATAATATTCTACAAAGCAATTACCTCGTCTATCAGATAACAGTTTGTAGCGATACATTAGCTGCCTTTAAAACTCAAAGCGATTCTTAATATGCAAAACGTTCGAAGAGCAATAAGTTATAATATGTATTAATTGTGTATAATAAGTCGTTTGTCCGTCCGATCGTCCTCGCTCGCTGCAGGTGGACGTGTATAAAGTTATTAGCTTCTCAGCGTTTTTCCCCGCGACTGTACTTTGTATACAACGTGGCATTTTTATAAAAATTGATATCGTATTTTTTTAAATGTCAACATTTTACAAACATAAATATTTTTTTATTTGCGCAGAGCAAGTTGGAAGGGGCACTCGCTGGAATTTCACTTAGTATAATAACTATCAACTGTGTTAATGCTCAATTAATTAGTGAACACGTCTTTTAAACACGACAAAGGCCATCAATTATAAGTCATTTGATATTTTTTCATAGCATTTTTATATCTTATTGACGCTTGTTAAAGAAATAGTTTCAACGGGCAAGAGTATGACATATAAGTATAAAATTATGTACTTTTTACAAATGTTAAATTCATAGCTAACTTGTTTTTTCCGTGAAATAAGTTTTGTAGCAGTAATGAGGCAGGAGAATGAGGCGAGTAATTTTGATCATAGATGATATTTAAAGATAGGCATACTTATGAAGTTCTGATGTAATAGAGCTGATCAGGGAGGCTTTTCTGTAATACCATTTGATAAATTATTTACATTGATATCGTAGTAACAAAACTACTAAATAAAATACTGGCAAGTTCTAAGAAAAGTATCAAGATTTCTTACTCGGAAAACTAATTGCGTTTCATCAACATCTGCGCTTCTGAAATATAAAATAATCTAGAAAATAACTGGATTAAACCGGGATCTAGAATTCATTTGATAGGAAAATAACAGGATTACGGCATCTTTGTAGCGGTATTAATTTTGTTATTTTTTTATTGACGTCCAAGAAGGGTAGATACGGAAGCTTCATTGGTGAAGATACATACTTCATAATAGAATGAGCCAATGTTCATAAGTCTGCCCATGGGCGATAACGTGACAATTTATCAGCGATATCGATTAACGTACCTATAGGATCAACTTGTGCTATCAAATGATTACGTAGTTAATCCTCCATATTAAGCTGCCGTTCATAAGCTAGAGTGCCGTTATTAGTCATTACACGCGTTTTCGCTATTTGATGCCATGGTCCAAAATCACTATCGATCTGCTCAAGTAGTTTTTTTATTTATAGATACTAAGTTTAAAAAATATGGTTGTCATGTTACCTTAATTTCTATGTTATCTAGGGATAATTCTTCATCAAATCATAATGACTGGCCTGTTGGTCTAGTGGTTAGTGACCCTGACTGCTATACCAGAGGTCGTGGGTTCGATTGTTGATTGTTGACCCAGGACAAATGTTTGTGTGATGAGCATAATCATTTGTTCTGTGTCTGGGTGTAATTTATCTATAATATGTATGTATTTAGAAATATATAAGTATGTTTCTCAGTTGTCTAGTACCCGTAACACAAGTTCTGCTTAGCTTGGGACTAGACGGCGTTGTGTGTTAGTTGTATTTGAATGCAAAATATGATTTTGTTAGTTATAGGCATTAAAGCATGGAAATGGCGGTGTTCAGACTTCGCCTTAACGACTGGAGCTGCCATCTACCTCACAGCGATTGGTCGTCCACGCATGCCATCGACCAATCACCACCGAGCTACGCAATCAACGTTTTTTCCAAAATTCATATATTTTTTGCATTGCATCGCACGCACTAGACCATATAAGACTATTTCCACCATTCAATTTCATGTAATTAATTCGCAATATATTCAAAGTAAAAGGCAACTCTTCGCCTATTATTTCACGCAACCTTCAGTCTCCAAACACGCAGCAGAGCTGAAACGAAACATTGGACCTTCGAGCCGAACGTTGGACTTTGGAGTGCTGTATATCCTGAAGACGCGCATATCAGGTACGGCCAGCCATCCTGCCCAGCCCTATTTATCTCCATTTCATTTGTGTGATACCGTGCTGTTTACCTAATTTCAGTGAAATTCTGGTGTGAAATTGTGCGCTGCCAACGAACAGTCTCATCGTAACCGTCACATTCAAACGTGAGTACTCCTTTCTTTCTGCTTTCCACCAAAATGAGTCAGCCTAGTATGTCAGAGATCTCAGTACCTAATAAGCCTCGCGATAAATCTCCTTTTAAATATAATCCAAACGACGATTGTCCACTTATTAGGGATCTTGTTAAAAAACGCGGCATAGTACAGGGTAGATTCTCAAAATTCTCAAATTACTTGTCTAGTATTGCTGATGGAACTTTGTCTATTCAAACACGCGTAGATCTTAAATTACGGATTCAGGGAGCCGCTAAATTATTTGCTGAATTCAGTGACATCCAAAGCAAAATCGAGGAATCAGTCTCCGATGTAGATGAGCAATTAACGCAAAGAGAATTGATGGAAAATAGATACTACACTTTATTATCTCAAGCTGAATGTCTTTTAAATCCGAGCGAGGTTACTGACAGTCCTAATAAATGTAGTCATCACCATAGACCGGCCGTTAAACTACCCACTATTTCTATGCCCACCTTTGACGGTTCATACGAGCATTGGTTGGAGTTTAGGGATACTTTTCTATCACTAGTGCATAATTCTAACGATCTAAGCAATATAGAAAAGTTCCACTATCTAAAATCTTCATTGAAGGGAAGTGCGGAGCTGGTAATTAATGCCGTAGAATTTTCTAGCGCCAACTACCCGGTTGCATGGGATTTACTTCTCAATCGGTACAATAATAGTGAATTGTTAGTGCATAATCACGTCATGTCTTTGTTCACTATGCAGAACTTAAGCAAGGAATCGCCAGATCTAATTCGAGAGTTAATAGATACCGTGTTAAAGAATTTACGTGCATTAAAAATGCTTGACGAACCAACTGACGCATGGGATACATTAATTATCTATTTAATTCTGTTTAAATTTAATCCGGTCACCGAGCAACAATGGGAACAATACAAACGCGCACAAGGATTATCTAGAAATGGCGATTCTAAACCTAAGCGAAAGCCTAAACTGGATGATATGATGAATTTTCTTAAAGACCGAGCTGACGTGCTGGAAACATTGCAGGTGACACATAGTAAACGAAATCTTGATAATAAAAAACAAAACACTAAAATAAATCAAACTAAAATTCACTGCAATGTTTCCACCAATGAGCTACAGGGTCAACAGTCACAAAAGTTCACAAAAAATAAAAGGATTTGTCCATTGTGTAACACCAATCATCCACTTTACGCGTGCCAAAGATTTCTTGATTTAAATTTAAATTCCAAACTTAATTTTGTCCACGAAAAGAAACTTTGCATCAATTGTTTACGTTCCGATCACACGTTGGATAGTTGTAGGTTCGGGCCGTGTAGATTATGCAACAAAAAACACAATTCGTTACTGCATTCCGATAATCATACGAATCAATCTGTAGCACTTCATGTGTCGCACGCTAATGAGGCGCCGACTGCGGTGACCGCAGGAGCGCATCTTACGCCCCTCACCTCGGCCGCCGCACCTTCGCCCTCCACTGTAGAATGTGCCTCGATCCATACTAACAAAGCGCACCTAAACATATCCACTCAATCACCTGTTATGAAACCGGTTCTACTATCGACTGCGTTAGTTGAGATTGCAGATAATCGTAATAATTATCACTTAGCACGTGCGCTCCTCGACAGTGGTAGTGAACGCTGTTTCATTACTCAAACTTTATGCAATTTAATTCAAGCGCCAGTAATACAGTCCACTCAAGAAATTTGTGGTGTAGGGAACTCGATCACAAAATCCACGCAAATATGTGACATCGAGTTAAAATCACGCGTCAATCCATACACTACACGCTTACAATGTTTTGTTTTGCCTAACATTACGTCGGCGTTGCCTGCTTTGTCACAATCACGACAAAGCGGACAACTCAAAATACCCGAACATATTGTTTTGGCAGACCCGCATTTTAATGAGTCTCAAAATATAGATATCCTAATCGGTGCGGATATATTTTGGGAATTAATTAATTCTAATAAAATAAGACTACCTAATGGGCCTTTCTTATTAGATACAAAATTGGGATGGGTTATTTCCGGCCCAATTTGTTCTCTTACGCGTTATGATAGGTACATTCAGTGTAGTTTTTCTCAGTCTATCGATTCCCAGCTCCGCAAATTCTGGGAGTTGGAGGACGTGCCTGCGTATCGGGATACGCGCACAGATGAGGAGCGTTCTTGTGAACAACATTTCGTCGATACTACTACGCGCAATAGTGATGGAAGGTTCAAAGTTCGCATTCCTTTTAAATCATCACCCGATACCTTAGGCGAATCTTATTCACAGGCACAACGTAGGTTTTTTGCCCTCGAAAAGCGTTTATTACGCAACCCTGATTATAAAAAACTTTATGCCGATTTCATTCACGAGTACATCCGATTAGGTCACATGAGTCGTGTTGATCGCGTCGGGACGCCTAACTATTTTTTACCGCATCATGGAGTATTTCGTGAGCACAGCACCACCACCAAGCTGCGTGTGGTGTTTGATGCCAGTGCCGCAGCTAGCAATGACATCTCGCTCAATGAAATACAAATGGTAGGCCCACCGATACAAGGCGATTTGTTGTCTATTTTATTACGATTTAGGCAACATAAATACACGGCTTGTGCAGACATTGAGAAGATGTATCGGCAATGTCTCGTTCATGAAGATCAGCGTGATCTTCAACTGATATTGTGGCGTGATGATCCGTCGCAGCCACTGGACGTTTACCGGCTGAACACGGTCACTTACGGAACCGCGTCCGCGCCGTTTCTAAGTTGTAGGTGTCTTAAACAGCTGGCAGCTGATTGCGCGGATCGTGACGTCACAAGGATCATTAATGAAGACTTTTACGTTGACGATATGATCACGGGTTGTGATAATAAACAACAACTTTTAGATGTTTGCAAAAATGTTGCAGACGTTTTAAAGTCAGGTTGTTTTCCCCTTCGCAAATGGATGTTTAATTTCAACATTGAAAACAATGAATCTGACTTATTTAAGGAATTATCATTAGGCGATAATGTCCATTCTAAAACGTTAGGGTTGGGTTGGCATAATATGAACGATATTTTTTATTTTAACACACAATTTAAGAGTAACTGCAATCAATTAATTACCAAGCGTTATATTATGTCAACAATTTCACAGATTTTTGACCCGTTAGGATTATTGAGCCCTATGATAATAATAGCTAAAATTTTATTACAAAAATTATGGCTAGTGAAGATTGGCTGGGACGATGAGGTTCCCAGTGACGTCAAACGTACTTGGGAAACTTTTGTTAGTTCACTGCTTAATCTCAGCAACATAAGTGTACCGCGACACGTCATAGGCAGCGACCCTGCTTCTATCGAGCTACACATATTTACAGACGCCTCGGAATCCGCGTATGGGGCATGTATTTATGTTCGTACGATAAATCATGACTCCTCCGTGTCTGTCAGGTTGTGTTGTGCGAAGAGCAAGGTCGCACCTTTAAATCCTGTGAGTATCCCTAGGCTAGAACTATGCGGGGCTTTGCTAGGTGCTAGGTTGTATAATAAAGTACGCGAATCACTACGCTTTCAATTTAAACACACAGTTTTCTGGTGTGACTCCACCATTGTGTTGGGTTGGCTACGCATGGCTCCCAATTTATTAAAAACTTTCGTGCAAAATCGAGCGGCTGAGATTCACGAAATCACGAAAGAACTTCCGTGGTGTCACGTCAGCGGGAAAGACAACCCAGCCGACTTGGTGTCTCGCGGAGTCAGGTTGGAAGACCTTCAGTCTTCCACGCTATGGTGGGAGGGCCCAGATTTTTTACGACAGCCTGACTTCGATAGTAGTCAAGCTACCTCAGGTAGGTATGCAGCACAATCTGATTTACCGGAAGTGGAGCCAGCCAAAACTCACGCATTTGTTAATACTATGGATACTTCATTGTTTCCATTTAAGAGATTCTCTCAATTTAACAGTATGCAACGCGCCTGTGCGTATGTATTACGTTTTATTTTCAATGTTCGCAATAGGAATAACATTCGTCGCGGCCCTCTCACTGTTGATGAGTTGAGAAACGCGCGCATGACTTTAGTGAAGTTGTCCCAACGCGAATCGTTTCCTGAAGAATGTAAACAATTAAATAGTAACAAATTTCTTAAAAATAAGCACAATTTAAGTAAATTAAATATATTCGCAGATAGTGATGGCATTTTACGAGTCGGTGGACGTATAAAATTGTCATCCGATTTTAATTATGATAAGAAACATCCTTTACTAATTTGTTCCAACCACTGGTTTTCAGTGCTATTGTTTCGTCACGAGCACAAGCGGCTGCAGCACGCCGCGCCGCAGGCGTTGCTGTACAACATACGCGAGTCTCACTGGCCGGTGAGGGGTAGGAACTTGGCCAAGCGCACTGTCCATGAGTGCGTTACGTGTACACGGTTGAGAGGTACATCTTTATCTCCTATTATGGGCAACTTACCGGTAGAGAGAATCACTCCAAGCTTTCCGTTCTTACGTACTGGTGTCGACTACGCTGGGCCAGTGTTCGTACTGAATCGTAAGGGTAGGGGCTCCAAATTGATAAAAGGTTATATCTGCTTATTTGTTTGTTTGGTTACACGCGCAATACATTTGGAGCTTGTCAGTGACCTTTCTTCCGATTCTTATCTACTTGCGTTAAAGAGATTTATTTCCCGACGTGGTAAACCTGATGAAATAATTTCGGACAACGGTAGGAACTTTGTTGGTCTCGCAAACGAATTTTCCAAATTTCTATCGACATGCGCCTCATTTTGGTGGATTGTGGGAGGCAGGAGTAAAGTCGTGCAAGCACCACTTGTTACGAGTCGTTGGTAACGCACACCTAACATTCGAGGAATATAGCACTGTATTATCGCAAATTGAAGCTGTCCTCAACTCCCGCCCCATTAGTCCTTTATCCGCAGATCCTAACGACTTCCTTCCTTTGTGTCCATCTCACTTCCTGGTTGGTCGTCTCCTAACAGCGCCTGCAACGCCACAGCTGACTGACGTCCCTGCTCACCGGTTGACACGCTACCAGAGGCTCGAACAGATCAGACAACATTTCTGGATACGATGGTCCAAAGAGTACATATCCGAAATGCAAACCAGGACAAAATGGAGACAACATGGGCGTGATTTGCAGCCAAACACACTGGTCGTCATCAAAGAAGACAACACGCCACCACTAAAATGGAGCTTGGGGCGGATCATCTCGACAGTACCCGGAAAGGATGGAGTTTCTCGAGTGGCTGACATCCAAACCAAGTCAGGAGTAATCAGACGCGCATTTCCTCGAATCTGTCCCCTGTTCAATGATGGAGATGATGAGGTGTTGGACGTCGGTACCTACTTCCAAGGCCGGGGGCATGTTCAGACTTCGCCTTAACGACTGGAGCTGCCATCTACCTCACAGCGATTGGTCGTCCACGCATGCCATCGACCAATCACCACCGAGCTACGCAATCAACGTTTTTTCCAAAATTCATATATTTTTTGCATTGCATCGCACGCACTAGACCATATAAGACTATTTCCACCATTCAATTTCATGTAATTAATTCGCAATATATTCAAAGTAAAAGGCAACTCTTCGCCTATTATTTCACGCAACCTTCAGTCTCCAAACACTAACTATGGACTAATATCAACCGATATAACTAAAGAATGTCCGTTTATCAAGAGAGCCACTCTTAAAAGTTATTAATTAAAAAGCATAGTTAAATATTAACTACCAATGAATAAACACTTAAAGACCTGAATTAAATATGACATTATACCAGTCGCATCCGTATTTAGCAACCGGTTGCTATTCGGGAAAACATCTGTCAATTTGTTTAAGTACATACAAGCTGTGCCCGCGGTCACGTTCATGTTGAAGTCGGAAAAGAACATCAAATTATAGCTTTTTTTTCTTTAAAAGTATGTAATTGTCTTTGGTTAAGTACTTATGTATTTTTTTTTTTAACTTCGAATTGTAATACAAAGTTGGAAAACGATGTGATCTGATATTGATTAGAACTTAGGATTTATACGGCATTGTTGTATAATCGAATTCAATGTTTGGAACGCACTTGGACTTCATATTAATTACCACTACAAAGTGAACAATTCTTAACTTTTAACGAGAATTTTCAATTTAGTTATGACACCAAGAACTTGAGAATTCATAACACAAGAAAAATCTAAATTTCAGGATTCTAGGTCAACGGAAAGTAATCTATGAATTTAGATTCCCTTGAGAATGTCGAAATACACTGTTATGTTTTTTTGCGACATAAACGGCCATTTTGATTTATTCACAGTTTTTAGGAACCTCAGACTTGAGTGTATAGTTTGAATTTCAACTTGATACCTCCACGCGTTCCTAAGATAAAGGGCCTTGACAGACAGACCGACAGACGGACAACCACGTGATCCTGTAAGGGTTTAGTTTTATCCATTGACTGAACCCTAAAAGTATTAAAACACGTGTGTATTTTTCCAAACCACACTCGTAAATAAATAGTTTCCAATCCTAGTGCCGACTATTCTAGAGCAAAAACGTGTCCGTCCATTTGTAATAGTAAATGCAAGGAAGTGTACAGATAGACGACTGAATGGCCGACATCCACCTCCTTGCTCGGACCGGCTGTAAGGAAGTGTGCACACTTGCGACTATGACAGACATTACGATATTAATCGCGACGCGTTTAAATAAACCGAACTTTTTGTAATTAGGTGTGATTTTCGCAAAGTCTTAATTACTTTTCTAGAATTTAGCCAATACCAAGATCAACAACACACGTTATGACTGCAAATAGATCGATTGTCAATTAAAAAAGTCTTCTAACACGCGACAATATCTTTAATGCACCAATAGAAATCGATCCACGCGAAAGATACCAACGTATCTACGTTTATTAATTTGTCAAATGTAACCTTACTTTCAATAAAAGCTGTATGGCTTTAACAGTATTGTTATGATAATTACGATACGCTAGTTAACAATCTACATTGTGTCCGATGACAGGACGTTTAACCGTAATCGATTAAGTTGAAAAAAGGCCAGTTGAAGTGAAAAAATAACGGTGGGCTAAAGGAAATTACCTGAGTAACGTGTAAACGAGGATTAATATATCATGACCGCGAGTACGCCTACGGTATTTCTCATTAAATTAAAAATCGTCAGCCGTGTCTTTCTATAGCAGTGCAAGCGATTCACGCATGCGTCATTTAATTGAGAATTTAGTCTTTGGTCGCTAACGTGCGCCGTGGTGAATATTTAAGATGAATGACACAAATGACACATTTTTTGGCGTTTGTTCTATTGTTACTCAGAAGAGATGGAAAAATACAGACTCCAGTATTTGAAAATGCCGTTCAGTGTTGATAGAAGTGACGTTCAGTAGTTGTAACTAGACCAGTCATATTGCCAGAAAAATATGTTTTACAGCACACTTTTTTTTTTAAACAAGTTACAATTAAACAATTTAGGTAATCTAATCCAATAATCGAGTTTTTGAAATCCGATTTAGTCTTTAGTCAATACTGGTTGAACAATCAATGTTGCAAAGAGATGATCATTGTTTACTAATAGAATCTTATAAAAAGTATTTGTATGTACACGACTTTTTTATTCGTTTAAAAAATTCCAAGTCGTTTGACTCTTTAAACTGACTACACTAGGATCTTGCATTCGCATGTCGTGGACAGAGAATCAGTCGAGTTAACTCAACCTTTTGTGTCCGTGATTGTTGGGAGAATATTGAAGCGTCCTGTGATTAATTGAGTAATTCGTATATATATTTTTAAATTGTGCTTTCTATTATAGTCTTCAGCTCCTTGTTGAGTTTTGTATCCCCAGTAGCGTTTTAGCGTTGTTACTTATATTTGCAGCAGAGTTTGCAAGGAAGCTGGTGAATATTCTTTGAAAACAATAGCTAGTGTGCTGTTCCGGATTAATGAAAAGAAGTTTAGCAACATGCCTAAAGCGATCGCCGTCTACGCTTTTGGCATGATGATTAATTTATTTTTTCCCATGACTTGGCTTGTGCCTTTTCCGATCTGATAGTTAAAAAGGTTTTTGCGAACCCCACTAGGTCTTTCGAAGACCTGCTGCGTATTCTAGTCTACCAATTTAATTTGATGAAAATAAAGTTGTTGGAGGTAATCTCTGAAAGTACTGGTCCGATTGTTAAAATTTTATCACCCATAGAAAGCTGCTTCTTTCCTGAGTGGCATAGGTTATATTTTATGTGCGTGGGCGAAGCCGCTAGCGGTAGCTGGTCTTTAATATGAGAATTCTAAAGAAATGTCTAAGACGAAATTGTTTAGTAATTATTACGCCATAAAATATGCCTGCAAAATGTTGTTAGGGAGTTTGCCATAATTGCTGAACCCAACTACAGCCAGAGGGCCACTTAGACCATAGGTCCGGTCACTTTCGTACGGGCCGAATTGAGCCGGTACTGGGATTTCCGGGCCGTGCCTTCGCGGTGCGCCGGTTTCCGACAACCTTGACTCGGCAACACGACTTATGGGATGTTACTTGTTCGTTACCAAGACACAGTGTGGTTACCCGTATATGTTAAAATGTTGATGTTATCCTGAATAAAGATACCTAGTTGTTTGTTAAATTCAGATTTGTGATTTGTTTATGTTTTATTTATAATGATCAGTTTTTTTTAATCAGTTGCAGTTAGATTGGCGCAGCTAAATTTTCACTTCTGAGTTGTATTACAAGATATTCTCTATAATCATCATCATCATCATCATCATCCTATTAGTTGTAAGTGTATCCACTGTTAGACACAGGCCTGCTACAAGTGTCGTCACGACGACGGGCCCTATGCATCTCGCATCCATTAGATTTCGCGAGCCTCACAAGTCTGATGATCTTTGCACTCACTTTGTGGGAAGACCACCAACGCTGCGTCTTCCAGTACGATTTCGCTTCTCCAGAACCTTTCTATGATAATCTGAATGGATATATGCTAAATACTGCTCACTTTTTTTATCTATTTTTGTTCCAACGGTTTTTCTAATTTTTGAGGGTAGGGGCGATGGCAGACATTTCAATGGCGTCATTACTTTTGAGATTACTAGTTTATTAACTCATTAAAAGTCACAACGACGGGCCCTATGCATCTCGCATCCATTAGATTTCGCGAGTCTCACAAGTCTGATGATCTTTGCACTCACTTTGTGGGAAGCTCACCAACGCTGCGTCTTCCAGTACGATTTCGCTTCTCCAGAACCTTTCGGCTCCGTCAATCATGTATTCTGCGACCAATGTGCCCTGCCCACTGCCAAGTTGCAAGTTGCTGCCTGTGCACTGCTAAGTTTGGTGATTCTATAATACCGCAGGAACGCTGGAAACAGATTTCTATTCTTCCAGCATTCCTTGTACCATACCTTAGCATACCTTTGTACCTATTTCCCTGTTTCCTTCTTCTTCTCTTTTATTTAATGTTTTTCCATTAATTTAGTTAAATAAGTAAAGACCTATAATTAACTAACCAGCAATAGTGAAAAAATCGAATTCCTCTAGATTACTTATTTATTAAAACTCAAAACTATTTTTTTTTTTCAAAACGTTAACTTGGGGTCTCGTCTCAATACCCCTTTTTCCCGTGTCCCTACCGTTAATGACGTGAAGTCGACAAAGGTGTGAACAGTGCAAACAGGGTGGACTAACGTGTCCTGGACACGGCTTTGATTTAATAACGGCATGTAACAGGACAAGGGGGAATTTTATAAAAAA
The DNA here is from genome assembly GCA_949319445.1 of Mythimna lalbum. Taxonomy (NCBI): domain Eukaryota; kingdom Metazoa; phylum Arthropoda; class Insecta; order Lepidoptera; family Noctuidae; genus Mythimna; species Mythimna lalbum. Next base: position 36,924,901 of record OX439344.1, read on the forward strand.
AATTAACCAGGTTTGCGGTCTTACAATACAAAACCGTCATTGCATTATATTTTTACAGAGAGATATTATATTCTATATGCATAGGTAGGTGCTTTTCAGTTTACGTTTCCGTGACTACCCTCTGTATTATTTTAAGTTCTAAGTTCTTATCCATCCTAAGGTTGTCTGGAAGATATCGCTTTCGGCGATAAGACCGCCATTTTAACCATGGGTTTAATTTTATGTATACGCTGTGTTACTTTTTGTTGTAAAATAAAGTTTATTCTATTCTATTCAAAAAGACAATAAAGCCTAGGTACATTTGAAATTTTGACCCTGACATAAAATTGACATTAATATCTTTGCCAGAGCACTGTAGACACACATCATTAGCCTATTTAAGCCATTGCTGAACTGTCTAAATGTTTTGGGATCACCTTCTAATCTAATCAAAAAACTGCAGAAAGTAGGCCTTTTTATAATTTATAATCATTACACAATTTTTTTTGTATCTGATCAAATACAAAGAAATCAGCAAATTTTAATGCGTATTAAACAAAATAGTAAAATTAAAAATTAAAAAAATAACCCCTGTCGCAAAAAATCTATAAAAAGTAAAAGATCTGGTTAAGACGAGTCTAATGAGTCCAAACTCGACGTATTTACTAGTAGGCATTCAAGATTGATGCTAGAAGTAGGAGTTCGCTGATAGAATAGCTAACTCCTACTTCTAGCATCAGGTCCAATTGTCAGGACAAATCTATTGAGCCCAAACTAGATGTGTTTACTAGAAGGCATTCCAGGGTTCCATCAACCACTTCCCAGTTCTAGCATCAGGTCTACGTTATCAAGTTATCATCGTCATGTGAAAAGAAGAGAACAATTTTGAAGATAAACCTAATAAGCAGAGACTGGATGGGTTTATTAATAGGCATTCCAAGGTAGAGGAGGCCTGAGTCCCAGCAGTGGGAACAATAAAAAGGCTGATGATGATTCCAAGGTTACGTCTCTTACCTCCGAACTCCATCATTAGACCAGCTTGATAGCGTTGGCATGTCGTACATGAGTATTTCAAACATTAGGTCACATATATGTGTTTATTAGTAAATTATACACCATTAAGTGGTTAAGATCCCAGCCACAGCCAACAAATGATCTGATGACAGACCTTCAGAAAATTGTATCCAAGAACCATATCGATAACATTAGCTTTCAAATAAAAAAAACCGCATCAAAATCAGTCTATTCGCTGAGGAGCTACGACGCCACAGACAGACACACAGACGCCTGAAACTTGTACGTACAACACCCCTCTTTTCCATCGAGGGTTAAAAATAATGTCACAACAAACAGAAATAGAGTTGATACTATGAACAGTTCCTCGACAGTAATTACAAGGTGTTAGTGAAGGGACTCAACACCCTGTTCAGGTAGTTTTCACCTGTCGGTAAAACAAACAATAATTCACTTTACAATTCTAAAGCCAGTGACGCACCGGCTAAGTATCAGGTTCATCGAATGTGAATTGTGAATATACAATGACTTAATGACTGGAGATAATAGGCGTATTAGGATTCCTAGTAAGGCTGGCCGGACCCCTTCGCAAAGTTACTGTCTACACCTCAATTTACTTGTAATTGAACTTTATATCAGTAGGTAGCATTTTGAAGGCTTAGTTGACGTGTTGCGGCATCATGCATCTAAGCAAACAATGCCCAAATCAGAACAGGGTGTAATCCCTGCTAGTCTCCGAATCTGAATGGATATATGCTAAATACTGCTCACTTTTTTTCATCTATTTTTGTTCCAACGGTTTTTCTAATTTTTGAGGGTAGGGGCGATGGCAGACATTTCAATGGCGTCATAACTTTTGAGATTACTAGTTTATTAACGAAAAATATACAAATTTATAAGCAGTACGGAACCTACGGAGTATTAATAAATCACACCCGTTGGGGGTTATGGTTCAATATTTATGTTCAAACCTGCACTTAAGTTCGAAAGACTGACAATTTTAATGCACCATGTACTCATTTAAATTGTTCTATTATTACAAGCTTTTATTTACTATTCACCTATCCCGATGTTTATCTATAATCAAATCTTGCAAATTAATTTTAATTTACTTCTTGGTTGCCGACTGAACTGAAATTTTGCATGCAGATGAGAATGCAAAATTATTATGACAAGGAGCTGATCTGATGATGGAACCGGAAGATGGCTATAGGAACTCGGTAGTTACACGACACAACCTCATCGAGTTTGGGCTCGTATGATTCGTCTTGACGAGTATTTATTATATAAGTATTGCACCGTGCTATAAAAAAAGCTTGCAATGAAAAAAATATTTTCATTAAAAACTTGTTTTAGCTTCGGTACATTTTAAATGTTTGATATAACATTTTCCCACATACATATTGAATTGAAGAAAAATTGCGAAAGAAGAGGAATCTGGAGCATAACGAAGACAAGAACGAAAAAGCTGTTCACGTCTTAGTGCGGTGTACAAACAGGGGTAATTATAAATATAGATGACCTGTTTGCAGCACCCTCCAGCCAGTCAAGAACGACTCTCAAAGCTAATTCCTAGATACTGTAGTCACCGTTGACGCCTTTCTGTCATCCGGCCACCCGAAAAGCACTTTCCAGGCGCGTTAAGCACTCGACTCGGAGGGGGAGAGTGGGGCCTCCCTCACCCCTCCCACTCTCGCACCGTTCGACTTCGAAAAAAGGCGATGCACTTTATATTGTTCTTTTTGTGTCCACGATCGATCGTTTCAGTGAAGGAGTGAGTTTTTATCTGTTCGGCCCTGCTTCAGTTACTTCACACGTGGTGAGCTAATTGGGGGATGCGTTCGGACCACTCAATTAGAAAATAGACGAGTCGCGGGGGTTCCGGGTGCACGGACCGGGCAGGGGGGGAGAAGACGCAGCTTGAGATTTTTGCGAGAACACGCGATGGGTAGCGTTCGATGCGCTTTTATTTTATTTACACCCCTGAATCAGTACGAGCTTATGATTACACATGAACGTTTTCGGTTACCTCCGAATACAAATTGGCGGTATTCTGAACGAGTGAAGTACAGAAGAAAATAAAGTTGTTAGAGGTTCAAACGAAACGCAAAAACTGTGCTTCGGGTTAAGCTTTATCTGGTTTGCTGAAATTAGGGTTGATCGTTTGAACCTTCAAAGCCGGAGCTGGACTTGGTGAGCGTGTTTTCGAAAGGCTCCTTTCCCAGTTGTCCTGTAATTAGTGGCGCCTGGGTGTAAGGAAAATGACGTACGGCACCGGTGTGGCGAGCACTGCGCCTGCGACAACTAATTTGACGTGTAGCAATGTCTGTAGTTCCGTCGGATTATTATCGACAGTGTGGACTGTCTAGTTTGTCATCCGCCTTATTTGCTTTTCTTTTCGTTTGGAATTTGATTAACAAATCTGTTTTCAGCTTCGATTTATCATTAGTGCTTAACTTTCCAATTTCGTTAGAGTAACGACTCCATGATTTATTTCATTTTAATACCAAATATCTAATACCATTAGTATTACTTTGAACGCATTTTTATTGCTGAACGAACATCACTCTTTAAATAATTTAATTTAATGTACGAACCCATACCAGTGACTTAAATTTAGTACAGTTAGCTCAAGTCAAACCTAATCATAATAATGCTTACAACATTAACCATGTTATACAATATTTGTATGCCCAGTAAGGCAACACATAGTGAGACGTTATTTTTTAAATTAACACCATGTACCTCATACAAACCTATGTGTAACAAATAAATATATTTGACTTTGACTTTGACTTTGACTTTTAGTTTTCCAAATATTTTTATACGATCGTAATATACCTACAAAAACTTTCACTAACTAATCTCTTTTTTTAAATAATGTCTGAGAGGGAAAACAGACAGCTTGACTTGCATAAAAGAAACGGCGGCTTGCCGTTACGTCACAACCACAGGTTTAGTTGAAAACCAGCGTCAGGCACTAGTTGTCTGGCAATCATGCTGAACTGGACCTATTTTGGTGCAGCCATGAGGCACACAACCACTTTATTTTTTTATTTCTTGTATTTGTGTTTAGCCTTGCTGTACCAAATATATTTTTTTCTTTCTTTCTTTCTTCTTTTCTTTCTTGTTATTTAGAGCTGGTTATCAGAACACAACTTATTATTAAACTAGATATTTGTTAAATAAATACTTTTTTTTGGATTTAACTGAATTTTATTTCAGTATTAAAACGGAATAAAACGATTCCATGAACGCTTTTCCCGAAAAAAAAAAAATTTCTTATGACACAACACACCCTTTCATTTGGCTTTTATCGTGAACATAATTGATAGTATATGCGGGTCGTATTACGATATAATTATTTACACTAACTAGAATCACACTGGTTTCCCTGGCACGTGCCAATATACCTAACTAACTAACCAGTGTAACACAAACTAAAATCGTACTTTACTTACGTCGCAGGAACCGAGCACGCGATCTGACTTACCTGTAAAAGAAAGTTGTTCTCAATTAAACACAATTCGCAAATAGTAATATAAAAATAGGTCACCCAATTTATATTTTTCGCTTAATATTGTACCCAAGGCAGTATCCCGGATTGCAGAGCTATTTGAGTTACCAACATAGGCGTAATGTTTGTGAACTGAGCTTCATGCCAGTAATAACGACGTATTTCTAGCATTCATGCACAGATTCATTTTTCAGTAAATATTATACTTTTCCAGTAAATAAAACACTTTTTGGTTCATTCTGAAAATGTTACAACCTTGTTTGTTGCGGGTGTCTATGTGTGTATGTTACTTTTTTACGCTCAAACGGTTGAAATTTGGCATAGGTACGTTTACACCATATCTTCGGAAAGTAGGCAGGTACATATAGGTGGATACTTTTTACCCGACTGCAAAAAGTGTAATGTTTTTCACGCCTTTCTTGTATATCGGATAATTTGTGAAACACTTAACAACCTTGCAGGACTGTATTACTACCATCATAAATAACAACTTTGGTTCTATGACTTTTTACAAAATATAATTCATTTACCAAATACAAACCTTCAAGATTTCGTTGTAACTCTGTATTTTGCTATATCTACCTACTAGGCTTGCCCTTCTAGGGGCAATCGGCGGCGGTGATCTCTCGCGCTGGGCTCCAAGCCATGGGCCGGAGCGAAGAGGAATGGGTGGCGGCCGCCTCTTGCTGCGAAGCAGTAGTGCTTTGTGATGGAGACAAATGAACATCCTCAAGAACGCCCCAGCCTCTGAGACCCAGACCTTGGCTACTAGCCACCCCAGGCGCGGGTATTTTTTTTTAAATTATTGTGTTTAAATTAATGCAATTAAATTGGTTTGTACGCTACTAGACAGAACTTTTTTTTTAATTTTTGTATAAAGTTGTTTTTTATGCAGTCGGGTTTTTATTTTTTTAAATTTATTATCCAGAGAATATGTTCCCTTTAGCTGGAATACGCTAGTCTACTTGGTTTAATGTATAAACTGATGTATTTGTTTCATAACCAGCTTGACATTTTTTACGCGCAGTTTTGAACATAACTTTTGCGTCCCACAGAAAACATGCATCGATAACACAAATATGGTCCTGAAAAAAAGAATGCATTCAGTTTCCATGTTACGTCTGCGTTGATCTATTGCGGTATTTTACGAGGTTCTTTACACTTTACAATTTGCTATAAAAATAAAGTCTATACTAATATTATAAATGGGAAAGTGTCTGTTTGTCCATCGTTCACTGTAAAACGGAACGACGAATTGACGTGATTTTTTAAGAGGAAATAGTTGAAGGGATGGAGAGTGACATAGGCTTTTTTGTCTCTTTCTAACCCCCCACTTCCCTAAAATGGCGCAATTTGACGAATTTAACGCGAGCGAAGCCGCGGGCAAGAGCTAGTAGAAAAATATAACTTGCTGTCGATTGATAAAACTCTTGATAGTTTAGGAGGATTCAATGAAAAGGTTTGGTTTAAATTTTAGGGTGGTATAATCTGGTTGCACATGAGGGAATCCTCTGGGATATGTAGTGTTGTTAGGTGGTTTTATGCCTGTTATATGTTTGTTCTAGTACAAACATGCCTGGCTCCCTTTCATGCAAATTTTGGAACATCAAGACATCAACCTAACATTAGTCACGAAGGATTTGATCCTGCGCTTCCATAAACTTGTGAACTCAAGACGAGACAGACAGAGCTCATAAATAATCACATTCATGTTTGTGCCAGGTGTATCAGAAAGAAGCCAGGTAGGTGCAAGTAGTGCAGGGCGTAGAGCGTGAATTAATATATTATACATGAATGTAAGGTGCATGTGTGTTCGCAAGTTACGGGGCCGTCCGCTCCACTGCCTCGTACAATGTTGTTCTTTACTATCGCCACGCCATCTATAAATAATAATTTAACGCGAATATAAAATTACTCACAATATTGTGATTGTTTTATTGTTTTGTTATTCACAAATAATGTCTATGTTGTGTCGGTACTTTAATTTATTATTGTGGAGGACCGAAGTGAAAAAATTATACGTTTCTAGTAGTGTGTCATTTTATACTGTGTAATTAAATGCGTTCATTAGAAACACAAAGGCTCTTTGATAAATACTGTAGTTTGGTTCGAGACAGAAGGCCATTGTTGACAATTAACCAAGTAAAATGACATAAAAAAAAAACTATCAAGAAGAAGATCATTTTTATTAAATAATTTATTCGTAAACCATTAGCTATTTCTTCTTCTTCTTTCTGCCTGTATCCCATATTACTTGGGGTCGGCGCAACACTTCTTCCATTCTGTCCTGTCACCCGTCAAACTATCATTAACTCCCTTTACTTTCATATCACTCCTCACACAATCCATCCATTTTTTCTTCGGCCTTCCTCTCCATTAGCTATTTACTCTAATTAAATTAATGCCAGAAAAAATGTTCCGATTCAGTATTCTAGAGAAAATCATCGCGTGTGACGATGGTTTTAAACTCGGCTGCCTATCACACCGGTTGTTGGTGAATGCTCAACAAACAGATGCGAGTTAAAATATAATAAATCAACATCCAGCGGCGACGTTGTAAACTAGCATAATTATAATGTGACTAGTTTGTATAAGTATTTTGAAAATTAATTTACTCCGCTCGTTATGGGGACGTAGTAAATTTTTGCGGAGAGTCCGCTTGTCTTAAAAAGACAAACACGAAGAATTTACGCTCATTAAAATGGAAATGTATTATTATTACATTTGCTACGTGTGTTACTCAGTTTAATGTGTAGTTTTAGTTAAATAAGTGTCTTTATTAAAGTATTTCATCATCATCATTTCAGCCGACAGACGTCCACTGTTGGACATAGGCCTCCCCTAATTGTCGCCACAACGATCAATCCTGTGCGTCTCGCATCCATCGGATTACCGCAACCTTCACCAGGTCATCGGTCCACCTTGTAGGAGGCCTTCCGACGCTGCGTCTTCCAGTACGAGGTCACCACTCCAGAACCTTTCGGCCCCAACGGCCATCTGTTCTGCGAGCAATGTGCCCTGCCCATTGCCACTTAAGTTTGGCAATTCTTCGGGCTATGTCGGCAACCTTGGTAAAGTGGGTAAAGTTTTTAAACAAAATAAAGAATCACGTAATGGCTAAAAACCTTGAAAATACAATCTTTTACAAATAAATTTCAGACTTACTGCGATATCATATGGCGACTGCAAAATTCTCTTTTATTATTTATTAAAAGGCATAATGGATAGTTCGACTGTATTCATAATAGAAGTATATTTTTTCATTGGAATCCGAATTGATTAAAATTCGGGCCTATTTTTGTTTCATCGATTTTGTGCTATTATATTATTAAAGGAGTTTAAGAGAAAATGGAAATAGTTTTCCGTTTTTCATACTTTAGCTGAATGACTAGGAGCATTCGGCCAGGGTTATCCGAAAGGAACTCAAGCCCCGGTATGAAGAGGCTACAAGGAACGGGGTGGGTTTTTAGTCAGTAAGAGTCTGACACTATCTCCCGCTCCACCAAAGAGAGGGGGTTGTCATTGGATGATTTTTGCCACCGAAAAAAAAGGAGCATTTGGTAAAAAATAATGGCTGAAGTTATTTATTTTTTAGTATTGACAGGCTTGATCGCTATCTCATTCGACGGTTAGCGATGATGGATTCGACGATGGAACATGCTTACCTGGAAGTAATCTATTCTCTTTGACTTAAAGACCTGGATGTATTAGGCTTTAGCTATAAAGAAACATAGACTTCAGCAGTTCTTAGGTAAGTTAGTGGACATTATCTATACTTAATAAAACTCCGTATTCTAAAATGTACATAATGTAGATATTATTATGTCTTGTACATTTAGAATGTTATATAAGCAGATAAGTTTTAATAAGGTAGCTACCAACCTTTTGTGCATACATTTATCTGTTTGTACATTGCAGAAACTCTTGAGTATATTAGCTTACACTTATGCTGTAAGTTAAAACCTTATGTTCGCTCTCCCCCCATGTTACCTGGCACACTACTAAACAAGAAGGAACAATTCATACTTTATAGTTATAAAGAAATGAAATATAACTGTCCGTGTAAAAAAACGCCGCTTCAAGCTTCATTTTGAGGCGGCCTTTTTTGTTGCTCGCGTGCGCCGGTGCCACCACAAAAATTGAAGCGGCTTCAAGTTTCTCCAAACGGCGTTTTTTTGTGGCCATGTTTTTTGTGGCCGCGTTTTTTTTTTGGCGGCGTTTTTTTGAATCCCGTGTGCGGGGACAGTTAGAGTATTCGCTCTTTGCAGTAAATAAAAACCGTTCGGTTTAGAAAGAGTACTTGGCACATAAAGGTCACTAGATCGGCAACATACTTCTTCGCAACGGGCGTAACCGGCCAATTAATAGCCCATACCTACTTAATAATAACTGCTACTGTTTAAAAAAAAAAACAAGCAAGTTTATCACTTATAAATATATAATTAGTATGATTGCGACATTTGCAGGATTGCTCCGCACGCGTAGCCCCCGCAAATATCCATTTCATACAAGTATTTATTTATTGTAACGCGTGGAATACGCACGCGGGAAGCGCTTTTTTTGCATTTTGAAATTTAAGGGCTTTTTTCCTGTCACGCGTATTGCAGCCCGCACACGGTTCTCGTCCGCATGCGGACTGCCCACATCCTATCATTTGATACATATTTTTCCTAACATGCGGCTAGCACGCGCGCGGAACGCGGATTGTCAAAGGGCGCGCAACCCGCGTGCGCGCTTTTCGGATGCGGGCGGTAATATTCTTGCCTTCAGTGTTGTTTTTACTGTGAAGCGGGTTGCACGCATGCTCATAGTCCGCATATATCGCAAACAAACTAGCGATACGCACAAGACTGCAGCAGCAAACGAAATCTTTGACCTGCGTGTGGCTAGGAGCGTGCTATCACCCGGATGCGGACGAGACCCGCGAGCGGGATAAAATACGCGTAACAGGAAAAGGGACCTTATGCATGCGGAGCAAACCCACGTGCGTGATTAAATCCGCACGATATTAAAAACACCCTTAGGTTTGAAAAATATAAACTGAATATTATCAGTTTATAATTTTTCTTTGATATTCGTTTTTTAAGAATATTTCAGAACGTTAAACCACACTGTAAAATACAATAGACAGAACTTAAAATTGCTTCATTTCATTGCCCGTTGATATTGACTAACCACCAACACCCTCTTTTTTACGTGGGATATCATCAAATACCAGTAACTCCTCCCACTCCAGGTGCAGCGCATGTTACGACTTTTACTTTTACTTTACTAACATAATATAGACTACGATCAGAAATAAAGTATTTTCAGTTTTATTTATTTGCATTACAGGGCCCACCGGCCCAGGCAACTGTTTCGCAAAATACCGCAGCAAAGTCCGACACCCTGTTCCTTTGAACTAAACAATTCTGCCGTTCATCGTTGATTCTAGCTAAATCCTTGACACATTTATGCTTTTAAAATTTCCACAAATGTACATAACTCCAGTCAGGATAATGTCGTGGTGCATCAATATTACTAACTTCGATTTAAGGATGGTCCCATAAGCAAATTTCTATAAACTCACACAATAATGATCTATGCTTTGAAACGTGCAATTAGCATTATTTTCTGAGTGAGTTCTAGACAATTTAAAAACGCCTGTAAATGGTGTATCTGAAATAAATAGTTTAATTCTTGACAAATTTCTGAGCTTTTAATTCGATTTTTATAAGCTTTTTTTTGTGTTAGCATTGCGCTCATCGTTATTATTTAATAAAAATAGAATGATTATTTTAATTACTTATTGCTAGATAATTTGCTAGAGGATTTCCTCAAAACTCCGACAACATTATCAATTTCTGGTTCCAAAATTCAATTGTATTTCGGTAGTAAGGCGATAACAATACAGTGATACGTGGGAACGGTGAGGTAGTGCCTAGGTCGGCCTAAGCTGTGCAAGCTCTGAAATTATCAGCATCTATGAAATGGTATACTGATGATATACCATTACCAAATACTGTGTGAATCAGAATGTTGCATGTAGCGGAGTTGGGAATGTTTGGTTGGATGAGAATGCATCTGGTCAGAAATGAGTAATTAGGGGAAATTTAAAAGTGGCGCCAGTGGATGTTTGGGTATTTGGAAATCAATGATGGCATTAGATGGATGGATTGTGTGAGAAGTGATATGAAAGAAAAGGGAGTTAGTAATAGTGTGACAAGTGACAGGACAGAATGGAAGAAAAAAACGTGTTGCACCGACCCCAAGTAAAACGGAAGAACAAAAGCAGGAAGATGATGATGAATGACGTCCTAACTTAACACCTAAGTAGAATATGACCTGATAATATAAAAAAAATACTTTTTGAAAGGTAGCGTATGGCATTTTTTTTTTTGAGATGGGTAGTCATCCAATGACTTTTCCCACTCTAATCTAAAGTAAGAATGCGTCAGGCTTTTACCGACTAAACCCCACCTGTGTAATTCTGTTGCCCTTTGTGTAACCTTTTCAGAAATTCCCGTGGACATAAAGATCATTAGCCCTGCTGGGCCCCTACAATTTTGCTGATATCTCTTTGAAGGGTGCGAGGGATACTATGGCAACGACGGAAAAGGCTCGGTTCTTACTGGATGGCCGAATGACGAGCTACCGATTGCTTACTGTCCGCAAGTCCACACCTACGGTGGCCAAGAATCGCACCGCCGCTCCTGACGGCCAGAGCGTCTCCTGTTGCGGAGGCTGGGGCGTGAGGGTGTCTGTCTCCTCACGGTTGCGGCCACCTCCTCCACTGGCGACTGCATCGCATTCCTTCTTGCTCCGGAACGCTCGTATGTGATAACTTTAGAAATTCACGTTGAACGCGTTAACTGAGAATTTATTAGTAAATTTTTTCATCGCTCACCTATGCTCTGCCCTCGAACTTGTATTCATTAAAAGGTGTTTAAAATTCAATAAAACGTTTAAATATTCAGCTCCAATAAATATTATATCGAATATATTCTACACGTTATCTCACAGAATAGCTCCACTAACTTATTCATACAGCGCTGCCCCACTTTTGTATTGCATATTTTAAAAGATATCATCGAAGTACTTGTAATGATAAAGAAAAATTACTGCAACGATATTGTTCGGTTTATAACCGTTATGCAATTATGTTTTTGACAATAAAGAAATATGTAATATTATGCACAAGTGCGTAATAGATGGCGAAATTTTTCTTTCTACAACTGTTTCGGTAAGTCAGTATAATAAATAGGAATAACAATAATAATTAAAGTAAATAATGTACTTAATTAATAATATGTATAATATGAATAATAAAAGTTTTATTGACATATTGGAGGAGTCACATTTTCAATTTAAGCCCAAATTTCTGAGCTTATTGGGCAATAACCATTTATGCAACAAAAAGATAATAAAATGAGTACGACTAGCGCTTTTTATATCCCTTGTATGGAATTTGTAAGTAATTAAAAGCATAGCATAATCAGCCTTTTAATGTTGTCCACTGCTGGGACTCCGGCCTCCTCTCTAGGAGAGGGAACGGGCCGTAATCCACCACGCAGGCCCAGTGCGATTTGGTGAATGTCACACGTCTTCGAATATTTGCACGCGCGTGCCATCTGTCTCCCTAACAGATTCTATAGTTATAATACGAGTCAGACAAGATAACAAGATAACTCGTTCAATTGGGATAAAATATAATGACCACCAAAAATAACTTTGTGATCAATAACATTTACCCAACCTAAAATATACATATAGGGTGTGTTTGATATTGACGCACAAACGAATACCATGTACCCAAAAGGATTTTTTTGTTGGTTTTTTCCAAATTTGGGGCAACATTGGGTTTTTTTATTATTTTTGATATATAATGATTTAACTGGAAATAATTCAGTTTTATAGGACAAAAAGATGTAGCACTAATGTCATCTTATATTAAAATACTGTTAAATTTTTGGTAGTCATTAACTATTTTTGAATTTAGTACAATCTGAAGTTAGTTGATTTAAGTCGTAAAGTCGTAGTGCGTGCCTTCGTCGACCGCATTGTCGCTTTCCATCAGGTGAGATAGCGGTCAAGCGTGAACCTATCAAAAATAAAAATAAATTGTTTCTTCACGTTAAAATGGGGACTTATTTTTAGTGATAATTTACAAATCTTTTTGGTGTTAAAGTTTTACTAAATCTTATGATTAGTAAGTAAAACAGAAGCCAATTCAAATAAATTCCTAAGACATACCATTCTAATACTTTCCCACATATTAGATTATTTACTCATATAGTTATACGAAGGTACACCACTCAATGTATTTGGAAAAACATGAATTACACATGGGAAATGGTAATGGTATTTGCTACCATTTTCTTCAGCGTGAATTCGGGTCGTTGGCCTCACTGGCTATGCGTAGTGGCCGCCCGGCATTGCTTGTACAAATTATGCTTCATGGAATTACGTATTTAACTATTTTATCTGCGAGTTCTTTTATTTATGAATGTATTGTGCTTTTAAGATATTCGTAGAGTTTCTTGAATTCAGTTATCGGAATATCTTGGGAATTGCACTTTGCTCAAATTGGGAGCTTATAGGGAACTATGTGGAAATCTAATCATATAATATGTATGTCGTGGCCTGATTTCCTGGTTCAAAATAGAAGTGTTTGTAAAATATGTCACAAAATAAGCATTTTACAGTATTCTATGACTAAGAATATGTTTTCCTTTGTAACTGGGTTAATTATTACACAAACGTAATGAACGCACTAATGAGAAAACACTAAGATAAAAGATACAGTATTTTTTTTAGAATAAAATTATGTAAAAGGAATTTTAAAAAAAATATTATGCAATTAATCTCTTATCATATTTTTTTTTGCCTACGTTATTTTAAAGTTTTTACAAATGTATATTAAAGTTACTTATTGCATTTGAATATCGACTTGAGAGAAAAAAACGCGTATTTTTTAAAATATTTGTGGACTGCAGGCACATGTCAACTACATTGACATTGATTGCAACATTGACGTGTGACAAATGCGCCGTCACTCATACAACAACTTAAACGTCCGATAAACTCCGGCCAATCAAGTTGTCGATTGAATGTGTCACAAAGAAAATGTTATTATGTTACTAGCTTTGGTTACTAGATACCTTACATGATTTAAGAGGATCCTTCTCCACTCGCTTATCGTAAACACCGAAAATGGTTTAAAAGCTTGTTACTTCATTTATTGCAACCCAACGCGATGTTTGACGAAAAGGCATCGCAAAAAAAGAGAGATAACGCCTGGAAACTCTGTTAGTATTCGGTAATTCCGAGATTTACTCGAAAATTTCACAAAACTTACTCTAGAAAATAGCTGTTTTTTTTTAAACTCTTAAAAGTTTTTGGAAAAAGTTGTCGTCATTTAGAATCTTAATAAAATTTGCAAGGTCTCTAGAGGATTACATTTTTGACTTTTTAAATTTTTAGGCAAATTATGAGGTGTCAAAGTTCATAATAAAATAGGACATTTTCAGAGGTTTTTACTGGATTAGTTTTACACAAATTTAGAAATTGGTTTCTTTAGAAACCTAGATAATATCCACAAGATACTATGTTTCCAAAATATCTAATGAAAAATTTGTAATAACGTCAAATCAGTTATGAGCGGTTATATGAAAAACAGTGAAAATGTGTGTCGTGATGCACCACTTTAAGAACAAATCTTAGGTTTTTATAAGCTTAGGGTGGGGGGGGGGGGGTTGTTGCCATATCTCATGGTGGGCAAAAATCATCCAATGACAACACCCTCTGACAATCACTGTTAACTAAGTGTAACATAGGTGAGAGGAATGTAATGTGCTAAGTTACACACACATCTTGCATTAAAGAAAAAAATAGTACATTTTTCATAATTTCTTGTGCAAACAAACAAACACTTGCAAAATATTATCGCGGTGGAAACGTAAGCAAATGTATTGCGATGTTTAATCAACGTATCTTTGAATCCATTCAGCTGAAATTTGAATCCTGAATGCCATCCCTCCCGCGGGAATTCGCGCTTCAGATTGCGGATTATTGTACCGCCTCCTTGTTTTGTTTTTATTTAACCTACAACATAATATCATGGTTGGATAACCTTGGTTAAAAATAATTTTTTTCTTTTGATACCTGATGAATGTTACATTCTGAAATAGACTTAAAAATCGCTGAAAGTGTTATAAATTCTAATTAACTGATTCATATTATTAATCGACAGTAAAATAATTACACAATCAAACTAGTCGAATCATCCTCCACTAAGGTTAATGATATTTTCTGTTTGAAGATGCGAGTGGCGTCCGTTTGCCACATGAAATAATTAGGGGTGTGCCACAGGGTGTGCCGCTTATGTCGAATGAAATCGGACACTTAAATTTGGTATTGTTGATAAATGGTTTAATTGTTTTGGCAATTAACCACGATGGGGGCGGGGGTGCAAGTGTCGCCGGGGGATGGGTAGCCCGCTTGTAATTTGGCTCCGACGATCAAATTTGTCGCTTCATCTACCGGACGCGATTAGGCCGTCTTAAATGACCTACAACTTCCGAGTCGCATGCTATGTTAAATAATAAATAGCAGAATCCAATAAATTGTCTGCAGATTTGTTAAAAAATAGTTTGTTTGGATTGGGATAACATTCCCAGGCACGGGACTGGCCGCCTGCGTTGCCCGGCCCGTTCCCGGTTTCATTTTAATAACAGGATAGACAGATCGTATTGCAAACATTGCACAGATTTTAGTGAGGGCCCGTGAAAAAGGCGCTAGCGGTCAGTTATCGTAAACTAACAGTGATACCGGTGGCGATAATTGGTCTCGGCAATTAACCCTGCCGCGCTAGACCAGTGCAGCACCCCGGGACAATGGTTTAATTTGACGCGAATTTTTAACCGCTATCGGGGCATATCCCGCGGTGTGGACGATTGACAATCAGAGTTCAGCCATTTGAGGTGAGATAAAAATATTAAATTTTTCCCGCACTTGATTTAAAAGAAGCGATTTTTTATACAGTTTAGGATTGAATGCTTTTAAGTTAGTACTTTTTTGATGTTCTTATAACAACATGTTTCAACAATTACTGTTTAGAGTACGACTCTGCTTGCGGTAGCTTCAATATGCACCGCAACCGCACGTAATTAGACGTGAATAACAGCACCTAACGTACCGAATTACCACTTAAGAGCCACGTTATCGACAGGTATCCAAACCAAAGTACGATTATTATTATGTTCACTAATAATTAAATTAAAGATATCCATTGCACATTTCCAATACGTAACATTTTAATATCTCCCAGCGCGCAGTATCGCAGCGCTCTCCAAACGGATGGCTGCCCAATGTTGTATAAGTATCACGGTTTTGTTAATGTTTCGACGTTTTAAATGATATAATAAATTTGTATTATCACCGTTGTCCGGACAAAATTGTTTTCGCACTCGCCCGGCTTAATTCATTAACCAACTGGATATACTATGAGCGATAAAATACCGTTTCGCGCGTGATATTACTGGATGCGGCGCGCAGTGAGAGGGTTAAGCATTCTCTTTTGAATAAACTTTGATTAAGTTTTGAATATTCATTATAGCTAACTTATGTAGTTGACATAGCTTATGAGTCTGTATCTCGAATGTAAAGATAAGCAGAGTCTTGCTAAGTTGGTCCTAAATGTTCTTCTTTCGGAGTTAGGGGTAAATTTTTGTTTTTTTAATTATTTAATAATAAAATAATAATAATAATTTATTTATTCAAAGAGAACTTTTGGTCCACATTATATTTTAGTATCCCTTATTACTGCGTTAGTTCAGACATGGTTTAGACGCTCAATAATATTACACTGTTATACACTCTTTCCATAAAATAGGTAATTCTTAAAATCACTCGAAATATGCGCAGCAACATATCCTTACTAATGTTATAAAAGCGAAAGTGAGTTTGTTTCTTTGTTACGTCTTCACACCGAAATGGCAAAACTGATTTTAATGACGGATAGAAAATGTCCTGGAATAGAACATAGGATACTTTTATCCTTGTAGTATGTTCTCTTGGGATAATTTTCTGCTATCACGCGGGCGAAGCCGCTGGGAGCATCTAGTTAACTATATTTGAAAAAAAGAATATAGAAGAAGGGAATTAGAAATATGAAGCGCCAACGCTAATGTTTTTTGTATAATTCTGTTCTTGACAAGATGGCCAAGATGCGGTTCTCAAACCCCTTTAATCTCTGGGGAATAAGAGTCATAGTAGTTATATCGGCTTCGACTTCATATCTTTACAATAAAATCCCAGCAAAAATTTTATTTTTTGATTATTTTACTCGAATTCTCGGAATCAAGTTTACTTATCTACATTTGCGGAAAGAAAACGTTCGATACTTTTAACCCTTCAGATACCGTCAATTAGAGACACAATAGTAAGACAATAGATGCGCGGCCACCGGTGGTCGCTTGGGGATTCATGAATTAAAAAGAATTGTCAGTTTCATCCCTTAAATTCCCAAGTTACCAAAAACTTAAACTTATTCAACTGCACATACCCAGAAATCTCTTGTGCGCCCAAAATAACACACACATACATACGTAATGACGTAATTAAGTTTGGCCTTAATCGGGAAATGTATAATAACTAATGCATAAGTCTGTGCATAGCCGTATTATCAAGCTGGTCGGCACAGGCGCTCGGCTGAGTTATGTGATGCGTGCTAACGATTGTCTCTTCTGAATAGGTACGGGGTTGCTGCTGGCAACATTGTTTTGTGATAAATACTACCTATCGACGCATCGGTGCACGAAGAGTGTTTAATATTAATTTGTTTCAGAAAATTCAATCCATTATTATTACTAACTAGCAACCCGCCCCGGCTTCGCTCGGGTGTTTCTCCACTATTTAATCGATGTTATTATAAACATAAACCTTCCTCTATCTATTGAAAAAAACCGCATCAAAATCCGTTGCGTAGTTTTAAAGATTTAAGCGTACATAGGGATATAGGGACAGAAAAAGCGACTTTGTTTTATACTATGTAGTGAAGGCCTTAGTAAAGACATACACAACGTATAAAATAGTAGTACTACATATAATAAACATGTCAATAATAGTAATTAAATAACTTAGTAAAACAATGAACAAACACACATTTGCGTCCTCGTCCTGTGTTTCAATATAAGGTGATCAGTCCTATCCACTACGGTTTTAAGAGACGATTGATGAGCTAATTATATTTTTTATCATTCAAAATTTTAAGGAATGTTTTTGATGTAAAATTATTCAAAAGTATTTTTTAATGAAAAGTAAATTGCTATTATTTACACCTTGAAAAATTAATAAAATATTTTCAAAATCTACTTCTGTTTGAAAGCACTGCCATTCAGCGTGGCAATGCTGCCAGTCTTTTGGGTACATTACCAGTCGACAGCGAAGCGAAGGAATTTTCGACGCCTTACTTTAAATTGCCATTTTTTTATTAGTTCTTTAGGGGTTTATTTTTATTTTTTAAGTTAGTTTTAATTAATTTAAGTTTATTTCTATAACTATATTTGATTGTGATTGTGTGATTTTAATAAAATATACTTCTGTTTGATAATCCAAAAATAAATAAATGTTATTGTACAACAGGAATTTAACAAGCAACTAAAATAAATATTCACAGAACACGTCGTCAGAATCGTTTAAAAAGCCGTGAAAACACTCATTCATAGTATCACAATTCATTGGAGCTACATTTAACGTGGCGCGTAATAAAATGAAATCTATACGTTGTTGTAAAACGTTACATATATGCGACATGCGCGTTGATTGCGACGATATATCAAGTGCAAAAGGCTTCTGACATTCGCTGTACGCACTTAAATTATGTACTTTTTTAAATAAATTAATTATAGCTTGAATGGCGAGGGTTAAATGTTTTAAAGATTCAACATTGCTGTGTTCATTACTGTGGGTCAGACGTTTTTCTTGCAGTAAATCATTGACTGTCTTCAAAGAGATTATAGTTTCGGGTTTAAAATAATAGTTTTTTGATTAAAAGATTTCTATTCCCGAGTTGGTTCCATAGACCTATTGTTATGATGTGATGAACTTCGAAGCATATTATGTCTGTGATGTAGACACTCCATTCGCTCCAATTGTAGGTAACGGTAGAATATTCGTAGCAAAGCGTAGCCTATTCGTAGACAACCGTAGACCATTCGTAGCAGGGTCACGAGTTCATCATCGTGTAACTTATATTAGATTACTAATATTAGAGTAATACTAATATTAGATTAGTGAGATTTTCATTACTTAGATTTAATGATTTTTAGAAGGTAATTAATCTGATTAGACTAGATAACTTAGTATTCTAGTTCCGGGTAGTATTTTTAGCTAAGACAGATTGTTCAAAAGTTACTTTTTTTTCGTTAAATTATTTTTTCTTCATTTCTCGTGTGATTTTTAATTGATACAAATATCATGATTAATAGATTTCTAGAGCCCAATCCTGACATACCAATTATATGGTGATATATAATACATTCTCCTGTAAACTACAGTTTTGATTTAAATGAAACCAAGTGGAAATATAAATTAATAAAAAAAGGCTAGCGCGAGACAGACTGTAACTGTAAAAAATATATTACCTATGATGTAAATAATTCAACTTCTGAATGGAATCTCGAAAATATATTCAAATAGTTTGTTTTTTTGCTCTATGCTATATTGCAGGATTCTGGGTTAAAGTGTACTTTGATTTTTGATTCCCTTGAGTGTCGAAATATACGTTTTTTTTACGATTTAAATGGCCGTACCTTGTTTTTCGTTAACTTAGAATTTAGATTTTTTCACAGTTTCAATGGACCGCAGAGCTAAGTGATTAAGTATATAGTTTTTATTTCAACTTGATATTTTCACGCTTTCCCGAAATGAAGGGTCAGGGCTGTCAGACAGACGAACGGACAACACAATTTATGGGTTCCGTTTTTACTCATTTTAGAGTAACAGGTTGTATACCAGTACTAATTTACTTTAACTCTCAATTTAGGTTTAGGTTTAAATATTCTTAAAAAGTCTTACTGGAGAACAATTTTAACCTAGCTTATTTGCTTAAAACTACTAAAGTATGTTTTTTCACTCACTAATACAATACATTCCGTCGGTAATTAGGTCAAGTAGGTAATTAGTCATTATTTATTACATATTGAGCTGATTGGTTCTTCTGTACCACCAATCAATAAATTACGTGGGTTGGTCGTATTACTTCCCACCTGTTCGCAATAGGCAATAGGTGGGAAGCCTTCGAAAGGTCGCTGAAATGTTAACGAAATACAAAAACAATTTTTCTTCTATTACTACTCCATTAAATATCCACAGAGCATAAACTGAAAAATTACTACTTCGCTATTAAATCTCAGTTATATAGAGTATACCAAAAAATACAACATTTAAATAATGACATCGGAAAATGGTACGCACGGTCCAATCAAATATTGACCACCGATCAACACGTAACGGTTCTGCCGCGAAAAACATTTCACAAACAAAATAATTACGGTAGCAGTGTAAGGGGAACCCAAAACCCATGCGTATAGTTCACAAATTAGTTTGGCAACGTGAAAAATTGAATTGAACCGGCCATTCGATTGCCATGTCCCGACCTGATGTATTAACATTTATTGGTTTACAAATTAAAGATAACTCCTGGACCGGCCGTGGCAATATTGTGTTCGGAAAAATTTTCCCCGTTTAAATGTGCGCTAATCGGTTGGCTATGAAACTTTTAATATCCGATACGAGTTTTTTTTTTTGTTTATTTATCGTTTCGGTTTTATGGGTGTGCGTTATATAAATGGGCATGGTTTTCTCCAGTCCAGGTAATATGTACTACAATACTTCGGGAAGGGTTGTTTGACAATGTTGTCAGAAAATCGTGTAGTTTTATGTGTTATTATTTTTACATTATTTTTAGTATATGCAAAACATGAATATAGTTTATTCAGAATCATTAACTGTATCCATTTCAATAGATAGTGGAAACGGCTACCACAACATTCGTAAAACGATAAATATCTTTCAAGATTAAACCGTGACGGTAAGTCGTGTGTGGTTGTTGCGACTGTCTGTCGTGACCACGACTTAAATTGTTATAATATGAACAGCTAGAGACGATAGGCGTCCGACGACTAATTAACCGCTACGACAACTATGTTGTCAAATCGTAAAGCAGGATGGAGAAAATAAACGCATGACCTTATAATGTAAAAAAGTACCAAGATAATTAAAAACTCATTACCAATTCCACTTTAAAATCTACTAGATAATTATTGCTCAATGAGTGGTACCAACTTAATTCCTGATAAAACAATACCTTTCAAACTTGCTTTATCTATGTTTACACCGTTAAATCGTTGTCGCAAATATTTTTTTCGAATAACTGAATAAACAACAACTTTCGTTTTCAATTCAATTTTTACGATTTTGGTAACGCGAGAACGTTAACAAAATGGTTCAGAAAGACATACACACACACATTAAGAAAACATGATGTAAATAGTTTCAGTTGGATGAATTCAAACCATCTTCACTTGACGAAAATATTCTAGAATATACTTTTGATGAAGCATCGATTACATAATGACTAAACTACGCCAGTACATACGAGAAACCAAAATTCGGCCAACACTAGTGTGTAAAATAGTAATCTATCATTAAACCAATTATGTTGTCAAGTAGCCAAAAAGCCATTGCACCAAGTAAAGTTACGATCACACTAAACGTCTTAAAGTTAACAAATCCTTGTGAATGACATCTCAATCGGCTGTCAAAGCCACGCGAATCAATGTTTGAAAGTTTGTGTAAAACAAGGAATATTTATTAGAGTTTCGATTCATTGCGACATCGATTTTAAAAGAGTACCAAATACGATAATGGGTTCTCTAAATGAGGCATAACAATACCTCCCAAATACCACCACTGTAGAAACAACCGGAAGAAAGGGAATTCAATAGATCCACTTTAAACACAGTACCAGTGTGAAGCCCTTTCGCAGGATATGTCCTACCTTCTTTCATACCCATATACTTGTACCATCAGAGATCTGAACGTCCCAATGACAAAGATGTCGGTGTTTAGTTGACTAATAACTAGCCGTTTACACTAGGGATCGTCGGACGACTTCTTGACATTGTCTCCCTGGTGTTCAGACCGCAAAATTAGAAAAGCCTAGACAGACTTTGATAACGCCTTGAGAAAGTTTTGACAAAGCGGTCAGTAGTAGCGGTCGTCGAGACCTCTCCCCATCTAACTTTGTTATTATGAAGATTGGATACAAGATACTCGTAGTTTAGGGGGGTTTAAGATAAGTGGAGGTTTAAATATAAAACTTGTAAGTAACCATACCAGTATCACCCGAAAATATAAAGAGAGTAATTAGGTCATAAAGTCCACTCACCTTTTGTTTTTTATGAAACTCAATTGTGAAATCCAAACCATAGCGATATTAAAAAAGATGCATGTGTGAGCCTTTATTTTTACAATGTTTGTTTCTATTGGAAGTTGTACTTCGTTTCAAATTAACTTTTAGGATTAGTTTCTTTTATACATCATCTTATTTACCTAAGATATAGCGCACACTGGTGACTTTGTCACTGTGACTTTTGACAAAAAATGGCCGTGCCTAGAACCCAACATAAAGTGAGCGCACTTCAAGACGTAACAATTACAAAAATTGGGTAGAAAAATTATTGTCACCGTGACAAAAGTCACCAGTGCGCGCTATGTCTTAGGTAAATAAGATAATGTAGAAAAGAAACTAATCCTGAAAATTAATTTAAACTACAACTTCCAATAGAAACAAACATTGTAAAAATAAAGGCTCACACATGCATCTTTTTTCACCGACTACCTACATATATCGCAATAGTTGTTTATCTTTATTCAGTCGGCGTGCTGCCGCTGCGAAGGGTGGACCGCGCTGCCGTGACGGTCGAAGTTTATTTTATTTTACGTAAATATGATAAATACACAGCGTGTAGTTTGTAGCGTAGACCCATGTCCAGCAACATACTATTGTGATCAGAGATCTCTTCTGCCTTGTTGATATAATGGTTGCTACACCGTACTGAGGTGATGAGGTCCTGAGTTTTATTGAATTTGGATATTGACAGTTGTATGACAGAAATCAGCATTTTTCTGTCAATCTTTTTTTTTCATGGTCATTTTTATCCCGGTAGCTAGCTAGCAAACACTAGTAGTTTATGTATCAGGACTATCAGGTAACTTGTAACATGGTAAACTTTCAGCCTGCTATACATGTTGCTATACATGAGACGCTCACATGCTGGGAGAGCGCTCGCGAGCGCTTTTGATTTGTGAAGAAAAACCGACACAACTCCGAAGTGAGGCAAATGATCACGAGCGGCTGCAAGTTGTGACAAGCTAAGCTAAAGGAGCTCACACGCGCTTGCCCAATATGTGGGCGATCTCTTAAAAACTCGTTTATGTTGGCCATTTGCATTGGTTTCCTTCAAACTTGCCGAACGTCTAGATAGTAGCACTTTTTTATTTATTATTTTATGGTGGAAAAAAACATCCAAATATAACCCCCACTCTTGGGCGGAGGGGGAGATAGTGTCAGACTCCTACTAGCTCTTGCCTTGTGTCAATTAGCTTCTTACGCTCGGCCAACATGTATAGCAGGCTTTATAAATGGTGAATGACTACTAGGTGGTATTTGCCTGAAGGGCACTACACTCTTATTAATTCATGAATCCCCAAGCGACCAGCGGTGGCCGCGCATCTATTGTCTTACTATTGTGTCTCTAATTGACGGTATCTGAAGGGTTAAATAATCATGAAACTTGTTGCATTCTCAGCCTATTTTTATCCGTTCTGAAACGCGAGTCTGTTTACCTCTGTTTAATTATTTAGAGACCCATACATTGTGTTATTTGCTCTCTAAACAAATTATATCGTACACCTGTATTGAATGGAAATCTGATTAGGTTATTGAGTGCAGTATATGTGAAATAAATGGATGCTACTGTAACTCATTTGTACAGATTGTTATTTTCTATACTTTTATTGAGATGACATTTTTGTCTCCGGGGTTGAGAGGGGAATTTTAAAAAGGTGCCCGTACTTTGGGGATAAGTTGGGAAGGTGTGGCACTTTTTCTACCTTAGTAAAACAATGCCGAAGACTACCAACGGCACAAGCAAAGGAACCCCGATATAGCTTGAGACGACCCTCCGCGGCCTTTTTGGCTTCGCAACGGTATTTTTTTAAATGTTTGTATTATTTTATTGGCTTATTTTCATTATCAGTCAATATCAGTATTTTGTTGTTTGTTCTGTGCGAATCACATACAAGCCGATTTTTTCTTTATTTTCTATTTACAGGTCATTGTGCCACAGTGGCTGGTTTGTTCCGAAGGGACATTTAGTATAATGTAGGCTTATTATTGCATGTTTACTTTTCTATAATTTGTTAAACCTTCTGTGAATCTGGCCTGTTGGTCTTGGTCTAGTGGTCAGTGACCCTGACTGCTATGCCGGAGGTCGTGGGTTCGATTCCCACCCTGGGCAAATGTTTTTGCGATGAGCACGATCATTTGGTCTGTGTCTGTGTGTAACATACCTATAATATGTATGTTTTTAGAAATATATAAGTATGTTTATCAATTTTCTAGTACTTATAGCACAAGCTCTTCTTAGTATGGGACTAGATAGGGTTGTAAGAAAGTTGTGTGTGGAATATTGTTTTTAATTTAGTGACTTTTCTCCATAGGATACGCTCTTATATTTTACTAGCTTTTTCCCGCAGCTTCGCCCGCATACATAAAATATAGCCTTTGTCACTCAGGAATAAAATAGTTTTGTATCGGTGAAAGAATTTTAGCAATCGAACCAGTACTTCCAGAGATTACCCCCTAAATACAAACTTACAAATGTTACCTCTTTATAATATTAGTATAGATAGCATATTGTTGACATTATCTCGTTAACAAATCATTGGTGTGCCTCAAAGATTTTATATATCTAGTAGGATATATAAAATCTTTGGTGTGCCTATATAGGTAAATAAACTTTCAAATTACTTTTGTAGAGGTACAAGTTTTAATTGCGGAGGATATAGTAATGTTGGAATCATATCCTATTCCACCATTCACCTCCTTTAATAAATGTTGAAATAAAACTTCTATTAAGGCACAAGGCCACTATTTCATTAAAAACGCATGATACTTGTTGCATTCTATTTCTATTTGTGGTAACCATGAGATGTAAGGTTGTTGCCTCCCTTGCTGGCGTTATTATAAACATTTATTCAATTTTGATATATCTAATGCGAGTATGATATTTTATTTGCGCTTACAGTATATGTAAAATAAGTAGAAAAAACTGAATCTCGATCGATTTTTTTTTATTGCGTATTTAAGTTTCTAAGAAATATTCTAATGTGTACCAGACGTAAAACTTTTTATAGAAAAAAATTAAACTGACTTCAAAAAGTACAAAATAACTTTAATTTCGGAAGTCGGTGTTTCTATAATAGATACCTAATCTTGTCTCTTCGTTATTCAACACCGACTTCCGAAATTAAAGTTAATTTGTACTTTTTGAAGTCGGTTTAATTTTTTTCTGTAAAAAGTTTTTTATTTTTCACTTTTTAGTTATGGTAGCACCACTAAAAAGTATCTACCCTTCAGCTAAACATAAATTACCTTATAGCCAGATTGCATCTCATAACGATTCTTATAATCCCAAATACGGTTATGTTACATGAATTTACCCCCTCCCCCTTTTCTTTCAGTCAGTCATCGACTACACGTATAAACAAAGCAATTTTACTTGTTACGACAATTCTGCTATGATTCTATGAGGAGTTCTGTTCCATATCTTCGAAGTTCATGATCAGATCATAACAATATTTCTATGGGACCAACTTGAAAGCATAACCGTTCAATCAAAAAAAAAATTTCAAAATCGGTCCACAACTGACCGAAATATCGGTGAACAACCATACAAAAAAAAAAAATATACATTCAGCCGAACATAGAATCTCCTCCTTTTCGAAAATGGGTATTAGATATTGTCTTCCACTGATTATATAATAAAAACCAACATTTAAAAATAAAATATGATAAATATTATGAAATTCGTAATTTTATCCCCTTCCTTAACTCCAATATGCCAAACTTTGATCATTGTTCCTGCTCTTGTCCCGTGTTATTTTGGATCAGCGCGTTTTTTCTTCCATTCTGTTCATGTTTCATGCTATCACTAACTTTCTTTTCTTTCATAACACTCTTCATAGCATCTATCCATCTTTTCTTTGGCCTCCCTCTCCACTCATCCACAAACTCTTGTAGTAATATGCGTTTCATCTCTCCTCTATACATGACCATACCAAGACAAACGATTCCCTTTCAACTTTTCAGTCACTGGCGCCACTTTCATCTATTCTTGTCACCACACATCCATCTCAACTAACTCTTCTCCACTACGCGCAATTTTTTTTTACCAGTCTTTTTCACATCCCAACATTCTGATCCATTCATGACAGGTCTTATCATAGACTTGTAGATCCTTCAAATAGGAGGGTCAAAAAATATAAAACTTTATATATTATTTAAAAAAATCGTTCGTACACCGACGCCCCCTCCTCCCATTGCGATGTCCAATCAAACGACGATATTACAAAAGCCATAAAACATTCTGTTCACCACCCAACACAGTTCCAATGACGACTGTCAACTCGAAAAAACGCAATATAGACTTCAATAGTTTCCATTGTACTGTGTCCACAACGCAAAAAATCTCGCACCGACCAAAGTGAAAAAGGCACTTGCAATAACGAATTTCAAATCCAATAAACCCCGATCTAGTTGCGGCATTCTTTTGCTAGTAATGAAAGTTAGGAAAAAATAAGAATCGCGCCACCACGCTATGTATCGGGGTTTGAATGGAGCTATATTATACAAGTTTTCTATTATGCTGAGCTGGGCAGCCGAAATTGCTCCTGTCGTGGGTAGGTATGACCTGGATGAACTGCTTCCTTAGCACAGGAGTGTGGCAACTCGGACATGAAAAGAGAAACCTATGCCAGCAGTGGGTGAAGTCGGGCTGTTGATGATGATCAGAATCAGATTTTTTCTATGCTATTATGGATTTGAATGGCTGTACTTTCAGGTCTGAGTCAAGAGGCATAGAAGAAAAGAAATTCTATTTAAAACGATAACGATTGACAAAAAATCAAAAGGTATCTATATAATTTATAGATATATTTATTCCAGATATTTTCGGAGAATCGCCATACTTAAGAGGGTCCTTCTCCACTCGCTTATCGTAAACATCGAAATTGGTTTAAAAGCTTGTTACTTCATTTAATGCAATCCAACGCGATGTTTGACGAAAAGGCAACGCAAAAAAAGAGAGATAACGCCTGGAAACTCTGTTAGTATTCGGTAATTCCGAAATTTACTCGAAAATTTCACAAAACTTGCTCCAGGAAATAACTGTTTTTTTTAAACCCTTAAAAGTTTTTGGAAAAAGTTGTCATCATTTAGAATCTTAATAAAATTTGCAAGGTCTCTAGAGGATTACTTTTTGACTTTTTTAATTTTTAGGCAAATTATGAATTGTCAAAGTTCACACAAAATAGGACATTTTCAGAGATTTTTACTGGATTAGTTTTACACAAATTTAGAAATTGGTTTCTTTAGAAACCTAGATAATATCCACAAGATACTGTGTTTCCAAAATATCTAATGAAAAGTGTGTAATAACGTCATAATCAGTTATGAGCGGTTGTATGAAAAACAGTGAAAATGTGAGTCGTGATGCACCACCTTAAGTGGCAATGGGCAGGGCACATTGCACGCAGAACAGATGGTCGATGGGGTCGAAAGGTTCTGGAGTGGCGACCACGTACCGGAAGACCCAACGTTTGAAGGCCTCCAACAAGGTGGACCGATGAAGTGTTCAGGGCCGCGGGAATCCGATGGTTGCGTGACGCACAGGACCGGTCGTTGTGGCGACGCTTGGGTCCAACAGTGGACGTCTTTCGGCTGATATGATGATAATGATGATGAATTTATACGTACGTTACACAGGTTTAACAAGCACTACAGAAATATTATGACAATATTATGTCCCTAACTTCTTGAAATCAATACAATTGTCATCGCTGATAGAATGACACTTTGTCTAGAATTTTGTCTTGCCTAGTACGTCACTTTCCAGAATGTCACATTGTCTAGAATATCAATTTGTCTAGAGCGTCACGCTGTTCAGAAGTTCAATTTGTCTAGAATGTCAATTTGTCCAGTATGTCACTTTGTCTAGAATGTCATGTTGTTTACAGTGGCAATTTTTCAAGAGTGTCGCTTTATCTAGCACCCAAAGTTTTCTTATATTAATGTTATTAAGAAATCGAAAATTGTGTTGCGATTTTCTTATCAACAGTAGCTAATCTTATTTTTCTTATTTGTGATAGGCATAAAAAGAGCGCATCGTTTTGTATTTCGAAAAAATCTTAATTATCTGTAATATCATTGAAATCAGAAATACGAAAATGGAAAATACACTATCAATGGGATTGATACTCTCTTAGAGCAAAAATATTAATTAATAATGTACTAATTAAATTCCTCTCTCAGAGAGAGGCGGCCTGGGGAACAATAAAAGACTGATTATGCTGTGCTGAATCCAGTTAAACTCCCCATAAAGAAATTAGACATGAATATTCTGTAATATTCACTTTGAAAAGTTTCCTAATAAAAAAATCAACTTCATCGGAGTCCCTTTAATGAGAAGATCTGGAATTTTTTCGTTAGTACGGCGCTTCTTTGACGAATGCCTCACAAGATTCAATAAATTACTAATTTCATACACAGTACTGTTTCCTGGAATTCCAGATATTTTTATATCCTTTTTTTTAATAATAATAAATAAGTCTTTTACCATCTTAAATTCAATTATTAGGATCTCACCTTGGTTCACACCCGTGAGATTCCGATAGAACACCAGGTATTGGCCTGAGAAAAATTACCCAAAAAACCATAATAAATAATAAATTCATTTATTTCTGTTTAGAAAACCCATAGTAAAAATACAGTTTACCTATGAGGGTTAAGTTAGTTAGTATTGGCTGATATTTCCTTGAGACGCACCATCGTGATCCCCACGTCTACGGTGGCTGGAAATCGGGGTCGAGATCCCAGCGGCTAGAGCGTGACAACCGCCTGCCATTCCTGACCTGTACCAGGGTCCGGCGCGAAAGGTCGTTTCCGCCGATCGCCACGAGAACACAGCGGTGCTCGGCCCAAGCGGGGCACCTACCGCAGCTCCACCGTGTCTTCCAGGCGGTCCTCAAGTAAAACTCAAGCGTCAGGCAGGTGATGAATCTGGTACAGGAATTTCCCGAACTTACGATCGCCCGGAGGACACATTCACCAACGTGACGACCTTCAAGCCACTCCTCAAAGAAAAGACCGCCATATCAGGCATGCTCAAATACGTACCCATGAACAAGAAAAATAAATCGAGCAGGATATTTAAAAAAACATGATGAAAATTACCAATTTTCATTTTGATTAAGAATATAGAGTAGTCACAACTTAGCGAACCGACTTCCTATGTGACATCCAATGACCGGTTGAGAATAAATTATTTAGCATCAATTACTGTTCGCAAATGGATACTGCGTGTGGTTAAGGTTAATCAACATCCGATAACGGTTAGAAACAAATTTAGACCGGTTGCAGGCAAGTTGAGAGGTACGCATTTAGACTGGGATAATTTAACACGTTTTACGATATCTTTATAATGTTTTTCTTTTTTCTCCCTATGTTTGGGGTGGAATTCCCACCGCCCTGAGAACGTCAGTCAGACTCTTACTAAACTAAATCTGCCCAGTGTTCCCTCACACAATTGTTCGCTTCTTTAACTAATTCGTTTAATATATTTAAACAAGAATGCCCGCTGCAGGCAAATTGTCTTCCCACCCGATTATAATTTAGGTAAAAAAAAGCTAGTATAGTGAATAGATTAGAATAGAAATACTTTTATTCGGTACAGACACATCACAACGATTCTTAATAAAATAGTGACCTTCAAAAAATGCATCAATGTTTACTAGCAGGTGAGATCGCAGTAGGGTTTGGGTCGCGAGACATCTCGTGTCTTGAGTCCCGGGGACTTTCGTTTCGAGACTCGAAACGAGACAAGTTTGTCAAAATAGTTACGGTAAACGTACAGAATGTTTGGAACTACTGTATAATGTATTCACAATTAACCGATATCTGTTGAAAACGAGAGAGTGTTCTCCTTGTCCGGTGGCATTATTACAAAAATCAGAAACAGATTGGTGGACAAAGCTGTTGACGCTCTGTCCTCTGATTAAAACTTATTTTATTACACCAGCAAAGAAAACTAACTAATATGTTAGTTGATTATTTAAGACAACTGACTCCTCCAAAGTTTAAAACTAAAGTTAATTCATCGAGACACGTAAACAACTCACAGCACATTCTCTGTCTAAATGCAAACGAAATGTTCACACTCTGCGGCCTGACCCGGTCCTGTCATCATGCCGTGCAAAGGTCGCTCTTATTTAAATTGTGAACGACATTTTGAAATTTCGTTAAAGATGGCTACAGCAGCCAATTTTTAGACGCTCTATTCCATTTTAGCGAGGTCTATGGTTTTCTTGACGTATTGAATGAGACCGATGCAACACCTATTTTCGAGCGTCATGGTTCATTAGGTGTGTCACACGTTAGCTTCGGTTTTCCGATTAAACCTTTGTAGATAGGGTTTGTAATTTTCATGTAGCTCCATTAACGGACATTCATTCGTGAAATACTAGCGATAATAGCTTAGTGTTTGGGATTGTTATGAAACATCTATTAAATAGGGTGAATCATTTTTTTATTTTATAAACTTAATACGTACTGAAGTAAGAGCAGATACATAAATATTGGGATAGAAGAGAGAAGTCTATCAATGAAATCTCATTTCGTCTTGGTTTGGTGTGAGTTTTATACGTGTTTCAGTTAGTTATGTGTAATTTTTGTGTTTGATCCATTTATGAAGGTGTTTTGAACAATCCTACCAATTTTTAGCTGGAATATCGGATATATATAAATTGACCGGACTGCTATAGGTATAGTACCAATGTATAATCCACATCCTATGTGTAATTTTGTGGTGCATATTGTATACTCGTAACATTAACTTATATTCAGAATAATTAATGATCTGAGCACTGTAGGTATTATGCGATATACTATAATATTTGCTTATTCTTCGAATTTATTGTATAATAATCATCATCAACATCATCATCATCATCGTCATTTCAGCCGTAAGACGTCCACTGTTGGACATAGGCCTCCCCAAGTGTCGCCACAATTAATGATCCTGTGCGTCTTGCATCCATCGGTCCATCTTGAAGGAGGCCTTCTAACGCTTCGTCTTTCAGTACACGGTCACCACTCCAGAACCTTTCGCCCCCAACGGTATCTGTTCTGCGAGCAATGTGCACAGCCCATTGCCACTTTAGTTTGGCGATTCTTTGTGCTATGTCGGCAACCTTGGTTTTCCTGTGAAAATATAATTCCTGTATCGATCACGCAAGGAAACTCCGAGCATAGCCCTATCACAATATCATTCAAAAATATTTCCTAAAATCTATATATACCTATCTTCCGTCGGTATATACGAGATAGAATGTTTTTTTTTCACACATCAAATACTCCCTGACGTCACTAGTTGGTCCTCAAGTCACTGTCTGGCTGTACTACACAATCGCATCGGATTCCCGCGCAGAACGAATAGAAAACGACCAAGATCAATTAAAACCGCCTCGCCGTATACGTATAGTCGCCGACTAAAGTTACTAGTATTAGTATATTATTTTTTTTGGATATATGTAGTTATTCGTGTTGTTATTTCTTATTAGTATTATTTCTGATAATGTACATTGACAGCCCTAAATCTTTCTCCTTTCTACCAGTCCATCCAAAGGTTGTCTGTAAGAGATCGCCCTGTGCGATAAGACCGCCCATTGTATACTTATTTTGAATAATGTTTGTCCTGTATTTTTTTGTTTATGTGGTGTACAATAAAGAATATAATAAATAATAATAATACTCTAATTGTTTTAGATTATGTATCACTTAATTCATGAATCCCCAAGCGACCACCGGTGGCCGCGCATCTATTGTCTTACTATTGTGTCTCTAATTGACGGTATCTGAAGGGTTAATATGAGATGATTTTAGTTGTTATTGTTGTACGATTTAGTTTTTTTTTTTAGTTATTAAGTATTCTTTGAATTCCGATAGATGTGGATCTTGCATTCATTCATATATAACAACTAAACAAGATAAATATTGTGCTAGTGATATCTTATAGACACCAATCGAAGCATATTAACAATCAGACTTATCTAAAAGTTAGTTATGAATGTAAATACTTTCTTCGGTCTTAGAACTGCTGGACCCTGGTACAGGCTATGTACCAGGTCCGGAGCGAGGGAAACGGTGGTAATGGACTTCTCCTGCAAAGCAGTAATGCTAGTAAACAATCCGGCCGCCGGGGTGAGGGAACGGACCTCCTCATGCCCCAGCAGACGTGACTCCGACCTAAGGACGTGGGCTTGCAGCCAACGAATAATAGGTAGCTCGCCGGCAGCTCGGAATAAGGCCGATTCCAGGCCACCTCAAAGGGATGGTTCAACAGGGCCGAAGCCTACTAGGGCCATGGAAAATCTGAGTTCCTGGAACGCAAAGAGCAACTAAAAGAGCATAGGTGTGGTTCACTGAAAGTTTGAAATGCCCCCTCGCTCTCTGCCCTAGAGCGAGAGAAGCCATTAGATAATTTCCCATCTTAAAAAAAGGACTTCGCCAAGTATTATTTGTAACACCAAATTATTGGGCTGTGCTTGATAATTCCGGAAGGCTCATGTGTATCAGTGAATCACGAGCTCAGGTACTCTCTTCATTCACTGTTCCCTGCCGCGCGCCACTTAATTAGCAGTTGACAGATCAATGTGTCGACAAATGGCGAATAAAGTTTCAGCTCAAGTGTTCTGAGTTCCAAATGTTTGAAATGAACAAGCACTTTGAGCGCGCTAACACTTGATTCAGCGACAGTACACGAAGCGCGGAATTAAAAGCTAAACTTCGTTACTGTCCAGTTTTGTCGTTTGCAATTGGAAGAAACTTGTTACATCGTCTGTATCATTTCAATTCAAAAACGGATCCCACGCTTTGATTGGTTGCTCGGGTTATGAGGAACCAATCACGGGAGCTGTGATTGTTCCCAATTACCTGAACCTTACCTATACCTAACATATGTGCCGGGTTGATTGAAGACAGAAACTGTCTCACTCTTTTTAGATTTCAATTTTGGGGACCGTCAAAGCATGGGTAACAAGGTTTAAATTTTTAAATTGTTTGCAGATCTATTTTTTCCTAGATTTTGGCTCCTCGACTCTCATTTTTTGACAGATTGATTTCATAAAACATTCTTAAAAATAAATGTCTTCAAACAAACCCACAAACTCAGCATTAAAACCGAGTCATCGAGGTCAGAACAAGAATTTGAAATTTGTTAACTACATATCTGAATAAAACCTCTCGATTTATAAATACAGGAGAATTTAAATTCATCTCAATAAAAATACAAATCCAGCAACCGACTGAAAACGCCTGCATTTAAAAAAAAAAACATGTTCGAAAGCTTCGTTTACTCGTTTTTTATTCAGTGTTGCAATCTTTTTAATCTGTTATTACCGTACGAGGCGTGGAGTGCTATCAACACCTCTAGCTGATACCGCTTGGCGCCAACATAAAACCCTACGCAAAAACGCTGCTTCAACTCTTAACGAGATTAAAAAAGAACAACACAACACTCTCACAACTATGTGAGGTATGTCCCCAATAATACTTTGTGTTTCCATTAAATATACATAGAGTACACAGCACAAGTTAAATAGTGTAACGCGTACGTACGCGTTTGTCCCCGTCATTAACATTTATCCGGACGCTACACAAATAGGTGGAAAACTACACAAACTTTGTTGAATAACGCCGTAACTGGGTAACTTTATTTAATAAAATATAGTGTGGTACTAAGTGTGCCCGCTCAAGGCGTTCAACTTACACAAAACTATTACATATTTTAGTGGTAAGCGGTGTATCTGATCATTTATTCAAGCACACATTCCCAAGTCACGGCTCACTCTACCTATTGACTGTACATAATGCATGTCATGTAAAACACTACTCGTAAAATCATGTGGGTAGGTATTATAACAATCACCAGAGATCATGGCAACATTACTTAGCAGTTTTCTTGTTGCCTACTTTCACAGGAAAAGGACTTTACAAACACTAATTTTCCACTCCAAATGTTTGTGCAAACCTGTATACCCCATACATTTATATAAATTCTTTAATTCCATTTTCTGGTTCAAACAAATCAGGAATCCATTATCTAATTTAGTTACAAAAGACTACACATTTACTTTGCCTTTTAGAGCATTAGAATTATTTAGACTGTGTCTACTGGAAGGCATCGGCTTTCCAGTACCGCTTCTTTTATTGAAATAAGCTCTAAGCGTTTCTAGCGAGTCTCGCTCCATGTTTGTGGGAAAATCACTGAAAAATGACGGTATAGGATGTTTACTTACATTGTGAAACTCGTTTCAAGCCATTACTAAATGGACAGAAGTGTTTGCGATTACAACAATACTGTGAAAAAACGGTTGTTACGATTTGTAACGAAGTAAAATCATAATTATCTTCTTTTGGACTTGTTTGGTAAGAAAGCTATCACCGTAATAATTGAATCTCTTCGGTGAAACTTAGACCCAACTCTTTCCTAATAACCGGACATGTCCTAACTCCTAAGAATTGCAACAGCTATTATAGGTATTCATTTATCTTCATCGGGATTGCTAAAAGCTATACTTTGTTCTTTGAAAAATATTTTTCCCAACTGACTATCAAAGAGAACAATTTTCCGAACTCGCTTCAATCATTCAGTTTTCGCTGAAACCGTTGTCCAAGAAGTCTAATTGGAATTGATGCAGTCTTGATGACTGCAGTCATGAAGACTGCATCAATTCCAATTACACTTTACTTATCGCTAACTTACAAACACCCACGTTTATTTATTACTAATAAAAGCATTGTCCATCAGTATCTTCATAAACTGCAGAAATGGAAGCATAAATAAACATGATTAGTATCATTGTCTGCTTAGTTACACGGGAGACAAATTATTCATTGCATTATTGAGCAACGGCGAGAGGAGCGTGCACAGTACTTATCGAGTTTAAGATATTTTCAGTAAGTTCGTACATATTTTATATCTTTTAGGTTTCTTTTTATTCTCTAAGGATAGGATGTTTTGAAAACTATTAATCCTTGATACACCCCTAACATGTAACGTTTTAATGACTTTCTCATTTCCACCCCTACTTCATTACCAGACTCACAAATAAATCAACAAGGGAACAATGCCGTTGCATTCACAGACGATGATTTGATGAGTCGCGGGCGAGGAGTGCGATGACCATCGATATGAGGCCGATACGGGAGGGCCAGCGTTTGGGAGGCAGGGGCCTGGGAGGGTACCCAACAGCATTATCTTGAAAGGGAAGCGGGGTACGTTAGTCGCTTACTTCGTACATTTTGCATGAACCGCGTCGTGTGCGCTGCGAGCGAGCGAGAGGGATCGTGCGAGCGGGATACACCCTGGATCTACATTTAAAGCGCATTGTAAGCAAACGCATTATTAATGTATAAGTTTTAGTTGTCGGAGAGCTCTGGCACGCCCGCCAAGCTCCGCTCGTTCATGTAACATGTATAGTGCATTCATATTTGATTCCTTTTAATTCTAGACGTCTTTCGTCTAGTTAAGGGCGCTATTACTAAATTTGTTCTTTCGCATATATTCTAATCGAACAGTTATATTACGTAAATCACAATTTCTGCAGTTGTAATTACGATTATTAAAGCATTGACAATAAAGGAAAATGGCGAGGAAATTGTTGATGAAATTATTAAGCGTCTACTTATATAAGTACTTACTTGTATAAGTTGCCTTGATATATAATATCATCGAAACAATTGACTTTTCATCTAATCAAGTTTATGGTCAGTTTAAGAACTGCAAAAAAATTTCATAGTTGGAAACTGAATTGACTAGATTTTTTACGAAAATAAATAATCATGGCTTAGTTTTGTTTTTGCTGGCCAGCTTATAGCTTTTTGGCAAAACTAAACTCTTAATGTTGCTACTAATATAAATCTTGGTCAAGTAACATAACTTGCTTGGTTTTATTTACTGTTTATAAATACCTAGGAAATATATTTCCGAATTAGATAATAAACATAAGAATAATAAAAATAACCGTTTGTGCTTAGAATATAGTGGCTGACATGACACAAAATGACATTGTCACTACAATAAATACAATATCGAGAATCACATCACCAGACAAAAATATGGCTTTAGACATTTCAACTGCCATCCAGCCAAATGGCATAAAGTAAAAGAAAACATAACGTTTGACATGACATCTTGCCGTTCGTTCAAAAACGCGTTTTGAAAATTCATAAGGGGGTACGTAAGTATTATTGACATAATATACGTAACCTTATCAACTTTAAACTGGAATATCTTTAATACACGGATTCTATTAATAGTGATGTCTGAGAAAAATTGTTTGGAAATTAATTCTATATACTTCTATATATTTTTTATCACTATACGCTAAAAAATATGCCAGCAAAATTTTTTTCGGTACTTCACCGTGATCCTTAATTGTTCTAAAATCATAGGTACTTATTTTACGTAATAATATGAATGTATTAAGGAAACAAATACAGTCAATTCTGAGTGATTTTAGTGGTCTTATAGTTTTTCTAGATGTTCCTCACGCACGACTCTTATATTATCTATAAGTACATTGCATTGTTTTTTGCATTGTGGACCTTATAATGTTCCCATTATTGGGACTCAGGCCTCCTCTCTAGAATAGGGAATGGGCCGTAATCCACCACGTGGACCGAGTGTGGGTTGGATGTCACATGTTTTCAAATTTTTTGGTTTCGGTTTCCCCACGATGTTTTCCTTCACCGTTTTGAGAGCAGTGGCGATGAAATAAAAAAACACTCGGCCACTACTGCTCCTCATATATATTATACACATAAATATATTTAAATAATGTAGTTACCTATATTAAAAATTATCCGTCGCGCATTTTATGAAAAATATTCTTTAGGAAGACTATAAATAAATAATAATAGATCCTTATCTATATCTTAGTTTAGTTTCCTTAAACTAAGCAAAAAAACCGCTATGAACGTTTTAAATCAAAGAAAGAAGTCTTTCAGTTTTTCTAAATAACACGGTCAAAATGCCATAAGAGTCTTAATCAAACGGATGCTGTGTTGCCTGGTTTCCTGGTTGTGCGTCTTTTGGTAGGAAAATGGGCCAAATGAGGATTAAAATATCTTTAATTTTGCCGCTAAAATGATCTGATCAGTTTTACTTGGCCATATCAAGAAGCGATCAATTATACGACCTGGCCAAGACAGATACATGAAAAATCATTATCATGAAGCATGAAGGGGTGAAAAAGAGATTATGGGACGATCATGTCCTTTTCTTGTGCCGTTACCAGCTATACACGGTTATTTGTAAAACACTAACAACCTTGCAGGACTGTATTACTAACATCATGAACTTACAACTTTTATTCTATGACTTTTTACAAAACATAATTCAGTCACCAAAAAAACCTTCAAAAATTCGTTGCCTACGTTTGTATAAGGTGACGCAAGTGCATCAAGCACCTCCGCCGCCCAATTACCGCCCACCTTCACTATTGTACTATTGCATAGACTACATAATATTTAGAACTTTCCAACAACAATCCTTCAATATTTCCTGATTCCATTCAGCGGGGGTGCTTGCGCATCAAACAAGACCAAACCCCTTCCCCTTCGCTATTGTATTATCGCTTGCTTCGCATAGAATTCGTAATATTTAGAACTTTAATTTAAATATTTTTATTTTTGTATGAAAATCTGATAAACTACACTATGAAGTATCCAAAACTAGATACTGAACAAATTCTGAATATTCTTTAATTGTTATTTATACTGCACTATCTCTGAGTGCTTACAGGCTATAAAATTATCTTCATATGAAAAACTCATGTTTTTAATTGAAACTGAAGAAACCGCTGGCAGAAGCTAGTCTATGATAACTCTATCATGAAATAAACAATAGATACCTAATCATGCAATTTTTTTTCAGGTTTTCGCAGACCTGAAATGTATTTAAAATGGTATCGATTAAAACAACATGCATTTTTCATAGTCTCCTAGACACAATTTAAATGTTTAGAGGCAGGTGGTGAAAAATCACGAGCTAGACATAACATTTATTTATAAACTCGTTATATTTATAAGCCATGTGTCATGAATAATTGTCTTTTGATGGACAGTTAGACAGACGTGTACCTAAGACTAGACAGCTCGATTTGTATAAAATATGAGAAGAAAAAAGCTTGACATTTTGTTGAGACGCGTTCATTCCTTTTAAAAGTTTGACCTACCGTTCGGTGATATTCGGCGACACGTTTGCTTTCGGGACACAAGATCCGAGGTCTGAACTTTGTCATCTTGAGACGGATGGCACGCATGCGCCGTGTCTCCTAATGAAATATTCACAAGCCCGCCGATGGAACGGGCGCTACGCTCCTTCAATTCGACAATTTTCCTCCAAGATGGAAATCTTGAACTGTAGACATGATTTTTATAGTCGTTGTGTACTTATCTTTATTCCTACTAATAATAAATGGCATGACTTCTGCGTGCCGCTTAATAAACGACGATTTACGCAAACAATTTGATGTAGCTACCTGTTTTCGTGGTTCGTGCTGTTTGCGAATGTGATCGAGTTTTCATTGCCACTGCTATACCTATACGAATAAATAAATGTGACGAATGCATATACGTCTAGCGACGGTATATTTGTTTAAATATATTCAAATTTATGATACCTGAATGACCGTCTGTCTATCACAGCCTATTCAAATGCCCACTTGTCACTTGTACGAAATTTGAAAATATATTACAGACGTATTTCAGGATGCATTTATTCAGTTACCGACTGTTTTTAATGTGTATAGATTTTGTAGGCGAATATCTTCAAAATGTCACATTAATAAACATAAGACAGGTATTTTAGATTCGAGTGAGTACTAATATAAAATAGTGGGTGTATAAAAGCGGAGTCTCCGTGAAAAGAGTCTAAGGGATAGAGTGAAATGAATGAAAGGCGTACCGGAGAGCCCTTTGCAGACGCACGCCTACACTGAACGGAACATAACCATCACTACAACTTCGATATTTTTAGTTGTCGCCCATTGAAATTCTGTGCAACTTTGACATGTCAAAGGTTTGTCTGTGTTGCACGATATTTTTAGATTGATCATGTAACAGTATTTTTTGCAGTAGTGATGTACCAGTTTGTAGTATTGCGGATATGAACCGGAATAACGACGTGTCTCTCTACTGAGGCTTAAAAGTTTTAGGATATTTTTTGCAATGTTAGTCTGTATATTTTATTTTTTAAACTACATAGATACAATTTATCCAAAAATACCAAAACTAAACGATTCAATTAGTTCAAAAGATAAAAACTAAACGTTACAATATACCTCTCCATCAAAGTCTACTTAGCTAGTTTTCTACCCAAAAAGACTGCCAAAACTTCTCACAACACGTTCACATCAAAGCAAAAAACTAGATATCGGGTAACACGAACATTATCGACTTGGCACCCTGCACGGGGGTTAAAAAGGAAAACATTTTGAAACAAACCCGCGCGACTCAAGGCGGCAAAGCCTACCCGCACAAAGGGCTACACTCCACAATTTTCTGGAAAAAAATCTCGTGCCGAGCCGAAGTAACCCGGAGTGCAATTCAAATGACTCGACCCGCACCTACGTACATAAGTTATTAAAAAAAGTATGCCTCAGCTTGTGGGTTTTAATAAAAATAGTCGCGCGTCACTCTTTGTCTGACATCAGAGGACGCGACATACGACTGTTAGTGCCGCGGCGACCTAAGACGTGCAGGTGCGGATTTAGGGGTGGTTTTGAACTCTACAAAAACTATTGGATTAATTGAGCAGAGGTTACTTTTCGATCTCAACGAAATTTCTTTTTCGGATTTTTTTTTATGATGTTTACTTCATTAACAGCAATATCTATATACAAATATAATATAACTAGGTTTTGCCAGCGACTTCGACCGCGTGAAGGTCGGTTTTTCTCCATTCAAACTTTGGACTCCCGATTCGCCTCCTTAGGGGATGAATTTCGTAAAATCCGTTCTTAGCGGATGTTTACACTCGAAAAGGAACCTACCTGCCAAATTGTAAGTTTTTAGGTTCGTGATTAATCAATGACTATTTCGATTTTATGTTAATAGATAACCAAAAATTACAGGAACTACATCAAATTCTCGTTTATCATATGACAGACGTTACCCCCATATTATTAACTATTAAATAGTATCGCGTAAAAAGAAACTGAGAGAGCACTTATCGAAGCACTTAATGCACGTCAATGCGAAGAGGTCACCCATGGGCACACAACATTTGAACAGCTCCCGACCAGCCAGAGATTGTAAACCTTCCATTTTGAACGTATTTTAATCGAGCCACCGCCACCGCACCGTTTAAATGCTCCAAAATACGAGCAACAGAATTCATATTTGTAAATAATTATGTATTTATGAAAACCGTCTAGGTAACCATACATTCACAGTGAGAAATAATACGGTTGAATCGAAATTAAATATACATTTTCATGGTAGACGGAGCCAGTTAATCGTCGTTTAGGATTTTCAATTATCCAAACGGTGCTGAAATAAATATTAATAACGGTATCGTAAGTTAAATAAAACGGCAGTTATTTAAAAGCGTCAAACATGACCGTGGCTGGAAACGTGCTGAAGGAAAACGAAGAGGAAAACAGAGAAATTCATAACTGGAAACTGCATTGTTGTTTACTCATTGAACTAGAACTAATTGATTGGAATTTATTACTTGGTTATGTAATTTATTTATCTACAGTTCATATAAATCTGTAGAAGTTTTTAGTTCTATTTTCTGCGCGTATCACGTAAAATTTACGAAATCGACGTAGATAAGGAACTATTATGACATTAAAATCGTGTGAATTTGATGTATTTACTCAGGCTTTGTTTCATCGCAATCGGTTGACTAAATTGAAAGCAAGTAGATACTACATTCATTGACTACTAGGCGATGCGAAGTCGAGTCTTAAATAAATCAATGGGCGACCAATATCTTCTTGTTCAATCACAGTAGCACGTCACACAGATTATCTCGGTGACAAAACAAACCCGCGCCAACGTTGACACCTCTGCCAGAACGTAACACAAGCGGAAGCGCGTTGCGTGGAACCGGTCCTGACTACGATCCTGGTGTAAGATCGCGCAGCGGGGCGATTCCTCTCGCTCACACTACATATGAATGAATAGCACTGAGGTCCTTTCATCAAAGACCTTCTTTGTGACATTGCTACTCCGCGAATTACTAACTACATAATATATGTACAGAAGCACACTATCAAACTTTCATGGTGTTTCGTGGTGGCGCTGATGAGGATTTTGTAAGGGGATGTGTGGGGTTAATTAGAAATGGTGTAGACTACTTAGCTGTTAGGAAAGGGGCGGAAACGATGCCTTTTGGTTTGTCTATTTAAAGGCTGTTTCGTGGTGGCGGGTTAGTGGGTATCTGCAGATCTGTACGATGAAACTGCGATGTTACTAAGAGTGCGTAAGTACTGAGATTATTTTTGCATAAAGTTGCCTGTTATGACGTCTACGAGCACTAAGTAGTGGGGATATTTCAAAATTCACCCCTTAAGGGGATGAAACGGGGGTCAAAATTTTGTACTGAAAAACTTACTTTCATATTTTTTTTTAAAGTGGTATAAACTAGTATTTGACTGCAATCCCACCTGATGGTAAGCAGTGATGCGATCGTTGATGGTGAGCCGCACTAGTTTATTAGGAGCCTATTCACTCCAGCCTTGAAGACGCCTAAATTATATTCGGAAGGGAAGACCGCAGCAGGCAAATTCCAATCCTTCGATGTACGCGGTAAAAAAGACGAGGCGAAACGCT
The DNA here is from genome assembly GCA_949319445.1 of Mythimna lalbum. NCBI lineage: Eukaryota > Metazoa > Arthropoda > Insecta > Lepidoptera > Noctuidae > Mythimna > Mythimna lalbum. The sequence goes on from OX439344.1 coordinate 36,966,639, forward strand.
TAGTCCGGACCGTGGAGGTTTCAACAACGAAAGGATATGCGGCAGAAGCTAGTTTTCTTATAAGCCTGATGATTTGTACACCAATTTTCCTTTGACTAATAACCCGTAACATTTAATTTATCTCCAATTGCAGCGACCCCAAACGCAGGCATCCGATTACCATGCACAAAGATACATAATTGAAACGCGTTCGGATCGTAAACGCGTGTGCTAGGGGATGAATAGCGTCGCGGTCGCTGAGCGGCGATGACGCCGACATAACGTTTACTCACGTAATGTGTATGTCTGTCTGTGTCTAGCGGCAAGTGCGTGAGGAATACTTGCTAAGTTTGTGATCATAGATATAGATCACTTGGTACAAGATCAAAGAATCAAAACCAGTTACGTGCGAGTTGGACTCGTGCACCAAGGGTTCCGTTCAAACTTACCTCCCGAATTTTTCGAAATACAAAAAAAAAATTGTAATATCAGCAAAAATTAATACTAGTTGGATTTATTTCTTTATAAATTATTATTAGCAAAAATTAATAAAAGGAGGAAGTAGACTTTAAAAGACTCATTATGCTATGCTATGCTAAGTAACCATTACACCTTTCTACCATCGTGCGAAATTACAGATGCCTTTTAAGCATAACGGGCCGGAATAACCTCAAACAAGATCAAGGGGTCCTATAGACAGTAGCATCAATTGCATACCCCTCTTTTACTAAAATACCTTACAAAAGGGTTAACTAATTGACTATACCGTTCGTACCCACTACTTAACCAACCAATCAATCAGAATTTATAAACCAAACCGTGTACTGTATTGCAAGAGTGGATGTCTTGCAAGCTATTCTTGCAACCACTTCAACAAACGCTTTAAATAGCTTAACTAAGCTACAAAGGAACCAAATTAAAGGATGTAAAACGTACGAACGTGTCTTGCAAAAGACCGGCTCGTTGTCATTACGTGGCGTCCTTTGCGGGTCAGGGCAAAGGCTAATTAATCTGTTTAGACCCTAAATCACCGTTTAAACAGTTAAACATTGATGACCCAAACCCAATGTACCCGTATCCGGGATATTCGGATTGTTTTTAGCGCGAGATGTGTAAATTTTTAACTAGTGTTACGAAAATACTTTGGGAAGTAAATAATTTTCAATGTCAAGGGCCTATTTAAGAGAGGAAGGTAAGGTAAACCTATTCGATCGTGCCTGATCCCAATGGATAAGTATCTAGGTAAAGAAGTAAAAGAAAAAATCACATTATCAGCTCAGTCTATCCAAAGAGTTGTCCCAGTTAGAAAACGTACCTAAAGTTTATGTGAGTCACAAGATCACGACACGATTTCTCCGTGGCCTATAACCCAAAAAAGGGTTGTGTAGGCCACGGAGAAAAGTGCCGGTTATACCCCAAAGTCCTTCCCGGCCGGCTCGGGCGGCCAGCTCACGCTTGGCCGTCCCGCGGCACACAATAAACAATTTGTACCAGCACAAGTATCACAGGAGCGGTGTGAGCACTCAAGATTTGCATACGAAAAGATAACCCAGCGGATGTGGCCGTAATGATAATGTTTTTTCATGGGGGGTCATACAATTTGCAGCATTTTTTCATCCGACATAATCTTAACGCGTGCTCTGTATAAATGGAGACAACCCTAAACGTTACGGCGGCAATGAACCGTGTTACATAGCAATAAAGCTCAAAATTGCGAAACATAAACCTCCACACATCACTTAAGATATTAATGAGTGCATCCGTAATAGGCGAAACATACATATGAAATTCAAATTTGTAGCGGGCTGGGAGCGAGCTCTTCTACATATTTTAGTAGGCAGCAGAGTGTGAATTTGAATCTTTTGTTAGCGTTTAGTACGTCAGTTTATACAGGAAAACAATGTTTTATCACAAACGAATATATTTATCAGAGAGCAGGGCTCAGCGTGAGGGCCGAGGGCGCGCAGAGCGGCCGCCACGCGACCGACGACATTACCGCGCTCCACTCCCAAGTCCCAACTCGATTAAGGAATGAAGATTTATAGTTTCTATAGAAAAAGTAATTAGTGAAAACGAAAGAAACGGGGCGTCGGGAAAAGTCATCGGACATAATTCATAACAAACAGAAATAACGGAAAGCCGGTTCGGCGGGGGTAGGCAATGAATAATTCTCTAACTGCGAGCACCCTCCACACCCCTTGGCGGGCCGGGGTGCCGCGGAAAAAGCGCACAACCCCGGCCCAGTTTTATAGTCACGAAAAAATAGGAGGTAGGCAAAATATCTATATACGGCGCATGCAAAACGTAGAAAAAAATTACAATCCCGCTCGCATGAATAAGTGAGTGGACCTTCATATAGAAAAAAGTAAAGCAATAAAAACAAAAGTGGCGGAGGGGTGCGCTGCATCGTGGCCACGCGGCCACTACGCCCGCGCCACGCCGCCGTCACGCACGCTACAATGCACTGCTAATGACACCTGCGGAGCCACTAATGTTTTAGTGTCCGCATCTAAACACCTGTGATTTAACAAAACTTACTCGGCGAAATCACCCGACTAAATCTTACTTGTGACTTCAGTCATTGTTTGCAGGGTTGCACCAAGAAAACATCAAAGACGAACGGAGCTTGAATAGATATTTACATGAGAACAGGAATGTAGGAACATGAATGCATTCTCATCACCTAATTGAATTTAATGTCTAGATCAACTTAAGAAAGGTTTCCGCTTAAAAAATCTGTCCTAAAGAAAGAGCGACAATTGATGGACAGCTCATTAGTTGTCACAAGCCGTTTAAGGAAACATAAGAACATAATATCGTAACAAAAACGCTGGCAGTGTTCAGGTTGGACGTGGCAGCGGCACTCGCTTGTCGCTCTCGTCCGATCACTCGCGCGCCTTCGCGGCTTCCAACTCTAATTCAGGATCTACAGTCACTGACCCCACATTAAAACCGACCGACCTAAAAGGGAGCGAATACAAGTTTTCGAAATTAGCTCGGGCTGTATCGAGCCCTGGCTTTACGCCATGGTATTTAATCACTTTATTAAAGCTATAAACCGCGCCGAGAGGCGAGAACGCCACGCCAAACAATGCCCACCATGTGATCGCTATAAAAATGTATCGAATCATAATCGAGGCACAATGTCACTTACATTCTGATATAATTAACTTAATGCGGACATGTTGTATGTATGTGAGCCTCAGCTTGTACGAATATTTGCGAGCACAATGCTTAATTAAAAACTTCGGTTTAATGATTTATAATGAAGGCGTGAACGGGAAATCGTCACGTGCGAGCTTGGAATCGAGCTCTAGTGTAGCTTTTGGGTTCTGCACAGCTCGCACAACCGTACCTACGAGTACGTAGGCATGCCGAAGAGGAGCTACATCCTACAACGCAAGATCCATATTCCAACTTCGGATTGCCTCTAGTTATACGAATGCTGTTATTATTTTGCAGCAGGTACACACAGGCGTTAAATATTTAACAATTGTTTGCCAATGGGTTATCGCACCCTCGTGCAACTAAATATTAACACAGAATGACTGAATGGCATTCATTCATTTTGTTATTTACAGTCGATGAAATTTTTATTATTTATCATCAACATTTTAGCCGAAAGATGCCCATTGCTGGACATGAGCCTCCCCCAATTGTCTCGATAACGACGGGTTCTATACGTCTCGCATCAATTGGATCGGCTTAATTTCAGAACCCGGAGAGATAGCCAATATTTTCAACAAATTTTTTGCTTGTTTATTGGAGAAACTGGAGCAAGCCGAACAGACCACAAAAAAAGAAGCCCTTGCTATTGTCTTTTCTACAGAGAACAGTATCTTCTTAAGCCCAGTAGTTCCATATAAAGTAAACGCGATGATAAAAACTTAAAAAACCAATCAAGCTATGGTAATGGAATTGATGAGATTTCACCGACTTTAATGAAAAAATGTGCAGATGAACTTACTCTGCCATTTTACAAACTGGCCTTTTAAAAAAAGCCTTTATCAAACCGATACACAAAAAGAATTCAAAAACCGACCCAAATAATTATATTATCGACCACTATTACAGCTTCAAAAAGTATTCGAAAAAGACATATACAATAGAGTCTACGCGTTTTGTGAAATTTTTGAAATATTTAATGGCTGTCAAAACAGCTTTCGAAAAAACCGATCTACTATCTTAGCATTGTACAAGTACGTACAAAAAGCTCTCAATACTAGACAAAAAATATGCCATTAGTTTACAGCTAAAGATAACAAAAGCTTACGATAAAGTACAATTTCAAATATTATTAAATAAACTAGTTTAGCAAAGGAATCCGCGGGAAATGTCATAATTGGTTTGTTTTTTATTTACAAAACAGAGAACAACTGGTAGAAGTGCAATATTGCAATAAAAAACAAACGAAATAGAATTATTCCGGTCGAATAACGTCAAAGCAAACAAAGCCAGCATCAATCATAGCTTCTATCCCACAAGGAAGCGTAATTGGCTCTTTTCCATTTCTTGGCTATACAAATGACCTTCCTAATTATATCAAAGAATCCTGTATTTTGTTTGCAGACGATATATCGATAATAGCCACATTTGACTCCAATACTAACCTTAATAATTATATATACTCCATACTTGACGATACCACAAATTGGATGACGGAACATAACCTAGAAATAAATTATGCTAAAACCAAAATATGTCATTCTACGGCCAAAAAGCACCGTTAGACATAAACTTTAGTTATAAAGACTCTAAACTAGAAGCTGTTAGTAAGTTCACTTTACTAGGCTTGGACATAGATTCACACGTTGATTGGAAGTCCCATGTCCAAAAATTAAGGACGAAGTTGTCAAGATTCTCAAATGCACTCCGCTAAATAAAAAAACTACAGACCTTAAAACAGCACTGGTCACGTGTTACACGTAGTTATTCATGGCTCAAGTATTGTGTCATCTTATGGGGCAATAGTACCGACGCACCCGCATTGTTTACCATACAGAAAAATCTTATGAGAATTCTAGTCAACATAGATGAAACAGACAGTTGTAAACCTCACTTTAAGTAACTGGAAGTTTTGACCTTACCTAGCCTTTATATTTGAAATTTGTGAATTTGTACGCAAATATCCCGAATTATACTTAAAAAGAGAAGACATACAAAACAGATTTACCCTAAGACATAAAAACACGCTAAACTAAAAATGCTTTCGGCAAGTACATATGTAATGTCAATAAAGATATATAATAAGCTACCAGAACCTTTGAAGAATATAAATAAATAGATGTTTACTAATAAATTAAAGCTATCCTAATAAACAAAAGCTAGTTATAACATAATTAAATATATTAACGATAAACTGGAATTGCAATAAATTCCAACTACATAAATTGAGATTAATTCTGCATTTACCAATTTTTATTATTAATCTGACATTGTTTATTATTGTGTTGTGTATGAATTTATTTGATTATAACTTTGGCATTACTAATTATTTTTAATGTACTTATTCGTATTAATTTGATTAATGTTTTTAAAATTTTATTTTATTAATTCATGAATCCCCAAGCAACCACCGGTGGCCGCGCATCTATTGTCTTACTATTGTGTCTCTAATTGACGGTATCTGAAGGGTTAATGTTTGATTTTGAATATGCCAAAATTTAGGATAGACCTCGTGACGTTACCGATAGCACATGTCAATATTACATTTGGAATTCTGAATAATTGCTATCATTGGTAGAAAGTCTCTTTGTTTAGGCTATCTTATGGAATATACGCCAAAAAACTTGGTGTATTGTTATATACATTTAAAAGAAAACAACAACAAAAAGCGACATCCCCACCAATGGCCATCTTTGAAAAAGGCATATACGTGCCAATTAAGGGTATGAAGATCGACAATGCTTTTATGAACCGTGGTACCGATAGATTTAACTTTGTTACGGTTTGCTTGATTGAATGCTTCTACGAGTGTATAAAAACCGGCCTTTGAAAATCTTTGTTAGTCTGCAACGTCTTATTTATAAGTAAGTAGACGATAATAATATCATGGTTTTTTGTCACACAGTCAATTGCGCATTCACGTACGATCGCGTAATATATTGATATATTTTATTGTGTTCAGCAATAAGGCTAGAAAAAGATAAATTGGAAGTCAAAGTCAATATTTTGACATCAAGATAACTCCTGCAGACAGTAGGTACTTTGTCTCGGGTTCCCCGTTTAAATCCTGTATTGAACAAGTTATTTTTAGAGCATAGGTACACTTATAATAGTTTTCTGTGATCTCTAAGTATGGAAGTATATTCTGTAACATAATTTATTCCCTAAATGTTAGGCTCGGTAGTTTTGGATAAAAAGAGAACGGTCAATTTCCATCTAAATTTTTAAATAACATCAAATAGTTGAGATTTTAGACCCTAACATAGGATTGCGAATCGATTTCTAAAATAGAGTAGGTGTTGTACCCTATATCATGTTGCCATATTCTACAGTCTAAACACGCTAAAATACTGTTTTTACACAATGTTTACTGTACTAGTGCTAGTCACGCTTATATGATGCGAGTTTTCTATATTATGCCGGGTATTCATTAGGCAACATTTGTTAATAAACATTGTTTTTAAATAGTTTATAAATTATGTTCCAGAGTTGATGGGGTCGGGACGTGTATGAGCTTATTATATTGTCGAATTGTTCGGCTCGTTGTCTGTTGTTCGTTCATTGTTATTAATAAGAATATTTGGTATAGTGGGAAATTGTAATTGTGTTTAAGTAAATTATATTGTGGGTTTAATTTTTTTACTTGTACTAGGCAAAAAATTGTTGATAGTCATCGAAGTTTAAGGGTTCTGTTACATTGTGAGAAACTGGGTTTAATTAAATTACATTGTGGGTGAAATTAACCGGATGTCCTAGCACCAAAAATTCGAAGACATGTGACATTCACCAACCCGCACTAGGTCCGCGTGGTTGATTACGGCTCATTCCCTCTCATAGAGGGGTTGTCTAAGTCCCAGCAGTGGGAACATTATCAGGCCGACTATGCTATTTAATAAATAGGTATATAATTCTAAATCAAGAAGTGTTCTCTTAGTTAACGATGTTCGTATATCTGCCAACAGATGAAACGGTAAGTGATATATGTACAATCTGCAGTGCATGTGCAATTAACATTTTTAACCGTATTAATTTAATAGTTTGTGTGGAAAAGTAAATAATAAATGCCGTGACTTGATATTAATGTGAAAGCAAGCGGCAGTCGCCGGAGCCACTCGACCAAGAAGTTTTTTATAGAAGTGGATGGAGCGCATCATCGGACTTTAACTATCTGACCGCAAAACAATATAAAAGTATAATTCCATATTAAGCAGCTGGTTTCGATAACAATAACTGTAAACTGGATAAGATGTGGTAGTTTAAGACTGGGGCCAGGGTAATCTGAAAGGGGCTCGAGCGGTGTATGAAGGCTAGAAGGAACGGAATGGGTTTTTAGTCAGTAAGAGTCTGCCACTATCTCCCGCTCCGCCCGAGAGCGGGGGTTGTCATTGGACGATTTTTGCCCACCATAAAAGGGGGTAGTTTAAGAAGCCAGGAAATCGGACTCCAGTGTTGGCAAGGGAGTATCCAATATTTTTTTAGGTGGGAAATGGTCTAATGTGTTGTCCTGCTTTAGACTGGAGTGAAAGGGGTGTCGGACTTTTAACTAAAAAACACCTTTGTCTTTAGTTTCCTTTTGCGGGGCAGGGCTATGGTTTTTGTTTTCTTTTTCTTTTTACAAGCCGTCGACAATTAGGCTCGGTCTTCACCGGACGGTAATAAGATTGGTCGTCGTCCGAAAACTCGCACCTATGGGGGCCGTGCATCGCGTGTGACTCCCAACGCCCGGAGCGTTTCCTATCGCAGCAGCTGGGGCGTGAGAATGTCCGCGTGATTGTGGCGTTGCTAGCCAAGGGGTATCGCGTTACACAGAAGGTAGGTAAGACAGGTAGGTAGGCAGTACAGTCGATACTGTATTCCTAGCCAAGTTGCTAATCTGCAATAGTTAATGCTTCGTACGGGAATGACGTCGTCCCGTCGATGCTCATTTAAAAAAAACTCATTTACTCTAACACGTCAAAAGACGTGGTCAGAACAAAAAAAACTCGAAGCGTTCGACGCAAGCGAAACGGTTAGGGGGTCCTTTGCCAAATCCAGTTAGACTGCAAGTCTAACATTCTAGGGGAAAAACCGTCAGATGGATTGGTTAATTCTACAGTTACCCTACTTTTTTACGTTCTTTTAACAATGTATTGCAACACAGTTGTAAAAACGACACTTTGAAGCACAAAGTGAAAAAGCTCAGTCACATGACCATTGCTTGCCGAGTCTTGTTGATATCTAAAAAAAATGGATGCTCTTCAGGCATGGCGAGTTATTCGAAAATGTTTCACGGTACAAATATGAAAGCCATGAGTTTGCTGCAACAAAACAATAACTCGAATGTTTTCGTCAGTTTTGAGAAGTACTTTTCATTTCCTGCAAGCGTTTGTAATAATTCAAATAAAAACAACAGAATCATATACAAAATTATTGTAAAAGTTCGTAGCGAAGTGTGGGCGTAAAACATCATGTTACTTTTGATTCGGACTTCCCCTTTTCACACTGGATGGTACACGCGAACGCCGTATTAAAGAACCAAAGTGGTGCACAGAGTGATGCATTGTCGGCGACAGCAACCGCTTATAAATGTTACACCGTAAATAATAAACGAGTCTGAATCGTTTCAAAGTAGCTGGCGATCGCTGTAGTCGTAGCCATTAATTAGCTCCTTACACCAGTATGTGAATTAATGCCAGGATCGGATCAGCAATTTCAGGGAGTTTATACTTCTGTTTCTAATAATATCTACTCTTTAATTAACAGGATCGCTTTCGTCCTTTGAAAGTGTAGAAATTAGCATTATCGAGCGTTTAACACTAACTGTCCCCACGGACGCACACGGGCCTCAAAAAAAACGCCGCCACAAAAAAACGCCGCCACAGAAAAACGCTTGAAGCGCCGCAAACAACAGCTAGAGCGCGCGACACCTCTAATGTTCGGTGAAGCTTAAAGCCGCTTTAAGCGTTTTTTTTGTAGCGGCACCGCTGCACACGAGCCACAAAAAAGGCCACCTCAAAATGAAGCTTGAAGTGGCGTTTTTTTTAAAGCCCGTGTGCGGGGACAGTTAGAGGGACGTTTATTTAGAAACCGTACAACGGAAGTCAACTGTTCAACTAAAGTAAACACACAATTGCAATTCTACGAATGTCCTTTTACAATTTAAGCTTTCGATTTATGTCACCTGTATTTATAGAGATAGCAATAAAATTCGGGGTAGTCAGTGACATGGGCCGCTTTAGGAGCTGCAATCTCATCTATGGCAAGCCCGTACTCGTCAAATGTTGTCCTAGCAAATAGAACATCCTAACACCCTGTGTATCGCGGTTTTGGTGTAGACATAGAACATGGCTATCGCTATGCTCGCATGGTATCGCTTCTCAAAGGACTCCAGGGCATTAAGCTGATATTTGGCCGATCCATCCCAAAGATGAGAGCACTCCATACACGATCGAACTTGCGCTTGATAAAGGTTAAGCAGCTGTTTCGACGTGAAGTGCCGTCTCACCTTAGCTAAGAACCCCAATTTTTTGGCAGCCTGTTGAACATTTTTGCCTCGATGTAAGAACCGAAATTGAGGGTTAACGACAACGTTACTCCAAAAACCTCAAAATTGTTGTTTATCTGCACGGTTACACCCCAAAATGATGGAGTCAGGCGGAATTGGCTCCGTTTGGCGAATAAAAGTCACGGTTGAGATTTAGCATAGTTGAACTTGACCAGATTAGCATCACCCCAATCGGTTACAGCCTTCAAGGACATGTTCAAGCAGGAAATACTGGATCTGTGACCCACTAGCACGTGCATCGAACACGTATCTCTCAGCAACAGTACACCCAAAACCAAATCCAAAGGTACCGGATTTAAGTAGGTCATTTATGAGCAGCAAGAACAGTGTTGCCGTAAGTACCGACTCCTGAGAGACCCAGGCATTAATATTCATTTAACCGGACGAGCACCCATCAATAACCACTCGAATGGATCGCCCCCTCAAGATGTCTACGATCCAGTCACACAGACCAGTGGGTAGACCGAAGGAATGAAGCTTAGCAATAAGTCTGTCGTGCCAGACTCTGTCGAAGGCCTTCGAGATATCGAGGGAGCCTACAACTGCTTCCCCATGCCTCGCTCCAGATGTGAATGGCATACGCTAGGAAATCCTCAGTTGACCAATTTCACCGTATTGAGGATCACCGAGGATGTCATTAGCTTCTAGGTGTGCCAGCTTATTATTTATTACTCGTTCCATACTCTTGTAGACTTGTATGGCTCCGAAACGTGATCGCTCACAATGGGCCTCATCAGAAGGCTTAAAGTCACCCAAAGGGCAATGGAAAGGGCTATGCTCGGGGTTACCTTGCGTGATCGAATCAAAAATGAAGACATCCGCAGGAGAACTAAGGTTGCCGACATAGCGCAAAGAATTGCTTTACTTAAGTGGCAATGGGCAGGGCACATTGCTCGCAGAACAGATGGCCGTTGGGGCCGAAAGCTTCTGGAGTGGCGACCGCGTACCGGAAGACGCAACGTTGGAAGGCCTCCAACAAGGTGGTCTGATGACCTGGTGAAGGTTGCGGGAAGCCGATGGATGCGAGACGCGCAGGAGCGTTCGTTGTGGCGACGCTTGGGGGAGGCCTATGTCCAGCAGTGGACGTGTATCGGCTGAAATGATGATGATGACTCTTGTAGAGAATAGACGTGCCCGAGATTAGTCTGTATTTAGCAGAGTCAGCCCGACTACCCATCTTGGGCACGGGTTGCACGTCAGCTTGCTTCCAAGCCATCGGTATTTTTCCAGCCTCGAACGAAAAAAGAAATATGCGTGTCAAGATCGGAGACAGTTCAGGCGCACAAGTTTCATAGAGGAGAAGGATTTCATATTTAGGAACTGGATTTTACTGACAGTTTGGTTATTTATCAATTATTTTTCGTAAATCCATCAACTCACGGATCTTTATCCTAGTCTATACGAATATAGGTATATAAAACAAAATCAATAAAGAATTTCTTGCTCAGTAGATTAATTTTTAAAGATGCAAACAATATATTTTCCTCTGATTGACCAAGTATTAAATAATTTTTCCCAGTTCACTACTCACAACCAGTTCTTTTTTTCTTCAATATTTGTTAATAAATACTTTATCGCATTAATGGTTCTGCTACTCCCATATAACAATTAGTTTTCTTTAAAGGCGCGTCTACATGTTTTTCTCTACATACATATGTATATTACGTTGCCCATGCATTTTTCCCATGCGGGTGAGCTTACGTTTTTCTATTACTTAAGAAAGTGTAATTTGCGTTCACAACTAAGTATGGCGAATGGTGTGTTTTCCCGCCATAAAGTGTGCCTTTAACATATTATGACATGTCTTGAGTAACTTTTATTGTTACTCGTAAATTAGTTCGGTTTAAATTGCACGTTTGCTTGCAGTTGAGCGCCTAACTACCACTTAGGGTGTAATAAATAGAATAATTCTAGCGTTTTGCCAGCTTTTTATTCGACAGACACGTCAATATTTAGTTCACATCAATGAAAACAAAAGAAAATCTTTATAAAACAGCTCAATCTATGAACTAATCGAACCGATGACAAATGCAGTAACCAAACACAGGTATACAATTTGCCTTAAGTCCAGGGGTGGCACAGACACTTAAGCTTACGTAACCACGCTAGGGCTGTCAACAGCAATAAACGCGCACGCCTGTAATTACTATTGTAACAAAAAACTCCCCATTCTCTACAATGAAAGAAACGTCGCGTATCTGCAGCATTAGCGGTAATTTATCGACGAAGAAAACACACAACCCTATTAAAATAGTCGTTATATTGCATTCATCATACATTTTTTTTTTTCGTTCTGTTTCTTACTAGTGTTTGTAAAGGTTAATGGTTCGATTCGATTGTAATTCCTAACCCCTGTTTTAGAGTTCCGTTAGACTAAAAAGGGTTTTTGCGAAATCCGTCGGTCTATATGACTTTGTAATTGACTTGGCGTGAACTTTGTTTTATATTGATTATGCTTACGTAATTAATGTAGTTTGGTTCTGCGAAAGTATTTTATGACGGAGAATTTGATTTTATGTCGTTTCAGAAAATGGAAAATGCATGTAAAAGGACGACAACCAAAATCATGACAGCAGTGGTGTCTAGATTTTCTGATGATTTGTTTTCCTCTGCAACCCATTACTTCTCCTGTGCAGATAACTTTTTGGGTCTCAATAATGGAAGTATTAATGAGAGAGAAGACCGGTAAAACCATTAACTAAAAGCATTACCTACCTTAAAAAAATAACATAACGCCGATTTGATATTTCTATCAACTAAACGTATGTAAAAGAGCAATCACGCGTTGAAGAAAGATTTACGATTATTATCATAGAAAAAGTCAAAGTTCCTCTAACATAAGCTACGAGAGCAAAGCCATTGTAAGAAATTAGTGTTTCTAAAAATCCCCTAAAATATCTTTAGTATGGTACCAAAGTTTTTTGCTATCAACAATTATAAGGTCAACGAAGTGAGGCCGCGATCGCGTGCCCGCCTCGGAAATGACGAACAAATACAACAGAGCCCTTTTAATTTTCCGCGATCCCTTTGTCAGATACCTTTTATCATCGACACTGACAGCCCTGACTCGTAATTTAGGCCGGCAAGTTTTCTAAGCATCAATCGCAGCTCGAAATAGGGGTGTAACATTAGTAAAAGTTTTTTTTTTTTAATATTTTTTATAATTTTATTTACGATTTGTATTTTTTTTTTGCATTTTTGTTGGGCATGCGTTTCTTCAAATTTATTGCATTTTAATTAATTTCAAGAAGGGTATTTAAAAAATACATAGTTGAGATTCTAATTCAGTTTAATTTCAAAATAGAAATGAAAAAGATTATTTTATAAATCCCATTATAAAGTCTGTGTTTGTGTGTCATTGATTCTTATGCTTACCTACTAGATTCTAATTCAATCACCAAAAAAAAAAAACAATACAAACATACACTGGTAAACCAATAATCTGAAATCACATTAAAGGCTTAACCCTTCCTCGAACAAACACTACACAAAACCGCAAAGCATTGTGACTAAAAGTGGGACATACTCGAAGTACGAAATCAGGGAGCACGTTGGAAGCCACGTCATTAAACCCGCCGCGCCAGGCAGACACCTCTGAAGAATGCACTCTTAATAAGTCATCAGCTAAGTAGCGCACCCCGGCAGGTGGGGCCCATGGGGAGGGGGCAGGGGGCGAGACGCGAAGCGCGCCGTTCGCACAAAAATGTCACAAAGTATAAAATCTGCATGCAGTAATGGGAGTAGCCTCTGAGAGGCTCGCAGTGTACAAAGATCAAAGGTGCATTGGCTTTTCTGTTCGCCTCCGTTCATATTTTTCTGCAATACGATAAAGGGCGACCTCATCAATTTTAGCGGCGAGATTTTTTTTTAAATCTAGTTTTCTCAACTATAGTGAACATTGCAAGGATAGCGACTTTCGACAATAAAAAAATATGAATAGAAAGGCCCTAAAGTAACTAAGTCTCTCTCGACCAATTCCAAAACCAGTGATTTCTTAACAAAAACCTCATTTAAAGTTTACACAAACACACCTAAACAAATACAAAACTTACCTGAATCAAAATAGACGTAAAAGTAAAGTACACATATTTAACATTAACATTCCACGTTACACGATCGGGGACAGCCACAAAACAAAACTTTGGGGGTTCAATAAAAAGTTTAACAAAAATATGAATAGGTAAACACAGACACAGCGTAGCAAGGAGCAGTGTGACAACAAATCCCTCAACGCCTCCCTACTCTGTGACTCTATTTATTGTTACGTAGACACCGTGACGTAATAAGAGTAGGTAGTTGGTGAGATAACGCATTGTTCCCTTTAGTGGGTATTACTTGTGTGCCAGACAGTGTAGTTGGTGGAGAATGCGCCCCCTACCACTTCAAATATTGTTATTATCTGTGCGTTTATTACACTGGTGAGGATTTGCTGGCCATTCTCATCATGTACATTTAATATCCTCATCTACGAAATCTTGATAGCGATTGTTAAACGAATTCTGTGATTTGATTTTTGTTGGAAATCTGTTACGAATAAAATTACTCTTTTAAGTTTAGCTAGCTAATTTTAAGACTCTGTGCATAAAACAAACAAAGTTACTCAGACAACAAATACTGTGTTAGACAAACCACAAGAAACTGCCACGATACAGGAAAATTCAATGTGAACACACAGGACAAACAAACGTACATGACGATTTTAACTTACCATCTACAATCAAAGTTGAGCATGAAAGATAAAAACAATCATAATTATTAATTTTTATCATCACAAAAGAATAACATTATTTTACATACGAGTACTATGCATTTAAACACTGCTTTAATAAATAAAAGTAATATCACATTCACAACTAATCTTCTATATATATAAAAATGACCCCCGTTTTCCGTTGTCACGACTTGGCATGAAAACGGCTTGACCGATTTGGCTGATTTTTTTTTTGTTGTGATTGTTATTGTGAGGATAAGGTTCTTATAAAAAAAAAAAAAAAATTAGGGTAGTGTAGGGTAGAGTAGGGTAGAGTAGGGTAGAGTAGGGTAGAGTAGGGTAGAGTAGGGTAGAGTAGGGTAGAGTAGGGTAGAGTAGGGTAGAGTAGGGTAGAGTAGGGTAGAGTAGGGTAGAGTAGGGTAGAGTAGGGTAGAGTAGGGTAGAGTAGGGTAGGGTAGAGTAGGGTAGAGTAGGGTAGAGTTGGGTATAGTTGTGTGGAGTAGAGACGAGCGGGAGCGAAGCCGCGCGGGCAAAAGCTAGTAATTATATAATAACTGAGCACTGAAAACAGAATTATTATTTCATTAATTATCTAGCTACTTATTAGCTACATTAATAGAAAAGGATTTATTAAATTTTCTGATTGCATGCAACGATACACGCTCGCGGAGCTAGTACACACTCGACGGAAGAAAAAAAAAATTGCACCTCATTTGAGCTCCGTATTTATGTAATTAAATTAATAAACTATCAATGTGAGTAGGGTGATGTAGCCAAACTAATTGGGATCAGAAGTGCGACGATCGATAGCACATTGAAAGGTAACTAGGAAGCATGAATAGAATTCTTTGATTCGAAATGATTACCAATTCAAAACTTTGCTTCAAGCCCTGGGTCTTTAATTAGAAGGTTCCATTGAGTTGAGGGTTTGGAGTAGAAAAAAATATGGAATTTGTATCGCGGAGTCGCTTGTGCGATACAGGTTGTTTGTGCGATACAACTTGTTTGTGCGATACAGCTTGTTTGCAAATGCCCTCTTGACGATCTACCCTACTAGAGAATGCGATGTCTCTAAAAATGAAAGTGCTTATTGCATAAAAGTTCGTAGGGATTGCTGTGTAGTGTTCGCTCTAGGAGTGGTCAGAATAAACCTCCTCCTTTGCACTCTGAACATTGTAAGACAAGATAAAAATATGATGATTCTAGGAGGTTATTGTTTTAGACAATCATACCAAAATTAAGTTTAGTGAAATGATAATTTTATAGTTTTTCAGAGTGACCAAGTAAATTATTCCAATATTGGTACGTGGCTGCAGGTATAAATCAAAGTATTTATGTGCCCCAGTGCTGGGGACGCCACAATTATGGCGGTAAGTCCCCTCTTTGAGGCGTGGCTGGAAAGACCACAAGGCGTCCTCACCTTCCGCATGACGCAGGTTCTCACCGGACATGGTAAGTTCGGGAAGTACCTGCGCCGGAGTCGTGCGGAAGTGATGCCCGGGTGTCGCCACTGTGTAGACTGCCCGGAGGACACGGTAGAGGTGTGCCCCGCTTGGGTAGAACATCACCGTGTCATTGTGGGGGCGATCGGAGCCGGCGATCTGGAGCGAGGAGGATTGGTAGGCGGTCGTCTCAGACAACGGCGCTCACGCCTTAGCCGCCGCTGGGATTCCGATTACGATTCCCGGCCACCGTAGGCGCGAGCTTGCGGACGGTGAGCAATGGGTAGCTCGTTGTCGGACTGTCCGGACCGAGCCCAACCGTCAGAAACCGTAGGGGCCCAGTAGAGTCGAAACCTACTGGGGCCAAGGGTCTGTTTTCCGGAAGTCAGGCCCTGATATGAAAGGCAACGAAGGAACGGGGTGGGTATTTTAGTCAGTAAGAGTCTAACAATATCTCCCGCTCCGCTTAAGGGCGGAGGATGTCGTCTGGATAATTTTTACCCACCGAAAAAAACAACTATTAATGCGCGAAATTGTATATTACAAGATATTAACAGAAATAAATAATAAGAAGAAATAGGAAAACATGAAGTAGTTTTCCATGACAGATGAATAACAACAATACCTACATGACCTCGTATTGTGAACAAATTAATAAATAAGATGCCGATAGAACAAACAAAAAACTTGACTTAACAAACAATAGGCACGGACTCCTCGTGCCTCGACCCCTACGCAACTACGGATAATGGAAAATAAATAATAAATATATTTTTTAATTAAGCCGCTAATAGACAATATGGCCAGGCCGCCTTATTCATAACTTATAATGTATTAATTACAGGTATAATTAGTGTATAGTTTGATTAGAGCCAAATAATTTATTAGAGTAATAATGCGGGGTATAAAGAAAGTTTGATGGGATCTGACGTCATTGTCGGTCATTCGAAAATGGAACAGAAAACGTCAGTTGCTTACGTTTGACGTTACGGATGTTCGATTTTCAAATGGGGAAAAAGTTTTGAGAGTAAATGCATGATTCCTTCATGCATTTACTCTCAAAACTTTTTTAGTTTTTAGTGTTATTATGTCGAGTTAAGTTTAGTGGCTACTTAATTTTTCGTAAATTCATTGCTAGTGAATATTGTGATGAAAAAATAGTGTAGATTTGTATCTTAAGTAGCAATTGGACAATATGTGGCACCAGATGCAGATCTCTATAAAAAGGAGAGAACTTTATTGTAATCGTAATATTGACTGTTTCAGCGAAGCTTAAACACGATACATACTTTTACATATACTCGATACATTTCCTGTCGTATACTACAAAAATATTAGCTTGTATTATATCCACATTCTTGTGGCAAACAGCGATTTTATTCTGTATTAAAAACGAAATATTTTTTTAAAAACTACGTGAAGCAAAAAAAATGCATATACTTCTGCAGTTTTTTTTTGTCTAAGGTGTACTTATTTAATTCTTATTTTAATTCTGATGAATATCCTCGAATTACCGTCAGTTGAACGTAGCTATACCGACTACGTGGTACTGAGTGTCATACGTGGTCGTCCGAAGAACAGGAGTTCTCCACCACCCATACCTAGAACATCAAACATTTATCGGGAGCAATACTTTTTTTAATTGGTTACCAACGTACCGTCTCCCCTGATCCCCGGGGAGGTAGTAAAAATATATAGTATTATTTTGAACATTCGGCAGGCGGCAGTAACGTTCCCTCTCGCTCCAATTTCTTGTTCCTTTTTCTTTTAATTCCGCATATTTTTATTTGCTATGATAAATTGTAACTGCGGCGAGGTGAAGAGGGGGGAGGGGTGTTGGATAACCCCCGTTCGCTTTTGTTTCGGTAATTTTTTATGTCTGTGTGCTTAATTGCGTGGCGCCTGGCGGAAGCGTATTGTGTCGATGTGGGTCAGTCAGTGAGCGGCTCCAGACGGACCGACTGACCTCTTTACCTTGCCACTTCATTATCGAACATCGATGTTCCGGGACCCTTTAGGCGGCGATACACATGCTTCTACAATGCTCAAAGGTAAGCAAGCAGCTTGCTTGCATTTGTGCTGTAAAACGTCCTGATGGGTGGGTGTCAATAGTGACATTCGCCATGCATGCCACCGGGCACGCTACTTGCATACTTTTGTGCAAGTTACAGGTATGTGTATTTAAGACCGCCTAAGAATCTCACAGAAGTTTTTGAAGTGAAGTTCAGTCGCAGTTTTAATTATTCGAAAATTATTTCCTAGTAGATATTATGATGTAAAAATAGTGTGAGGTGTAGTTTTATACGTTAAGTGTCTACACAGCTGGGCAATGTGGAATCATCGAAACGCAGTTATCGCAAGATAGAGCTGAGATTGTTATCGTAGTATTTGGCTACCTCAGCAAAGCTTGGCGAGAAGGCTGACTCAATAAATTTTCCACCAAATAGAGATCCATAGAGATATACTCTTTGGAACGTGCAATTTAGCTTTACTTGTTTGTTTGATTGACCGACATTTTGACAATTCAAAAGTGCTTGTAATTGGTCTATTTGAAATAAATGTTTTTGACTTTTAATACTGCAAAAACATTAGGATGCGTTACATCCGCATTCTAATAGAACAAAATGACTGTTTATCATATCAAAAATGAAGTACTTTTTTAACTTGACAGTGGCTAAATGTTTGTGCATTTCAGTGTCAAATAAAAAAAAACACATTTTCAATACCTATTATCCTACAAACCTCCCAGTCGAACCCATCAATTGCGGCGTTCCGATCAATTCCAAGTATTTTGCTCAGGCACGTAAATATTTTATTACAACAACAATGTTCACAATTATGCGGAATAGATGGGCTTGCGTTCGTATTAGTGTTACGTGTGAAAAGTAAACAATATTTGTATAGCGAGCAGGATATTATGATCGAGTAACAAAACTATATGTGGTGGGTGAATGGGCCATGTGACGCCGCCACGCGATCCCGCGGATGTGATGGCGTGACGCCTCGAGCAGACTATCACTGGCCGCTTACTTACCTATTGTTTACTTTGTAACCAACTGCTTAACTGTCTGAGACAACTTGCTTTTTGTATGTGATCGATATTAATATGGTTTCGTTTTGATTCATTTATTGTATGTGAATCAGAGTATAATAGGCTAGTTGCCGAAAAAAATGTAATTAGACCGTCTTTTAGATTATTCAAAAATATGGGACACCTATTTATTTATTTGTAAATTAAATCAGAAATGACAATGCTGCATTTTTTCGCACGGGGTGACGTCACACGTAACTTTAATGGGCTATATCTTTGTCAATTGGCTGTACCTTTGCCTCTCTCTCTTTTCAATCTTTGTTATTTTTTGTTTAATCGAAAAAATAAAATAATATGTGTCCAATATTATTGTATAATCTAAAATATGGGCTAAATAAAATGTAGTTATTTTGACCCTGGAAACTACCCTATTTGCTATCTTTAGAAAAATCGTGAAGCAAAACTGTACTTCAATCCTATCTATCGCACGAATCGACTGCAGGTTTTTTTCAAAAATGGTCCAGCTTTCATATAATGGTCCATTCTCCTATTCTAACTTATGTATAACCACCACGAGATTACAATACGTCAACCACAAACTGAAAGTGCATATTTTAATAACTCGCTGGTATCTAACCCCAATAAGGACCGCGTATATCACACAGTGCAATAATAAAATAATAATGCTATCTAGAGCACACAATTAGAATACCTGATAAGCATTACAGTCGTGAGCTGACGAGGAATGATTATTTCAAGGACGATCCGGACCGGACCGGTGCGATCTCGCCAGGCCAGCCCGGCCGAGCTGACCGCCCGCCAGTGTGGGGTCACCGCCGGGGGGTCCCAATTGAGTTAACCTAAGCATCACGTAGCACGCAATATTCGTCATCACACTAGTTAGCCCGTAGCCGAGGTAATTAACGGGCGCTGAGATTGTAATGAGCTGTATCACGATATAGCTCGAAAATTTTGATTGAATATAGACCACGAGATTATTGGTAATTTTAACAGCATGCGCGTTATAATGGGTTTGAATTTAATTAAAGGGGTAATTTAATTTAATAGCTTTTAATCATTGGGAACTGAGAGTAAAATCACGCAGGTCAGTTTGCTTACGACGGGAACCTTCTGGAGAGTCCTGGTAGTATTTCTATCAAAACTTCTAACCCTTTGTTTAGAAACTTCTTCTTCTTCCTGCTCTTATTCCATATTACTTTGGGTCGGCGCAACACGTTTTTGTCTTCCATTCTGTCCTGTCACCTGTCAAACTATCACTAACTCCCTTTTCTTTCATATCACTCCTCACACAATCCATCCATTTTTTCTTCGGCCTTCCTCTCCTTCTCCATCCATATACATGTAAGTATAATCAGAAATATGTATACTCTATATATTCAGTATACCTTTGTTTAGAAACTTAAAATACTTAAATGTTGGTATAAGTTCTCAAATATTATACGTATTATAACTACCAAGAAAATAATGCTACATTTGTCACAAGATTTATATGAAAATACTTTTTAATGCAGCACAACTGCCTCTTCCGACTAACAGTTCGTCGCATAACAAGTTGCGACTTTTTGTGTAAAAACCAGGGATCAGCCAGATCGATGATCTCTTAGCTGAACGAGGCCGTTAAATGAAAGGTGTCAACGAGTTCAGCCATCAAATTTGTAATCGCACACACAAAACTTTTAGTTTCCTCGAAACGGTTCCTAGAACGTAGTCGGGATACGACGCTGGGTAATTTACTCGTACATAGTGCCAATAAGGGCCAGAACTAAGTTCGACGGGAGCTCGAAGTGTTCGTCAAAACTGTGGCAGCTGCATGAAAAGAAAATCCAGTTACTTAAGCAGTGTAGCTTTATTAATTAATTGAATAGTCGTTAATGATGAGCACCGCGTGTAACGTGTTTGCGCTCGGGGCGCAGGCGCCGCTCAGCGCAGCAGCAGCGGCGCGGCGCGGCGGCCTGGCGCGACGCTCTCCGTAACCCCATTAAAACTGCTTCGGGCCCCGCTTGCGTCCCTCTTCATGAAATATTAAAAATTCAATTGCGCTTCTCTTTATTTTAACCCCCACCCCTGCGACGCCCGCCACGCTTTCCCGTACAATATAAAATGAAATATGTATCCGAAAAAATAACGTTCACCTATTATTTATAATTTGTGTTACACGTTACCGCGCTCGTTCGCCCCCTCCCCTCCCCCGAAGCTGCCCCCCCCCCTCCAGGCCACGCGCGCTGGGAGACAACCTTGTCTTTTTGTAATCGCATGCGAAATAGATTTTTTAAGGCGGAACTGCAAAGTTCTGAAAGTCCTAACTCCTAACCTACCCTCCTAATTCAGTTTCGAAACGCGGTCCGGACAAAACCTGGTCAAGCTCTCAAATATTAAACAAAACCTTTTTCAAGACGAACTTGAGACTTTATAAACCTAAAACTAATTTCATTCATGTTTTGTTAAAAATACAATTAAAAAACCCGTATGATGGCGTAACAGAGTTTAAATGTATAAAAACATTTTGACGCAATAAAAACGTAGAGTTTTGTTCTGTTCAGAGGCAACGCTTAGTTCTACGTGTCGACTATTAAAAAGTTTCTACGTCAAAGTTTGCCGTTTTGAACTGCGAACAAATTAAAAAAAGAACGCTCCATATGCCAGCGTTAATAAGCAACGCATTTGTATCGAAAATTGTATAACCCGCGCCGTATTATTTTGCCAACTTTACTAGATAATGAAGTAGGCATGCGGGTGCTTTAACGATTTTTTCATAAACAGATGTTCATTTGTTAAATGAACCATCAGTACGCCAACCTGCCTTAATCGGTATTCGATATTAGTTAACTGTAGTTTTTGCTAGAGGAAGTTTTACATAAAAAGAATAAGAGTGAAAACATTGCTCTGCATTTTAATTTCTCAATATTGCTAGCTAATTAAACTTTAAGACGGGAAAAAGGAGAATGTGAATTCTCTCTTATTTTTAATATAATATACAAACAAGGATTTTAATGGTTGCTCTTTTTACGAACGAGTGCAAAAATGAACGTTTTAGCGAAAAGGAATGGTTCTTATTTTAAAGTGAGCGTGCGAATTGTGTGTGGCTGCAGTCGGTGGGTAGGTGCCGGTGCTCGCCGCGGCCACAACAAAGGTGATGCCTGCCCTATCTATACTGGGCCCCGCACTCCGCAGCCACTCGCCGCGAGACACTTTTATGCGCGAATGTCCATTATTGTTGCTACTGTTGTACAGTCGCAGTTAATTACTTCTGGATGGTATTGAAAGCGATGCTATTCGTGTCTATCTGTCTTTATTTGTCTTTGCTAAGTGAAAAGTTTTGGTGAAATAGGTTTAAAAACCAGATTGAGAGATTTAAATAATAAGTATTTAGAATACCATATTATCGGCTTCTAACAAAGTATCGACTTTTTAAAATATCATTAATTCATTAATAAATTTATTTAATTAAAAACTGCAAAAAAAATTCAATAATCGTGAAAATGCCTTTTCAAATTTCGTATCTATTCACCCCATTTTAACTGAAAAAAAAACGGGAATTCTCGTCTAATGTGTTAGAAATGCATAAAATAAGAGATATATATTTAACAAAGTAGATTCTAAAGCGGGGGCTACCTTGCAACGGCAGTCAACTTTCGTTCCAAACTTCGCCCGATCCGAAATCGACGTTCTCTTTTTCAAGTTTTTCGCCGCGGTACGCTACCGTGTTTTGTTTTACCCCGTTTGTCATTGTCGTTTGTGTGAGTAATGTGTTAATAGGTACCCCCTCAGCCCGCGCTTTTTACTGCTTTTAAGTTTAAGCGTTTGTTTGTGCGACTACAAAACTCAAAATGGCCGCTAGACCTCTCATTTCTGTGCTTTGATGGTAAAGTGCTACAAAAGTTGATGCAAATCATATTTTGTGGATTATTATAGTTTGTTTTTCGATGAGTTTGCGTTGTATTCAATCAAAGTTTGCGTTGTTGAGGTTTTTAATAGGGGTATAATTTTAGGTTAATTTCTCTTGGATTTTTTAAACTAAATCATAATTATTCATAGTCACTCTTTCCAAATATATTTAGGACACTTAGGTTCTTACCATCAGGTGGGATCGCAGGCAAGCACTAGCTTATATGAATTAAAAAAAAAACACACAATAAAATTTAAAAAAATCATGAAGTACGTAATGACATTAATTAAAATATTATATGGTATACCTAAGTAGATCATAAGTACCGCCTACATACTTCTAAAATGTAAATGTGAGAAAATTAGTTTGTCACTACATTACCAAACTGAATCAAAAAAGTTATTTGTAATAAAAAACTTAAGTTGGTTATATGAACACAAACAATAATAGACGACTGTAAAAATCGCTGTATTTTACACATCCACGCACATCGGGTTAACTTAACGCACGTAAGATTACGTGTGAATCGTGCACTTTCAAATTGCATTGCAAATGATTGATTTACCTAACAATGCAATAGGTATAACTGAGACAGATCATATAAGACTACTAGTAGGTACTTAGTACAATATAATGTATTTCCACGTAAAACCAACAATCAACGCATGAAACGTTCATTGTATTAGACATTTACACGTTACTCACACACACACATACACACACCACACTCACACGAAACATAAAAATACTTACACTCATTGTTACGCTGCCACGAAATCGTTCGGAATTCTAAACAGGTTGGATTTTATGGTACCGAACTTACCTGAAAAAAAAAGAAAAAAATTATTGCAATCACTAATAAGGAAAGGAGTATGAACGTTTGGTTATTTATAAATGTACGCGAACAATTACGAGCGGTAATGTAGCCGGTCTAGCAAGCCGCTACAATGCAGCATATGTGAAACATTTTATTTTCAATTATTTGTTTGTGAGAAGTTTGCTTTTCAAATCGTTAGAAAAAACCAATCGGTTTAGCGGTCGGTAAAGAAGTAGACATAAGTACAGTGAGCTCCAAAAACACATTCGAAATAGCGTTGAGGAATGCAGCACAGCAGCGGGATGTACCGAGACTACGTCGGCGTCGAACTATCATTTTGCTAAATACCTTACATATTCCGATTCTCGTGCGATCTGCGGTGGGATTTTCGAGATTTTCAGTTAGTCCGTTGAGCCTGGAGCCTTGTTAAGAATCCATCGGTTGAAATTCGAATTTGGGCTGGTTACCTCAGATAAAGGTATTTCATCCGACCATCAAATCTCACTCATGGACTGCCTGTGATTTTAATGGCCAGCATTACACCCATCCGCCTCTGTCAAGCAGAAATCTTCTTTCGACTGAATGATGGTGATGATAAATTTTACTTTCGTCGGTGAGTTCTCACAGTACCTACATAATGATTCAAAGTAGTATAAAAAAAAAAACTTATATTTTTATATATATAAAAATATGTAGTATTTAAACAAGTGACTGTAAATTAATGTTTTAAGTGACAAAAATAATTAATTTAGGTTATAGAATTAGTAAGTGAGAGACTGACAACGAGCGATGAGAAATCAACAGAACAGCGACTTACAAACATTAATTTGAGTTACTTAAAATACAAAATGAGAAGCTTCATAATATTTGAGAAACCTAATATTTGTTTGAGCGTCAACGTTACGTCCCGTATTTTTTTCAGTATTTAGCAAATGATTTATTTATACCGAGCGGCATTTTTATCTTAAATGTAGTGTTTTGAAAGTCCTAAATCCCGATATTTATGTATTATGTATGTCATAAGGTAATTTGATCATTAGAATTTTGCGAAAACCCGGATAATTAGAAAATAGTGAAATAAAATCTGCGACCACTTGGACAGTTCTAACCTGGGTTAAGTTAGAACTGTCTGTGTGTGTGTCTTTTATCCAGTTCAAAATTATGAATCTACCTGCGACTAGATGGTCAAAACATTTGTTAAATTTAACTATTTAGTAGTTGGTTGCGTAAAACCTCAATTTTATTTCTAGTCGCTCACTTATTAATATAGTCGCACGGCTACAGTTTTAAATATCTAAAACGGATTAATCACAACCCATTTTTAAATTTTGTTCTCTCAAATTCACTCAAATTCATACCGCTCAAGTTCTTAAAACAGTATCTCATCATCAGTTACTAAGTTATTTTTTATTCACTCGTTTTATTATTTCCCTTACAAATAATAGTTTTTTATTTACCGTAATAAATAAAATACAATTAAATATTCAAGTAATATGTTCCTTTGAAAGTAAATTTTTGAGTTAATACGACAGAATTGGTTACACTTCTTAATAAGGATATTAAGAAATACATATTCTTTAGTATATACCTTCGTTGAAGTACTAAATATAAGAAGTTTATTGTATGCACACAATAATTATGACTGGGTGAAAAACGGGTCGTTAAACAGCTGTTTCGAAACTACGTATTTCTTTGACGACAATTTGACATTGGAAATGGCTCATTACGGCAATTTATTACTATAATGTTGGTAAGTACTTGCGTGGGAGGGGAGACAGGTTATAAATATTTATGTCTTATAAATACGTAAATATCTACCACTTATATTTTCCTCACGACGTTTAGGGAAGGTGAAGGAGATGGCAGACTCAGAAGACCGGTTCATTTCGGTGGTGCAAGTTGACTAAAATGTTTCAAGTTAAAATCATAAGAATAAAATTGCTTTCATTAAAATAGGATGCTGTTAGCGGTTTTTTGAGGTGGGAAATTATACAATAGTACCGCTCTAGGATGCGAGACGCACAGGAACGTTCGTTGTGGCGACGCTTGGGGGAGGCCTATGTCCAACAGTGGACGTGTATCGGCTGAAATGATGATGATGATGACCGCTCTAGGTTCGACAACGTGCCTTCAATTGCTCTTTGCGTGCCAGGACCACGGTGTGTGTTTCAGAAATGCGCGATAATGTTACCCCTAAGGCCCGCTTGCCTGCATATGAAATATCTGTTATTTATGGTTACTTATCATAAGTTCGAAAAATATTTGACCGATTTTCATTACACCTAAAATTTTTCAACTATTATCGTTTTGTTTTTTTTTATTGTTTCGAAGTCACGTCTACCACTATATCAATTGACCGTATGAAATCAATTCAATTTTTTTCGTTGCTCTGACGTATTACTTGGTCAAAAAACTTATTACCGAAATATTATGTTTTCGAACTATGGCACTTAATAATACAGTTGCTTATGAACAAAAGTGGTTTAATTGGTCCTAGTAAGGAGCATGCAAAAAAGGAAGCTTACTTTAAGCATGCAGCATACAAGCAGACATGCAGCATGCAGCATGCAAGAAGGCTCCGGCGTTGCGAGGTATGGGCGGCGCAACGCGACCTTCGCCCTCCGCGCCTACGCTGGTTAAATTACAATCTCAGGGGTAGGGCGGATAATACTGTGTGAAGTCGGTTTTCCAGCGATTTTTTTCTGTCACTAAATTTTGTAACACAACATATTAACTGTTTATGAAACTATTTTAATTTATTATATGAAACTATTTTAATTTAATATTGAAATGCTACCAAGTAATCATCTATATATTTGTGAAGTGAAAAAAATGTTGAATAAATCATTTGGTATCTGAAAACAGTTCAAAAGAGGCTTCAGCCATTAGTAAAAAGCTATTTTGTAAATCGGTGAAGCATAGTTTAGTAATAATACCAGTGACACATGAGACTACGATGACGTAAAAATATGTCAAGTAATGAGCAAAAAAGATAAATAATTAGGAAATGTGATATGTTCCCGTTATTTCAATTAACTTGGAGGTACAAAATAAACAGGTTTGTGCAAGTAGACTAAGAAATTGTAATCAAGACTTCTTTGGAAGGACCTTCAACAAAAATAATATAATATAAAAAATCGCATCACCGAGTTTATTATCGAGATCGGCTTCACGTATTTTATACACATGGTAAGTATTTTTTTTAAATTTCATAATAATTAATTTCTGACTCAATTTAACTAAAAAATTAAGTGTTCCAAATACTGGAAGTCTAGAATGCCAATCACAAATTTCAGAGTCTCTTTAAGAAACAAAGTTTTATAATCTTTACAATTCAAATGCGTTAGACCTTAATCCCTACTTCTCAACCGACACTAAACCAAATTAAATAACGTAAACGCGCAACCATAATCCAATCAGATCATACACAACCGCACCTAAAAAACGTCAAACGTCATTCAAGCAACAAACAGTCAAAAAGCGACAAAACATAAAAATAAAGAGAAACACGCAGTCTTCCGCAGACCATAGACCACAGAACAATAGACGTCAGCATGCTTTTATATTTGGACAATGGCCTCTTGATATCATCAGAGTAACTGACGTTGTTAGGCTGGCGACGCATGGGAGACGGAAATGACGCGTCTGTCACGATCTTCCTAACGCACAGCCGAATGTGAGGGAATGACGACGTCGCGTATGCCTACACAACCGAAGCCGGGAATGCTTTATGCTTTCAGATGGGCTTCCTTGTGATGGCTGAAGGGTTCGCTGTTCGATTATGGTACTGAGCATTCGAGTTTTATTTTTTTGCTATGATGATGATAGGCTTGGGATTTTTGACTTTGTTCTTCCACCAAAAGGTTAAACTGTCGAAATGAAAGTTGTCCACTGTAATACCGAAAATACTTATTTGGTTTGTCCAAATAAGGTTTGCATTACATTTTCAAGATATTGTAATCATAATTATATATAGGCGAATAGGCAAGCTACCTGTTATCTACCTACCTGTTGTGTCTATATACAACCTCGCAGCCAGGATTATCAACCAGCAACTGGCTCTTAAATACAATCTTGTGGAATCAGAAGTTCCGTACTATAGGTATGTGCCCAGCCCAGTTCTTAACAATAGCAGTATCACGTTATATTGAGATCGATCTATCATCACTGACAGGACTATTGTTGCCAATAAACCTGATTTAATGGTGATAGATCGACTAGAGCGTCGCACAATGATTGTTGATATAGGAGATTCCTCTCTCAGGAGCCCCGACCACCGGTAGCTTAGACCCAGTTCTCGATGCCAGTGGCCTAATATTTTTTGATTTATTTTATTCTTCATGCACAAAAGAGTACAAAGGCGGACTTAATGCCTTAAGGCATTCTCTACCAGTCAACCTTTGGGTGATGCAGAGACAAATACATCGTGGTAGGTGCAATAGTAGGCCTAATATTTTAAAATAATTTTTTTAAAGATTTTTTTCAAAATGGAAATAATATCTATATAGAAAATAAATTGAATAGTATATAATAATAATAATAATATAATATATCATAAGTGTAGGATTTGGCCATAACAAAAATCAAAATCAGGACGTTTGTAAATCATGATTATTCATCATTTTCAAGGTTTTTTTTATCAAAGTATTTTGTCAACTTTTTTATTATTGAAATAATATTATTTATTTTATCTAACAGATAACTAAACAAATTCTAGTTTAAACAAGAATATTTCTTTTTTAATTTATTTATTTAGTTTTAACCACAGCACATAATTATATAGCATAGTCGGCTTTATAATGTGGGAACTGTTGGGACTCAGTCCTCCTTTCAAGAAGAGGGAATGGGCCATAATCCACCACGCGGGCCCAGTGTGAAAACAAATCATAGGTACTGTTCTAATATACATACATGCCAATTACAGGTAAACACAAAATTTACAGTACAGTAGCTTACGTTTAACTTAAGGTTTTGTACAATTGTGACACAAAACGAAAAACAGAAGACAAAAAAATAAAACCGGTACCTATTTAAAAATATAATAAGAATATTACAGGTAGCTACGAAATCTTGAAAAGTTAATTATACGATTTAGTGGAAAACTTTGAAGCGCTACTGAAAACAAGTTCCCACCTAAAATATAATTAGTTTGTCTGTTCATAAATCAATAACTGATAACTATCTGAAGTACACGTTGTATGAAAAAAATAATTATAAGTGGACCAGTTCTTCCGCTAAGAGCCAAGTTCATCTGCTTATCTTCGTCTTGATCATGTGTAATATCTAAATAATAGACGTTTTTACTCATCATCGTCATCATTTCAGCCGACAGACGTCCACTGTTGGAAATAGGCCTCCCCTAAGCGTCGCCACAATGATCGATCCTGTGCGTCTCGCATTCATCCGTTTCCCGCAACCGTTGGGGCCGAAAGGTTCTGGAGTGGCGACCTCGTGCTGGAAGACGCAGCGAGCGTCGGAAGGCCTCCTACAAGGTGGACCGGTGACCTGGTGAAGGTTCCGGAAACCGATGGATGCGACGTTTTTACTACTTAGACATAATACATGATTGTTGAATATCGCGTTGCTTATATATTTGGCAGAAAATTTTCTATAAAAAAGTCTTCATTTCCAGGATAAAGCTAATATTGTAACGTCAACAGATTGTGTATGGTGATGAATAAAGTCGCCAACGCAATTAGCTACCCGAACGATATGATAATGAGGGAAAACCCAATTTGAATATAAACTAGCCATACGTTAGTACTTAACCATACTATATTTATTGACACCACCAAAGATAACGACTACAAAACCGTATAAAAAGAGCGTGTAAGAGCGAGCATAAACAACTGCGGTATGACAGGACGCTATGCATAGAGTATGACCGTGGTGCATTATTTCCACACGTAATACTAAAATTGTCTAAGCATAGCCCCGCTGCCTAAACCAGCCCACACAGAGACAACGCGCACACAGGCCCGGCCACCCCATGCCACTTGTATACAGCGGGAGGGACGACCGCCCGCGATTTAAACAAGCGAACAATCTTACAACTTTTCATTAGATACGCAATGATACCATATAAGATTTTTCTTTATCTTTCACGTCTTCAGCCAGTCCAAAAACTATTTCTCTCTGAATACTCTTTAAAAGGTTTAAAAACCCGTGTGAGAAAGTAATGTGTATAAAATTCATCATGATTCGCGCACGCCTTGATAACACTGCAGCGCAAAGTTTCAGCAAAACCGGATACAATCTTCACAATATTCAAAATTCCAACGGTTTTTCAAACTCTATCTACTCCTCAAAAGTGGCTTGATTTCGAGGATTTTTATTAAAAAACTAGTTTGTGAAATAAGAAGAGCGGTCCCGTTCTATACATTTGAGGAAACATGGCTCGATCAAATTCGTTAGAAATTTCTCGGCAGGCATTTTGGAGCGCCCTGTGTGCCGGGGAGGCGCGCTGGGCGTCTATTTGTTTTGCCATAGCTTTGTCGGGCCTGGGACATGCAGGTCATTAATTGTTGTGAACGCCGGCTCCTAATCGATAGTGCACCACGTTCGATTCTAGTTTATATTAGTATTATTTGCGCTAAACGTGCCTACCTATCCACGGACTGCGCTAAATATCTAATGAAGCGTCATCCGTGATACCCGTTTGTCTGATTTATAATTATTCAGTTGCCATCGTGAATGTATGAGATGGGATGCATTTAAAGTATGC
This sequence comes from Mythimna lalbum, assembly GCA_949319445.1. Taxonomy (NCBI): domain Eukaryota; kingdom Metazoa; phylum Arthropoda; class Insecta; order Lepidoptera; family Noctuidae; genus Mythimna; species Mythimna lalbum. The sequence continues at coordinate 36,996,959 of OX439344.1, forward strand.
GTCTAAAATATGGCTAGGTTAGTCCTGGCGGGACTTAAACATCTGATAAATTATTTAAGCTCAGTTTACGTTGATACGGACCTAGGGGAAGCCTACAAAGTATCTGAAATCCAAACTGTGAGAGAAGATAATTTAAATGATGCTGCATATTTTAAATAAAAACTCAGTCCGGCGGCGGGACACTCGAAATAAATAAACGTGATCGCTACCGAGTAGGTGTTGAATAAGCGAATATGAAGCGGCCATCTTGGGAAGTGCACCAATTATGGCGCGATCAAAAATAATGGCTTCGACGCGCAATCGAACACTTCGCTGTAAAAACCAGGAGAATTGTATCCGTAGATTGATGTTGCTGTACTATTTTAGAGCGGGATGAATCGGCTGCGCGTTCTTGTGTAACAAGAAGAGCTGGCTAACGTGAATTGTGAAAAAATCCTGCCTTTAGTTTTCCCGGTAAAATTAGAAAAACAGAGTCACTTCGGTTTCGCAGCCCATAAGAATATTAAAAGTATCGGCCCAATTTCATACGTATCCAAATTAAATGCTGATCAGAAGCATGAAGTTTCACGTTTCATCAAAAGATTTATTAAATATGCATTTAATTTGTTAGTTAGCCCAATGATGTCCCAATGCTGGGTGAAGGCCTCTTTCTCCCTTTTCCACACACTTCTATCCTCAGCCACTGTGGGCCAGTCTCTCCGGTAGTTGTCAAGTTCATCTCTCCACATTTGGCTTGGTCTGCCGCGATGTCGCCTTGCATTTAATGGGACCCAATCAGTGGCTTTTGTAGTCACAGCTCTGACAGCTTGTCTGGTATGCGGCAGACATGTCTCGCACAATCTTACTTTAGAGTAAGATCTTTCATTTTAATTTTGGCGCGCAGTATTGTGTTCCTTACGCGGTCGGAAATTTGAACCCAGGATACTATGTTCCACAGCTCGCTGACAAACCTCGAGCCTGGACCTCTGCTAAAGTGTCAAAGAGCAGGTTTGTGCTTCCATACTTAAGTGTAAGGAGAATGCACAATGTGTCCATAATTTTCCATTTACCGATATGGGAGATCTCCTTTGAGAACTTTCGACATTTAAAAAACATCTACATTTTTTATTCTATAGGTATTTGCCTACTACGGCCGCAATAGATATTCAAAGTAATATTACATAAATATTTTCAGCATTCCAAGAAATACACAGAAGCGAAATTTATCAATAACATAGACACTGTTTTAGAATAGAATAGAATAAACTTTATTGTACACCAAAATAGTAACAATGTCACAGAAACTTAAATCTACGGGTACGACAGCGGTCTTATCGCTCACAGCGATATTTTTTAGTTTTATTGTAAGTTACTGGTTAAAAAGACGAAGACGTGGCAAATAAAACAAAATGGTTGACGTGACATATACATATAATAAAATGTACATTCACGATTCATACAGCGCCATAATATGTAATTACTAAAAAGTTTTGTAGTAATTACGCCTTACCAGGAGATTCATATCTAACCGGCCAGGCACAAGGGGTGCAACACACGGACATGTGAATATGAAACCCACCACCATAGCCGATCGAATAAGCCTTTCACTGCCCATGGAACTCTGAAGGTAACTCTAAAAGGATTACGACATGGGAATTAATGCCATTGAAGTTCTAAATTCATACTTGAAAATCATTTTCATAGCTTATGCGATACGAGTGGACGTATTTTTTAGGTAGAAACTAAGATACGAATGCGTATTTTATTAAAACATTTTTAAGAATGTTTATTATTGAGAAAATGCTCCTTAATCTGCAAAAAAAGCTTCTGATGCATGTCGCTGATGGCAGCTTAGATTTGAATACTTTGAAGATTAGCTTAATTATGAAAATTGGACCTTCAGATTTGTTATGATGAACTGCTTTCACATAGTGATAGACATGGCAATTTTCCAAAGAACTCCTTTAGATATGTTATTTGCTTCATAGTTTTGAATTTTTCCTTCAACACACGCATGAAATATTTTTCTTGTATATCACCGTTTATCATCATTTCAGCTGACAGACGTCCACTGTTGGACATAGACCTCCCCTAAGTGTCGCCACAATGATCGATCCTGTGCATCCCGCATCTATCGGATGCCCGCAACCTTCACCAGGTTATCGGTCACCGTTTATGTACATTGATTATTATTATCACCACCGTTTACCTATTAGATTAAAATAAATGTTGATTTGAAGTCAAGTCTGATATTGACGTCAAATAGCTAATTAAAATCAAGCCCAGCTCCCCACGCTCGGTGTTTTTACTTCATTCAGGCGAACACTTTGCTTACCGCATTCTGCAACCATTAATATGACAACAAAATTCTTTCTATTGTATGTACAGTGTTGTATTTGGAAAACCTGCCAGTTCGCAGTAACTCGTCCATCGTTATTGTTATGATTCTGTTTGTTAAGATTTCAAAACTCGTCTCCATATTGTAATGCGATTATCTGTTAAAATGTAAACTGTCATTGTTCATAGTTGTTTTGCTGTAACTTGATCGCGTGTTTACACTGTTTTTGTTTAACATTTGCGCCTATTTGTCCTCTGCTGGAGTACTGGGACTTGTTAAGTATTTATACTAAGTTATCCGAGATTGATCAGGACAGGTTTTTGAGTATCTTGAGTTAAGCACGTCTCAAACCTAATTTTGACTGGTTATCTGGCTAGAGTTTGAAAAATGCTGAACATCAAATGCTTAAATCAGATATCTGGGGATAGTATAGTTTGAGTATGATGACATGGGCATGCAGCTGTACTCTTTAAGATAGCGTTGTTCCATTTGTGCCAATGCCTTTAACAAATACCCTTGATTAAATGAGCATTGAATATCATCATTACCTTTTTATCAATGATATTTCTTATCTCTCTATCTATTATAACATTTATGTTCTTCAAGTTTTATTACTATCTCTTCATCATAACTTACTAAAAGTCAATCAAGAACCAATATTTCGTTTGAACAGCTTCAATAGACATACCAATAAACTAAATTTCCCGAATTTTCAATCGATTTGTATGTGTCCGGGTTGTTTAGTAGTTGTCCATTCGAGGCTAGCGCTGGGCCAATGAGACTTCCATAACAAAATTGCACCGGTGCACATTGGAAAGCCGTGGCGTTTCAAGGGTTTTCGACAATTTCCGTTGCGACAGCGGTCTACGTTGTGAAAATTGAATCTGGGAGCGTTTGAAGGGTTGAGTCTAGTGATGGGTTAAATTTACGTGGACATATATATTTTCGGCTAGCCAAAATCGAAATCAAACATCCCAAATGCGCATATATCTACAATTTTTTTATTTTTTATTAGGTTCTTTGAGAGTAGGTAGTTTACACCCAAGTTTGCAACCCTGAAAACCCTGTGATATTCCCATGGTGCTCGGAAAACAGCAAACAATTGGCACTTTTTTTAGTTTTTCGAAACAAACTACCCGAAGAAAGCGTTTTTCAGGTATACTTGGTTATAATTAAAAAAAAACTAAATATACTATTAAACTAAATATATTTGAGCTTAACTTCAGTACTCTAGATTTATTGATTGCAGAGATACAGAGAGATTTGGATGAAATTTAGCATAACGTTCCCTTAGGACTATTTTCTATTGTTACGCATCCATTCAAATTCTTTAAATTTAATGGCCCTACCTTCACCTCGTATTCGTTACAAAGAGGAAATTCATAAAAGCCAACGCAAATAAAAACAATGTGATAAAACTCAGCTGGACAGAAACACTTAATCAGTATACTTTATCAATCAAAAAACAAAGAACAAATTCATTGTTTCATTAGGTACGTACAATTATTTCTCTTAGCTCTAATAGAATATTAATTGCTGTTATACAATGGCAAACTTCGCCTTCATAACTATTTTTCTTGTATAAAAGATTGCGTGATAGCAGCCTTACGTTCCCCTGATAAACTTCACAATAAAACATTATTATCGTCAATCTATTCTAGGTTCTAGTTCAGCATAATTACAGGTACCACAGCTATGTTTTTTTACATTTATATAATTCTGTAATGATTTTTTGATTCATTTACTTGTTTCATCATTCCATCTTTGACAGGCCTGTTGGTCAAGTGGTTAAAGACCCTAAATGCTATGCCGTAGGTCGTGGGTTCGATTTTTACCCGGGCCAAATGTTTGTGTGATGAGCATAATTATTTGTTCTATGTATTTAGAAATATATAAGTCCGTCTATCAGTTGTCTAGTACTCATAACACAAGCTCTTCTTAGCTTGGGACTAGACGGCGTTGTGTGATAGTTGTGGAATATTATATTATTATTATTATATTATCTTTCCATCACGATTATAAGGATGATTAAGATGCTTCATTGCTCTGTAAACCTATAAAATTTGGATATTGTATATTTCTCAGTATTATTTGTGTAACTGTTCGATAAAAATATTGAAGGTTTGGTTTTTTTATCACTGACAGGCGTATCGATGTCGCGGCGCGCCTGTCTGAAGGAGTCTTTAATTGGTCCTACTACAATTAAATTTAAATTAGTATTGGAAACGCTTGCTGCAGTGATTAATTGTTCAATAGATTATTTGTGTACATTATGAAATAATGTAATATTAAAATAGAACTACACCCAGCTTTTAGGATAATAGTTCATAATATTGAGAACTAAATATTGATTGTATAATTAAAGCAAATGTTTATAGTTTAAACGCAGCCCAGCTCTATGTTATAAATTAATTATACACGATCTATCCATTTTGTCATAGACAAGTAGTACAAACGATGCCCGCTCAGGGCTTGCACGAACATTCGAAAGAGGACTATGGTTGTTTAATTGAAATATGCTTTTGTTAAGTTGCGGGTTACTTAATTCATTATAAATTTTTATAATAATATTTGTTTTAAAGGTACATAGCGCGATCTAGGTTAAGACTTTAAGACCTATAACCAGAAAAAGCTGTATTTAGTCTGAAAACTACGTAGATTAAAACATTGAGAAAAAAATCCGATGCATGCATGACACACAGGACCGGTCGTTGTGGCGACGCTTGAGGGAGGCCTATGACCAACAGTGGGAGTCTTTCAGCTTATGCTTATGTTGAGTTAAATGAACCATAATATTAGAATTGTCTCTTGGGTAAACCAATATCCAGTACAACAAGGTATTACGACATACAATTTAGACGTACATTTTTTGCCCCGTTTTCAAGCGCTATACCGGAGCGAAGGCGACTTGTTAAACCTCGTAAATAAACCTAAGTTACGACGATACACAGTTTGGCCATCCGCCATCATTCGTTGGACTCTTAAGCCAAATGCTTTGTTTGATACCCTGTAAATTGGCTATGAGGAAATTGCTCTAATAACTTTTACAATATTTCGAATACAGAAACAATATGGTCTAGGATATAATGTCAAAAGTTATAGTGCTTCTAGAATGATTTTAACGACCGCTTACATTAAACTTTCGGATACCGTAATGAGACACAATAGAAAGACAGTGACAGAGCGAACGCCGGCGTTCGCTTGGGGTTTAATGAATTTAAAATTTTCGTCGAAATAAGAACAGTTTTATGTCCGGCAGTGGCAAATTTTTCTAAAAATCTTTTACATCATATTCTAGCTAGAATTTATTGTCACTAGAATGCATATTTATAACTTGAACGACTGTCTATCAATACAATAATTTATCTATGTGCAAAAAGCATTTGTACAGCAAACCTAAGTCTATACCTAAATAGGTTTTACGCTATTACTGTCTACCCAGTATTCAAATATAGTTTCCATGGCGGGAGTCTGACATGGAAACTCGATTTGATTCGATTTGCAGCACTTACCAACACCATACAACATTCATAAATAAATTGAAACTATTAAAGCACTTTTGCCTTGTTAATTGTACGTAAAAATATATTCAGCGTTTGGAAGACCTAAAAATATTGTATGCTTTAAATACCTATCAACCCTAGGTTGGTGAGCGGGCGGCGAATCTAAATTCATGAGTACCAACGTGATTAGAACAGGGGTAGCTTTGCCACCTACCTATATATTATAAATATATACATACTTTAGTTTGGCTGTGCGTTTAATTGTTTAACAAAGACGCTATTGACTTGGATTTTATGCGATTAGACGAAATAGACGTTTGGAGTTTTATGTGTGTGTAACAAACCTTCGATTCTATAAATTTAGATGATTATGTATAGCTAGCTTTCAGTTCTAATCTATATAATTTCGACAGAAAATGTTTATATTGCAAAAACATGTTTTCGAGTTAATAAAGCAAATCTCGGTCATATAGTTAAGTCTATTAGCCACACATACAATCAACGTAAGCCAGTAGGCAATAGTAAAGGATGAATTGACGGGAACATGACATAGGCCGGTCTAAAATCGAATCTTACTACGCCTTTGTGGCACGTAACTGCGTAAATTTGGTCGCGCGACTAAATCGCAGTCGCCCTGAGCAACTGTGTGGCGGGGCAATGTTTTCGCATGCACAATCTGAATTATGTGCTAATATTTAACGGTAACTGGCGGCCGTGGCACCTATTATACATTCACGCCTACAACATCTCAGATACTATATTACCAAAACATTGAATAATTTACGGGGTTTTATGTATCTTATCGTCATTATCCGGCTTCAACCGTCATCTTTGATCAGAACACCTTCCGGCTTGTTTTTTATCATCATCATCCTTTTTTAATGTTCCCACTGCTGGGACTCAAGTCTCTCTAGGAGAGGGAATGGGCCGTAATCCACCACGCAGGCCCAGTGCGAGTTGGTAAATGCACTTGTCTTCGAATTTTTGGTTTTAGGACATGCCGGTTTCTTCACGATGTTTTCCTTCACCGTTTTGAGAGCAGTGGTGATTAAATAAATTACACAAAGTAATGCGCCTGTCAGGGTTTGAACCCGCGACCTACAACTTGTAAGTCGGAGCCATTACCACTCGGCCTCCACTGCTCACTCGTGTTTTGTATCATACACACAATTAATCCATGTTTTCTCCGACTTTATTACTGTTTTTAACTTTTAAATTTCTTGACCACTGCAGTTTTCTCAACCTCAATTATTCTCTATGTAAAATATGGATGGTGCAGAATCGTGCTCCTGGTAATAGTAAATAGGTTACTTTTAGATAATGATCAAGAAGTAACCTATTCACTATTGACTTAAAGGTTAAAGCTGTCAGGGAACACAGACTCGGGCAAGAAACTCCTCTCCCTAGCCGTGCGCACAATGAATGTATAGTTCACTCTCGTTATTTCAAACCTGCGATAATTCGAACCTCTCTATAATTCAAAGTTATCACGAGTTCCCTAGAAAAACTCTTGATTTTTCGAACTAAATCAATACATTTTTGTGCACTTGGTAATTCGAACGAAAAAAATCATCGCTACGTAACAAAACCACGCGTTATTTCGAACTCATCGTCGTCAAGCACTCGACAATTCAAAGTTGCAGAGAGAAAGATTGCAGAACTTGCAGAGGTATGCAAGTTAATTTTAAGACAAGTTCAAAAATGTATCATCGTACACGAGCCTTTGTTTTAGTTTGGCACACACTTCCGCACGAATTGGTTGGTTTAGTTAAGTTTTAATTCGAGTAATTATTTTTTAATGATATTTCGAACACTCGATAATTCGTAATATTTTAAGAGTCCCTCGGGTTTCGAATCAACAAGAGTCGACTGTATCAGATTAGATTCTCAATTAGATAAGAAAGAAATAAATAGTTATTGATTGTTCCAAGACTCAAATAATTCGAACACTACAAAGCCCTAACTAGTGTAATTTAATATACATTGCTGGGCGATACACCTACCTAAATAGTACAATGCCTTATCAGGCACACCTGTTTGGAAACGTGAGAAAAAGACGAAGACCACCGCAGTTAGAGTACTCAGGACTTGTGCAACAAGCCTGTTATCAGCAACTAGAACTACTTAATAACCATTTAGCATAGAATTATGCGTAAGTAATTTTACCTGATATTCGACAGGATTTTTTTTATTATTATTATTGATAGGTTTGCGCTTGACCGCTATCTCACCTGATGGAAAGCGACGATGCGGTCGACGATGGAACGCGCTTACCTAGAAGAAACCTATTCACTCTCGACTTAAAGATTTTTTTAGAATTAGAGGTCATCATCATCATTTCAGCAGAAGGACGTCGGCTATTAGACATAAGCCTCCCCCAAGTGTCGTCACAACGAACAGTCCTGTCCATCTGGCATCCGTCACATTCCCGCGGCTGTCATCAGTGTCTTTAGTGTTCTTCTTGCATCTATAACATTGTTTACTAAATTCTTGCATTGATAGAAATATACTATCATTGAACGTCATTGGCTACTTTATATCCTGGAATAATGTCCGGTTCGTGCTACAGATGGCGCAGAAGCGAAGCCGAGGGTTCATGATAGTGATTGAACACTGTATATTTAAGTAATTTTATAGATATAATTTACTAAACGAAGTGCATGAGAGGATTGACTTATTTTCGAGCCATGAGATAGAATTCGCAAGGGTTTTATTAAAGTTTCTTTGTTATAATTAAATATTAATTAATGTTAGGTATTAAGTCTGATTTTATTTACTTATATGTAGGTTAAGTATTATGATATATTTTCTTTTTATTTTTTGGATTTTTTTATAGTTGTTTAAGTTTTTTTAGATAAGAGTTAACCATAAGATGATTTATTTTGTTACTCTAACTGTAGTTTCTCGTCCAATTAATATGAATGCTAAACCTATTTAAAAAAAGAATTATGTTTCTCAACACTGAAAAAAAAAGAATGATTGATTTTACTAAATTCCGCGTAAATTTGATCAAATCGGCGGGTTAATATGGTCCTACACACGAAATTGTTGATTTTACCAAATAGAACTGGTTGATTATGTAAAATTAAATCAACAAAGTGGATTTTGTTAAATTCACTCTTGTTATAGTAAAATTAACTATGAAAAGGGTTGACTGTGGCAGTTCATTACTCAACCTACGCTACTTTAGTACATGCAACAATTCTTTTTTTTAGGTGGACTTAATGCAATAAGGCATTCTCACCCAACCAACATTTTTAACCTCTGGGTTAAAAAAGACTACACAGTGGTGCACAATAATAATAAATAACAAATATTCCAAATAGAATGAAGTATCATTAGATTAAGATTGCTCGAAATATAACAATAATCCTCCCTAATAATTCTATAATTAGCCCACAGTCTACGGAGGGGTAGCTTCATAGACGCGAAACTACGAAACAACGTTACCGCTTCAAGAATCACGCTGGCGTCCACCAAGCGTATAATGACGAACACGCGTCTATGAAGCTATTCACCTGTGGACAGCAGGCCTTAGCAACGAGTCGTCCCCTCCCCCCTTAAGTGTACCGAAACATAAACATAGCACAATCATAAACATAACACTCTGTATGACGTTTGTGGGTCCATCTCGGGCCAATTGGCGAACCATTCGTCCGATTGGACATAATTCTGGTCCGGATGTGAAGCAATTAGGTGCGGATGCGGACGATCCGTGGTAATGTCTTGTAGCGAGCATTTGATGCGTGCGCGCCGGTGATGCGATGACGCGGCTTTGACATAAAGATTGAGGGCACATCTAAGGCTAGAAAAAACTAGAATATTGTGAACGGATCTTCAGGAAACTAGAGGGTAGTTGGGCCTCATAAGAAGACTGAAAGTCACCCAAAGAGCCATGGAAATTCCTTGCATGATCACATCAGAAATGAAGATATCCGCAAGAGAACCAAGGTTACCGACATAGCTCGGAGAATTGCCAAACTGTGGCAATGGGCAGGGCACATTGCACGCAGAACAGATGGGGACGATAGGTTCTGGTGTGGCGACCACGTACCGGAAGACGCAGCGTTGGAAAGCCTCCAACCAGGTGGACCTACCTAGTCAGGGTCGCGGGAATCCGATGGATACGTGACGCACAGGACCGGTCGTTGTGGCGACGCTTGGGGGAGGCCTATGTCCAAAAGTATTAATAGGGTATTTTCCGGTAGTCGAAATTTAACAAATGAATGTAGAAAAAAAAACAATAACTAGGTAAATAAAAGAAAACATACAATTGCATTGAGTTCCCCTCTTTTTAAGCCGCTTATAATTTGAAAAAAAAAACACTTAGAACGTGATTTTAATACTTATATTTATAACAATTGAGAGGTTGAAATCTGCAGAATTATATTTAAGTAGAATTTATTGCTAGGTTTTGTTATAAAATAAATTCTACTTACAAAACCTAGGTTTAAATAAATGTTAAAGAAAATAATTTAGTAGTTACGTGTGACGTTAATGGAGTACTTTTCTGTGTTATTTTGCGTAAACAACTGCCCAAAATTAGAATGTATTATGTAAGCTTCTAATGGAAGACAATAGCAATTAATAAATATAATCATCAATAATATAAATGTCAAGACACCAATAGATTTCTTTTTCTATTATATCACACAAATAGAAATCTATTTTGGCGATATCCGGTGAAACAGGATGCCAATTAGAGAAATAATTCGTCTATATGAAATTATTGTGTACACGACATCAATCCGACGTCGGTCTTGTTACTAACGTAGGCGTCAATCATGTAACACCCAGGCAATGGCGTAGCTAGGTGACCAAGGGCCCTGGGGCTTCTACATACTGGGGCCCCTAAATTGTTTAAGTTTTTATATTTAAAAAATATTTATATATACATATATATTTAAAATGTAACGTTACTTTATCTTTTATATAAATCCCAAGTTATAAGATGATTTATCATTAAAATACACACAATGATATGGAGACATGTCTTCGTTAATATAATCGGCAACGATGTCTTTCACAGCTTAAATTACCGAGTACGTTTTTCAACCAATACTCGTACTGCAGTGGTCACATTATCTGATTCACTATCACTATCAACATAAATATTTTTTGTAAAATTTTTCGTTCATTTAATAAGCGGTTTATTAATCAGGTTTTGGGGCCCCAGAGTTTGAGGGCCCCGGGGCACTGCCCCGCCTAGCCCCTTAGTAGCTACGCCACTGCACCCAGGTCACCTAACGACGTCGACGTCGCGTCGTACATGCGGGATGCGAGTGTACCATCTACGAGCTACGTGCTACGAGCTACGGGCTACACTGCTACGGCGTAGTACTTCGTAGCTGGCAGGTTTTACTCTCAAGTTTCGTTGATCTTTAATCGATTTTTAAAAGTATCATTGTAAGTTTTGAACCCTTGTCGGATTGTTTCGACGAGAGTTTTCGCACCTTATTCGTCAATGTCGTGTGTTTTTGACTGAGTACTCCATCTTGTTTAGCTCTTCAGTCTCGATAGGTGGCAGAAGAGCTGACGAGATGGAGTATTTGGGCGTGGATGTGCAAAACTAGTGGAATAAGCGCAAGTGTTGGTCTAATATATCCGACATAGGTGGTTAAAGAGTTAAAAGAACAGAATTCCTTTTTTCAAGGTATGCAACACATACATATATATGCTACTCCAAAGCAATTTTTCCAATACTAACACTCTATTCCCTGTTCTACGACGCGCGATGGGAGAATAATATTTTTACCAGTAACTGCCCAGTATCTATAACGCGAATACGAGATTATTAACAACAGTTACAGGAAACACCGTTAACGATTAAAGCTTACCTTTTTTTTTTTTGTCGACGGGGAAAATCATCTTTGACGAAACCCGCTCTTGTGTGGAGCGGGAGACAGTGTCAGACTCTTACTGACTAAAAACCCCGCGCCGTTCCTTCTAGCCTTCATACCGGGGCACGAGCTCCCTTTCGGACAACCCTGTCCCCAGTAGGCTTCGACCCAGCTGGGCCCCTCCTGCTGCTGACACAGCGCGGGAACAGTGCGCGCCGTCGACGTCTTAGACTCGGTCCATTACCAGACGATCGGACAGCGAGCTACCCATAGCTCGCCGTCCGCGAGCCTGCGTCTACGGTGGCCGGAAATCGGGATCGGAATCCCGGCGACGGCGGCGAGGGCGCCGTTGCCTGATGCGGTCGGCCTCTTCCTTTGCAAGCATTACTGCTTCGCAGAAGGAGGCGACCGCCTGCCATTCCTCCTCGCTCCGGACCATGGCCTCGACCAGGGCCCGGCGCATTAAAGCTTACCTTGGAAAAATCTTTACTAGTAATAGACAGCACTCTGCAGTTAATATTTTACAGAGTATTTAAATAGTGTAAACGAAAATAGTTCGAAAGTAAAAAAAATATTTTTATTACATTATAAACATAATATTTAAAAATCAAGTAAAAAGAAACTGTGGAACTATAAAACAAACTTCACTCAATCAATCGACTCAATTATGACTATTATAAGAAAAACTAGCTTTCTGCCCGCGACTTCGCCCGCGTGGACTACAGTTTATATAGCGCGGGCAGAGACCCGTGCTCAGCAGTGGAATTATAGGTAGCCTATGTGTTATTCCAGTGTCTCTTCTACCTACCTATCAAATTTGATCTAAATCCGTTCAGTAGTTTTAACGTGAAAGCGTAACAGACAGACAGGCAGAGTTACTTTCGCATTTATAATATTAGTAGGGATATATGGTAGGGATGAAGAGCTTGTCACTCGCTCACTTAGTTAATAAAAGTTAATAGTATCGTAATGAAAATGGCTGTGTACAAATAATACACATTCATTATATCAAGCCAGAGATATTTCCATTCATTCATAAACAACGAGAATGTATCGGGATCTGAAACCTACACGGCTAGAAATCATATGAAACGACGACTCGGCATCAAAATATCCATTTGTACCATAACCATAGCAAATAGGGATGAGCTTGTGTTATCGATGTTTACCCCTCCCGCATGGCTGTGATTGCCGTAGCATTGTAGCATGAATCCGAAGTGCGGCCTAAAAGTGAATTAGGAGCAAGTGAGGTGGAGGCCGCACCTGGCGATGCTTACATCTAGACAATAGTCGCCCCTATCGATGTTGGTGCAACTCTATTTATTGCCTGTAATGCCTTGATGGCTTGTTTGTGGCATAACGCTATGATGTAATTTCGTTAATGAAATTATTGGGAACTTGTTGAAGATGCAAAAAAGTCACAAAAAATATGGGTTGAATTATTTTTAATGAGTGAAATAATAGAAATGATGAAAGCGTTCGCAAACTAAAGAAAAATCAGCCTCTCCATACAAACTGTCCAATCTAGTTTATCATTTTGTATGGTGAAGTATAATTTTTTTTTCTTGAAAAAAAAAATCTTTTGAAAGGTTATTCAGTTTCGTCTACTAAGCAAGCCCTTAAAGTTTGCGGAGGGCTGTCCCTTTCACCTTGTATAGATCATAATTATCTCCACATTTTCGTTTCAATGTCTTTCCTTCCGTCATCGTTGTTTAGTCATCCGAAATGCCGGACTTATCGCACGTGGAAATAACGATAAAATATTTGAAACAACGCAAGATACACGATAATGCATAAAACACAGTGTTTCGACCAAAACTATAGGGGATCTGTTGACCTTATATTTGCACCTAATACCTTTAGGGGGAGGTAGGCGGTTCGATAAAACTGTTCTCAAATCAGTAGGAGCGGGCGAAGCGAGCTTCGGGGAGAGCCCGACAAAGCGAACCTAATCAGGCACATTTGTTCGACAAACTGGACTTTGGGACAACAGGGAGGTTTAGCCCCCGGTCACCCGCCCACCCTTCGTTGATGCAGATAATTAACACGACACATCTATTGTCAGGACACTACACCTTGTGAGCACATTTTTCTTTTTCAAATCAATTTTGTAACGGATGATTGTGAAGCTTGCGTAAACTGGAGCAGATGACCATTTTTGAGTTCGTTTGTGTTACGTTAGCGTGAAACGAAGCGCGTTTGAGCCTTTGTAGGTAACTGATTTTGTATTCAGCTGAATTTTCGTTCGATTATTTAGTTGTTTTGGCATTTTGATCTTGTTAATTTTATACTAAGTAGTCCATGTACAAAGGTACAAATTAATTAACATTGTTTCGGATAATGATCCAGTGTGGCGTTTAAAACTTGGAGTTATTTGCTATTACAAAGAGGTGAGACCCTCGTGAAAGTTTCTACTGTGGTTTTTTTTAAACAATTTGTTAAACATGTGGCAGTAACAATTATCGCACTCGTACGTTTTTGTCAGCTGCGATGCAACGAGGAATGGGTGTTGCAATGGATGAGGCAAGGAGACATACATGGTCACATTTTATTAACCACCTGAATTCGAAAATGATTTTCTAGAGAGACATAAATGCTGCTATAGACCCAAGACTACACCACCGATGACACTTGAGTAAAGAAGTCAGCTGTGTTTAGTTTTAATTAAAACTTGAGATTTTTTATTATTGGATAACTATAGGTAATAAACATGAGTACAGCCAGAAATTGGATAACGTAACCTCTAAATCATTAAAAGTAGTAGTTATGAAAATAATTTAATACAATATTTCATATATCACTTTCAAAAAGCAGTATAATAAACTGCTTTTTGATATTTCGGCTTGACGAATTGAAATCATCAAATTTAAATCATTTTCAATCATACTCGAATTATTGCAGCATGGAATTCAATCAATAGATTAATTAATATTTATTATATAAATTAATACGACATTGAATGTCGGAGCGCAATATTACGTAGTACCATTTTAATGCATACCGTGCAATTTTCCGAATAAAAGGAATTAATAGGCAAGCGACTCTTTGAGGGCCTTGCCTGTTAAAACCTGAAATTGAATTTCATGTAACTACATGAAATTCAATGTAATTATACGAAATTTAATTTCCATCCTTTGAAATTGTGCGTCACTAGCGTTCATTTAATGGACAGATTCATTAAATTATGAATCCATCGTGACGTATGACATAAATATTAAACTTAAAACCCTAAAAAAAGCTATCCCAACCATAAATACAAACACCTTTAGATGTGATTCGATGTACGTCCCTAAATTAGTCTTAAATAGCGTCCTTTACTTCAAATCTATTAACAGGCTTCCTCGCACATATTAAGGTTGCACTCACTCAGTCTCGACGTACTCATTCAATAATCCCTGTGGTTCCAATAGATTCTATTTCGGTACCTACATATGCAAATACCCGTGTCGGGGCAGGACGCCTATTGCGGGCTTGTGGTCTTTCAAAGGTTAGACAATTTGTACGACGGCATTCCTGGTATCTTGACAATATCAAAATTCACAGGAACTACAGCTTTAAGGCATTGGAAATAACACTTTACTGAGAGTATCACAGGATATGTGATTTCATGTGGACACTGCTTTAATAGTTTGCATAGCAGGTATCGCATGGTCGATAGGAATAGAAATAGAGTCGTGGTAATAATGTTCCGTGGCGATACTAAAGTAAATAAGGCTACAGTAAATTCAATATTTGTTTGACGTTAATAATAATAGTGTAAAACACCACAATCGGAAATAAGCAAATATAAACGTTAACTAAACAACAATTCAATCGTCTTGCTACATTACTTACAAACACTTCTAGATTCTGACCGATTAATTGAATAAAAAATTTACTTCTAAGTACGAAGTAACCTACGAAGTGAATGTACCGAAAATAACACAAACACATTTTTGCGTAGGAGATTCATGAAAAGAGACGAGATCAAATGCAAGAGACTTTACAATCAAAACGATTCAATTGAAATCAATTCGAGACTGACTACTTACCCAAAGTTTACTGACCTCTGCCTGTCATCGTCTGAGATGCATTACCGATTGAAAAAAAATCGAGCCGGGTGATCGAAAACTCTAACTACATATAAATTTGCGGCTTTTGTAAAAAAGGGTGCACCTTGAATCATTATCCATGGTTCACTCGGAAACTGCAGAATATCTTCGAACGCGAGTCGATAGCTTCATCCACCCGGTGCCGCCCATCACATCCTGTCCCCGTCGCCCCAAGAAAATCAAAAGTATTATTTACGAAGTGGAGCAAGAGACGTATCATAAAATTCATAATAAATAATTCAGAGCCACCATTACGCCCGGCCCGGAGAGCTCCAAGAGGAAAACTACGCCTTTAAATATTTAAACGGAGACGTTATATGTATTGTAATTTTCATTAATGTATAATAAGGAATTTGGGTGGAGGGATCGACGGGTCAGCGGCGATTAGCCTATTAAAACTGTATTGTAATTAATTATTTAGAATATTGCTTGAGTGTATTGGAAGCTGCGCGCTTAGGGGGGAGTCATCACGGTTATGCAAGCGGCAAGGTTATCTTTGCCTCTGAAAACATCCAATATCATCTCCAAGGAGTTCCGTTTATTATATAAATAGAACTAAACCGGATACTCTGTGACGACATAGAGTATCATTTCAGAGTGTTATGGAACGGACAATTTATTCGGGTAAGAAATTGGTACGCTGACGCGTCGTTTTTACAAGCAATAAAGAGATTTTGCAGTTTTGTCCGAACTGAAAGAATTTTTCAAAACTCGTAATGTATGTTACAATAATTAAAGAACAATTTGTTTACTGCAAATACAGTAGTATTTTATACTTCTATAGTTATTTAACACTTTAGTAAAACTACTTGCAATAGAAGAGTAATAAGGCCTTACACATAAACTTGACCTGCTCGTTTCGGCATCTCATACATAAGTGAGATGATCCAGCGAGCTGGGCTAATGCGGCGAACAACCATATTATATGAAAAGCAGTGAGACGCTGAACTAGATATATTTATTGCAATGTGGAACGGCACTCGTGTACAGCCCTACAGCGCACCTGTTTGGACCGACTCCCATTAACGCTGTTGGTTTTGAACCTTTGCTGCGATAAGGAAAAAAAAACTTCGAATGTTTTTTTTTTAATAGCCTATACTATCCCACTGCTAGGCAAAGACCTCCGCCAACTCGAATGAAATATATCCAAATAAACAAAAAAAATTGTAACAAAAGTGAATCTTAAAAACATGTTTGCGACTTTGTTAAAAATTTATCGATGTCTCTAAAACATATCAAAACCAAAACGTCATTGTAATAGCTCTATGTTGTATCGAAGAGAAATCCAATAACATCAACGCGACGCGTTAATGAGAGTACCGTCCCGAACAATCAACTTAACACGGAGGTCCCTTTAACAAACGACGCGGGCGCTCAGTCACTCGTTATCAGCTTGTCGATAGCTCAAACTTTACACACGGACAAACAAAGAGAACTTCGCATAGACGAGACAATCGGCAACAATGAGACCGCACTGATGTCCAGTACAGATGACGTGCTCATTGTACACCGACATCTGTTCGCGCTCGAGTTTAAAGGTTTTCAGACACCCAAATAGGAATTGAAATGGAAGATGAATCAGATCTAAGTCTCGTGACGCCAGACTGTGGAAATGTGGCTTTATTTAATCTTTACAAAGTTTACCTGAATGGAAACCAGCTGGGTTGTGGTCTGGTGTGTGACTACTGTTAAGAACACGATAAACACATTTTTTGGGCATAAGTAATGAGTTCTTATAATTACAGAAGTTTTCAGTAAGGATAGCCAGATCACTTCTAACGAACTACTTGTATCGTAGCAATGCGTACATTTTTTTCGTGACAAAAGCTGACACGGACATAGATATTTTTACAAACATTTATTTATCTTTTCCAACATTCAAATTTCTTTTCAATTCATAAATATTTACGAATGGACAGCGGCCTATGTTTATATATTTTTCCTGTCCATAGGTTGCAGTAGGCGTTCTTACCGGGAGTGCCCCCTACCCATCCACTGTGAATAGTTTATTTTGCTGACAACTAATGTGTATTGTGAACACTTGTTTCTGTTATAGCTTGTTATTTCATGAAAAATATATTTATGTTAGGAATCCACTTGTATTGTATATATAATCGCTTGATATTTGTGGGCGCTGTTTTGTTAACTAAGAAATCAAAGGTACTTTGGTAACCCACAAACTCGTAACAATGGAAAGATATTTTTTTCTGCTGAATATCTCCTGATCTGTTAAAGATCCTTTGGAGTTAATACTTGAATCGAGAGGTATATACATTGGCACAAGTTATGATAAGCATTAAATTTATATATTCCGAAAGCAATATAGAACCGAGCGCCCCGCTGGATGGACGAAGCGATTAAATTGTAATTACTATCAAAATAGTTGAGGTACAATGGAGTTTGTCAGTAAATTTGTGAGGTAAATTGAATGTACAAAGCAATGCCGCTAGATAGAAACACTCATCTGAACCTATTTATAATTAATACTCATCAAGACTATTTCAAAAAGTTCAAACACGATGGGGTTGTCTTATTAACCCTTCAGATACCGTCAATTAGAGACACAATAGTAAGACAATAGATGCGCGGCCACCGGTGGTCGCTTGGGGATTCATGAATTAAGGATTTTTAATTTGCAAGATTTAATCACAGACAAACATCGGCACAGGTGAAACTAAATAAAAGCATGTAATAATAAATAATTTAACATCTAATTATCATAGTTATTTATTCTTTTACCTGACAGCGACAGTGTTTAGGATTGTCACAAAAACTAATATGATGACTTATAAAAATTATATATTAGAATAAGTTCCAATCAGCAGCCTAGTGTATTATGCTTCTTTAACTTTATTGGATTAATTATTTTGATGGTAGAGCGGGCAAAAGCATGTCAGCCATACTAACTCAAGGGGTAAGTGTAGTAATTTCTCAAGAAACACAGATGTGCAAATTGTTAAATAACATTATTTTTCTAAAGAATCTCCTCTTCTAATATTTTTATATGTTGAACTTTTGTATCCAACTGTATTCCAGACAGGAGCCTATTTTTTATATTTTCTAATTTTCTCTACCTTAAGCTAACGATGAATCGAAAATCAGGAGGCCAATTCGTCTTGCCATCTTTTTTTGGACTTACTGCATCGCCAGTTCGTCAGTATCCATTGGCTTCCAGGATATTTTCTTTTTTTTTATACTGTTATTATTGGCAGTGATCAGAACTTTTTATCTCAAGCTACAAAGCATAACAAAACACAACCGAACCATATCTTCACAATATCACCAGGTTTCCACACATACACTGCACTACCTAGCTATTATTAACATTACCCACGCAAACATTAAGAGGGGGTACATTTTGCAATTCAGATTCCTATATCTGCAGGGAGGGTGTGTGCAAATCATTATAAGAGCGGGCAGTGCCTACGTATGCCACAATCCGTCATCAAACATTACGCTATTGTAATCGGGAACATTCGCTTGTGTTACAAAGGCTTTATTTATGTTCAAGAATATTTAATAAGCTAGAGAAAATAAGGTAATACAAATTTAGAATACACGGAAAACATTTTAGACAAAGAAGAAATGCTTCTTAGCTTGTAACCAAAGATTTAAGAGATGTCAATCTATCAACCTGCACAATGTCCACGTGGTGGACTGTTTCAATTATACGTATATCAACTATATCCAAGCATTGGGAACATTGTAGACTAGTTAGTAACCACTACACAAGAATCCTGATTCTGGCCACTTTTAAAGGATTTGTATTATAGCTATATATAGGCTAGCAGTTCCCAAAGTATGGATCGCGAGAAAATGTATAGTGAGCCCTTGTCGTAGTTTCGCCTAGCGTCGATGACGATAGTAAGTACTATAGTTTACTGACTAAGATTTTAACCAGTATGCAAGCTACTTGTTCTCATTTACTACGTCAGGCAGGGCACTTCATTAATTCACCTTTCTAACTTATATGCATTTACGAAAAATATTTAGAATATAATTAGTCACAAAAGGGGTCCATATAAAATATCCAGTTAAAATATTTTCTATTTGCAACGATGGCAGCTCCATGGCATACCATCTGTTTAATCACTAGAGAGAGACCGTGTCAGTTCTCATCAAATCTACTAAAGATTCAGGAGATACAGTGTGGTTGTTTGTTTGTGTAGAACTTTTCAATTAGGGAGATGAAAGGATGCACGTGGTCTAGGCTGGGGATGTTAGTTGTAATTTTTTTCAAAGTTTTCTCTTATTATTCTTCTCCGTGTTTCAGGAGTCTGGCAGTAAACTTGATTGTTTCATAAAGTTGTAAATGAAAAGGTTAACTAAAAGGTATATCTAAAATAGTTTATACGTTATGAATATGTATTTACTTGTAGTTTTTATAAGTATTTTATACTCTTTCAGTAGCTTTAAGTTTTCAAAGTTTTATTTTAATTGTTAGGTGGTTGCTACTCATTACTTTAATATATCCATGTTCCCTTTCTAAGCCACTACAGTCCAAGACAATTCAGAATCAATTGACGCCAACTCGAATGAAGACGTGCAACGCCATCCGATCCGTTTTACGATAGCTTACACGACTTCCCTTCAGGGATGAGACGTCAATCAAGCTGCTATACGGTCTCCGATATGGCTATGTGGTCATACAGTAGTGTTGTGTATGGCATTGTTGGTGAAGAGTAGAGTAGTACCTATAGTGAGTGTCAAGGTAACACAGGTGAAGTGCTGTTGACAGAAAACAGGATGAAATTAGGTTACTTTGAACTAGTATTTTCTAGCTGAGAAATGGTAAAGAAAGAAAAGTGTTTTCATGTGCACCCGACTGGTGTATAGTAATAGTTTATTAAGTGAGTTAGACGCTTGGGGGAGGCCTATGTCCAATAGTGGACGTCTTTTGGCTGATATGATGGAGATGATGAAGTGAGTCAGCACTGACATACTAAGCTAAGTGAAAGCCCAGAAAGCTTGAAAAAGCTATTGCTCGTAATAACTTTTGGTCCTTTAACAGAAAAAAAACTGCCTTATAAACTTATACAGGGAGGATTTACTGAGGGGACCAAATATTGTTTGAATAAATCGTCTATATAAACTTAAGTGGCTGTAGCGACATCTATGACGCTACATAAGAACTACAAAGAAAATACGAAATCCTGCATCGCAGGAATGGGCAGGGCACATTGCTCGCAGAACAGAATGATAGCCGTTGGGGCCGAATGGTTCTGGAATGGCGACCACGTACCGGAAGACGTAGCGTTGGTAAGCCTCCTAAAAGGTGGGCCGATGACCTGCCCGGTTGCGGGAATCTGATGGATGCGAGACGCACAGGACAGTTCATTGCGGCGGCACTTGGGGGAGGCATATGTCCAACAGAGGACGTCTTTCGGCTGAAATGGTGATGACGATGAAACCGTCTATGAGTATTCAATGAAGATTTCAAATGCCTTCAAATAGCCATGGTAAAACAATAGCATAACCACTCGAACGAGATTTTTAAATTCAGAGCTTTATAATATGGATATAAACTATATTCCCTCTGCCTGTAAAAGGGCCAATTACTTCCCATGCCTTCAGCTTTTAAGGTCTATACCATAGTAAACATAGATTTATCCGATACAAGACGTCAGTCAGTGGTCGAGTGATTTCCCTTCAGTTATGAGATTTCAATCAAGGAGCTATATACGGTCGCCATTAAGACCGTGTGCCTATAGAGTAGCAGATGTAAACTGAATAGCTTTGTTGATGAACAGAGAACATTGTGGTGCATAGTAAATGTCAAGGTGACACAACTTAGCGGATGTTGGAAGAAAATGACTTTTAAGATTAAAGAGTAACCTTACTGAACGAGTTTTTCATGAAATAGGGACCCTTTTTTATGGTGGGCAAAAATCATCTTATGAAAACCCCACTCTTGGGTGACTAAAAAACCACCCTGTTCCTTCTAGCCTCTTCATACCGGGGCCCAAGTTTCCTTTCGGATAACCCTGGCCCCAGTAAGCTTCGACCCAGATGGGCCCCTCCTGTTGCTGACAACTCCTAGAGGCGCGCGGCAACAGAGCGCGCCGTCGACGTCTAAATAGGGACCCTCAACTATAACGCGAGCGCAGTCTTCCTAAAACTACTATATCGTGACGTCATCATCACTACTTCAAACATTCGAAAACAGCGAGCCATACAACCAGCACTCACAACTTTTAAGGGTGTGCTGACCACCAGCAAGGCTACCTAGTCATACCTCGTCATCACCCTCAGCCTCATTAGCGAATTGGCTAAGCACACTGCACCTTCGACTAGACGTATGAAGAGCCATGAATAACATCTTCTGGTCGACGTAATAGTCAAGCAACTACTACGCACAGCACCGCTCTGACTCAATGGAGCCAACAGCACTATTCTAACTTACTGGAGCCAGCAGCATCAAGGCGACTCACTGGGCCATCATCGCCCCGACTCATTAGGGTATTATCCTGACTCACTGAGACAGCACTACCGCGACTCACTGAGGCAGGCACACAGTTTGGATTCACCTAACTATGCGGTTTCCGTTACCACTAGCCTGGCTCATATCACAATACATCAAGAACCATTGATCTCCGATCACTATTGATCTCTCTATGACGTCATATAGGAACCAAACTACGAAATTCTGCATTGCGATAATTGAGTTCTCCACGCTATTTGGACATCTACACCAGCCTGAAATCATCTAAAGGCCAGAAGTCCAGGTCTCGCTAACACTCATATGGTCAGAAGATCTCGATCTCTTCAATGGAGGTCGGCGGGACCACTTTGTTCCATATACCTAACTTTTTTATACATTATTAGCTAAGCATATCATCTTAAATTTCACCCCAGTCGCTGCAATCCGAATATTTTGATGAGTTTAAGGCTTCACAGGCACTGGATAATTAATTATTGACCCAAAAATTAAATTATACAACTTGTTATTATTACAGTACTGAAATGTTTAAGCCAATTTAATAATTTCCCGTAGTTTTTGAACACACCTTTCGTTGTTATTTGAATATTCATGGGATCAACTAGGTACTGACTGAATTTAGCTACTGAAATGCAATTCATTAGGTTACTTAATTAAATGTTAGGGACGGGGTTCGATGGCGTTATAACTAATACAATTGGAATGCCGCAACCCCCGGACCTATTTTATTTCACTGATTCAGTCTCAAATTGAGGATGATTTGACGCTAATAAGTATTGTAATGTATCTGTTATTTGAATGACGAGTTCGGTTGTCTGTTTGTAACAAATTAAGTTTCCTAATTCCCGTTTTGATCTCATTGTAAAATGATTTTCATATCGACTGGAATGTGCGTTCTTCTTATAACGGAAAATGAACATTAGAATTTCAATTAAGAGTTTCGAAAAAAAGAGAAGCTATGAGAATTTTATGAAGTTACGCTTCTAATAGTATTAGTAACATGCTTGCGTTCCTGAAATATCTAGGTGGAGGTGTAACCTATAGACAAATGTCTTAAGATAAAGAAGAGTAATTGAAATCCCACAAGCTAAGTATACCTAGCTAGTCCAAAAGAAAACTTCTTAATTTCAGAAAAAACATTTATTAATATGAGCACAATATTGCTCTAACTACGCAAATGAGCCGTCTGTCTGCATCAGCCATGTTTACCCGTGTATGAAGTCCACTAAAATTTAACAGTCTGTTAATTCAATGCCCTGCGAAGCCAAGCGGTTTGCGCAGGCGCCAACAAATCAAGTTTGCCTCCCGTATCCCTAGATAATTTGTTCTAATTGAAATTCAAGTCATTGACATAGCCATCGGAGGTAATCAAATTTCTAGAAGCATAGTACGGACACTCTATGTTCTGGACTCTGTGGATGTATGAAGTGGGCGCTGGATTATTGACGAGACGGAATTTAGAAGCTATATGTTTTACAGCTTCCTATTGCTATCTATTTAAAGGCGATGGATTGGAAAGGACTCCTTAATTTTTTTCATAAGACAATTTCATAGATTAACTTTATACAAGGTGTAAGGGACAGACCTCCGCAAACTTTAAAAAAAAAATCAGCCTCGCTATACAAATTGTCCAATCAACTAAAAACATCAGTCTCAGGTTTTCATTCTGTTTGAAATATAAAATAGCATAGTCGGTCTTACAATGTACCCACTGTTAGGACTCATGCCTCCTGTCTAGTATAGGGAATGAGCCGTAATCTACCACGCGGGTGGATGTCACATGTCTTCGAGTTTTAGGTTCTTAGACATGCCGGTTTCCCCACGATGTTTTCCTTCACCATTTTGAGAGCAGTGGCGATGGAATAAATTACACAAAGTAATGCTGTGCAAACCTAGCCAGGCAGGTTTGCAGCCGCAACCTACAACTCATAAATCGGGTTCCGTTACCACTTGGCCACCACAGATCTAAAATATAGGCGAGTAGTAATATGTAGGAATTACTTACTTGTTGATAAAACCGATTTTAAACCGAGTTAGGAACATTATCATTGTTGTATCAGAACTTATGCCACCATTTTTTTTCAGCTTCGTCTTTGTGATGCTGTAAGATATCATAGATATATCTCTATTATAAGTACGTGGAGCGGGAGATAGTGTCAGACTCTTACTGACTAAAAACCCATCCCGTTCCTTCTAGCTTGTATACGCACTCACAAGCTGTTTGTAATATTAATTTTAGGTAAACTATAATTGCTCTTATGAGATTTTTTCTTTTTTAAACTTCACTTTCGAGTAAAACGAAACTGCTGCAACCTACAACCTCGTCCGCTTTCCTTATAAAGATTCAGTCAGTCTGCAATCTAGACTAAGATTTTTCTTCGGAAAAACTTACGTCGCCGTCGTTCATTAGTAAGGGTGTGTGTACAAGTGCTTGTACACAGTTCTGTGTCGTGGCCTCATAAAAAGACGACATAGTTCAGCACTCAATGCAATACCAGTTAATGATGTATCATACCGTTTCAGCAAGGCCTGGATACCGTACTGAATGTGATACTGGAGTAGCATTTAAATTAATGTGTTCTTAAACCGCTCGATTTTTTACAAGCTTTTGTTTAGTTTCATCTGTCCCGATGTATGTCTGCAATCAAATCATGTAAATTAAATTTAACCCACTTCCCGGTTACCGATTGAGCTGAAATTTTTGCAAGCATGTGTAAATCAGATGACAATGCAAAATTATTAGGAGAAGGAGCTAATCTGATGATGGAACCGGAAGTTGGCTATAGGAACTTGGTAGTTAAACGACACAACCCCATCGAGTTTGGGCTAGTGTGATTCGTCTTGACGAGTATTAATTATATAGGTATACTGAGCTATAAAAGCTTGCTATGAAAAAAAAAATATTTTCATTAAAACCGTGTTTCGTTTATTTTAAAATCTGATCTTGTATCATTCAGCAAACAGTTAAAAAGGTAGTAAGGTAATAGCTAGAGTGTTAAGTGTTCTGGAAAAGGACCGGCGGTACTTCACAACGGGACACCTTATAAGCACAGGTCCGATCGTGTGTTGAGAAGGTCTGCAGCCACCTAAAGGCCGGTGCTGTATAATACCATCTAGTAGTTTTAGACTCAGTGGAAAGGCATGCGAAGATGCTAATTGGTGATCCAGATTTGGTGAACACCAATCTACAAAGGCTGGAGTACTGCCGAGGCGTGCGCAGGAATTGTACATGACTTGATTCCAGCATCACGTCTCTACCATCGAACATCACGACATAAGGCGAGTGTCTATCCTTATGTTGCCTCTACGGTTCGGACTAAGCGTTTCGCCACGTTGTTTTACCGGGTACATCGAAGGACTGGAACAATTTGCCTGTAGCAGTCTTCCCGTTCAATTATAATTTGGGTTTCTTCAAGGCTAGAGTGAATACGTGAATAGACTCATAACAAACCAGTCCGCTTTATCATCAACGATTGCATCACCGTAACGACAGGTTTTTGTTTGTGTTACCTAAACCAACAAAGGATTAACTAGAAAAGATACAAATATCAAATCTGAACGAACGATCCTGTGCATCTCGTATCCATCGGTTTCCCGCAACCTTCACCAGGTCATCAGTCCACCTTGTTGGAGGCCTTCCAACGCCGCGTCATCCGATACGCGGTTGCCACTCCAGAACCTTTCGGCCCCAAACGGCCATCTGTTCTGCGAGCAATGTGTATCTTACTATATAATTTTAAAATTCTTGTATCCATAACCAAAACTACCCAAAATAAGCAAAAAAAAAATCTTCTTCTCAATATTTAAATTTTTATTTAGAAATATCAGTATCCTTATCCAGATTCTAAATTTCATATCCATAACATCCCTGCAAGTAATGTCACTAAATACAATAATAAAATGCTTCTTTTGTGAAACATAGGCCCCACTTTAAATGCCATAAACACTAGCGCTTTACCTTGCTTTAACCTTTAGAAACATTGATTTTCAACACTAGTGACTGCTTAATAAGCATCGTAAGACATCGTTCTAGGTCTTATAACATATTTAGTAGGATTCCTAGTCCCTAGTTAGGAAGTAATCAGAAATCGGTTGCGTTCTACGAATACCATTAGGCGCCTAATATAGACACGGTTAGTTTTCAGGTACTTTTTGATCGTCACGAGCGTGTGTTTAGTGGAAATGGATACAAAAAATGTTCACGTATGCACAGGGAGTGGATGATTTGATACTGGTTCTGTAGGAATCAAATATTCAACGGTAGCTTGAATCTGACACAAGACACACGTAGAAATTCTTTCCAAGAAGAGAACACTGGCTGCAAATTACAACCTTATGTAAATGTGGATTCAATCGTTAAAAGTTCCGATTTCCGGCCACCGTAGACGCAGGCTCGCGGACGGCGAGCTATGGGTAGCTCGCTGTCCGATCGTCCGGTAATGGACCGAGTCTAAGACGTCGACGGCGCGCACTGTTCCCGCGCGCCTCAAGGAGTTGTCAGCAGCAGGAGGGACCCAGCTGGGTCGAAGCCTACTGGGGACAGGGTTGTCCGTAAGAGAGCTCGTGCCCCGGTATGAAGGCTAGAAGGAACGGCGCGGGGTTTTTAGTCAGTAAGAGTCTGACACTGTCTCCCGCTCCACCCAAGAGCGGGTTTCGTCAAAGACGATTTTCCCCGTCGACAAAAAAATAAAAATCGTTAAAAGTTCAGTTGGTCACTTATGTTAGCTTTTTAAAAAATACCTCCCATTTTACTTTTGTTAAAAACAGAATATCGATTGTATTATTATACCTAAAAGATTTAAAAAAGGAACGCGACCGAAAAAGGTTCAATGTCATCTACCAACGCCACCGTTTTCCTATTGGTAGATGACATTGAACCTTTGGTTACCTTTGGAAGGCCTCCAACAAGGTGGACCGACGACCTGGTCAGGGCCGCGGGAATCCGATGGATGCGTGACGCACAGGACCGGTCGTTGTGGCGACGCTTGGGGGAGGCCTATGTCCAGCAGTGGACGTCTTTCGGCTGATATGATGATGATTGAACCTTTGTCGGTCGCGTTCAAAATTAAAATTAAAGCATACTTTATAAAAAAAAAAAACAAATTGACATTGAACAAATTGCAATATGAACGACGATAAGCTATATTTTATGTACGCGGGCGAAGCCGTGGGCAAAAGCTACAATATATTATTATGTTATTTATACCTAACTAGTAACTCTTATGCTAGTTTAGAAATAAAAAAATACTAGTTCCATAAAAAAAAACTGTTTGTTTGCAATAAAACAAAATGTTATTGAGACGTCTTTATAAACAATTTGGAAAAAAGGTAAGACATATCCTCAAATCTCACTCTGCTTTTGCTTATCGTTTTAGCTTTAATAAGTACCACTTGCCGATGTCATGGTAAAAATATGAGAAACTAAGCTAAGGAGGTGGACTTCCAGTTTCCTGCCTTTCTTTCTTTGAATCAAGAAACGAGGAAAGAAACTAAGATCACTTCAGTCTATAGGCCTTAAGTCCGCAACCTTACCTAATTGTACCCAACCCCAGCACAGACAACACTAACCCTTATCCAATCAGCACGGCGAACAAACCGCGCAAAATAAACTATTCCATTAAAAAAAAGCTCCAAATCCCCCTACATAAGCCGAAAGTAGGTGCGGTGATATCGGCGCGGTTGACTCGCGCGGGGTGTCAGCGGCCCATACGAACAGGTTGCTAGATTTACCAACTATTTTTACGTGTCCCGCGCTGGTGATGCGACACGTCACACCTGTTGTTGGTCGTGGTCGCACTTACAATAGTGCAGTGTGTTCACTTTTTTTGCGGTGTTTTAAAGTAATCGATAGTTTTTTTTTTTTTTTAAATAGTGACAGTAGCTTCATATTTTATTTCAGGCTATGTAGGTGGGCGGTAAACCCACATAACGCCCAGTTCTAATTGTATTAGATGAGAGACAATATTAATCAATATTTGTCTCTCATCTAATACAGGATATCTATTTCGGGATATCTATTTCGGAATAAGTATATATTTTGATGATGATTTTTGTTTTTTGCTAAATAAAGCCCTCATTTCTGTATATAAATATATACATCTTAACTATTACATATTATAAGTGAATAGGTACCTACCTATATATACAAACTGAAAATAATCATATGTACAAACGGGTAGAAAAAGAACTCATTGACTATCAAAAAATTCTTTCGAAAAGTACCAGGAACGCAGGCAGCAACGCTGCATTGCAATGCTGATTCGTTGACCGAAGAAAAGCCCAGCTCTCTGGACACGCGAAGAGTCAACCAGCTGTTTGCTGATATACCGAACTACGCCATGAGCTCTCAGCCCCCATGGCCCTAGTGTTCCAATCCTAAACGGCTCAAACATATAACTTCTGATGAAGTTATTATATTTACGCTGTTTGAGGTTTTCTGCACTTGCAGCAGCCGCCGCAGCAAACCCTCGTACTCTAGACGTGTGCCCCACTTGCCAACCCAATTTCCAAGGCATTACAGTAATCCCGTCTGACCTCTTCCCATCGTCACATGCCATAACATTGGATTCTAAAACAGCTGGCACCTTGGTGACAACACTCTCAAGGCTCAGATGATGTCATTAATAGTGGCATGCCGTACTATCTGTCCAGCGCTCCTACTGCAGGATAGGCCGTGGTGTCCGAGGCGATCGCCTACTTGCGGGGGCATTGATACCTATGTGGAGCACAAGAAGCCCTAATTAATTAGCAATATCAATTCAATGCCTCAAAGATGGGTCAAAAATAAACTTCTTTTTGATTTCATTATATACCATTGATTACGTTTTATTTTTCCTGAAAAGCATCTTAGGGAAAATCCAGCCTACGCACTACCTAAGTTTACAAAATCAATGGACATCAAAAGTGTAATATTGCTTTATACACCTACACGAGATTTCGCAGGCAATTACTAGTTAAAGAGAAAATATGAAGTTACGCATCATTTTTTCATTACGTTCAAAAATCGACTTGGGCGCATCACTAAAGCCGAGTACACACACGCAGTGATACCGAATGATTCGGTATCGCATACAGTGCCCAATTAAACAGTTTTTGCTCCTGTGCACATTTGTAGCGGGTAATGTCGGGCGTGTTTATGCGATCGCCCATGAATACAATGACCGCTTGTGGTACCTATATGTAATGGTTTTTGAAACTAATGGTTTACGAAAGAAATTCCACTGTCCCAGAATATATATATTATAATATGATGATGTTGTTGTTGATGTCCGTATTGTCGAAATATTTGCTTTAATTTGATGATGAAAACCGCGATGACCCCGTACTGGAAGACAAAGCGTCGGACGCCTCCTACAAGGTGGACCGATGACCTGGTGAAGGTTGCGGGAATCCGATGGATGCGGGACGCGCAGGATCGATCGTTGTGGCGATACTTGGGGGAGGCCTATGTCCAGCAGTGGACGTCTGTCGGCTGAAATGATGATGATGATGATGATAAAAAAATTGGTAAGTATAGCGCTATTCGAAAAATACCACAAGCAGAATTCATATTTACCTTCTGTAAAATCTGTATTTGCCGAAAATGATCTACCTTTTTAGCTTGAATTGATGTACCTATGTAGTTATCAAAACAAATTAGATATGACAAAACTAACCCACAAGTTAAGCTTGACGTTGACGATAACAACTAGAAGTAAAAACTGTCCATCGCTAAATACTTTATCAAAAATCGAGTGCTGAATTGAGTTAATGTTACTTGTGTTTTATTTCATTTTAGAAAAAGGGTCATTCATAAAATATTATATAGATACATATATACTACCGCTCATGTTTTACCGTTAATCATAATAATGATAATGGGTTATCGTTGATAGCGTTTAGTTCTGATCGAGTCCGTCAAAGTGGAAAAAAAGTTTAAGTTCTTACATTAACTAGATAATTTGCAAACTGCCTAGGTAATCTCAAGACAAACGGCCAAGCATATTGTAAAGTTATAAAACAGGTTCTTTATTTGAATTAAAACTATGTAAAATGTATTTTAATTATTTACAAAGGATTTTGTGCCAATAAACTATTATTAAACCAATATATATATATCTAGTTTGATAATATTTTAGGCATGAAGAATAAACATAGTTTGGGGCTAGAAACAAATATCTGTGCTTCTCGACACTAGACAGACATTCAGTCCACCCAGGAGGTTGATCTTGCAACCCTACTTGAACTATTTATAATAAAGTACTGGAAATAATAGGTACAGATAGCGAAAAAAAAAACTATATCCGTTGCGCAAACCTATTACTACACCTTTGTTAACACTAATAAGCTACTGAGCAGCATCACTCAATCATGCATCAGATAATACGCAGTTAAGTTAAACACACTCATCTGATCAACTATTTAAATGCAATCTCGGCTAAAATCGCGGTAAAATCAGGAAGGTGCCAATTTAAACCGTCCCGTCAACTGTTCATCAATCTGTCAGTTTAACTGATGAACTGATGAATTAAATTCCGTGTAAAACTCGCATGATCGACGTAAAACTGATGTGCGAAATTTAATTAAAATATCAACTAGTTTGAGCTCAGCCTGATGAAAATGCGAATAAGGGACGGTAATTTTATTGTCACTTTACGGATTTGGTTCGAAAGCTATTCTGGCAGTGGGCGGTTTAAACTGGTTAGTAGGTACTGTCCGAGCAGCGCATTTAATGTAGACATGATCAAATATGTAGCACTGTGTGGAAATTGTATGTTCGTAGTCGACTGTCAGAGAAAATGAAACTTTTCAAACCACAACGCTTTTACTTTCCAATTTCAAGTTTTCCAAAATGAATTCACTTGATGCACGAGCAAGACGTTTCGCAATATCAAATGCGATTTTGATACAATTTCTGCAATGAGTGATGGCCATACAACAAGTTGTCGACAAGCATGTTGACTGTTTTTGCTCATTATACTGACGAATTTATTGCGTCACGCCTCAGTGGGCAACAGTGCTAAGCTCGTATATATCTTAGGGTCAGAACACATTGTTCTGTAGGTGATATTGCGTTCTGGACCACTGGGATATTTTACTATTAATTTATGAGTGGCTACAAAAAAGTGTAAGTGGTTTTGCGCTATTGAATGGTAATATGAATATGTTATGGGTAAAGTCGGGGTTGTAGCTTACACACATAGCTTGAACAAAAATAATTCAAGTTTAAATCTTCGTCCATTTTAAAATAGGCACAGGCCGTTTGTGAATTAAATATATTTTAGAAATGGAACCCAAATTCATATTCAGCACAACTGCAGCCTCAGACTATAAAGACTAGTTATTTTAAGTCATTATTGATTGATAACTTAAAGGTCAACTTTAAGACGGCGTCGTCATAATGAAAGTTTGCACATTTAAATTACAATGTATTTATCGTACAATTGCTTGATATTTTCTCTACTATCGTTTTTCTCAGTCTATTTTTACCGTGGATACCTTTTTACTCAATTTATACATTTCTCGATCTGCGTGGGTCAGATCTGACTTCGGTAAATAAACTGTATGAAATGGTGTTGCTATCATTAGAAATGTTTACTTACGTCTTTTGTTTGATTTCGGTGATGGAAATAGCTAAAAGATGCGAAAGCCAGCTATTAATAAATGTCGAAATAGATTGCTTATTAACTTTTGTTTTTGACATGTAGTAACGAATATCTACTGATCTTTGATTTATGATCGAATGTGTGTTATTGTTGAAAAAGAAAGCTGTTTTATTTTTCTTCTGATTTATGGCAGCTCATGTTACCTTTGTTATCGCGCGATATCATTAGATCTCATTCAAAGTACGACACCTACTAAATTCGTCCTGCGACTTGGTCGCACAGAAAGAGATGGTTATATTTTAAATACTAATTCAACCCATAGCCAATTCTGAGAAACAGAAAGTCGACCTCCCATACTAATATTGATTAGCTGATGACAAACTTATACGGAATTTGTTTTTTTTTTTACTTCCTGCAATATCTAACATTACAACCCAGTTCATCATCATCATCATCAGCCTTTTTAATGTTTCCACTGCTGCGAATCAGCCCTTCTCTCTAGGAAAGGGAATGGGCCGTTATCCACCACGCGGGCCCAGTGCGGGTTGGTGAATGTCACATGTCTTCGAAATTTTGGTTCTAAGGATATGCCGATTTCCTCACGATGTTTTCCTTCACCGTTTTGAGAGCAGTGGTGATGAAATAAATTACACAAATTAATGCGCCTGGCTGGGTTCAAATCCACGACCTACAACTCGTAAGTCGGGGCCATTACCACTTGGCTACCCAACCCAGTTCACCCTATAAAAAAATTAAAAATAATTGATGCAGAACAAAACTTGTACCTACCCTTACATTATTATTTTTGGAGACACCTCGCACCATGACAACGCTAAGTACCTATTGAACAATCGCGTCGATTTCATTTAACCCCTAATAACTTATGCTTAGAGCCAGAGTGCCAAATGGCTTGCAATCCCGTCTTAAGGTTCAGACGCTCCGTTTCAATCTCAGAACCTAATAGTTCCCTCTCAACTTGAATTAGACCTAATAGGCTTATACTACCTGCCGGTGCATACATCAAAATAGCATTAAAGCAGATGCGGTTATATATACAACACCTTAGAAAGCTATAGGCGAAGCCGAGTCCACCATAGTTGGGAATAGGGAATAATTTAATCCCGTAAACGTAGACGCAAATACGGCATCCTTCCACCCCGGGCGATTGATTTTTTTTCTAGGAAATATGGATTTAGATAATGCGCTTTTCTGATTACCTATTTGTTAGATCCATGGTACTTGTGACTTTTCCGCCGAATTTATGCATATGGAAAATAATTTTAGTTTTCAATTGTTTTCTCTTATCTCCGGTGTATTTCTATTTTGTGTTGTAAGAGTCCTAAATCGGAAGTGGAAAAGCACGTAATCAATGTCAACTATTAGGTGGTGATCTCCCTAAAAAGGAAAGATGAAAAGTTAAATACTTTATTTTATCGTTTCTGTTTATTAAGTTTTTTGCGTTTTGCAGTTTAGAGTGGCACTGTGACTTTCAAAATAAAAAAAAATTTAAGACAATTTAATTTTGCGGGCTATCTATGAGGATCCCCCGTAAAATAAAATCCCGCGGGATCAACAGGATTGCTGACTTTGATCCCGAAAGCGTGCGGGATCGCAATCATGTAGCTGGACAAGATTCTCTAGTTAGGAAAAGGCAGGCAGATTGATTGTTCGTGTAAAAGTCGTGTAAAAGTTAAAAAAAAGAACGAAACAGAAGGTAAATCACATTTATAAAGAGAAAGGGAAAACCAATGGTGGATAATACGTATCAGAAATGAAGTCGCAAGAATGAAATGGGAAATAACGAGAACAGATCTGACTCACTGAGGGATTAAAGAAGACCGACACTTGGCAGGTTATTACCGATACTATACACATACATCAGGCTTACATTCCTAAGTAGCGGTTGTAGGGTCAGCAGAGGTGTAGGTACTTCGTTGTGCATTCACGGTTCATCGGTTGTCGTCGACTACGAGAGAGTTCGCCTCACAGAGGGCAGGGGGCGCTAATGCAAATATAACGCAGATCTAGACTTTGGGGTTGTCTAATAAAATGTTGTCTGATGCCATGATGAAGGTTGCGGGAAACTGATGAATGCGAGTCGCACAGGATCGTTGTGGCGACACATGAGGGAGGCCAACAGTGGACGTATAGGTATTTATATTTTACTTTTTCTGGCGCAAACGTGAGACATGTTACTTTTTATTTCTTTTGTTTGTCTTTTTTTTCTACAATGTTTTGTGCGCCAAAATAAATACTTTTCTTTCTTTCTTTCTATATCGGCAGCAATGATGATGATGATGATGATGATGATGTCATGATCGGACTGTGTACCCTCGGTCTGAGTTTAGCAGCCGTGCTTGGGATCACAAAACTCTTAACAATTCCAAGGAAAAACCTAATTTCAAAGTAAATTCTCGCCGCTTTACAGACACAATACAAAGTAAGTATAAATAACTTAATTCATAGTCTTGAATTACTTTGGTCAGGGAAAGAAAAATCGACACTTTTAATAACATTTATAGTTTCGACTAGGATTTCACTGAATGAAATTGAAAACATTGATGTCGAATATTTTCACAACATACAGTAAAGAGTATAAATGAAAACAGATACCGTAGATAAACTCTAGCTACTGTATGTGTTCTACACTAGCTGTTGGCCGCAGTTTTACTCGTATCATTTTACTAAAGATGTTTCATATTTATTTTCTACTGGGAAGAAGAACAGATGCAGTCTTATCTACTAAAAATTTACATATTTTTTAACGACAGAAAGAACTAAGGCGACAGTCCGCTATTTTCTTATACCTACGCAGATAAAAAACGTGAAACAGGAACAAAACAAACCTTCGTTAATAACTGGTAAAAACAATGTTTTTTTTTTGTTTTAAACAAACGAATCAACTTTGTATAGGAAAAACCGTTTCATTCTAAATTACAAAAAATTCCATGAGTTTGTCGCGGTCGCCCAGTCGACGGAATTTAAAGCACAAGGATTGTATTTGGATTGAAACAGATTGATAAAAATGTTATCACATTTTTTGACGCGGCTAATCCCACCGCGTTTTGTTTGCCAGACAGATTTGATTAATCTCCCGACAACATTTCATCGTATATCAGCGGAAAAATAAAATATTTGCAGAATAACTTCAACTATAAAATAAATAAATATGCGCATTGTAAAGTAAATACAAATAACACTAGCTATGTGGACCTACCTCGAGGCAGCACGATCGCATTTATTAA
The DNA here is from genome assembly GCA_949319445.1 of Mythimna lalbum. NCBI lineage: Eukaryota > Metazoa > Arthropoda > Insecta > Lepidoptera > Noctuidae > Mythimna > Mythimna lalbum. Next base: position 37,031,978 of record OX439344.1, read on the forward strand.
CACTGTTTATATAAAATATCGCGTGCGCATACCCAGGTGAGACGACTCAACCACTGCAATATTAACACAACAAAAAAAAAACGCGAAACAATCTAAGAGACTTTATTGTTCCGCGAAATTTATTGCACACAATAAAACGTAGTGTAAATGAATTATTAACTATTGCTATATTAATAATTCATACGTTATAATGTTAGTGTAACGGAAAAGTTATTTTAAGTTTATTTTTACAGTCAGTGCAATTTTCACGCGGACTGCGTATGAAATAGAATGCCCTAATTAAAATTAATGTAAAATAAATTCAATTATGTACGTATAGTTGGCGGTATGCACAGTCTGTCATGATTATTTCCTAATAAGTAATACTTATTACGAGGCGTTTTTAAGTGAAGCGGAAATATAACTAATTTATGCAGGCGTTTATATCATAAACTTACAAACATTGTTACTTACTAGCCGGCGATTGCAATCATTACGTAATTTCTACACATTTTTATGAAGATATTTTATCTGTAACTGCTTTTTAATTCATAGCAGAACTAATGATTACTATAAACTTTTTATAGTTCCCGTATACAGGGTGGAACAAGCAATGAACGTAACAATGTAGTTGAAAACTATCGATGAAAATGTTCAGTGTCCAACAGACTACGTGGAACTCAGCTGGAAATATATCGTATTCGTTTAATCTATACGAATTAGTACTATACTAACCCATGCTTATAGTCAGAACGACACAACAGCGTCACCAAATAATAGAAAAACCCACTCGCTAATAAACTGTTAAATAGCAAACAGCTTCAAGTGTATTACGTACAAAAAGCATTGTTAAGAAAGTCGTGTTTCGATCCCACGGTGCTGCGGCGAGTTGTGCTGAATGAACGACGCCGAGAGGCGGGGCACTGCGCGCAATGTTTAGCTGCTTGAGACGTTGAAAAGTTTACAAGTGACAGCCTACTTGTAACGCAGACAGCTTAAATAACCCCTTCAGCATATCAAGTACCGTCGATTATGATTTATCCAACCTTGGCATCACTGACAGCCATCGATCGATACGACAATATATTTCTAGGAATTAAATGTATTCATTTCTCTTTAAACAGTGATTGTACGACGACATAACATGCCTTCCTCATTTAACACTTAAGATACCGTCAATTAGAGACACAATAGTAAGACAATAGATGCGCGGCCACCGGTGGTCGCTTGGGGATTCATGAATAATACACGCTTCTTATGTACTTGTTCTTAATACAACCTGTTTATGTCGAGAAATTGATACAAAAAACATAACCATTGATGTTTTTTTTTTACTTTGGCCCGATGTATGCAAGGAGTTATTAAGTTTAAAAATCGAGATAATGATAACCTGCTGTGCGTAGTAGGTAGCCACAAGGGAACCAGTCTCCAAGATATGCAGCTGATACACCTCAAAGTTATCCGTGTAAGTTTGTTTAAGAAATAAATAAGCTTAGCAAAATAGATGCAGCCTTCATGCAAGATACATGCGGTGCCAGTATTTTCTTTGACAAAACTTACTATAAAAAAGTTGGCAGGATCTAGGTATTGTATCATCACCTACAATGCAAGGGGAAATTTCACTCACGACTTGTCACACACAGAAAAAATAGTCATTTGTCCGGTTATCTGGGCATACGTAAAGTTCAAAAACGCACCAAAAAATGGACATGAAGGGCATTAGTCGTACGTAAAAAAAAGTCAGACGGGCTTGTATTTTCTGGGCACTGAGCAGGGAGTACCAACGCTGTTCCATTAGACGAAAACGAAATATGCGCTCAGAAGGTAAGCTCCGCCAAAAATGCTGCCCCATGTACGAATAAAAACAAAATCTCTCTGTGAATATTGATTAAATACGCACGTGGACTCGCCCTAGGGCGGGGGGTGCAAAAAAAATAAAATTAAAAAATATGCATAATAAAAATTTGGTCGATAACGATGCGTCCCTCGCGACGAGCGAGCAGACGCAGGCTGTGCGTGGGGTGGGGGATCGATTATTTTAGAAATTACAAATACGTTCACCATTAAAAATGCAGTTTGATACGCTTTTGTGTCCTTCTGCATTTCAAAGGAATATACTACAGCGGTCATGTTTTGCGGATCGCTATTTCAAACTCGAATATTTGCACCACACCTTCCCTTATTTTTTTTAAACTGATTTAAAAATCTTTGGAATAAATCATGCACCGCTCTTGTAATGTTCTTAATTAACGGAATGAAAAGTGAATGAAAATGTGCTGATACAATTGTAACCCATTTATTTGCGCACAATTTTAATGTTTTTCATTTTAAAATACAGTTTGATTGGAATGACAGCTAGTCAATTAAGTAGTAGAGATGTAATTTTAATTAACTGACAACAGCAGGATCTCCTGGTGGAATAACAATGTATTTACCTGCAGTTTGTTTCAATAGCGGGAAATATTATCAATTTCGTATTTGTGACTGCTTTTAATTCATGAATCCCCAAGCGACCACCGGTGGCCGCGCATCTATTGTCTTACTATTGTGTCTCTAATTGACGGTATCTGAAGGGTTAAATCTATTAGGTTAGCGAGAAAAAGTGGACAAATTGGTTGATGATTACATATATGCATTGTCCTTTCTTTTTACAAGCTTTCTTTTCAATGAGATCCCCTTATAGCCCAAGATTATAATAATCCAAGTTATCCCTACTTAATAACACGGATTTATAAGTAACTTAGTGCAATATCATTTCACATCTACGCAATTCATTCTATCGCGGATAGTGATCATTCTAGAAGACAATAATTCACGACTTGCGACTGGATGATAATTTTTATTAGTCAGGAGTTTGTGGCTAGGACGTAAACAACTGTATGGGTCAATCTCCAAGGGTAAGCAACGGTCGCTGAGACCGGGCTGTGAATGGCCGACCATCTTGATATACCAACACTTATCACTTATACATTATTTTTAGTGTAGGTATGCGAAACCTGAATATAGATTGTTCAGAATCAGTAACTGAATGGATTCCAATAGTTTTTACACCAGGTTATATTTTTTCCCAAAAATATTTAAAAAGGTCACAAGTTGGACACTACCGACACTAAGTACAACACAGGTCACGGCAGGTCATAGCAGGTATTAGGTGCCATCAAACTGCTGGGTGCAAGTGCAAAACAACCCCTCAGTCGCATCGATGGCCCGGTGACCTTGTATCTTTGCTGACATAACAAGCTAACTTTGTAATTTTTTTTGATACAGTTATGAAATTTTGTACATAGATTCTTTACAAGTAATGTTACCCGGGCAAGAGGATCATATAGTACACACCCAACACTGGACCAAACAAGGCGTTTCGGTTATCTAGACACACCTATCACGTGCGTTTTTCCGTGCATGTATCCGTACGCGCGTAAAACGTTTTATCTGGACAAACACTTACAACCACAAGACTCAGCCATTTACCTAACACACACAAAATGATGATTATGACTCTAAATAAGATTACATAGCATGTCAGTAATAGAGCAATTTCCAAACTGTTGTCGGTTGTTTATCAAGCCGTGTGTGAATGGGTCCTAAGTGATGACGTGTGACGTCATAGGAAGCGCCGAGCGCCATATTAGGGGCTCTGATGAGTGTGTGGGCCAGTTCCGATTGACACAGAGCTAGCAGGAGTTGCACACTGTGGCAATGCGCTTGGTAACCGCTCGATCTTAGATGATTGCCATTCTGACTTAAGAGGATGCAACTCGACATACATTTCCACTGTTTTTCATACTACCACTCTTACGCGATTGTGACGCATTTTTCATTAGATATTTTGGAAACACTGTTTCTTGTGGGTATTCAATTTATAAATTTGTGTCGAACTAATACAGTAAAGACCTCTAAAAATCTGCTAATTTGCATGAAGTTTGTCACTTCATAATTTACTCAAAAATTCAAAAAAGTATAACATTAGAAACCTTGCAAATTTTTATCAAGATTCTAAATAACGACCATTTTTATCAAAAACTTTGAAGTGTTTAAAAAAACACGTATTTACTCGAATATTTTACTAACTAGCAGAGCTAGCTAACACAGTTTTCAGACGTTATCTCCCTTTTTTCTCGTTGCGTTTTCGTCAAACATCGCATTTTATTGCATTAGATGTAGTAACAGGCTTTTAAACCATTCTCGATATTGACGATAGGCGAGTGGAAAAGCATCCTCTTAACGTCGGTTAGCTGTTATATTTACTATGTGTAGTTTAGAATGGACTGTAAAAAGTAAAAACATAATAGTTTTTGTTTTAAACACTAGCACCACATTATTTTAATTTAATTAGTTAATCGCTACCTAACAGCAGCGATTAACTTCCATGGTCAAGATTACAATTACTCCACGAATAACTGCAACGACCCAATTGCGACGCAACAAAAAGCAATCAGCCGTCCGATAGTCGCAGGCGCACGTGTCATATGCATGCGATTCGTCCGGAAACTTGCGCTAGTCCATAATGGTCGTACTCCTTTATTTTCAAGTATTAAATAAGTGCCCTAATAGACGCATCCGCAGCCTGTTCCTGCCGTCGTACAAAGTCAAATTGGCGTTTGTGCGACTGAAGCGAATTGAAGAAAACGGTGCCGTCAAGGACGCACGCGACTTGCGATTAGCGCAATTTGCGACTGTTTTTATATGCGTCAATGTTTGATTCGAGAGTTCCGCTGCAGCGCGGCTCAGGAAACGATTACTATTACCATGTCCTTTGATGCGGCGTGTTGAGCGGGAGAGTGCATTATGGCCCCTCTTGTTTAAATCAATAACACTGCGGTGGTCTGGCTCAATGAAACATAAAGCATACCATTGACACGATAGGTGAAAATGTAAATAAATAACTATAAAATCAGAAGGTGTCAAAATCAAAACCCGCACTTCATCAAAACAAATACAATTTTCTTTCTTTGAAGTCGCTCGGTCGCAATCACATTACCAATTCATTACTTGTGTAGCGGAGGTACTCCGTCGTCAGAATTGTAACTTCCTTGAAACATAAATTTGCATCGCCTGACCTGTTATAATTATTATTTGTATCGCCATGCAAGACAAGCAGTATTGAATCGATTATCTATTGGCGTGGTGTGGTGGCCATTGGTGTACTAATGGGTGTGCCAGCTGGTGCTACCTCCTCAGTTCTCAGGGTAATTCTAAGATAATAACATTAAAGTGATTTTATTAGAAACTTGTGAGTTTCCACGAATCGATTACAATTATCGAGGGTGGGTGGGTGAAATAGGGTAGTTTACAGGGTCAAAATCACTAAATTTTTTTGTCCGTGTTTTTGATTATAAAAAATATTGGTCACGTATTTTTCCTTTTTTCGATCAAACAAAAAATAACAACAATATAGCCTATACTTTTATCATTTTAGGTTTAATTTACAAATAAAAAAAAACGTGACCCTTATTTTTGAGTAATCTTAACCCTTTAGATACCGTCAATTAGAGACACAATAGTAAGACAATAGATGCGCGGCCACCGGGTGTCGCTTGGGGATTCATGAATTAAAGACGGACTAATTAATTTTTTTTACGGCATTTTTTTTAGCCTATTATATTGTTGCGTGCCTTTATTAACTATGTTCTAGTTTCTATTTATTATTCGCAGGACAACAAATGTCATGTGTGTCATTCCATCACTTAGGTTATAGGTCTATCCGTGTGCTAAATTTCAATCAAATCTTTACAGCCGTTAGAGCGCCAAAGAGTGGGTAACAGAGATACACACATACATACAAGTTTTCATTTTCATAATATTAGTGTGATTTTTAGCTTTGTCCCCGTACTCCGCAAACAGGCTTCAAAAAAACGCTTGAAGCCGCTTCAAGCTTCTCCGGCCACAAGCTTTTTTATTTTTATTTTAAATAGATACGGGAATCGAAACATGAAAGTGAGAATTTCCCAAAACTATTTCAAGGAAAGTAGGTAAGGCAATATCAAAATTAAATACACTCGAAAAATTTACCTTGAAATAAAGGGCAACAACATTTTACAAACGTATTAAATATTATATACTAGCTACTACCAGCGGCTTCGCCCTCTTGGAAATAGGTTACTCTATACAATCTTTGGCAACGCGTTTCATCCCTTTAGGGGGTAAATTTTGGAAAACCGTCTCTTAGTGCTCGTCTACCATCGATGACCCATGTAAAGAAGTTCTTTACATCGTCATCGATGTCTCCTAAGCCATAAAAGGTAACCTTGAGCAAAATTTCACGCTTCTAGTCCCAGTAGTTTCGGCTGTGCGTTGATATGTCAGTCAGTCAGTTTCTCCTTTTAAATGTACATAAATAGGTTTTACAACGTTTGACACACATTACATATTGTTTGTGAGTGTAATTTCAACTCGGACTTACAGACTTTAAAAAGATTTCAATCCGACGGCGACTTAATAAAAATATGAATTATGAATCCGTGCCCTCCTCGAAAATGTCAGATATCGCATTACGTTCACAATTGGCAATATGGCCAATACGACGAGCTATTTTTATTTTAAGACTCTTTCCTGTAACTTCGTACAAAAAAAGAAAATGGAATACAACGTGCTTACTGACTCGAGCGTTATAGGAAATTGAAACTATAGAAGGGTTGTGGTAGCTTGGAATAGTAAATTTTGTTTGTTTGATGAACTTGTAAGTATAATACTTATATTTCTATAATATATGATTTGGTCGACCAAATTGTCTTTTAATTATCTCACAGATGGTGTAAAAAGTAGAGTATGCAACACGGGAATAAAGCTGTCTTTGTCTTGGGCGGCTTGAATTCCTCAATTCACTCAGGTTCCTTATTAACTCGAGTTACTTATGTAGATCCCTCACTGACGTTCGGGATTAAAATCAGCAACCTTCGTTTCGTTCGGAATTCAACATGCCGCCCGTCACTTAAAGACACTGCTTTATCCCCTAGTCACATAATCTAGTATTATAGAAAGGAATTGTCAAGTGTACCTAGACAATTCCTTGCTTCCAAGTGGCTTGTTCCGAGGCAACTGATCGTATCGTAGAACAAATATTGTGCGGAGTATCCATGCTTGAGTGACTCAGTAGAATACTTGTCTCTGCAATGGTAATGCCGCGTTCAGAAAATTGTTCTCAGTACCTACTTATATTAGTTTTCCTTTTCAGTTGGAGATGGGCTACTTCGCTAAAAGAAATGAAATAATTCACCGTCCGGTAACCATTCGGACTGAGCTCGAGTCGTTGAAGGTGCATTATGTTGCACGCGCGCCTCAGGCCGTTGGGGTGAGGCATGAGATTTGAAAACTGGAACCCCGGAGCCCTAGAACGGAGGCAAAGAAGAAACAGGAGTGAATTTTAGTCAGTAAAAATCTGACACGTCCTCACGCTCCGCCCAAGAGAAGTATGGGAGCTTATAGTTCCGATGACCTGGTGAAACTTGCGGGAATCCGATGGATGCGAGACGCACAGGATCGATCATTGTGGCGACACTTGGGGGAGGCCTATGTCTAACAGTGGACGTCTGTCGGCTGAAATTATGATGATGATGATGTTATAGTTCAGTAGGTGACTAAAGCTTTTCTGTCATATTGAATTTGATGAGTGAAAATGACATAAATAAATTTTCTTGTTACATATTTTTGTAACACAAAAATTCAGCAAGTGATTATAATAACACCCTGTTTTTAACGTTATATTAGGTTCAGATTCGATCTACTTACAATTATGTCATTGCACGGTCACTAAAAAAGGTTCAATCACAGAAATGCAGTGATAAAAGGCGTGTATTAATTAATCGGCAAAATATGATCTTTGCGTGCGGCGTACGTCGTGCATCAACACAACGTCTCACTAAGGGTCCGCCCACACGATCAATATATAAACTATTGATAGAGAAACGTCTGCACTTGGCATTTCGACTAGTTTATTGTTGCGTGTTTGGTCCTTAGACTTTGGTAGCAACATACAGAGAACGAAAAAGCCCTATACCAATGTAATTCAGTTGCCCTCTTCGTTCAGGAAATCGCCGAGGCCCTGCCGTCAGCCCTACGGGTTTTGATTCGAGTCGAGAGTGGCTATTATACGCTGAACATGGTCAATCCGACTTGCGTATTCTTTAGGTCCTTATGTTCCAAGACCAAATTTTTATACCTAATATTATTTTCAACTCGTATAATTAAACAATTAAAAATATTTGATAATAATTGTCATCATCAGCCTTTTTTTTTAATGTCCCACTGTTGGGACTCTGACCTCATCTCTAGGAGAGGGAATGGGCCGTAATCCACCACGCGGGCCCAGTGCGGGCTGGTGATAATAATTAAACAAATAAAAATAATTAAACAAATAAAATCATTGTATTGATATTACCTTTTGTTGTATTTGATAATTATTAGATCTACGTACTTAAACACTAGTATCTCTTTATCAGTTCGATTCTATATTAAAATAAATTTCAGACTTTAACATTTTCCCTTTATAGTAAGATTATTATTTCAACACGTTATTCAGAATAAAGTTACTAATTTTAAATGTAAATAATGTCAGGGAATAGTTTGAATTTTCAAGGTATTCAGATTTTAACAAACCGAGACGGATCCCCAACCTGGAAGTTCAAAATGAGGATGCTTCTCATTCATGAGAAACTGTGGACGTCCACCACAGAGTAAGATGATTTTGATAAAACCAGAAAGCGTTGTCAAAAAAATGCCTTACGGTAGACGGTAAAATTTCAATACCTAAAGATGTGTCAATCAAGTACATTCATATTTTTTTCTTATATTATTATTATACTTACAATATTAATGCCGTCCAAACCAAGTCACAACACATAAAAAAATCAATGAATGTCACCGTAATCAGTATAACTAGCCGCTATTATATATAATTTTATAAACGAGCATGTAGGCCTTTCTTCACATGAATTAATAATATTCTTATTACTCAGAATCGTGAAGCGATGTGACGATTTCACAAATAGTTTTGTGAATTACCAATCGAGTGTTTACTTTTCGCCTTGAGGATAGAGTTTATATTTGTTCGCGGTTATGTTTCAATATAATTTATGTAAAAGTTTTAAAGAAAAGTAAGGCTTATAGGGGTAGGAAGCCTTTGCTTTGCTTTGTCGGCCTTATAATGTTCCCACTGTTGGGACTCAGGCCTCGTCTCTAGGAGAGGGAGTAGGCCGTAATCCACCACGCGGGCCCAGTGCGGATTGTCACATGTCTTTGAATTTTTTGGTTCTAGGACATGCCGGTTTTCTCACGATGTTTTCCTTCACCGTTTTGAGAGCAGTGGTGATGAAATAAATTACACAAAGTAATGCGCCTGGCTGGGTTTGAACCCGCGACCTACAGCTCGTAAGTCGGAGCCGTTACCACTCACCGCCTTATAATGTTGAAAAACATGGTGCGCGACAGTTTACAAAGTTTGCATGGGTCTTTTCTCTCCTAACAAAAAGTATTTATGGTAACATTCCAAAATCCTCTATTCTTATAGATAAGTAGTTTCATGAATAAAAAGTTTTTAAATTTTTACATCATCACCATCATTTCACAGCCGTCCACAGTTGGACATAGGCTTCTCACAATGAAGTCTCGTATGCATCGGATTCCCGCAACCTTTACCAGATCTTCGGTCCACCTTGTAGGTCACCTTCTAACGCTGCATGGTCCAAAACATTTGGGTTAAGTTAGGTTACGTCCAAATACAATACTTTGTAAAACCCCCATACTTTAGAGCTGTGCCGCCATAGTAAAAAATTCTCTATATAACTAGACGCTTCGAATGACACCTGTTTCATGTCTGTTGGAGGGTGGGGACGGTGCCCATACAAAATTCGGCATCCTACTTTATTACCTACTTTAGATAGGAATATTGAATTGTAACGAACTAATGAGCTGAATGTTATAATAATGTATAGAACTGGAATTTTATGGCTACTAACGTAGTTTGTAAGTGAATATGGTTACAACCCTTATATTAGTGCAAGTTCGAAATAAAATGATTAATATTGGACGAGAAGATACCGCGCAGCTTCCCAAACGCCTAGCTGAGTCGGATTCAACGGTAGACTTTCTCGAAATTAGATCTAGCCAACTGGCCCGTCTGTCCGAGGTAGAAGTTAGTGTCGACAACTTCGAGTGTAGAGTCTCCGAACTTGATAGGAGTGGGTGCTACATGGTCATATCTATGTCATTTATAATTGTATCTTGTTTGCTAGGACGTCATGCTAAATCCCGGGGAACCTACTGCTGAAAAACTGCTTTGTAGTTTGGCATAGATTAAATGTGTAGTAGTTGTGAAAAAATAATGTTAATTATCACACTGATATTGCAAAGGCAAAAGTTTAAGAGTGTTTGTATATTTGTTACTAAGTCTTGAAGAAAGAGAAAGAAACTTGGTTGGTAGGTACATGGGTAGACCATATTCTAGAAAGTATTTTTTTAACCGACTTCTAAAAAAGGAGGAGTAAGGAGGGTCCCTAATTTTTTTAGGTTGGTTCGCGCATAACTTCTTTGCTTGCCAACCGATTTGAAAAAATATTTTTTGTTGGAAAAGGTATACTCCCGAAATGGTCTGAGATTTGATGATGAATCTTGGCGAAACCGAGGGAACTCCTCAAATTCAATTTTATTTTTAGTGAAGTCGGTTATTTTTTTTTATAAAAAGTTTTTTTTTTATCTCGGGCGTGTCACGTACCCACACTAAGGTAGAAATCTTGCGTCTCTACGGTTACTGGAGATAAGAAACAAATATTGTGGAGTAATAAATGGACAAAATACATGTGGGATTAATTCGGATATGAAACAAGGCCGTCGCTATACATCGTGGTGCGGGTTACTTCTAAGAATAAGTACTGAGCCTTGATCACATTTCCGGAAATCAAGGTTCAGTGAACATATTGTATATGTATAAATCCATGATCAGATAGCCCATAGAACTCACGGCCCATGCGATAAACTTGCCTTCAATTATGTCGAATAGCCGGCCATGAGGGTTTCTTCGAAAAACCATACCTTCGCAGAAACCTGATTTGATCCTTATTTTAATCAGTGGACTACAACCTTGGACGTCTATTACTAGACATGTGCACGAGCTAGGGCGATTTTTTAATAAACTAGTGCGCCTAACCATCAGAGATTGCATCACTGCTTACCATCAGGTAGGATCGCAGTCAAGCACTAGTTTATAACAATAAAAAAAAAACATAAAAAGTTTGAATCATAAGAAGGAAGGTTAAGGAACCCAAAGAAAGATGTCAAGAAGCCTCAAGTAGTTTCGGATGTCTCGATTGGACAATCGGCAGCGGGCTGGACTAACTACAACATCAATAAAGAAACACCGACAAGAGGGGCACACGAAACCGTTAAACCAAACGAGGCTTAAACGCTGTCTATTGTCATCATAGCCGTGAGAGCTTTTGGACTATAATGATGACCCAAAAAATTTTAGAGGTGACCCAAATGCCACCGTGAACTCAGGCAGACTAGAGACTACTTAGAAGTTTCCAAACTCGAAGTCGAAGCGCTAGATACATACCTTATTTATAGTATGTAGTGCTTTTACCTTATATGTGACTCCAAGTCCATTCGAGGTTATCACAACTTTTCTGAATAGTTTTAAAAACCTCTAATTTCATTAATGATGTAACAATGATGCACATGTCCAATAACCCTTCAGATACCGTCAATTAGAGACACAATAGTAAGACAATAGATGCGCGGCCACCGGTGGTCGCTTGGGGATTCATGAATTAAATGATATACAGTACTCACAAAAGATATTACTATTGGGTCATCATTTATGGAGTTACCTTTGAACCTGAATTACATTCTGTAGTGGATCTTATGAGACCTCGATAATACGTACCGACCAAATTGGCATCGTCACGTTCAGAGATACATTTCAACGATGTCCTGAGGCGTTTCTCTGGGAAAAGCTGGATCTGAAAGCCACTAGCTCGTGCGTTGAGAACATGTTTCTAAGCAACAGTACTAGTCTGCTTTTCCAAGGGTACAGCATCCAGGTTTTATAAAACACTAGCTAAAGTGGGACCCAAAGGAACATACCCCCGGAATAAAAAGTATCCTAGGTATAATTCCAGGACTTGGTCAAACAGTGTGCTGAATTAGTTCAACCGTTTAAGTTTAAAGAACAAACCTACAAACTCACAAACTTTCGCCATTATAATATTAGAGTGATTAATGTGCAGCGAGCGAGACCAACCATAATTATATCGCAATACATTAAATATTATTTTTACTGTAAGTATTTAAAATTTTACTATTTATAAAAAGCAATTTTAAAGCAATATTTGACATATACTCGTAGAGCTACGCTTGATCCAATAGTAAGACTTTATCATCATCATGATATCAGCCGAAAGACGTCCACTGTTGGACATAGGCCTCCCCCAAGCGTCACCACAACAACCGGTCCTGTGCGTCACGCATCCATCGGATAGTGAGACTTACTCTCTCTTAACTGACCTTATTTTAAAGTGAATGCTTCATAAACGTGTGGGTTCTAATTTTCTTGCTAATATGTACAAAAGCAAAATAATGAAGTATTCGAGTAGTAATTGGTTATAATTATTGAGCAATTATGAAGTATTACAGCAGATTGTAAAAACTGTTGTTAAACTGTCTAAATAAAATCACGCTATTTTATTGCGTATATATACAACAAGTCAGACAAGACAAGTCAGTCTATGGTTAGATACAACATAGAGTTTATAGTAAATCTACCTTAATAATTCTTCGAACAATTAATTTAATTTATTTATTTTACAATTCATGTACACACTGAACTTATAAAAGATAACAAGACAGAAACAGAAAAATAGGTACATAGGTGATGCTTATTTCTAAAGAAATCTCTTCCAGCATACCCGCGAGAGGAGAATTGGAAAAAAAAGAGATGTAGACACCGTGTGTAAAAGTGAAAGGAATACAGAAACAAATAAAACAATTAAAACAAACCTACTTTATAAATATATACATACATATAGTAGAATGAATATCGCAAAAAATACATACTTACTAATATTATATAATTATAAATACATAACAAATAAACAACTATGACGAAACAGAAAGATAGTGTTCTTTCACTGCTTTTTTAAAAACTGCAATAGTTTGGCAGCCTCTAATGTCAGGCGGTAGTTAATTATAAAATTGAATAAATATATACAAAGAAGAAAAAAATACATCATTCACAAACACATTCATTCATTCTCAATTACTTTCAAATAAAACCGTCCCACTCTAATCTTGAAACCGGACCTCGTCCGCATAATGCTAAATTATATTGCATAAACAACAAAAGGAATTGGCCCAAATTCGACCCTGCGAATAAAAAAAATAATAATAACCCCATATGATCGGCGAATGCACCCTGGTGCCTGATCGATGGGCCTCAGACAGCTGAGCTAAGTGTGCGCAGTGGTCGCCGCTCGCCGCCTGCGCAATGAGCCCGATTACGCGTACCGCGCAGAAACAAAATGGCTGACAACCCTAAGAACGGTACTCATTAATTCGGCACCCCTACGCATTGTAGTCGCACCCGTTGTAATTATAATACAACAAGCACTTTTTTAATTCATCTTTATAATTTTGAGCGAATTATATTTGAGTAATCGTTTTATGTGTCTATTTTATTTTAAACGGTAACATATCAAACCTAAATAAAAATGAACTACAAAACTTTGTTTTTATTTTTTAATAAATCTTGTGCTGGACTGCGATCCCACCAATGGAAAAAAAAGGCTAAGGAACACAATCCCTTAATCTTTATTTACTGGGTGGATCTGGGTGAGACGAGAGGGGATGTCATACTTTTACTGACTAAAGTCCACCTCTTCTTTCAATTATCCTTGGCGGTCCAGAGCCACGGTAACTCTTCCGAGCATCCCGCAGCTCTGGCAGGCAACGGTCGTAGCGGTCCCCGTCCGTTTTACAAGAGGAAAGTAACCAAATATGGAATAGTATCTCAATATCATCATCATCATCATCAACCTTTTTAATGTTCCCACTGCTGGGACTCCGGCCTCCTCTCTAGGAGAGGGAATGGGCTGTAATCCACCACGCGGGCCCAGTGCGTGTTGGTGGATGTCACATGTCTTCGAATTTTTAGTTCTAGGACATGCCGGTTTCCTCACGATGTTTTCCTTTACCGTTTTGAGAGCAGTGGTGATGAAATAAATTAGACAAAGTAATGCGCCTGGCTAGGTTCGAACCTGCGACCTACAATACGAGATTATATATGAGAAATACAACTCATAAGTCGGAGCCATTACGGTATTCCATATTGGAGAGCAGTGGCCACCACTGCTCTCCAATATGGAATACCATTTTTGCCATTAGCACAGTCATAGCATTGTCAGCCTTATAATGTTCCCACTATTGGGACTCAGGCCTCCTCTCTAGGAGAGGAAATGGGCCGTAATGGGCCGTTTTTGCCATTACGTAAATTAATACTTCAGGCCGCACAAAACAGTATTCTTCTATCTCTTTAAAACATAATTAATACTCGCGTACCGGTTTCAAGTTGGCAGTTGAGCAAATGGTGTGCCCATGGTGAGGGTTGGTAGTTTTTTCACTGCCATAATTATTTTTTGAGGTAGTTTTTAACTCTAGATAGATAACCTACGTCGAAACGACGTATTCGATTTTGTAAAAATGGTGTAACTCGTTTGTTTTTTTCATCACTAAACTGCTCTTTCCTGCCAACTCAGTCGGCTATCGGAGCTTGCAGGACACACCATTAACACTCGGGTAAGTTTAATACTTTCGTCAATATTTATCTGCCGTACGTCAAAGCGACGGGAATTGCGAAAATGTGTTATTTTATTTTTTGAGAGTAAATATGTCTTTTTTATTCGTTTTTTTACTTATGTTATTAATAACATAATGATGTCACGAAATCATACAAATGGTTCAGAAATCAGTCTGTTGTGTCTTTGAGGCTTTCGTGAAACACGACTCGCTGTCGACACGGCACATTTTATCAGACGGCGAGCTACCTATTACTCACCATCTTTAAGCAAGCGGAGGCCAGGGCGTGAGGATTGTGTCGTCCTCGCACTTTCTACAACCTCCTTCGCTTGCATTACTGTGTCGTAGAAGGTGACTACTTTCCATTCCTTCTTGACCTATACCATGATATGAAACAGGGCAGAATGCGAAAGATCATGCTCACATTGCCTTCATGAGGACGAGACGGTGGTCCGCCCACGCAGATTGAATAACTCCGGGTTATTCACGAAATGGCGACACCAGGGCGTATCTTCCCACCGATTCGGAAACAGGAACCGCCCGAAAGAATTCCCATAACCCAGTTTATAATTTTTTAATCCTGATATCTGGGAAAACTGTAGTCTAAATAGTACAAAAAAAATAGAGTTAGCACCGTAAAAACATGAAATAAGAAGAAAAACCAAAAGAGATAAAAGCCATGCTCGTATATTTGAAATATGCTCTGAAGTACTTACTACATTTACGAACATCGGCATTTTATTCAAAAAATCCATATCACATTCATTCGCGAAGCTGCGAACTTCCGTTCAAATAATGGAATAGTCTCGTTTTAATAAGCCGCAGCGTTCAGCCTTCAGTGGCGGTTGTTCATATTTTTTAAAAGTAAACATTAAAAGTAAAAATAGATCTTGCAAAAATTTCAAAGTATTCGGTTTTTTTTTAGGTCGGAAATTAATCTAACGACATCCCGGCTCTTGGGCGAAGCGGGATATAGATTCAGACTTTTCCAGAGCCCCGGGGATTCGTCATGTGGAAGGTGAGGAGGCCGTGAGGTCTTTCCAGCCACGCCTCAAAGGGGACTTACCGCCATAATTATGGCATGCCCAGCACTGGGTTGCGACAGTCGCTGTCGCTATTCCACCATGAGATCCCGCCGGAACTCTGTCCGCCATGCCGCGACTTGGCGCGAAAAAATTCGGTCTAAAAGCACGCGATGTAGTGTCGTAATTATGTCATTTCCATGTTAATCACATTTATATGCGGTGTATGACAGGCTGGCGGCGCGCGCCGGTTGAAAAGGCCCCTCTCATTAAATTAGTCCAGTGGTTGGAGCACTATGCCTTTACTTGAGTTACGCACTGATTGACGTAAGTGTGAAACTCGCTCTCTCAACCCGCGTATGAATTAGCGAACATTGCCTGAATGCCTTCTATAGAGGCAATAAACACGGAAAGGAGAAATAGTGTTGGGCTCGTGGCTTGTGGCTAATTTTTTTTATATTTATTACCTACGTCACAGCAGCGGGGGTGGTTGAACATGTGTACCACATTATGTCACAGTATTACGACAATTTATTTAGAAATTGCCGGTAGAATTAATGATTATCACGCAAATTGACGCTTTTGATTTGGTAGTTCTTATTAAAATGCTTTTGGAAGTGAATATTTTATACTTATTATAGCCAAAAATCATTTCATAGCAACTGCTGAGTAGTCTCGTGTCTGATAAAACAATAGGTTCTTATTAAATTTTCCGCATGTTATAAAAAGTCAGTGAATTTGTAAAGCAGAGCTTGGCTGTTAGCCTAGAAATTTATGAGCTGATACATTTATAATTCCAATAAAAAGAATGTTGACGAAAGACAAAACAGTAGTTCTATCAAATAACTTACAACTAATTAAGTTAATTTACCTTAATTGCTAATAAAACATAGTACTGGTATTCACTTCTAACTAAAATTATCTATTTAACAAGTTAAATGAGAACTTCGGACGGTCGTCACTAACTATGTAGATACAGTCGCGTACAAAAATAGTTCTTATTGAATAAATTAATATGTTACACCTTACTTATTAGTGGGACAATCACATATTTGAATAGGTACTTATACTAATTATTTACGAAACAAGTCATTATTGGGTTTATAGATAGTTTAAAAGTACCTGTACTAATAAATTTACTAACATTCCCATGTTGTGAAATAATTGTCATAGAAAATTAAAGGTGGTCTGACTTCTTCTGTGTTTTGCTACGACAGTTTTTTTTTTTTAAAGTAAACTGTCCAGTTCTACGATCTTAGGGAACTCGATTTAATCCTAATAAGGTGAACTTTCCTATTTTACGGAGACAGCCCACTAGTTTTACGGGCATTTCATTTGGTAGAACATTTATGTATATGTGGGAAAGTAAATAAAGATAAATAGATAAACTTTTAGTTTCCTTACTTTAATACACCCTGGAGCGGTCGTTGTGGCGACATTAGTGCGAGGCTTATGTCCAATAGTGGACGGTTTTCGGCTAAAATGATGATGTGAAAATTCATGAGCAATCTTTCTTATTTTTTTTATTTTGAGATTGTCGTTGGTTTACTTTTTGTTGGAAGAGCTTTTGAAACGATGAAAACGACGACGAGACAAATATGATAGTTGAATCAATAAATTCTCAATCTTATTTTCTTGAACGTAAAATAAAAAATCACATCAAGTAATTCGTAGACTGTTTGTCGCAGAACGGAAAAATTGTTTTACCGTCGCAAAATGTAAAGCGGTCCTTCGAAACTGTCTATCTTCATTCTTCGAAGCTCCCACCTCTATAATAAAATACTCCGCGCCACTTTACTGCCATCGTACCTGTTTCACACACACTGACTGAATTGCGATACCTAATATATTATACAATAGTCAGCTAGACGGTAATTTTTCCTAACGCATTTTACATATATCATATTAAATCATTTATCATATCATTCATCTGTCCACCTTGTCGGCTTCTAACTTCTAGCTAGACGTGCAGTTACAAGTCCGCCGGTATGTTGTTGTCATTTATAACTTTCTTCCAATTCGGTCATGTTTTTCGGTTATGTTTGAAAGGTTTCCTTTTAACTGACTTCAAAAAAGGAGGAGGTTCAATTTATGTGTATTTTTTTATGTTTGTTACCTCAGAACTCCGTCGTTAAGAGGGTCCTTCTCCACTCGCTTATCGTAAACGTCGAAAATGGTTTAAAAGCTTGTTAGTTCATTTAATGCAATCCAACGCGATGTTTGACGAAAAGGCAACGCAAAAAAAGAGAGATCATGCCTGGAAACTCTGTTAGTATGCGGTAATTCCGAGATTTACTCGAAAATTTCACAAAACTTGCTCCAGGAAATAGCTGTTTTTTTTAAACCCTTAAAAGTTTTTGGAAAAAATTGTCATCATTTAGAATCTTAATAAAATTTGCAAGGTCTCTAGAGGATTACTTTTTGACTTTTTTAATTTTTAGGCAAATTATGAAGTGTCAAAGTTCATACAAAATAGGACATTTTCAGAGATTTTTACTGGGTTAGTTTTACACAAATTTAGAAATTGGTTTCTTTAAAAACCTAGATAATATCCACAAGATACTGTGTTTCCAAAATATCTAATGAAAAGTGTGTAATAACGTCATAATCAGTTATGAGCGGTTGTATGAAAAACAGTGAAAATGTGAGTCGTGATGCACCACCTTAATGGACCGATTTGCAATGTTTTTCCCTTAAAGGATTTGTTTCCAGATTGGCCTAATTTTTTATAATCTAGTTATCATGATGGGATCCATGAGTAACAATGAAAAGGGAATGCCTCAAATGTTATAATCAACCATATAGTGATTATGGTATTTTCATCGAGAATTTAAGCAGAGAGTCAAAAAGTAACATTTCATGAAGTGGAATTGATGAACAAGACCAGTAATGGCCATCGGAACTTCATTCTCACATGAATATCATAAGTAACTATGTCAATAGAAATAAATAAATGTTTCTAAATAGTTATGTTGAAAATGGTCATCGAAGTTACTGATGATGATGATGGAACCGGAAGATGGCACCGGAACTCCGTAATTAATCAATGTATCCCAGCTCAGTGGGCTTATTAGAAATCAGTCATGAGATGCACTTTAGCTATTAGGTACTATCGAACTGATCTGATGATGGAGTTGGAAGGCGGAAGCGAGACCCGAGCACTTCATAATAAAACAATGTATCCTAGCTGTGTTTGGATTAATTGGAATTGTCATGAGAAATAGGCACTCAGGTATTATAGAGTAACTAAAGTATAAAATAAAAATCGTTTTCCAAAAAAAAATTGACTTTACCAAAAAAATACTGGGCAAGTGCGAGTCGGACTCGCGCACTGAGGGTTCCGTGCAAACAATTCCCGAATGGAGTATCGAAGATTTCTCCGAATATGTTTTTTTTTTGTGACGTAGTTAACAACAAATTTACTGTTTCAGATTTATTCCTATACTTGTGCTATAAGTCCTTGCTTTGTGTCAAACAGGATTCTGGGTCAACGGGAGTACCCTAGGAATTTCGATCTTTGAGAGCATCAAAATATACATTTTTTCACAGCTTGAAGGGATCGCAGACCTGAGGTTTTAATTTCTACTCGATTTTTTCACGCGATTTCCTCACGATGTTTTCCTTCACCATTTTGAGAGCAGTGGTAATGTTCATGTCACATGTCCTAGAACCAAAAATTCGAAAACCTGTGACATTTACAAACTCGCACTGGGCCCGCGTGGTGGGTTACGGCCCACTCCCTCTCCTTGAGAGGAAGCTTGAGTCCCAGCAGTGGGAACATTAAAAAGACTGATGATGATGATGATGATGACTTCCACACGTTCTCGAGATAAAGGGTCTAGACAGACCGACGGACGGACAACAAAGTGATCCTATACCTAAGGGATCAGTTATTTCCTTTTGAGATACGGAACCCTAAAAACACAAGAAGGATAAAAATAAAATTTCGGAAGTCAGTGTCAAATAAGAGACAAACAATATCAAGAAACACTGACTACCTAAATTATATTTGGTCCCTTTTGTGTTTTTTTACCGAAGTCGACTATTGTTATGCTAGTTATCTTTTTCCTCCAATCCCTGGCCTGTTATGAAACCGGTCACCCCATAGCTTCGGACATTCGATATGATAATTATTCAGCCAATACAATTAATTAGGAGCGTGTAAACAATGTATCAATTTTCTATTACTGTAATGGCCTCATAATTATGTAAGGAAAACCTTGGCTGAAGGTTCGGCCGGATTGTTGGTGACCGAACGTCCGATATTGGGTTACAGAAAACAAAAACATTTGCAGAGTAAGTAGTTCTGGTTTGTTTGTTGTCGTGGAGGAAGGCTAATTGTCTGAATAAGTGGCTTGTGAAACCCAGTTACTGGGTTGGAAGGTTAAGCAGATTAAAAGTTCGGTTTTTCAAGCTTTTGCAAGTTAGGAATACTCGTAGAAATCGAATCATTTTATTTTTAGAAGACTCACTGATTAACGTATTTTTTCCTTACAACGTTTTCCTTTCGGAAAATTAAGCCAAAATTGAAATTCAAGGACAAAAAGAAAAAATCTCCAAAAAAAAATGAGAGGACCGATCCTCAAGGCAGTAAGATTATTTTAAAAGCTACCCTGGAACGCAAAGGGTAACTGAAGGAACACGGCTTTTTGGGACAGGACAGGGCCCGGTCCGCTGACCTCTTCCTGAGGCGCGCGTGAAAGAACACTACGTGCCGTCAACGACTCAGACTCAGTCAGGAAACTTACCGGACGGCCACACGGCGAGCTACCCGTTTCTCGCCGTCCGCAAGCTCACGCCTACGCTGTCTGGAAATCGGGGTCGGGATCTCGCCGGTTGGAGCATAAGCCCGTACCCTCACACGTGCAGAAGGAGACCGCCTGCTATTACTCCTCGCTTCAGAACCTGGCCTGTACCAGGGCACGGCTCAAAAGGTCTTTGACACCGATCGCCCCCTCGAAGTCAAGACGGTGCTCCGCCCAAGCGGGGCACTCCTCCACCGTATACCGTGTCCTCCGGGCGGTCCATACAACAGTGACACCCAGGCGTTTCTATCACACGAATCTCCTTACTCATTTCGAAACTCGCATTAGCGTAGCGATAGTGACAGTATATCACTACTCTTCCTTCTCAATGCTCTGATATCAAAATAAATACGCTTTATAAGATATCACATTGGTGTTCCTTTGAAATAATAGCCCATTTTTGACCTGTCCCTTTGAAGATTGACTTAATTTTTCACACAAGTAGCCAATTTACCACACACAGTTTAGTAACTCAAGCTCTCTCAAGACTACATATCTCGTAGCAACCGGAAGCCTCCAGGCCTCAACTCCACACAGCCTCCGGTCCCACAGCGTCTGCTTCACTCAAATGAATCAGTGAAATTAGTCTTAAACCGCAAACGCTACCGCAAAACTGTTTCCCAATCGGTTCCACGGATAGAATGGTAGATTTGACAATTAGACAATAATGGAGAGGCCGACTGAAATATGTGCATATTCAGAAATGAATAGTGCGAAATTATAGAAGCGAGGGCTTTCAACACTTATTGCCGTACTCAATTTGAATCTCACCTGCACATAATATAGCGATAGTAATAATATATTACTACTCTTCCTTCTCAATGCTCTAATATACAAATCGTTAGACTTGGAAAGCCTAAAGCCGAAGCCCAAAAACATAGAAGTCACCTTACAAAAGTTTGAAAAACCCACATATTTTTTACAGTCACAGTTCATTTCGAATTGAAATACCTACAGTCAAAAGTAAATCACAGAATACTACGCTCAAATTGAGCAGTACATAGCAGCTACATGGCAGACAAATAGTGCGCGTGAACTTCGCTCGTTTGGCTCCCCAACACAAATATATAAAACGATAATGCTATATAATTGAGGCACTTGCTTCTCGCGATACATTTATTCAAACGCGTCGACGAGCGACGGAACGACAAATTATCGCCATCGCCGACAAAGGGTTGCATGACGTCACATGACTAAAAACATTCCCGCCACGCCATTAAAAGGGAGAGATCTAGCACTTCTGTCGCGCTAACCCAAAGCTTTGCGTGCTCAGTGCTCAATGATCCACTAAAGCAGTGCGCTAAATTGAGGGACAATACAAACCGTGCACAAGTGTACATGTTTTGGGTACCGCAAGCGTAAAGCCGATGTGCAAATTATCTCGATCGTCGTGCTGTGAACGAGCAGATAATTAGTAATTGATTAAACCCAAAAACAACATCGGCACGACAAGATTTTGTGAAGAAGTGAATGTGACAGTTTCATACTAACAGCAAACTGCTGAGGTGCTTTTATCATCGAGAATCGATTGGACACGTTTTAGGACACGAATTCTTTCATTAAACTGAGCGAAGAAACTTTCAAAAAACATACGGAACCTTTGAGCTACGTAGGAGACAGACGCTAATATTTTGCACGCGCGTATTTAAGAGTCGGTTGCACACGGCTAGTGTTAGGTGTTATTAAAGAATAGGCGGCGGCGCGTGCAGATAAACATAAGTACGGTAAGCGCCGTTACAGCTGGATAAAATAAAAGCGTCGTGCGGGGGACCCGTGAAAGGGGTAATCGCGGCAACGCTTACAGAGCACCTTGTAAAAAAACTTTAAGCTTACTATTGTATGACGTTTCAGGGATATCAGCTTCATTCATACACCGCATGATTCCAGTTTTAATTAAGTTAAAATTAACAGCCAGTCTTTTATATTTTTACTTTGAATAATTTCTGTTGTTACAAAAATCATACGAGCGGGCAACAAAGCCTTCACATTCAGAAATGTAAAACCGATAATAATTTTGCGAGTATAATCAACAATATTTAATCAGGCTTTGGGAAAAGTTGCACAATATTTAATTAACAAGTACATACTTACAGTAATAAGGTATATTATGGCATCTGATTTCAGCTTTACATTGGCTTCAGTTGATTTATCCGCGGGCTGGAAATACTTACCTTTCATATGATGGACTTTTGACTGTTGATGCGTATAGTGTACTTACCTGAAATAAAAAAAAACATCGATGTAGTGTAAATAATAACAAACCAGCTTAAAAAATAAGCTTGGCTTTACCATAAAGGGTGAGGTTTTTTTTTACCGCTTCATAATAAATAAGAAAAAATCGTAACACTTTTGTTGAATATTTCGGTTGCACTCAAAGAATAGCCCGCTGCCTGCTGGAGATGGGCTGGGCTCTATGTAATTAGACCAATTTAAATCTTAATTAATATTAATTGTCCGACGGCGGAACGAATCTGTCGTATAAGTACGGTTGTGTAAAAAAATCTTAATGAACATCTTGCATTTTATTAAATTAACGGTGCTAAAGTAAATTTTTAAATTTCAAGTTTGGAATGCGTTCTTTCAACGGTCGGCGGGTTGGTGTCGCCTTTGCAAGGTTGAAGCGTTCTCGAGGGCCGGTGTCGAGTTGTACGACGTCTCGCGCCTTAACATTTTTTTCGTCGAGTGTACAGTTAAGTAATACGGACTTTTATCCTCGCCGAGCTCATTGTAGCCGCTTGAATACAATGCGATGCCCCTAGTACTCTTAATACGGATGTTAACATTTATTATTCTATTAAATTATCCACTTGCTCCTGTATCAAGTTTATTTTGTAATACCATTCTTTATAAATGGATGATTTAACATTATGTTCTTAGGGACTTGGATCTCTTGGTGTCTCTCATGTTTGCTGTCAGTCACACTATGTGATTTGTGTTCATTTATTTATGCACAAATCAATGCAATTTTTCTGAGTGACTGACAATTCGGACTCAATATAATTATTCAGACAGAGTGTCCGAATTGACACTATTGTTACTTTACTGTTTAGTGCAGTCAGATAAAAAGTTTTTTACACCACCTGCTCGATAATGGCCTTTTACAAGTCATACAACCATCACATAAAGCAAGTCATTCAATCCCTAGGGAGATATGCAGTATGGGCGATCCCTAGGAAATAATGAGATTTGAATTTTGAACATCAAAAATCGTCCCCTAGTCACATAATCTACTATTAAAGTAGTACCTAGTATTATATTGGTAAATGATCACCAAAATAGTTTTAGGCTGGATTTAAGGCGGCCACTTTTGGTAATAAATTTCTTTATATTATAAGACTATTTTTTATCTGACTGTACTAAACATCTTAGCTTAGCTTAGCCATAAATTTGTTGGTGTCCAAATCGTCAGTGAAAAAATATCAAAATAAAATGTATCGAACTGTATAATATAATGTGTCGGTAACTCATTTTCTGCATCTCTTAACCGATAGACATTTGACCACTGTACCTATTGACCGCAACATTTTACAGAAGGTGATGACACTAACAACTGACTGACGAATGACTGACCTGTTGGTCTAGTGGTTACTGGCCCCAACTGCTATGTCGGAGGTCGTGGGTTCGATTCCCACCCAGAATTCAAATGTCTATGTGATGAGCATGACCATTTGTTCTGTGTCTGGGTCAAATTTATCTATAATATGTATGTATTTAGAAATATATAAGTATGTTTATCAGTTGTCTAGTACCCATAACACTAGCTCTGCTTAGCTTGGGATTAGACCGTGTTGTGTGATAGTTGTTGAATAAATAAAAAATAACTACTACAGACTACTGTCATATCAAAAACCTTTAAGTAATAAAAACGAAACTTTCCATTCCTGGGCATCGAGCCCGAGACTAAAATAAAGAACAATGCACATAGCACACGTACAAACCAGCAAGCAGTCTTATAGAGTTATCAATTAATCGCAACAAATTGACTGTAAAACCGATCAGGAATTAACAGTCATACAATCGTCTGCCCGTCCTCCCCTTTCCCCCTCAGTTACTGGTTCCTCCCTCCCCCCTCCCACCATTCCTACTATGTTATTAATTTAATTCACACCCGCGTTTCTTTATTTGTCTTCATTGTGTTATGTGCACCTGTAGTAGTGCTTTAGGGCTACCAAATAGTTTCATAAGTCTTCAGAATAAAGGTTTTATTAATTTGTTTTGTGAAAAAGAGATTGTTAAAAATAAATTAACACTTACTTATTGAACAATAAAATATACCACTATTTTCAAAGAAACTTCTTTTTTAAAGTAATTTTGGCAACCCTGTGTAAGTCGAATTAATACCTTGCTGGGACGACAGATGTCGCTCATTTTGGTCAATAACGTAAGTCCATCAATGCATCGGACAATGTTTCTTTACAAACGATACATTCAATAAAATTAAAAGATAATACGAACTTGTATTATCTTTTAATTTTTTGTTTCAGGGCTGCAATTTTTTAAAATTTTCTATAAAAAAAATTTAGCAGCCATGAGTTCGATTGAGGAGGTGTTTGGGTGTGGGACAAAACATTCTATTAAATATAAAAAATATCTACTATATAAGTCTGAGTTTTACAAAAATTATATTAATTTATAATCGAACCAGTACATGTCTGACCTTTTAACTGCCTACTGATTTATTTTTAAAGTTCTATATGTAATTACATAGAGTTGGTACATACGTAAATTTCATCGTTATACTTTTGTAAATTAATCTGAACTTAACTAAACTTCTGTTTTGAGTTACTGCATCAAAACAAGCAATTTCAAAAGGAACTATCATTGTATATAATACAGATAATTCAAAGATAATAATGCATTCGAATACAGCAACCTCATTTTAATTGACTATAGCTTGGCGCTGCAACGCACAATGCGACGCCAGCTTACAACAAGACCATTAATTATAATAATAAGTAAAAAAAAAAACAAGAATAAAATGTTGCCGTTTAAAAATATGGTGTGCGAAACTGGCACGCGTCTGATACGGAATAATGAGCCGCTCGGAAAATGGACCGCGACGCTCTATACATATATAACAAAACAATGGATTCCAAGAAAATTTAGTCGTAAACAGTGTTCTAAGCGCGACTAAGTGCGGCGTTAATTATTAGTTTAAGTATTCATAAAAATGTACGTTTACGCCGACCCCCGAGGCGGAAGCCGGCAAAAAGTTTTATCTCAACTTTATTGTAGCAGCGCAGCTGGCGTTTCGGCGGAGGCCGCGAGCCGCGCCTGGTCGCGCGACCGCCACGCCGCGGCGACCATTAGACGCACGTGTGCATCTCCTACGATTGTTGTATTAGTAGGTAAATTGTTGCAACTATTGCGTGATGCGTTTGAACCGAATGTATGTTAATAGGACGATTAAATTATATACGATACAATTTAGACGCTATTTAAAAATAGATATTGGTTTTGATACATCAATTTTCCTGTAACAAAGGAATGATGATTTATGGTGTCCAGATAATTGAAATAAATCCACTTAAATTATTTTTTATTATAATATGTATATGGTTCCAACCGGTTGCTGTCTTGTCCGTCTGTCTGTCATAGGGTTCACGTCGCCATATATGAAATACAATCCGAAGAAATATTTTAATTTTGTATTCTGAGAATCGAAATAATAAAGTTGCAACTGCGCTTTCACTGGCCTTTGGAGAATTAAATGCTACATTCGTAAAGAATGTTACTGGAAACTGTTTAGCTTTATTTTTCTTGTACAAAAGGACCCTTTTTACAAGCTTTTACTTAGTTTCACTTATTCCGTTGTTTGTATGTATATTGTATTTGTCTAGTTAAATATTGCAAAGTAAAGATCCGCTTCCCGGTAACCGATTCAGCTGAAGTTTTGCATGTATGTATAAATCATAAGACAATGCAAAGTTATTATGACATAGAGCTAATTTGATGCTGGAACCGGAAGGTGGCCATAGGAACTCAGATAGCCCCATCGTGTTTAAGTTTTTTGGAATAGTTTTGATGAATATTAATTGTATAGGTATAGACCGAGCTATAAAAACTTGTTATGAAAAAATATATTTTCATTAAAAACTTGTTACAAAACTGATTCGCGGATACCTACGGTATTTTTTTAAAATAGTATAAAGTTAAGAAACGTAAGAATTTCTGGAAAAACATTGATAAATAAGTTGCAATGAAGAAAAGCCACGACGCGTTTTGAGCTCTGCCATCATCGTGAAATGAACTCGTTGTATGGATATGGATGGAGATCGTGCTTTCGATTCCCACCCAAGACAGACAAATGTTTATGTGATGAGCACGATCATTTGTTGTGTTTAATCTATAATATTTATTATCTTTTATTAAGAAATATATACTTAAATATGTTTATCATGTCTAGTACCTACTCATAGCACAAGTTCCGCTTAGTTTGGGACTAGATAACGTTGTGTGAAAGTTGTGGAATATTATTATTATATTATATTATTTTTCTTTCAAATAGAACACGTTGTGTCGTGAGCAATTTATTTATTAATTGAGCGATTTCAGTCTTATATCGTACCGGACATATGCAAAACAAAGATATGACAAAGAAATATAAAAAACTAATTTATAAATAAACACGTATGTATTATGTATGTAAGCGTGTTCTGTATCACTCATTCTTAGTAACATCATTAAACGGCTAAAATGTATGGAACCGTTTTAATTTTGTTAACAAAAATAAACAAATTCAACAAAGCAATTGTAAATCAACTTCCAAGAAAATGAGAGTTATGTGTATAACATTTCTTCGTTTTTTCGTGCAAAACGCAAAGGAAGTTAAACGCAATATATTTTAATACGTTTTTTTCTCCGAACCCCGCCGGTTGACAGGAGGCACTATAAATAACAATACGTACACGTCGCGTCGCGCTCAATTATACCAGCTGTCAAACCATATTTGATGTTATTTGTATGAAAATAGATATTGTAACGTCGTATTAGTTCTCTTATAAAAATATAAAAGAGTTGGAATCAGAAGCTG
Source organism: Mythimna lalbum (assembly GCA_949319445.1). Lineage (NCBI taxonomy): Eukaryota > Metazoa > Arthropoda > Insecta > Lepidoptera > Noctuidae > Mythimna > Mythimna lalbum. The sequence continues at coordinate 37,059,601 of OX439344.1, forward strand.
TTCGTTATATCAAGCTGTATCGAAGAACACGTCACACAAGTACTCGTAATGATGTTCAATTACGCTATAAACTAAAGACGCGCTATAGACTATTGAATATATTTTTATAGCGCGCTATTTTATAGGCTATAATTATAACAAGTTATAACAAAACTCGACAGTAGTCTGAACGCGGAGACGTTATCATTTTAATCGGCAACGCGCTAAACGGGCGCAACCAATATTATTTTATAACGCATTGCTCACGAAATAATATCATGAAGCGTTTTAAAAGACCAAGGAACTTTCCTTCATACATTAGTTTTATACAGTTTATGATAAAATACATACAAATTTATTAAGTACTACTATCGTTTTGTGAAAAAATTGTTATTACGGTATGCAATAGCAGAAATCACGCACGACGCCGACTGCAATTCGAGTTCACCCGACGCGCTACGGACGGCGCTATCGCGCTATGTTGCTATTCCGTTTTGGCCCCGCTGTTGGCGTTTTGTTGAGCAAGACGTTATATTATAGCGCGAAGGCAGAGTCGATTTAGATAACGCTATACGCTATGAACAAATAATGTATTATATTTTGACGCTATACGTTTTATTAACCACCACTACACACAAGCATGAAGACCGAAGTCGTTACAAGTAACCACAGTAACCACAGGTAGGGCCTTCGCATTACCGAAAAAAGTAATTGATATATTGAAGAAAGCATTTATGGCTTATCCACTCTAAAACTGACGCGTTGCGAATCTCAAGATCTAAGTACTAGTTTTGAACATAATTATTTTAATGTTGAATCCTATATTAATTACAATATAAACTAACATAGCTTGTATTGTATGTAGGTATCATGCTACGTTACAGAAAGTAGAGCAGTAACCAAAGACGAGGGTGAAACCGCGAGGGACGGCTAGTCCAAAATAAAACTTAAACAAAGCTTATAAAATCATTTTTTTTTTTCAACATTTTTGGAAATTTTATTGAAGATAGTGGTCAAACGCGAGCCTATCGATAATAATAAAAAAAGATACAAAATCAAGAAAAGGATCAAGGCACATTACCGACTGGGATAGTAGATACACGATGAAATCTTAGCGAAGACGTAAAACAAATACGGTATACTCGTAGATTACACAATCATGCTTGTCTCGCTTAGGGTCGCCGCACTCGTGCCACATACCACAGCCACAAACACCGAAACAAGAAGCTAGTAGCGGCCATAAAAGCAACTAAACCGCGCGACAGCCACTTGTGGCTGGTAGCTGCTGGTTTTCTAACCCATACCCTTACTCGCAGTATCATAATGGACTCTGACGAAAAAGGTTTAAATGCGCGATTGCCGTCTGACGGCGTTTAGTGGCCAGTGCCACAAGAAGCGAGTAGCGGCGATTAGTAGCGTGTGGCGGCCACCGGCGTCAACAGTGTGTGCCGGCCACCGGCGTCAACAGCGTGCGGCCAATCCATAAAATGTATGAAAACTATAGGAAATATGCCGTGCATGTGGCGGCGTGTTGTAGTTGCGGCCGGTGGCCCGTATGCGGCGACCCTTACACGAGCACACACCTCACCAAATAGTAGGAACGCCTCGGAACAATCCTCTCAGTTCTAAGCGGAACGTCACATACTCCAGGGCTAAGATTCAACGAGAGATGGCTGAGCGATCGTTGTATGTAACAATATCGTTGTCCTTTATCTTGCTAGACTGCAGCGTGTTTGGATTAGTGCTACTTTGGGGTAGAAGACTGATTTTGTCAGGTAGCTGTCAAGAGGCATTAATGGATGACAAGTACATGCTGTGCTGCTAGTTTGGGAGCTGATAACACTAAGCCTTAACTTACATACATACATAGCTCTTGGACGAGTACCAGGCCCACCTAATCGTATGTCCAGACTTTCGATCGGAGTGATAATAATGAATGAATGACGGAGGGATTAATTTGATGGGGGACTACATTTAGGCATGGACTTAAAAATGGTTTTGGTAAAATTACCATCTTAAAGGCAAATAAAAACAGGTAAAAGGATGTCTTGGTATGGTCATGTGAAGAGAAGGGATGAAGCGCATATTACTAAAAGAGTTCTGAGTATACGTGTAGATGGATAGAGAGGGAGAGGAAGGCCGAAGAAAAGATGGATGGATTGTGTGAAGAGTGATATGAAAGAAAAGGGAGTTAGTGATAGTTTGAAGGGTGACAGGACAGAATGGAAGAAAAAAAACGTGTTGCGCCGACCCCAAGTAATATGGTATAAGGGCAAGAAGAAAAAAAAAAGGCCAATAAAAACAATAAATATCTCAATCTAGATTAACAATGAAGCAATAGTTTCTACAACATCAAGATGTTCTAGATCGAATTTACAATAGAACACGTTGTTTATAATATTACAAACTCATTGCAAATTCGCATCAACAGACTGCACGGATGGAAAACAATAATAATTATATTGTACATATAAAATAATATAAATAACAATGAGGTAGACTGGATATAACGTTAATTAATCCACTGTTTAACAATGAATGGAAGAGTAAGACGGCGAATGAATGATGCAAGAGGAGCGGATGCGTCCGATACGACACCCGTGGTGTAGGATAGAGATATCAGAATCGGAATCAGAAATGTTTATTTCAAATAGACCAATTACAGGCACTTTTGAATTGTCAAAATGTCGGTCAGTCAAACAAACAGCTAAATTATTGCACGTATAAATTGTACGATATGCTGTTGTTTTTACAACCTACCAACTGGATATAATTATGCTGTTATTTATCATAATTATGTCTATGGACACATTTCACTATAGTTTTAGGATTTACTTAGGTAGTGCCTACCGAGTTCAGCAAAAAAGACAGTTCATATCTTATTCCACACACTATTTCAAAAACTGGCTCTTATCTCAGCGCTTTAGGAACGCAATATTTCGCACTAGTGTGGGAAAATGCTCCTATAAAATGTATTATACGTTTATGATAACATCAGGTTATTCGCCGGATAATCCTTACAATGTTCAGTCACTGGGTAGCCCCACGACAATCGACCTTGTCGCTCCGATAAGAACCCGCCAACGATTTGTACAACAATTTATTTTATTTGTAAGTTTGTTGAAAAACATCGTTTGATATTTGTCATTGCAGATTCTCAGTTCCATAACGACCTCACCTACAGCTCGGGCGTATATTCCGCATCGGTTGCGACAACGTGTGCCGAATTGTATCAAAATGTAGTATTTTTTTTACGAAGTGGATCAAGCACATTGATTTTTTCGAGTGTCTGCAGCGGTAACAGGTCAAGAAATGCGATTGTTTTAATTTACACAGCAATTTTTGGTACATAGAATTCGCAAATCAACACTTGACTCCGCTAACTCTCCCAACACGCACCACATTTTCCACTCTAGTAATGTGTAATTTTCAATAGCAACAAAGTAACCAAACTTCATCTGTCCATCGACTCCAAATACGAATATGACAATCCTCAAGTAAATATAACCTAAATGGTACACACACACTGAAAAACAGCAAGATACACACTAGAAGCAAAAACTAGATCCCGCACATAGTAGCACACCACAGAAAAGTATCGCCGTTACGACTTACCGTCATACAGAATAAAAATAAAATGTAATTAGAATTATTATTTGCCCGCATTCGTGTCAGCCCGCCATGTATGTATTGATAGTAATAGTTAGGGGAACAATAAAATATACTTTAATTAGTGGCGACGTCGAACCATTCGGCAGGGCAACGACCCCTGCCGCGAGCTTGTAAGAAGGGTACGCCGACTACGCCACTAGGTACGCGGTAGGTACGCGGCGGGTACGCGGTACGATACGACTTAACTATTCGACTAATGTGATGACAAGCTGTTTTTGAGAGTTCAACTTTGCGTGATTTCGGCGGATAAAACTTTGGTGTTTGCAGCTGAAGTTAGGAATGGGCCGATGGGTTAGATAAAGTGGTAGCGATTTCGTTCAATGGCTGGGAATTTGTTAGAAGTTATGACAAGTTTCATTAGGGGATGTTTAATTGGTTTTCACTTTTTTAACAACTTTGTGTGTGATCGATTTTTACTGATTGTAAACTAATTCGCACAAAGAAGGCAAAACAAAAGACATATCAGTATAGACTCTGACGTATGTAGGTATATAATATAAAAACACAGTAATAAATTAACTAACATAATAAGTAACCCGCATAAACGCTAATATATTTAACGATTTATTAAAATACCTCCATGATGGAAAACCAACTACGAGGAAAAAATTAACAATCATAAACAATTAAATGGGCCTATCCGTAACGGTGGCGGTATGACCGTACGACAATCGTCTACTACAAACTGGCTCAGACTAGCTTTATAATTTGATGCAACAATGTTGCGATATAAAAAAAAGCTAACAGCGACACTTGACTGTTTCTTTTTTATTACTTTTTTTTATTAATAATTATATGAATTTTAAAATTAATTGACATTGTCCATGTGTGCAACCGGCCCAGCTATAGGGCAATTGACGCTGATGCAAAAATGGACAAGTTTTTAGTGTGATTGACTTCTTGTGAAGAATTAAACGTTGTTGAATGTAGTAATTAACAAACTTCACGCTTATTTTAACTTGCATTGTGAGCGGAATTCTAAGTTCAACTTGCTGTGCCAATGTGGTTAACATTGGCACAATCTGTACATTTTAGAAGTTTAAATAATTAGCCGGTTGAAGGAGATGTCTAAATCAACGAACGTGTTAACCACACAACGCATTTCCAAACAAAGAATCCTTTTAGTATCGCCGTGTTGTTCTGTCCGTCTGTCTATCTGTACGTCACAAGCTTTTAACCACAGACTAAAAAGGCCCCAAAACCGTAATTAGTCCTGGTTTTTGTTCACTTATGAAGCTTACGAGGTAACGAAATGATACCTTAAAAAATCGTCCCTAGGTCTTTTATTGCCTTTTTTCATTAGATCATGAAAAAGATTTTTATTTCGTTTCAGTTTCTGATTTATGAAACCCAGAAAAATTCTATAGCACGTCAAGGTACAAGCCAGTTTTTACCTGTTACTATTGACAAAAAAACACACACTGCTGTGCAGGTACACAGTTTTTTAGTTTATATGTGCGAAATTATTCAGAATATTGGACTGTGATAAAGACGGATGAAAAAAATATTATTATTTGAGTTCCAAGGTTAAAACACTAATAATATAATTTAAACGACTTGGACTATAATAAATAGTGAAACTGGTAGGTCTACCAGACCATGTAGTGCAACACTTTAACCTTGTAGTATTTTTTTTTCACACAGGTAGTCGCACTTTACTTTTCCAAAAGGCTTTTTACACTGTAAAAGACTATCTTGAACACGAAAAGGCTTGGGATTGACCCGCTCCAGTACGCACTACAAAAGTTGTCATTTTTATTTTTATTCTTTTGGTTTTATTTTCAAATGTGACATTGGAGATTATTTTAATTTTACAATTTGACATATACTATTTTAATTTTAAATATAGGTCACATTTTTCAAAAATCTTTATTAAAAATGTTGTCGATAGAATGATTTTTTACATAAATATTTACTTTGCTAAGTATTTTTAAACTATATACATATTTCCTTTTTTATCATAAATGTGAGGACTATGTTGATTACTTTTCTTTCTTTTCAGTAATTTTTACATGCGTCTGGCAAATTGAGTATTTTCGGCTGTCTAACCAAATGTCCTTTCCTCGGTATTGTTCAAGTCGTTGAGCTCCTTAGCAGTCCTGAGTTGAGCTTTGCGAATACTGACAAATGCTTGCACTGACTGATAGACAGGTCCACTCAAATCGGTATGGTTCTTTCTCCAAACGACCATTTCAGACAAATCTGCATGGTTCTCATGTAATTTATACCATTACAAATTTACTGTATGGATTTTAAAAGAGACTGACCTCTGAGTTTGTTTCGATGTTTCTTCTCAGGGTAGTCAGCTAGGAAATCCCGGCCTGATCTAGTTTAAACTGATTAAAAAAAAATCGTGTAATAGTGTTTTTTAAAACCTACTTAAAAAATAAATATTATTTATGCGTGACTTCTACGTAGCAACTACGCATCTGTTATGAAGCTGCTACGTAGCTGCTAATACAAAAACAGGGACTTTGTTTTGGTAAGAAATCATAAAATGAGTGGCGCTCTGGATGGAGCGAGTATTTACCCTTTGCAATCCAGGGTCAGTTCTTTCAAACTATCCTGTAACGCAGGCAGTCATCGACTATGACCATATGACGGCTTATCCTTAGTTTTTTTTTAGCGAACCAGTGATTCTCTGGTGTCTATTGAAAAATGTAGATCATGAAGGTATAATGACAGTATAAACTCTAATTGCAAAATAAAACGAAAATGTTGTGGTCTATGTCTTGATTAGAGATGTGCCGTTGCCGGCAATCTGAGAATATTACTGGCAATATCGCCAAAATTTATACATCGGGCAATATTCCCCGCAATATTCCCACTTCACGGCAATATTTCCGGAAACGGCATATCTCTAGTCTTGATTCTAACTTTCAACACTAATAAAGCTTAAAATTTCTGTAAAAACCTAATCAGTAGGTTGTACGAGTAACAATTACAGTAGTGAATTGCTAATGACATTAGTACCTACACCGACCGCTTCTCTTTAAGATTTTAACTGAGAAAATAAATTGATCGAGTCTTTGTAACGCATGTAACCAATTACCATATACCGATTGTAAATTGGTAAAAACTTATACAGCTTAAATACTAATGTAATTTTAATTTTAAAGCTTGTACGTTGAAGTCGTAAATAAGTAGAAACCTATAATTTGTATTGGTCCACATGAGTACGTACAATTATAAATTAAACATTATATGTATGTAGTTGTTTGCGACTTTTTCACGCTTATTTGAGTTTGATGAAAGGCAGTAGGTAAGTTATGAGTCGTTTTCGTTTAATTATTTCGAATTAGACCTGTCTTTGCAGCGCAAAATCTTCTGCTGAGCAGCCTGCTCTTTATGTGCCTTGCTAGTCTGGCCAATCTCATCCAGGACTACAAGTATTAATCCTTACTTCCTTACTAATATTATAAAAGCGAAAGTGAGTTTGTTTATTTGTTACGACTTCACGCCTAAATGGCAAAACCGATTTCAATGAAACTTGGTACACGGATAGACCATGTCCTGGAATAGGACGTAGGACTTTTTATCCCGGAAGTATGTTCCCTTGGGATAATTTTCTGCTATCACGCGGGCGAAACCGCTGGGAGCAGCTAGTGACGTAAGTATCAAAAGAACGACTACACAAGAGCCCGTATTAGTATGAAAACAGCAGGATGAGACCTAGGCTGGTTAGTATTCATTATTTCCATTAATAAACACCACACCTATTTTCCTCGATGAAAAATCATCGAGAGTACAGTCGGGAATTGTAGCGAGTCTGGCTCGCATATGCCCAGTTTTTTTTTAGAACAACGCGCTCTTATGCCAAAGGACGATACGTCAAAAAGTCCCCCAACTCTATATCGACCAACAGATTCGAAATGTATCTCATTTAACAAATAAGTTGATAATGTTTTACTATGGCGATATTTTTGAAAAGAGCAGAATATAATGAGAAAATCATGTTTTACAATTATTATTTTTTGATACAAAATAACAGTTTTTTGTTCAAAAGTGTTGATGTTTGTCCCTGAAAATCCTGTCCTGTTAAATGACTTTCTTTTGTAAACTAGATTGAAAACCGGACGCTGATGTTTTTTGTGTCCACGATCTATATTATGGCAAAGGCGACATATACGAAATATTTACTTTAATGACAGTAAAATTATCATTTTTGTTAATATCGTTTTATACCACCATATTGTATCATCATCATCATATCAGCCGAAAGACGTCCACTGCTGGACATAGGCCTCCCCCAAGCGTCGCCACAACGACCAGTCCTGTGCGTCACGCATCCATCGGATTCCCGCGACCCTCACCAGGTCGTCGGTCCACCTTGTTGGTGGCCTTCCAACGCTGAGCTTCCATATTGTATACTGCATTCTTAAAACCAATGGTACCTTAATTACACAAAACTAAAGTAATATTTTTAGCAAAACATGTTTTAACTTACAGCCAACCTAACTAGGTTTTACTAATAGAATCTGATATTGGATCTGTGGTTGTACGGTATTGCCTGCACATCTGAATTCTAAATTGGAAGTTAAGAACTTGTAAAACTCTACTTCAGCTTTGCATTTGTCTAACTTTACCATTAAAACAAAGTTCGTCTATTTGTAGACTAATCCAATCAAACACTGCGACAGTTTCCACACACAGTCAAGGCAAAATGCTGTTTAAGTTAACCTAGCCTCTGTCTAGGTCTAAAAGATAAAAATACCAAAAAAATATAAGACGATTTGAATTTAACGAGATATCTTCGAGCATCCTCCTTGATCGGCCTTTTATCCTACTCGAAGATAAAGGGCGTTTCTAAAGTGGTCTATATCACACAAAAATCTTGAGTCTACTTTCATCCACATGAAAAGTAGACTCAAAATTTTTTAAAACGCATCAAAAACCATTGTCATACTTATATCATCATCATCATTTCAGCCTATATACGTCCACTGTTGGACATAGGCCTCCCCCAAGTGTCGCCACAACGAACGATATTCCTATATCAAATAAATGAAAGCTTTATTATTATACCTACACCAAATAACTTATAAGAGCCAATCAGAGAAACGGCACAGCGCACTAGCTTTTCATTTTACCAGCCTTGATGATTGGAGATTTGTAATTAAATTCCCGAAAACTCTAGGCTAGTAAGCTTTTCGTTGGCTGATGGCGGATATTGAAGTAGAGACTTTTTATCCCTATCAATCCAATCAATAGCATAACCAGTCAATCAAATGTCGATTGCAGCGAACGGAAGTACAGTTTATACATTTCAAAGGCTGCAAGCAATTTTAAAAGGACATGTGAATATTAAAACGTAAATGTGGGCTTAACTTTTAATCGTAGAGGCACTTGTGTTGATGGGAATCGTTTTGAACGTAGAACGCTTAGCGCCATCTTTGAACTTAGACGTCATGTACGTAGAATATTCGACGTGAGAAAAGTATGTAATATACGTACGATTTATTTTTTTGTGTCTCGCGAAGTTACTCTTACGATGTTGCTGTAAACAAACATTCTTTTAAAATAAGACGAAGCTACTGAACAATGATTAACTCAGAAGATATAGGTTTGAAATTCCGTCAATGCGGCTTATTCCAATATAGACATATTCTAAGCTCAAAGTAAGACGAGCTTAACCTTTGACAGCTGTCAGTAGAGCCACAAACTGGACCAATACGGAAGGCAGCATTAAGGCTGCGGTCTTTTAAAAATTCACCCGCGGCAAATTTTTAGCGCATCTTTGTATGCTTTTTTTGAACAAAATAATGAAACAACTTGAAATATTATTATAGCACATATTTAACCATAGTATGAGTAGTAGCCAGTTATTTTTTTTAAGTCAATTTGGGTGTATTATGTTTGGTAAATCAAGCGTTAAATATAGCTCTTTCGTGCAAACATCATTTCGACTTATGTTTGTGAGCTTCGTTAATGGCATAATATAACGAATTTACAAATCTTACGAATGGAAACTAAGCGCAACATTATCATCTTTGAAATGCATTCATGGCTAGTTCTAATTATGTTTCATTTTCTTATTTCAGAAGTCACAATTTCATCAAAATTCTCAACATTTGGCTCTTATTAAATTGTTTTTTTTTTTCACAATAACTAAGCATCGTAGTTACATCATAATTAGATTATTTTGACGCCAAAAGTTCAATAAAGCAAATAATAAAAAAATTAAAATCTAAATCACCATAATTTATCCAAAATAATGATTTTAAAAGATGTCCAAAAAATGTGTACAAATACTAATAATTTATACACATTTTTTGCCGCGGGTGAATTTTTAAAAGACCGCAACCTTAATGTATGAAACGAAGTACTGTCGCGAGGACTGCGGCGCTCGGAACTGGGACTCAAGGCTTCACATGTCACACGGCTTCACACGGCTGTACTCGCAGAAATTGTAATAAAATTACCTCTGAACCAGTCAAATGATCTCATGAGACTGGTTGCATTCAGAAATGATGTAGAATAGAAAGTACAACAACATTCGTAGACAATAATACGAAATGAATGAATCATTTCAACGGAGCTTCTGGTACAGGTACCACTAGAATACTTTTCTGAATATTACGGAGTGTTTCATGACATTTTAGACACAGTAAAACCAATTAAATTCTGGAGAAACAAAAACTTACATTTGAAGACCGGTAACAGTATAATAGTTAAGGAGTAATCTCTCAACAAGTAAAGCGATACAAAAATAATCGTTGCAGTAGTTAATACAAGCCAAGAAGAGAAATAAACACCGAGATATTAATATCTAGGAGACCAGTACAAACACAGATTTTCTCAGATCAACAACTCTGCCCAGACACTAAACTTTAATTAATTGCATTGAATGTACATAACCTTATAATAAAACAGTTGATTTCCTTAGCTCTGTTATAAATGACAATAGGGATTTATTCTCAAACTGTCGTCACAAACAATATTGGACCCTAATACCTTAAAATAAGAATCAAATTAGTTACAACAATAAATAAATTTGCGATCTTACAATGATACGAGCGAGCTCAACTTTCAATAGTATGAAGCGTAATTGTATCGGGACAATTGACATTGATCTTTAATATAATGTCGTAAGGTTGAAGATTTGTTGGGCGATTGTGGGGGTTAGATTTGTATGGGTGTGAGTGGTTGGGTTCCATTACCGACACGATCAAGACACACTGTAAGATTTTAAGTTCTCACAAAGTTTTTATTGAATAGCTTTTTGAAGACGCAGTAATACACTATTCGAATTTAAAGAAGTTAGAAGAGAATAATATGATAACGATATTACCTTGTGGGCAACTACTTGAAACCAATAGAAAATAATGTATGGGTAAACAATCAAAACTAACAACAACATGAATTCATGTCGTTAACTTCAAGTCTTTCAGCAGCTTCGTCAAGTGAAGCGAGAAACGTATTTTCAATTTTCCCTCACAAGAAATAATAATACTAGTTTTCCTTCCGGATGGTTCGGCAGTTGTTTCAAGTTTTCCGGATGGTTCGGCAGTTGTCTCAAGTTTTCCGGATGGTTCGGCAGTTGTCTCAAGTTTTCCGGATGGTTCGGCAGTTGTCTCAAGTTTTCCGGATGGTTCGGCAGTTGTCTCAAGTTTTCAATGAAACTTTTGATCAATTATATTGAAAACTAGAAACATAACATTCCTCGCGATATTTCTTTGAGTATAGTTTCAAGCAGACGTAGTTACTTCATGCATGGCTAATGGGTAGGTACACTTAGTAAAATATTTTAACAAATTATTTTAAGCAACATTTTATAATTACACGATATCTTATATAATTTGTAACATTTAATCTACTATTACACATCCGCTCAATTTTAATAAGCGAATCAGTTTAGCATAAAATTCTTATTACGTTTTGTTATAACACAAAATTATGACACAGCTATTCGTGTTCCTTCAGTCATTACAAATAAAAACGTGCAATTATTTTTAAAATGGTGTCATTAATTACACGAGCGAGCGAATTAAATTAAAACAAATAGAATTTTCACAAAAATTCGCTGTGTCTAATGACATTTACGAACGATACATCATTTGTGAAATACAATAAATTAATTAAAATAAACGTGTTCGAGCAAAAAAACAATCGGAGAGAAAAAAACTTAGGCAGCACACCGCCAATTGTGACAGTAATGACATACAAATATTTCGTAGCCGCTCGTCCACCCGTGTGGAACGATCCGACTCCCACATAGCTCATTTGTTATAAGCCACATTATAATCACACATTGTGTTGGATAATAAATAGAAAAAGCGACAATAGAAATAACGAGTCACAAATAGGCATCTAATAATGAAATTGTATTGCATATAAATATATGGTTATATCTCGTGTTTCTCGCTTCGACGGACCGTTTAATAGCCGTAGTAGTTTATTAGCGGTGCTTCCTGGTGCTGCCACGCTGGCCTGCTGGGACAACTGCCATCTTTTACAAATAAAATGTACCATTAAGCTATTATACATTTAATTTGGCGTTTTGACGCTGTACTGACGTTTAGGAAGCCATAGTGGCTAGCACGTTGCCGCGCTTGTCTCGACGCCTGTACTACTTGTAGCAGCTGATTTGAACTATAACCGTTGTGAATCGCGTGATACATTGATGGTGCAATATGGTATTGTAGCTTTCTATGGATAACAACTTGTACCAACTACTTACTACAAAGACGTGTTTCAGAGACAGTGGCAATAAAAAAAAATTGTTTTGTTTAGTTTCTCAATTAATTATTTAATTTGACTACACAATGTGGTCATATCGTGCACTGTCACTCTGTATTTGCATAAAAAACTCAATTTAATTTATGAATAAACGTTGTTACTATAGCTTTTCAATACACAATAAAGTGTAAACATAAAGGATGCTATTAAGAAATTGTTTATGACCGCATAAAAACGCGTTTGACGCGCTAGGCGTGGAAGAATATTGAATGTTTTTTATTGGGAATATCGCTTTTTAATTAGAAAACAGTGGTCCTTATTTGGGCTAAGTAACCTGCAAGTCGCAAGTATGTTGCCGAGTTCGCGAGTAGTACCGGATGTCGCACCCAAGTATAAATAAAATTAGTGTTTAAATATTTTATATGGGGAAGGGCGAAAAACGTGCACAGCTGATGAAGTCGTAAGGGCGGCTGCACACGTGCGACTGTGTTGTGCGTCTTCAAATCGATTGACTTAATGTGGTCACATTTAATTTATTTGATATGTTTACAAATTTCTTCGTTTTTTCTTTTAAATTAATAAGGAAAATTATTAAAGCATATTTATTTAAGTACTGATTTTTCTGAGAAATAAAAACGAATGGGATATTTAAACACGTCAAGTAAAAGATTTCTCTCTAAGTAAAACTAAATTCATTAAATGCATTTCTAATCAAACCTTAACAACCCTGTTACTACACAAAACGCTTCTGCAATTAACGCACCTCATCCGATCAACTCCGAATCCGCGATCCGAAATCTTAAGATGTCTACAAACTTAAAAGCGGATCAATAGTTTGAATACAAACAATGTTGGTTACCATGCAGACGGTACCGGGGCGCGGGGCTCTTGTATTTTTAATATCCCTTCCCCCGCCGCCCCGCTTTAACATAATATAAAATTATAAACGATATGAATCACGATAATGTTCCGTGAGCCTGTGTGCGCGGCCAATTCACAACTTTACCGGGCCCAGGGCGAACCCCCCTTGCCTCCAACCCGCCTGCTGCACCCCGCCACAGCACACCCCCAACAGTAAAACAATTCAACTACAAGTGCACCAAATCAAACAAAACTCTTATATACACATAAATATTTAATCAAGTCCGTGTTAGGTCTCCTAATTAAATGTTAAGAAGCACACGTATGTTACGATATTCCTAAAATTAGTGCTTAAACTTTAATTTCTGTGTTTACAAAAACAGCTGTGGAACGAATGAACTCGCGTTCTAACTCAATACACACGAGATGATTTAGGCAGATGTTATTTTATTTGTGAAAATTTGTAAAGAACAATGAATTGGTGAAACATTGATCATAGTAATGAATAAAGAGAGGAGAATCGCACGCGGAAGCGTTGACACACTGATCGATGGCACACTGTGACGCCGCCCGCGCCAGCAAAAAGAAAAGTTTTATTTTTATAAGACAAGAAATTTATTATGGCTGATGCTCGTGTCGGTTTCGCGTTTCATCGGAAATAGAACGTAAAATGTTGTTCGCATCGATCCGTACGTTCGCGTAATTTAAGCGGACTTGTGCGGAAGGCCTAATGCTCATTTGACTTAATTTACAATTTTAAGATTTTGACTGGATTTAATTTCAGTTCAGTTGCTACTGTAAAATACTCCGCTGAGTATGCAATAATAATATTCATTTGAATATATTACCTCGACTTAGTAGATTAGATAATATTAGAATCTAAACTGGATCTTCTTACTTTTTACGGAAATACGTGACATGAAAAAATCGCGCCCAAAAAAAAATGTCCGGTAGATTGACAATTCGTGTAGGCACCTACTAGTTATTTGAAACGAATGTCTAATAACAAAATAATAGTTGTGATTTGAATTTGCAGACTAATTTGACAGTCAATTTGCCAAGCAATAATTTTTCCTGATTGTGCTTTGAAATTAAAAGCAAGTACCGTCATGCACTAAAGCATACCAAGTACCTAAGTACTAAAATAAAATATTGTTGTATATACAACATTAATTTTAGTAAGTATATGCGAAACCCGAAACCCGTGTCTAGTATTTATATGTAAAGAATCTATGTACAAAATTTCATGACAGTATCATGAAAAATCACAAAGTTATAAGCTTGTTAGGTTGTTGTTGTTATCACCGGGCGATCCAAGCGACTGAGGGGTTATTTGGCACTTGCACTAAAGTAAGATGGCATCGAATACCCGCTATGATCTGCCGTGACCTATGTTGTACTTAGTGTCGGTAGTTACCAATTTGTGATCTTTTTAAATATTTTTGGAAAAAAACATAACTTGGTGTAAAAACTATTGGAATCCATTCAGTTACTAAATCTGAACCAACTATAATATTCAGGTTTCGCAAATACTAAAAATAATGTTATATATTATATTGACTTAGTACTTGTCACGACATTACGATTGTCAAAAGCCTAAAATGTTCCTGATACAGCACGTGACATTTCGGTAGCGCATATCATGCCTTATACATAGAGTAGAATATTAATTTATTGGCTCAGAACATATTTAGAGAAAAAAAAATAGGATTTAATATACACTTAAAACAATTGTAAAACAAATCTGGGAATTTATAAACTACTAAAAACTACAGCCCAATTAAAATGCGGTCCGTCAGTCCTCACAAACCATCAGCCAGATCTCGAAATGTATCAGAAAAATTAAACGTATTGTGACTACAGACACTTAGTAGAGAATTTGTAAAGATATTTACTGAATTTCAGACCACAAAGCACCAAAGACAAAAATATACAGGGATATTTGTAAAACACTAACAGCCTTGTAGGACTGTATTACTAACATCATAAACAACAACTTTTGTTATAAAACTTTTTACAAAACATGATACTTTTACCAAAAACCAACTTTCAAGATTTCGTTGTTCTATCTATTTTCTTGATACTTTTCGAGATCTGTCTGATGGTCTGTGAGGACTGAGGGACCGCAATTTAAGGGATGTAGTTTTTTAGTATATTGGTTAACAAATTCCCCAATTTGTTCTACAATTGTTTTAAGTTACAACAATAAAAAAACAAACTTTACTTCTTTATGACAGTTGAAATTTCTTGATGCCAAGCTTTTTTTTCTATATTCGAATTGCATTAAGTATTTTTAATTTAATTAATTATTAATTATAACCACTAACAGATACTTTTATTGTTATTATTTAATACAGAAATTTATTTCCTAATTATGAAAAATACAATACATAAACCAAAGCATATTAAGTTACTTGACCAAGATTTATATTAGCTTCAAGATTTATTTACTAAGAAGGGGTTTTTCGATATTTCACATTTTATGGAGTAAATTGGAATTACTTATGTATTTGAAATCTCATTTCGTGTACCGATATACTCGAAAAGCACAAATAATTTTGGTAGTCAATATTTGTTTTTCAAATTACCCTCAAAACAACAATTTAGGGGTTTTAAAAGTTTTATGGAGGATTCTTATTTCTTAGGTTAATAAACTTGGAATACAGCACAATTTTTACTGAAATTAATAATAAAGTGTGTCATTAATAGGGGTGTTAAACCTTTCTCGCGAACGAAGTCGCAGGTAAATTGCTAGTCACACATAAAATGTCACGTTGGTTGTTTATCATCTCTCATCTAATATTCCACAACTATCACACAACGCCCTTTAGTCCCAAGCTAAGCAGAGCTTGTGTTAAGGGTACTAGACAACTGATAAACATACTTACATATTTCTAAATAAATACATATGATAGATAAATACAGAACAAATGACTATGCTCATCATACACATTTGTCCCGGGTGGGAATCCTCCGGCATAGCAGTCAGGGCCACTAACCACTAGACCAACAGGCCAGTCAAACAGTCAACGTTAAAAGCCAGACCTCCGAATATGCAAAGTTTAACACAACGCTATAATTAGTCGTCCAAATTATTATTCCATCGCCTCATATTTAATATGAATGATGTAGCAAATTGACGATAATGCATTCGCATCGTGCATCCATATCTACCTGAGAGGCTGAATAATGAATTAGAAAACGGAAATATCCCAATAAGTTCTTTATTTTGACGTGTCATGTCCACTTGAAAATTTACAGCCTTCAGTTTCATCAAATATTAAAAAGAACTCGGTACCGTATCGTATACTTTTGAATTAATTTCCAAAAACTTATCATTCCGAAGCTACATATGACACCGTACAAAAAAGCTTTAAAAACTATTTGAAAAAAGACTCCACTTAAAACACACATACAGGGTTATTCGTAAAACATTAAAAACCTTGCAGGACTGTATTATATACACCATAAAAAACCACTTTTGTTCTACGAATTTTTACAAAACATAATACATTTACCAAAAACATTTCAGCTCTGTATTTTCCTGTATTTATTTACGGCTCCCGCGCACTGTTTTCGAAATAATAGTAAGCATGCTTCCGAAACATTGTCATTAGCTACATCAACCATTCGCACCATTTACGTGTACCTACTCGACATTATTAGAATATTGATACACCATAATGTAAAGATAATTACGCCTGCACTGCCGAATTTCACAACAAAAACACGTATGACGCGACGCAAGCGCAACAAGGCGACCGACTGATGAGGGTCGCTTGTAAATAGGTCTGTTAATGTTCAGCTACCCTCCTCTATTGTACTATCGCTTGCTTCGCATAGGTTTCATAATATTAAGAATTTTTATTATTGTATGAAAATCTGATGAACTAAAATGTGATAATTTTTTAAAAGTCATAGAACAAAATTTGTTGTGTATGATGTTCTTAACATAATCCTGATCCTGAGAGGTTTCTAGTGCTTTACAAATAACCCTGTAGGTATACTTAAAAGAAGGTGACAAAATTGTAAGCTTCGCAAATATTTTGGCATGAATCTAATCTAGCGCATGCAATGTTGTATTAAGTAAAGAACCACAAAAAAATGCAAAATAACTGTAATTTCGGAAGTCAGTGATTCAATAATGTAGTTTATAATGTCAATATTAAAACTAAAACTTTAACAAATCTTATGTAATTTAAATCCAATATTAATTCAATTTATAATTATTGTAGGTAATTTTTATATATATATCGTCACATTATATAAGCTGTGGACGCCTTTAATTGACATATTTACACAGAATTTAATGTCTTTAAAATTGCCTATCTGTATAAGGATTTGTTAATATGTCGTTGGTGTTCCATGTATGAAAAAAAAATTATTAAGTACATTAATTATTTGTTAGTTTAAAAGCTTTGGTTAGTCTCAAATTATCACAATGCAAGAAGGAAAAAATATGACTGCTTTTAAATCTTTAAAAATAAACCTTTACTTGTTTTTGTTAGCAAGCTTTAAAATATTCGCTTGGACAGGCTGAGCGCGCGATATTTCGCCACTTCCGCCCCTATTTTTAACGACCCATCCGCCGCAAACGGGAGCTGCTTAACCTCGATTATTGATCGATGGGATGACTTAGCATTATGTTCCCACAGCGATCCATCGACAAGTCATTATTATAATACCTATTTCCTGCTCAGCTTTGAAGAGTTTTCACAAGTTTTACTCCTTATATATTATAATATAGAGAAAGTAGCTCGAAACGCTACATGAATTTATCTAGGGTAAACAAAAGGTACTAGCTTTTGCCCGCGGCTTCGCTCGCGTTAAATTCGGGGCAACACGGTTCCCCCGGAAAGTGGGGGTTAGAAAGAGATAAAAAGTTATAGCCTATGTCACTCGCCATCTCTTCAACTATCTCCACTTAAAAAATAACGTCATTTCGTCACTCCGTTTCGCCGTGAAAGACGGACAAACAGACACACACACTTTCCTTTTTATAATATTAGTATGGATTACGCAAACTTGTATTTGTCGAATTATCAAGTTTACTTTATTTTAGTCCCTGAGGTGCATGAGGCATGTTTTCACATCATAGTTAGAAAATATACGACTGTGTGAAAAATAAATCAGAATAAAGAGACCCCTGCGGCAATGGTATTTATTTGCATCACAACACAGAGCGATCACAGATGACCTAGTAATATCTAGGCAGTAATTCATCTTATTTAATACAAATATATTGAACTACTGCCAAATGCAAAAGCTACTCGGCCATTATGAGAGTGCTCTCTTATTTATTGTTCACTTGTATGTGTGCGTGTAGCGTGTGCATGTAATGTATCGTCACTTGCAGAAATTAATAATGTTGACAAAAAGGCCAACAAAAAGTGACTAGCGTTACGGTACAGTTGCGTGAATAAACCGAACCGAATTTAATTTTAAAATTTAATGCTAAACAACAGATTAATATATCGATCAAACATTCCTAATTTTAAAATACCCGACGCATTGTATCGCCTTCGAAGAAGTCAAGCCGAGCAGCTCCGACGGGCCCCGAGCGTCGCCGAGCGCCAGCATAATGCCGGTGCAAGCCGCAGACATTGTCAGTAATTGCCGGTGCCGCTATAATCGCACTTAATTACAACTATACAACTCACAATCGCGCCCGTTTCAAGTATTCATTATTAATATTAATTCGCGATAAAAACAGGTTTGGTCTCGAAGCCGATACGAGAGTTCTCATTGCGCCACTTATAACTCAAAACCCGTGTCTTATTTTAAATTTAATTATAGAATAAGTTACTTTGTGATTTAAAACAATAAAATTAACGACCGCCATTTTTTTTTTCAATTCTAATATACATGTTGAAATCAGCACTAAAGTGTACTTAATTGTTTTACACAAGTCGGCCGAGCTGACACTAAACGCATTACGCGGCGTGTTTCATTTCTCACCTCTAATTGAATGACATTTTGTATGAAAACTTTGAGTCAATAGTAGTTTTTATAATCACAAACAGACATTACGACTTAATAACAATATCTACGATATTATTAGACACATTTAAAAGTAACAAATTCATCAACACAGAAACATCTGTGATACTAGTTTCGTAATATTTACTTAATTTTAATTACATAACTACAATAAAATTAAACATGTTACAGTAAAACAGTACAGACAGACAGACAAAGAAATTACGCATACCAAATAAAAATTCCATACAACATTTTCATTTTATCATCTAAATCGGCGTTTACGACGGGGAACAATGCCGTGCTCCGAACCAAACAAAAGTGGGACGCAAATAAAGAAAACAATAAAATTAGAATATATAAACACATAAAAACTGGCGTCCAGAATGTTCGCGGTGCGGCGGCCGGCGCATGCGCCCGGCGCCCACCGCACATTACATCAAATAAATTAATATCAACTCCAACTGTACATACGCAAGCGAAGGGTTCGTGTTTATTTGAAATAACTTTTTTTAGTGTATTGTTTGTGCGTACGACGTGTTAGTCCTCCGAACACTTCTCTTTACAACACTATTTTGAGATACGAGTGTTCAAAAGACACAAGCGATGTATCATGGCCGAGTTTATTACCTTCTTAACAACGCACAATGAGTTTTCAAATTGCGTTCTTAAATCTATAAAATGGTCGTTGAAAAATTATTTCATCGACTGTAGTTAGCTAGCACCGGCCAATGCGATTGAAGCCTAGTGTGGATTTAACAACCAAGTATGCATAGTCGCGGAAATAACTTGAAAACATTCAAGGTCAGCTAACTAATGGAGTTGTAGCTATTACAGTCTCTGTTATTTATCTAAGACAATGCGAAATGGCTAAAACACAATCCATAATCAATCTAATGCACGTAAATAGTCCTAAAAGTGGTTGTGGGTCGTTGAATATTATCTACAAGACAGTCCAGGAGTGAAAGTGATCAGTGTAATACAAAAACAGCCGTAAGACAATAGAATTAGAACGCATTTTGGCAAAATAACGATACCATAAAGTTTAAGTGGTAACTGCCGTCTGTGTACGGTCGACGCGAAAAGTGCTTATTCGGGGAAAAAGCTGTAATGAAAACAGTTTTGAAATTGATATAGCAGATTCTTATCTTCTATTACGTCTACTCGTTGTTTGCATTCAATTTTAACAAGATTATCAGACTTATTTTTGTTTAAAATGAGTTTTCTTTTATCCCCTTTCGTATCTTAGCTCCTACCGTAAAAAATAATGTACTATTAAATTTATTATTTAGGAGATGAGAAAAAATTTTTTTTTACAATTGGATGGCCTAAGTGGGTTGCCTATAAAAATTACAATAGAATGTTTCCTGCACAATTGTCCATATTAAATATATAATTTGTATATGTAATACGTAAATTTAGCTTTGCAGAGCACTGCTAAGCTAAATTTGGACAAGTGTGCAGGGAATATAGCAATATTGATATGAATCTAGTGAAGTTTGATTTTCTTTCATTACGCATCTTAAAATTAATCCACAAAGAGGTCAAGATCGAGGCTGAATATCAAATTTATGATTTCGATGACTTAATGACCACTTTTTTCGCACAATGTTAATTGGATGTTTATTTCCACACACGTGTGATCATTTTCCAACAAAATATTTTGTTCGCGCGATCGGTAGGAGCGTGTCGTAACTTTTGATTTAGTGTTATGGCCTATTTCTTTATTAAATTGTCTTATGACAGATGTGATTGCCAATTTTCGTTTCACGTTATTATATTGTCATAAAAATAATTATTAGATGGATGACACATTTAATACAAACACTTGTGATGTTGTGAAGGTTTTGATTTAACTGGTGCTCAATTGATGAACGATGTTTTCATTGATGTGTCATTAAAATAGTTTGTATACCGATATTTAATCTGAACAGAATTATGGTGCATGTGAATATACTAAGCCCCGTTGTTCCCGACTGTACAGTGAACGGCTCGCTACGTATACTTGTATCAGATAAAATTATTCAAATGATACGATCTATTGTGTTTCAGCAACAATGATAAATAATAATATTATTACATATGTATTATTGTAAATATTTATGTAAGTGGGTTTACGAGCCTTACCTTACTCAGATGTAAGGTTGATTAGTAAATTACATACTAGTACAGTGATTGCAATAATCTTCAGAAAATAAATATCTTGGAACGGAAACGCAAACAGAATGTTACTTGAATGAAGTGCGAAGAATTTGTTGTTTTATATTTCCGTTATCAGTTATCCACAAATATTCGCTGTACTCACATAAACTGTAAGTACCTATCCTTACTAATATTATAAAAGCGAAAGTTAGTTTGTTTGTTTGTTACGTCTTCACGCCTAAATGACAGAACCGATTTTGATGAAACTTGGTACACGGATAGACCATATCCTGGAATAGGACATGGGATATTTTTTATCCCGGAGCAGCTAGTATTGATATTAATGAGGGGAAAAAAACAACGTAGTTATGAAATGTAATCTTGGAATATTTATTTTTTAAAGCATAATCATATATTTCGTACCTATATTAATCTTATTTAAATCTTTCTTTACACAAATAAAATATCATCTGAGGCCGTAATCGTTCGAAGTAAAGACAATGTAAATAGGAACGGACACAGCTATAATAATATAACCGCGCGTCTCTAATGCAAGTGCAACCCTAATCACTATACTTAAACAATTCATCACGGTTGTCACCGAGTACCTTGCTTCCTGAAATAACTGATCAGCAGTTACTCAACGTGACGTCACAAAGAAAATCTATTCAAACACATTATTATGTTGAGGTAGTTTCACAATTAGATTGAATTGTTTTTCTTGGTCTGCATCCAATACATTTTAGATCACACTTTAAATAATTGGAAGGCGAGTTTTTGTTCACTCTATATCTTTCTAATATTATAAACTAGCTGCTCCCAGCGGCTTCGACCGCGTGATAGCAGAAAATTATCCCAAGCAATCATACTTCCGGGATAAAAAGTATCCTATGTCCTATTCCAGGACATGGTCTATCCGTGTACCAAGTTTCATGAAAATCGGTTTTGCTATTTAGGCGTGAAGACGTAACAAACAAACTCACTTTCGCTTTTATAATATTAGTAAGGATGTGAACGTGAATTTGGATGATTTAAATCAAATGTTGAGCCCTAAATTAGGTATCGTGGCCCAGAATATAGCCACGGGCAACAGTTAGTTCAATAATAAACAGAGAACAACAATATTGAGTGCTATTAAATAGTAATTTTAAACATGGTTACAATTACAACGCAGGTGTTCTTTTTGAAACACGAGTGCGTTTTAGCGTTTAATATTTATTTTCAGAAAGCCATAATTTCTGAAATGGCTGTGTAGTGAAGATGAAATGATATTCACTACCTTCTAAATTTGTTTGGGCTAGCTGACGTATCCACTACACAAGTTGACAACAATCAATTTATGAACATATGACTGAATGAATGAAACAAAATAAATCTTAAAGATCATAAATGCAGATAATTCCATTAATATATTGGCATGAACGATCTTGAACCTCAACAAGCTCGCCTCGTACATTGCATACAGAATCCCGCATCCATCTATCAAATGTTATAACATTTAAATATATTATAAATTACAATTATTACAATGTACAGTGGAGTCATCGACCTCAGAATATGAAGAGTCTAATAGTGCGCACACGTTGAAAGGCTGGCGCACACAGGCTGCCGCGTGAGTCACCGCCACAGCTGATTGAACAGTAGGACAATTTGTAAGTTTGCCGAGTAAAACTCCGCCATTGGCGGCGCTCAACAAATTATTTGCATAAATCAAATTAAAAAGACAAGTTCGTATGCTATATAAGTTTATAACTTTAACCACGCTTTTGAACGTTGAAAATTTATCTTTAGAGTTTAATTTGTAGATGCAATTTATCATTTACGTACGCTATTCTTAGAAAAAATCACCAATCTCGCCAAAGGGCCTTTGACTGGAGTGTAAAGGTCAGACTGGCAGTCGATCCTGGCTAGACTGGAAGCCGGCCCCAACATATTGGGAAAAGACTTGGTAGCTTGATTCGTATAAAAACTGTAGCGTATAAAGAACAGGCAAAGTCATTGTACCCGTATTTATTAATATAAGGCAATAACGTTCTAATACAGGGATCATAAATGAAATCGACCTTCGCCACGTAATGGAGTTCACTGAGTACTTTGTGAAGCGGCGATGGTACTCGGCAATTCCTAAGATGTGTGGTAGACTCGTGGTCACAAAAAGTTTCAAAGCGTGGAACATTTTGTTATTATAAATCTAAATAGTTTTGAAATTCATTGTTATTAATTGTTTGTTTTGGGGGAGGCCTATGTCCAGCAGTGGACGTCTTTCGGCTGATATGATGATGATATGATGAATTGTTTGTTCGGGGAGCAGTGGTGGCCGAGTGGCATTATTTTATGTAATTTGTTTCAGCACCACTGCTCTCAAAACGGTGAAGCAAAACATCGTGAGGAAACCGGCATGTCCATAGAACTACAAAATTCGAAGACATGTGACATCCTCCAATTCACACTGGGCCCGCGTAGTGGATTACGGCTCATTCACTCTCCTAGATAGGAGGCCTGAGTCCCAACAGTGGGAACATTATAAGGCCGACTATGCTATGCTAGTTGTTTGCTGAATTCGAATTCTTATGATTTTAGTTTCTTTTTATTTTTTATTTAGCCTGCTTCCTATTACTGGTCAAAGGCTCACTAACTTTTTCTTGGTATTCTTCGCTCGGATCACCTCGGACCAGCCGTTGCAGTAAGCGTCTAGGTGATCTCGCCATCTCTTCCCCGGTTAATTTCGGCGTCTCATCCATCTTCAGGCACCCTCTTTGTGAAGACTCTTGACGCCCAGTGGTCAGTGTGCAAGTAGTTAATATGACCTGACCAATCCTGTGTTTACTATTTTAGCCTAGCAGACTTTTTTCCTATATATACGATTCCAGTTTTGTTTTTTTAGTAACATAAAAATCACATTTCAGTTTGATATTATCTATTTAGTCCGTAGTTAATATTTCAAAACCTTCCATTGAAAAATATAGTTACAACACAAAGTACTTAGCAATTCGAAATAATAAGGATTGTCTCATAAATCCTTCACGTTTGTTGACAAATGAACCATTATGCGAGTCATCTCAGACGGAAAGTAAAGGCCGTCACACACTCTGCCATTACAAATGTGTCATATAGGTATTCATACTAAATGTACAATCGTACAGAGTTACATTTTGATGTCACACATATTTTTGATTTGACACTGTCAGATTTATTCGTTCATACAGAAACCAAGGAGGAGCTGGAGTTTCTTGCACGATGTTCTCTGAAGAGACCTACGCTTTAGAATGTGCTATTTAGCTTCATCTTTGTGACTGAGTGACTTCTTTATAGTTATAAAGAGGCTGACTGCCAAAAATTGTCAATTTGAAATAAATTCTTTAAATTTCAATTTGAGTATATAAATAAGTCTATAACGGCCTTAAGGGTATGCGCGGAAAGCTTTATCAATGGTTAATTTAAACGTTTCTTTATAACAGCAAGACGAATAAAATGTCACTACACGTACCAATAAAATGCAGCTGTGTCATATTTATTTAATTTAACTTATACTTTCTATTTCATTTAGGAAGTCTAAGGCCCAGCGCACACCGCTGGAGGCGCGGCGGAGAGCAATGAAGACCACAATCCTTACTTAATATTATAAAAGCGAAAGTGAGTTTGTTTGTTACGCCTTCACGCCTAAATGGCAAAACCGATATTGATGAAACTTGGTCCCAAATTATCCCGGATACTTTTTATGGATACTTTTTTATCCCGGAAATATGTTTTCGTGGGATAATTTTCTACTATCACGCGGGCGAAGCCACTGGGAGCAGCTACTTTAATAAAAACCTTAAGACTACCTTGACATACGGTTAATATTTAGAATAAATTCGCATGCGATGCTCGGAGCGCCCTCAAGCTACTACAAGAGCATCCGCGTGACTGCTCCAGTCGCCGCCGCCGCCGTGCTGCTCCGCTGCACTACCCCGCACCCGGCTGGCTGATTTCATTGACCCATATTTTTCTTCTTCTTCTTCTGCAAGTGCAGCAGCAATATCATAACCCCAGTCCACATCCATTACGATCAAGAACGGGTTGCCTGTACAAAGTTCGGTATCAGCACAAAATGACCTGGGTGCACTCGGACTAGCTGCGCGCCGCCGCGTATCTCTCCGCTCGAGGGCCCTCAAGGACTCTTGGCGCCGTTCAAGAATATGCGCTCCACCGCGCCTCCAGTGGTGTGCGCTGGACCTAACAGTGGGCAGCTATATGCTGATGATGAAAGAAGTAGAAAAATAGGTACGAAGATGAAAATGGAATAGGTATAAAAGCTGTAAGAAGAGGGGACAAATCACGAAACGGCTGGGGTACGATACCAAAGTCGGAAAAGTATGAGATGTTGTCAGGTCTGGCAAATTCTATTAAATCTGGATAGTAAGTCGATATCAGGGAAGAAATAAGTAGGTAAATGTTTGTCCGGTGTTAAGGTATGCAATAAAGGATAATGATAATAATCAGGCTTTTTGAGAAAATTACACACGCCACAACAGCATCACATGTGTGAACCTTTCTTCTTCACAAAAGAACGACGCTATAGAGTGACACCACCAATTACTTTATTCTCGTGCCCATCAGCTACAATTTGTTCTAAAGGACTGTGCCACTTCCTTTGAAAGCTTAATAGGTCCACATTTATTTTAATAATATGGTTATTGGCAATTAAGACACCATATTACCAGTAAATAGGTCTATACAGGTGTCTCACCTGTGAGTGTGATCTATTTAAACTCATTTTTTAGTTTTTTTTTTAATGGATTGAGGTATCCACCTGAACCTTATCTATCTTTGTGCTGTTCCTAAAAAATCCTTGTAGATGCATTGGACCACAAATATCTAAATTATTGTCACATTAGCGACATGAAGAAGAAGATCTTTTGGGAGCACATTCATTGTGCGTAACGCTAAGGTAAACACGTATTTCCTGCCGGAGTCGGAGTTCCCTGATAACTATAACCTGAGGGTATTTAAGTCATGAGTAAATAAGATACTTTTATTTAAACGTAGACCATATCATCGATTAAGTACCATCAGGTGAGAAAACGGCAAAAAGGGTGGCTGCAATTTTGAACAGAATTATGGACAAAATCTAGTGACCTTTCAGATCAGTCTATAAGTACCAAGTATATCCCAGTATACAGAACAGTATAACGTTATTATAATACTTATGTAAATAGTTATTGCTTGCGTGCGCACAATAGTAGCGGTGACCAGTCTTGAGTCACTTTGAAATGTCAAGCATACAGTGTTGCCAGTTTCTGTCGTTTTTATATTAAAGTTTTATATAAGTTTAATACAACAGGTTATTATCTCGGTGTTTTTTTATTCACTGTAAGCACTAAAATATCCTTATAATTTTGTATTAAGTATCAAAAAGAGGTGTACGTGTAAGTTTTATAATTGAGTATAAGATTCTGACTTAATTTCCTCAAGTATTAAAAATTAATTATTTACTAAATTTAACAAAAACTCACAGTAATTTGAAACTTCAGTTAAAGTTATCTTACGGACAAATGAATGGACCTTGTTGTTTTAAGACAAACCAATTAATTTATCTTACTCATTCTACTTACTGTTTTAAATCAATGCAAAAAGATCTTACATTTTCAATTCCCGATCTCATTAACTTATAATATACTAGTTTACGCCAACGTCGTCACCCGCATGAAAAAAGAAAACAGTGTTATTCCATGACGATTTCATCCAAATCCGTTCAGTCTTTTAAGCAACATTCTTAAATACATTTATTTAAACACTAGCTGCTCCCAGCGGCTTCGCCCACGTGATAGCAGAAAATGGTCTATCCGTGTACCAAGTTTCATCAAAATCGGTTTTGCCATTGAGGCGTGAAGACGTAACAAACAAACAAACTCACTTTCGCTTTTATAATATTAGTAAGGATTCATCCCTGTAATATAATCTTATTAGTGTAAACTATTAAACAGAGGCAGCCCTATAAAAATATATTA
This sequence comes from Mythimna lalbum, assembly GCA_949319445.1. Classification (NCBI taxonomy): domain Eukaryota; kingdom Metazoa; phylum Arthropoda; class Insecta; order Lepidoptera; family Noctuidae; genus Mythimna; species Mythimna lalbum. The sequence goes on from OX439344.1 coordinate 37,086,903, forward strand.
TTTACGGTAAACACGTCGCGTTTCTTGCTAGGGGGCCATTGATGCGTAACGTTTATGTAACAATATTAACTATCCATTGTTGTTGTTCGTAGATACAAGTACAGTCGGCCCCACCGACGCCCACGTCATCTCCCATTCAAGAAAACTAATTAGGTGCTTTGCGACGGTCAAAATAAACCACAAATAAATTAAATAGGAAAAATTGGTTTGACGTAAGAGGCTCGATAAAATGCCAGGAAAAATATATATGCTCGGAAACCAAAGGCCGTTTTTTCAGGAATTATAGACGAGGGAAAAATCTTAATTATGGCTAATTAAAAAAAAAGATAAATTGTTTGTCGATTCTATTTTCAATTCTATTCAGTATATTTCTAAATTAAGTTCGGTGTACTGTTAATTTCCTTGTAGTTTGTAGTTATCTTACCTTGGGATATGATGTTACCTTAAAGAAAAAGAAAACAAGATATGTTATAATACAGTAGCAGATTTGAAATCAAAGAAAATATAGAACCAAAACAAGCGCACTACAAGCATAGAGTAGAGATACACATTTATGCTATTATTTATATAATGGATTCTATGTAAGTTGCTGAACTTGACTTCAAATCATAATTAGTAGATAGGTATAGTGAAAATGGAGTTTATAAGTTAGGCACAAAAAGCATTCCCAAGTGTGTACCTAAATTACAAGAATACTGAAAAAAAAAATTGTCTACCTAATTATATTCATTATTAATAATAATTAATTATATTTATTTTTTAAATAATATAGTGTAACTAATTATTTACCTAATTTTAATTGTGTTTGATATTTACAAAAATATATATATATATATATATATTTTAGCAAACACCGCTATCGACGAAAGTACCTACACTAGTTTCTATTAAAAAACCCGAGTATACAATGCTGGCGAGATTTAAATAATGATTTCAAGTATACATAATTATACTGATTGTACGTTGATTGCGGAATTCTTTGTAATATGTTAAGGGGAAGCTGTTACCTATTAAAAATACTTTCATTGTCCTATTGTATAGGTATAAGATAGGTTTATAGATACATACAGAGTTTAAAAATAAATAAGTTTGAATTTCAAAATTTACATACTTACCTACGTAAGTTTTACATCACGACCTAATTACAGCAACTATGATTAATTTTGAGATTATAATTCTATAAAATACTTATATTTTTCTAAAAAAAAAGCAGTTGGCTAGATATCGTTCACCCTGACGAGCATTATCCAATTAAATAATTTTAGTTATATTCGAATGCACAGCAATCTTTTTCACATGAATAAATAAATAAACAACATCTCAGTAATACATAGTAATAACCGTTAAAATATTTTGTATTCTAAGAAAATATTTCAAATACACATTGAAGCAATTTATTTGATTGCATACATCGAGCCGCAATACATAATTTAATGTATCCAGTTTCTTTGCAAGCGAGTGCACACGATCTCACACGTAGAAAAACCACATGTCGTTTTTTTCAGTTTAGTAAAATTATGATTAAAAATAAAAATAAAAACTATCTAATTTGGTATTCAGCGTCAGAGTTGCATTAAAGTCATTGGTTTTCTCAGTTTTTTTTTTTTTTCGAATGAACATGATGGAAGAGACGATTGATCTATGTTTATTACTGAATCGCGTTTGTTACAGCCGTCGAGATGCATTTTCATTATATCTATTAACATAATTAGATGATATTAAATTAATTAAATTTAAAAAAACCGGTCGCTCACGCTAGAACAGCTGGGAGGCACAACAGCCGCACCTCGCACGCTCGCATTGATAAAAAGCATACTTATTAATATGATTCTTCACGGCTCTTGCGCACGGCTTATTGTGTTGCAGAATGTACTTGCTAACTGACATTTGTTAAGAAAGTCTCATTACGTTATAATATTAATGGGAGAAGTGATGCCATCAAAAGCCACTGTATTTTTAATAATTCAGTTTACTCGAAATATTAAGAGTCAGAAATTACACTCTCTATGTCCTATCCTTACTAATATTATAAAAGCGAAAGTGAGTATGTTTGTTACGTCTTCACGCCTAAATGGCAAAACCGATTTTCGTGAAACTTTGTACACGGATAGACCATGTCCTGGAATAGGACATAGGATACTTTTTATCCCGGAAATATGTTCCCTTGGGATAATTTTCTGCTATCACGCGGGCGAAGCCGCTGGGAGCAGCTAGTAAGTAAATAAAGAATAAATGCCGTCAAGCATTTTATTACACTGTCACGGAATTAATGCCACAATTATCTGCCAAACGTGATTTAATTAATAAAGCCAGGGCATCGCGCCGTGCGAGCTTTTGAAATATTTAAAATTTTTATGATACTGCAGCTTTCATACTATAACTATTTAATTAAATATTCGAACACAAAGTAAGTATTACATATAAAAGAGAGCAAAAAAAATGTGTGCAATGTTGCAATTTTATTATGACGAAAAAAGTTTACAAGTGGATCGGTGCATTGAATATACTGATATGAATTAACTAATGAAGATAATAGAGAAAATATTTTATAGTCGAAGCGTGCAAATGAAAACAACGTTTTAATGAAATCCGAGCAAAAAATATACGCACACTAAAATGTTTGCAGGTAATGATGAAAAGAAAAATAACTGTGCAATTGTACAGTCCGCAATATAATTAATTAGTAGCGAGATGCACAATAAGATATGTTAAATTATAATAGGAAATGCAGTGGTCATTTATTTTCAAAAACAAAGGGATGATTATATTCTAATTGAATCATTTGTTTAATAAGTCTTTTTCTTTCATAACGGAACTTGATTTTCCCAGAAATATGAATCATATATCTCGTCACAAACTCATAATTTTCTCATTTGAATATGCAAGCTTTAATTTTAATTGAAGTAGCTAATTATAAATGGCTTCTGTTAAGGTGAAAGGTTATTGAGCCGAAAGAAATTTAATACGGTCCGTACTGAACAACGCACAGGCATAACATAGTTGCAAAATAAGTAGGTAATTGATAAGTTCAACGGGATCAATTTTACAAATAAAATACATTGACCAATTGACGGAGCGATTTAATTCGTTGCTATTATTTGTTTAGATGGGCCATTTATTCTGGCATGCATTGTTCTTATAAACTAATGGAAACTAATGTATTTGTCGTGCCGTACGTTTTATAGATTGAACTACTATGGTTATGTTTATTGGGTATGTATGAGGCATGTATGGTTAATTCTCTGAGTTGCAGGATTGTTCGACTTACTACGCCTCTGGAGCGCAAAGAGGAAGGAACATAGTTAGGTTTTAGTCAGTAAAAGTCTGATTCTCCCTGTCGCTCCACTCAGAGCAAGAAGATTTATTTGATGATTTCCCACCACTAAAACTAAATGGTTATGAAAATGTGCCACATCGTTAGGACTTAGCCACATTGAAGTGACATTCTATTAGCTGAAAGCGGCGGCCGGTAATTAGTAGTAGATCAAAGATGATCAGTTGTGATTAATGTTTTAAAAAGTGTTTGAAAATATCACCAGTTTGTGACGAGAGCGATGCGTAAGACTACGTAGTCTTTTTGGCAATTATTATCTCTACGTTTGTCTACTAGGATTAGGATTCCTGTTAATTTAAAATATTTTTGGGACCTCTTTAACTCCTTATCTTTTCTGATTATTATATTACAAACTTTTTGTTCGGTAAACATACCTCATATTTATAACTTGACTAATATTATAATGAGAAATAAAAGCTTGTAAAAATGTTTTTTATCAGTGTTTTCCTTCGTGATTTGAAAGACTTTACATAGACCTCCTGTCTATTAAAAACTTGTGGCTTGACGGCTTTCAGCATGTTTTCCAAAAGGAATAGTGTTACGGACATCAGTCATCATATATTTTTTTACCTTTATCCGTGCGTCACCGGCTGCCAACTGAAAACTAGCGCTGGGTGTCTGATGCCCAGCAAATGTCGAAGCCCTTTCGGTTTGTTCGGCGCACTCCGTACTTTTGTTCCGTTTTGTTTTGTGTTTGTGCTATGTCTGTCCCGAATAATTCTATTCTAGTCTATTCAAGTCATCGGAACATAAAATTTTATAAAGCAAAACCGTGTCCACAAAAATAACTACGAATCAAAAGCTTTCATCATGTGATCTCACAATTAGAGTGTTTCGATCTTTCGGAATCAGAACAGACTGATTGCAAAAAATCGAAACTTCTTATTGATTTTGCACTTTCGATTGCGATTTGGGTTCCATCCCTAATATAATAGTATATTATGATATAAGTGTGTAATGTTAGTGATTACCTTCGAGGCAGTATTTAGACCCGAGCCATGGCGAGGGTCTTAAGAGAGCCGAGAATGGTAATCATTAATTACTCACGTGTATCATACGACGTTTTTTAATACACTTGTGAAGGAAATAACTGTAAAACTAGTAAACTTTTGTGGCGGTAAAAATCTGTTTTCATATACGCGCCCATTTTTTTTTTCCTCAGGGGACCGACCTGCGGCCATCCTGATACGATAAATGTAATAAAATTATGGCGGTGGAAAGATTAAACAAAAAGGTTTTAACTACATTATATCACTAGTGCCGTAGTGCGTAATGGTAATCAAAATGTCACAGTTTGGTAACAAGTGCCATTATATACCTAAGTACAGTGCAATAAGAGTCACTTTATGAGCAGGTATATTGAAAAGGTATGAAACGCAAATGAAAGTGTTTGAAGATGCTCTGTTGGCCATGCTTCTAATATTGCTTATGTGTGCATCAATGAAATCCGTCCGTTTTTCTAACTTAATAAAATTTTATAAAAATGTTCACAGTTGAAATAGTCGTGCTGTAAAAGCGACTCAAAATATGTACGCCTCCCAAAGCGCATGTTGACGTTTGTCCGCCGCCGACCGCGACGTCCGTCCTCGCTTAACGAAGCAACATGTGAAGCTCGGCTCTAACCAGGGGCTCACCATGATGTGTTGAGATCAGTCGTGCGCGAGACGAAGGGTTGGAGCTGTACACCTGTACACCCTACATAGCTCCATCTCTTTTATAGTCCTCGTTAGGTCCTCATATGGATCGCGTTAAGAAGTCGTAGTCGTTTTTTTAATTTGCTACCTTTTATTGCAAACAAAAAACCAGATCAAAAAAAAAACTTTTAAGTCTTCTTTTCCATTTACGTTTAACGTCTCAGTCTTTGATCTTCTATTAATAAATCTAAACAATAGTACAGCCCCATTTCTTTTGGAAGCAAGTGTTTTGTAAATAGTCATGTGAAACGTTAGAGTCAAATTTTGTAGTAACAGCCAACAGGAAAACAACACAATGTTATTTATAATGAACTTCCTGAAAATTGTGCGTATTATGTAACCCTTCCAGTTTTTTGTATTTACTTTTTAACAATAGGTAAAGGGGTAAAGAGTTTGAATGTCAAAAATTTTGTATGGCCGTGTTCACCAAAATTGGAACAAAAGTCGACATAGTTCACGTGCTAACATTTCTTGTAGAAACAGATTAAATGAGAGCAATGCAAAGTAACAATCTAGAATGCCCTTTTGAGGAAAGAGGTATGCAGATTTGAGTGACCCCGTCCGGGCCGTTGGTACGCATGAATATGTGATCGCATAGCTCAGAGCTCAATCTTAAGTAGGCTAGAACCGCCAGCTTTAGGAGCACGACAAGTGGGAGAAGGTACGAAGGGAACTCAAACTGTAAACGCCGATGAAATCTTGATGATGAAATCTTGACATCCGTGTAATTTATTCATAATATATGACAGTAGAGTTTAGGTCATGGTTAAAAGGAGAGATCTAATTTTTAATACTAATGCCATGGAAATTAGATTAGAGAGCAGTCGTGGCCGAGTGGTAACGGTATGGACTTACAAGTTGTAAGTCGTGGGTTCAAACCCAGCCAGGCGCATTATTTTGTGTAAGTTATTTCATCACCACTGCTCTCAACGGTGAAGAAAAACATCGTGAGGAAACCGGCATGTCCAAGAAACAAAATCGAAAACATATGACATTCACCAACCCGTACTGAGCCCGCGTGGTGGATTACGGCCCATTCCTTCTCCTAGAGATTAGGCCTGAGTCTCAACAGTGGGAACATTATAAGGCCGACTATGCTATGCTATGCCATGGATATCAAAAATGAGATTTATTTGGTTAATTTAGTAAGCAAATAAGGTACCAAACTTCAGATAAAGATATGGATAAACAAATTCCCGAAACCTGTAGTTTACATCAGTACAACGCATTCCACAAAACTCAAAGCTACAAATCATCAAAAAATCCTCGCTATATTTAATGTCAATTTAGACCTTTTAAACATAACTGAAACAGAGCATTCTCTGTTTTAATACGCTCAATAAATAATAAAACGGCAGACTTCATTGCAAGTTGAATATAAATTGTGTAATTAAAGTTAAATGCTTCGTATAAACTAAATACAGAAGCGGGGTTGTACAAGTGTACAGACAGACAATGTAATACTATGTATAGCTATGGATATTTATTCAAAATGGAGTACTTAGATATTTATATGAGACGGATGTACTATGTGCCGGTCTCAGGATGCTAATATTATCGATTGCTTCTCTTTTTTGTGGGCTGTTTAGCGAATCGCAGAATTTTAATTCACGATGTTTTATGTGAACAAGTAGGTTAGGTGTATTTTATTTTATCACTATTCATATTGTTTTAGACACATAGGCTATGAATATTCATGGCAATCGAGGTAGGAATGAAGAAAGAAAAATTTGTGAATTTGACTACTTCTCAACTTTTATCTTGTTTCATTGTGAAGGTCCACAAGAACTTGGTACTTTGTGCTAAACCTGTTTCATACCTTACGAAAAACAAGTAAGACCAATTGTAGACTGCAAAACTGAACGGACCAGGAAACTTGACAATCTAGGTATATGAAATGATACTTACTAGTTCAGAACCTGAAAGTAACTTCACGAGAAAAATTGTTTTAAATGCTCGGGTGTTAGGGAAGTTGCTCAAGTATGAAGGAGTTGTAGAATTTAAATCTGAAGAAAATGTATTTTTACGTTAATGAATGAGTAAATTCCAAAAATGAAGCCGAAACGAAGATATTAAAGATTTCTATTCAACGTGTATCGTTAAATGCGCAACACCTGAAAATAGTTTTAGCAGAATCATTTAAACCTCTTTTTAACCCTTCAGATACCGTCAATTAGAGACACAATAGTAAGACAATAGATGCGCGGCCACCGGGTGTCGCTTGGGGATTCATGAATTAGTATAGGTTACATTTTTCAAAAAATGCTTCATTAAAAATGTTGCCCTGTCTATTTATTAATAGGTCAAGCCATCACGTGCGCAAACCCGCCCAAATTGTTAAACAAACCCAAATGGTTATAGTACAATCAAATTTTCTCATATGCGGGATGATAAAAGTTCTTGTTTCGATGCAGATACGAATTTTAAACAAACTAAAACTGCACATAAAACCTTACATATTTTTTATGTTTTTTTTTTTCTCACAGAATTAGGTCAATTGAATTAAGAATCATTTGGGGTGTCTGAGGTTTTGCGCATTTAATGTCACACGTTGCCTAATAATAAGTACATGGAGTCGCCACTCGCCATGCTAGCAACTCCGCGAAAGTAACCAATCGGAAGCGCCACACGCGACGCCAGAGAGCTCATCTAATTAGAAGTATTAATTTTCCCTTACTGGCAAAGTCCCTTTTTAGGATTCCGTGCCTCAAAAAGAAAAAAAAGGTACCCTTATAGGATCACTTTGTTGGCCGTCCGTCCATCTGCCCATCTGTCTGTCTGTCCGTCCGTCAAGACCCTTTATCTCGGAATAAGTAAGTAAAGGTATCAAGTTGAAATTAAAGCCATATATTCAGGTCTGCTAACTCTGAAAGCTATAAAAAAATCAAACTTGTAAGTTAACGAGAAAAAAAGATACTTCGGTTTATATGACAAAAAATCGTCATTAATTTAAAAAAACAATATAAACTAAAATAATTTACAAAAATGTAAAAGGTACTTTACAAAGTAAGGCTGCGGCTCTGAAATGTAAAGAGCAACTATAGGAAACATGGGTGGATTTATTCAGTAAAAGTCTGATACACTTTCTAGCATCACCCAAAGTGGGGGAAGTTATTTGATGATGACCAAACCCAAAAAAAAAAGAATAAAGGGAAGCCATACCTTCAGACACCACATACCTATAGGTGGCGAGACTACCTCCAACAATCAATCCAGCAATTTAATATTTTTATGATGATATGAAGAATAACAAGCAAATGGAGTTATCACCATGTAGACGTATTAAATCTCATAACTAGTCATCGCGCGAGAGTAACTAATCGGAAGCTAGACACGCGACGTCGTAGCTCATCTAATCACAGACGTTTATTTCCCCTTGCGCGCTAATTCACTGTTTTTGGAACAAAATAGTATGTACAGTGAAGACTATTTATGTTCACACTAGCATCTTTCAAAGAAGTAGCTTTCTAGCAGTTAAAGTGATAAGACCAAACTTTTACAGATTACCAAATTCCTGCATAAATTACCAAAACTATCTACAATACCACATAAAAAATGAATAAGTTCATATTTTATATTAATGATTCGAATAGAATTATCTCATTATTATATTAGGTATATCTAACCTGTATTGTACCACCGCTGAACAACGGCCTCTATCCCGGTTAAGACATTTCTTCTATCCCGGTTCTGAGCCATTTTTTGTAAATTCGTACCATTTTACTTGTGACATCTCCTTCTAACCTCTTCTCGCAATTATTTTAACTACGAGTACATTAAATAATTTATATCATTAAATGTACTCGGAATAACAAGAAATGCCAATAACTCATAACTAGACTCATCGCGCGACAGTAACTAACCAGAAGCCTCAAACACGACGACGGCGGCACTCATCTAATTACAAACGTTTATTTCCCCCTACTGATTCGTAGATGAAGGAAACGTGTGAGCATTCCATTTAGCTTCGGTGTTAGCTACTCTGTGAGTCAGCTTCTTTCTATAACATTAGTTGTTGGAGTGGCTAGTTCAGATGCTGCTATATATATATATATATATATGTTTATATATAGGACAAGTTTTATTTTGCAGAAATTTTAAGTGGAAGCTAAAATCAAAAATCTGTAAATACCTAAGATAATGTAGTATAAAGAAGAGATTCTTAGGTTTTGATGCTAGAATATATTCTAAGCTGACAATACGATATACCACCCATATTGCAAATTAAGAATCCCCGGACACTCCATTTCCAAAACTCAAAAGACTAAATGATTGTCAGATTTTTTTGGAATTGTATGTTTAATCTAACAAAGACTAAGTTAACTTGTAGAAAAACGTTTTGATCCCACAAACAAGATCTCAAAATGAATCAATTAGGGCACCACAACACCGAAACCCTCAAACACGCCTGACATTTCGTTACGCAACAAAAAACACGGACATTTCAATCCAGACTTATACATGAAATCAGCACTATCCGGACCTACTTGTATCCACAATGCTACATTTGTCTGACACAATGCTCCCACTGACTCACAATAGCAAATTATGTATTATTTTAAATTGACGTAATTGAAAAATATGCAGTCGCTCGCGCGCCGCGTACGAATAAATTGATTCATGTATTATAATAACAAGGAGTAAATAATTAAATAGATGGGACTTGCTGGGACTGCGATGGTAATTGCCTACGAGCATTATTTAAAACGTGTGCGTTGATTGCAATGGTTAAAATGAGATACAATGATGTGATAGCGTTTCATAATTTTGTTTGGATTCTTTTGCATTGATTGTGAGACTTTGAGGAATGAATGTTGTGATTATTGCAATTAATCTCTTGTTATTTCTTTGAAACAATATACTACTTAGCTAAGAAAATATATCTGAATTGCGAAAAGTCAAATTCTGTTTGACGAGTTCTCTCTCAACTTCGAATAAAAACCGGTTATCACAGCTCGGATGGCCGTTGGAGTCGAAAGGTTCTGAAATGGCAACCACGTACCGGAAGACGTAGCGTTGAAGGCCTCCTACAAGGTGGGCCGAAGACCTGGTAAGGGTTGCGGGAATCCGATGGATGCGAGACGCACAGGACCGTTAATTGTGGCGGTACTTGGGAGAGGTCTATGTCCAACAGTGGACGTCTTTGTCACACATTATATGAACTTACCAACTTTAATGTAACGACTAACTACGGAACAAGGAAGCCCTAATCTCGAACTCGATCGAACAATGCTATCTAGATGACCTAAAAAAATCGCAACAGTTCATTAAACACTACGACGGCTGTCATCGGTACCTCTGCTTTTATAGCCTCATGAGTCATCAGTCACATTTAATTGGTAAAACAACAAATATACCTAATGGCGGGCTTGTTTACTCTATGGCGCAGCGCGGAGGGCCAACGTACCACATAGCGCACTAAAACGAATAAAATGAACGTTATTAACAGGACCACGTTAGAAACATTGTAGGTACACTCGCGTGAATAAAAAGTGTACACAACGTGGGAAGGTACCGGAGGTATTCTTAAAGTATAGTGATGTGGCGGAAAAAATAAATGGAACTAGTACGGATAAAGACCATCAGAACAATGAGTAATACGTGTTTAAGATCTTACCGATTGTTCAGTCATTCCAGCTGAGTTTTCCTACTCTAGTGCGAAACGTCAAACTCAAAACTGTCAAGTGGTCAGCAACAGCAGGGGCCCAGCTGGGTCGAAGCCTACTGGGGCCAGGGTTATCTGAAAAGGAGCTCGAGCCCCGATATGAAGGCTAGAAGGATCAGGGCAGGTTTTTAGTCAGTAAGAGTCTGACACTATCTCCCGCTCCACCCAAGAGTGGGAGTGTCATTAGATGATTTTTGCCCACCAAAAAAAACCGATTGACTTTCATCTCTAAATAAAACTGCCATCTTTTAAAGTCAACTAGAAAAAAATTCAATAAAAACTTTCCTCAAGTTTCTTCAAGGATTAATAAATAGGTAAATAAACAAACACACTTTCCATATTTATGACATTTAAGTTGTCCCTAACCGACTGAAAGTCAACAGGTTTCAACTTTACTTTAAAAACAGAAAACTCAAACGCATGCATGTCCATACAGCGCAGCAGGAATAATTTTAACGTAATAATTAAATTTCAACTTTATCTCATTCATTTAAAAGCTATATTTATATGTACGGTTGATTAAAAAGTTGCTTTATGTTTACAAACGAGTGTTCTATCGAGCTCGTTGCGCTTCTCACTTAATTAGCAACTTACTTTCTTAATATACATAACTGTTTACTTGTATACATATGTGGGTTAATACATGTGCATAGTCCACGTCCGGTACCACGTTATACCGGATAGGTATTGAAATGACGATAGAAAATCGCCACGATAGATTCTTGATGATTTTCTTGAGTATCAAATCCAATTCTATCAATCTGCCTAACCTATTGGCATTAGCTTGTAGTTTAATCGAATGCCTCTGATCACCAGTATATTACAGGAGCGACTTGCTATCTGACATAAGTAACTTAGTAACAAATCAAAGTATGTATTATACAGCAATAGGTAATAGGATATATGAGATAAACAAATCTATATATATAAAAATGAAACCCGTTTTCCGTTGTCACGACATAGCATGAAAACGGCTTAACCGATTTGGCTGATTTTTTTTTTGTTGTGATTGTTATTGTGATGAGAAGGTTCTTATGAAAAAAAAAAATTAGGGTAGTGTAGGGAAGAGTAGAGTAGGGTAGAGGTAGGGTAGCGTAGAGTAGAGTAGGGTAGAGTAGGGTAGAGTAGTGTAGAGTAGGGTAGAGTAGTGTAGAGTAGGGTAGAGTAGTGTAGAGTAGTGTAGAGTAGGGTAGAGTAGGGTAGAGTAGGGTAGAGTAGGGTAGAGTAGGGTAGAGTAGGGTAGAGCGGGAGCGAAGCCGCGCGGGCAAAAGCTAGTAAAGAGATAAAGAAAAGATAAAACCTATTACCTATTATACAGCAACCAGAATATACAAGGAAATGAAAAAAAAATGTTCTACTGTCACATAGATTTTGTAATTGCTTGTAATAAAAACTTCTATTAGACTCACTAGCTACTACCAGCGACTCCGCCCGCGTGACAGTAGAAAATATAAAGCCTGTGTCACACAGTGATAAAGGAAATATCTACTAGTGAAAGATTTTTTTAAATGGTCTAGTATTTAAGGTCCGTACCTTAAAAGGAAAAATGGAACCATTAAGGATCACTTTGTTGTCCGTCCGTCTGTCTGTCAGTCAAGACACTTTATCTCGAGAACGCGTGGAGGTATCGAGTTGAAATTAAAACCATATACTAAGGACTGCGGTCCTTCTAAGCTGTGACAAAATCAAACCTGTAAGTTAACGAATAAAAAATATACGGCCGTTTATCTCTTTATTCTACAAGCACATTTGATTGTTATGTCGATTGCCAATAGTATCTTATGTTGTCCCTTTTTTCCGAAATTATAAGCTTTTAATGAAAAACATTTTTTCATAGCAAGCTTTTATAGCTGTGCATACCTATATAATTAATACTCGTCAAGACGAAACATATGAGCCCTAACTCGATGGGGTTATGTCGTTTAACTACGAAGCTCCTATAGCCACTTTCCAGTTCCATTATCAGATCAGCTTTATGTCATAATAATTTTGCATTGTCATCTGATTTACACGTACATGCAACAAATCAGCTCAATCTGTAACCGGGAAGTGGATCAAATTTAATTTGCAGATTTGATTATAGACAAACATCGAGACAGGTAATGGCTAAATATAAGCTGCTGAAAATGCAATGTATGCATGCATGCATCAATAATGCATGCATCAATTAAAAACAATAGGAGCATGATGGAGGTCCATTAGGGTATCCATATCGAAATACGTCCAGCACTCAGTCCTTTCTAAATCCGATTTAATAAATTTAGAAACTGGACTACAAATTTAAAATTTGGTAGACTTTTCAGTATTTTGTTATACCTAAATGTAGGAGCAAGAAGACGTTACAGTGCATTTACTATGCCGTAAAAGCGGTACAAATAGCTACATTTAAATACATTCTACAGCGGCTAGGCCTGCCTGCACCCCACATGTAGGTCGGTCGATCCGTTTGATAAGATACATATTGTTAAACCACTATCCAAGCCTAATCTATCCTCTCTGTACTGCCCGCGTTATATATTGGTATAACGTTACCGTTAGTCGACCTTATAACGTTCCCATTCAGGCCTCCTCTCTAGGAGAGGGAATGGGCCATGATCCACCACGCGGGCTCAGTGCGAGTTGGTGGATGTCACATGTCTTCGTATTTTTTGGTTCTAAGACATCAGACAGTTTCCTCACGATGTTTTCCTTCACCGTTTTGAGAGCAGTAGTAATGAAATAAATTACACAAAGTAATGCGCCTGGCTGGGTTTGAACACGCGACCTACAACTCATAAGTCGGAACCACTACCAATCGGCAACCACTGCTCTACAAACTGCTTTTCAAAGTAGGTACTTAAAATACAAAGCGACTTTCTACGAGTATGAGCAAAAGAACCTATACTACTACAATAAAACTCCTAGATGTTAAGTACAGGTAAGTTGATAATCCTTTACTTACATTTATTAATTTTATTTTATTATTATTTATTTATTTCAAGTACCAAAGACTCATTCCAGTTAAATAATCATACACATACAGACAATATTCATAATAAAATTACATAAAATTGAAATCAATGTCAATACACGAATTAAATTAATTATCATTAAATTAAATTGAATTTCATAATTAGTTCGTCAATCAATTAAATGTCAAAAGAATCTGTATAAAATTAAATTTCACTAAATAAATTACCATTTAATTAGTCACCAGATTACAATTTCCTAACAGGCATAGTAATAGGAACTAGCGCGTCACAGCCATGTCCGATATAAGGACAGTCTAGCCTGTTATTAATATTGACTACAAAACCTCTAATTACTATAGAAGCACAGTGTACAAATATTAGATACAAGTCAATGCATATTTGCCAATACAAACCAGCGGCTTAGAATTCATATGACATTGTCGCACAGTTGGCGTAATTCCTGCTTTGATTCCATTGTACCATTTGCAGATGAAGACTAATCGTGATTAGAGCGTCCTATTGTCGATATATTTGCAATATTACTATTAATCGACAAAGCTTTCAATGGCAGCTTAGTTCCTACTAATCTGATAAATGAATAATTGATAATTATTGATACAATTTACCTTTGTCTGTTCAATGTTAACAATATGAATTCTGTATTCGGTAGGAGCTTTTAACATAATGCAGCAATGTGTATAGTGCATGTTTTGCCCCTATCGACAGGGATTGTGACTAGCTCAGATAAAATTGAGTAAAATTAAAATGAGGTCTAGACATGATTTGTGAGAGCTTTCCTAAGCCTCTTGGTATCGTATCAGAGATAGCTGAGGAAAACATGATGCAATGATACGGCGCAAGATATGAAAGGAAAAACGTATGTTGACTGATGGACTGGATGTGGTATTCAATGGCGGGTATAGCTCCACCAGACGTTCGCCGAGAAACAGCCGGCCGAATAGGAAAAGGAAAACAGGAACGAGACAACCTTCACTCCCCACGCGGGTGCCAACTCCTTGCGCACTTGAAGAGTCGTAAGAGTTTCCTAAGACTTCCCACCTCCTCAGAGAACAGAACATCTTCCAAACTTCAATTACCGCCATCTGCAGTGTTAGTGTGGAACCCCTTCACAGGATACGCATCACCTCCTGCTTCCTCAACTTAAACTAGGTCAATGACAGATCTGTCTAGATAGCTACTTATTGGTCGAACAAACGTGTCAAATCGACACAAAAGAGTATGAAGAAATACTGGTAAAAAAGATGTTTCGAGCAGTGAGATCTTTTATAATATACACCCAAAAGAAAGAATTGAGAAACAACGTAGAAGAATCTCACAATAAAACAAAACAGTTCCAACTTATTATCAAAGCTCCATCCTCGAATTCACATGACAATAATATTTTTTAGTGTTATTATAATTTTATTTCATCAACGAAAAAAACATGTTAATAACATACGGAACTGCTTATATTGAACATAATTATAGTCGTGGGCTCGCGGTCCGATGGGTACGGGGTTCGAACGCCGAGAAGGGTAAATACCATGTCCAAACAGTTTGGCTATCGGCCATAGGGTTGGCAAACTATAGGCTGACGACAAGATAATAGGTTAACTGGAAAAATAAAATGACAGAATCGAATTTGCATACGGAATATTAGGGTCAAGTATGGAAATGCGGTTACAAAGCGGTATATATTCTGATAGGATATTGCATTTTTATAAATTGCGTTTTTTGGGCATCAATCATCCAATGACCACCTCCGCTCTTGGACAGAGCGGATAATAGTGTCAGCCCGCTCCTTCTCGCCTTCATACCAGGGCTCGAGCTACTCTTTCGAAACTAACCCTGGCCCCAGTAGGCTTCGACCCAGCTGGGCCCCTGCTGTTGCTGACACACCTGGGCTAGTGTTTTTAGACCCAAAACTGCGAATAAAACTCCGTCTCGTAAGATTTAAACTAAAGTTCACGCTTGAACACATCTTGTCGCTTAACTCCTTAATCTTTAAAAATCCGCGGGCACATTACCTGTTTTTTGATGGGACTGTTATCAGATTGTCTAACTTCGAACGACACGGTGGTTGTCGAAGGCATTGCCGGTGAGAGTAAGGCAGTTACTAGCATGTTTTAGACCATTTGTTTTCATTATAATGCTATTCTGCTTCTAAATAATTTCAGCCATTTTATCACTAGACCATCCATGACTCTTTAGGTACTTTTTTGCTCTCTCTTTTATGAAATGGTCTAACATAGGTATAATTTTTGTTTTTAAATATTTTAGTTTTTGTAGTATTGATTTGTAAGTATATAGCTTTTCTGCACTGTTGGCGCAATGATTGAGCGATTAGCTGCTGCACTTGGTAAATACTTTGGAACTTTTGCATAGCTACCATGTAATATGGTATAAATGGTATATATATAATATATGGTATATGGCATTTGGACGAAAGGTTCTGGAGTGGCGACCACGTACCGGAAGACGCAGCGTTGGAAGGCCTCCAACAAGGTGGACCGACGACCTGGTCGGGGTCGCGGGAATCCGATGGATGCGTGACACACAGGACCGGTCGTTGTGGCGACGCTTGGGGGAGGCCTATGTCCAGCAGTGGACGTCTTTCGGCTGATATGATGATGATGATGATATGGCATTTTACTGATAGTGGTTTTCGGGCTTGGCGGGTGACTTGTGTATGTGAGATGTTCGTTTGTGAACGCGTCTTTGATAGGTACAGAAGAAATTCTCAGTTTGGGGCAACGTTTTTTTTTTTAACTTATGTATAGTCGTCTACTATATTTTATTCTTATCCATTAGAGTCCACAAAACTGATAAGTATCCAAAATAAATAAATTACAGGAAAGTTGATGCGCAAGCATGCGCATGTAGTTTTTAAGTAAATGCTTCATTAATTTAATACACGCAAACTACCCTCTATTTTATTTTAAATGTTTACAGTCCAACCACGGC
Organism: Mythimna lalbum; assembly: GCA_949319445.1. Lineage (NCBI taxonomy): Eukaryota > Metazoa > Arthropoda > Insecta > Lepidoptera > Noctuidae > Mythimna > Mythimna lalbum. Next base: position 37,103,511 of record OX439344.1, read on the forward strand.
ACGGAGGAGGAATTGGACACGCATTCACGACCGACTTCGACAAATGTTAGATTAACCTTGGGTTGAAAGGTGCTGCAGTTTTTTATAATTTATTTTTGACAGGCTCGCGCTTGACCACTATCTCCATCAGTAGGCGATGGAGAACGCCTGTCTAGACGTGACCTATTCACTCTTTCCTTGAAGTCTACTAGGTCGTAGCTATCAAATATTGACTCCGGCAGGGAATTCCACTTGTTAGCTGTCTGCACAATAGATGTGTTCTCGGAAAGTCTTGTGCGTATGGATGGGATGTCAATCACGTACCGGTGGCGCAACGCTGGCGCCGCCGGCCCTTACGCCTGGTAAAAAACCCGAAAGGCTACCAAGTCGTTAGAGAACTTTAGAATTTGTTACAATAAAATGGATGATAAAACTTGGTAACAATAATCATATCTTTTAATGTGTACCTACTTACAAAATATTTTGACTTTTACTGATAAAATACTAAAAAAATGCTTTGGATATAACATACCTACAGGATTAATTAGTGTTCACAACAATGCTAGTTTTCAGTAAATGTGCGAGCAGAACACTTCAACATATAACAAGCTTTTAATGAAAATAAGTTTGTCATAGCAAACTTTTATAGCAGAGTATATCTAATTATCTATATATTTAATACTCGTCAAGACGAATCATACGAGCACAAACTGGGAAGTGTCGTTTAACTACGATGTTCCTATAGCCACTAGTCACCTTCCAGTTCCATCATCAGATCAGCTCCATGTCATAATAATGTTGCATTGTCATCTGATATACACATGCATGCAAAATTTTAGCCAATCGGTAACTTGGAAGTGGGTCAAATTTGATTTGCAAGATTTGATTATAGACAGACGTAATCAAATAAAAGCTTGAAATAAAAGGAGTCTGATTAACAGAGGACGGAATAGATAGAGTATTACCTAAAGTTCGTGGAAATAAGTAACATAGAGTTGATAATACCTTCTATAAAGTCATGATGAGTGATCATAAAGATGATTAAATCGAAACGAGTACCTAAGTATAAAAACTATTTTTTTAAATATAAGCTATGAACAGAACAGATGGTCGATGGGGATGAAAGGGTCTGGAGTGGCGACCATGTACCGGAACACGCAGCGTTGGAAAGCCTCCAACAAGGTGGACCGATGACCAGGTCAGTGTCGCGGGTATCCGATGGATGCGTGACGCACAGGACCGGTCGTTGTATCGACGCTTGGGAGAGGCCTATGTTCAGCAGTGGACGTCTTTCGGCTGATATGATGATGAAACTGTGAACGGTCTTATAGTTTTCGAATCTGTTACAAACATAACACATCTAGATACTGTTACAAATCATGCAAATTTCAAAGTCGACGAGGTCTATCTACCGCCTTCCTACCAAGATCTGTAGAACCACTAACAAAACAATATGAACCTTAACGTTACCCCTCATATTAACTATAACTGTAAATTATACATTTGTGTATCATTATTTATTACGATAATAACACGAGTAACATTCATAAAGAATAATATGGACATATTATTTTAACTTATAATACACACGCAAGCAATTACCGTGCTCGCCAAATAACGTATAAGAATACATATTATGATTCTAATTTGAAACCATCAGCGTATCTTTATTATAATATATTATTGCTATAAGATTATTATAGGTACACTATAGTTTCATACTCTAAAACCCGATTGGAAAATTATAACTTTTAAACTATGGGTTCAGTTCTGCAACTAAGCTTCAAGGACAGTCATTTTGCAAGACTACAGAGAATGCGAAGTTATTAATTGCCATGTAAAGGGATAAAACCACACATTATTGATGCGTTTTTATATACTCATGCATACTATACCATAATAGTACCGTATTACCGCTGAAACACTGGAATGAGACACAGCAAGGTATCATTTCCGCGCGACATTACCCACCTACTTGTAAAGGTGGGTCATTGTCGTAATCATTACTTTTGTTATGTATCTACACTATGACAGTAATATTTTCTGTAATGATCCCTCTAACATAATGAAGACGAGTCAAAAGGTCTTTTAAAAAAAAGAACGACACTTTTTCATCCCGACATAAGTAGGCTACAAAGAAGTGAACTTGTGGAGCATTTTATGATAGAATAGACAATCCTTCTTTAAAAATTCAAACATCAACACATGCCCCTTAAGTTAAAATATGTATGCCAAATAAATATTTTGAATGCACCAGTTGTAGGCCGTAAGACGCGTGGCTTCGCTCCGCCACGATTTATTTTAGAAAGGCCGTAAAGTAAATAATGTGGAGTCAGTCGTTTACTATAAAAACAAAGGGGAAAGGTCTGTGACGATCAAATAAAAGAGTTCCGACTTGCCCATTCAAATTCTCCAACGAAATATTGTCCTGTCTCTATCATTTTAAATAAAAAAGCTATTACAATATTTAGAATTTTGGAACTGTCGGTTTTGTTAGGAACCATCGAATCAGAACCTTGGAATTTTAATCATTTAGAGGACATAAATGATGATGACGATGGTGATGAGAGGACATAGACATAGTGTCACTTCATCAGAGATTGTGAAAATTCCAAGAGTACGGAATTACCAACGTGACTTTTAAGTAGTGAATGCTAATCTCAAACTTTTTCGTCACTATACGATAGCATATAGCATATATACACTGCCTAAAACCACAGCATACCTATTCACCACCACCAACCTGTATACAATCTATTCGGTATGGGAACTTGTTCAATAGACTGATTTGCAAAATCCAACGAACAACTAGTAAAATTCAATTCACAGATCCGAGAGGATTTAAAAAAAATCTTATCAATTAAGACTTGTGACTAAGGCGAACGCAACTTAATTAATGGCAGTAAGTGATAGAAAACGAATGAATGAAAGAATGGATACTCTAAAGGTACTCAATGAACTTTAACCTATTCATGTTACTACTGACCTAGTAGTACTAGTCCTAGTAGTGGTGGTAGTAGTTGTTGGTAACGAGTACTTTTACTTAGATGACATATTTTGTTCGTCTGCATATCTTGTGCAGATATGAAAGGAACTGTGAGAGATAATTACGAAAGGGAATTCGGAAGTTCACGCACTTTGTTCAGCTTAAAAATGCAAGATGAGATACATTTTTACCCGACTACGGCAAAGTCAAAGGAGGGTTATGATGATAATTTTATTTGCGAGTGACAAATGTCGTTCTACGTTTATGGGTTTAATAATTGGAGATTGAATTGTTATAATGATTACAATAACAGAACTCAGAAAATATAATAAAACTTTTTATAAAAACAAAAATAACCAACTTCACTCCAAAAAGCAGGTAAGTGCGAGTCAGACTCGCGCACTGAGGGCACAAACGTACCTATGAAAACTGTTAAATTATCAAAATGAGTTACGAAAATTGTTGTGTTTTTTGTGACATAAATGGCCGTACATTTTTTTTTTCGTTAACTCAGAAGTTTGATTTTATCACAGCTTCAAGGGACCACAGACCTGAGTATATGAATTTAATTTCAACTCGATACCTCTACGTGTTCCCGAGATAAACGTGCCACGGTTTAGTAGTTCACAACTAATATTTGCTCACTATTTATAATTGAAGCGAATATTTTAACCCTACTTTTAGTTCTACAGTGTAATTAGCTACTAGAGCTACAATGTTCATAAAATTTGATACCACGATTTTATATTATTTTATCTTCAGCAAAATTCACTTTAATCCTTCAGATACCGTCAATTAGAGACACAATAGTAAGACAATAGATGCGCGGCCACCGGTGGTCGCTTGGGGATTCATGAATTAATGTAAAAATAACTTTACTCATGACTGGACTTTCGGTACGCAATATACAGCGAAGCAGTTGTCAACAATAAGCTTGTTGGGAACAGCTAGACAAGACGGCAGCGTGCAGGGCTGAGTGGAGTTAAAGGCTGGATAATAAAAGTATGATATAAAGATAACATACTAATATTGTAGAGGCAAAAGTTTGTAGGTATGTTTGTTACTCCATCATGTTCAAACGGGTAAACAGATTTGAATGGAAATTAACACACACATCACATACCCTAGAATAGGACATACATAAGATACCTTTTGTACCTAGAATATGTGTCCTTTTTTTTAAGGTGGGAAATTATTCAGGACTTCTAACGGTCTTAGGCGGAGCGGGACGTTGTGTCAGAGTTTTACTGACTAAAATCCACTCCTATGTTCCTTCTTTGTCTTGCGCTCCAGCGCCCCGGATTTTCCTTTCAGAAGCTTACAGAACGCCATTGCCTGATGCGGTCGGCCTCCTCCTTTGCTAGCACCCGGCCGTCACTTCCGCACGAATTCGGTGCAGGAACCTCCCGAACTAACCATATCCGGTGAGAACCAGCGTCATGCGAAAGGTGCGGAAGTCGTGCGGTCTTTCCAGCCACGCCTCAAAGAGGGGCCTTACCGCCATAATTGTGGCGTGCCCAGCACCGGGTTGCGATAGTCGCTGAAGCCGTTTCACTATGAGATCCCGCCGGAGCTCTGGCCGTCATGCTGCGACCTGTTGCGGCAGCGGACTTTCGTCCCGGATACTACCTTCATGACAGATTTACAGTGATATTATCTTCTTTATCTTAATTTCATGTTCAAAAAATGCTTGATAAAAAAAATATAGTGTGTAAATTGCATGTTTTTTAATACTGACTCAGACGCAGTCTCCCAGCACTACACAGCAAAGTAAGACCACAAACAAGATGTGAAGAGGTGTGGCATACAAGTTGCATCTCAACTTACATTGCCTCCAGTGTGGGCTTGTAACTGCCATCAAGGGTACTAAAACTAATAGAAATATATGAATAAAAAGGCCTGTTTGCAAACGTAATGTCTAGAAATTTCATTAGCTATTTCTAAATAGTGTCCGGTAAGCTTAGCTTGGAACTGGATTATCATCAAGTTATCTACAGAAAGCCGTGATTGTTTTTTTCTATGAAATAATAAAATACCTTATGCTAGGTCTTTGCTATCTAAGATGCTATCATAACGGATGAGCTTTCCACCCGTAATGATAACTGGCATCTTCTACTCTACCTACGTTCAATATCCTGAGTTGTTTAATACTATTAAATAAAAATAACTGAGATCATAATGATTAATGTGTTATTGTTATTTTTAATTACTTTTAAGAATTATCTTGGAAGAATAATTATTTTGATTCTAAATATAAAATAAAAATGCAAATTTTGCAACTTCGATAATAAAATTAATTTATAATAATTAATGATGAATTTAAGTATCCATAATGAAGTAGTATATTATGCGTAGTGTGCACGTGTAACACCCTGTAATGTATAATTATATCTTACCTACTTACTTATCTTCTTTTACACAAAATACATCTGCTATGATTCCATTCGTAGAAACAAGAAACATAAAATAACGAAAGAACATAATGTTGATTTAATAATCTATTATAAAAATCTCGAGACGTAAAATTCTGAAAACTGTTGAATCAAAATCGAACCTTATCACGGAGGAATAAAGTTGGTAATTCTTAAGTCTTGGAAATATGGATGTAACAAAACTTATAATTATTAGACATAATGATCGCGCGAACGGAAAACATTAAAACAAAATACAATATTATTATTTGTATACGTATAGAATTCATAACATCGTTCGCTTTACAATGTACTGGGAACAATAGATATTATTGTAATAATAACATACTGTAGACGCTTCGACGCAATAAAAGTTGCATAGAGACGATTATTAATAATATACATTATTATAATAGGTACCTCAGACAGGCGTGGGGGTTAATAAGGTTCATATTATGAATTTTGTGAATACTTTTAACCTCGTCACTAGTGCTAATTCCACCCGGAAGTGGGTTTGTTAGATTATCACTTCTATATTGGATATTGACGACAATTGACAGAGAGGAAGCTTAGTACCTGAAGAAGAATATAGGACACGTCAACCGGGAATATATATAAAGGCCACTCGTCCTCGCTCCGGGCCATGGCCTGTACCAAGGCCCGACGCGAGAGATTGCTGCCGCAGAGCGCCCCCACGAGGACACGGCGGTGCTCTGCCCAGGCGGGGCACAACTCTACCGTATGTTCCATCGTGTCCTCCGAGCGGTCCACACAATGGTGACACCCAGGCGTTTCTTCCGCATGAATCCGGTGCAGGAATCTTCCAAACTGACCATGCCCAGTGAGGACCTGCGTCATGCGGAAGATAAGAACACCGTGTTGACTTTCCAGCCACGCTGAAAAATTATGAAACAATATTTTCCTGAAAATCCTGTTTCATACTTTTTCAACTTCGTTTTTTTCTGTTTGATATTATTTCTTATATTTCTATTTAAATTATTATTAATAAGAATAATAATAAATCTGCGGACAAAATAAAATGAAAACAACGACGCGAAGAACAAGTCGAGCCGTCTGCCCAGTGCAAAAACTTTTGTGCAAAAAAACCGTGAATCCGTTTTTAACAAAACTCCGGCCGGAGCCGCTAACCACCATCCTTAACGGTTCCATTTCGTAAGTACAGTCAAGGACAGGTCACAACTGTCGCCAAGTCACTAAACTGCACGTCCTTGGTAACAAATTAGATACTCATTTGCAACTTTTTGATGTGTTAGTGCGGGGGTTTTCGTAAACGGTTTTTAAACACTTACACACACTTAATCAATTCAGTCTTTTTGGAGAAAACTTCTTCATTCCACTCGGTTATACAACAAATATAAACCTCTATTGGATAAGACGTGAATATCAATAAACCACAAAGTGTAACGGGCAATTTGATTGAGAAAGGAAGAGATTAAAGATGAGGCAAGTGGAGGAAAAGGCTTAGAATAAGGATGATAACATTAACATTGACATTTTGTGAGTGTTTTGGTGCGGCAAGGGCAACCTTATCACTCATAACGTGTGACCCGTAGTTTGTACATGTGTTTGTCGTTTAAGTTAAGTTACTAACTTCTAGATTACGTTTTTAACTAATAAATGGGCCTGTGTTGTCAAATTTATTAATTATAAATATATTAATTTATGCAATCGACCGTACAAAACACGCAATATTTTTTTGCAGTCATTGGTTAAAGGTGTGTCAACAGTTTAACACTTTCTCATGTCAATACACCCCTAAACCGCAGGTTGTCAACTCAACAAGCCATCACTACAACCCCAAATAAATACTGGTAATTTGTTGTTGCTCAAACAGAAATAAAAAGTGAAAGTATTTTATTTTTTTCGCATTTGGGGAGGGTCCGCAAAGGATATTGCTGTTGAAATATGTTATAATTATACCATAAGAAGCCAAACATGAAAAGACGCTTGCTAGATGGATTTTGTCATCTGCTCGCCCAAAGAATTGCCAAAAATTGGTAATCTGCCACTTTGCTCGCAGAACACATGGTTAATGGCGCCGGAAAGTTCTGAAATGGCGAACGCCTACTGGAAGACAGTGTTGGTAGGCCTCCCACAAGGTGGCAGGTGACCTGGAGAGGGTCGTGCCAATACGACAGATGCGAGACCCACAGGTCCCACCTTTATGGTGCTAATTCAAAGAGGTCTATTTCTAACTGTGGACGTTTTTCGGTTGAAATAATGATGATCTGATGACCCATAATTATAGTTATTCTGAGACATGTCCTCCACTAGACTCAACCTCGACTGTATATAGTTGGTTGTCGACGAGAGAGTTACATTAATAGATGTTTTACTCCTTGATATTTAAATTAGGTCCTGAATTTGTGGGCAATCTTTTACGGAGGATGGCTGTGCGATTTTTTTTGTCTGATATTAATCTCTCAAAAATGTTATGGTTAATGTGGTGGACAACAATTTAAATAAAAATAAATTAATATATTTCGCGGCATCATATTATTATAAAATCAGTTTGTTCACAGGACTGCACCGTAATAACAGCTATCAGGCTCAGTGCAGGAATGAATGACACAGGGTCAGGGCGGCCCGCCTGCCATCGTCGCAGTACCCCGTGCGATGCAAGAGGATGCAACCCCGTCTTTAGAAAAAGTACAATTCTGTTAAGGATAAAAATTGTCTGAAAGTCATTTGACTTTTGTTATGTCAAACTACCACTACCTGAAACATTTGATTAATATTTGGCGTTTAATCGATCGCTCTCGTCGAAAGCACGTCACTCTGTCTAGTCAGTCTGGATTTGATGATATTAGAGTAAGTACTAGTTGCAGTATACAAATATAAAGTCAGCAATATAGTCATTTAGAAAGTACTTATGTCCAAATAATTTATATTATATTATACCTACCGTTATACCTACAAAAAAATAACATGAAAATATTTGTATGAAATTTTTGCCTAAAGATACACTTGTTTTTTTTTAGTTAAAATAAATAAATGTCGTCATGTGGTTTCAACACCGTTTTTCTGATTGAGATTCTTAGAACTTTTCCAAGTACGAGTATCTTCTTAATTAAACCCAAGGTATCGTACTGTTTATATTATTTATTACTATAAATATTTATTTTGCTTTCTGATAGTTGTTTTGATAACTGCAAATGACTATCAGGTTAAAAATAGTAGGAACTAGCGCAACAAAGGCTTAATTACCATTACACTACCACAGTTCAAACTTTTGTTGAGAAGAAAAAGCATTTTCTTTGTTAGTTTTCCAACCTCACCTTCTAATAAATATATATGTTTTAACAATAAACGTTTTCTTTAATGTAGTGTTTCATTCATATGTCGAAAGGAAAATTGAAAGGTTGCGACATAAACAAACATTGTTGTAAAATTAAATATTAAAAAGTTCATTAGCAGTTCGATTGTTTAAGTAGAGAAGTGGCACCGTGGCGCGTCGCGCGGCCCATGCGGTCTCGCACCCCATTATAATAATCTGGGAGAGAACGAGACAGAAACAATATTAGAAAGGAACAATCGTTGCCATTACGTCGAATAAAAAGAAAAGTTATTATATTTTTTATTGGAGAGGGCCCCCGCCCTCCCAGCCGCCAAGAGGGTTATTTTTATTTTATTTGAAAAGTTTATTTTCCATTTGTTTTAACTTGTACATTCGCGACGGCGTGCGAGGGTGGCGGGCGGCGACGGGCGGCACGCACTCGCTCGCGACTCGCCGCTCAATGACTCACTAATGCGTACAGTATCATTATATTTTTATATTTAAACTTTTGCTTGAACAACATTAAAATGAGAAAAGTTTGCAGAGTGTTATTGTGGTAGAGGCTCGGCGCGCGGCTTCGCCGACGTTTTTGCTATTAATATTTCATAACGTGCTTCCAGAAGTGGTTAAGTGTTTTAGGAAGGCTGTAGGCATGTTTTATGAGGAGGTACTTTTATGTTAATATCAGCAAAGTTTCATGACGGCGAAATTACCCATACGTGAATGTGATATTTTTTGGTTTAACAAAGAAAAATTTTTTTTTAAATCAACTTATTAATTTTTAGTAAAAAAAAGAGCTGAATATTTCAGTTTTGTTTAAAAAGACGGACGAACAGATGAGTTTGTATTGTAGTGCGGAGAGTGGCGGGCGGTGGAGGACCGGGTGCGGCACCGGGTGGCCAGATTCGCTTCCATATCGTTTCAAGTGTTAATATTTGTTGGTTTATTCTTTCACCAACTTCACTGGAAATGAATTGTATATAACAAATCATTTTATAGTTTTATTTTAAGTAAGGTTCAGTTCGCAAGAAAAAAAATTTTGGAAGTACTTGGAGGAGGCCTTTGCCCAGCAGTGGGACAGTAATGGCTAGTAAAAAAAAAATAGTTCACTTATACATCTGTATTGTACTGAGACAGTGGATTCAATTATAAAAATATAATAGAAATAAATTAAAGAGTAACTACATGACATAGGTATCTTAATAAAAGACTGACCTGTTGGTCTAGTGGTTGGTGACCCTTACTGCTATACCGCAGGTCGTGGGTTCGATTCCCACCCAGGACAAATGTTTGTGTGATGAGCTTGATCATTTGTTCTGTGTCTGGGTGTAATTTATCTATATATGTATGTATTTAGAAATATATAAGTATGTTTATCAGTTGTTTAGTACTCATAACAAAAGCTCTGCTTAGCTTGGGACTAGACGGCGTTGTGTGATATTTGTGGTATAATATATTATTAATAAGATTTCTGTGAAATGTACTATTAATGAACAACTCATGAAACCAGCAAGTATCATGTCATGTTCAAGTTAAAATTAGGTACATTCACAGAAACAAACGATATCCGATAAGCAAATTAGAATCAGCTGTTTAGGCTGTAAACGTTGGCAATAGTAACCAATAATAATAGTACGAACAGTGTGTACAGTGTTCCAGTAATTAATTACTGTTTCAGGCAAACTTACCTTGTACTGTAATTAGGCGTGCCCACTTTGGAACTAGTACAAATGGAGATAAAAGCCAATGATCTTCTGCATCCGCAGGTTAACACCGTCTAATTATATTTCCGACCGTTTAGGATTACTTTACGGAAGCCGACACACACAATACGCACGTTAAACAAACTACAAATGTGCCTAACGATTAAGAGGAGCCCTAATCGCAGTCGAACGGACGGTCAGTGTGGCAACGGCCGACCACCACAGAAAACCACGCTGCCGTGTTAGCATTACTCTTTACACCACCAAAGGTAGTCTGTTTGCCACCAAAAACGTGGTAGTCTATATTTTTAACGAGTAAACCCGAACAAAAGTGACTACCTCGCAGCCACACATCGAGGCACACTATTGACATTCTACACAAATGTTACATAACAATAAGAACGAGTAAAACGCGCCTAATTGTCATAAAAACACGGCCCTGCAGGCGCTGTATGACTTCCAAGTGATTATTCTTCATCCATAAAGCAGTTTCACAAGGGCATGTGAAATATTTAACTTAATATTATAAGTAAACATTAAGGCTGCCCGGTCCGAACCCTAACCGTGGACTGTGCACGAATAGTCTTGGTATTTTTAAAGTTACGATTTATTGATCGTATTTCCTTTTGTTTTTTTGCATTTTCAATCCTAGAAATAAAACAATGAAGGTACCCCAAAACTTACTTTATAAGAAGCTCTATCGCTGATATATTATATTTTTAAAGGAATTGCTTCCAGTAGACCCGCGGCATATTCTTATTTCTACAAACATTTATTTCTTATTTCAAATAACAAATAATACATCGATAACCATATTATAAGTACGCTATTTGTGGGAACTTCATTAAGTACTTAATAACACTGTAAAATAATTATTTGATAAACTTCATTGATCCTCGTTCATCGGTTTGACTAAACAATTAAAGAAAGCTTGAAGTTTGTTAGAGCAATAAAACTCTAAAACTATGCAGTAAAAATTAAATATCTGGGCGTCAACGTTATTTAATATGTAACGTTTAATAAAATACCTAAACAAATATTTTATTATTCAAACAACAAAGGAAAAGATATAAATGGCGTAATAAAAGTTTAAATATAAATAAAAACTCTTTGATGTGATTTCGTGTTAAAAGCTAATATACCGCAGTTTTACAATATCATTTGTGGGCACAGACATCTAAGAAAATGTAAAAATTCTGAATAAAAAAGGATTGAATAAAATGAATTCATTCGGGGCAGGCAATAAAATACAGAGGAATATAATAAATATAAGATAAATAGCAAGAACATATACCTACTGTTTTGTAATTACATAGGTATATTTTAAATTATGGCAAGGAGTGCCATAATTTAAAATATACCTATGTAATTCATATACCTAAACTTGACTAATTGCCGGATGACTCATCAGCTACTGTATAAAACTGTAAAGTTTTCCTTAAGCACGTACCTAATTTTACTTGTGTAAGTATTAAAAATTTGAGATGAAGCTAGAAGTTGTGGGAGCAAAACAATACCAGCCATAAGTCTTCTAGCCAATCACATTATTATATCTATAAAATAATTAATAAATTAAAAATGGTCGCAACACCAAGAAACAGTATTTATCAACTTCAAATCTCTAAGTATCAAACAGTATCGGGCGCACTAAGCAGTGTTTCAATTAGGCACTATGCATAGTAGTAGATACCACGGAGCCCTTTCACACCGTGGGGCCAGTGTGTTCTCCCTTTGTTTGACCACACATTTAAATACTATGCCCAGGACCGATGCGTCCGGGATAAAAAAAAAATAAACAACCGACCAACTCAAATATTTGGGAGCCAGATAATTTATTAGTCAGAGGTCTATCCTTCGTCGGAAGTTTTTGGTTATAGCCGATAACGCATCGCTCAAGGCTCCTCTTTTCTGACGGTTCCAGATCGACTAGTGGAGTTCAAGATTGATGTGTAGTATTCGCCGGTTGGTATTGTGCCAACCCTTGGAAATACTGCTGTATTAGTCAGCTCGTTTGATTCTTGTGAATTCCACTTGGGTATTGACGTTTACTCTATTTAAAATAATAGGGGCAGCTTTGTGGTATTCAAAGTTTAAAAGCAAGTTTACGAACGAATAAGTTAATGCCATCATATTATACCGTAAATGGTAACCTATCAGACATCAGACAGTCTTTTAGCGGGCATTCATCTTTTACTTTCACACCTGGTCTGAAGGCTGTTGTTGAAACTTTTTAGTCTTTATTGAAAGTTTATTAAAACAAAATCGAAAATGCTATAGCGTATCTCGTGGCTATCAGCACAGTTTGAACTATGCTTTCTGAGGTCTGTCCATGGATAAATAGGTACCATTGGGTATATATCGAGATTTATATGTATGCCTCGGAAAGCACATTAAGTAGTCTAAGAAGTATCGTGTCAGTTACTGGTTTGTCTATGTAACTGTAATCAGAAACGCGATTATGAAAAATTAAGGGAATAAAAATCAATAAAGTTAAGTGCCGACTACAAGTAAACAATCATTTCAGTTTACCTGTAGTCATTTTTATTCTCAATGCATTGTTTGGTAAACAAACCCATGCCACTTGAACATTATCGTCAGAAACACAAACAACATCTAATTGTTGGTTCAAACTTCAACTCTTCATTTGTCAGGTTGGTCATGGTTTCGGTGGTTAATCATACTGGTTTAGCGGCAGATGAATAACCACTTAGCTTGAAACGGAGTTCCTAAGTGGGTAATCTTTGTCGTGATGGAACCGGTACGGTATGACGACCAATTAGATTGGAAGCGTGGAAGACTCAATTTTTATTTGTGTATCGAGACAAAACATGCCACCGAGCGAGGCATGAGTGTGTACCTTCTTTTGAGGTAGGGGGCCAGTGAGGGCGGGGACAGTGAAACTATGGGTTAAGAAGTCTCTACGTAGGTGTTTGAACATTTTATAGTTTTGCGGTGTTATTTAGATAAAACATAACCCTACTCTACTGACATTCTCTGTCTCTTTAGGTAGACAATGTTTCACACTTCAAGATGGATGTTTTTTTTAAAGCTTAATTTATTTTGATTTCTTTCAAGTGAGATCATAATTTGAATGAAAGAATTGAATGTTTAAATAAAATTAAATTTCTAAAAACTGTAGCAAAGTCAGGAACAGAGCCTCAACAAAGACATATTCTATAAGCGATCACCAAACTGCTCAGGATTGACCACGAGACATTCCGGTAGAGGATATAAGCCCCATAGTTAATGTTACCGTGATAGCTGACCGCGCCGCGCTCTCTGGGCCCAAACCCCGCGCTGTCTCCAACTTCACAGTTAAATTCAAACTGTGCAAACAAAAGCCCGACTAAATCATTCGTAGACAAAACATTCACCTTTTTATGTTCCTTGGAATTTTTAAAATCTAATGTAGAATGGTATTCAAAATCCTTGATATGTTAAAATAGATGTTTTATTTTTTTAATTCGGCATTTGTTTTTAGTATTATTTTAATGTAGTATCGAGGTTAGAGCGCGTGCCAAAACAATGTGGCATGATGAATGGCGCACTGACGAACACAATGACTAAATCTTCTGTCTCTGCTAGAGCTGCGCCCGCGCCGTTTCGACACATCGCTTTCGGCTTCGGCAAACAAGATGATATGATTTCGGCGTTTCAGCTAGCAAAATACAAAATTACATCGATTTTAAGGGACTTATTAGGTAATAATTTGTTACCTGTGATTTATAATATCCCAAACCAATATACTTGGTTGTTTTTGGCAATTAATCAATCATTTTTTAAGATGACCTAATTTTAACGTGCTAATCAGTAAGTTCGAACCTTAACCCTTCAGATACCGTCAATTAGAGACACAATAGTAAGACAATAGATGCGCGGCCACCAGTGGTCGCTTGGGGATTCATGAATTAAATATCTCTAACTGAATGAAGTGCTAAAAATAATTCCACTTGCGACTTAATATTCGGCGAAATCGCATAACAGCTCCTCTAAAACACCTGGTTACCTGCTAGCAATTGTTATTATTAATTGTAATTACTTGTTGTGCAAACAAAATTAAAAACAATACCAGTGATACATGATTGTCATTTCTAAAACTCATAACATTATAACATATGGATAAATTAATTATTGAAGAAAGAGAATTTTTTTTAACACGAGCAAGATCACAAGGTAAGTAGGTCAATTAAAAAAATATGAAAACACTAGCTATGGCCAGCGGCTAAGCCTGCATGAAAGTAAAAAAAAAATATAGCCTTAGCTCTCATGGATAGTGAAGGATATTAGTAAAATAATCTTCAAAATCTATTTATTCTATTCAGAGTTTACCCCAACAAACAAACTTGCACAGGTACCTTTTCCTAATATTAGGACAGATATAGGTTGGTCAATTTAGACATCCGAGGTTACAATAATTGGCACCAAGCTGAAAATTGGTAGGATTGTTCAAAACACCATCTTAAATGAAATCTAAAAAGTCCTCATCGATCCGACACGTGGAAAAAAATATTCGGGGTCAAAGGTCACAAAAACGAAAGTTTCGCGATATTCAGCAATACGTTACAATAATTGTACTTATAGGTATCAAATAATGATAATTATCTACAAAAATGTCTCATCATCATCATCATCAGCCTTTTTTAATGTTCCCACTGCTGGGACTCAGGCCTCCTCTCTAGGAGAGGGAATGGGCCGTAATCCACCACGCGGGCCCAGTGCGTGTTGGTGGATGTCACATGTCTTCGAATTTTTGGTTCTAGGACATGCCGGTTTCCTCACGATGTTTTCCTTCACCGTTTTGAGAGCAGTGGTGATGAAATAAATTACACAAAGTAATGCGCCTGGCTGGGTTCGAACCTGCGACCTACAACTCGTAAGTCGGGGCCATTACCACTCGGCCACCACTGCTCTGTCACAAAAATGTCTAAATAGTTATTTTCCCAAGAGCCACTGTTTTTGAGATATATTAATACAAAAAGTTGAAAGATGTAATTGTCACATAATATATACTTACTCATATTCACGCCACCTTTGAGGTAGCGCGTATAACAGGAACCTATACATATCTATATAAAACATTTACAAATAGAAGTCATGTGTGCTCTACCTACCGTGAATTGTCAAAGCCTTATTAAAGTCAATAATTGAGAGCAAACAGACGGGCAAAATAAGTAGGAGCGGAAATTAGTAGATGTGTGTGTGAGTGTGTGTGCTTATGAGAGACAACAGAATGGGCACGCCACGATTATGGCGGTAAGTCCCCTCTTTGAGGCGTGGCTGGAAAGACCTCACGGCGTCCTTACCTTCCGCATGACGCAGGTCCTCACCGGACATGGCAAGTTTGGGAGGTTCCTGCATCGGATTCAGGCGGAAGAGACGCCCGGGTGTCGCCACTGTGCGCAACGCCCGGAGGACACGGTGGAGCACACCGTCGAGGTGTGCCCTGCCTGGGCGGAGCATCGCCGTGCCCTCGTGGGGGCGATCGGCGGCGGAGACCTCTCGCGCCGGGCCCTGGTCGAGGCCATGGTCCAGAGCGAGGAGGAATGGCAGGCGAGCTATGGGTAGCTCGCTGTCCGATCGTCCGGTAATGGACCGAGTCTAAGACGTCGACGGCGCGCACTGTTCCCGCGCGCCTCAAGGAGTTGTCAGCAGCAGGAGGGGCCCAGCTGGGTCGAAGCCTACTGGGGACAGGGTTGTCCGAAAGGGAGCTCGTGCCCCGGTATGAAGGCTAGAAGGAACGGCGCGGAGTTTTTAGTCAGTAAGAGTCTGACACTGTCTCCCGCTCCACCCAAGAGCGGGTTTCGTCAAAGATGATTTTCCCCATCGACAAAAAAAAAAGAGACAACAGAAGCGGTACTCGCGATAGCGAGTTCGAATCCGTTACTAAATACTGCTGGTACTGCTCTTACGAAATACAACGAATATTCACAGAATAGCAAACAGTTTAATACCTATCCAGGTTTCACAGTAACGAAAAATACAGAAATGTTAAAACATTTATTGTAAAATTTTTCGTGTCTAGTTTCGAGATGGCAGTTCAATATTGAAATATTGAACTGAACTGAACATTCTCGAAACAGACACGAAAAATTTAAAAAAAAAAAACGGATGTTGTCGAGGGAAACTAAAATTGAATATTTCATAAAAACCAATACGGAATACCTAGACGTCGAAATATCAGTTACAAGCTGGATATAGAAACTAGCAACTCTCTGTTATTCTCAAGTGTTTTTCGTTTGTTTCGAAATACTCTTTGGAAGCTGAAATTTTTTATTCCTCATACCAATTACTATTAAAAATCTTTATTGGCTAAGTACCTACTTAACCCATATCAAAAAAAAAATACGCTAACAGCCAACATGTGTGAATAAAATAATAAATAGGGTTGGCAATACATTACATTTTTTGTTACGCTTGAGATAGATTATTGAAGTGAATAATTTGATGTATAATTACAAATCTTTTAGAAATAAAGCTTTAAACGAGAGAAAAATCTAAAAGCCATTTTATACATGAAAACAGAGAAAGTGAATTGTACCTACAGTGACTATTTTAAAATGAGTTATTTATGCATGTTTGACAACCCTATTATCATCTACTACAAAACAATTATTTTTGTCACCAATTATATTTGTCTGTGTATCAGAAGGTATGTTAGAGAAATAGTTTTGCTTGCTACATTGATTAAAATCATAACAAAATTACTTATTACATGAGCGTTGTCTCTTTAAAGGAATAATATTTTAAAAAAAAACGGCCAAGTGCGAGCCGAACTACAGCACGAAGGGTTTCAATTCCACTATACAAATCCTACTAATCTACAAAAACGGTTAAACAATTCATATCTGTTGGTGTTGTCCACTTAAATATTTATTTTATTCTGTCAGTCAGCATGAGCAAAGCCGGGGGCAATAGCTAGTTATTGATTTCAATTTGTTTTTATTCGACTATACTTAGTACTTATGCTATATCGATCATGAGAGATCGAGTTGACTACAAAAAAAATAAGGAAAAGTCTAAAACTCCACCTGATAAATGGGTTATTCTTAGCAAAGAGCCGGAATGAACATTTAAAATGTATTAGCAACCTGACAAACACACCAACAGTACAACATCTATCGACATTTAAAAAAAAACGGGAGCGATGTACATTTTTATTATAGTACGCTCTTTTAACTGTTATAATTAATGTACGGTGTAATAAACGAAGAACATAAAAAACGAATAATGTATAGACGGCAGTTAAAAATATGTTTAGCGTTACATACTAGCGTTTAAGTGCTGACTAAACAATGGCGTATCGCAGTCCCATCTAGTCGGATGTAAATTTTATTATAGAAACAATTGTTGCACTAATTATATTAAAAATGTTAATAAAAATATTCTCGGTAGTAAAAACTCGAAGTATTTTTCAAGTATGGTGATTATTTTCAAGGAATCATCGTGGCTAGAATAATGATGATACCGGTCGACCTTCCAGGTTAAGCAACACTCGCGGAGGTCGGTCTGTGGATGGGTGACCGTTATATGCCAAGACTCTTCCGCGCTTCAGAAAATCATTTAAAAAGTTGGTCCCGGCTGTCATTTGAAGGCCCTTGGCAGCTGTCACTCAGAAGCCAGGACATCTAAGACCAGTCTTACTTACTCAATTACTGGGTTGTGGAGGCATCCATAACTAGAATCCGACCCCAATGTAGTCAGGGTAAGGTTGGGCAAATTTTGACCACATTACAACTACTAGAAGCGGTGCAACGATTTGTTAATAGGCAGATGGCTTTTGAAAGACATCTCGCATTGTTCCCGCGTTGGGTAACTGTAGCTAGCTAAGCTTTGGTTCGCTGGTATGCTTGCCGCTTGAGCATCCGAGCTGTCAACTATTTCAGACACGGAATTTAGTGTTAGAATCTTAGACAGTTGAAATATTTGGCGCCTTTCGCTTAATAGGTATTTGTTAAATGTTTCAAGACTATTCAAATTTTGATCACTTGGTCAGTTGACATTTGCCTAGACCCAAGACACTTTTATCATGGTATCAGCAAAATCATAGACAAAAAAAAGTAATTATAATATTACACGATTAAGCATGATGGAAACTAAACTAAATTTCCGTTTAAAAAACTGTAAGCAAATTAATTTAAACTAAGTACAAGTTTAAATTAGTTTGCCTACAGTTCTGTACAGACCCACCTGGGTCAGCACAGAAAGTTCAGTGGTTCATTTCAATGATTTTCAATATTTAATACAAGACTGAATTTCCAAGAGGAACTGGAATTTTAGCTCCACTACTGCTTGGGCTCAAAGTGACGTTCGGCAAACGACGACGAGTTTTGAAGGTTCAAAATATGGTGGATGTCGTAGTTTATTTATTTGGAAACTCCTGTAGCCTAGAGGGTTCGACGGATTAAACCAATAACGATATTATATTGGTCGCTCGTGACAGGCGAGGTAACATGGGCTATATGAATTTTGAAAATAAAATGAAATAGCGGCCGATTTTTGGTAAGTTTACTCGTATTTTTTGTAACCTGAGCACATGGGTATCAAAATAAGGGACTCGAATTATAACTATCTAAAAAATAAGAAACTTATAACTAAAAAACCGCTAAAATTGTTCCAAATGAGTCACTTTTTAAGTAGTCTGGTGCAGTTGGTGCCATCAAATCTGTGATTAAACTAAAATAATAATTGCTATTTCAGCTGGGTGCAAATCAGTGATAGTGAACTTGCTAGCTGTTTCATTTGATCATCTCGGTACGACACCAGAGAAGAAATATAGATCACCTATAAATTATTATATACATAATTTATTTATGCTATACATCAATTTTGCAAATAGGTTATAAATAACAGTTATACGCAAAATTTTTCGTTAATTTAAACGTAGACGGTGTTTCCTGGTTGACTCTACCCTGAGAAGAAACACCAAAATAAAGTCAGAAGTCATCTATTTTACAGTTCATACAGTAAACGTATACCTAATGCCCAAATCACATGAGCATATCATCTTTATATTAAGTCTGGCTTGTGTATCAGAACTGACACAGTCTGAACTGACAGACTTATGTAGAATCGCCAAACTTAAGTGGCAATTGCTCGCAGAACAGGTGGCCGTTGGAGCCGAAAGGTTCTGGAGTGGCGACGCGTACTGTAAGACGCAGCGTCGGAAGACCTCCTACAAGGTGGGCCGATGACCATGTGAAGGTTGCGCAAATCCGATGGATGCGGGACGCACAGGAACGATCACTGTGGCAACACTTGGGGGAGGCCTATCCAGGTCCAACAGTGAACACAGACATTCACTTCGGCTTCGGCTGAAATGATGATGATGTCTTGTGTACCTACTTACAGTTGACTTACGAGAACCTTGACTTCAATTGGAGCCTTAGGGTCGTTACATATCTGACGGAAAAGACGTCACGTATTATCGGGTGATAATACGCCATACTAGACAAATATATAATACAACATTCAAAATTTCACACTCAACTGATGATGCGTTATAAATTTTCAGATAAACCGTTTATTCTCATCGGCCACCCCAAAGCTTGCCCCCGGGTTGGCGGTTGAAACTTTTTCTTTCTAATCGGCCACCCCTGACTGAGTTTGCCACCGATGATACGCTTAACGCATTTTCCGTCAAATATGTCGGTTACCCTTAGGCGTAGACTGGCACTGCAAAAAGTCCAAAATGGTTTGTCCACTTAGTCGAAAAATTCGTTAGCATAGGGCGATAGGTGCCTATGTCAATCTTCTATCTATATATATAAAAATGACCCCCGTTTTCCGTTGTCACGACTTGGCATGAAAACGGCTTGACCGATTTGGCTGATTTTTTTTTTGTTGTGATTGTTATTGTGAGGAGAAGGTTCTTATGAAAAAAAAATTAGAGTAGGGTAGGGTAGGGTAGAGTAGGGTAGGGTAGGGTAGAGTAGGGTAGGGTAGGGTAGAGTAGGGTAGAGTATGGTAGAGTAGGGTAGAGTAGGGTAGAGTAGGGTAGAGTAGGGTAGAGTATGGTAGAGTAGGGTAGAGTAGGGTAGAGTAGGGTAGAGTAGGGTAGAGTAGGGTAGAGTAGGGTAGAGTAGGGTAGAGTAGGGTAGAGTAGGGTAGAGTAGGGTAGAGTAGGGTAGAGTAGGGTAGAGTAGGGTAGAGTTGGGTATAGTAGGGTGGAGTAGGGAAGAGTGGGAGCGAAGCCGCGCGGGCAAAGCTAGTTTCAAATAAATTTAATTTTTACTAAATCATTTCAAGAATGTTACTTTGTTTATATTCTCTTTTCTTAATTTACTTACAACTTAACATAAAATACTTTAATTTTGGAAGTCAGTGTTTCTATAATAGTTTTGTCTCTTCGTTATTCAACACCGACTTCCAAAATTAATGTTATTTTGTACTTTTTTATTTTAAAATCAGTTAAGTATATTTTTTTAAGCTTTTCTCACCCTCTTTTATTTATTTCAGTCACCGATTACTCGAATAAACAAAGATATTTAACTTGTTGCGACAGTTCTGCTGTGATCCTATGAGGAGTTATGTTCTGTCTTTGAAGTTCATGATCAAATCATAACAATATTTACAAGACTTCAATTTAAAAAACACTGAAAAGTACAAAATAACTTTAATTTCGGTAGTCAGTGTTTCTATAATAGATACCTAATTTGGTATCTTCGTTATTTAACACCGAATTCCGAAGTTAAAGTTATTTTGTACTTTTCAGTGATTTTTTTTACATTGAAGTCGGTTTGACTTTTTTTGTAAAATGTTTTTTATTTTTCACTTTTTAGTAATGACACCATCACTAAAAAGTACCTACCCTTCAGCTAAGCCACATAAATACCTTATTGCCAGGTAGACAAGGATATATAAAAAAAAAAAAAACATAATTATTGTTTATGTAAGGTCAGACACTATTAGCGACTGTCAACAAGCAAATATGTAATGTAAGTTATTAACTCTATGATAGCGCTTACTGATTAACTGAAACTGAAAATGTATCTATGGGATTCCACAGATACTATAAAACTTTTTAACAAAAGCTATACTTGTTATCGCTAATAGAATGTCACTCTTTTATCTTTTCTCTTTTGTCTCTTCACCCTCAGGTGAGATGGTGGTCAAACGCAAGCCTATCAATAATAAAAAAGTACCTAAATAAAAACCTAATAAATATTTAGAATTCCCACAGATTTATCGCCAATGAACACTGTTACAGTAAAAATGTCGTCTCCATTTCACGGTACATAGTGCGGTACCACTTTGTATGAAATTTTGATCCAACTATAGATAAGATGTTATTACAAGCAGCGCGCCGTATACATATACATATATATGCATAATAAAATGGGGATTAAAAGGTTTTTGTACAACTTAATAAATTCTGTAATACGGTACAAAGTATAATAGAATAATTAAGCAAATATGTACAGGCGAATACTAAAGTGTTCTCAGCAATTTTTGGTTCCATTTTTCGCGTTTGCTAATAATTTTATTTCAGACAATATTGTCTGGTCAACCGTTGTAAGAGGACTTTTATTCTTTTTTCCTGAACCTGTCACCGCTCTTTTCCCCAGGGGTGTTCGGAACACAGAGCATTGCTTTGTGGCATTGCCTCTGATCGATCGCAGCTCGCGCTCTAATTTCGTTTTTCTTCCTGTATAATAATCCATTTAGTTATTTGTGAAATAGGTGACCACCTGTAGCGCGTTAGGTGTGGCCTCGCATGGACGTCCTCCGGACAGGTGTTAGCATAACACGTGAGTGTTGGATTAACAGCAGTCATAATATGGAAGGTTGTGATATAGGTCAGAGGCCTTTGGAGACACATCGGTAAGAAATAAGGTATGATACTTTTCTTTCTTCTTCTCATACACTAATTTAATACAGGAGGTGAGAGGACTGCTACATGTTGCTTCTGTTTAGGCAGTATTTTACGACTACCATCATACGTCATAGTTATACTTTCTAAGATATCAAAATACTCGTATGTGACACAAGAGAGTCTTGTTCTCTGGTATAAATGCGACAGCTTTACAATATATATATCATCTTATTAGAAGTGGGGGTAGCCACCATAAAAAAATAGTTTAATACTAGCAAAGTACTGAACTTAATACATTGTTAACGAACATACGCTAACACTTTTGCGGTCGTCTGTACATTAAGGAAAAAAAACATACCTTGTCTTTTGTGTCCGATTCAGGTCCAAAAATAGCATTCTTGTAAGTAAAATTTACAATTATACGTACCTGGAAAGAAAAACATAAAATTTTAGAAAAATACACGGATCTATTTAATTGATACTGAATTAAGAAAAACGGATTTGCCTCTACTTAAAGATTTAAATTGCTTCACGGTTATTTCCCTCACTGCAGGCAGCATCTTTTAGTCTATCTACTGAATAAATAAAACATCGATAATTTGAAGTCTGATCGCTTATTGGCAGAAGGAACGGACGGTTTTTATTCTTGGACCTTACTTGTTTTATTTATATTCATTCTTAAGTTCGTTCAATACAATAGACGAGCAAAATGATTTTTCATCCCCCATCTAGGAAAAAGTATTTTTGCTCTTTTTATTCTCTAGAGAGATAAAGTAAATTGAATGAAGAATATTGTGTGCACCATGTTTATGAATTCAAAACATCATTAAACCTATTTATGCTACCTTCATGGTACCAAAGCCATACGACTTTTTTTTAATTTGTTAAAAACTCAGACTCAAAACCTCCTTGGTGTAGGTACTTTTTTCTTGCATTTAGTCATTTCTTTGCTGAGGTGGGATAAAAAGTTACGTGTTGCACTCGAGTGCAAAGATTTTTCACCTCGTGCTCTTTTGATTCTCTCGCTAACGCTCAGGATTCTAATTTATGAATTTTCAATTTTAGAATCCTTCGCTTGCTCGATTATCAAAATTGAGCACGCGGTTAAAAAGCAACTTTGTACTCTTATAATTATAACAAATAACTATTCTTATATAGAACTAGCTTTCCGCCCGTGGCTTCGCCCGCGTGGACTACAGTTTATATCGCGCGGGCAGAGACCCGTGCTCAGCAGTGGAATTATAGGTAGCCCATGTGTTATTCCAGTGTCTCTTCTACATACCTACCAAATTTGATCTAAATCCGTTCAGTAGTTTTTGTGTGAAAGCGTAACAGACAGACAGAGTTACTTTCGCATTTATAATATTAGTAGGGATAGGGATTGATATTTTCCTCGCTAGAAAGCTCCGATAAGTGCTACAGGACGAAGCGCGTTTTTTTTTTTTTGTTGAATGGCCTCTCGCAGGTCAACCTATGAGGTGGTCGTCTGCTTAACTGATCTTGCCTGTGGCGGCCCTGAATAAAATCAAAGCCTCCAGCCAGGGCAGGACTAAGCGCGGCCATCAACGCGCTATTTAAAGGCGCGGCGCCGCAACAACTAAGTCCCTGCATTTTAAATTTCTAATATCTTCGGAAATTTTCACTTAAATTACATGCTGTAAAAAGCATATTGATCTATAATAAATGCACAATTTATTTAAAGTACTTAATTGGATAAGGATTAATGCTGTATTGTTTAAAATCGCTTCGTAAATAACCAATTTTTAGTAAAGGATAAAAAATGGTTATGGTGGGTTATCCTTAAGAAATAGACATATACCATTGCGGACTTTTTTGTTGAACTTTTTAAGGTGGGCAATACTGTAGTACATTATTTTGGTCTATCTCGTAGGGTACAGCCAGCGTTTGCAATATAAGCGCAAAAAAAACGTGCTTATTTACGACATCACATTAGAAACCTCTAAATTTATCAGTGTTTCTCTACTATATTATGCATGTATTATACATATAAACCTTCCTTAAGAATCTATCATTCCCACTCTATCTATTAAAAAAAACCGCATCAAAATCCGTTTCGTAGTTTTAAAGATACATACATGCATACATAGGGACAGACAGACGGCGGATAGCGACTTTGTTTTATACTATGTAGTGATGAAGAAAAAAATGCATTGAATTACTCAGTAATGATAGTCGAAAGGTCATGAAATAAGGGCCTGACCCTTATTCAAAGACCTTTCTACTTCGACGTTGTGTTTTGGTACCAAATTTATCGTTATCGCATTTGTTATGAACATAAAGCAGGAATTCCCAAACTGTGCAACGAGAAACCCCGGGGCGTCGCGGAGCTGTCCCAGAAGCGTCGCAAACGGGGTAAGTCACTGATACTTTCGAGTTAGAGGAAGAACAGCTGTTCGAATGTTATTTTGATACGAGCTTACAACTATGATTCGATAAAGGCATTGGGACACCGAGTGTAACCATAGTGTGGACCGTCTGGTCGTTAAAATTACAGAAAAGGTAAAAGTAATCCACATAGTCCCCACATTCACAATAATAAAATAAAATTTACAAAGTGTCACAGTTTACAAAATAGATATAGGTAGCAGGTCGTAAAACAAAAAAAAATGAATAAAAATAAATATATCTATGTCAAATATTTACCATTTGACATTGATATATATTTTTTTTATTCATTTCTTTAAAGTTCTTGTAAAGAACCTTCTAAGTTCTAAGTCAAATAGTCAACAAAAAAAAACGTTATCAAAATGTATAATAGAAACAATCGTCAATGTTGCAAAAAATATCAGATATACCTATATGCAAAACGAGGTACAGTGTAAAAAATATTGAGAACCCCTGGCCTAAGGTATCAATCAATCAATGTCTTTTGTGCATCGGTACTTCGATTCTATACAAAACATCCATTTGAACCATAAATAACTGTATTAGTGATATTTTTAAGACTACAATTGCAAACACGTATGTTTACAATAAAACTGATTAAATATAATGCATTATTGTATATATAAATGGCGGCACAAATCGCGACGTTGCAAATTGAATGATAAGACGTAGTATCGACCAATAGAAGAGCGACATCGAATTATTTTGACTAATCGATTTTTTATTGTTTTTATTGCACGTGTGTTATATTTTATGATTCGATTTGATAAGCTGCGATGTGAAACTGCTTATTACTTCGATTTACATTCATTTAGATCGAAATACATTTTTCCATTATTTATTCACGCATACCACATTTATTAACTTTTAAAATATTATTCGTAAGTAGGTAAAATTAGTCATTTTGATTGTTCAGTGATTTTACAACTGTCGGGCTGTTCTTAAAACATAAAAGTAGGTAAATCTACCTAGCTAATTACATATTTTACTCAACGCATGAAATAATTTTATATGCAAATAAAAAACCAAGTACCAATCTGAATTATATTTTTGTGAAACACAGGGCAACATTTTCATTTATTTATTATAGATTATCAAATTTTATATTGCGTTTTTAAGTATACATTAAAACTCATATCGGCAATAAAATGTCCGAATTACTCGTAACATAACGTTACAGTTTACATGAAAATAAAACGATAAAATAGAAAACAGAATAACTGGAGAAACGAATTACACATTTAATAAAGGCAGGCAGATTTCGTAAAAATCTAACAAACAAAGAATGGGTGTTATTTTTAGATAAAATTAACGTACATTATGATCGTACGCGCAGCTACCGAACGTGAATCATTTTTATGTATGGCCCCACTTCAAGCGAGCGAGGAGGTATGACATACCACTCGGCACTCACAAACACTTATGTATTTTTAATTAAGACATTAGGTTTTTACATGAACTTTTGTTATAACAACAGCGCGATTTTTTGAGATACAGACAAGACTTGTGCTTTCATAGTCACACTAAAGAAATACAGACACGTTCATGAACTACGGAGCGCTCTACTATTCTCACCGCCGACAGTGGTACCCCACACCAAGCCCAAGGTCCACGTCATCGCAATAACAGATATTTTCCACTGATTATATTGGATATTGTTGGCTTTTCCTATTAAAACATTAGTTTCTTTTAACCTACTTCCAGAGATAATGGTTCCGTATGTACTGTTCAAATGTTTATACATTACAATCTTTTGCCCGTGGCTTCGCTCGCGGGAAAATCGGGAGTTATACCCAGGTAACAGGGTATAACAACTCCAGGGACAAGAACTACCCTGTCCTTCTACAAGGTCCAAACTATATCCACACCTAAATTCATCAAAATTAGTTGAGCAGTATTGTCGTGGCGTAACAAACAAATATACAAACCAGATTAACTTCGCATTTATAATATTAGTATGGGCACTATGAAGTGTGGATTGTTAGTATGTCAAACGACGTAAAAATTGCCTAATTTGGCTTTTTGCCAATAGAATGACGTCATTGGTGCTTGTATCTTTATTAAATGATTTAATGGTACTTATGTATGAACCGGTGTACCGGTCGGGGCACGGGTACGTTGATCTGTTGAGATCAAGTGAGAATATTATTGTACTTCAATTTCTTCGAATGTGTTTGATTATGGATGAGTTTTAAACTGCGATGTATTTATTTTGTTTTTTAGTTGACAGTTTGACGTTTTATGTTAAATTTTAGAATTATGATCAGTTTGTTATTTAATGTCGTATTATGGTTGGTTTAAAATTCAACTAATAAATTATTTGCTGTCATCATTCTTTTGAACATGCAACCAGACACTGCCTTGCACTTTACTTCAGGTAAAAACAAGTTTTTAATGAAAATATTTTTTTCTTAGCAAACTTATAGCAGAGTATTAATTATATAAGTATTACTTATATAATTAATACTTGTTAAGACAAACTCGATGGGGTTGTGTCGTTTAACTACCGAGTTCCTATAGACACCTTCCGGTTCCATCAGCTCCATGTCATAATAATTTTGCATTGTCATCTGATTTTGAGCATGCAAAATTTCAGCTCAATCTGTAACCGGGAAGTGGATCAAAATTTGCAAAATTTGATGACAGAAAAACATCGGGACAGGTGACACTAAATAAAAGCTTGTAAATACAAGTAAAAAATACAGAAAAGAACGTTTAATTCAGTAAATGTTATCTCCGATCAGTACAACATTACTTTCTAAACATAGACGCCCTTATGGAAAAGGGGTTACGCAGAGAAACGACGAGATATGCTAAACAACCGGTACCTCCGCACTAACCGACTGGACAACATTTGGTATACTAGCACAACTATGTAATAACCGTCGCGTAATTATAATATTATAAATAATAAACGATTTGCATTCGGTTTCCTTCAATTATGTGCTGGTTTGAATTCCTGACGCTGAGCTGGTCTGTTGGGTGAAATCTTTACGAGGTACCACTTTGATAAGTAACAAGAAAGCTACCTAGTAAGGCAGAGACAGTAAAGTCGACAAAATTGTCGAACAAAGTTCAGTATTAACCCTTCAGATACCGTCAATTAGAGACACAATAGTAAGACAATAGATGCGCGGCCACCGGTGGTCGCTTGGGGATTCATGAATTAAAGGACGGTAACTCTGTCACCACAAGACAAAAAGAATGTAATCTCCAAGAAATTTCCTTTCACTGATATTCTAAAAGTATATTTTTATTACTCTTTCACGCTCAACACTTACTATATATATACTTTCAGCTTATATTCTGGGTTCATAAATAAGCTTTAATTTAAAAAGACAGACGTCCACTGTTGGACATAGGCCTCCCTGAAGTGTCGCCACAATGATCGACCCTGTGCGTCCCGCATCCTTCGGATAAGAAGTTAAAGTAAGTAAGTTTGTTTGTTAAGTGGTAGTTAACATTGTTTTAAAAAGTTGCGAAGTACTAATTTCGGAAGCTAGCATACTTTATAGGAGCAAAATTGTTTCTATAAAATATTCTCTTCATGTAATTATCCGGTCACTTTCTTCAAATCTGCGCTGTCAATAAGAGAGCCATTGCCGTGAACTTCTAAGCGCACTATCCCTATGGGATACTACGAGAACAAAGCCGCGGGAAAAGGAAGTTCTTTATAAACCATGGTATTTAGTCAAATTGCCGGCAAAAGCTTCAAAGACACCGATGATGCGCGCTTTAACTGCAATTAAATAAAGACGTCACAGTAGTGATATAATTAACTAACTATCATTACGTGAAGAGCTGTCATGGCGGTCACCGAAGCGCGAACTACCCACACAAACTCGGGGCAGACGGATCCGGTGCAAAAAGTGAAGTAGTGGATGCAACCACGCTTGCAAAGTTAACAGATGTTTTCTATTTAATCGAATTCCAATTGTTAGTGAGTTTGGAACTAGACGGGATCAATGGAACAGGGAAAATTGGTACAATACCTGTAGGTTTATTGAAGTTAGGGCTGAGCTGACAGGGAGCTTGTTGAGAACCGCTACTGTACATGACCATTACGCGGCTTAATAAGACGCTCTTGACCATCATTCTATAAGTGGTAAGGATTGTCTAAATTATCAAAATGGTCGCCATGTTAAATCGTCACGCGGTTCATTGCTTACATCATTTTCGTTATTTACGAACTTTCTTAGTTAAATTCACTTTCTTTAGACAAAAGATTTGAGAACCCAGAAGTTTTAAGCAAAGTTGTGACCCCTAAACATTCCTACACTAAAACAAACTTATAGGAAAATGATCCTGGGGGTACAAGTCAAGAGTAAATAATAGGTAGGTACATCTCTAAGCAAACATGTTGCATTGTCAAGCACATCATCGCTTACCATCAGATAAGTTGGAGGTCAAACGAGAGCCTTTCAAATAAAAACACAATGTCTATGAAATAACCAGCTCAAGGGATGATTCTTTTTGCGAAAACAACCCAAAATTAAATTGCTACTTGCCCATATCTAGGTATTATAAAGATACTAGCTTTTACCCGCGGCTTCGCCCGCTTTTATTAATATACTTTACTCCTTTACTTTTACTCACTTAAAAAAAAATAGCTTATGTCCGTCTCCAGGGTCCCAACTATCTCTGTACCAAAATTCATCAAAATCGGTTTTGCCATTTAGGTGTGAAGACGAAACAAACAAACAAACTCACTTTCGCTTTTAAAATATTAGTAAGGATACACTATCAGTCACAACCTACCTATTTAGAAATAAAATTAATTTTAAATACGATATTCTGAAACATTTCACATAAGTTCTGCGTAACGAAGTTTAGCGAGATGTCCGAATCCTGACTTGAATAAGTAAATAGGTAAATTCTTAATAAACTTTGAATAAGTTATAATTTTCTACTGGCTGTTATTACTTAATTTTTTGAGACGATTTTTTTCATATTCATCATCAAACAGCATCGACTACATGATCGCTTATTATCATATGATACTATGTGGGATACCGGTCAAGCGTAAACATATTACGATTGACCGGGATTGTAAGAAGCGATGATGTAGTCAATGGTAGAAGCACGCTTGCCTAGAACTAACCTATTCCACTCTTGACTTAAATATCTCTAGGTTGCAGTTGCCATCTTTTTTTTATGGTGAGTAAAATCATCCAATGACAATCCCCGCTCTTGGGCGTAGCGGGAGATATTGTCAGACTATTACTGACTAAAAACCCGCCCCGTTCCTTCTAGCCTTCATACCAGGGCTCGTGCAGTTGCTATCTGGAAACAGAGACACCAGGAGTGAATTCCTCTGCTTAGCATACGCACAATTAATGTGTTCTTAAACCGTTTCCTGAGTTTAAGTGGGATGTTTGTGCCGCACGTTTAGTGGTCCGATGACGGAATAGGCTTGGCGGAATTATGGTATGCAGAGTAGATAGGTACGTCTCTATGTATCTAACTTTTTTTTTTTTTTAACTCAGGACCCTAAGGTCCTGGACCTTTGAAAGGCGTACGAGGAGCCGAAACCAACTCGCAGAGGCCCTTTTAGATGCTTTTAATGAAGGATTGTGGTACCAACCGGCGATTATCCCTGTATGCACTATGCTAGTGCATCCAAGGACAACCCCCGGTTGAA
Source organism: Mythimna lalbum (assembly GCA_949319445.1). Classification (NCBI taxonomy): domain Eukaryota; kingdom Metazoa; phylum Arthropoda; class Insecta; order Lepidoptera; family Noctuidae; genus Mythimna; species Mythimna lalbum. The sequence goes on from OX439344.1 coordinate 37,133,747, forward strand.
GGGGAACTATTGCAACATGTGGAAAAACTAATATAGGCTATGGTTTTTGGGGTCTTAAGTGGACTGGTTACCAGGAATTATGTTAATAGTGTGGCCCCTGCCTGAGCAATGTTTTTAATTTCCATCGATAAAAAGGCAGGGGGTGACTTGCATACTCAGCAAATGGGCCCCCAAAATGGTCGCTAGCACGGAGTGACGTAGCAACAAGAGGGCAACATATCCTGATGTGCTTGAGGAGTGGAGAGGTATACCACGGCTATCAGGACAATCCCGGAAGTACGGTCAAGATCCCTACCAGCACCTTACTGGATTATACATCCTTCTCCCGAGCGCGTTTGCTCTTGCGAATCTCCACTCAAACCAGCCAATAAAGGCAAGAGAGAGGTGGGAGCTCTGTTCTTCGTCATTGTTCACTACGGCCGGCCAATAAAGGCAAGCCGGAGATGAAGAACAGGAATTCTCCCGGGAGATCGGGTCCGTGGGGATGCTAATGCCCAACAGTTCGCCACAAAACTGCCCTGCGTATCTAACTTATTATTACCTTATGATTGCATTGTCATTTGCATCGCAAGAAAGCAAATTATACATATTTTTGCAACTTCATAGAAATAAATTTTAATGAATACGATTTAGTCTTATTATGTTTATAGATGGATGCGTGGCGCACAGGACCGCTCGTTGTGGCGTCACTTGGGGAGGCCTATGTCCAACAGTGGACGTCTTTCGGCAGATATGATGATGATACCTGCCTAGGCTTTTATCAATTATGATGTATGTTGGAGTCGGTTTCCCGTTACTGACACGATACTTTTTGTCAAGATTGGGGTGTTTTTAGATTTTCTGACTTTTGTCTACCGTACGATACGACTAATAAAGATAATAGAGCAGTGGTGGCCGAGTGGTAATGGCCCCGACTTACGAGGTCTTAGGTCGCGAGTTCGAACCCAGCCAGGCGCATTACTTTGTGTAATATATTTCATCACCACTGCTCTCAAACGGTGAAGAAATACATCGTGAGGAAACATATCCTAGAACCAAAAATTCAAAGACATGTGACATTCACCAACCCGCACTGGGCCCGCGTGTTGGATTACGGCCCATTCCCTCTCCTAAAGAGTAGGCCTGAGTCCCAGCAGTGGGAACATTAAAAAAGGCTGTTGACGATAATGAATAAAGATAATAGATATTTTTGCATCGTAAGTACAGTCATGAACTAAAATATGTAACTAAAAATAAATGGGCACAACCCGCCCTGTTCTCAGTAACAAAATATGACTGCTTATTGTTTAGAGCTAGTAAGTTATTATTGGCCGTCTAAAGGCCATCGATACGTGTCCACATATCATTTACCGGCCGTGACTCCAGCGCCATTTTTTGTGTTTGAAAAATACAATAATTGTTTTAATAACAGCTTCTTATAATTTGCGAGGTCTTTATGACACATTAGCACGATCAACACTGATACAATGCGGTTAGAAAGCTTTGTAATTGCAATACATTTTTGCTCCACTCGACCATAATAAAGTATTATAGCCGAGATAGTTTTTATATACAAATACTTTTTGTTTGTGCTGTGAGCAAGTTTATCGATGCGAGTGTACAACGTACAGGCCGGTAAGATTTTTTTATAATTCGCAAATTGGCATGGAAATAATGATAGGGTAATTTTTTTACTTGAGGTTTTGATTATTTTTTCTTTGTAAGTTATTTATTCATTACAACTGTCTGAGTGTAACAGTGGAAAATAAAATATGTAGGTACCATTTCCGCTTGAGAAATAAGTAGCATCTAGTTTAAAAAAAGACGTTTGGTTAGTTGTCTAATTAGTCGTAAAGGAAGGAAAACAATATTACTTAGCTGTTAGAAGTAATTCCGTAGAAACTAATAAAAGGAATAAATGTAGCTTTTGCCGTGACACTCTGTACCTATTTGTAGAGATTAATTACAAACGTATTAATTAACCATTTGATCTCTTTACAACAATAGTTTAAAATATGTCTAAATCGTCACGGCAATTGTTTCCATGCTCATCATCACCATCATCTTCCTGCCCTTGTCCCGTTTTATTTGGTTTCGGCGCAACACGTTTTTTTCTTCCATTCTGACCTCGTCTCGGCTCGTCACGCTATCACTCTCTTTTCATTCATATCACTTGTCACACAATCCATCCATCAATTGCTTCCGAGCTCTTGATATGGATATATTGGAAATCCTTACTTCCTTATCCTCACTAATATTATAAATGCGAAAATGAGTTTGTTTGTTTGTTTGTTTGTTTGTTACGTCTTCACGCCTAAATGGCAAAACCGATTTTGATGAAACTGGGTACACGGATGGACTATGTCCTGGAATAGGACATAAGATACTTTTTTTCCCGGAAGTATGTTCCCTTGGGATAAATTTCTGCTACCACGCGGGCGAAGCCGCTAAGAGCAGCTAGTTACTTATAAGGAAAGAAGTCACAAAATAACTCAATTTCAACCAGGCACTTCTAAATTGTCAGGGTTAGATATGAAAAAGAAATAAATATGAAGCCATTTGCACATTCCAAAGCGTGGCTCTTTATGAAGAATAACGTTTCACGAACTCTTTTAATTCCATAAATAGTTGCAAAATGTTGGTTACACAGTTAATGTTGCAATTACGTACACAATAATATTCATAGGTACGTGAGAACGATGACGACGACGACGGCAAGCTCAAATCCCTAGTTAATGAGATGATACTGCAACTATACTGGGCAGCGAGGTCCGCGAGGAGCTCAGCCTGGCTAAACCCTCCGGTGCCAAGTGACATCTGGTCACTGGTCATTTCCAAAAGAGCTGATAACATGACGCCATCTAGAATTTAACACATGTATTGTGCGTACAGCCAAGGAGTGGAATTCCCTGCCGGAGTCTGTGTTTCCTGATAGCTTCAACTTAGGGGTCTTTAAGTCAAGAGTGAATACGGTACTTCTAGGCAAGCGTGTTCCATCGTCGACCACATCGTCGCTTACCATCAGGTAAATCGCGCACTGTTCCCGCGCGCCTCAAGGAGTTGTCAGCAGCAGGAGGGGCCCAGCTGGGTCGAAGCCTACTGGGGACAGGGTTGTCCGAAAGGGAGCTCGTGCCCCGGTATGAAGGCTAGAAGGAACGGCGCGGGGTTTTTAGTCAGTAAGAGTCTGACACTATCTCCCGCTCCACCCAAGAGCGGGTTTTGTCAAAGATGATTTTCCCCGTCGACAAAAAATTAAAAAAACCATCAGGTGAGATGGTGGTCAATCGCAAGCCTATCAATAATAATTAAAAAAAAAAATCTGAGGTTATTGTCATAACTTTTCACTACCCGATACCACTAAAGAATTTTTTGACAGAAAAATGTGCAAGATACGAAACCATCAGGCAACCGTATAGTGAATTTATATTTTGTCTACGTAAAAAACGACTACGGTGTATTTAAAAAACGTAAAAGTTTGCGTTACACTACGAACCGAACCTTATCTCAAACACAGATGACTGAGTCGAAGCGCCTCTTTTCGTAAAGTGACAAAATATTCGACCACCGGGACACGGTGTACAAAACAAACATGAAGTAAGAGCAACTGTGCAACAGTGCTCTGATATAACTCAGTTAATAATTCCTTCAGAAGGAATGAATGAATGAAAATATAGAGGTACTTTTTTTGAGGGGAGAAATCATCTAATTACTTCTCCGAGAGAGGGGACGTATCAGGCTTTATTGGCTAAACCCACCTGTACTCTTCAGTGGCTTTTCAGTCTTTTCAGAAATTCCCAGTGATATACCTATAGGTACATCAAGACGCAAAAGCTCAATTGATAATTTTACGTTCAGGGCATTTATCTAATAGTTTAGCAGATTGACAAAAGTTTACTTTACATTTTTAAATATATTATGGTAAAAACTCTTCGCAAAAAAAAAACTTGGATTAAAATTTCTGTTGCAAAGTTCGCGAATCTTTGATCGCGTCCGTTATCATTGAAACAATAGCCTTAATTGCTAGCGTTCTACCACTAACTACATTTTGCTAACAAGGGTCCGGTCGTACATTATACACTTTGTCACTCAATTATATTTAATTTATTGTGTGCCGTGACATAATAGTCACTTTGCGTTTTTAATTCATGAATCCCCAAGCGACCACCGGTGGCCGCGCATCTATTGTCTTACTATTGTGTCTCTAATTGACGGTATCTGAAGGGTTACTCTTTTTCAATGACCCAACTGTCATGAAGGACAGGTCACGTATGTTGTTAGGGATCTAATGCGCCTAATCGGTACAATTGCACGTTCACGCTTAAACCAAGATTACAGTGACGGGAAAATAACATATCAGAAGATTTAACACCATTTGTTTCTATTGTTACGCGAATTAGCGGACTTCTTTGTTATAACTAACATAGGGCCGTTTCTTAGATCACTGACTGACAGACAGACATTGCATGTCACAACCACTAAACAATGTCTAAATAAAAAAGTAACATTAATACTACCAGTCATTATAAATATATGTACTTACCTATATTAAATGAAAACAACACGGCTCCCACATAACAATTACACGGCCTTATCTTTCAATCTACAGTGTATATCTATTACACCCGAAAGTGTCTAAACTAAGAATCTATTGTAGAGGTAATTAACAATATTATAAGAAACGGTAGCGGCGGCCCGTGAGCTCGTGAAGAGATATGAGGTAGGACCATAGACTAAGGAACTCGTACAGATGGCCAGCCAAGCGTCGGCGCTTGGTGATGATGATTGACGCCGTTACCAAAAACTACTTTAAATTGAAGTTTTTGTTTCAATTGAACTATTACCAGTTACTTTTGAACTCTCAAGGAGTCGGTCAGTGAAACAGATGAATCTGTTGCATGCTGACCATTTATTTGTATATATTCTATTCATGTTTGAGCAAATAAATGATTATTATCTTATCTGTTGCACGTTTCAAAGCGTAGATATCTATGGAGAAGAAAGTGCAAGAAACTCCACAGATATCATCTCTTTTAAAACAAATACCCGATTGTTACCTATGATTAGGGTTGTCAATTTCGACCTTGAGCAAACAGAGTTGGGGATTCATGAATTAATTCATGAATCCCCAAGCGACCACCGGTGGCCGCGCATCTATTGTCTTACTATTATGTCTCTAATTGACGGTATCTGAAGGGTTAAACAGTCTTATTCATAAAAATCTCTGAACTGTTTAGCACCTATTACGCAGAATCTTAACACAAATTCTTTGTAGAGAATTTTGTTAATCAGTTTCTTAACTAGTGCTAAATAGTGCAAAGGTTTTTATGAATAAGACTGAAAGTACGCAAGCGGTGATACAATTTTAACTGTAATCAACGGATGACATACACTAGTGGGTCTTTGCATACACAGCCTATGTAAAATGGGACAGATTCCTCCGAAACCCAGTGCAAGTGCTCGTGGCCAGACGATAAAGGGTCCAATTTCTAGAGTGGCCAATCTCTGCACATTAGATGACCTTCAAAAGCAACAGAAGCCACGACAAACTTGACCCCAAATACACCAAGAGAAAAGAATACCATCGATCTCAAAAGAAGAAGAACAGTGTTCGAGACAAGCAACGACCATATCGTTATTTCCTCTCTGTACATTCCTAGTCTATGGCAGATCTTAATCTGGGGTCCCGTCGCGCCCGCGCCGCCTCAGACACGTGTACAACAAGCTAACTGACCGGCGGCGATCACTGATATTGCCCGAGTGCTCGCTGTCAACACTCAATACCTTTCTGACACCAGTTACGTCACTCGGAGATTAATGCGCAAGAGCAGTGTTAAGTAGAGGTGCGTTTTTATGTTCGACATTTTATGCGAAGAAAATAATTTGATAAAGTTTGATTCAACAGTGAGGTTGGCTTAATAAAATAAATACTTTTGGCTATTTTTTTTTATACGTTATGATATTTATGTAATAATTAGGAAAAAAATATTATAATTAAACTATTTAATAGAAACAAGTCATTATGAATTATCATGTAAAAAAATATGGAATTTCCGAATGTGTCTGTTTTATCGCAGAAAAAATACGAATGAAAATATATAGAGCGAAAACTATGTTTATTTCGATCTTTACGAGTATCCATAGTTTTAAATAAATTGAAATAGAATTCATTTTTAAGTTATATCCTGATTTTTTGCTCCTGTGGCCTTGCCCGGTAGATTTTTATGATTTTATCAAAAAAAACTTTTTTTCAAAGGCTTTCAAGGTATCTAAACTGACCTAGTTTAAAAAATAAAAATATACTATGCTAAATAATATATGTATACCTAATAATAACTACTGACATTTAGCTGTAGGTACCACGACTCGCGAGTATTTAACACTCATAATGAATTTCCGTAAGAGCTTTCATTGAACTTTGTATAAAATACCAACAAGTATATAAATAACTAGCTTTTGCCCGCACGGCTTCGCTCCCGCTCTTCCCTACTATACCCTACTCTACCCTACTATACCCTACTTTACCCTACACTACTCTACACTACTCTACTCTACCCTACTCTACCCTACTCTACTCTACTCTACCCTACCAAACTTCACATAAACCATCTACTAAATAGTCCGAACAAAGCCTAAAAGTTTGGTTTGGATAGATGAGCCCGTTCTTGAGTTATAAAATAACAACGAAAAGTGGCATTGATTTTTATATATATATAGATAGATTTAAAGTAAATGTTAATACGGGGATATGGTTGTCATATCAAACTTCAATTTTCTTTCTTTATCCTCCAGTTTTTAACTTGGTAGGTACCTAGTTATTGAATACTAGCTGCTCCCAGCGGCTTCGTCCGCGTGATAGCAAAAAATTATCCCAAGGGAACATACTTCCGGGATAAAAAAGCATCCTACTCCACGACATAGTCTATCCGTGTACCAAGTTTAATCAAAATCGGTTTTGCCATTTAAGCGTGAAGACGTAACAAACAAACAAACTCACTTTCGCTTTTATAATATTAGTAAGGACAGCTCCTGTTATATTCTATGTGTGATAAATATTCAAAGATTTTATATATCCTAGTACTAGATTGACTACGACAACCTCAAAAGCGTACCCGAAAAGGAAAGTCAGAAAGAGTCCTGTCATCTCGTTCTACTAGTGTGTCCATACACTAGCTACATACTACGGGACAATTTTGCCCAAAAGTTAGTTAAAGATATTTTTGATACATTAAAATAGACATGCAAGTTCAAAAACAGTTAATATGTATAATATGCTTACGAAAAGGGAACTGTGAGTTTTCTCTGTAATTACTAGGAAATAGCTGATGTCCGTATATATTATATTAGCAATATCCTCTTATGCGAGTATGAAATATCTACACTGATAAAAAAATGCCTAATGTGTGTGTACCTACGTAAGAAGATCACTTCAGAACGGCTGCACCTATCAGAATAAGGTTTGTCTGAAAGAAAAAACTAGTTAGTTTATAATAAAACTAATGTTATTCTTTTATTTTTACTTTATTAAAAATAGACTGATGCGTAACATCAAATTGTACATTTTTTATTACGTTAAATTGCACTTATTAACTAACAAATAAACAATAAATAATACATTAAATAAATGATTCTCGACTGGTTTATAAATTTATTTATTCTAACTACTACTACTAATTATTGCCGATGCCCGTTAGCGCCACAGGGAATTTCCGAAAGGGAAACCATGGTCCTGGAACACAAAGGGCAACTGAAGGACACGGGTAGATTTATTCAGTATAAACCTCAAATAACTTGTCCCGCTCTAAGATGGAGCGTAAGGCGCTCTACCTTAGAGCAGGATAAATTATTGGAGATTTTACCACATCAAAAAAAGTCCCCCACTATGTTCGTTTGTCTATATCTGTTTGCAATCAACTCAAAAACTACTGAACGGATTTTTAACAACGGATGAACTTACAAAAGGGTATGTATACAGATGGAATAGAATTAGGTTTTAGTATTGATTTAACTTTATATCTTCAGACTTAATGAGGCGACTACAAACAAAACTGTTGCTGAAAAAAAATATTTTTAAATGGCACAACTTCAAAGCCACTGTTTCCGATGGTTCTCGTTTCTTGGAAATCTACAACAAAACATAAATATTACTAGTAGTTAACGGTTAAGCCACATACGTGCAGCATTGCGTGCAGCATTTATTAGGGACTTACCTAAGGACTAAACTTAAAGACAGTAGACTATTATATTTAAAATGAATATAATTCTCGAATGTACTATATCGATGTGGAGAAGATTTTGGAGCGCACGCGCGTCGTTTTAAGAACTGGTCACAGATAACTATATACTGAATTGGGCCGAAGACACGTCCCGCATGCCGCACCTCTGGCCGCCGTTGCTCGCCGCTTTCCGTTGTGTCACGAGAGCAGCCGAAGATCGCCGAGCGGCCAAAGGCGCCCGATCAACAGAAAAAATAAAATTAGTAAAATTGGGACGCGCTTGATTTATTAAAAAAAAGAGCCCCAGATATTTAGAAATTTGATAATATAAAACTTGAACAGTAGACAATCAAATTTTATAAAATTTAGCACCCAGTCCGTCTTCTGAGTCGTTTATGATGCCCCTTCTCTATGTATTTTTACAGGCAGTTAATGTTTTAATTCCCGCATGAAATTCAAAACGATGTTTGTTGTCACCCTACATAAATATTTTGTAAACAAAACAGAAAACTTACCAAATAAAATGAAATTCCACAACCAGGATACTCATCACTATTGCGAAACTTTACACAGCAACGTTTTGAACATCTTGCACACTTTATACTTTACTAAACATTGAGATAAAAACTTGTAACAATTAAAAACACAACTTTAGCCCTATGAAGCATCAGCCATATTGTTTATAGATGTCAAATTCTGTCAAATTGAAACCTCCTAAATGTTGCCTTTCATAATTTGAAAATTACTACGAATAGCTACTATATCTAAATGAAATTTTGATCATTAAATACAAGAAGAATGCGTATAAAATTTCAAGAAGCAATATTTGAAATAAAATATTTAGTTGCAATTCATTTTATGTTGCATAAACCTATCAAAATGCATGAACACGGACTATTTAACGATAACTGGAACAATCTAAAAACTACCATCTGTTTCTTATTTTTTTCTGGTAGTATGTGAGAAAGGGACACAGAGGATTTATCTTAGTGTCCTGCTCCAGGCCATTTTTCCCTTTTGCGTGTCAATAACACACATGACCTTAATGCTAATGAGAATAAGGAACACTTTAGACAGTTTAATATTTCTTCGTAGTCAATCTAGTCTACTCTAGTAGGATATATAAAATCTTTGTAAATATTTTATTTGTCTTCTATATGAAAACGACATGTTTAAAGTGAACCGGTTTTTTTTAGACAAGTGTCAAATCATCTTCAGGTGCCTTCATCAGCCATCAAACGTTAGCCTGTGATAAAATATTAAATGTTTGCTTAAGGTGGTGCATCACACCACGGATTTTCACTGTTTTTCATACAACCGCTCATAACTGATTATGACGTTATTACACATTTTTCATAAGATATTTTGGAAACACAGTATCTTGTGGATATTATCTAGGTTTCTAAAGAAACCAATTTCTAAATTTGTGTAAAACTAATCCAGTAAAAACCTCTCAAAATGTCCTATTTTGTATGAACTTTGACACTTCATAATTTGCCTAAAAATTAAAAAAGTCAAAAAAGTAATCCTCTAGAGACCTTGCAAATTTTATTAAGATTCTAAATGATGACAACTTTTTCCAAAAACTTTTAAGAGTAACTTGTAAGGGAATACTAACAGAGTTTCCAGGCGTTATCTCTCTTTTTTTGCGTTGCCTTTTCGTCAAACATCGCGTTGGATTGCATTAAATGAAGTAACAAGCTTTTAAACCATTTTCGATGTTTACGATAAGCGAGTGGAGAAGGACCCTCTTAAGGTCAAGTCTTAATTTTCTTTGGCTTCTTTCAACAAATCTGTAATCTGTACTTAATATAAGTAAATTCCTTTTATCTCTTCTATAACAAAAAATAAGATACGAAGTTAAGCTCGAGGTAAGCTTCTTCGCTAATTATCTTAATAAACTCAAGCTGTTTAGGGTTTTTCGTAATTTTAAAGGCATGGGCGGTTCACCTGCTCCTCTCGTCTGATAAAACTTTAAGTTATAATTGCTTTTGCAAAATATTAACTGAGCCAACATCCCCGGTTATATTTTCATAATTATCAATTCTAAACAGAAATAAGTAATATGTAAATTATTCCGGTTATTCTTACATAGTAGGTAATAAGTAAGTCTTGGTCTACGGAACCTATGTGGATTTTTTTTTATATAGAAAAAAAAAACCAACGCGAAAACATGCCTAGATAGTTACTTAGTATAACAGTTTATACAAACTCTATTCCAATTTGTAACACTCACATAATGTCTATTATTGAATTTATTAGAAGTGTAATTTATGACACTTATCTTAAAACCAACAAGTCGATATCCTGATGACTTGAGTGACTCGTACAAGTATGAGATATAGATGAGTACCGAGTATGAACTATAGGTAAGTACACTCACGATATTATTATATTACCATATAACTTACGACCATGACGTAACAATTTTTTTAATCTCGAACCGACGACGACGCCGATACATGATCCTATAACGTTTTAAATGTAAATTTCGACTTTAAAAAACTTAAAATGTTTGCCCGTCCCGACGTGGATAATGCAAAAAATATTCATAAGGGATATTTTAATTATAATTTCACATGTATTCAAGTTATTTAATCCTACCGGAGTTGGATCAATCGACACCGGTCCAGCAGTAATATATTGGCAATATGAATAATTTTAATATTAAAATGTAATTCGATTGACTCGATGAGATATCGATATACGGGACGTGTCGATTGCGTTAGCGATTTAAATGTCCCGGAGTGTACGTCGGCGAGAGGTGCTTTTTAAAATAATAATATGATTATCGATATAAATTATCTGTACTATGTTGACGATAAAATGGCACCAGCTGCCGTGTGTTGAATCGCGAATAGCGTAATGTCAGCATGATCTCAATTAAATTGAACTACTTAATAATATTGTGTTGCTAGTGATATAGAAAACTCTACTGTTTAACCGTATTCAAAAAAGAAGAGGTACTTTTTTCGTCTGCTAGTATAATTACTTAAAAAAAAAAAACAATTTTACAAGTATATGGATATGTGCAATAATTTTTTTGGTTACGTGAAAAATCTCTTTCTTTTTTTTTTGCTTACATATAATCCCAATTATTGGGTAATTTGTATTTATATTTATGTTTTAAGGAATCACACTAATGCTTTAAAGATGAAAGTTTGTATGTAGGTATATATGTGTATGTTTGCTACTCCTTTACATTCAAACGGCTGAACGGGATTAGATGGAATTTTTACAAGAGGAAACCATGCCGTGGGATAAGACAGATAAAAAAAAAATTTTAGGTTCGTTTTAAATAATAAAAAAGATCATCTAGATCAGCTTGAGTCAGTTATTAGTACCTATTCTTCCCTTATTAGGTACAAAGGCTAGATCATGAATTTCATCAGTAATCGTACGAATTACATGAAGATAAATTGATGGCATCAGTTCCTGCACTATGTTTAATTTGGTACTTTATGTATTGATACGTCAGTACTATGATTAAAGCGAATATATCGCAAAACGAACATTTGCATATCTTGCAGTGTATGTATACATCAGATTTATCACCTTTACCCATAAAAGTGAGAGAATAAGACCACAGACACGTGGTGTGTCTGCGGTCTTTAGGGTCATGTTCAAATCATAGGGTTTCTGAAACCATTTATCGCGCTCCTTTTGTGTAAACTATATTTTTTTTACTCATGTCGTAGAACTATCTTGATGAAACATGGAAAAAGCCATAGAATTTATCTTAATGAAACATGGAAAAAGCCATAGAATTTATCTTAATGAAACATGGAAAAAGCCATAGAATTTATCTTAATGAAACATGGAAAAAGCCAAAACAAACACGATAATAACACTTTACCAGTTCAGCAAAATTTCGACACTGACTTTTAGAATTTGGTTCACCACATACATAATAAAAACTGTTAGGGTGAACAATACAGCTCTTTGACATAGTGAGAAACCCACAGCAACCAGCTTATGCAGGCTAAACTCACAGTTGACCACGATTTTTAAGAAAAATTCGTTGGAATTCGACCGAACGTAGTGAAAAATTCGGTAAAATTTTGACAACTAAACAAATTTTTTCGCAACAAATCTGTACCTACGTGATAGAAACAAGGTATTAATTCATGAATCCCCAAGCGACCACCGATGGCCGCGCATCTATTGTCTTACTATTGTGTCTCTAATTGACGGTATCTGAAGGGTTAAGGTATGTTAGTGTTTTGTAATGAGGGTAGATAGATAAGAAAGAATAATAATACAGAATCCCTGTTACCAAAATTAGTTGACCAGTATTGACAATTTGAGATAAATCTCGTTTCTGCCGGAGCTGGTTTTTTTTATATGGAGCCAGAGCATTCTCCTTTGACTTTTCATGAAAAATTGCTATTTCATGAAAAAGTCAAATTTTAATTTCAAATTCTACTTTGAAACACCCCATCCATTAGAAAAAAAAACACAGACTCCAGTTGGGAATTCCACACCTTAGCTGTATCTATTAACGTACCTACTTCGTGTTAAATCGTTGACCACATCGCTGCTTAACTGTCAAGTAATTAAAAAAAAGTTTTTATTTTTTATTAAAAGAAATTTACAAATCAATTACTTAGCATAGCATAATCGGCCTTATAATGTTCTCCTCTTTAGGAGAGGGAATGGGCTGTAATCCACCACGCGGGCCCAGTGTGGGTTGGTAGATGTCACATGTCTTCAAATTTTTGGTTACACGACATGCCGGTTTCCTCACGATGTTTTCCTTCACCGTTTTTGAGAGCAGTGGTGATGAAATAAATAACAAAAAGTAATGCGGCTGGCTGGGTTTGAACCCGCGACCTACAACTCGTTAGTCGGGGCCGTGACCACTCGGCCACCACTGCTCTCAATCGATTACTTATGTGAAAGAAAACGTTGTGGTGCATCGCAGCCCATCCCATTATTAGTTAGAAAGCCCGTAAACCTAATTGGTATGCGATTTGGTTAGGTCAATTAGTTACAAAATAACGTGCTGAACCTACTTCCTCGTCAATTTGCGACAATAGCGGGATGGTTGACGGTTACTATGGTTCACTGCATTAGGGCTAACACAGACAAGCGCGACTTGACAAAGCGATAATGATGTGACGGTTATTTTGATGGCAATTGTTCTACAGGTAGGTAAATGAATGTCAGAGCAATGTTGTCGCATTGTCGCTTCACATAGAATTGTTGCTTTAGTCTCTGGACGGCTTAAATCTTATTAAAACGGTTATGGAAACTTGTTCTTCGAAAGCCATTTTCGATCTCCTATAACTTCGTTGTATAAGCCTTTAAAAGCCTGAATTTTGCGAAATCAATCTAGGTCCTTCAAGTACGGACTGAACAAATTAACCCACTTTGTATTACATGAATCTCACAACTTTTTACGGTATAAGAACTGAGTTGTGAGCCTTAGATTTTTTACAAGTTATGTTTTTGCTGGATGAGGAGGGGCACATGAATAGCCGTCAATTTCCATTCTCAATCTTGTTGTAAATAATATTAACTACATCCTTTTTATTTTTTTTCCTACTTGTACTTGTTATGTAAGAAATAAAAGGCTTTTTTATTTTTTCATTTTATTTATGTTTTTGATGGCATTCAAATTTTTTCAGGTTAAGTTTTTTGCATTTAACAGGTTAAGTTGTATGATGACTAAATTAGATTGGCGGGCCATACGTATTTATTTACGTATAGAATTGTATTATAATTATTTAAATCATTAATAAAACTTTCTCAGTTCGTTTAAATGTGTTTTTAAATGTCCATTACAAATTCGTTTCGTTATTAAATTAAAAAAAAATGCAAAAACAAATTAAGATTTGTGTTTTTCGGACTACTCTTGACGCTTTTAAAGCTGAACGCGCCCATCTCTGGAACTAATACAACAGGTTCTAAATTGTAAAAATATTGTAATATTAAGATGGGTATTAGAGTATGAGTAATGAAATAATTATTTTTTAATAACTAGATGGCCCACGAGGTTTCACCCACGTCTTTGGTTACTGTCCGTGGGTCGTAGCGTGATGTTATATAGCCTTCCTCGATAGATGGGCTGTGCAATCACCATCATCATCATCATATCAGCCGAAAGACGTCCACTGCTGGACATAGGCCTCCCCCAAGCGTCACCACAATGAACGGTCCTGTGCGTCACGCATCCATCGGACTCCCACGACCCTGACCAGGTCATCGGTCCACCTTGTTGGTTTTCCGGAAGAAGCAGCTAAGAATATATTTCTAATATATTCATACGTATGAAATCTAAGGAAAAGCGGGATTAATGACAATATTTAACGTGTATTCCTGTGTACGAGTATAACAGATGGACAGTAGATACATCCAAATCTGAAGTTCATGCGTCACTGCGGGGTGCCAGCTGAAAATCAGAACTGGGTGTTTGACGCCCAGCAATTGCTGAGTTGGTGACCCTTTCGGTTCCGACACATTCAATGCAACTGTATTGTAATTCTGTACTCTATTTTTTTTTAAATTATTGTTTTATGTTGTGGTATTTTGTGTTGCTTGCGCCGAATAAATGTTATTCTATTTTAAGTTTCGATTATCTGTGATGTAACGATAGTAGTGTAAAAATTAAAGGATATACTCTAGGTACTCTACTGTGGACATAGCTATGCCACTCGCGACCATCCATAGCACGCATCCTCGGCACGCATCCATAGCACACATCCAAAGCACGCATCCATAGCACGCATACATAGAACGCATCCAAAGCACGCATCCAAAGCACGCATCCATGGCACACAACCATAGCACACATCCATGACACGCTTCCATAACACACATCCAAAGCACGCATCCATGGCACGCATCCATAGCACACATCCAAAGCACGCATTCTTGGCACGCATCCATAGCACACATCCAAAGCTCGCATCCATAGCACGCATCCACAGCATACATCCAAAGCACGCATCCAAAGCACGCATCTATGGCACGCATCCAAAGCACGCATCCATAGCACGCATCCATAGCACACATCCAAAACACGCTTCCATGGCACACATCCAAAGCACGCATACATGGCACACATTCCTGGCACGCATGCAAAGCACGCATCCAAAGCACGCATCCAAAGCACGCATCCATTACACGCATCCAAAGCACGCATCCATGGCACACATCCAAAGCACGCATTCTTGGCACGCATCCATAGCACACATCCAAAGCACGCATTCTTGGCATGCATCTATAGCATACATCCAAAGCTCGCATCCAAGGCACGCTTTCATGGCACGCATCCATAGCACACATCCAAAACATGCATCCATAGCACGCATCCATAGCACACATCCAAAGCACGCATCCATAGCACGCATCCATAGCACACATCCAAAGCACACATCCAAAGCACGCATCCTTCCATATAAAAACATAACTTAGTTGAATTCGTTTCCACCAGTGGTAAGCTATGTGCACCAATAAATATGATTGGTGGATATCAAACGCATCCTTAGCAAAGTAGCATAGCACATCTATGATGGAAAAACACCCTAAGAGGGATGCTCAAAGGTAGCCCGCGAAATTTAAATTTACCTAAGATTCTTACATGATACAGTTACAGTCGAGTCATTATATCATATTTTATTATGCTCCACTGATGTAATACGTATCTATAAAACAAAAATAAATTAATTAACCTATTAGGTAACTTTCTCATTTCGTCTTTACCTTGAGTTATTTTTTGTGAAATAGCCATAGAATTTCGCGAACCATACAATTTCAATTAGTGAGGTAACTGTTAGATAATTTAATCAGGAAAATTACAATCTACTTATAGACTAGACATAAACAGACATGTCAAACGTTCTGACATATTTTAAAATTCTAATATCCGTAACCGAAAATATCTGAAACTGGCGGATAATTCCAAATAATTCCATATTCATAACCTTATCCGAAACCGGTATAATATTATTCCTTTATCAGTATTCGGTTCCAAATACGGAACAGTATTCGGTTCCAAATACGGAACAGTATTCGGTTCCAAATACGGAAACTTCATTCAGTCACATCCCTGGTCTAAATGACAGGTTACCACAAATTGCTGTTAGTCTTACCCGACCGATAAATTATCAAAATAAAAATATAATATCAAGATTAGACTTTTTTATGATAAAAAAAGCAAGACAAGCATTACATTTTTTTTTATAAAGTTTAGATGACTAACTAAGGATTAGTTTGCTACACTAAAATCTCCGAAAACCTATGATTTTTTTTTGGTATCTATTAGTCTAATTTTTGACGTCACCAATACAACATAACCACTTTGCACTATCTTCAATAAGCAACTACTAAAATAAAAATAAACTGTTTTTATACATACATACAGTATGTATGTGTGAAAATTAAATATGTATACAGATTAATACTCAAGTTATCGATACAAAAGCAATAAAAAATGCAAATATTAATAATCGTAACGAGATATTTTATAATGTCCAATTAATATTTATTTACCCGTGAAATTAAAAAAAAATTATATATATCGGTTGATATTAAAATTCACGCTATATGCAATTCATTATTATTCCAACATTAATAAAACTGTATTTTGTTACTTTCTGTTCGGATAAGTAGCACGTAGGTACCTATGTTTGAAATAACCTGGGAATGTAACAGTTGTATTTCCCTAACAGATTAACTACAATGTAAACCTAATCAATCTGTCACATCACTGTCACATCGAGTTGCATATAGTTGTTTCCGACCGAAATCCTATCCATCCGACCATGATTTTTTCCAGGGTCAAGTTCTGATAATTCAGATACAATGCATTTTGCAGTATTGTTCTCAGCACAAACGCACGGGTACCTACACTACAATCATGAATGTTTAATATTTCAACTGATGGGCCTGCTTGTTAAGTCAGTGTTACATCGAGAAAGTAACTTGCAAAAATATTAATATTTCATTACGATAAAGGTCTAATTCAAGATAACGGCGTCATACGCATCGATGATCGAATAAATGAATGTCCGACGAGTTATTCTAGGGCGTTCGATTCGAAATTTAAATTTGACTGAATGTCAGGCGCGGTCGTCGATCCACTCTACTCGATTCTTCAAATCATATTATGCGCAATGTGATCAGTTGATTTCAATATTGTTTCATGCATGTCCGCTTGAGGTTTACGGCCGAGGTTACAGGATTCCGTACCTGACCTGAAAAGGGTTCATGCTAATCTCTAGTTATTATTTTCAACTATTTTTTCCAATTTTATGTTTCTTGGTAATATCAATTAAGCTTAAAATGAATCAAAAATTTACCACTGTTCAAATTATGGAACCTTGCCTTAGCGTACTTAGGTGAAATGTTTCAACTAAGTAGGTAATATAATTATATCCTAAAAGATCCGTTGTTTAGACTACGCCAAAACGATTGTTTTGTCGATCCAATCTAATAGCCATCCACTAATTAATGATGTAAACCGATCTTAAATTCATTCGACAATAGATAGTCTCAACAAAACTTGCCGCTTGGGTGGGAGATCACTTGATTACGTCATTTAGAAAAAGGCAAGTCCATTCGGAATAAAAACAGGCATCTAAGTTAATATTAGATATTTTATCACAGTGAAAAACATATAGAATACTGTTAACATTGGAAATATTAAGATAGATCAGATTCCTTCTCATTTTAATAGAATCGATTAGAATAACTTCCTACCTATCTACGTAGTAAAACATATACATATTAATATTTCATTTGTAGGGAAATTATTCATGTTTGAGCCTCAACAAAATCATGGTTGAGAAAAATGTTGTTTTGCTTCAAGTTCATTTTTGTTAGGTCGACATCTTACTGTAGGTACGATTAAATTATTATTTTTTGCTGAAAAATAAATTAATACACACCTAACACAATCAATCTTATAATGTTTACACTTCTGGGATTCAGGCTACTTCTCTAGGATTGGAAATAGGCTCTAATCCACCGCACAGGCCTATTGCGGATTGGTGGATGTCTTTGAATGATTAGTTCTATGGTACGCCGGTTTCGTCACTAGGTTTTCCTTCACCGTTTCGAGAGCAGTGATGATGAAATAAGCTATACAAAGTAATGCCCCTGGCTAAGTTTAAAGTTACCACTGCTATTACTTTAAATACATCTTTTACTTAATTTAAATCATCCAAAAATAATCTTTCACAAATTGCTTCAGGTATATTTATTTAGTTAAAACAAACAAGACGCCCTTTGTATTAACTTGTATGCATTACAAAAGGTTTTCTTTAAGAATATTATCATAAGTCCATTACTCAATGCAAATGATACCTTTTTACGTTATCACCATACATACAATGATACAACATGCCTTACACAATTTGTCTAGAACAAACTTGGGCGGTACTTTAGCTCATTAAGCCTGAGCAAACATCGGATATCTCTATAATTAAAAAAAACACGGATAACATAAAAAAAGTGTCAGTTCCTATGAATTAAGGTTAAGTTTTTATTGACATGTCGATTCTTGTGACCGCTAGTGTGCCAACAACTTTACGGGGCCCGTGGAAAAAACATATTGACACTCAAACACTTGAAGTTCTTTTGTTTTTGACGAATTTGTCTCTTCGTGCTTACCTTAATTGTCAACACCTTTTTTGTGGCAATCATAAACACAACGAAATTATCAAAGTTGGTATCCAATCGTCCCTTTTTTAATTCATGAATCCCCAAGCGACCACCGGTGGCCGCGCATCTATTGTCTTACTATTGTGTCTCTAATTGACGGTATCTGAAGGGTTAATAATCCTTACTAATATTATAAAAGCGAAAGTGAGTTTATTTGTTTGTTACGCCTAAATGGCAAAACCAATTTTGATGAAACTTGGTACACGGATAGACCATGTCCTGGAATAGGACATAGGATACTTTTTATTCCGGAAGTATGTTTCCTTGGGATAATTTTCTGCTATCACGCGGGCGAAGCCGCTGGGAGCAGCTAGTTTATTATATTTATTTACCTATTTTTGTATCGATTTATCTGCATTGTAGAAACTAACTGCAGCTTCGAGCTGTATACGTTGGAACACAATTCTGTTTATCATTACATCAAACGATTTGTATAGTATTAGGTATTCAGTAAACACTTAATTCCATAGAAGACATTTCAATAAGTTTTAAATGTTGAACAACTATTGCGGCACGACCCGCAATATTTGCGCACAACGGTTTAAGTCCAATCTTAAGATTATATCTTAGTTTAAACAATAGATAATACACGTTGTAATTACTTTATCTTATCTTTCTGTAATATTTAGCCGCGTGAGCAAAAAAGTCGGTTTTATTTTGGCACTTTAAACGGTAGAGGTAGTGTTGGAGAAAAACTTATTTTTATGCCACTGGTGTTACACGCATTTAAATAACACGATTATAATCTTGTAACACTGTTATAACTCAAATAAAGAGCAAATAACAGAAGTATTTGTCTAAATAATAAATGAATTTTGGTCACTAGCAACCAGATCTAAAATCAAATAGAAGTTTAAAAAAAAATAGTTTTCATAAAAGTAAATACACTGTGCCAAATCTCACGCTCCTCCGTGAGCAAGATATGCCTACCTAGGCATAAAAAGTGGTTCCTATCTTTTCCCGTAGTTTGGTAGGACTTTAACAAAATCATAGAAAACAAATAACAATACTTAATCTGTAAATCTCAGACTTAAGAAAAAGAGTTTTAGAATCCATCAATCAGTACGAAGGTTGTTACCTGTAAATTATATAGGCAAGTGAGCAGCCAGTCATTTGGCAAAAATGTCCCCTGGGGTCGACGACCCCGTGACCTTTATACCCCTCCTGCACTCACTCGAACCCTTTACAGATCGACACTACATCTATCTATTAATTGTTTATACAATCAGAAAGTTTAAGAGACAGTTTTAAATAGGTGCATTTTTGGCGTATTTATAGAAGCATTTTTTATTTATTAATACCTACTAAACTAAACCTAGCAATAATTCATCATCATCATCTTTAATGTTCCCACTGGAACTCAGGCCTCCCCCAAGTCTTTCCGGAAACTATTCTGCCACGCCATCTCAAACCACTATTTTTTTTTTGTAAAAAACACAAAACCCAAATCGTTCATCTATTCTTACATTAGGTATTTCTCCACAGACAGAAAAATAAATATCAGTTAAAAAGCGTCAAACGAACGGAGAAGTATGCGACAAACAAACGTCAAGCGTCGTTGTTTCATTGAATATTATTATTATTATTATTGTCGTGACACAATTGTCGGCGGGAACATAACTCGGGACAAAGTGAAAACTCTTACAATACCTGTATGAAAATGCGGTAACTGTTTCTAAACTTATTAAACGGTTTCTTACTTTCTTTTCTTTCAAAAAGACTATTGGAGAAAAATCTTTATTGTTAAACTTAATACAATAGTAAGTACTTGCTTTATTTTCCATCTACAATAATATAATAGAGGTAAAGTTTATTTTTCCTTTTTGTTTGCAGGAGGGTAACCTTTGGAAGTACTGGTCCGATTGCAAACATTTTTTCACCGGTACAAAGCTGCTTTATTCCTGAATGACTCTTCTTTCTGCCCTTATCCCATATTACTTGGGGTCGGCACATCACGTTTTTTTTTTCTTCCATTCTGTCCTGTCACCCGTCAAACTATCACTAACTCCGTTTTCTTTCATATCACTCTTCACACAATCCATCCATCTTTTCTTCGGCCTTCCCCTCCCTCTACATCCTTTCCTGAGTGACATAGGCTAATTTTACATACACGGGCGAAGCTGCGGACAAAAGCTAGTCTGTGATAAGATCACGTATGTCAATGTCCAAGTCCAAGTAATCAAGGCGAAGCTAAAATTAGTTAGAGCCGCCTGAGTTGCCTGTGCCGGGTGTAACTTAGTTACGTTCATACCTCAATTATTGTGGTGTAGGCTGTCCTCGCTTCAAAGGCCGTCTCACGGCCCTGCAAGGATGCCTTTAAACGACCTTACTTAGTTATTGACATAGCCAGCTGATGATGATCATAAGAGTCCTCTTTGAGGGAAGCGTTGCGCCGATCTAAACCTTTAATCAGTTTATTGACTGGTCTTTGATCTAGTGGTTAGTGGCCCTGACTGCTATGCCGGAGGTTGTGGGTTCGATTCCCACTAGAACAAATGTTTGTGTGATGAGCATGATCATTTGTTCTGTGTCTGGGTGTAATTTATCTATATGTGTGTATTTAGAAAAATATAAGTATGTTTATCAGTTGTCTAGTACCCATAACACAAACTTTGCTTAGCTTGCGACTAAACGGCTTTGTGTGATTTTTTTTTTATTATTGATAGGTTTGCGCTTGACCGCTATCTCACCTGATGGAAAGCGACGATGCGGTCGACGATGGAACGCGCTTACCTAGAAGAAACCTATTCACTCTCGACTTAAAGATTCCCAGTTGTGGAATATAACTATCATAATCTACCTTAAAACGTAATTTGTTTTTTTAATATTTTCTTTGTTTTGAAGATTTAAGTTAACGCCAATGACACATTGGTCTAGTAACATAAACCCAAAGAATAAGTAGGTCGAACAGTCACCACCATAAAACTGCACAGCTTACTCACATATCGGCTAAAATAATGGTCGAAAGCTGAATCACGATCATTAAGAATGTAATTACCATTTTATCTTTATGAGCAATGAACGCTAAACTATTGTTACAGCTATACAATATTTACATTAAAAATAGTTGTTAAAAATTTATCGGCAAGTTACGCGCGGAAAAACTAAGTACCTACTTTTTCTTGATTTTTATGGTTTTATTTAAGTAGGTAGCATTATCAGGCTCTACTTCAGCAAAGTTTAAAGAAACCAAGTCATATACTCTACCGGGGGTCCGGGGCCGGGGTTATCCGAAAGGAAACTTGAGCCCCGGTATGAAGGCTAGAAGGAACGGCGCGCGTGGGGTTTTTAGACAGTAAGTCTGACACTATCTCCCGCTCCACCCAAGAGCGGGTTTTATCATAAGATAATTTTCCCCAACGACAAAAAAATAGTCATATACTGATTTAATTCATTAAACCTCAAGCGACCGCCGGCGTTTGCGCACCTATTGTCTTTCTATTGTGTCTCTAATCATCACGACTGAAGAGTTAAATTTTAAAACGTGGTTTCTTGGTACTATCTCTAAAAAGGAAAACCTCATGCGGAAACTATATCTTACAACCAAAAATTCGAAAATGTGTGTGACATTTACCAATCCACAATGGGCCCCGCCTGATGGATTATTATTGGGGAGGAAACGGGCCGCGTTCCCTCTCCTAGGTCCCAGTCATAGAATCATTATAAGGATTAAGCTATCTCTAATTCTCTAGTCTATAATAATTTTAGTTTATTTTTTGTCTGTCAAGACAAGACCCTTAACCCTTCAGATACCGTCAATTAGAGACACAATAGTAAGACAATAGATGCGCAGCCACCGGTGGTCGCTTGGGGATTCATGAATTAAGATTCGGAAAAAATCTTCGTAATTCAAATTCGGTAAGATTGTACGGAACTCTAAGTATGCTAATCAGATTTACACTTGTCAGATTTTCATTAGAGCCTGGCTAAGACAAGAATACTACATACTACACCGAAAAAAATAATTAAATCCTTTCAATTTAAACCTATAAATCCCTACTATATATATTATAAATGCGAAAGTAACTCTGTCTGTCTGTCTGTCTGTTACGCTTTCACGCAAAAACTACTGAACGGATTTAGATCAAAGGTAGATAGGTAGAAGAGACACTGGAATAACACATAGGCTACCTATAATTCCACTGCTGAGCACGGGTCTCTGCTCGCGCGATATAAACTGTAGTCCACGCAGGCGAAGCCGCGAGCGGAAAGCTACAATAAAATATGAATGAAGCTAAGTTATAAATGTTAGAAAAAATGTAGTGTTCTCATAAGATAAAGTTACCTATTATCTTATGAGTTAGAATAAAATATAATACCTAAATCAAGTTCAAATAATGCCATAAAAGAATACCCATTACGACATTGATTGCCAGGAGTTGAACAGGAATTATGTACATCGGAAATTATCCTTCACTAGCCAGGATTCACTCGACGCAGTGTTCATGAAACGTTATCAATTTGTCTTTAATCAAACAAATTAATTATTCGTATCTAAACTAATATTATAAAGCCAAACCTTACCTACGTTTGTTTTTTTTTATTTTTTTGGTTGTAGGGGGAAAATAATCTGAAAATACTGGATTGATCGCTAAAATTTTTTCATTGATAAAAAGCTGCTTTATTCCTGAGTGACATGGATTATATTATTTTATAACGCAGGCGAAGCCGTGGGTAAAAGCTAGTGTCAATTAATTCAATTTGAAACATCACACACAATTCAACAAATTTCAACCTCTTATTTTTTTTTGTTCTCTTGAAAAACGATAAAATAAGTGACCTATATTTTGGTGGACACTCCCAAATGATACATATTTATTTCCTAGCTCTTAGCCACAAGAATAATATTAGTATTAACTGGGCAATGGTTCCATAGTCTATGGACCAAGTTCAACTACTAGCAGCCGAACCAATTCACGGCAACAGATATTGAATTACAACTAGATACGCTAATGAAACTTCTACGTTTAAATCCTAACTTCTAAAAGCAATACGATATTTTAAGAGGAGGAGAGCGCTTGAAAGCTCACGCATAGTTTCGAGAGTAGATAGTATATACCTTCAAACTTTGCATTTATTATTTTGCAAACCTATATTATAGGTTAACTAGCTTTTACCCGCGGCTTCGCCCGCGTTTATTAATATACTTTAATTCCTCTCCCCTTTTCTTCCCTCTTTCTACCCTTTTTCTAGCTTTTTTTAAATATTAGCCTATGTCCGTCTCCAGGGTTCCAACTATCTCTGTACCAAATATTCATCAAACTCGGTTTTGCCATTTAAGCGTGAAGACAAAAAAACAACAAACTCACTTTCGCTTTTATAATATTAGTAAGGATTCAGACAACGGAACACTGAAAATGTATTTTGTAATCAATTGTATACACATGCAAGGGAATTTTGCTGGATCTCATTACTCTGAACAAAATAACTTTTCATGTTATGGTTCCTAAAATAGTTTCCTCATAAAGTTCACTGGATTCATACTGTTCCGATTAAATTAAAACAGCCCGCCTTTGTATGACTTTAGGTTTTAAGCTTTATCTATGTTTTTTTTAGTTTTTTTTTTACTTCAAGAGAATGATATTAAACATACCATACTTACGCTATGTTATG
The DNA here is from genome assembly GCA_949319445.1 of Mythimna lalbum. Taxonomy (NCBI): domain Eukaryota; kingdom Metazoa; phylum Arthropoda; class Insecta; order Lepidoptera; family Noctuidae; genus Mythimna; species Mythimna lalbum. Next base: position 37,158,220 of record OX439344.1, read on the forward strand.
TTTAATATCTTTTGAAGAATATATTGAAAATAAAACGTCTAGGGTTGCAGAATACCTATTTGGAAAGTCACCAGCAAACCTGGACTGGAACACGGGTGACTGAAGAAACAACGAAGGGTTTTAGTCAGTAAAAGTCTGTCAATCCCTCTCGCTCCACCCAGAGAGGAAGAAGGTATTTGATGATACCTATCCGACCCTTTTTAGCTACACTTTAAAACGTTTCCGAGTTCGATTCAGAAATTTCCTAAGGAATTGTCAGCGAACCGACAGGTGTGGGTTTTGTTGGAGAGTATGGAGAGTTTGTTGTATTGTCGACTCCCTTCGTGGTCTCCATGGGAATCTTTAGTTGGCTCTGTTGATAATACATTTAGGAACCACTTAGGACCTTTTACCTACGTATAAATTAACTAACTATACCTAAATTGGTTTAGCTTCTAGGTCGTAGGGATGGAGTGCCTACCTATAATCTACGTTCCGTATCTAATAAATTCAATTAGGTACAACTTACGGACCTAAAGGATAGGTGTACGTTGGTACTTAATTCAATTTAACAGGTAGATATGACGTTTGGCGGTTAGGTAATGCTTGCATAATCTTCATCAATATGCCTGTATATCCCAAATCCATACTTTTATTATAAAGATTTGAATTTTTGTTGGCAATGAATAAACTCAAAAACTACTAGACCGATTTATAATTTCTTTCATCGGTAGAATACTATTTTATTATAAAGTAGCCATGGCATGTATGTAGGTGCCTACTAAGTCTATAATTTTACTTTTACGCAAAGATAATTGGGGTCGATAAAACATATCTTATTCTTCCATTCTATTAACCAATTTCAGTAGTCAGGGTCACCGAACTCAAGCAACTAAACATAAAAAACTATGAAAAGAAACTAAATGCAATAAGCTCCCGTCCAGTTCTTGGAGAGATTTTTTCGAGGAAAGTTCTGCGGCTATTTAATTTATTCCCAAACAGATTCCTACTGGAGATTTTGAAATAAAACTAGCATAGTTTTTTATATTAAGTCTCTACACAGCTAGACTGGAATTATTGAAACAGGTAAAAACAATAGAATATATATTATCTGCATTTTAATGTAAAACAATGTGAAAGTATTCAGTCTCACAAACTAAATACATTCTAAACCTGCCACTAGCTAAATCAAAGCACAAACAGTGCGAAAAAATAACAAAATCAACAAAAAAGTTCCGGTCAATATCATCTAACTGTTCCGATACCTTTCAGAAACAGTTCCACGGAGCGGGTACAACACCTACCGGATACTGCATACCAGTATTAGGAACAGAGTAGGTATCAGTTTCAAGCCTAGCGAAATTTTGGTCGAGGCGGCCAGTGGCTAGCTATTCCAAATTTTGTTCATTCAAAAATATTGACAATCTCGACTTCGTAATTTATTTTCACATAATGAAGTGAAATTACAGCATATTTGATGATATCCTGCTGTAGGTAGACTACAATAAATAATATTTTAATTTTTAAAACAATAACAACTTTATACACAAGTAGGTACTTAAAGATGCAAAAATTAAAGCGAGAGTAGTACATCTACCGACGTGGATTTGATGTAAAAATCTACACTGTTTGGTTTTTTTTCTGTTTGTAGAAGGTATAATCTCTGAAAATACTGGTCCGGTTACGAAAAATTTTTCACTGATAGTAAACTGCTTTATTCCTGAGGGACATAGGCTAGGTATATTTTATGTACGCGGGCGAAACTATGGGCCAAAGTAAGTTGTTTAAAAAAAATATCATGACTAATTTTTAAAGAACAAGAAAATAGTTTAGTTGAAGTATTGTAACGGTTCTTAATACCACAAATTACCTACCTTATCATTGTGTTGACATATTGTGAAAATTAGCAGATTCCTGACGAATAACTGTCATAGGTTTATTTGTAGCAACAGTCGACGAACTCGCGGTGAGGAAAATATACTCAATAATTGTTTAAATAAACTTATTTAAAGTTATATAGATATTATATAACTTAAATATCACGCTATTATTTCGCGCAGGTTCAGACAGAACTGTAACCTAACTTTATAGGTAAGCGGAACGGAGTGTAAAGTCTCGCAAACCTCCGGTTGATTTCGGACTGTTTGCTCTACTCATATAACTGTTCTAAATGTGAGGGAAATTCTAATATCATAATTTAGGGTTTTCAATTCTAGGTCCTATGTGACATCATACTTTTAGTGACGTATTCAGAAGTTCACGTCCTTAAGAAATTGTATAAAAAGACTTTTAAACGTTACTAACCTTAGAAATATTTATAGCTATGTTCCTAACCTATACCTAACGGTATAAATGAGTCCTAATCCAACTGAAGATTCTTTCCAACTTTGGGTACGTCGGTCGTCACTTATCATCATTTCATATCTAGGTACAGATGCTAATAATTTAAAAGAGAAAAGAAATCAAATTAAAAAACAATCTTAACCAATGGAATGCTAATTTATCACTGATTGACACAGGGACGCGGGCGAAACCACTGGTAGATGCTAGTCACTAGATAATAAAAATTTATAAGAGCAAACCAATCAGACGGCTGCCAGCGTTTTGGGCACATTTCCCATTGACATCGATGTGGACGAATTTTTTGACGCCCTATAAGTTCCTTTTGTTTTTTACTCGTTTTTACATATTATTACTTTAAGTTTGCTTATATACCTATTAGTTTATAATGTATATAGGTATGTATGTTAATAAAAAACACGGTATCAGACGACTATGTTTATAGGTAGTAATCTATTTTTTTTAGAATTGTTGGTAAAAGCACAATTTTGTGGTAATAGGGAAAACTAAATAAAGATGGCAAATTATGGCAATAATTTTAATCTCTCGAATACTGTAATTAGAAACACAAAAGAAAGACAATGAGAGAGTGAACGCTGGTGTTCGCTTGGGGTTTAATGAATTTAAAGGAGCGTTAATGACGTGCCAAAGAAAACTGATAAAATCTGTATCAATTATACCTAACTCATTTTAGCCGTCTTTATAACGAGTCGACGCATATGCACCCAGCGTACCGAAAATACACCAAATAACATGTCAGTGTTGAATAACTAATAAAATCGCCCACCTTATCAAAGTTACTTCGGCCATTGGATATTAACAGAATTAATCGTACAGCAACTATAATAAATAGGCTTATCAACCAGCATAAATTAATCTACTACTTAATACTATATTTTTTTTATTCTCTCTACTTACATTTTTAATTACGAACGTTAATTGAAATCTGCATGCTCGTGCTGGTGATTTCATATGCGGAATTAATGTTCCTAGGTACCTAGTTTGTTCTAGAAATAAAAATCAACAGACTAATGCTAGGACACGATACTTCAGACTTCTGATTGGGATCACTAATCGAAAAAGAATAATCGATAATTAGATTTGATGCTTTTTTAATTAAAAATCTTAATTAAAAATTATTAATTTCATTAAGTTCTAATTTCTAAGATTTCTAATTTGCAGGTCTGGAATGAGTTTGATTGTTGGAATTTTTCATAACGAAATTATTCTTATTTTCTGATAAAGATATATTATACCTATACCTAACTATAAAGTGGGTAAGCAGTAATATTCATTAAAATGATACTACTAATCACCAATTCAACTGTGCTTAGTTTTATGAAAAAATTGTGAAGTTTATATTTCAGCACTCAACTGTATCTTGCAGAAAAATGAAGGCAAGTTGGCAGCACGTACCTATAAGCTTTTTAAAGAGCTTATACCTACCTACGACTGTAACATAAAAAATTCCATTCACTAAAAATTATAATAATAACACTAATATAACTTTAAAAGAAACTATTATTATGTTGTAACGTAGGAATGAAAGGACTGACAATAAATAAGGAAATAAGAAACATATAACAACGTTTAACAAAAAAGAAAGTAAATACCTACTTAGTAATCATTCTTTAATTTTGCAAGCTTCAGATTTGAACGCAAAATTTATGAAGATTATCCTAATCCCCTGTAAGTACACACGTTGTATAATATATCTCCGTTAGCGGTAAACTTATTAACAATATATAGTATAAGTAAGTAAGTAGTTTAAGTTTTTTTATGTACATATTTAAATTTTATTACATTAAATCTTGATAGAATATCGTTGTAGAGACAATACCTATTATAGTAAGTTTAACCCTTCAGATACCGTCAATTAGAGACACAATAGTAAGACAATAGATGCGCGGCCACCGGTGGTCGCTTGGGGATTCATGAATTAATTTATCGTGTGCCTACATAGTCGGCGATATAGAGGAAAGGAGTACCTGACAGAGTTACAGAAAACTCCTTGAAAACACGGCTAATATTCAACTATGCCATTGGTCCCTTTACGGCAAGTCACATTAAAGCTAGAACTACATTAGACCGACGCACACGTGTAACACGCCTGATTTGTGCGTAGAACGACGTCGCGTGGCGTGTATCAAGGGACTCTACAAGTCTAGTTGCCAAATGTATAGTGACCGACGCGCCCAGATCGGCGTGTGCGGCTCCAAGTGAACAGTGTACTTCTACCCTCCTATGCAAATAAAGCGCTGACTTTAAAGCACCTATCTAAGAACTACATAAGTTAGACAGAATAATAAGTGAATTTGTTAATAGTATTTAATATATATATATGTAAGTATATAAAGAAAATAAATAGTATTGATTACCCTTGCCTACACGACTATTCAATAAGTAATTTGCCCTTTCGAGAAAATTATTTATTTAGGTAGGTTAGTTGAAAATTTGTTAATGTTCTTTATGAACACCTTTGGTCTCTTAAGACGAGCACCGTAAGAGGCTTAGAGCTGTCTCGATGGCGAAATTATTGCTGAAATTATACGTTAGTATACAGAGCGTCTGGGGCGAGAGTAGTTATACAAATATACACTCGTCCCAAACGGTGGAAGCGTCTACAGTATAAGAATATTGAACACAAAATTATGAAAATCGGCAAGATTTTAAATGTAGGGGCATGGTAGTGCCCCCGCCAAGACATGCCTATCTTTTTACCAAAAGCAGCAGGTCTTTTTATTACAGTTAAAAAAATCTTTTTTTATAATGTACCTTTTCACTTGCAATTACGTATAGGTATACCTAGATACTTAGGCAGTAAGTAAGTAAAGTACAAAAAGCTAAATCTAAATATTTCCGTATTTCTAAATCTAAATATTTCCGTATCTGTAGCCAAAATATTCGACTCCCTACTTTTAACTCTTCAATCGTGATAATTAGAGACACAATAGAAAGACAATGGGTGCCCGAACGCCGGCGGTCGCTTGGGGTTTAATCTATACTAATATTATAAAGAGGTAAAATTTGTAAGTTTGTATGTAGGGGGTAATCTCTGGAAGTACTGGTCCGATTGCTAAAATTTTTTCACCGATAGAAAGCTGCTTTATTCCTGAGTGACATAGGCTATGATTTATGTACGCGGGCGAAGCCGCTGGCAAAAGCTAGTGAAATAATATTACAGAAGACACATTATTCTCCTATCTGAATATTTACCTACCTACTTAGTTTCTTATTAAATGCAAATTATTGATGTAAAAAAATAATCCTAACGACAACAACAAGAAATTTGCTTCAAATCATTCCATACAATGTAAGTTACAAGCAGCTATCAAATAATGACAGACAGGTGATCACAGAACTAGCCCGCGGGCAATTGATTCGACCGCGTATAAACGAGTCGTCGTAACCAATCGTGTAACTATTTGTTCAAAGTTAAGTTCAAATTATCAACGCTTCAGGTTATACCACTTGAGAGGGAGGAACCGCCCGCTACGGAAGGGGTGAGGTACAAGCTCTTAAGTGGACGCGGTTCACGTTAAACAAGATTTGGCGAAAATGGAGAGACGAAATACATATTCAAATATTTTAATGTGTTAACTTAACTTTCGATTTATATTAGGTCATTTTTATTTAGTAATCAAGGGATAATGTGTTTGTTTTAACACAATTATTTATTCACAAACAGTTTTCGTAACAAAAAGACCTAGTTCCCGCTTTCAAAGATGTATGTGTAACTTTTGAACATCACGGTGAGCAGAATACAATGCGAGTCACCCCTCGCGCGACTTTCTGGCTTGCCTGTCCAATATTCGACATTCGTCCCATACGCGCCGGCCCCACATTTCCCAACGATAAAGCACTAACAAACACTGCTAAATAATCGTAACATTTTTTAAAAGTAGGCAGTGGCATAACGCAAACATTTACTTATCTATGTTGATTGCATTGCTAATTGTACTGAAACAATATCCTTTTGTTACAAGAAAGACCTAGTTTTGGTCGCGAAACGCTAAATTATACAACTTTGCACTAACAATGGACGGTTAGTATTTATATTTTCAACAAAAAATTATGTTTCTACAAGTGCTGGCGGTTTTGTGAACATTTTTTTACTATTTCTTGGTCGTTGTTATAAAATAAAGTTTATTATTCAAATTTGAGTTGGTTAGATTCGAGGAACATACGTTGCTTGTTAGTATTTGATTAGTTCGCAATATTGGAAAATGCCGTTCCTTATTCTTGGTGTGTTGGAAGTGGTGAAGTATTTTGAATATATTTTTAATTCGTTTTGTCGGTGCCGTTATCGCTGCCCGGTTTATTCGACGATATTTATTATTCTGACTCTGAATGTTTAAGTCAGGCCTTTTAGCTAGCCAAGTCACTTTGCGTACTATCTACGTATTTGGTTTCGGATGCTCTAAAATTAAGTTCTCTTCGACAGTTACGATAAATATTGTAGTAGTGCGATGATTAATTAATCTCTTTAACTTACAATTTAAGTATTGGAATTTTTAGTTCAATTGCTTTTAGTGATTTAAATATTCTAAAAGATTACCAAAGTGCCTACATGATTGATTGTGGTTTTTTCTTAAAAATTGTTGGTTATTTAAAATGAAATTTTCAAAGAAATCTAGATATGTAGTAATTAAAGCATTATATTAGCATTATTTTCAAATATACTCTGTATAAGTATACATATTGAAAAAATTAATTATCCGTAGACAGGAACCATGTCCCTAATTTTTTGCAAGCTTTTTATTTACTTGTTTCTCTTTGTTTCTGTTGATAGCGAGTTTTTATAAACTTTTCTTTTTATTGGTACATTATAATACCTATTAACTGAGTGTTGAAATAAATAAAAACTAAAAAGGTTACATAGAAGACTCGGTTTACGCTGCACTGTTGGAAAGAACAGATAAATTCATAAAAGTTTTCCCGCGCGTCCTTTACTTTTGCCAATGGTTTATTCTTGTGTCCTTCTCTTCTGAAACTTGCGCTATTTTTATTCTAAGACACGTTTTTCGTTGTTTTAATCTTTCCATATAGACCGTTTTAAAATCCATATAAATACGCAGATTTTTTCCACCTACCTAGATTTTAAAAACTTCCTACACTGTTTTTTTTTTAAATTAGTAAAGTTATTTTTATTTTTTTTTGCAGGTCAATAAACTAATAATCAGAAAAAATCTAAAAGAGGTTTTCTTATCGATGTAAATACTACCAATAACTTTTGCAATTTTTAAATTGCCTACGTAAATAAAATAGTGTTGTATGGCGAGGATTTTTTTGTTTATTTATCCTTTATTTCAGGCAATTAAATTTTTACAGCATTATAGACACATTTCATAAATTAGATTGGATAAATTATTTTATTTCATTAAAAACATATATTTTTTTAAATATTTCTTATTTTCGAAATTACTTTTAAGTTACCTACTGAAAAAATGGCTTTCCAATAAATATCTACAAAAAAGAGAGAATATTCTAAACTAAATTTATTAATTCAACTGATACTGATTCTATGAGTTACCTTCGTTTTTAATAACAGATTCCTATTAATATGCACCCAGAGAAGGTGATTTCTAAACCTAAGATGCGATGAAAGCGTGCTGCTGAGATCCCGAAGAGTTTTGCAACTTTTTAATGAGTTGCAAAAGTTGCAAAATTAATTGTGCAGCTGCGTTAGTTACAAATTGCACATAACGGAGGCCTATATCGAGCGGACCAAGTAAGAAACACTAGTATAACTTTCACATTAGCATTACAAAGTAATCAAGTTAAATAATATAGGTAAATTAATTACGTAATGCGCTACTGTATGGAAAGTTTGTGGCGGCGGGGGTGCGGGGCCGGGGCGGGCCGGACGGCGGGAAAACTTTGGACGCGAACGGTGGGCCGCGGGCTGGCTGTGGAGCGGATCTGGCGGACACTCACCCTCTCCTCCTCGCGGATCATCTCGGCGATGCCGGGCCGGATGTCGACGTCGTCGGGGTGCATCGGCGGCAGCGGCGGCGCGGCGGCGGGCTCGGCCGGCGGCAGCAGGTCGGCGGCGGGCGTGGGGCTGGGCGTGGGCACGGGCGCGTGCGGCCCGCCGGCGTGCTCCTCCGACACGCGGCGCCGGGCCTTGGGCGGCGAGTGCTCGTGCGGGCCCTCGGCTCGCTTGGCGCCGCGTGCTCCCTGCACCACGGCGTGCTCGCCGCTCACATCCGTGAGCCCGCGGATCTTCAGCGACTCGGCCACCTTCAGCAGCGCCGGGATCTGCTCCTGGGACACGTTGATCTCTCCACGGTACATAAAGTCCACGGCGGCTTTCAGGTCGCAGTATTTGGTATCACGCATTATTATGATCGGGTGCTGGCAGGGATTGTCCATAAACAACGACTGGAAGTAGGGGCTGCATGCCGACAGAACCACTTTATGAGCTTTTAAACTTTGTCCATCGCAAGATAGAGTCACATCCACGAAAGATTGAGTTTGCAAAAGTTGGTCAAAACTGCTGGTCAAGTTGCTCTGGTAGTTGTTCCACCGCAAGCAGAACTGCTGCGGCGAGTCGACCGGCTCCCGACACTCCATCGCCGCGGGGTCCTCCTCGGCCGGCATCACTTCAACGACAACGGGATCGCATCTGCAGCGGAAGGCGCAAGTTAGATACACGACGCATGCGACACAGACGACGGACCGCGAGGCACTGAGCGGCGAGGCCGGCGGCGGCGCGGCGAGGCGCGGGGCGGGGGCGCGCGGGGGCGGGCCGGGCGCCGCGGCCGGCCAATGGGCGCGCCGCCGCCGCCTCCGGCCACGCCCAGCCCCGCGCCGCGCGCCCCCGCTCTCTGACCGGCGCCCGCGCACCACACACATCTCGTACAATGTTCGCGTTACATTTGGCGATAAATTACAATTAAATGGCAATTCAAATACTAAGTCCAGTAAGTAGCGCAATAAATATGACTTTTTAAATTGTTAATTCTATCATTAGACGAGTGCCGTTTGCAGGTAAACGTCAGTGATGATACAAAAAGTTAATTAGTTAGAATCGAATACAATTATCGAGCCACTGACTGAACACGATTTCGTATAGGTAGTAAAAATTATAATATAGTATCTATTGATTCATGATTAATTCATTAGAAATAACAATGAATAATTCACGTGTTGATAGATAATGTTGGTGGCTTGCTTTCATCAACAATTGTTTATTGCTAACATGCTCTATCAACTTATTAATCCAAAGTTATGTCCCAATGTTCCCCATTACCTTTCTTACTATTAATTCATGCAAATCTACCAAGCAATCAAAATAATTGTGAATATCTTGGATTACCCTGCAGGTGGACGTGGCATAATTAAGAACACCTTGGGTGTAACCGATACATCACTTACCTGGCATGGGCTTAACGTGTGTTATGTGTTAATGTTAATTAAACTATTAACATTTAATAAGTAACATTAGGTGTTAATTTTCCCTGTTACAATTTTTTCTTAAAACAACCTTCTTTCAAAAAAAAAACGTATCGGAACATGCTTAACTAGGTATTAGGGACCTTTCAATTTGTATAGACTTTTTTCAAAAAATGACGTCATTGCCTTGCCCTTGTATAATGTAGAAAGGATAGCTAAGGATGCATTTTATTTTAACAGGTGTTTCAAAACAATTAGGCAATGGCAATTATGTAGGAACCTATATTGCGAACTTGGCTGACACACTACCGTGCCAAAATCTTCAAATTGTAGGTATGGACAAATGCCCAGGACAAATGTTTATGTGATGGCATGATCATTTGTTCAGTGTCTGAGTGTAATTTATCTATAATATGTATCTATGTATTTAGAAATATATAAGTAAGTTTATCAGTTGTCTAGTACTCATAACACAAGCTCTGCTTAGCTTGGGACTAGACGGCGTTGTGTGATAGTTGTGGAATATTATTTATTTTATTAATAGGTAGGTGTGTCGTGGCCAGATCGAACGAAGATTAAAATATCAACAAACTGTAACGTTTAAAACGATCTGGCCAGGCTTCTTCTCGTGTCGATGCTCTCAAACTATACTTTTTTTTACCAATATTTGGCAACCTGTACAGCTCTATTGTTGGCCTCGTATAGAAACTGCAGGTCGTTACGTAGGATATCCTGTGGTTAGGCTCCACCTGGCACTGAGCTAGAGATGGGTCGAGGAAACCCATATAGCCAGATTGTTTTCACAGCGGCTAACCTGGGTTCGCAGTCCGTTTAGAGATTTCCAAATTGGCCACTGTAGTTCGTGTCCAAGGGGAAGATGTTCCGATGGGGTGATGAAAAGTGGAGGAGTTGGAGGTTTCTCTCGTCCTCTACACTGTCTTTCGAAGAGGTCGTAAATCGCATACAACTTTCTGGCTAGTTTTAATTGGGCATACCTATCATGAAGTTAGAAATTTCCAAGATCGGACCACGACACGATATAGTTAGCTATTTAGACAAGTAGGTATGTAAGCTAGGTAAAATTAAGGTCAGTGGGTAACAATACCTCAATATAAGGGTAACTAAGTAGGTACATATTGTTATGTATACCTACTTATCTACATATAGGTAGGTATAATAACCCTAATTTGTTTTATTTTCTAAACTGTAACTATAACTACCTTAGGTAGGTACTTTATAGAAATTGGTTACGAATAACCGACACCTTTATAACTAGCCGTTGCCAGTGGCTTCGCTCGCGTGCGTAAAATATAACCCAGGTATGTCACTAAGAATAAAACAGCTTTCTATCAGTGTAAAAACTTTAGCAATCGGATCAGTAGGGAGGTATCTACTTTGTACTTTCAGAGATTAGGTAGGTACCTCTTCCAAACAAAAAATAACATAAAACCAAAAAAAAATACTTTACCTCTATATTATTTTACTGTAAGAGATAATTTTGTCTAACTTAACTACATGTAAGGTCAGTAGATACTTCCTAGCTAATTACTCTGAACTACCGGAATAAGCTCAGAGCGTCTAGTAGCGTAGGTAGAGTAGGTACTCGTTAGTTCTACGTTCCCGCGATCGATGACGGGTAGGTAGTGTTTGACGTTTGGCGATCCAATTAGTCCGCTCAAAGCTGTGGCGAACAGTCAAGTGGAACTTCTTTAGTTCCTTCCTAGATATCAAAACATAAACACTAGGTACTTTCAAAATTAATCTTAATTCTATGCTATTTTTACGTTTTGCTATGTTTTTGTCACTTTAATTCATGAATCCCCAAGCGACCACCGGTGGCCGCGCATCTATTGTCTTACTATTGTGTCTCTAATTGACGGTATCTGAAGGGTTAATACTTTAACCACTAGAAGGTTAGTGGCATTGACTGCTAAGTCGGAGGTCGTGGGTTCGAATCCCATCCAAGACAAACGTTTGTATGATGAGCATGATCATTTGTTCAGTCTGGGTGTAATTTATCTATAATATATATGTATTTAGGAATATAAGTATGTTTATCAGTTATCTAGTACCCACAACACAAGCTCTTTTTTAATATAATATAGGCTTACGTTTGACCGCAATCTCACCTGATGGTAAGCGACGATGTGGTCGACGAAGGAACACGCTAGAAGTAACCTGTTCACTCTTGACTTAAAAACCCCTAAGTTATCAGGAAACATAGACTCCGGCAGGGAATTCAACTCCTTGGCTATACGCACAATAAATGTGTTCCCAAAACGCTTTGTGCGTATGGGTAGAAGGTCTACCATGTACCGGTGGCGCAACTCCGTACGTCTTGTGGAATATTATTATTATCTATTGCCGTCAAACATCTTACCTCAAGCTTCAATCGGTTCATCATCATTTCAGCCGATACACGTCCACTGCTGGACATAGGCCTCCCCCAAGCGTCGCCACAACGAACGCTCCTGCGCGTCTCGCATCCATCGGCTTCCCGCAACCTTCACCAGGTCATCAGACCACCTTGTTGGTTGCCTTCCAACGTTGCGTCTTCCGGTACGCGGTCGCCACTCCAGAACCTTTCGGCCCCAACGGCCATCTGTTCTGCGAGCAATGTGCCCTGCCCATTGCCACTTAAGTTTGGCAATTCTTAAGTTTCAATCGGTTAGGGATAAAAAAATTAAAAGGTAGGTAAGTATATACATTACTAGCTTTTGCTCGCACGGCTTCGCTCCCGCTCTTCCCTACTCTACCCTACTATACCCTACTCTACCCTACTAAACTTCACATAAACCATCTACTAAATGGTCCGAACAAAGCCTAAAAATTTGGTTTGGATAGGTGAGCCCGTTCTTGAGTTATAAGATAACAACGAAAAGTGGCATTGATTTTTATATATATAGATTATGAGGAACACCAACGACATATTATACAGATAGGTAACTTTATAGACATTAAATTCTGTGTAAATATGTCAATTAAAGGCGTCCACAGCTTATATAATGTGACTATATATGTGACTGACGGCTATGCCGGAGGTCGCGGGTTCGATTCCTACCCAGGACCAATGTTTGTGTGAGGAGTATAATTATTTGTTCGGTGTCTGGGTGTAATTTATCTACAATAAGTATGTATTTAGAAATATACAAGTATGTTTTTCAGTTGTTTAGTACCTACTCAAACATAAGCTCTGCTTAGCTTGAGACTAGACGGCGTTGTGTGATAGTTGTGTTAATTTATTATTTATTCTAGCTTTAAAGACAACCAAATTATAATCGGACGGGACGATGCGGTCTTCCAGTCATTAAAAAAAAAAAACAAAAAAAAAACTTTCTAGCTAGGTATTTTTGTTACATTCAATTCAATGTATATATCTATAATGCGTTTCACATAAGAAGTTCCTTCATAATCGTTTTAATCAGACGCGTCGAAATTGCGCGCGAATATTTCACGAATGTTGCACTATTGGAAAATGTCTCAGTATCATTGTATTACGAAAATACTTGTTACATAGCATTATTTAACCCTTCAGATACCGTCAATTAGAGACACAATAGTAAGACAATAGATGCGCGGCCACCGGTGGTCGCTTGGGGATTCATGAATTAATTGTGTTGCGATTTTTTCTTTTGGTTTCCTATGGTTTTTTGCATGTAGCCAGGAAGTTTTGAAGATATTGAGGCTTTTAAATACAGAAGTTTTTTTCATGAAAATGCGGATTCTTATGGCTTTGCATCGTTTGGCCGCAGAGGTGTAAGTGAGCCCTCTTAGCAATTTATTTATATCTTCTGTTTAATATGTCTTCAGTTAACAGAGTTCGCGTCTGTTTCAATGATTCCACATTGCCAACTGTGTAGACACTGGAGATATAATACTACGCTAATTGTACATCACCATATCCATAAGGAATCAATTTGCGAATAATTAAAACCGTATATGAACTTCACTTGAAAATATCCCACGTAAAAATAAAGAACTGCATTTTTTAAGTTGCGTAATTATTTTAGAATAAGAGGAGATTTAGATTGAGTTTGTTTGTTGTTTGTTTGTTTGTGTAATATATTAATAAGACTACAATATAACATGGCGTGCACTTGTCATTCGAAATATAATAATTTGAGTGATAGATAAAAATTACGACAAAAACTGTTTAGATTATTGCTTCGAGTTACAAGTCATCATCATCATCATCTTCCTGCCTTTGTCCCGTTTTATTTGGGGTCGGCGCAACACGTTTTTTTCTTCCATTCTGTCCTGTCGCTCGTCACGCTATCACTAACTCCCTTTTCATTCATATCACTTCTCACACAATCCATCCATATTTTCTTTGGCCTCCCTCTCCCTCTCCATCCATCCACATGTAAATTCATAACTCTTTTAGCAATATGCGTTTCATCTCTCCTTTTTACATGACCATACCAAGACAAACGATTCCCTTTCAACTTTTCAGTCACCGGCGCCACTTTCAAACTTCCCCTAATATACTCATTTCTCACTTTATCCATTCTCGTCACACCACACATCCATCTTAGCATTCTCATCTCCGCTACATGCAATCTTTTTTCATCCGTCATCTCAGCAACATGTTTAGTTACAAGTATGAGTATTATTTAAATAAAGAATATAGAGAATAGCAGTGCCGTAACTCGCTTTTATATATGCTCGGTGCGAGCTTCTGACGGGGCTACAAATGAACGGCCAATATTAGGGAGATTAGCTGATATTTCCTTAGGTAGGTACTTGTAACAATTGCCTTATAATTGTGTTTTTTTCTTTTGGAAACTGTAAAAACTATCTACACTGATATAATAAAGAGCTAAAGTTTGTTTTTTTTATATTTTTCATGGGTTTCAAGTTTTTTTTTTTACTACCAAGTTCCTATAGCCACCTTCCAGTCCCATCATCAGAGCGGCTTGCCAGTAAAATTCCCGCTTAGGGCAATATTGCCGGCAAGGGCACATCTCTACGTGTATTTTGGATGGATTTTGAAGAATTTTCGCACATAATGGTGTTTCCGATATGTGTGATAGGGCTGGCAACGCATTTTGTGGTAAGAGATAGTTTGGATCGTATTTGTGCAAACAAACACAAACACTGGTGAATGGTTATCAGTGACCAGAGTACATTCCAACCTGCGGTTCTCATACCGAGGCTGTTCTCGTCATTGTGTTCATTAATGACATAGTGTTTTTTTTTTATTATTGATAGGCTTGCGTTTGACCACCATCTCACCTGATGGTAAGCGACGATATGGTCGACGATGGAACACGCTTGCCTAGAAGTAACCTAATCACTCTTGACTTAAAGACCCCTTAGTTGTAGCTATCAGGAAACACAGACTCCGGCAGGGAATTCCACTCCTTGGCTGTACGCACAATAAATGTGTTCCCAAAACGCTTCGTGCGTATGCGTGGAATGCATCAAACTTATTCAGTGCTCCATTTTTTTTTTTCGGTGGGAAAAATCATCTAATGACAACCCCCGCTTTTCGGTGGAGCGGGAGATAGTGTCAGACTCTTACTGACTAAAAACCCACCCCGTTCCATCTAGCCTCTTCATACCGGGGCTCGAGATTTCTTTCGGATAACCCTGGCCCTAGTAGGCTTCGACCCAGCTGGGCCCCCTCCTGTTGCTGAAAATTCATTGAGGCGCGCGGGAACAGTGCGCGCCGTCGACGTCTTGACTTGGACAAGACGATAGTTGCAGAGAGAGTAGACCCCTAAACAACTCCGGCATAATCGTCATGGGCTCTGATGAGCATCCATCGACAACAACTCGGAGAAACCGTTCACTCAGGAAGTCTTTTACCCAGTTAATCAGACCATAGAAAATGCCATACACTGGAAGCTAAATCAAAAGACTAGACATTACTTCAAATTAGTCTATCATTGAAGTAACGAAGGGTTCTTGATGACTTGTTGACAGTTAGCTAAACTGTTAACGGGATATCTAACCACACACCGATTTAGTAAAACTGATACAATGACCAAGTGGGTGAAGGGAAATTGGATTTTTTAAATTAGAAATTTCATAAACATCATCGTCGTCACCTCTGTTATTAATTCTGTAAATAAAAATATAGGCCCTCCTCCATCAATTATATTTATTGACTAGTTTTTGCCCGCGACTTCGCTCGCGTAGTTACATACAATATAGCCTATATCACTCAGGAATACCGTAGCTTTCTATTGGTGATAAAAGGTGTTTTTTTTTTGTAATTGGGCCAGTACTTCCAGAGGTCCTACAAACAAATGAAAAACAAACTGTTCGTCGTTATAATATTACTAGCTTTTGCCAGCGGCTTCGCCCGCGTACATAAAATATAGCCTATATCACTCAGGAATAAAGCAGCTTTCTATCGGTGAAAAAATTTTAGCAATCGGACCAGTACTTCCAGAGATTACCCCCTACATACAAACTTACAAATTTTACCTCTTTATAATATTAGTATAGATAATAGTGTAGATTGCAAACGAATTGATTCCAAAGACAATAAAAATATTCTTCAACTGAACCGCAACTAAATTGTTTGCTCAAATCATAAAAAAACGACCGAGAGTTCCTATTGAATACATTTGCACGAACACTTGGATCGTTCTATTTATTTATTTTTAAAGAAAGCTTCTGTAAACTTTCTTTAGCTGTTTCTAGTCTTTTTTATATAGGTAGGGAAAATTGCTAATAAAAAGCTTCCACATATGCACCTCTTGTTACATTATAATTATTATACTGCGTTGACTTTTAATATTAAAAAATATCATTAAAATTTTAGTTAGTACCCACAGAAGGATTATGCCTGTCGTTGTCATTTAACCCTTCAGATACCGTCAATTAGAAACACAATAGTAAGACAATAGATGCGCGGCCACCGGGTGTCGCTTGGGGATTCATGAATTAATATAATAGATAAAAACAATTAATTAAGTATAAAACATAATATTAAACAATTATTCGTGATTACTTTGTATCTTCAAAATACTCCTTATTCAGGATTTTACAAGCTTTTATTAATTTTCACCTGTCCCGATAGGTATTTGTCTATCATCCAATTTTTCAATTCAAATTTGATCCACTTCCTGGTTACCGATTGAACTGAAATTTGCATATATGTGTAAATCAGGACAATGCTATATTATTATGATTTGGAGCTGATCTGTTGATGGAACCGGAAGTTGACTATAGGAACTTGGTAGTTAAACGACACAACCCCATCGAGTTTGGGCTCGTATGATTCGTCTTGACGAGTATTATATAGATACACAACTAATTATAAAAGCTTGCTATGAAAAAATGACTTTCATTAATAGCTTGTTACTTAGTAGATCGGGACCATCAATCGAGCCATTTACTATGTTTGCCAAGAAACATATGTCGTTAATATTACGCCTTATGTGTAATGTCAAGTTTTGGAGGATTAATTCAATTATTCTTTTTGTTTACTATAACTATAACGACTTTAATGACCCTTTCACTAGTTTGGGTGGTCATTGTTCAATTTAGGTCAGAACCATAGGTAGAGTTGTTCGTGTACTTTTTGGGTAGCTCGCTGTCCGACTGTCCGGTAACTGTCCGGACCGAGCCCAAGTCGTCGACGCCGCGCACAATTCCCGCGCGCCTCAAGGAGTTGTTGGAGTTGGGGGTCCAACTGAGTCGAAGCCTACTGGGGCCAGGGTTAGCTCCGAAAGGAGCCCCGGTATGAAAGGCACGATGGAACGGGGTGGGTTTTTTGTAGGTTTTTCTGGCACTATCTCCTGCTCCGCCCAAGGGCGGTAGATGTCATTTGGATGATTTTTACCAACCAAAAAAAATAAAAGACTTACCCAATGCAATGACTATCGTGTTCCCTGTGTTAGTAGCTGTACCTACTGGGTTGTGGAAGTCAGATAGGCCAATAAATCTTTCGGCGTGACGTCAAACTCATGACATAAAATCAAACTAACGCAATCCAACGCGATGCTTGACGAAAGAGCAACGTGAAAAAAGAGAGATAACGCCTCTGAAAACTCTGTTAGCATTCGGTAATTTACTGGAATATTTTACAAAACTTGGTCCAAGAAATACGTGTTTTTTTTTAATCATTCAAATATTTGAAAAAAATTGTCATCATTTAGAATCTTGATAAAAATTGCAAGGCTTCCATTGTAATATTTTTTGGCATTTTTTATTTTTTGAGTAAATTATGAAGTATCAAAGTTGATGCGAAATGACAGATTTTCAGAGGTCTATACTGGATTAGTTTTACACAAATTTATAAATTGATTTCAATAGAAGCCTGAATAATAACCATAAGATACTGTTTCCAAAATATCTAATGAGAAATTTGTAATAACTTCATAATCGCGTAAGATCGATTGTAGGAAAAACAGTGAAAATGTATGTCGAGTTGCATCCCCTAAGTTACACTGGAACTTGTGTATAGTGTACTGTGATACGCGTAATATTTGATGTTATAGACTGATCTATAACGACAAATAGCATATTAAGTGTGCCCTGATCAATGGAGTCGCGTTTCAATTATTGGAATTTCCTGCTATTGTTTTACATTAAAAAAAATTCGCTTAAAACTAAATTATAATCTAAAATATTGATGGACGCCTAAAATTTTTTTATATCCGGTCAATTGAGTAACCAATTTATTCTGTAACTAGCTTTCCACCCGCGGCTTCGCCAGCGTGGACTACAGTTTATACCGCGCGAGCAGAGACCCGTGCTCAGCAGTGGAATTACAGGTAGCCTATGTGTTATTCCAGTGTCTCTTCTACATACCTACCAAATTTGATCTAAATCCGTTCAGTAGTTTTTGCGTGAAAGCGTAACAGACAGACAGACAGGCAGAGTTTCTTTCGCATTTATAATATTAGTAGGGACTAGTAGGGATAGGGATTTTTCACAAGCTATTTTATATTTTCACATTATGCCGACGTGCCTACGCTATCTTAGCAACGTCACTTTATAACTTGGCTTGTCCTAAAAAAACATTAACAATTGCAGTACAATCGGCTGCATGCAAGTCTGTGGTAAAACTTGGACCTTGAGCTGGCCTAGCGTTCTACAAAGTATCAGTACAATGAGAGGCCATCTTATAGGCGAGTTTTGTAACAACTGGCGGCCTACTATATAAATCCGTGACCTGGTTTCCTGAATTAATTCTCTTGGGGTAATATACGAATTTCAATATTACGACATTTTTGTACGTTTACAAAAAGATTTTGGAAAAACTTAGAATAGATTAGGCAAGCGCAGGTAGGATTATACAAAACAAATTATTGTTTCAAATGAACAAGGGAGTTGCAGAGAGTGCTGTACGCAAATTCAGTCTATCAGCGATAAGCGTGCCTCACTGCGGGGTGCCAGCTGAAAATCAGCGCTGGGTGTTTGACGCCCAGCAATTTGCTAAGTTGATTACCCCTTCGGTTCAGGCACATTCAATGCAACTGTATTATATTTCAAGGCCTCAAGTCTGCTATTACAATAGTATCAGAATGGTCTATCATTGACATCATAATTGTTGATTTTGGTAAGTTTTGGTAATTTACTAAGATAATGGCGTCATAATGACTTTCCAATGGGCAACTACTGACACTTCATTGAAAGAAGTGGCTTAAAATGGTAATCTCGTACATAATGGCAAATTAATATCTGACGTATGCGGTAATTTGCAAAAATGTTGACAGTTGTTATTGTGCTGTTATTGGTTTTATTTAATAAGCTCGATATTGTCATTCTACCACCACACTATTATATTATCCCACGAAATTTTTGCTGGGTTGCTTGGGTTTCAATTCCTTAGAAGCTAGACGGTCACGCGACCAGATGATTGTGGCATTCAAAATACTTAGGGGAATTATAGATGCTCCTGACCTGCAAAATCTTATCTGTAACTTGTATGTGCCAAACAACTACAACCGTGGCAGGAAACATCGGCTCCTGGCAGTTCCGACGTGTCGTACAGTTGCACACTCCAAATCGCCCATACCTACCGCGGATACTTTCTACGCTTAATGCTCTCCTTGACAAGAACACAGATTTTGATATGTTTGCGGAAGAATGGAAGACGATACTGTCAGAATGTATGAAATTCTGTGAGATGAGTGCATGACTGTGTCTACATTTTTATTAAATAAATCTATTTTCACCTAAAGTCCTGCGCGACATGTAACTTGTCTGTGTTAATTTTAATGTTTTATTATTGTTTTATATTTTGTTGTTTTGTCTTTTGTATGCCTATGTGTGTTTAAATAGTGTAATTGGCTTTGGCCGTTCTATTTAAATTAAATCTATATCTATACTTACAATAAATCTGTAGAGAGGTCATTTCTGTACATGAAATATATTTCCAAAATAACTATCAGGGGGTGATTAGTGATCGATACTGATGCTAAAAATGCAAACAGTAAAATTTTTGTCTGTCTGTCTGTCTGTCTGTATGTTCTTTATAGAAACAAAAACTACGCGATGGATTTTAACGAAACTTGGTACAATCATTCTTCATACTCCTGGGCAGATTATAGTATACTTTTCATCACGCTACAATCAATAGGAGCAGAGCAGTGAAGGGAAATGTTGGGGAAACGGGAGAAATTACTCCATTTTTTAAGCTTCCGACGCGTTTGCAGCCATAATGGTTAAAGCTACACAGAAATCATGTATCACGGAAATATTCACCTAAAAATTATATAAAAAATATCCCACGACAGCATATGTCTATCTTTTATGGTTGACTCACAATAACACGTGTAACTCCCGATAGCTTAGCAGTTTGGAGCTTTCTGTTTATTTTTATCTACTCTTACGTTTATAACACTCTCACTCATCCCTAATTTAAAAAAGTTAACATTATTATCTATTCAATAAAAAAAGAATCATAGAAATCGGTATAGAAATACCAAAGTTATACATGAAATACGCTAATAAGCCATCGCGCGTGAATACTGAATCCAGGCTCTTAGAATTCTACATCAGACGTTTCAGATCTTTGATTTTGACGACCCCGTTGTCGCTGGCATAAGCAACAGGATCCGCGTACGAAGTCGCTGGCAGAAGCTAGTAAATAAATAAACTATTACGAGCCCATTCACCGATCAATGATCAATCATTATGATTTTGCAAATTACGAACTTTTAACAAAATGACAATGCGATCGTGTTGGAATTACCAATTTATAGAAATAGCAGACTCGGCCCCCTGTACTCTTTTTTTTGTTTTTTTTTATTATTAGGTATTTTATGTTTTGGTATATTGTGTTGCTTGCTCCGAATAAATGCTATTCTATTCTATTCTATTCTATAAGCATTTCAGTAGTCATCATCATCATTTCAGCCGACAGACGTCCACTGTTGGACATAGGCCTCCCCCAAGTGTCGCCACAACGATCGATCCTGTGCGTCTCGCATCCATCGGTTTCAGTAGTGCATTTCAAAAAATATTTTTTGACAATCGCTCAACGTATCTGTATTTTATTATTTGTATAATCCTGACTGATTCCCTGGCTCATCAACACCCAGTCTCAACCCTTGCACCCAAAGCGCTGTTTGCACAAAAGTACCTATGTAAGTATAATGTTTACAAAAAATAAGAAAGGAGTTCCCAAAATTCACCCCCCTATCGGGGCGTCCAGACTTTGTATAGACAAACCTTCTTACGTGAACTTATGAAAAGTGTTGCTCACCACCAAGAAGCGATGAGCTTGAAATTAATATCAACATACAACTATCACACAACGCCCTAGTCTAGCGTCTAGTCCCAAGCTAAGCAGAGCTTGCGTTATGGGTACTAGACAGACAACTAATAAACTTACTTATATATTTCTAAATACATACATATTATACATAAATTACACCCAGACACAGAACAAATGATCATGCTCATCACATAATCATTTTGTCCTGGGTGGGAATCGCACCCAGGATTGCATTCAGGGCCACTCTAACCACTAGACCAACAGGCCAGTCAAAAAATATAATGTCTGGTTTTGAAAAGATTATTGCGACTTGCAGGGGTGACTATGAATCACACCCACAAAGCTTTCATTACGATATTCACTTTGACATATTATTTGCATTATTATTGTTTTCTATCAAACCATCGATTTTTTTTTTTTAATTAAAACCAGTCAAATTTTCTATCAGTGTTCTCAAAGAGATAAATTCTATGTCCTACCTAGAAATGTCTCTTTCCTCGAGTCCATTAATACAATCATTGGCGGCTAAGAAACCTTGGACACCTGTGATGAAGGCTCTCTCGCCTATTGTAATGATAGGAGGGGAGTATTTATAAGCCATGGATGATTGTAGGCCGCGTACACACTAAGGGAGGCTATAATCGTATGTTTAGGTACCAACGTTTATGAGCATTGGTATCTAACCAATACTTATAAAAATTACACGGATTCTCTAAAGCTCGCAAAGACAGGCTTGATGCGATGAGACAGCGAAGCAACAATATTTTATATAAAGAAAATATCTTATGAACGGTAGAAAATTTTCTATATAAACTGGGTTTTTACACCACCTTGGGTAACTATACTTTTTTTTCAAATCTTAGCAATGCTATAAGTTATTTTTCTTCACTACATAGTATAAAACAAAGTCGCTTTATCTGTTCCTATATCTCTATGTACGCTTAAATGTTTAAAACTACGCAACGGATATTGATGCGTTTTTTTTTTAATAGATAGAGTGATTCAAGAGGAAGGTCTATATGTATAATAACATCCATTAAATAGTGGAGAAATACTGTTACCCGAGCGAAGCCGGGGCGGGTCGCTAGTATACAATAATTGATTAATAACGTACAATAAATCTTTTTATCAGAAAAGCCCTATCACACATTGTGGGTAAGCCTCACGAAACAAATATAGTGATAGTCGTTGACGGGATGTAATAAAAATTTGGTGTAATGTGTGCAACTGGGCAACATTAAAAATGGCGCGATCTCGGAAAATGGAACTGAGAATTTTAATAAAGTTTTGACTACTTACCTCGATACATTCGCTACTGTTAAAAACATCAAGCCACCAATAGAACATCGGAAACAATGGTTGGCAATTTTCGCAGAAAGGTTTTATTTTCTTTTCTTATTAACAAAAAAAAAAATCTAAATAAGCAATTGTATTCTATACTAAAGACTAAATACTCTTAAAAGTTAATACTGGCCAGTCGCAGTAGCTTAAACCGCAACAAGCCAAATGGAATATAATAATAATAATAATAATAATTGTTTATTCAAATAACGTTTACAAAAAAATGAACATAAAGCCAACAGTAATAACGTTTTACATACAGTTCAGTGCCTAAAAATATACTAAAACTAAAATATTATTAAAGGTGCAAATAATCGTGATTCGGATATACAATGTTTGTCAGTGGACCACCCGAACTAGGTTAATTTAAACCTGTGTTTCAGGCCATCACTTTACAGTTCAGTTTCAATACGACAGTAAAATTAAAAATTAGAGTAAAACTATTACAAAAATGCATTCTATTTATAACTACGAAAATAAGCTTATGGTACAATAATACCTAAAAACTATGTCTATAAATGTATACAAAATAAACATTAACGAGGGGATTAGAGAACATTATGCTAAAATTTCCAAAAGTTGTTCAGTGTCTGTGTAATTGAGTATCACTAAATATTCTGACAACATCTTACTACATTTTTTATACCTTACACTATAGAAACTTAGTTCTATGTTAAGCCTATTATATAGGAAAGGTCCTAAAAACACTTAAAAACGCTTAGCAAAGGCATGTCTGGTCTGAGGCTTTATGCAAACCAAGTCAGAGTCAAAGTCAAAACATTTATTGCGAACTAAGTGTACAATGTAGTGTCCTTCCATCTCTTGTCGGATGGTAAGGGTTCAAAAGGAAGTGAAGTATGCTGGTGTAGTACTATGTTTAAGATAAATAATTGCCGCACTGTAAGCACTTTACATGCTGTGTACAGCTGATGCGTAGGAAATCTAAAAGGACGAAAGGTTGCAACCTTGAGAATAGCTCTTTGAGCACGCTCTAACGGGAGTAAAACTGTTTTAGCCGCACCGCACCAAGAAGTTGTGATGGATTGACACAAAGCCAAATAGACCTTTTTAATTAATTTGTAATCGGCTATGTTCCGTAAATTTTTAAAAACATATATTAATTTGCGCACTTTCGTACACAAGAGTTCGATATGTTTACGGAAATTTAGATTTGAGTCAATCGTGACACCTAGATATTTTAAATCGTCAGCTCTGGCTAAAGTGGGGCAAGAGCATGCAGTGTCAGCATACGTGCAGTTTATATGTGCGTGAATGTTTAGGTTACTAAGCGGTATGTTAGCATTCCTCATAGTAAATAAAATGTGATTTGTTTTATCTGCGTTTAGTGTTAAGAGATTATTCTGGAGCCATTTGGATACAATATTAAAACCATTTTGAGCATATTCATACACCTCAACCTTTGACTTACCTGAAAATAATAGAGCTGTGTCATCCGCATATGATATTATAACACCATTTTGGAGCGATAAGCTACATAACTCATTTATGTAGATTAAAAATAATGTGGGCCCTAATATACTACCTTGTGGAATGCCAAAACAGCTATTTTTAAGATCCTTACTGGTATACTGGCCTATTTTTACAGTCAGAAAACAGTAATAGTTGTTCACCTCTTATCCCAAGTGTTTCAAACTTGTGCAAAAGTAAAGAACAAGAAATAGTGTCGAAGGCCTTGGCGAGGTCTAGAAAGATCGCAATTGTGTGCATACCATTATCAAGGTTAGTTGTAATATAGTTAGTCAAATTGTGGACTGCGTGGCTAGTTGATCTTTTAGCCCTAAAACCAAATTGTCTATCAGATAGTAGTCTCTTGTCTTCTAAATATTTTATTAATCTATTGTTAATATTTTTTTCTAAAATTTTTGAGATGCCTGTTAAAACTGAGATAGGTCTGTAGTTATTCACACTGGTTTTATCTCCAGATTTGAATACAGGTGTAACGACCGCCTTTTTAAGTAATTTTGAGAATATACCTTTAGATAAGCAAAGCTTAAAGATGTGGGTTAGAGGAGGGGCAAGTAGGTATTTAAATCTTTTAAGAATATTATTAGGAATGTCATCCCACCCAGTGGCACATCCTTAAGCTCGCTTATAATACTGACTACTTCATTAACGTCGGTATCTAATAAAACAAAAGAATTTAGTGTGGAGGATGCCGAGGTCGAGTTGTGTTGGGAAATGATATTTGAGTTAAGAGTTTTTTCAGCCAAGTTTTTACCAATGTTAACAAAAAAGTGGTTTGCTTTATTTATAGCTTCTGTTGCGCTTATATCCGCTAATAGTAAATCAAATGGAGGTTCGAGTTTATTTGATCGAAATGTATGAGAGTTTACAAATTTCCACACAAGTTTACTATTTTTCCCGGCCTTCTGTAATTCATTTTTATCGTACTGATTTTTTAGTTTTTTCAAAAAATTATTACAGAAGTTATGAGGAGCTAATTTTAATTTTAGGTGTAGGCTATCTCTATGTCTTATACAATAGGATTAAAGAGACAAAAAACCTAATAGGATTCAAGTTCTATTTAGGACAAAACATTAATTATTTTCTGCTTTCTTTACACAATAACGAAGTCTAGGTTAGCAAATTTTTAATAATTGTGCACAAAAACATCGTAGGTGCTGTTGAAGGCACTAGTGTTGCCAATTTAGTCATTGCCTGTGAGTGAGTACTCGGCTTAGAAAAGACGGTCGTTCCATTTTTCTACGCTAATGGAAACTTTCAATAGAATGACAATGCATGGTGCGTCATACAATTTCTTTTATACTCTTATGAAAGCTTATTATAGCATGGGTGATATGAAGTGCTACCTAGCTCTACTTAGCTGTCTTAACATGGACGTCATTTCTGTGTTTTGTTATTAGGTAGTGTAAGGGCATGAACCCTTACAGTTAATGTTTGAATGTTAATAAAATAAATGTTAATGTTCAAAAAGGTATTTTAATACGAAAATGCACTAAAATAATATAATAGAAAAATAATAAAAAATGTTATAAAAATGTTAAAATGTTGAATGTTGCGCGAGCTCGATATTGTACCGAAGACTGACGTACTTGAGTACGTGACTATACTACATTTTATAAATTAACAAAATTCGCAATATTCTAACTAGGCCAAAGTACAATGTTGCGGTTGCTTAACCGTACATCTTGGCGGGGCAAAAAATTAATAATTAAGATAACTTATTAAAAAATATTCTATCAATGTAAATAAAATGATTAAAGTTAAATGTTAAAAGAATGAGTTGTCGCGCAGGTGGATGCTGTAGCTCTTGGTGGCTTCTGTGGCGGTAATCTGGTTGACGCGTCGGCGGCACTGACGGCGAACTTGCCGCAGCGTTTGCAGTACACGTAGGCTCCTCCCGCGACGAATATTGACAAGATCAGAAGTCCCATTGTAGAGTATGAAACGATGTATTGATGCACATCGTGTTGCGACATTTCAGCCTGTTTGGTCTGATCTTGCAATTCCTTCAACGAATTATGAAGTTTTTCGTAATCGTTTCTCACAAATTGAGTGTTATGTTGTCTGGTTGATAAATCAATCGGCTGTACCGATGTTAAATTGTTGATGTCATCCAGGTCTATCAGTGGTATTTCCGGGTTGACATAAATTTTGTTTGTGTAGTAAACTTGAGTTTGATATGTTTCTTCGTTGTTTCTAATTATGCATCCTTCTCTGGCTTCTAAAATTCCCGTTAAACGTATTGCCTTAGTGGTCATACGACCTTCACAGATGATTTGCAGTTGGCAATCCGTGCAGCAGACATAGAGCCAGGTGTTAGGTTTTTGTAATGGTGTCCATTTGTTGTCGCAGGACTCGGATTTATAGATACATTTTGCTAATGTAATGTTTGTTATTGCGCCGATTTCGCATGGGATTTGATGATTTCTCATGTTGCGTGTTGGTTTGTTTAGTGAGCACACATATGTCCTTGGTTCTATTTTAATACAATGTTCCAGGTCACTGTCTGTAAGCTGCATGTATGTCTCTTTTCTTACATTTACTGCAACATATTTTGAATTTGTTTTCATTGTAAGTGACTGGTTGTTATTTTTTATCATCGGAATAGGAACTGTTTTATATATAGTGAATGGAGTATCGCCCGTGAGTGGTAATGTAATTTCAATGATGAAATAATTATCAAATAATCTAGATTTTACCTCTAGTAGTTTGTATATATCAGCTAATTGGTTTTGAATGTTGTCAACGGGTAGCGATAATTGTTGTGGCAATTGTCCAGAGATAATGTTAAGCTCCTGAAAGAGTTGGTTTTGTGGTAAAAGTCTGGTGTCTACATGACCATGGTGAATGTTAATAGCTGTGTCTAAAAGCATCTGTTGTATGTGGCGCAGTTTGGACAGAATTGTTGAACTTGTCAGAGCCATGATGTTAAAGTAGTTCAACGCTTCATCTTGCTGAACAGCTTTGTCTAATTTCCGTAGATAGTTCTCTGTAGCATTAAGATGTTGATCTAAGAGATTGAACTGAGTGTTCATCGCCTCTTCGTTTCTCTTTAAAATGTTATTATGTGCTTCAATGATTGAGGTTTGACCTTTGATCAGATTCAATAAATGGTCTCTGTTGTTGTGTAATTTTTCTATGTCTTTTTTATATTGCGTTGCGAATCTTTCATCTAGCACACCGAATAGACTGTTTGCAAGGTAACCTACTCCATCGACAAGACCTCGAGTCACGCGCCCCCTTGTCTGCCCATGATGCGTTTCCAACATGTAGTTGTTATGATCAAGTTCGTTGAGTTCCTGTTCGAATTCAGTTATAATGGTTTTGCACAACGTTTGGTATGCAAATTGCTCACACCTTTCTCCTAGATGTTTCACGACTCTATGTATATTTTCCATGCCTTGCCAGTAAGTTGTCATATTATAATATGTAACAATCTTCCAGTCATCATGTACGGTTTGCAAATTGCCGATTTTGTCAAAATACACTCCTCTATTTGGTTCAAACGGTGTGACGTTTATGCCGTCACTGCTCTGCCTTGTGGGCTGAAATAATGTCAGTAATGTTACGAGGGTACATAGCAGGCTGGAACTTATATTCCTTGATTTAAAACGTTGTTTCCTGTTAGTTTTATTTGTTATAGCTTTTTGTTTTTCAGTGCAGCTTTTGTCACTGGAGGTGGTGGTGTCAGGTACTTCTATATGTGATTCTGGTACTGGGAGTTTCACTAATTTTGTTATTGGTCTTGTTAGTTGCCCTGTTTTAGTTTTTAACGTCACAACTCTGACCAGACTGTCTCTCCCCGGGTGAACTTCCTGTATTCTGCCAAGTGCCCATTTCGCAGGAGGGAGGCAGTCTTCTTTAATTAAGACAATATCCCCTATTGATAAATTATTTGTTTTGTTCAGCCATTTACTACGAACTTGAAGTTGTTGAAGGTATTCTGATGACCATCTGCTCCAAAACCCTTGTTTCATTTTGTCTAATAACTGCCACCTATGCCGAATGTTGATGTTTTGCTTTTCGATATTTTCCGTTGGTAAGAATGTTAAAGGTCGGCCAACTAAAAAATGTGCAGGTGTAAGGTAATCAATATCGTCCACGTCCTCCGTTAAAGGGCAAAGTGGTCTAGAATTCATACAAGCTTCGATTTGCGTAAGCAATGTTAGAAACTCTTCGTATGTCAACTTTTGCTCTCCTAGGACACGCTTTAGGTGATATTTCATAGACTTAACCGCAGCCTCCCAAAGTCCTCCCGCAGTCGGCCAGCTTGGGGCGTTGAAATGCCACTCTATCCCCAT
Source organism: Mythimna lalbum (assembly GCA_949319445.1). Taxonomy (NCBI): domain Eukaryota; kingdom Metazoa; phylum Arthropoda; class Insecta; order Lepidoptera; family Noctuidae; genus Mythimna; species Mythimna lalbum. The sequence goes on from OX439344.1 coordinate 37,186,747, forward strand.
CTCGGTATTCTTTCTCGATAAGGTGTCGTTGGTTACTGTTTGTGAGATGTGCAGTTGTTTTGCTAACTCCCTTTCGGCTCCAACAAAGTTTGTTCCGTTGTCGGAGTAAATATGTTTCGGACAGCCTCGTCGCCCAATCATGCGGTTGAGAGCCAGTATAAATGTTTGAGATGATAAATCTGATGCAAGTTCTAAATGCACCGCCTTTGTTGTCATGCATACGAAAACAACAACATAGCCTTTACTCGTTTTGACGCCTCGACCCTTGTTTAATTTGACATTAACGAACCCTGTGAAGTCCACTCCTGTGTGATAGAATGGTGGTGATTGTGTTATCCTCTCCCTGGGTAGGTCGGCCATTAATTGGTATTGTTTCGATGGTTTGAAGCGACAACATTTAACACAGTTCTGCAGGTATTTTTTAACAGTGTTGTTTCCTCCTGTTATCCAGTATTTCTGTCTCAATGTAGCCATAGTTAGTCTCGCTTCACCATGTAGTGTTGTAGCATGCGCACGGGCAATGAGAAGATACGCCAGTTTGCTGCTTTTTGGTATGATAGCTGGGTGTTTTGTTTCTTCAGGTAAGTTTGAATTTTGTAGTCTCCCTCCGACGCGTAATATGTTATTTTCATCTAGGTGAGGGTATAGTTTTTGGAGACTTCTGTTGTTGCTTACCCTTCCTTTAGTCTTTAGTTCTTTGATTTCTTGTTCGTAATATTCGTTTTGTACATGTTTTATTATTATGCTAGTAGCGCGTCGAATATCAGCGAGTGTTAAATTGCATTGTTTTGACGCGGGCGGGTCATTCATGTTTGGATGATTCATAGCTGCGTCTTCCCCGTGCCGATTGTTTTGCGACGTGTTTGTTATGAAACGTGACACCCAAGCTACGATGCGTATTATAGTTATAATACAGCTGTTCTGGTTAATGAGTTCTGTTACAAAGTTTATGTTTTTGTTTTCGGTAGTTTGTGACGTAACTACATGCACCTTTTTAATTTCTATTTCAGGCATTTTTATTATCGTGTCATATGTTTCAGAAATGTCTTCACTGTTAAGCCATTCGGGTCCATTAAACCACAGAGGAAAGTTGTGTAACTGAGACGGTAGTAGTCCACGTGACGCGCAGTCAGCCGGGTTTTGCTCCGATCTTACGTGCTTCCAACTCCTGGCGGGCACTACAGATATGATCTCTTGAACTCTGTGTCCGACGTAGGCTTTCCATCGCGAGACATCTCCCTTCAGCCAGCCAAGTACGATCATCGAGTCCGTCCAAGCTGTTACTTTAATGTTAGGCTTATCAAAGCAATGTTTTATTTTCTTTACCAGCTGAGCTAACAGCTGAGCACCGCATAACTCAAGTCTGGGAAGTGTTTGTTGTTTTTGTATTGGAGCGACCTTTGTTTTTGCCGCAACCAAAGCAATCTGTTGCTGTTCTCCCTCTGTAATCTTACTGTACACTACACACGAGAACGCCTTTTCCGATGCGTCGCAAAATGCGTGTAATTCCCAATCCTTATTTGTTTCTAATCCAAGCCATCGGTTAATTTTGAAAGGTTGCATATTTGTTAGTTCAGTTTTTAATGTTCTCCATTCCTTTTCTATTCCATCTGGAACAGTATCGTCCCATTCGATTTTGTACTTCCAGATCTGTTGGAATAGGATTTTTGCCTTGATTGTTACTGGGGACAGCAACCCCAATGGATCAAAAATTGTTGATATGTCACTTAAGATTTGCCGTTTGGACGAATTCTTGTTGGTTTCAATGTCGGTTTTGGTTTTTAATGTAGTTGAAAATATGAATTCATCTTGTTTCGGATCCCATGCCAAGCCTAACGTTTTGGACGCTGATGACTCTGTAAAGCTTAAACTGACTGGGCTAATCATATGTTCTGGCAGATCTTCTAGCAGTTGATGTTCGTTACTCGACCACTTCCTGAGATTGAACCCTCCTTCTTTCAATAACTGTATAAGTTGGTCTCTTGTATTTCGGGCCTCATCCATGGTATCCTTTCCGAATAACGCATCATCTACAAAAAATTGGTTGAGTAGGATGTCTTTAGCTTCCGGGTACTTGTCACCTTCGTCCCTTGCTAGCTGTTGAAGTGTTCGGAGTGCTAAGAATGGAGCGGCCTTGGTACCATAGGTAACTGTACACAGTTGATATTCTCTTAGCAGTTGCTGTGGACAATCCCTCCACACTATTTTCTGTAGGGGTTGATGTTCTGGATGTACCATTATAAATCGGTACATTTTCTCAATGTCTGATGTTAAGACATATTTGTATTGTCTCCATTTCAGCAAGATACTAAAGATATCTTTTTGTAGATTCGGTCCTGCCTCCATTAAGTCATTAAGACTGCGTTTTGTACTTGTTTTTGCCGATGCATTGAACACTACTCTGAGTTTCGTTGTGATAGCACTTGGTCGCACTACCCCATGGTGTGGAAGATAATATTCGATGTTTTCGCTCCCAGTGTTGGTTTCGACTTGCTCCATGTGACCCATTTCTTCATATTCTTCCATGAAATCTTTATAATTCTTTGCAAACGCGTGGTTTTTAACCATCCTTCGCTCTAGTTGTTGAAATTGAGCGATGGCCTGTGGTTTTGATGTTCCTAATTGTTCAATAAAATTGTCCTTGAGGGGGAGACGAACTTGGTATCTTCCATCAGGAAGTCGTGTTGTTGTCTCTTTGTACAGCTGTTCGCACTTGTTGTCTGGGTCCACATCTTCTTTGTCTTCTTGCAGAGTCTCCTGTTCCCAGAATTGGGCAAGATCCTGAATGTTGTTGACAATTACATGGCAATTGAATGTTTTGTAATTACCACATACTATCCAGCCTAAATGTGTTTGTTGTGCTATGATCGATGACGTGTTTGTTTTTATTAACCCCTCTAACAATATTTCGGAATATACATCGGCTCCCAATAATAAATCTATATCCTGAGATATGTTAAAATCTGGGTCCGCGAGTTGTAAATGTTGTAAGTGTTCAAAACTATCTTTATTTATCGTCTTACTTGGTAGTTTGTTTGTTATTTTCTTCATAATAAGTGCATTAATGTTAATGTTGAAATTGCTGTATAATGCTTGGCATGAGAGATGGAGCACTCCTTTACAGTTGGTGGTGGCTGAAGTACCAACACCTGACACCACCGCGCTCATCCTCTCTCGTTTTAACTGCAATTTTTGTGCAGCATTTTCTGTAATGAGGCTGACCTGAGAGCCTTGGTCCAGTAAAGCGCGTAAAATGACCATAGTTCCGTCATTGGCTATTGCTTTGACCTGGGCAGTGGCTAGTAGTACCTCATTTGAGTTGTCATGCGCTAAATGCGTGTTTACTTGTTGACCTACATTAGCTCTGTTGGTTCTCGATTTCGCAACTCCAATCGCATCATGCAAAATGCTGCTATGCGGCTCATCGCAGTGCTTGCACTTTTTTTCCGACGTGCATTTTTCGCCGTTATGACTAAACAGGCAATTTAGACATACATGTAGCTTGTTAGCGGTTTTTAACCTTTCGTCTGGTGACATACTTAAAAATTCTCTGCAATTATAGAGACCGTGTTGCTTATTACATTTAGGACAAGTTACAATAGAATTATGAGATGTTTGCTTATTATGGAATGTTCTCGGCGTGTTCTTAGCTCCACCTGGACTGGTCTGTCGCTGCGCAGGCTTGCTGTATGTTGCATTATGTACTGTTTTCGGCTGAGTGTTTTGCTGTTGACTGTTAAAGTTCCGCGGGCGGTTCGGGTTTGTACCCGATTCCATTGACATGAACTTGGTTTCGATGAATTTCAGGAACTCGTTTAATGATGGCATTTCCTTTGGATTTTCCATGGCCTCTTTGAAGGACTGGCGTGTGTCTGCGTCTAGCTTTTGCATTAGAATGTGAACCACTAATGGATCCCAACTGGAAGTATCGTATTTCAGATTCTTAATAGCCTGGAGGCACTCAATGGTCGTATCATGCATTCTTTTCAGTAGTGATGCCGTTGGGGTTTGGATGCTAGGTAGACTCAGTAACATGTTTGCTTGGTAGGTAAATAATAGTCTCTTATTGTCGTACCTCTGTTGAAGTATCCGCCAACTGGCTTCGTAGTTGTCAGCACTAATGTTCATGTGCTGTATCAATCGCTCGGGCTCTCCCTTTAACTTCGCCTTTAAATGTTGCATTTTTTGAGCATTAGAGATAAAAGTGTTACGATGCACGATTTCCACGAACAAGTCCTTAAATGTTGTCCACTGGGCATAGCTCCCACTGAAAATCGGAAGTTCAATTTGGGGCGTGGATTTTTCTTGGTGTTTGTTATCCCAAATTTTCTTATTGATTTGTTCCTTGCTGAATTCATACAGCCTTTCTAGTCTGTTATAATCACTTTCAAATGCTTGTGTGTTTACTAACATGTTGTCCAGCTTCCAATAAGTGGTATCGACTTTTTCCCAACGTTGCGTAACTGTTCTCAATTTATCTTCAAGTTGCCACTTTTCTTTTAAATTTTCAATATCCATGTTACGCACTGTTCTCTCAAAAGCCTTGATGTTCGACCGCTGCTCATTTATCATATCCTTAGTTCGTTGGTCCACGACTAACTCTTCATTTGTCGTGTTCTTCACTTCATCCGCGACCTCATTTCTTCCCAGTTGTTCTTCAACATCCTCTTGAGCACCTGACCTTTCTTCTTGTTTTTGTAACTGACTAAACGAAGTAAATTTATCGTCTTCGATTTTCTCCAATAATCTTTGTTTCGACTTATTTATCATACACTTCGTCTCTTCGTATATTTGTTCTAAACGTTCGTAAATGCGATTTTCATAGTACGGTCCAGACTTCTTGCCTTCAAATAAGGCTAGTTGGATGTCGTTTTTTCTAAATTCACTCCAATACTCCTCCAGCTTTTGAAGTCTGTCATCATGATACTCAAGAGTGGTTTTACGTGTAGGACTATCTTTCTTAAAGTTTTCATTTATACGTTTGATAGCTTCAAGATTGGCAGATTGAGAGTTAAGTAAAGCGTCGTAAGAAGACATTGTTGTTTATCGGTACACAAATCCAAAATTTCAGAAAAGTAGGTAAGTAATAATATGGAACGTGCTCACCGGATTCGCTGCTTACGCCTGCTGCTTATACTTCACCTCGTTCCGTGTACTCTCACTAATTATCACTGTTCACACTGTTTTTTAATGTTCTGTTGAATGTTCTGTTTGATTTTCGAGTGTAATGTTCAAATGTTCCCGCGAGTGAAAACGTACCACGGCACTGGTTTTACACTTAACGGCTCGAAGGACCAAAATGTAAGGGCATGAACCCTTACAGTTAATGTTTGAATGTTAATAAAATAAATGTTAATGTTCAAAAAGGTATTTTAATACGAAAATGCACTAAAATAATATAATAGAAAAATAATAAAAAATGTTATAAAAATGTTAAAATGTTGAATGTTGCGCGAGCTCGATATTGTACCGAAGACTGACGTACTTGAGTACGTGACTATACTACATTTTATAAATTAACAAAATTCGCAATATTCTAACTAGGCCAAAGTACAATGTTGCGGTTGCTTAACCGTACAGGTAGATAGGTATTAATTTCTTAGTTTGACACCGGTAAAAACAGAGCTAAGATCTCTTGATTTTCTAGTACACAGTTTCTGGATCGAAAGTTTAGGGGGCACGGTAGTGCAGTCCAAGGCGAGCAAAAAAGTGGCACGGCATAACATTCTGTGACTGTTGTTGGTCTAGTAGTTAATGACTAGCCTGTTGGTCTAGTAATTAGTGGCCCTAACTGCTGTGCCGCAGATCGTGGGTTCGATTCCCACCCAGGACAAATGTTTGTGTGATGAGCATGATCATTTATTCTGTTTCTGGGTGTAATTTATCTATAATATGTATGTATTTAGAAATATATGTTTATCAGTTGTCTAGTACTCATATCACAAGCTCTGCTTAGCTTGTCTTGTCTTTGTAATCCAATATAAATATATAGGATTACAAAGATACATTTGCAGTGAATGTGTCACTGTACCTGTATATTTAAAATATACAAATAAGAAATGAGATGCCATCAGAAACATAATTTTGTAAAAAAAAAAAAACAAGGCTTGTAACTCAGTTCTTCTACAGTAAAAAGTTGTGAGATCCATCTAATAAATAGCAATTTATTCAGTCCGTACTTAAGGGATTTTGATGACCTAGATTGACTTGGCAATCGGACTAAACAATCTAATACTTGACGAACGCATGAGGCCTGCCATTCCTCCTCGCTCCAGATCATGGCCTGTACCAGGGCCTGATACGAGATGCCGTTGCCGTTGATGACCCCCACTAGAAAGCAGCGGTGCTCTGCCGAAGCAGGGCTCACCTCTACCGTAACCTCCACTGTGTCCTCCGGGCGGTCTACACAATGGTGACACGCTGGTTTTTTTTCGCACATGTCCGGTGAGGACCTGCTTTATGCGGAAGGTGACGACGCCGTGACGTCTTTACGTGTAAGTAAATATGGTATCAATGGTATGATTACAAAATCTCTAATTTTTACAAGATATAAAACAACTGAATCTATAATTTTATTTGAAGTAACGATTAATATAATTTTCATATAACTAATTTTAAATAACCGGACATTTATTAAAAAATCTTTAGATTATACAAATGAACCCAAAGGTATCGATATGTAAACCAAATTATATTAACAGTTAGTATATCTCACGTTTGATAAATCTTGTGAAACATATTCAAAAGAAATAAAAATATTGAAATGAAAAAATACCAAAAAACTTTACCTTTATGATGACGCACCCCCCAAAGTTTAATCCCCCTATGGGTACGAGTAACACCTTATGAAAGGATTTAAAAATAGGTGTACAAAAGGCAAGGCAGTCACGTTCCTAGTAAATAAACACAAATAAACTTTCCTTTTCTCTTTTGTGGAATATTTCCCATTTTAAGAAAATTCACAATTAGAAATTAACGCGAGATTTGTTAAGAACCACAGCAGGTTATTTTTTTACCGATTTTATACACAGTCAATAGGGCACTGTTAGACAGTTGAAAATGAACCATTGAATCACAAACTAAAATATCAAACCAATGCGAGCATAATTAAAAACCATCCAGATATCAAATTAAAATGACTGGTAAATTTTTCGTTACAACATCGTTTCTGCATCCCAAATTGATTTGTCACAGCTGTTATGTTAACAGATGAGCTAATTGAACGACTGTTTGAACAGGCTTTCAGAAACCGGGTACTTAGATGTCAATTCTATCAATACGACTTGCGGTTAATTTTAGTCGTGTCGTTAAAAACTCTGTTTATAATTTTTTACACATTGTTTTTTATTTACAGTTATGCTGCAGCATTTAATCAAATTAAATGCTGCAGGTTCAATCCATACCTGCAACATTTAATTTGATTATTATTATCTTTAATTACCTAGTTGATTAACTATAAGTACGACTCGAAGTTACATTTAAATAGGTTAGTCCCCGAAAAGTAGACTACGTTAACACATTTATAGATGTGTATTTGCATACATTATAATATGATTATAATAGAAATCCTACATAACTGTGTAGAAAATAATAATTCGATACAAGAATAACAGAATAGAAACAAACAAAATAAAAGAGAAACTAAGACGAAAGATCAATGACAAAGGTAGAGAAATTAAAAAAATAATTAATTAAAAATATAAATAAATATTTGAATCGGTTTCTTCTGCAAGGAAATGTTACCTAATTTTATGTATCAGTATCTTCTCTCGCTTTGAGTGGAGATAGGAGTGCCAGACTTTTACAGACTAACTAACGGTGGTTCCAATTTATGGGTTTTTACGGCCTGCTGCGGTGCCGAAGCGTATACGTTTCAATCGCGCGGCTATGACGGTAGTTAAAAAAAAAGAAAACTATGCCAAATTTTGTAAAATTTGTTTCTCAAAACCATTTTAAAGTTACATATAAAAAGTTATAAGGATTTGAATGTGGCCGCGCCATTGTCCAGGATCCATGGTCCATCGTTGTACTTGATTCATCATTAAGCTAGTTTACGTGAGTAGCTTCATTTGGATAAGGCGCCCAACAATTTCTCGATGGTGTTAACTCGGTTTTTATTTTTGTTAAATCTCAAGATTATTTATCTAAATTATTCGAAAAAGAATTTTGTCCTAGAAAATATATGGTTTGATCAAAGAGTCCTTCCAACACTTTTTTTTTTATAATTTAGATAATTATTTTGAGATTTAACAAAAAAAATCCAGTTTGTAATAAATTTTTGAGATTCATCAAATCGAAATATTCTATACTTGCTACCTCTGTTAGCTACCACAATCAAGAGTTTCGTATAAGAAATTGTTGGGCGTCTTATCAAAATGAAGCTACTCATGGAAGCTTGATAGTAGCAAAAATGGATCAAAAATGCAAATCGAAATATTCTATACTTGCAACCTCTGTTAGCGACCACAATCAAGAGTTTCGTATAAGAAATTGTTGGGCGTCTTATCAAAATGAAGCTACTCACGGAAGCTTGATAGTAGCAAAAATGGAGCAATCTTTACCCTCCAGTTCAGGATCCATAGATGTTTCCATAAGGAAATCACCAGAATTACCTAAATGTTAACGAAGACATTGCTACTACTAAAAGACGGTGCAGTACCGTAAATAGGGCGGTGCCAGCGGTGCCCAGGCACAGGGCGCAGTCCCCGAAGGGGCGCAAAAATTATATACCTAGTCCTTTTTGTTTGTATTGTACTTTTTCTAGGGGCGCAGTTATTGCAGCTCGCACCGGGCGCATAAAAGGCTGGTTACGGTACTGAGACGGTGGCGTGGTTTTGGTTTCTCTTTAATGATTTTCAATCAGAGCACTATTCACATTGCATTATGTGAACGCACCTTAGATTTAGTGTTGCATGTTAATATTTAATTCAAAATTGTTAAGTGGCAACACGAGGCAATGTTTTGAAGGGTCAGAGAGCGAGAGACACTAAGGGTAGCGCCCTCAGCGTCTACCGCTCTCTGGCCCTTCAGCCGTCGCGGAACACGGACCAGATCAGACTAATAAAAAATTATATCTAACTAATTAGTTATCATATTTTTATTAGCCTTACTATTTTTCCAAGCTACATTTAGTTACACCGGCTAACTGCGACTATTTGGCTATTTGTGAATGCCAATGTTTATAAAGACCATATTGTTAAACTCGTGGACTAAACCATCTTAGTTTTAAGACTAGTGTCATTATTATCACAAAGGTACAAGTTCGTAACGCCATAAAACTTGTTTCTGTTTAGGAAAAAACCCTTTTATTTATTTATTACATCTTGGAGGACTGACAGCTTAAACAAGCAAAATATAAAAACTAACATAGACGATAGCAAGCCAATTACAAGTCAGAATTACAGTTAAGAAGTGACCATAGCACCCTTTGCACAATGATTGATGAACCTTGTTAAAATTTAACAGTTACATAAACAAAGTCAATTGCAAGTGTAAAACAAGTAGTAACTACAAACCTTTCAGAAAATGAGTAACAGTAGAATTAATAATACATTGCAGAAAATTAGGGAAACAAAAGGCTACTTAAGTTGAAGCCAAAGGTACAAAGGAAGATTATGACGGAAAAATTTACTCGAAAAATTTACTTTTAGAATTGAAAAGGCGAAACTATACTCCGTAATAAAATTATCCTGTAACTACGGGAGTTAATGTAGTCGTCTCACATCTCTCTCAAGTCCACCAAATAGGTATGTTGTAGACAGCCAGCACCCACTCAAAAGAGCTGTAACCCTCCGCGGCACAGATAACAAACAAAATGCAAGCTATCAAAGACAAAACAGTTACACAAGCCTAACATAAAGTCATTCTAGGAACCCAGTCGCCCGTGTTTGGACAGGGGCAATATAAAATATACAAGGGCCCTCCGTGGACTGCAAACAAATAGAGTACGCATGCCTGACGTAGATCTAATCCTTGCTAGACGCGCCAAGCCCTTCAATACGACAATTTGATGTAACGTAAATGTAAAAAATCGCGATTTATTAATCGCGAGTAAAAAAAAATAACAATCGGACCAGTACTTTCAGAGATTATTTCCTACAGACAAAAAAAAAACATAAAAAACATACTTTACCACTAATATATCAGTGTAGATCTATGAGTTAACTTTTTAATCTTTTGATATAAAAGACAAAAACAATAAGTCAGGGATACCAATTTTGTAAAGGGTAGCTGCGATTGACATATCCTTCATCGCAATCAGCTCAGTCGGGTGGGCACTACACTGGAAAAAACGAACATACTAAAAACCAATACCATACAAGAAGCTTTGTCCTTGTTATATATATAAGTATTTATATGTTTACAACCCTAGTCCGTGCGTCAGTCACTGCGGGGTGCCGACTGAAAATCAGCGCTAGGCGTCTAACGCCCAGCAAATACTGAGGTGGTAACCCCTTTTGATGCAGGCAGGCTCGGCGCACTTTGTCTTTTTGTTATTTTTTTTATGTATACAACTGTTGTGCCCTGTTCCGAATAAAAGTATTTCTATTCTAAATTTATTAATTAAATGTTATTCTATTCTGTTGTTCGATAAACTTTTTACCTCTAGATCCAGATTTTGACCACAGTTTTCCAGCGACATGCCTTTGAAAGTTATGGTTTAGGTACAACATATATGTACTTACTGCAGTTTTGAAAAGGTTCTTTCGAATTCGGTCTTAAATGGTAAAAAATAAAGAGTTTTTTGTCACAGTAGTGCGATGGACACAGCTAATCGACCATTGAATCGGCTATACTTTTAGATATATTTCTAATTTCAACTATATATTTCAATTATATTTTTTAATTTATTTTATATTTTTATTTTTTAAGTCAGTGCAAAAAAGGGTCTTCCATGATATTGAAGAGTTAAACTTGTAAATTGTTTTCAACCGACTTTTAAAAAAGGAGGAAGTTCTCAGTTCGGATGTTTGTACTTTTTTAAATGTTTGTTCGCGCATAACTTCGTCGCTTGCCAACCGATTTGAAAAATTATTTTTTTGTCAGAAAGGGTATAAGTCCCAAATGGTCCCATAGTCACCAAGTTGGGATCTGATGATGGAATCTTGGCGAAATCGCTCCTAAAATTTAATTCAATTCTTTAGGATAGTCGGTTATTTTTTTTATAAAAAGTTTTTTTTTAGTCTAAATATTGAGTCAAGAAACCGATTAATAGCGGGTAAAGAAAGTTTGAAAGTAATACTTCATCAGAGTTTTTTTTTTATTCAGTATAAAATGTATATTATCGTGGTGTAATTTAATTCAGCTCTCTTCCTTTTTTACATCTATGGTCGCTGTGGAAAAATTCATGGTGTAAGTATATAGTACAAATATTATAATAGTTTTGGCTCTGTTCAAATAGTTAATAATAGAATTGTGTGAAGGGTTGGTCGGACCACCGGCCGCGAAGGTTGTTTGTGCAACTACCTACACGCTCACACTTGGGTGAGGAAACATTCAAGAACGTATTTTATTATAAAACATTTTAATGTTTTTTGGATATTGTATAGATCCCAATGTTTCACTAAACCGTATCCGACTATGTCAATTTATATACTTATGAGAATAATTTACGTTAACAGCGTGCTGGCCGTACTAGCGGAGAGGCTTGATTGTTGCATTGTAATGCACTGTTCTATGCGACGTGGACAGGCTTGCGATGTAGCCGACTGACTGAATTGATTATTATTTCAATTTAATTGGATTGAATGTACATATTATGATTTTAATTATTTATTCGTATACTAATTTTAATTATGACTTCTGTTTGTATTATTTTTTCTATGATTCTGTGGTACTTGAAATAAATTATTATTATTAAACACTGGATGGAACCTAAAATAATGATAGCTTTAATTAATGTATTTTTATCGCTCTGCTTGCAACAGCCCAATAATAACTACCTAGGCATTTTTGCGCTAGTGTTTGAGAAATAGGACATAAGCCTTGCACCAGACTACACATATAATATTTGTGCATAAACTAAATAAAATTGTGCTTACACCATTGATTTTAAAAACGGAGAACAATATAGAAACGAATAAAACAAAAGACAATCCAAAATTTGGACAGATTAAAATTAACCAGTGGCTATTAATAGATGAGTTAAGGGACCTTGATGATCTAGATTAACTGGTCAATCGTAAGTATATCACCAGCAATACGTATTCTATAAAATTAGTTTGTTTAGACCGATTACCAAGTCAAACTAAGGCCATCAAGGTCCCTTAAGTACTGACTGAATAAATAAACCGACTTGGTATCACATAGACCTCACAACTTTTTACGGTAGAAGAACTGAGTTGCGAACCTTGGTTTTTTTACAAGTTATAATAATAATAATAATAAATAATAACCCCATCGTCGTATCTCCACGTTGACGTCGTGGTGGGGCTTGTGTGCTCCAAAATACCCTAGGTCTGTATCGGTAGAATTTTCTTTGCCGTAACATGCCTAGGGTGAGGGGCCAGACTAAGAGAGATACAATCCGTAGGGCAGTTTTGTGGCGAACTGTTGGGTATTAGCGACCCCACGGACCCGATCTCCCGGGAGAATTCTTCTTCATCTCCGGCTTGCCTTCATTGGCCGGCCGTAGTGAACACTGATGAGGAACAGAGCTCCCACCTCTCTCTTGCCTTTATTGGCTGGCTTGAGTGGAGATTCGCAAGAGCTCGTGCTCGGGAGAAGGATGTATAATCCAGTAAGGTGCTGGTAGGGATCTTGACCGTACTTCCGGGATTGTCCTGATAGCCGTGGTATGCCTCTCCACTCCTCAAGCACCTCAGGATATGTGGGCAACATATCTTGTTGCTACGTCACTTCGTGCTAGCGGCCGTTTCTGGGGGCCCATTTATTGAGTGTGCAAGTCACCCCCTGCCTTTTATCGATGGATCTTAATAACATTGTTCAGGCAGGGGCCATAGTCTTAACATAGTTCCATGATATCAGTCCACCTAAGACTCCAAAAATCATAGCCTTATTATTTTGTTTTCCATATTGTATCGCAATAGTTTTTCAAACCGGGGGTTGTCCTTGGATGCACTAGCATAGCGCATACAGGGATAATCGCCGGTTGGTACCACAATCCATCATTAAAAGCATCTAAAAGGGCCTCTGCGAGTTGGTTTCGGCTCCTCGTATGCCTTCCAAAGGTCCAGGACCTTAGGGTCCTGAGATAAATAAATATATAAAAATAATAATAATAACGTTTATTTCGGACAATGTCCATATTTAATTAGTAGTACAAATTGCTTAAAAACTATGTGAGTATCATCAAATAATATAAAATAAATTATGTTGCTTCGTATGCAGGCTCAGTTACACAATGCAAACTATCCAACTAGAACCCGCATGAAAGCTTGCATTATCACCGAGTCGACTTTGTCAGCAACTACCTTCAGGATGCTGTTAGTGCTGCCCCGCACCCTGTGCAGCAAGGAAGCGAACAGTTCGTACTTAGAATTTTCTAACAAAAACGGTTTGATTTTGACAAAGCTATTCAAATAATACGCGTCTTCACAAAGCCGACAATTACGGCTGGGTGAGTGCCGAACCAAACGAGCTCCCTCGCGCGCGTCGTGTGCTATGCGTTCCAAATGAGAATAGGATCGATTGCGATGTTTTGACGTGACGTCGTACTGTCAAATCAAAGAAATTTTGTCAAAATTGAAGAACTCGTAGATGACTAAAATTAAAGAACTGGATTCTAATTAAACTTTTTTCGTTCAAAGTTCGTAAATAAATTAAATTTTTCGTAAATTAATTAAAGTTTAAAATTTTCTTTCCTTGATTTGACAGTAAATCGTGACGTCACAACATGGCCGTCGATCCTGTTCACATTTGGAACGTATTGTACTTCGCATCTGTACCACTTCTATGTAGAACTTGGTCACGATTAGCAATAACGAGAATTCGCAACGAAATCGCTGTCTTCCTCATCTTATTCATTGTACTATACTGGTACAAACGGAGTCTACATATCAGAGGTTACGACAGATTTTGTTTTGTGTAGCCCGGTCAAACAAATGATAGTTTAAAAGAAATAAAAGTCAAATCTTGACATTTGTATTTTACTTTTATAATTTAAAAATTCTAATAGCCAAAACCGACACTACCTGAAACTAGTGGATAATCCGAAATAATTTCACAACAATAACCGTATTGAAAACCGGTGTAATATTACCTAAGTATAAAGTACGTAACTAGATCCGGAAACACACGTTCGGAAAATTAACTCCCTCTAAATATCTAGCTTTGACGTGAACTCCGGAGTCGACTTAATGTGGTCTGGTCTGTATACCTCCTTTGGCTGACCGGTTCGTCCGGCAAATATTATCGGTAATTGGATGTCATTTCTACCTGTGTTGTATTTTGCATTGACATGACAGAGATTCGTCGAATTAGTCATTATACAATGAATGGGCACTGAAATTCTCACCACCGTAAATCCTGTGGTACATGACACATCATTTTAGTTAATGCAATTCCACGTAAAGGCCCTTACTAACGTTAGACATAAAACAGTTACTTTCTGAAGCCAACGTCTCGTTAACGTCTAGTTCAATAGATTAAAAAAATTAATATATATTTTGTATAATAAATATGACTTTTTCATTAACAAGAAAACACTTTATTTTTTTTTCTTATTTTCTCTACTCCTCCTTACTCCTTTTATTTTGTCGACGGGGATAATCATCTTATGACAAAACCCGCTCTTGGGTGGAGCGGGAGATAGTGTCAGACTCTTACTGAATAAAAACCCCGCGCCGTTACTTCTAGCCTTTATACCGGGGCTCTAGTTTCCTTTCGGATAACCCCGACCCCGGTAGGTTTCGACCCAGCTGGGCCCCTCCTGTTGCTGAAAACTCCTTGAGGCGCGCGGGAACAGTGCGCGCCGTCGACGTCTTGGCTCGGTCCGGACAGTTACCGGACGATCGGACAGCGAGCTACCCATGGCTCGCTGTCTACGAGCCCGACTCCTCCTTACTACTGGTGTAGTTTATTAAAAAAAAAAAAATTGTTTGTTCGTTGTTGCAAATATTATAATATAATGTAATGCACTAGCATTACCTATTTCAGGTAAGGGGGTCCTTATATACCCCAATTAGAAAATTAAGTTACAGTCATAATTCCCAGTTCTTTTGAAGAATTTTGCTATCTATGTTTATAGTATAGAATATGTGGCATTTTATGTAGGCAAATTATGTGGAAACCGACGTACTACGTTCGTAGGGCTGAGAGCATCATGGTATCTACGCACGCACAAATACACTAGTTACGCAATCAAGATTTATCAAAGTAGGTAATTTTTTCTATTGAATTTTGATTCCCTGGACAGTGTCAAAATACCTATACGTTTTTTGTGACATATAAGTACCCGTATCTTTTTTTTCGTTAACTCAGAAGCTTCAAGGGGCCGCAGATTTCAGAAAGTATATGGTTTTAATTTAGACTCGATACCTCTATGCGGTCCTGAGATAAAGAGTATATACAGACAGACAGACGGACAACAAAGTGATCCTGTAAGGGTTCCGTCTATTCCTTTCGAGGTACGGAACCCTAAAAAGTTTTAAATGTGCCAATTCGGACACTGTGTCCGAACATAGTGTGTCCGTTATCGTCAGTCAGCCAAAATTAACCAATATTTTGAAAAGAAAATTATGATTGCTTATTTTTAAAGGTTAGCACTGCTTTGTGTGAGCATAAGTCGTGCATCTTAGCACTCAGGCAAGGAGGCTGTATGGTTTACTGTACCCGCACACGGATCTCAAAAAAACGCCGCCACAAAAAAACGCTAGAAGCGGCCACACAAAAAGCTAGAAGCCGCCGCAAAAAACCGCTGAAGCACGCGACACCTTGTGGCCGGAAAAGTTTGAAGCGGCTTCAAGCTTCTTTTTTGTGGTGACACCGCTGCACACGAGCCACAAAAAACGCCTCCTCAAAAAAAAGCTTGAAGCGGCGTTTTTTGAGGCCCATGTGCCACACTTACTGTTCCTCTCGTACTTTCGACCAACTAAGAGCCAATTTGGTTCCGAAGTACCTACTCACTAACTAATTGAATTAGTGTGCATTTATAGACTAGTTCAACGTTTGCCTCACCCCAGGACGGCTAGGCACCGCGGGGAAAATTACCACTAACTCCCCTCCACTTCAAAGACATATACTTTTGAAGAAACTGCACAATTTTTGTCTGTAAAAGGATTATA
Organism: Mythimna lalbum; assembly: GCA_949319445.1. NCBI lineage: Eukaryota > Metazoa > Arthropoda > Insecta > Lepidoptera > Noctuidae > Mythimna > Mythimna lalbum. The sequence continues at coordinate 37,202,991 of OX439344.1, forward strand.
TTCTTATTAAAGACACGTTTATATGTATTGAACTATCAATGCGGTGCAGACACTACCATATGAGATCGTGCACGATTTTATGTGTTTGTTTTTTTTATTATTGATTGGCTTGCGTTTGACCACCATCTCACCTGATGGTAAGCAACGATGTGGTCGACGATGCAACACGCTTGCCTAGAAGTAACCTATTCACTCTTGACTTAAAGACCCCTAAGTTGTAGCTATCAGGAAACACAGACTCCGGCAGGGAATTCCACTCCTTGGCTGTACGCACAATAAATGTGTTCTAAAATTATTGTTATTGTTCTGTGTAAATTATTTACTTACAGAAAATATTTTGAATACAAATGATCGGTACCTAGCAATTAAGTTTGAGACCTTTATTATAACCGAAGAAACCGGAATGTCCTAGAACCAAAAATTCGAAAGACGCGTGGTGGATTACGGCCCATTCCCTCTCCTAGAGAGGCCTGAGTCTCAGCAGTGGGAACATTAAAAAGGCTGATGATGATGATTATAAATATGAGTTTTATGCATAAATATTAACTTTGTACCCAATAATCGATGTAGCCATCGTATAACATTACGATTGCTATATCGATTATTGATTACAAAAGAAATATTTATGCAATCGATTTAATTAATTACACGAAAAAGTCAGAAATCGACCAAAATAGCAGCAAAAAAGCACGTGTGATGTTTAGCCTCACATATCTACTACAATAACGCTAGTACCTGAAACTAAGAGAGAAAAAAATTACAATACCACGAGGACTGAGTAGGAGCATCATCGTCATCAATTCAGCCGATACACGTCCACTGTTGGACATAGGCCTCCCCCAAGCGTCGCCACAACGAACGTTCCTGTGCGTCTCGCATCCATCGGTTTCTGCAACCTTCACCAGGTCATCAGACCATCTTGTTGGAAGCCTTCCAACGTAAGAGCATACTCTCAACCTATTTGTTAAGCAGACACACCAGACAGGTAAGTGATCAAGGAGTTGACAGCAATAGCAGGGGCCCAGCTGGGTCGAAGCCTACTGGAACCAGGATTATTCGAAAGGGAGCTCGAGCCCCGGTATGAAGGCTAGACGGAACGGGGTGGGTTTTTAGTCAATAAGAATTTGACACTATCTCCCGCTCCGCGCAAGAGCGGGGCTGGTCATTGGATGATTTTTGCCCACCATAAAAAAAGACAGGTAAGTGAAATAATACATAATTTTATTTTTGTGTCGGTATGAACATAAAAAGGAAGCCTAAAATTCACTTCAAAAAAGCTTTTAATAAGTTTTTGAAAAGAGTGTAAAATATTAGCTATCCACTTGAATTCAATTTCATAAACGATCCATCACTTTGGAGCCACGTCACATAAGGTACGGTTGGTTACCCGAAATAATTTCAGAAAACTATCAACGTAATTTAATTTATCGCGGTCAACAATCACGAGCAGGCTCATCACGCATCCACAGCACACGTTCATTACCCATCCATTATGATTACAATTTCACTTATAACCGACATCCATAAACATCCAGTACTAAATCAAACAGGGTGTAAAAGAGTCTTGGTATTTTTCATTATTTTACATCAGTCGTAAACTGTATGTGACGACAATCCCTGGCACGCGAGGTACCCGAACATCAATTAAATTGTACCACATAAAATGTTCTAAATCATAATCTCGACTACGGCCGTCAGGCAAACACGTTATTAATTAAGTTATAAAAAAGTCATGGCTGTATTAGCATATTTATGGATCTATAAAGTCGGGGGCGGGTCGCTACTGGTAGTCGGCGCCATCTACCGGGATTGGTCGGGACTTGCTTGTGTCGATGTCAGTATAAGCTTCGCTTTGGGTACACCACAAACTCGGCGGTTAGTCCCCTCTTTGAGGAGTGGTTAGAGAGGCGCTACGGCGTTCTCACTTTCCGCCAGACGTAGCTCCTCACTGGACCCGGTTCGTTCGGGAAATTCGGATCCAGCAGAAAGATCCGCTCGGGTTAACCATTATGCGAATCTTCTGAAGAACACGGTGGAGGTCTTGCTCCGCACGGGATCGGTGGCGATGACTGCTCACGTCTGGCTTTGGTTTAGGTTGAACCACAGCCAGACTCCATAGGGCAAGAGAGAATAGGAACAGCCACCTCTTTCTGCGGAGCAATAATGCAAGCGAAGGGGACGGCGGAAAGCGTGTGGAGGAGACAAACCTCACACCTCTGACCCGCAGGAGACGTCCTGGATGTCGGGATTCGTAGAGAGACTCCCGACTACCATAGGCGCGAACTTACGCTTAGCTAGGTCAGGGTCGACTATATACTTCAACTAGATGTCAGCATAATTGACGGTGCATGCTAAGGCCGTTTCCTGCCAAAACGATAGGATTGTTCGGAACAGATACCGCGGCCCTGCTATGTAAAGGTCAACTGATGATGATGATACACTGGAACACGTCGAACACATAAGGATTTAGTCAGTAGATAAAGTCTTGTTAGGTTTTACTATGTAGTAAAGCTGTAGATGTACCCTTTCTTGTTGAGTCGACGACCGTTGAGTTCGAACGTACAATTTGTCTCTTACATTATTGTAGTGACAAGAAATATGTAACCATGTTCCATGAGGTTGCTTGCACATTTTTCTCCATAGAGATCTACCGCCTTGGATCGTGCAATTAGTGTCGTTTTTATAACTACTGACTTCTTGACAGTTCAAAAGTTTCTGTAAATGGTTAATTTGAAATAATAACTTTGATTGATTGACTATAGGCTGTCTAAAAAATCAACCAACTTAGGAATATTGTATAATATTTAATCATTTAAAAAATTATTATTAAAATTTCTATTAGTAAACAATGATCTCTTAATCAACCTTGATTGTTGAACCAGCGTTGACTACATCTGATTTCATTTTACCCTAATAATTACCCAAGTCGTTTGACTTTAAATATATTATTTTACACTGAAATGTGCGATTTTAGTCTCGCTCCACGCCAAGCGGAAAAATATATTTGATGCCGTGTCAGCTAACCATTCTATCCTCACCTCCTCTATTTGAGAAATTTTGTTATTTGCAGTTTTCGGTTACACAAAAGTAAACTGCCAAGAGCAATATTGACCGACTTGATCTTTAATCTCTAGATCCTTAAAAATTATTTGTAAAACAGGTGTGTCTATCTATGCTAATAGAGTATAATATTGCTGACAGCTTCCACAGAGCGAGTCAATACCTGACAGATTACCAACTTAAGAAAACTTTGCTGTTTTGGTTAAACAATTTTTTTCACACAACGCCGTCAGTTTCACAAACTCTGCTTAGCTTGGGACTACCCAAGCTAAGTAGAGTTTGTGTTATGGGTACTAGACAACTGATAAACATACTTATATATTTCTAAATACATAAATATTATAGATAAATTACACCCAGACACAGAACAAATGATTATGCTCATCACACAAACATTTGTCCTGGGTGGGAATCGAAACCACGACCTCCGGCATAGCAGTCAGGGTCAAAAACACGAAATTACACAAAGTTGATTCGTAACGGCGCGGCGAGAATTTTTAATCCCTTAGTTATATTCCAAATATCATAGAACACATGAACTAAAAACATGGTGAACAAGCCGACCCTAATATTTGTCCAAAGTGTTTAAATAGCTATCTAATTACACTCGTGCAACATTTAGAATTATTTCCTAGAATGAACCACAAGCGGACACTGCTGGGTAACTTAGCGTCAAATTAAAATTAGTTATAATTATTTTGGAGGTTTTTCGTGCGCTTTCATTTCTATATGTTCTATTACTAAACATGCAAATTACCGAAACTTTGCGGGCAGTATTATAAACTCATAAATGAGGAGTTTTAATTGGACCCGGTACCTAATATATGGTATGACGTAGTAAGTAGTATAAAAGACGTTGCATTAGGATGGACCGTTCTTATTTTCGGGGAAGTAGTTTATTTATAAAACTTGTAGCGACATCTATGAAGCCACATAAGAACTATGAAGAAAATACGAAATCCTGCATCGTGCAATCAAAGTTCTCCGCGCGATTTGAACATATACGACAGCCCGAGATCAACTATCGGGCAGTCCCCCACCAGACTATAACACCGGTCTGGTCGGAGGATCCTCCCTTTTCAAAGAAGGTTTGCTGGACTTTACTCTCAGTTCCGCATACCTCTAAAAACTTACACAAAACCAGTGATTATAACTAAACAAACTCTAGCCAGTCAGCAGAAGTGGTATCCAAAGTGAAAAAATCAAGGACCAATAAAAATCGATTATAGAAATTACTCCAAGTTTCAAAACAATGAAGGGAAATTAAAATAAAATTGTTGACAGATAAAGAGAGAAATGAGAAAAGGTAAATGAGCGCAGACATGCTTGAGAAGGGAAAATTCACTGCTAATGGTGTGACGGTGGAAGATAAACGTGTAGCTCTAACCCAAGAAAGATGGAACAAAGGTCCAGGATGAGATGGGGTAGGACGACGATGAGACCTTTCTTTTCAAGAAAAAAAATCCGTCCTAAAAATACCTCTTGTATAAGTAAAATGAACAAACTCCTCAACCCAGTAAAGTTGTATATCTGTAGGCCATACAAATACTCGTTCCGTGCAGGAATCGAACCCGCGCATGCAGCTCAGTGGTGTTTCCGTGCATCCACAATAAACTCTACATAACATGAATGAACAACAGTTATCGTCTTTTCCTATAAGTACAAAACATAAAGCTAGTTATACACGTAATAAATTAAAAGATACACTCGACTGATAGTGTTTTATAGTGTACAAATGACTCACGATATCATATACCTGAGGTGCTTAATTAAAACACAAATACTTTTATATCGCTAATTGCTAGCGTAGAAAAGCTAAGAGTAGATCGTATCACAACACTGCTAATGTAATAGAAATATAGGATTCTTCAATTAATGAGTTTTTGTAAAAATATTCAGAGTTTTATTATTGATTACCTCATTGGTTTAGTAGGGCAATTGCGATTGAACCCTCGGTTTGATTCCCGGATTGAACAGTGGTACCTAATTAATGAAGCCCAGTAAGTACATCAATGGCCAATTCGTGTTTAGAAAGAGACTTAATCCTTACTTTAACGGTTTTAAGATTGATTTTCGAAGTCCATAGTAGCCAACCCTCTCCCTCCTTATCCATTAAAATAATAACACAAGCCGTAAATAAAAAACCCAACTAGTCTAGCCAAAAAAAAGTGGCCACCTCAAAAACAACAACAAGAAAAACTCAATCAAACATTTGACAAGTGCAATTAATTCAGAAGCCTACACTAGCAGGTTGGTTAGTAGGATGCCGTAAGGATATTTTTTATTCATCCATACTTCCGATTTGTGAGTGTTGTCGTACTGACGCGCGGTTAATTGGAAAAGGGTTGTCGGACAGACAGCAGTCGCACGATGTCGCGACACGTCGATATGCGTGAACAAAGAGCTTTGTGCGAGACTTTTTTGCGTTTTCACGACTATTTTTGCAAGACATTAATTGAAATCACGAACGCCCATATCTATGAATATCGCGGTGTGTATGTTTTTTTGGGCACCAAGTGTAAATTGGAAGGTGTAAACGATTTTCGATCAGGACGTCGATCAGGACGTTAGAAACTAGATAGATAGATAGAGTTTGGAATTTGGGCGCACTTTGATTTTGCTATTGGTTCGATCTCAAGTTGAGGTTAACAAGTAAACTAGCTTCATTTATACTTGACACTTTCGAAATAAATTATAACATTTTTAAGTATGACAAAATGTTTTCTAAAACTGACTTAGGTATTTCAACTTATCTCAAAGAAGGTATTTATATTAAATAAACCATGTACAGCCACGGTCAATCACAAAAAAGGTGCATCTAGTCAAAGCGTCGATGTAGGATGTAGTATCTGTGCAGGAGAACGTGCAAGAAACTCCAGAGACACTCTTTTAAAACAATAAATAATTACAAAATTATAGTTAAAATTATAAATATACTAGCTTTTGCCCGCGGCAGTATGAGTAGTAGCCAGTTATTTTTTTGAAGTCAATTTGGGTGTATTATGTTTGGTAAATCAAGCGTTAAACATAGCTCTTTAGTGCCAACATCATTGCGACTTATGTTTGTGAGCTTGGTTAATGGCAATAATATAATGAATTTACAAATCTTAGAAATGGAAACTTAGCGCAACATATCTTTGAAATGCATTCATGGCTAGTTCTAATTATGTTTCATTTTCTTATTTTAGAAGTCACAATTTCAAGATGTCCAAAAATGTGTACAAATACTAATAATTTATACACATTTTTTGGACATCTTTTAAAATCAATATTATTATTATACTATATATATATCATTAATAAAACGGCCAAGTTGTATGACATGACATGAAGTCTCGTCCTATTACATAATCTCGGGGCATCCAAATTTCTGATAAGCATGACTGGGACGCCTAGAATCCAAAAAACTACATCGGTAAAACCGAATCCGAAACCGAGTTTGTTTTCGGAATTCGGAAAACAAAACCAAGACAACAATACCAAATCGCAAAGCTAAACACGAATAGCCTAAAGTCGAAAGCAAAGCAATAGTCAAATAACATAGTATAGGTACTGTTTGCACTATAGTGTGAAGCGCGAGCCGATTAGAGAGCGCCATCTATCGGCATCTGTCAGTAACATTACGTTTCAATGTTATTTTTTTTCTCAAAAACTGATTGATTTATGGTTAGATTTAATGTTATAAAATTGTCATAGCACCTGAACTAATTTTGCGGAGAGGCTTATACATAATTTTCATCCCCTATTTTAGGGGCCGGGGGAAGATTTCTAAAAGAAAAGGCAGGGATTTTTTGTTGGTAACAAAGAGTCTGCATACCAATTTTTGGCTTTCTACCTTTTTTTTTAATTGCGGAATGCTCTATACAAACTTCCACCATTTTAGGAAAATGGGGGATTAGAAAGACACAAAAAGTAGCCTATATCACTCTATATCCCTTCAACAATCTTCACTTAAAAATTCACGTCAATACGTCACTACGTTTTGCCGTGAAATACGAACAAAGAAATAGACACACACGTACACTTTTCCATTTATAATATTAGTATATGGAAATGTGAGAATTCATCGTTGAAGGAAAGACGTGTAAAATGCATAATAAAGAAAAGGAACTAAAAAACAAACCACGGAAGCTGAGAGATAACAAGTCCTAATTATTATTTAGGTACCTACCCAAAATAGGTACCAAAGTTTGCCAAAAACAAAGACACTTATGTACAATCAAAGCATAAAGATTCGAGATCATAAAACAATCGCCTTGGCTCCACAGGATATTTCCCTTTCCAAGGCGTTCCACCAATGCGGTTTCCAACCTGAAGCCTGAACAATACCTTCAGTACCTTTTCAGACCGATAATGCTGTATAGTTAGCTTCGGAACAATTAATCACAGGGGCGGCTGAACGTCTTTGATTTAGGGCGAGTACACACCGACCGAAAGCTTTGTAACGAATATAATGTATTGTGCTTACCTGTTGCCCTGCTGCAGGCGACTGGCCATTGAGAAGCAGCTTGTGATCAAAATAAAGCTGTGCTGGTTGGCAGAATGTCTTTGTCTTAGTTGGTGTGTACCTACTAAAAACATCTGTTAACCAAAACTGCTTGGTTTTTTTTTGTTATCATACACAGGTATGATAAATGAAAAAAAAAACAAAATAATGAACATTAGGCAGTTAGATACATTTGTAATTTACGTATTTTTACGCATGTGGATTTCAACAGCAGTAACAATTGTTCACTAAATTTAAAAAAAATAACTTGAAGGACACAATTTTACAACAATATGTATAAGAAAACCTACACTCATATATTGCATTCAGGAACTAATTAGTCCCAATAGGTAATAAACAGTAACTAGTGACGTATTTACTGTTTGTATTGGTGAGTGAAACCACATGAGTGGTGAAACTAAACGTTTCTGACTTGTGTAGGTACCTACGCGGTTACCGACTGAATGGTATATATTAGATAGTTTAGCTTAGCATAAGGTAAACATTTTGTACTCAAGTGACCTAGAATAACTTTAATATCTTTAAAATAATAAATCAAGATTGATTAAATTCAGTGAAAATATCGAAAAAAAACTGGGCGAGTCATGAAGATTTTTCGAAAAAAAAAACAAACAACTTTACAATTTTCAGATTTACTCCTATACTTGTGCTATAAGACCTTGCTTCAAGCTAAATTTCAAGGTTCTAGGTCAAAGGGAAGTAACTCCCTATGAACTTTGATTCCCTAGAGAGTGTGCGTTATCTTTATAAACGACCAACCGACTTTACGAAGACACTTTTATCAAAGCAGCAAAATTTCTCCTTTGATTTTTAGAGTTTGATTCATCACTTACATAGCAGAAACTGTTAGGGTGAATGATACACCTTCTTAATGTGTTGAGAAACGTACAACGATTAGCTAATGCATGACGAATTCATAATTAAACACTATCTAAAAACAAAAATTTTTGACAATCCGTGCAAACGGTTCGGATTGGTAAGTTTGGGAAAAGTTAAGTGGCTGTCACACCAAATCTATAGCTAATTGAAGCAAAGTATAGTAGTGTTTTATGATGAAGGTAGATAGAGCTAGGTAAAAATAACTATACACAATGGTGGGGAAAAACCTTGTTGATCGAGATCGAGACAAACCAAATTTGAGTCAGAGCGTAAAAAACCTTTTATAAATATTTTTGGACATTCAAAACGTGGATGTGCCCACCAGACACCAAGGAAAAACGAAACGGATTAAAAAAATAGCATCGCTAAATCCATATTCGTTATGGGCGGCATATTGAGTGCCGGCGCGCTGCACCTCTACTGTCGCCCTTTAGGGATCAGCGCAATGCCGGCGAGACGTGTCCATTCATCATTCATGAGTCCACAACAGTTGCTTGCCTCACCGCCTAATGTAATCCGCACTTAAACCCGAGAAAGTACCACCAGACCCCACCCACACTTTTACATTCCATAAACCATTTTAATGGAAAATCGATGATATAATTCAATTACTGGTTGGCACAGCCACGCCACAAATCGACTCAACTTTTTCTTAGAACTTTTTTCCTTCAAAAACAAAACAATGTCATGATGAAAGAAAAAAAACGCCTGAAAAAGAAGACTATAATCAGATTCAACGAGTCATTTGCTAAATGGGTTAAGTGTTAGCGACTTTGCAACAGAAGAAGGGATTTGTTTGTCTCCCCATTATAGAAATAAAAAAGGAACCTGTCGACCGGAACTTATATTTTCATTGAGGTGCTGAATTATTCTCTGGAGTAATCAGTTTACGGACGGGCTGTCTATTGAGTTTGCACTGGCTGCAACAAAAAAGAAAGTTTGACAGGTTCCTAGAGTGTAAAGTTTTGGAATAGCTATGTTATGGAGGAAGACTTTAAAAGAATCTTATCTACTGTGCACCATAAGCCGCCTAAAGTAGACGGGCCTTATTTTTGGAGTATCTCTACCCCACTAATTCACAAAATATAGGTATTAAGACTTAATGCTAAAGTTTCCTATTCCACTAAAACTGAATAGTGGGGACCAAATCCAGTAGGTATACACACTAGATCACATAGGTATACCTACACCTAGTAAACTTGCAGTAACATAATCTAATAGCTTTAGCTTTATCGAGTAATAAATTAATAATACTTCAATGCGCTAGCGCCGCACCTAGTCAGCCTTCCCGACAAGCTTAAAGGTAGAAGTTTTCTGGAAAGCAAACGTAATGAAAATAATAAGTCACCAGATGAGTTTCAGGGACTGAAATTATTATTATTTTATTTTCGGAAAGTGTCCATTTCAGGTGAGTGTAGACCTTAATCTTAATTTCTTCTCATCGGAGATATTGCGGGTCGGAACTAAATAATTACACCAAGGCCTTTTTTTTAATCTAAATGACATCTCTCGCCCTTGGCGCAGCGAGAGGGCGTGTCAGACTTTTGCTGACTAAAAACCCAACTCCTGTTCCCTCTTTGCCATGGGTGATGCCAAAGAGACCCCCGAGGCCAAGGAACAATGGCAACGAAGAAACACCATGGGTTTAAGACAAGAGTCACTATGAAAATAAGATAAGAAGAAGAAGATTTCGCTTTCAGCGATAAGACCGCCATTGTACCCATAAATTTAATTTTATGTATAAGCTGTGTTACTTTTTGGTGTACAATAAAGTTTATTTTATTCTATTCTATTCTATAATTATCATGATACTATATTAAAAAGGTGAAAGTATTTGAGTGTGTAAGTATATTTGTATTTTTGTTACTTTTTAACACTCGAACGGTTAAACAAGTTTACTTTTTAAACTTTGGTTAAATCGAAACTTCAAAGCCTTGAGCACAGGCGTAGGGTAGCCAGCCTTTCGGTGTTTTACATGATGCCGGACTTAATTCCGCCATCTCAATTCTACCATTGGACAACCCGACGCCCGACGCGACATATCGACTTATGTTGTTGAAAACCTCTACGGTCCGAACTAATCCTCGTCGTTTATACCGCGTACGTCGAAGAACTGGAACAATTTGCCTGCTGCGGTCTTCCCGTCCGATTATAATTTGGATGTCTTCAAGGCTAGAGTGTATAGGCTCTTAATAAACTAGAGCGCCTCACCATCAGAGATTGCATCACTGCTTACCATCAGCTGGGATCGCAGTAAAGCACTAGTTTATATCAATTTAAAAACTTGGCATACGGGTAGAACATATCGTGGTGAAACAGAACACAGGATATACTCTTTATCCTGGGAGTAGGTCTGTTCCCTTGGAATAAATTTCTACTAGCACACGGGACCTACTAGAGTCTAACTTGATATCACGAAATACACAACACTGATCGGAACAATCTTTAGTGATGATATTTATTTATTTATATATTCTTTATTGCACATCATCTTCCTGCCCTTGTCCCGTTTTATTTGGGGTCGGCGCAACACGTTTTCTTCCTCCACTCTGTCCTGTCACTCGTCACGCTATCACTAACTCCCTTTTCTTTCATATCACTTCTCACACAATCCATCCATCTTTTCTTTGGCCTCCCTCTCCCCCGCCGTCCATCCACATGTAAACTCATAACTTTTTTAGCAACATGCGTTTCGTCCCTCCTTTTCACATGACCATACCAAGACAAACGGTTTCCTTTCAACTTTTCAGTCACTGGCGCCACTTTCAAACTTCCCCTAATATACTCATTTCTCACTTTATCCATTCTTGTCACACCACACATCCATCTTAACATTCTCATCTCTGCTACATGTAATCTTTTTTCATCCATCTTTTTCACAGCCCAACATTCTGATCCATACAGTACGACAGGCCTTATTACGGACTTGTAGATTTTACCCTTTAACTTGAGGGGCATCCGTGGGTCACAAATGGTTCCCGTGACCTGTCGCCATTTCATCCATCCTGCGTTGATCCGATGTGTTACATCCCGGTCTACCTCACCATCTCCTTGGACGAGCGACCCTAGGTACCTAAAGTCGGAACAGATCGGCATGGGCGTTCCGGCGAGAGATAAAGGCACAGGATTGGAGAGACCGCCGAAATCGCAGAACAAGTACTCTGTTTTGGTTCTGCTCAATTTCAGGCCAACACTCTCCAGTCTGTGCTCCCACACCTCCAATCTGTTCTGGACCTCTAGGCCACTCTCGGCAACCAGAACAATGTCATCGGCAAACAACATACACAAGAATAAAAATTTACAATAAGAAACCATACAATAGAAAACACACTATTGGCAGCCTTATCGCACCAGGCGATTTCTTCCAGGCAACCTAGAATGGACGGAGATGATACAAGCACCCACAAGGTGCCTCCTACAAGGTGGGCCGATGACCTGGTAAGGGTAGCCGGAATCCGATGGATGCGACACTTGGCGGAGTCCTATGTCCAAAACGTGGATGTCTTTCCGCTGAAATGATGATGATGATACAAATAAATTATTATGAATTATTCTATCATACCTACCTATTTACTAACCAAATTAATAAAGACAAGTTACCCAAACAGTAGAACTGTTTAAATAGTTGGAGGAATGTTTGAAAGTTAGGTTATAATCACAAAAAGCGCAGTGGGATGAAAACGTACGAATGTTAATATCGCGACCGCGGCCCGCCCCAGTGTGACTGCGAATAGAGCCGCAGCATACATGTAGAAAACTCTCTGGTTTGGACACGATACTATCTCCCGATTAAAAACTATCCCTTGAGTATTTTTCAAACTCTACTTTAGGCTAAAAAAAAACAAGGAGAATTAAATCGCTAATTATTGCGTAAAAACTTGTAAAAGTTTGAAATTTATGTATGGTTTGACACATCCATAATTCAAAATAGGTACCTACTAAGGTACTACTCTAGTAGGTACGTTCCACGTAAGAGTTCCCTTCGCCGTAATGGAGGCTCCCTTGTCTGTCTAAAGAAAAGAAGAAAAGAGTTGCCTACTCTAGCCAAATTGTTGCACGAAAAGCGAAATAAAATAAATTTTTGACGGTAGTCGCACTACTTTTTGGAGAAATATGACAGGAATGCGATTCTATTTTGTTAGTTATTTTAAAAAGTAAATTGTCCTCTGGGTTTGAATGATTTATAGCTTATTCTTTTGATTATATCACAAAAACTCGTATAGTTGCAATTATCATATTCATGTGTCGTGTAGTCTACAAAGGGCATGGTTAGGTATGCCGTGGTGTAAACATTAGCTCTGAAAGATGCTCTGCCAAAGCGGGCACACCTCTACCGTGTGCTCCATCGTGTCCTCTGGGCGGTCCGCACAGCGACGACACCCGGGCGTCACTTCCGCCCGAACCCGGTGCAGGAACCTCCCGAACTTACTATGTCCGGTGAGAACCTGCGTCATGCGGAAGGTGAAGACGCCGTTAGGTTTTTCCAGCCACGCCTAAAAGAGGGGACTTAGCGCCAAAATTGTGGCATGCCTAGCACTGGGATGCGATAGTCGCTGACGCCAGCTCTGTAAGAAGTGCGTACTCGCGTTAAATGCCGCATCTAGGTACATCGCGCTACTCCGTGGAACCGCCGTGGCGCACCGCCGACTTTTATTCTCTTTGTTACGGGTTCACGTTATTATTAAAAACAATAAATCGCTGAGGGCGCCACCTACCACTATTGCTTCGCTTTCACTTCGCAATACACCCCCCCTTTCACTCCCAGCAAGCCCCCAACACCCCGTCAGTAATTACTGGAGTGAAACACGCAGTCTTTATTTGAAAATAGCACCTCAATTGTTGATTAGTTCGAAATTTTTAATGTTATATCGAAAGCCATTGGCATTTCAGCGTGCACGAAATGGGGTTTAAAGCGCACCCATGCCTCACTACCGTAAGGAAAGTTGTAAACTTCAGTTAAACCGATAATGAGGTGGAATCAGTTTCGCTAAACCTGATTAGGAGGGAAATCGGTCTGAGTGTAGGTAATTACTGAAGGAGGCCACTTGATACGACAGTCCGGGTCAAGCATACCATTATTCTATTTGTCAGGTAAACTAGATTCTTGTAATTGCGCGGAAACTCTAAACCTGTGTGTAGTTAGGTGTTTGTACCGAGTACCGACCCGAAAATACCTTTTATGTGAAAGGATCTGTATAGAATTCAATTGCTCTTCGTTAGTCTCGTTAAAACTTAAAAACGGGTAGCCCGATTTTTGACATTTTTGGGGATTTGTACCTCAAAAGAAAAACGGAGCCATTATAAGGATCACTTTGTGGTCCGTCATTCAGTCTGTCTGTCAAGACCCTTTATCTCGAGAACGCGTGGAGGTATCGAGTTGAAATTAAAACCATACTCAACTCTGTGGTCCCTTTAAGCTGTAAAAAAATACAAACTCCTAAGTTAACGAATAAAAAGATACGGCCGTTTATGTCGCAAAAATGTGTATTTCGATATTCTCAAAGATCGAAATTCATAGGATACTTACTTCCCGTTGACTCAGAATCCTGAAATTTTGCACAAAGCAAGGTCTTATAGCACAGGTATAAGAATAAATCTGAAAACAGTAAAAAAAAAACTTTTTTTACAATTCGGAAAAATCTTCGATTACCTATTCGGGAATGGTAGTTTGAACGGAACCCTCAGTGCGCGAGTCCGACTCGCACTTGCCCAGTTTTTATTATTTTGTTAGCCTTAACATAAGAGTGATTTGAAAGAAAAAAAGACAGGTAAAATATTGAAAGCGCCGTCGAGGCCGGCCTAGAAAGAGGTGGCGGGATGATTTGGACGCCTACCACAAGGACTGGTTAGAGACGGCGCAAGAAAGGAAATTTTGGAAGGACTTGGGGGAGGCCTTTGCCCAGCAGTGGGACAGTAACGGCTAGTAAAATAAATTAAATTAAAAAATTGAAAGGTAGGAAGTACCAAATATCACGACGGGGGCGGAGTCGCGGGCGGCAGCTAGTGGTTGATATTTGTCATGGTGTTTTGTTAGCATATAGGTACATGGTTTTATTATTATAAATACATACTTAGGTACCTAATCTTAATGACACTTAATTCAGTTTTAAATACTATTTACTCGACAATTTCGCACGGGTGTTGGAAATATTTAAAATTCTCGGCTTTACGCCTCTCTTATATGCATTTTTTTTACACATAAACCTTCTTCATGCATCACTCTGTCTATTGGTGCAAGCTAAATGTAAATCCATTCAGTAGTTTTTGAGTTTATTGCGTTCAAACAAACGAAAAGAGGTGGTGGGGAATCATTTATTGTTGGACATAGACGAGTACTTATTAAGGGCATGCACTCATTTGAGACAAGACGTTTTAGACAGAATCGTCTACGACGTCTCAGTCTTGTCTGAAACCGTACCAATATTTCTCAAGAAGTTTACAAATGTATGTTTATATGTTTAGCTGTTTGAGTACTGCGATAATTTCGATATTTTATCAACAGCCGTAGCGCCCCGTGTCATAGACAAAACAGTTTTGTCTAAGACGTCTCAGTCAAGTCTGACGCTTTGGACAGTTGTCATTTCTGTCTAAGACTTCTCAGACAAGTCTGACGCTTTGGACAGTTCTCAGTTCTGTCTAAGACGTCTCAGACTAGTCTGACGCTTTGGACAGTTCTCAGTTCTGTCTAAGACGTCTCAGACTAGTCTGACGCTTTGGACAGTTCTCAGTTCTGTCTAAGACGTCTTGTCTCAAGTGAGCGCAGGCCCTTAAACACTGGGCACGCCACGATTATGGCGGTAAGTCCCCTTTTTGGCCGCATGACGCAGGTCCTCACCGGACATGGCACTTTCGGGAGGTATCTGTTTCAGATCAAGTCGGAAGAGACGCCCGGGTGTCGCCACTGTGCGCAACGCCCGGAGGACCCGGTGGAGCACACTGTCGAGGTATGCCCTGCCTGGGCGGAGAATCGCCGTGCCCTCGTGGGGGCGATAGCCGGCGGAGACCTCTCGCGGCGAGCCCTGGTCGAGGCCATGGTCCGCAGCGAGGAGGAATGGCAGGCGGTCGCCTCCCTCTGCGAAGCAGTAATGCTAGTAAAGGAGGAGGTCGACCGCATCAGGCTACGGTGCCCTCGCCGCCGTCGCCGGGATTCCGATCCTGATTTCCAGCCACCGTAGACGCGGGCTCGCGGACGGCGAGCCATGAGTAGCTCGCTGTCCGATCGTCCGGTAATGGACCGTGTCTAAGACTTCGACGGCGCGCACTGTTCCCGCGCGCCTCAAGGAGTTGTCAGCAGCAGGAGGGGCCCAGCTGGGTCGAAGCCAACTGGGGACAGGGTTGTCCGAAAGGGAGCTCGTGCCCCGGTATGAAGGCTAGAAGAAACGGCGCGAGGTTTTTAGTCAGTAAGAGTCTGACAATATCTTCCGCTCCACCCAAGAGCGGGTTTTGTCATAAGATGATTTTCCCCGTCGACAAAAAATTAAAAAAGGCCCTTAAACACAAAGTTTGACTGTAAGGAAAATATGTGCCGCTATTGTACAGCTACATAAAATTTAAATAAAAAAACGCTCCATTACCTACGTCAATGATAACCACAGCCGAAATGTCTAGTACTAAATCGCTTACGTAACGACGTCAAATTTTTTCGCAGCTTTTGGCTGACCTAGTATTTACTAAGTAGACATAGGCTCCTCCGGACGCAGAGCGTGGACAGTGACTGAAATTCCGAATCTGCTAGCCTAACAAGCGGATTGTGCATTTCATCGACCCCCTTGCAACTTTGCCTTCTGATTGTAGACTAATTGCTCTGTTGGCAAAGAATGACACTGATTTGCACCTTGATAAGCTAACACCAACAAATAGTCTCTTATTAGTGAATAAGTTCCTGGTTATCTAGCCTTTTTCTAACTACTGAGGTCTGCTTCTAATACCAGTATTTTACATGATGCGACTCCCTATCTGATCTTCACAATTGACAGAGTAAATTAATACCCCTTGGCATGACTGGTGTTTTTTTTAACTGACTAGAAAATCCACCCCGTTTCTTCATGCCTTTTATACCAGGCCTGAGCTACCTCTTGGAGCTTACCCTGGCCCCAGTATTTCATACCGGGGCTGAGCTATCTTTCGGAGCTAACCCTGGCCAGAGTATGGCATGATTGGTGTCAAATTTTCTGGCTCTATACCTATCCGTATCCAAGGAAAGAGAATCTGTTGCATTTCGACAATCAATCATGTTTTTCTTATTTGTTTTTCTGTGTTTCATGTTTAGTAGGTGCCTAATTCGATTAAAAAGGAAAAGCACACTGACATAGAAATATAATAAACAGCTAATTAAATAACGTTTACGACCAATTACAACAATACAGCTACGTCTAGCCGCTTTATAATGTTATAAAACTTAATAGTTTAGTTACTACTTACTGCCCGATACGCGCGAAATTGAACTTTTAATGAAGTTGTCTTTAGTTTTTAGGAGTCCGTGTCTTGAAAGAACTGGTATGAAACCCTTTCAGTTTTGGTTTAGACCAGCGTTTCCGATTTGCTGGTCGCGAACCGGTACCGGGCTATCAAAATAAAATACCGGGTAGCACACGCATGCACATTCCCGCCTTGTTTTAAAAATACATATTACTAACTATTGATCGACGCGTCACAAATATTCGAAACTAACTTTAACTTGAAATGTCAACTGACATAGCCTTTAAAGATACATTTAATTTCGTGTATTCCCCACGATAAGATAACCAAAAATCTATCAATGCCAAGACCATTCGATTCTTCGAATTCTTCCTTCGATTTTTTCTTCTTTCGATTCGATTTTTTTGATCTTGTCGCGAAGAACACACAAAATTATCTCATCAAGCAATAACTTTATAATAAATTATATTTATTTTGTAAGTAGGTTTAAAAACACTTTTACACGTCAATTTTTTTTCGTCAACTTAAACGAGACGAGGCCGTGGTTTCCTATCTGACTTATATGCTTTTTGTAACAACTTATAAATGTTGAAGTTGCACACTTCGCGAATCTTTTCATAAAAGCATGAATACCCTTCCCGCAAACCTTGTTTTGAGGGTAGTAATGACAGACATTATAAGCTTTGTAGAACTAAGCTGCACAATTTCTGAAATATCGTAGTTTTAGTGAACGCGGAGAAATCCCACGAATTCGGCCGAACGCACCTTCAATCCCTTGATCGCTATCCAAATATATATTAGTATAACCGACAAGTCACATTTATCCGGTTAGCTCCCATCAGAAACCTTTCAAGATAAACCAACTCGCGCTTGACCAGCTTTATTGCCAGGTTGTTAAATACTCACTGTTATCCTCCTTTGACTTTTATTTGCTATCAGTAAACTATATGATTAATATGACGTACAAATAAATGGTACGTACCTAATAATCAAATTAAATGCAATGCAATTTTAGTTTTGTTTTATTTATGATTCAAGATGTTTTGACTAACTTTCTCTGCGTTTTATTGAGATTTTTTTATTATTGATATGCTCACGTTTGACCACCATCTCACCTGATGGTAAGCGATGATGTGATCGACGATGGAGCACGCTTGCCTAGAAGTAACCTATTGACTCTTGACTTAAAGACCCCCAAGTTGTATCTATCAAGAAACACAGACTCCGGCAAGGAATTCCGCTCCTTTTGACACTAAAGGGGATCTGCTAGTACCAAAAAGGGGAAGTTGAAGATTTATAAAAACTGAAAATTAAAACTCTGTGGTCCGCAATGGCCACCAATGTATCATAACTGCACATAAAATTTAAATAATAAGTAAAATTATAAACTTCAGCGCAAATCAATTTTTCGAAATAAGATCCCGTCTACACTTTCCAGTCGAATAAATCCAGTTTTTACGTTAAAAAACCGTCGTACAGTTCGAGAATTTCCTAATTAAAATCATTTTTAATTAGCCATTAAGTTGATCAAGCAAATTAATCGCAGTGCGTTCGAGACTGGCCTCCCCTGGCCTTTGATGCTAATATTACTAATAGGTACTCTGTGATGTGCGAAATATTCACGTCGGCGACATGGATGCTGTAGTTATATAGATTATTAGGTTTCTACGTTACTTATGACGAGATTTTTTGATCCGTTGAACTTTCAGCCAATAGTTATTAAATAGTAGTTAGTTTCCGGCAAATAAAATGTTTTTCTTTCTTATTTAGATTCACGCACAGCACATATACAACCTTATTTTTAGTATATGCGAAACCTGAAACACCTGTCTACTATTTTATGTGAACAATCTATGAAAAAAATTTCAAAACTCTATTGTGAAAAATCACAAAGTTATAAGCTTGTTATGGTGACTGGTTGGCGAGATAAATACTTGGTCACTGGGCCAGCCGGGCGACTGAGGGGTTGTTTTGCTCCCGCACCCAGCTGTGCGCTGGCGTCCGTGACCTGCGTTGTACTTAGTGTCGGTTCCAACTTGGCCATTTTTTTAAATACTTTTGAGAAAAATTTTTAACATGGTGTAAAAATATTAGAATCGATTCAGTTACTGATTCCGAACAAACTACAGGGTTTCACGTTCCTTGCGTTCTTCTCCATAGGGATTACGCTTTGGAACGTGTAATTTAGATTCACTTTTCTTGGACTGACCGACATTTGAGTATTTGAAACAAATGATATTGAATTTTTGCATATCTTAAAAGTAATGTATACACACATAAAAAGAAATCGTATGTAGAGTTCATATATATGTATATAATGCCAATTACGGGTAAACTCAACAATTAGGTACACTAGCCAGCTTAACGCTTAGTTGCTATCATAAGTTTTTTTTGTGCAATTGTGACACAAAACAGAAAACAGAGAATAATAAAGAAAGTCGGTTACGAGAGAAAAATAAAAAAAAACATATCGATAAATATAAAAACCGAACCACCAAATGGCCAAGTATTGCGATGAATGCGGAATAATAGAGGACGTACAACATATTCTGGTGGAGTGTGAGCGGGGCGAACACCTCAGGAGAAATATAGTTAGCACTCTAAATATATTAGATATAGGTATTATCAACAACATATTAGCAAAGCAAGACGAGGCAAGAGTCTTGTACAAAATTTATCACATCCACTTAGAATAAACTGTAACACAAAATTTGGCTACGATGGAGCGACATAGTCTAAATTGAGACAAAGCTCCTTAAAAAAGATTAGAAAAAAAAACAGTACTATAATTAGGAAAAAAGCTTTTTTTAAACATTGACTACTAATAACCATTTTGGAGATATCTACTTTTTTTAGCAATCTTACTCAGATTTTCACGAGTACTTGATCTCGAAACTTGATGATTCGATTTTTATTATATCGAACACAGCGCGTCGACAATTCAGTTGTACGATGTTTTATTCCATCGATGCTTTATTGGTGCGATGTAACGTTAGTGCGAAAAATCCTCTTGCAAAAAACCCTAAAGGCTTGCTCATTAGATCGGTAATTTATTAGTTCAATAATATATCGGTACGAAACGCATACTGTTCCGTGACATTTAATTAATAACCTTATTTTGCATTACGAATAGAAAAAAAGCTAAAAATATTTATACGAAGGGTTTTTTTTTCTAAATCGTATTCAAAATTGCACTATGATGAAAACAAAAAAAAAAATATTCCAAAATAGACTTTAAGAGGGTCCTTCTCCACTCGCTTATCGTAAACATCGAAAATGGTTTAAAAGCTTGTTACTTCATTTAATGCAATCCAACGCGATGTTTGACGTAAAGGCAACGCAAAAAAAGAAAGATAACGCCTGGAAGCTCTGTTAGTATTCGGTAATTCCGAGATTTACTCGAAAATTTCACAAAACTTGCTCCAGGAAATAGATGTTTTTTTAAACCCTTAAAAGTTTTTCGAAAAAGTTGTCATCATTTAGAATCTTAATAAAATTTGCAAGGTCTCTAGAGGATTACTTTTTTGACTTTTTAAATTTTTAGCCAAATTATGAAGTGACAAAGTTCATACAAAATAAAACATTTTCAGAGGAGTAAAAAACTGGGTTAGTTTTACACAAATTTAGAAATTGGTTTCTTTAGAAACCTAGATAATATCCACAAGATACTGTGTTTCCAAAATATCTAATGAAAAATGTGTAATATCTAACGTCATAATCAGTTATAAGCGGTTGTATGAAAAACAGTGAAAATGTGAGTCATGATGCACCACCTTAATGCTCTCAAACACTTGATCGCAAAACTTTTTAGTTTATAGCTCATTGTCAAACGTATGAAATTTGGAGTTACGCCGTTCGTAGTGGAAAAGATTTAAAAGGTAGTTAAAACAAATACTATGTTCAACGAAACGCGAAAGTGCCACGAAATTTATTTATTTTATATATTAAGCTTTTCAACAATATATACAATAAATACGCTATTATATTAAACTTTTACATTACTAGCTCCTCATCACTTATAGAAAAACACAGCATGCACTACAAAATTCATGGCGCTTAAGATATTTTGGGCGCGCAAAAAGTATCCTCTAAAAGCTACGAGTATCTAACGCTGCATATTTTAATAGTTCTGTAGACGGCATGATGCCAATCATAGATATCCGATATCCGTGACGCCAGCGTAGCGCTGCAGCAAACTTTTGTTTTAACTTTTCAGTATTTTACCAAATAGTTTCCATGAAAGGGCTTATCTTTCACTAGAATATAAGTGGATGTCTGGTACTGACACCCTTTGATCATTGGTATTTATTTTGCAAATAGGTTTTTAAAAACACTTTTATAAGCCAATTTTTTCGTCAATTTGAGCTAGATAAGGCCGGTAGTTCCCAGCTGACTACCCTGAGCAGAAACAACGAAACAAGCTCAAGGATATCTAAACTATACAGTAAACATGTAATGGTCAAATAAAGATACTTGTGTTAAAGGCTTTCCTTTGAAGCAGGGTAAAATTAACATATATCTTCTTCCGCTCTGGATGGATCGATGCAGAACTATTACTGTCTAAAACTCATCTGTGTTCCTTCATATGCTGTGGTGCCATTGACATGTCCTACACAGAAACGTGACGTAATCAATGCTTTACATGTTGGTGTTTCGACAACAGCTATAGCTTTTCGAAGAAAACAACCGGCAGTGAATTAATTGAGTAATTCTTCTTGTAAATCAATTATATTTCCCTAATCACGTAACCGTGAGACTAGAGGAATTCATATTTAATAACAAGTACGGATATATAATCAAAACAATAGTAGCAAAGTATATAGCACAGCGCTGATTAATGGACAGTCGTCGCCGACTGGACATAGGTACTTGCGAGACAATTACACAGTGACGGAAAGAAGTCATAATTCAATTGTCTGTAATTTTATACGTTACGAGTATATATGGAAATATACACAACAAATATAGGCTAACACGCACGGCCACTATGTGGTGTACAATCGACGGCAGAAGTGATTAGTTGACCTTCGATTGGGCCTAACTGCATTATGTGATACGGCGCCAAAGTTCCTGCCGAGTACAGCGCGGTACCACGCACGACACCGCGTTGCACAAGGGCTGCGTCGTCAACAATTTTGCGACGTCGCCTTGTCGTTCATTTACGCGACGTGGCACCACACCGTGACATCCACTCGACATAGCTCGGCACTGCATATATCTGTACAACGCGGCAATATCCTTAGGCCTGGAAAGCTTTACTGGGTTAAAACCTAGCCAGAAGTAGTTCTAGTTTTTTTAGGTATAACTGACATCTTAAAAACTTTCAGGGAACGGAAAATCCGAAATCTCATAAAGAGCGCCTAATACCCGTGTTCATGCCAAAACATATCCACGTTGCGCAACTGTAAGTGTAAGCAAACAGAAATATCGAATAACTAAAACCGTTACCTACACCTGCAAACACAAATCTTTTACAGGCAAAAGCGTATTATTTTATAAAATAGACGGAACAACAGAAAGCAAATAAGAAACACCGGCAGTAAGTAAACAACTGACTAAGGCGACGAGCACTCCCACAATTCCCTTCCCTATAAATGAGTGCATCGAGGCTTTTACCCGAGTTTAAATCCCCTCCACTTCCGCAGACAAACAAAATCTCTCACCGACGACGGCTCCCCTTGTCCCCTCTAGATAAAGGGACCTCCACAATACCTGCTTTATTTTGTTGTTGGCTAATAACGACTGAATAACACACGACATACAGTTCAGACCATGTCAAAGTTAATCAAAAAGTTCGGCAGGGTTTCCAATTTTTTGGCAACTTTGTCGCTCCGATTTCCTTTCGATTGAATGCTAGGTTACATACCTGTGACAGACAAAAATCGAAAAAGTATCGATGGAAAAATGCGAGCGATGCCTTTGTTAACGGTCACTTTACGACGAGTACTAATTACAAATGGGAAAAATAAGGGGAATGAATTGTTACGATTGATCATCGCCCGACTGGGTTTTTAGAATTTCATAAATTTTAAAAAGTAAAAATATTATCTTCGCTTTTCCGGTGTTGTGATGAAACGATCCACACGTTAAAGTTTGGAATGTCAAGCCTTGTTTGGCCTTTTTACAAGCTTTTATTTAGTTTCACCTGTCCCGATGTTTCGTCGCCCTCCACCGCTACCTGTCCTATCTCACCAACTGACGTATCTGCACTGATATTACAACGTGTTCATAACATTATTTCGAATTAGTTCTCTCTAATCGTGGTATCTGTGTCGTTTACCGTTTAGAAGATAATCACGTATTTTGATTTGCGTAAGTGCAAAAAAAGGGAAAAAATACCCTTACTACTTTCGTATCTTACGAGTTTAGGGCCACTACTAACTTAAAGAATACTTAAAGAATAAGCCAAGAGCAATATAAAACACTTATTGATTAATTAATAAAGCTACAGCTAAAAACGGTCGCCCTGGAAAAATATCAATTGCATGCTAGTTACGACAGTTAGCCGGGAGGGTGATGGTTTGTCTGTCATCAATCTTGCAAATTAAATTTGACCAACTTCCCGGTTACCGATTGAGCTGAAATTTTGCATGAATGCATGTGTAAATCAGATGACAATGCAAAATTATTATGACATGGAGCTGATCTGATGATAAAACCGGAAGGTGGCTATAGGAACTTGGTAGTTAAACGACACGACCCCATCGAGTTTGGGCTCGTATGATTCGTCCTGACGAGTATTCACTATATAGCTACCCAGCTATAAAAGTTTGCTATGAAAAAGTGATTTTCATTAAAATCTTGTTTCTATAGACCTTTTATTGTCATAGAAATACATATATCAACAAACGTTAATGTTTAATCGATTTGGCCAGTGTTAGTTGGCCAACTCATGAAGTGATCAATTCTAAGATCTGGCCACGACAGACACTTCTCACGAGCGCAATTTTTATTTTTCCTAAACTGCAAATTGCAAACAAAATACGACAATTTGAATTTTGCCTGCGGCACTGGAGCATTCACCTTGAAACATACGAGTGAGTTTTAGTCAGTAAAAGCCTAACTCACCCTCGCGCTCCACACTAGAGCAGGAAAAGTCAATGGATGATTTCTTACCAAAAATAAAAAATAGCTTCATGACATTTTTATTTCATTGTCTTTTCTAACAGAATAGTTCTAACAGTGCCTAACATGGAGTGTCACAACTACGAGTATAAAGACAGAACTGCGTTAACACTTGTGTCTCCCCGTATACAAGACGACCTGTTATTAATAATGGTGGCGACTAATTAAACTTAACCCGTAGTTATGTGACGGACGGATTATAATTTCTCTTTAGTTCATCGGCAGCATGTTTAGGGATGTAACGTGTGTCGTAACTCCGTGTTTCCCTGCTTTATGCTAACTATGATGCACTTGGTCATTTGACGAGGTAAATTGCCATTTGTGGCGGTAGGCAGGCGGCTGATAATAATCGCATTATTATTGGTACAGTAGCTGGGAACTAAAATAGATGACTTGTATTGAGGGAAAGAGACTGTCGCAGGTCGCCGCGGGTTTTGAAATCTTCTTTTTAGAGATCTCTGTATCCACAACAAAATCTCAGAACTTTTCAGATTCTGTTGCGCAGTTTCTAATTAAAGAAAATATTAGAGTTTATGATTTTGATTTTAATTTAGAACATGTGACTTGAGTAGATATTATTAAGTCATTTATCTCCTTGAATGTAGAAAAAGACTGCTGATTTGTGGTGTAATTTGGAGGTTGTTAAGTCTATAATCCACATTGTAGCTTTTATTTTTAATAATTGCATCGTTCGCGGTTTTCGAACTTTCCATGTGTAGTTGGAATCTATAACTCTTTCTTTAGTTATCACCGTCCTTTATAGGCCTGTTTTTAGTGTTCCGTATTTAGTATGTCAACTCAATGTAACAAATAGTCCATTTTTTTTAAGTGGGGACACTTATTGTGACGGACGGGAAACTACGAAACCCTACACTGAGCGTGGCCCGATACGCTCTTGACTGGTATTTTTTTATTATTGTTAGGCTCGCGTTTGACCACTATCTCACCTGATGGTAAGCGATGATGTGGGTAACGATGTGATGGAGCGTTCTTATTTAGGTACCTATATATAAACGATTTGCCTTAGGATAACCATAATATATAGTGTTGTTTGCAAACGACACTTCAGTTTTGTTGAAACTTAAACATCAGCAACCGGTTACTGAAGAGATACATATCGCTCTTCCAAAAATAGTAGGTAAACTGCTTTACTTAAATAAGCTACTTCTTAATGAAAAAACTATAATTGAATCAATTAAGTTAATCATGCCTCATTACAGGAAAGAAGAAACTAGTGTGCTCGTAATAGGTAAAGAATTGAGTCCTGAAGAACTACAGTGTTCTTGGGCAATTACCTCCAGATGCTAAGCCTTAATGGTGCTCACATAGAGACACATTAGCGGAAAAACTCTGGTCTACAGTTACTTTACCGTTGCAGTTACGCTGTTAGACCAATTCGAAATTTAACTGATTTAGAGACAGCCCGTTTAGTTTAGTTTTTTCATAGAGTCATGTTGGCTGAATTTCCCCTATAATATCTGTAGTACTGTAAGTACTGTATTCTATTGAGGTGAAATTTCGCCGATAATCGGATATTTTTTTGTTTCGCAGAAAAGGACTACTCGTTCAATTTATATTAAGTCCCAGATCAGATAGGGACTTAATTACTTTGTATTTTTTTTTTTAATGTTAGGACTAAGTACCTACTGCTTATTTAAAAAAGGAATTTCTTCCAGCACACCTGGGAAAGTAGATATTGAAAAAAAATTAATATATTTATAATATTTAATATTAGAACTATACCTTCTCAGTATATTTACGAGATTATTTTGTATGGCGATATAAATACAAACATTCAATACAGTGATATTCATGATTTAATACTAGGAACAAAAGATTTGTGTTTTCTACTATCAGGCTCAAAAAAATTAGGGGATTTTTTATTCAGTTGTCAATGTATACACTTTTATAACAAACTTCCTAGTCATATTCAACAACTAAGCCTTAATAAATTCAAATCATTTGAAAGCGAAAACTTTGCCCAAAAGGCTTTTACACAGTAGAGGACTATCTTGAGGACAAAAAGACTTGGGATTGACCTGCTCGAGTATGCTCTACACAGTTGTATTTTTTTTATTATTGTGCTTTAATTTTTTTTACAATTTGACAAAGACATGATATTTTACAATTATTTTTTATTTACTTTATTAAATAATACATTTTAGTACTTTTTTTATAATAAGAAGACAATGTGTCTAGTAAAAATTATAGCACTCATAGATTAAATTTAATAGTTATGGATATGTTCGATAGATGGCGTTGTATCCCGAGCTAAATATTTAGTTTCGTACACAGCACAGTACCTACTTAAGCTTGGGGGAGGTAATGCCCTGTATAGGGTAAATTAAAGTAATCTAAAACTTTTCCAACACGGCAATTTTTCAATTTCTGAAAGGGTCGAAAAAAGCATATTACAAACTATTACATGTCTACTTTAGTCTGACGCATTTAAAGTCATTCGACTCAAACCCCAATCAACTTAACCACGACCTGACGTCTCTCTATGATAGTGACAGTTATAGCTTGTTATTTATTGACATTAGATAATTGCAGGTTTTTTACCGTGGTCATGGTGACTACGTCGAGTGGCGTTATGAAGTACAAAAGAATGAGTATATATCATCAGGATTATCAGTTACTTCTGTTTACAATTTTATTTGCAAAAAGTAATATTACGACGAAATTGACGCACAGGATCGATCATTGTGGCGACACTTGGGGGAGGCCTATATCCAACAGTGGACGTCTGTCGGCTGAAATGATGATGATGATGTAAAATTAAAAGCTTTGCTCTTATTTTGAACTTTTTTGTTGATGAATTTCGTTAACAGGCCAAACGAGAGGCGGAACAAAAGCCTCTTAAATTATTAATGTAGGTATGCCATACAAAATACGCTAGGTCAACTTAACTTATACAAAATACGATAGAGGTCAGTGTTACCACTATCGTGTGGATTACTGTATTATTTATATTTTAAACTAGCTACTGTCGACCCGCCCCAGCGAATTTAAATTATTTGTAACACTAGTGCAGGCTAGTGTTACAAATAATTTAAATTAACGTTTTTCTCTACCATAATATGCACGAATTATGCACCTAAACTTTGCTCATGAATCACTATGAAACTACTGAACGGAAAAATAATGTGCGGTTTACACCAATAGGGTGTAAACCGCATGTCATAATAATCCTTTCAGTACCTTTTTTTTTGGTGGGCAAAAATCATCCAATGACAACCCCCGCTCTTGGATGGAGCGTGATATAGTGTCAGACTCTTACTGACTAAAAACCCACCCCGTTCCTTCAAGCCTTCATACCGGGGCTCGGGCTTCTTTTCAGATAACCCTGGCCTCAGTAGGCTTCGACCCAGCTGGGTCTTCTATCCTTTCAGTACCTCATTTCAAAGTTTTTCGCGCGACAAACGCGGCGCGGCGGCGTTTGTAATAAGTCCGTTTCACTATACTGTAATTTAATTTCACCCTCATCAAAATCCTCATTCAAATTACAATTTTATGAAGCATCGATAGTCTATCACTTATAAGAATGACTGACTTTTTTCCCTAACCTATTATTAAGAACAGATTTCTCAATATTACAATCTAGCCTAAAAGACAATGTCTTGTCTGAGTATAGTTTCTGCACTTAGTCCTATGCGGACCAATGTGCGTGAGGCATGGCGGTTATGAGTCATGACCCTA
The DNA here is from genome assembly GCA_949319445.1 of Mythimna lalbum. NCBI lineage: Eukaryota > Metazoa > Arthropoda > Insecta > Lepidoptera > Noctuidae > Mythimna > Mythimna lalbum. Next base: position 37,230,679 of record OX439344.1, read on the forward strand.
AAGACTAATAAGCAATTTAACTTTAACTTATATTATACGTTGCTAACTTGATTGACATGTGAAGTTAAGTGTGTCGCTGATTACAAGCGTTTCGCAAAAGTTACATGCGCCCTCAGTAGTTAGAACATTTCTAATGGGCTCTACAAAATAACGGGTTTTTCTGCCGTGGACAAACGATGACGATTATGAAGAGTACAACGACATTATCCCTGTAATAATTTTAGTTAAAACTTGTAAGCGGTCGATAGGTACTTTTTATCATTAAAAAAAAAATCTTACAATTCCACGTTGTCAATAAAATACCTATTGCGTTCGTTGTTGATGGGATGTATATTTTTGCACACAGTTCATCAATAAAACTTATCGATAAAAATCAGTAATAAGTACTTTTGTTAATGAGGAATCGCAATTTTAATAAACGAGATATGATTATTATTTATATCAAATATGTCGGACACTCAGAAAGTTTTGAGAAACTAAAAAACTAACTACACCACCAGCCTCTATATAAAGTTTCATGCGTCTGAACCAATTTCCGAAATGTTTTTTTCCAGTCTGCCACAGACACCTCTTCCACGGCCTTCTCGATCGCTGCTAGCGCGTCTTCCGGCGTTGAAAACTGTATCGCTTTCAGCAGATTTTTTATTTTAGGGAATAAAAAAAGTCACATGGTGCCAGATCAGGATTGTAAGGCCCCAAGACTCTGACCGGTATGGTGTCCAGAAAGTGCCTCTTTTTGAGCGCTGAGTACGCGAGCGCGTTGTCACGGTGAAGCAGTACCACGCGGAGCCGTCCGTTCCATCATCGGACGATCGGACCACAAGATATACTGCGTTGCGCCACGGGTACAAAGACAGATAGACATCTCCCTATACCTACAAACCGTTTTGGGAACATACTCCTTAGGTATGCGTAGGTACAGCTAAGGAGTGGAATTCCCTGCCGCTGTCTGTGTCTCCTGATAGCTATAACAAGGGGTCTTTAAATCAAGAGTAAATACTTTGTTTCCAGGCAAGCGTGCTCCTTTGTCGGCCACTTCATCGCTTTCCATTAGGTGAGATAGTGGAAAAAAAAACTTTTTGAGTTAAGGTTCGTGGATTATATATAGAATATATATATAGAAATATATACCCTACATATACCTAGACATCTCAGGTACCTAGGTATTGTATAGAATATCTGAATTATACAGATTGCCGATTACATACAAATGAGATACATTGGTAATAAAGTACAAATGTCGCAATTAATATCATTAATTGAAGAGTAGCAACGATTGCCGGACGATCTGAAATCTCTGATTCATATGCGTGAACGTTCGGTAGCACAGTTAGAATTAATAATGAACCGGCACGGCTCGGAGGCAGGGCATAAGAACCAGTGGACATGGCCGGATATGTTATGTGTATTGAAAACTGACAGGAAAATGGACGTAGACAATAGTTAATTGTTAGACAGGAGTGCAAAGTTGCTGTTTAACCGTGTGCTCAATATTGATGAACGAGCAAGTGAAGGAGTCTAAACTTCAAAAATTAGAATCCTGAGCGTTAGCGAGAGAATAAAAAAAGAGTACAAAGTGAAAAATCTTTGCAATCGAGTGCAACACGTAACTTTTCATTCCACCTCAGCGAGGAAATGACTAAATGCAAAAAAGAAGTAGACCTAGAAATTTCTGAGTCTGAGTTTTTAACAAATTAAAAAATAGTTGTAGGTACGACAAATTTGGTACCATGGAGCTAGAAGTAAATAGTATACGCGTACATAGTGCACGCGATATTCTAAATTCTATTTACTTTATCTCTCTAGAAAATAAACTTTTCCTCTCAGATATCGAAGAGCAAAAATACTCTTTCCGAGATGGGGGGATGAAAGGAGAGAGTATTTACGTACGTTCTATTAGCGAAAAGTATTGTAAAAAACTTCAAGTTGAATGAGATAGAGATCCGGTAGCTCTTCTCCTTTCTTCATCCTCGCCTTATCCCGTTGACTCGTCTTACATGGATCGACTTTACTCATCGAGCGGCTTGACTCGCGTAACATCAAGATCCCAGCCCTAGCTTAGTTGCAATGGTTAACACTAGTAGAAAGCTTCAAATGTACGGGAATGTTTCTTTTCATGTCCCATAGCTCAGCCACGTGGTCAGAACAAAAGGATTGTCGGCAAGGTCAACTCGAAGCGTTCGACGCAAGCGAAACGGTTGTAACTTGGCTAGAGGGGGGCTGGGCTTTTCATATCTCTTTGGACATTTGTTCTCCAAATGATCGGAGTTGATCCCCTATTCCACTCTTTAGTAGCCTTAGAAAGGCACACAAAGGCACCAAAGGTTTCACAGCATAATCATCAAGCCTTCGCAATAGCGGTCCGTGCCGTTTGAGCATTAACAATTAATAGATCCTTTAGTTATCTGTGCCCATACCTTAATTCGTCCTCTGTTTGTTGACCTGTCCAACCAATTTTCTGTATTTGTCTCTAAATCATTTTTCTGTCCTTGACCCATACTAGGGGTTGGCGAAACTCTTTTTCTTTTTCCATTTATAGGTATATTGCCTCATGACTAGATGAAGAACAAAAACTTAGTCGATCTATGTCATCGTGACGGCCAATGAAACTCTATATGAAACATCTTCAAAATGAAACGAGTAAGAAAACTTGAAAGTAACATTTTTTCTATATGTATTCCAGTGTCAGTTACAAGTTTCTCTTATTACAAAAGCTTTACTTCCATGATGAGACTTATTTTTTCTATGTGTATTCCAGTGTCAGTTACAAGTTTCTCTTATTACAAAAGCTTTACTTCCATGATGAGACTTATTTTTTCTATATGTATTCCAGTGTCAGTTACAAGTTTCTCTTATTACAAAAGCTTTACTTCCATGATGAGACTTATTTTTTGTTTTTCTTCCCATCATCGTCTAACTCCTTGAAGGTCAAATCAAACCGTACGGTTTGAACACACTGTTTTCTATTATTATTTTAAAAGGATTGGTCTTGTTTTAGGTAACGACCATATAAAATTTTCTTAATCTATGTTAACGACTAAGTATAGCAGACATGCACGTTGTACTTAGGTAGTCGAGTCTGTAGTGAACCATAGTAGTAGTAGGTAAGGAAATTGCAGTTGAATATATAGGGTGACTGGTAATTAGTGACCGATACTTATACACGTCATTGTACTCATGATTACCAACAACTTTCCCAAAGAAACTTTTTTTTTATACTTATTAGTTTCACAATAACAAAACAGTTGTTCGAGCCAATTTGCGCGCGTGCACCTTCGACCTCTCAGTGGTTAGCCGTGTAACGCCGTTGTCTCATGTACCTTACCTACAATAGTGATAGAGCACCCCCACCACTTGCAAACCCATTGGTGTATGTAATCAGTGAAGGTATCAACATGTTCCGGTTAAATAATATAACTTAAATAATGAGTATAAAAAAGTGTCTTTGGGAAAGTTGTTTGTAACCATTAGTATAATCACGTGTAAAAGCATCGGTCACTAATTACCAGTCACCCTATATATTAATCTCATTTTTATCGTCTTTCAATTTAAGTAAAAATAACAAGAAATGTATTGTAATCGAAACACAACTCGATTAATTGATAATATAATGAATCATTACAAACCGGACACACGTCATAAAGTCTGATAGCCAACTATCAGTTTAATTCTAAAAAAAAAATAAACAAAACCCTTTATTATGGCGATCTATAAAAAATGAACTTTTCATCTCAACAAAGTAATATTCATGTTCGTGTGTGAATAACTTTAAAAACAAGTAATTATACTTAAAATAACTTTGTAGGAAAACAAGTCTTGTCGATAAAGATTGTACGATTGCAAACATTGTATCCAATATTAAAATAATAAAAAAGTTGTTGGAACATGTCCTACCTGATCGACCACGTATGAATAACAAGACGTTTCAATGCTCTAATAATGCGGAATATCTAACAGTACATAGATGCGAAAGTCTCTTATGTTTGTTTGTAACTTGCTGTTTACTAGATTCAAAGAAAGTATGTACCTACTCAAGTTAATATATCCAGTTAGTTTTATAACAGAGACATTACGGAGATCCGATTCCGAAAGTTCGGAACTTTCGATTGATTTTGTACCTCCGATTCCGATTTCGATTCCAATAACTTTCATTTAACCGAGTTTTTTATTCATTTTAGTATCTAGTGTTTCATCTCAAAATGGTGAAGTTTCCTTCACCATTTTGACATCGTGAGGAAACCGGCATGTCCTAGAACCAAAAATTTGAAGACCTATGACATCCACCAACCCGCACTGGGCCCGCGTGATGGATTACGGCCCATTCCCTCTCCTAGAGAGGAGGCGTGAGACCCAGCTGTGGGAACTTATAAGGCTGACTACGCTGTTTCGTTTGACGCTTCTGCCTCCGATTCCGGGTTCGGTTCCGAGTACCCAAATTAAAAATTTCTGCTTCCGAGTTCGGGTCCGATATAACTACTTTTACATCGCAAGTTTATATGGAAGATTCCAATAAAAATCTTGTTAAGCTTAACACGTCACTTCTACTTTTAATCCTTACTAATAGAAGTCGGGAGTTTTAAACTACTTAAACGAAAGTAGTTTAGAATTCCTTGAAATGTCTACTCTTACTTACAAGACGAGCGACGGTCTCTAAAAGTTAAAAAGAAATAAAAGTGGCTCGAAGACTATCTAAAGATGGTCCGATTGATTGCTTGAACTAAGCATATTGTCAATAGTTCATCATCAGCACCGTGGTTTATTTAGTAACAGTAGATGCCGAATAAAAACTGCAAGTCACAAAACTGGTTTTTCATCTTCCGGAAAGCTAGGTAAACTGCAGAACATAAAAACCTACAAAATTAAGGTGTATAGTACATCTTCAGTCCAGCCAGCTGCGCCCGTATCGAGCCCCGCGAACCCTTACATCCATTCTCTTTTTTTATTGTTGATAGGTTTGCGCTTGACCGCTATCTCACCTGATGGAAAGCGACGATGCAGTCGACGATGGAACGCGCTTACCTAGACGAAACCTATTCTTTGCAAAATATTGATTTAAATATGCTATGTACAGAATTGACGAACACTTATCCAGCCATTTTTTTGTGGAAACATCTTTCTAAAGATAAAAGTCGTTTGAAAGAAGCAGGGAAATCAAGAGAAAAATATCATGTCGTAGACTTACAAAATATATAATTTGTTTATAATTTTGTACATGTGTTTATAAGAAACAATTTTTTTTGTGCCTATTGACCTAGCCGTTACAGAGGAGAAGGCTTAAAACGAACTATTTTGCGCTTCTACAGTCACATTAAATTACCTAAGAATTTTCTTTAAAAAATTTCAATCCCGCAGACGTGCGGGTTCGCGCATGAATAACCCCCTTAAAAAAAAATGGCATCCATTTCTGACCCCGCAGAATATGTGCGGGATCCCGCGCTTGCGGGAATAGATTGACTAGCCGCAAGTCAATTTAAAAAAAAAACTCGCTCTAGGCATTCTGAACTCTTTTTAAGTAAGGTTACTATCGACATATATAAATTTTTGGAAACTTTATTTAGCTAAAAACTAGCTTTGGCCCGCGGCTTCACCCGCGTACATAAAATATAGCCTATGTCACTCAGGAATCTTTATTCCTTCAGCTTTCTATCGGTGAATTGAATATCCCTTCGGCATATCAATCGGTTCCTAGTTCTAGTGTTCATGTAGGTAATATTAGCACAATGCCCTGTCCACCGGCTGCGCCCGTCACGAATTAACGCGAGTATCGAACGGACGTCACTCAGATGCTAGTGAAGAATCACTTTGACAACATCACTAGTTTGTCGATATCTCTATTGGTCACAACACTAGGTATGATCATTTATTTTAATCAAATAAACGGAATGATACGGTAATTACAAGTTGGTTTATCACCGTAAGGTCAGGTTATTAAATCTGCTTTACTGTAATTAACTCAGTATGTTAATGTCAAAATATAACAGACAAGACTTTTAAAAATGGTACCTTATTCATACTTTTTTTGTCTGATATAAACTAGTACTTGACTGTGATCCCACCTGATGGTAAACGGTGTAACACTATACTATCAAAGTAAAAAGTTTTTCATTTGATGTCAACAATATATTGGTGTCTGGTTTGTTATAAAAGTTTGTAGGAATGAATAAGGTAAATACCTAGATATAAGATTAGTGTAAATATAAAATAAGGATATTAAAGTTCTAGATGAATTGATATCAAAATAATCTCATCATACGAAAGTTTGTATATGTGATTATACAACATTAGTGTATGCGAAACCTGAAACAGGTGTCCAGTATTTTTATGTAAAGAATCTATGTACAAAATTTCATAACTGTATCATGAAAAATAACAAAATTATAAGCTTATTATGTCAGCAAAAATACCTACATAGTCACCGGCCACTTGCACCCAGCTGTTTGCTGGTCCTAATGCCCGCTATGATTTGCTGTGACCTGTGTTGTACTTCGTGTAGGTGGTGAAATTTTTAAATATTTTGGAGAAAAAATATAACATGGTGTAAAAACTATTGGAATCCATTCAGTTACTGATTCTGAACGATCTATATTCAGGTTTCGCATTAACTAAAAATATATGTTGTATATGTCTATATCTTACTTGCATTTATTCCTATTTTTGCTTTATGCCAAATACCCTATGAATTTTGATTCCCTTTAGAGTGTCGAAATTATATACGTTTTTTTTTTTAGAAAAAAACGTGTTGCACCGACCCTAAATAAAACGGGATAAGGGCAGAAAGATGATGATGATGAAACGGCCGTATCTTTTTAAACTTAAAAGTTTGTTATTTTCACAGCGTCTAGGGACCGCCTACTTGAGTATATGTTTTTCATTTTAACTCGATACCTCCACACGTTCCCGAGATAAAGGGTCTTGACAGACAGTCAGACGGCCAACAAAGTAACCCTACAAGGGTACCGTTTTTTCCTTTTGAGGTACAAAACTGTAAAAAGATATTGTTTATTTTTTTATTGTTTGTGGGTTTTGCGCTTGACCGCTATCTCACCTGAAGGAAAGCGACGAAAAAAATTATTTTTTCAGAAATTAGAGATATTTTCATCACATCCGTTTTCAGTTGAACCACATGTGCCAAAAACACACCTTTAGTGTGATTATTCGCAATTTATGTGTGCACATGATCAAAGCATCACAGCGGCCGCGGACTTATAGTGTATCTGTGTACTCTCTCGTGTTAGCTGTCAACAAACACACATCACGGCGACACTGCCGCCACATAAACAGGGTTTATACTGTGAAATCACAGCTCTTGATATTTGCCAGTGAGAATAGGGGAACCTGTAATTTGATGGCACAAAAGCACGAGACGTTGGCGCAGTGGACTGGATACGAGTTTAATTGCAGTCCAGAACCGAGGAGCTTTAGGTACAATAGAATAGAATTGAATAGCATTACTACTACTACAAGGTATATTACTAGTACCTATATTTTTTAATCATTTTCTTTTTACTCGACTGCGCCCAATGATGGGTTATTCTTAGTGTAAGTCTGTGAAAAAAGATACTTATCTATTTTTTTTTATAAATTTTTGTAACAAGTATTTGACATTGATTATCGCCTAGATTGGAATTTCTCCTGTACTGTAGGGGAGCATTCTGATTCACAGGTCACATGTCTGTGACCTGTGAATCTATGAACATATTCATATGTTTATGAATATGTTCCACGCGGGAATCGAAATCACCACACGCAGCGCAGCAGCCAATCGTTCAACCTTTCCCTCCTAATTTCCTGCTTTTACGCGAGCGAAACCGCTGGCAGTAACTAGTTTTCAATAAAGGTGAAGTTTGTTTTGTTTGAACGCGCTTGTCCCTGTCACAAGTCGGATTTGAAAAATCAGCTCATCTCGAAAAGAAATATGTAAAAAACCGTTAAACAAAATTAAAGATGATTTGATAAACTGTTTTCAATGCATTTACTCGGAAACCTGCCCTTATCCCGTCGCTTTTAGGCACGCAAGAGACTGTTTTCCTCACTAGTGCGGTGCCGTGCGCGTGCTCTCCCTCACCACAGTTTTATTATATTTATCGTATCAGCCTGGGCGCGCGTCGACCCTCACGATTCGCCGGTCAACCCCCGTTTGTTTGATGAATGTGCAATTTGTCTCTGCAGCCCTTGGCTCCATAACACACTCGCCTACGGCCCGTGCGAATTCCGGCTCGGTGGCAATGACAAACTTTCTGCACTTGTAACAAAAGGTACTATTTGAAGTAGAGAAATAGGCGTTACTGGTAGTTTTCCAAGTTCACACGTTTAGACTAATAAGACCTTTAAGTTTCTGACTTTCTGCACACGTAGTGATAAAGCACATTGTTGTCAATGAGACAATAAGTAAGGTAATGAAAGACAAAGCTGAATAGACTTACAGGAACGGTCTATTATTATTGTAGGTTGTGGGTTTAGTTCCCACCCAGGACAAATGTTTATGTGATGAGCATGATCATTTGTTCAGTGGCTGGGTGGTGGGAGCAAATAGTTCCAGTCCTTCGATGTACTCGGTATAAACGACGAAGCGAAACGCTTAGTCCGAACCGTAGAAGTTTCAACAATGTAAGGGTGGATACTCGCCTGTTCTGTGTTTGGATGTAATTTATCTATAATATGTATGTTTTTAGAATAATATAAGTATTTTTATCAGTTGTCTAGTACCCATAACACAAGCTCTGCTTATCTTGAGATTAGACGGCGTTGTGTGATAGTTGTGGAATATTATATTATATTATATTATTTATAGTACCTACATCCACCCATTTACCTGTTGGTCTATCTAGATCTACTGATTATAACGGAACGCATCACCTCTACTTACTTCAATATTTTTATACTCACCTTACCGTACCATTTTAAGGTAAAAGCGCCAAGGTAGCAAGTGAAATTCAAATTTTCTTATGTGTTTTTTGTATTTTGCTTTTTTTTGTATATTTTCGTATTTTTCATGTCAGTATCAAGATGTATGTTGATTATAAACTATAATCAACAAAATAACCCCCACTCAGCTTAGCTAACTTTTTATGAAATAGGATTCGCGAACTGAGACCATTTTTCGAGGAACTACCCTTGCGCTTCCTTCTTAACTTAAATTGTAGAGTACTAAAATACAAGTTGCATCAAAGTTAGAGCAAATAAGTAGAAAGTAATGAACAAACCAAAACCATCATTCCATGCAAACACTCACCAAACCATGTTTTTAATTCCGCATGTAGTGCGTGGAGGTTAACCGATGTTGGTGTAACACGTTGTACGCTGCACGGCAGCTGGTGTTGCTCGGAGAACTGCTCGCCGAACTGCCCGACGATCCGTTCGCCGTACCGCCCGCCGAACCAGCTTCCCTCGAAGACTCCTCCGTGTTCCACCGTGATCAGCTAATCTTCCACACAGTTTGGCCACCACGCACTTCGCCGATTTACCTGTACAATAAAATATTGATTCATTATACATTATACTTTTAGACTGTCGAGTGAGAATGTTGGCTTGGCACACTTTAGAAAAGGCCTCCGCATTTCATTGAACTAAATGGTTTATTCCTTACAATTTTAAGATTGTTTTAGGAAATTGTGAAAGTAGTCGAAAGGTTAAAAGAAACAATCGAAAATTCTAAACTAAAATTATGATGCTCGAACCTGCGGTGCGGGTTTTCTATCTGATTATATTTTGCATTACCATTTTATAAATACATATAAATAGAAAAAAATAGGGTAAATGCAAGTCGGGCTCGCACACTGTGGATTTCGTACAAACTTACCTATGAAAACAGTTCAATTCCCGAATTGAGTTACGAAGATTTTTCCTAATCACAAAAATGTTTTTTTTTTGTGATGTAACTACCACTTTAAAGTTTTCAGATTTTGTCTGGATTCTAGGTCATCGGAAAATACGAAACCCTAAGCATGTTAAGGATTGTAACTTTTAATATTTAAAATAAACAGTTTCGCCACCATCCCTAGATTCGGTCCATAGCCCTTTACGGGGCACCCCAAGCTGAACCCTTGCCAGAGGGTCATTCGGATTGTGCGGGGATTAGCGCATGGATTCCCGCTAAGCGGTATGCCTCCTTACTGGCCAACCACCATGAGAACTGGAGGCAGCAGTCTCCGCTGCCGCGACAAGCGGTATGACGGGCTGAGCTCCAGCGAGATCTCATGATGCAATGGCGACAGCGACAGACGCAACCCAGTGCTGGTGGGCACACTGCAATTATTACGGTAAGTCCCCTCTTTGAGGAGTGGCTGGAAAGACGTCACGGCGTCTGCACTTTCCGCATGACGCAGGTCCTAACTGGACATAATAAGTTCGGGAGGTTCCGGCACCTAATTTGTGTGAAACACGCTGTTGTCACCATTATGTGTGTGCGAAGAAGGTGGAGCATACGGAATAAATGTGCCCCACTTGGGCAGAGCACCACCGAGTCCTCGTGGGGACGAAGGGCGGCAACGACCTCTCGCACCGGTTCGGAACGAGGAGGAATGGCAGGCGGTCATCTCCTTCTGCGAAGCAGTAATGCTAGCGAACGAGACGACCGCAACAGCGAGGTAACGGCCCTCACGCCCCAGCCACGCCACAAGCCCAGTCATTAAAAGAATTCTCAACTAAAAAAAACCGATAACATTAGCCTTAGCGAAAATCGATAACAACCTAATGTATTTTCAATTAAGGATTCTATTTCATCCATTTTAAAAGCAAATATTATCCAATCTAAAATTAGCAATAACTACAGCAGAATAAATTCCGTTACATCCCGAAATAAATAAAGCACATCAATCGTGATATTTGAACAACCTGGCTGGATGTTTTACCTCGATACAAAATCACTACGCATTTTGGAGAGTTCTCTAGAATCGAATATTTGATGTTTGAAATCGGATTTCGGGTATCTACTGCGATATCAATAATAAACCGCTTGGAAACATTGCGTCGTAGTTTTGAAATAAAACGCTGAATGCATCGGACTAGATATCCTTTTATCTAAGTGTTTTATTATTTCGTACACATCTAAAGCTAAACACATGTTTATTATTAATCATTTATCACACATTAATATTTATATATGTACATATTTATTTATATATTAATTTCTGAGTTGAGATGAGCCTTTAATGTTTTTCCTCCCCTCATGTGAGTAGAGATTCAGTTCGGACGCAAAAGTACAAGCAATTATTTTATTTGCATCTTATTTTTCATGTAGTAATTCTCATAAATACACTACAGTACAAAAAAATGGTCACACTAGGTACTTACGTCTAGCGATAATTTTTACAAAATTTAGTATTATCAAAAACTACATAATTATAAAATTATGTAGTTTATCATATATTTTATTATCTATCCATCTGCAATCCATATGGATTGATATAGATTGCAGATGGATAGATTATAAAATATGATAAACTATCGACCCATGCGTGACTTACAGTGTCGACTGACTGAATCTTGTTACTCCGAAATACTCCATTCCGGTAGCTAATCGAACTTTCACAAAAGAGCTTAGCTTAAAAAAAGCGTATGATCTATATCATTTAAACTAATCTTCTGATTTGGAAAACACACTTTGAAACGAAATAAAAACTCACTAGAGCTCGGTCTACACAATCTTTAGTAAATCTCTAGTTTAGTAACCTAATCCCCGGCACACTCCACTCGCTGACGCGGCAGACATAATCAAATCAACTCCCCAAGTTGCATCAATCTACGCGTAAGGGAAAAGACGATGATCGATACACACACAGGCGTTTAAGCCTTTCCTATAGGTAGCTAATAGTTTGGTCCCCAGTACGTTGGAACGTTCCATTGGGAAGTAGGATATTGGTGGGTACCCCAATTACGTTCCTACGCAACCTAATCGAATTCCCGTGTCCGACGGTCAAGACGGCCGGTGGGGTGGCCACCATGATTAGTAGTGGCTGTCAATCCGGATGATCACTTTGTAATCCGATTAAAATGGCTCTGTTAGGTCCTTTGTGTTGTTTGTATTATTTTAGTTATTGAATGTTATTGTATTAAACAATTGGTGGTACTTTTTAAAGTAAACTGTCATCTTCTGCTGACTTATTCTATCGCTGACTGAAAGAGCTATTTTTTTGATGGAGGAGTCTGACACACCCTTTTGAGTGGCAGACTCACGTTTTCCTTCAGATGCTCTTAACGTTTCAGCGCCGCGGTAACTCCTTCGAACAATCCCGATCCCCAGGCAGGAATCGCCCCACCAACTTCTCTGAGAGGCGCGCGTACCTAAACAGAACATACCGTCGTTGGAACTGGGCCTTATTGGACGTTAAGTAGCCGTTTACAAGCAAGTTCGCGCTTTAGGCGGCCGGGGCGTAAGGATTACCTCTTACTCACTCCTTTCGCAAACTCTTACACTCGCATTACTACTTTGCAGAAGAACGTGACTCATTTCCATGCCCTCTCGCCCCGTACCTTGGTACCAGACGCGAAAGATCGCCGCCGCCGATATCCTCTTCAAGACCACGACGGTAGTCCTTCCAATTGAGCCAGATCTCCACCGAAGCCTTTACCGTATCCTCCGGGCGATCTGCAAAGTGGCAACTCCTGGGCGTTCCTTCCCGCAGGATCCGAAATAGAAACCTCTCGTAGCAACCATGTCCTACCAACACTAGCGAATTTATCTTGTGAATTGTATGGATATTATTATTACTTAGTGTCCCCGCTTTTTTTTGAGCCACAAAAAAGCCGCTTCAAGCTTCTTTTTTGAGGCGGGCTTTTTTCGTGGCTCAAAAAAAAGCTTGAAGCCGCTTCTAGCTATTTTTGTGGCGGCCAAAATGCCATGCCACTCGTGCATTTAATCCTTCTTGGTTAGAGTCCCTTATTTTACTACACGCGTGGCCTCAAGCTGTCGCGCGCTTCAGCTTTGTGGCCCGTGTGCGGGGAAACTTTTTTATACTTTTTGTACACCTCTCATAAAAACAAACAACATCACATAAAGACAAAACAATCACAAATCTATCCGTACCTTATTTATACCATTCGATAAATACTCGTTATAAAAAATGTTTTTCGCTGAAAACTTATCGCACTCGTGGCACTATACGTGATTTTTCAGCTGTCTAAAGTTTTCATTATTAACTCGATAAGAAGCGAATCAGTCACTGATGAACATTAACTATTGGGACCAAGACTTTGACAATCAGATTACAAGTGGGTTGTGTTAGTAATATTGTAAGTGTAAGTCCTCCATATCATTTAAATAAATAAATATTGAAAAGTTAAAGGTTTAGCTAAAAAAGACAACTAACTAACAAGTTCAGTATACTAAAAGCTTTGTTTTAAATGTTTAATGGATAAACAGAAGAAAAGAAAATAGAAGATCGACAAAAGAAAGAGAAAATGTCTGTGCTGAAGCTGCGTTGTAATTACTTACTTAACGTAAATTTAGTCCTTGAGACAATTAAGAATACAATTTAAACGAAAAGAATTCGCTTCGAAATCGTCGCTTACCATCAGGTGGGATAGTGGTCAAACGTGAACTTATACATTATAAAAAAAAATATTTAGATTTTTATACTTACAATTTAAATCATAATATAACCCAGCTTGGTACGAGAACTAAGACATTCAAAGAAATTGTTAAATACACGTATTCTGCTGATCCTCAAAGTGATAAGAAGACGGTATGATGATCTCACTTTTTATTGTTTATTTTTTTTTAACCAGTATTATGTATGTTCTATGTAAAGCAGCGCAAACAATAAAAATGTAGTGACGAAACACTTAAATAAATAAATTGATATTCAAAAAAGCTATCCGGCTCAAGTTATTACACAGTCAACTTTTAATATTCCAGCCCTACCCTAGGTGCCTCATATAGGTGGCTATCATTATATGATTTTACCCACACTAGTGGCCAATATAGGACATAGTAATCTAGCCCCAGCTTCACTTGAGAGCCTACCGATCGTACCCCTCTAGCACAATTTCATTGTGGTGGCGGTGACGTGCAAACTGAGGAAACAGACGGATTGGGAACTTACTAGATTGTACAGAGATACTTTGTTTCCATTATCATTTCTTAAAAAAATCTTATTTACTTGTGGGACGATAATAATTTGTGTATTATTACAAAGACTGGAATTTATGATAATGAATTACATCAAGTTTATGAAAACGAACGATTTCCCAATATGATCTGCAGGAGTAACGGTGACATTAATGAAGGATACATGTGAAGCATTTAAGGAAATTTTCAAATAATATAGTCGGCGCTGCGTACTAACTACCTACAGGTCATTGGACTCGCTCTGCTGACGTTTTCTTAAAGAAATGAATTTCATACATGCGTAAATTAATACGACTTTATTTTTTATTTTATCGTTACAAATCGATAGTGTTCCATGTACTGGATCGACCCTCCACGGGATTAAAATGAACAAAATTTAGCGGAGTATAGTGATTTTAGTACTTTCAGCAATAAGACAAACATTTGCAATTTAGATAGATAAGCTACAATGATCAAACAAATTTAATATAAATAGTTCTGATAAAAGGGTACCATCAAATCGAATAATATCCTAAAATCATGATTGTCATGAAATGCACTTTGCCTTTTGTTTTTAATGATAATGTTATGGAATCTCAGAAATCGGTGTTAAATAACGAAACCAATGACAAAACCGACTACCAGAAATAAAGTTATTTTGCTTTTTTTTAGTTTTATTTTGGAGATCGGTGGTATAATTTTGTTTTTTTTTTATTTATTTATATGCAGGTTACAAAGATAAGAGATGCTCATCGCAATTAAACGTTTTCATAACCGACAGGAAAGTCGCAGCACCTAAGGGGCCTACATATAATGCAAGAAAAGAATAAACAGATAATAAAGAGCAGATCGTTGAAAAAACAAAACTAGAAAGCTTCAGAAACTCCGGCCTTGAAGTTTGCACTGCGACTATGCAATTAGTGCATGATTTCTGTAGATACGTAACTAGAAGTCCATCGGGTCTGTCTACAATACTGCCTGGATATGGTTATCGAGAAGAAACATGTTAGTTTTGATTGACTGTGCAATTTATAACAAAGCTACAAATTAAATATTCACATAGTCTTTTCACGGTATTTTTTTTTTACTTTCTTGTTTCAACGAACAGGGTACCGCTAATGGAAAAGCACTACTTTGTTTACGTCTTTATATTCTGTGAAATGTTTTTAAGACGTTACAGAAACATATCAGGTTTTGTTTATGGTGGCGAAAATCGTCCAATGACAGCCCCTGCTCTTGGGCAGAGCGGCAAATAGTGTACGATTCTTACTGACTAAAAACCCACCTCGTTTCTTCTAGCCTTCATACCGGGGCTCGAGCGGGTTTCGGATAACCCAAATACATTGTATAATATAATTGTAATATAAATAACCTAATGACGAATGAGGTTTTGACATGCATAATGCGTTGACTCGCTTATTTAATTATTATAGAACAGTTCAAAGCTTTAAAATAACCGCCATATTTGTTTGCAAATGATGACACGCAAAGATAAACTAACTTTTCATAAATGTAATACCGGCAAACGGGGGTGAATTGGAACAAAACTTTGGTTAGGTTCTTCACTTTGGTACATATTTATATTATTGATTTCTATCAAAGCATCAATTTTTATTACAATTAAAGAATAAACCGAAGTACTTAAATGCTGGAAAAAATTGTTATTTATCGCAAAAATCCCATTTAAACTTTTGTCTCGATTAACCCCTGCGTTTCTATTACCCCGTTTGACTGTACTGTTAATGCCTACTTTCGGTGTTGGGTTACCCCTAAATCTTACTGCTCTCATTCACTAATTACGTATTAGATATTGTATTGATTATTGTTATTTGCACCTACATTGTAAACATTTACTTAGTTATAAATAGAGAACGATGTTCAATAGATCTTGTTGTTGATCGAATGCCTTGTTAACGTAGACCACTACATCAAAGCGTGTCGGTCCAGCGGTTAGGTTCACCAGTTATGTCCAAATCTCAGATAACTAGAGGAGAATCTACTATCATCAATATCATCTTAATCCAGATTCCGGGCTACCCGAGATGGAAAGTTAAAGTAACGCTATGTCTAGACTTTGTATGGACCAAACTTGGGATCTCATACGCAGCAGTCTCGCTCACGATCACTTAACAACGATCGACAATTTAGGCAACATTGACTGCCTAGTTTATAAAAATGACCGATATACTAACCTAAACACGCCATTAGCTGACACTGTGTCACAACAAACAGACCAACACTTCCTTCACACATGTCACATTAAAATAATGACAAATACGTGAAAACCTAGACAATCGACGTACGGAATCAATTCGTGCGGTTATGGTTACTCCATTGTTATTCATTACACGGAGCGTCGTGATTTGCTCCACGACTCGTGAGAGGTAAACGTGTGCGGGCCTGGCTACCTGTCTTGTCAATAAAACCACGATACCCCTTCATATTTGACCGCCTTTATGCTTCTAATATTATAGTTCACATTCCTTTGATCGCAAAATATAGGTATGTTGGTAAGAGTGTACACAGAGGCACGCGTGACGTGGACAACAATAGTCTACAATGCATTTGAGGTAGCAAAGACTGAAATAGATTAGTTCAGACGTCGTCATTGATTGGTGGCTATAATGAAAACCAGGTGATTTGGAACGATACTTGTCAAATATTTCACCTAGGTATATTACTCAGATACTTTCTACCGACTTTGTGTCAACTACCCGTTCAAAATGTGTGAAAATCGCTGAAAACAATTTTTCTTTTTTTTTTGAATCGTTAGTTTATCTTTATTATAAAACGAGAACCTACCTACTACTTGGGTCTAGAAAGAACAAGACAAAGTGAGAATCGGCAAGTTTCGCCAGTGCCTACCTACTTTTCAGTATCTTCACTACGTAGTATATAAAACAAAGTCGCTTTTTCTGTCCCTATATCCTTATGTGCGCTTAAATCTTTAAAACTACGCAAAGGAATTTGATGCGGTTTTTTTTTAATAGATAGAGTGATTCAAGAGGAATTTTTATATTTGTACAGTTTTTCTGTGGTGTATTTAGTATCAGCATTGCACCTGAGCGAAGCCGGGGCGGGTCGCTAGTAGGAATATATATTAAGGTTATTGTTTCCATTTTTGTGATTAAAACCATACGTGGTCTTGAGACTAAAGCTGAAGCATGCAGCGCCAGGTGAAGGAGCTTAGCAGTCACAATTAGATATTAGTTCCCTCTAAGTCTATACATAGTATTTACAGTACTACGGCTAAGTGGTCTCCACGCGTAAGGTAGACCTGTTAGTAAATCATTCAAGGCTCATGTCTGAGTCTGTCAGACTGCTGTATATATATTACTAGCTTTTGCCCGCACGGCTTCGCTCCCGCTCTTCCCTACTCTACCCTACTATACCCTACTCTGCCTTACTCTACCCTACTCTACCCTACTCTCCCCTACTATACACTACTCTACACAACTTTACTATACCCTACTCTACCCTACGAAACTTCACATAAACCATCTACTAAATAGTCCGAACAAAGCCTAAAAATTTGGTTTGGATAGGTGAGCCCGTTCTTGAGTTATAAAATAACAACGAAAAGTGGCATTGATTTTTATATATATAGATATACAAAAGTTCTAAATGATAATAATATGTACGTGCATGATACGTATCATAGAAGTATACTAATAATATGACACATTACGGTGGGCTTTTTTTTGTATTTTTAAGTGGTTTTTTTAAATGTTTTATTAAAGAAATATTTAAAAAAGTGATATTGTATAAATAAGTAATTATAATAATATTCCACAACTTTCACACAACGCCCAAGCTAAGCAGAGCTTGTATTATTTCTAAATACATACATATTATAGATAAATTATACCCAGACACAGAACAGGCGAGTATACACCCTTACATTGTTGAAATTTCTACGGTTCGGACTAAGCGTTTCGCTTCGTCGTTTATACCGAGTACATCGAAGGACTGGAACAGTGGAACTATTTGCTTGCTGCGATCTTCCCATCCAATTATGATTTAGGTGTCTTCAAGGCTAGAGTGAATAGGCTCTTAATAAACTAACTTTGCTTCACTATCAACGATTGCATCAATGCTTACTATCAGATGGGATCGCAGTCAAGCACGGATTTAGATAAAAAAAAAAGAAAGAGAATACTGATCATAACATGGACAAAATATACCTCTCGATTTATGAATGAACTCCAACAGAACGGGAGAAATTCAGCAGGATTTTCTTTCTATAATCTCTTCGTAATTTGAGTTTATACGTGCAAAAAAAGGACACCATTGTTATGTATTATTACTAGCCTTTGGTCCGTCCGCGCTGAAGTCGAAAATGTTTCTATTTTTACAAGCTTTTATTTAGTTTGACCTGTCCCGATGTTTGTCTGTCATTAAAGACCCACTTCCCGGTTACCGATTGAGCTGATATTTTGCATGCTTGTGTAAATCAGATGACAATGCAAAATTATTATGACATAAAGCTGATCTGAGGATGACTTCGTAGTTCAACGACACAACCCCACCGAATTTGGGTTCGTATGATTTGTCTTGACTAGTATTAATTACATGGATATACTACATATCGAGCTATAAAAGCTTGCTATGGAAAAAAAGATTTTCATTAAAAGCTTGTTTTCATTAATTTTGTATTATAGTAAAACGGGGTGAATAGATACTCAAGGGTGAATAGAAACAAAACTTCAAAGGGTAATATCTCGATATTTAAATGTTTTTTTCCGGATTTAACTGTATCAGTGTATTCATGCATTGTTATTCTAAAAAGTCGATGCTTTGTTAGAGGCCGATAATGTGGTATCAAAGTGAAAAACCAAACCAAAGTTTTGTTTCTATTCACCCCTGAGTTTCTATTCACCCCGTTTTACGGTAATATGATAATGCGTATAAGTTGGAAATATTTGTAAAGTCTAACAACCTTATTTACAAACTAGTAAAAGTAACTACTAAAGCAACTATTCGTATTCTATGAAATGGCTTTAAGGTGGTGCATCACGACTCACATTTTCACTGTTTTTCATACAACCGCTCATAACTGATTATGACGTTATTGCACATTTTTCATTAGCTATTTTGGAAACACTGTATCTTGTGGATATTATCTAGGTTTCTAAAGAAGCCAATTTCTAAATTTGTGTAAAACTAATCCAGTAAAAACCCCTGAAAATGTCCTATTTTGTATGAACTTTGACACTTCATAACTTGCCTAAAAATTAAAAAAGTCAAAAAAGTAATTCTCTAGAGACCTTGCAAATTTTATTAAGATTCTAAATGACGACAACTTTTTCCAAAAACTTTTAAGGATTTAATAAAAACAGCTATTTCCTGGAGCAAGTTTTGTGAAATTCTCGAGTAAATCTCGGAATTACCGAATACTAACCGAGGTTCCAGGCGTTATCTCTCTTTTTTTGCGTTGCCTTTTCGTCAAACATCGCGTTGGAATGCATTAAATGAAGTAACAAGCTTTAAACCATTTTCGATGTTTACGATAAGCGAGTGGAGAAGGACCCTCTTAAGTTAGAACTGCCAACAAACAACAACAACCACCTAGCGTCGAGTGTCACTGGAGCATTGTCTCAAGTATTCAAGTAACGTGTTACTCGGGCTCAACTATAGAGTGAGATTTCTTTATAAATACGATGTCAACACATTAGAAGGCTGTTTTAGGTCATCACCCAAGCTATTATAAGTTAGAGTGGACTAAAAAACCTTAGGTGAAAGCACTGAGACATTTTTATGGTCCGGAATATCATCCTATGACGACCCACGCTCTTGGGCGGAGCAGGAGATAGTGTCAAACTAAACTGACTAAAAACCCACCCAGTTGCTTTGTGTCTTCATACCGTGGCTCGAGCTTTCGGAATAACCTTGGCCCCAGTAGGCTTCGACCCTACTTCGTTTCGAAAGTACTGCATAGCATAGTCGGCCTTATAATGTTCCCACTTTTGAGACTCAAGCCCCCTCTAGGAGAGCGAAAGTACTGGGTCTTACAATATTATCAAAGGAAAAATAGGTGATACTATCTTCTGAAGGTTTATCCAAAATATTTTTTTATCGTTTTGGTCAACTATTTCTAGCCTCCACTAATTATCCTTGGACACTTCCACTGGAAGTCTTAATTTTCTATTTAGACATCTGGGGAGACCAAAGGTCAATTCTCACTATTCACGATTAATTTCGATATTGTTTTCACAATAACGCACTTTCCCGTCTCCTACCAAAAGTAACTTTGAAGGACAGTTTGTACTACCTCCACTCAATTGTACACTTGTATTTGTATATAGTTTAAGGGGGTGGACGAATTTCCATAGCGGGAAAGTTTTTAACCTTTTCGACACCCATTTATATAATACGCGATGTGTCCTCCAGCGCCACGCAACAAATTGTTTCTATGTTAAACTAACTAACAAATGTTTCTATTGAATATAAAACCAACAAGAACTTATTATGTGTGAAAAAGTAAAAAATACTGCTTATAACAGGGCAATCATAAAAACAAAATAAAAGATCTTGTAAAAGTCTTAAATTTATTTTATACTATTATTACATCTAATCAAGTAGTGGCGCTGAGGGCACGAAAATCTCGAACTTGTATACAAGTGATTGGCGTTCAAAAGCTCTAGCAACTTCACAGTGACAGCTATAGTTTGCTGTCACCGGTCTAGCTGTCACCGGCAATGTCTCACGAAAATCACTGGCAAACTTGTACGTGAATCCATCCTGATTGATGGATTCCAGGGACGTGCGAGCAATACAAGCCAAAAAGCCCGGCTTGCCTACCACTACCACACACCTAAATCATAGATCACGGCTAATCAATTAAATAAAACAAAAATCTAAACTTTAAACTTCGCGCGCCTACGCGGTTACGCTCAGATGCCACTTAGTGCGAAATTCAAAAATTCATTAATAAGATACGATACTATAAGCGAGGTTGCCAATCTGACCGCAATCTCTCCGATCTCACTCTAACACTTAACAAAAGAAAGAGATGAAGACTAATGTATTCCTGTCTCTTTCTACCACAAATGCTTCATGGCTTGCTTTTCTGTCTCTCTTTTTGCTATAAAAACATTAAATTTTGTGTCTGTGTGGGTAAAATATGAGAGATTCATCGAACATTTTTGTATTAAAATAAAGCTGGGCTTTGGAAAAGTTATGAATGAATATTACGAGAGACCTCCATTTTTACGCATGGAGGCGCCCTCTATGACGCTTAAAGTACGAACTACGAACTACAAAATACAAATTAGTTTAAATTTGCTGTGATCGGTTAACAACACGTAATTGTTTTGATAGTTATTTTTTTGTTTTCTGTCATTTAACTTTGTTGTGTGTAGCGTATTATGTGCGGAATCGATATTGTTTAGGTAGAGTTTGAGTTTTAGAGATAAATATAATCTTGTAACTTTACTAATTAGAATATTTCTCTGAAAAGTAAATCACATAATAGGCAGTTATTTTTTCTCAAACGATAACAATGCTTGGAATACATCAGGTATGACTCAAATAACTTCGCTGGTGCCATGAAAATGCATCAGAATTCTCAATAGCTGTTGAATGCTATTTCATTTATTCTGTTTTGGTAAACCGAAAATAGAAACTTGATTCTCTTTTTCGAAAGTTAAGTGTTATGTGTGTGATAAAGAAGAACTAAAAGCTAGCTGTTTAAATTGTGAGTATTTTCCAATAATATTACATTTCGTAAACAATTTTATTTAATGATAAATTTTATTAAATACTACGGACGGATTAATACAATCTTTTGTGCGCCATCTAGTGGATTTTTCTGAAGTCAACTAGAATGTTATGAGCTAGTTGCCAACAATATCAATAGGTGGCTCTTTTTCGTTTTTTTAAGTACCAATATATATTTTAATAATATCTATCAGTAAAAAAAATGTACCTATTAAAATCAGCATTATACCGCCAATTTTTTCGGGATATTAGGTGTGGTGTGGGTAGGTAGATGAGTTAAGATTCCTTGGCTTGCTCCCTCTAAAGGCACCTGGCACGCCACTGATGGATTCACTATCAAGATGATTGATAGTGAATCTATCAATGATTTTATTACAGCTTCTAGTGTCTTTAAATACCAGCGCTGCGTTATCTATCTCAATAGATTTTAAAGTTGGATTTTTGTTTTTCATACGAAATAATATCTTTTTTTTTAATGTATCCTACTGTTTTAAGTTAAAATGTATGTGTGAGAAATAAACGTTTTTCTTTCTTTTATTTATTTATAGTAAGTCTTTAAGGGAGTTAGTGATAGCGTGACGAGTGACAGGACAGAATTGAAGAAAAAAACGTGTTGCGCCGACCCCAAATAAAATGGCATAAGGGCAGGAAGATGAAGAGAAGTGTGCCAGGATAAAGACCAGTAGCATTATGTATGATCCAAACTAATTGAAAACAAAGAAGCGACACAATGTAATTACACACTGCATATTTGTTGGCTCCCTATGCAGATGCCTACTTTAAAGATTTCTCTCTCACCAGCCTGACTTGATATTGCAGCGTGGCCGTCGGACATAGCGTACATACACCGGATAATTGAACTGGACACAAATCAACTGTTCTGTGAGGATAGCCCTTAATATTGTAGCCATTGATGCCACTGGCAGGTTGGAGGCCAAATTAAATAATTATGGAGACGAAGGATACACAGTTTTGGAGTTTCACGATTTGTTGGTAGACTGAAATTTACACTTATAGGATATTTGGATATCTTATCTGCATATTGTTAACTTCTTGTAGAGGTTTTGTAGAATCAAAGGCAGAGATTGTACACGGTAAAAGTATATTGTATAATTAAATAAATATCTAAGACTCTAAGTGACTAAACAGACAAGAATATTTCGAAGTTGGAGACCACAATTTAAGAAAGAAATGGTACTCTGTTTCATAATCATTATTTCCACCATCAACGATTGCATCACTGCTTACCATATCAGGTGGGATTGCAGCCAAGTACTAGTTTATATCAGACAAAAAAAAATCAGCCCGGAATCATCCAGTGCTGGATATATGCCTCCCCTTTCTTCTGCCATACTTTCTAGTTCCTAATGACTTTGACAATATCGTCTCCAAGCAAAATCAAAAATAGGTTTATTATTCAAAAATAGGTTTATTATTTTTAAATTGAGTAGTAAAACTAGTAGAGATATTTGACGGCACGGTTGGCGCAGTAGATGACTGATTAGCTGCTGAGCTGCGTGTCGCGAGTTCAATTCCTGCACGCAACAAATATTTGTAAGGCCTATAGATAGCTGTTCTAGGTCTAAGTGCCTTGTGAATGTAAGTTTACATGTTTGAAAACGCATACACGATAACGGAGTTATTCCTAGAGTAAAGCAAAGCTTTTAAAAAAAAGATGGCGAATACGAATCCCTACGTGGCACACTCTATCCAAATGATCGACTTAGGTATACAACGTGTAGCGTTAAATGCGCAAAACCTCAGACACCCCACATTTACGGGGCGCCGGTGTGGGCGCCGTCGCTGCAAAAGCGACCGGCGACCATACTGAACGCCTGCCAGAGGGTCATGGCAATACGGATGATGCGGGGATACCGTACGATCTCCCGCGCAGCGGCGAGCCATCTGGCTGGCCTACCACCGTGGGATCTGGAGGCAACAGTCCTTGCACACATGCACGATACGCGCGTGGAGATGCAATGCCGGGGTGAAAGTCCACTGCCGCAACACGTGTTGCGGCAGTGGACTTGACAAGGCATGGCGGACAGACCTCCGGCGGGACCTCATGGTGAAATGGCGTCAGCGACTATCGCAACCCAGTGCTGGGCACGCCACAATTATGGCGGTAAGTCCCCTCTTTGAGGCGTGGCTGGAAAGATCTCACGGCGTTCTTACCTTCCGAATGACACAGGTCCTCACCGGACATGGTAAGTTCGGGAGGTTCCTGCACCGGATTCAAGCGGAAGAGACGCCCGGGTGTCGCCACTGTGCGGAACACCTGGAGGACACGGTGGAGCACACAGTTGAGGTGTGCCCTGCTTGGGCGGAGCATCGCCGTGCCTTCGTGGGTGCGATAGGCGGCGGAGATCTCTCGCGCCGGGCCTTGGTTGAGGCCATGATCCGGAGCGAGGAGGAGTGGCAGGCGGTCGCCTCCTTCTGCGAAGCAGTGATGCTAGCAAAGGAGGAGGCCGACCGCATCAGGCAAAGGCGCCCTCGCAACCACCGTCGGGATTCCGATCCCGATTTCCGGCCACCGTAGACGGGAGCTCGCTGTCCGATCGTCCGGTAATGGACCGAGTCTAAGACGTCGACAGCGCGCACTGTTCCCGCGCGCCTCAAGGAGTTGTCAGCAGCAGGAGGGGCCCAGCTGGGTCGAAGCCTACTGGGGACAGGGTGGTCCGAAAGGGAGCTCGTGCTCCGGTATGAAGGCTAGAAGGAACGGGATGGGGTTTTTAGTCAGTAAGAGTCTGACACTATCTCCCGCTCCGCCCAAGAGCGGGTTTTGTCATAAGATGATTTTCCCTATCGAAAAAAAAAACCCCACATGATTTTTATTATAATTGACCTAATTCTGTAAGAAAAAAAAAACATTTATAAAAATTCAAAGGTTTTATGTACAATTTCTGTTTGTTTAAAATTAATACCTGCATTGAAAAGCACTTTTATGTTCCCGCGTATGAAAAAATTTGACTGGACTACAACTATTTGTGTTTGTTTACCTATTTGGGCAGGTTTACACACGTGATGCCTTGACCTATTCATAAATAGACAGGGCGACATTTTTAATGAAGATTTAAAAAAAAATAACCTAAATCAAAAAGTGGTTTAATTGATTCTGCCCGTTATTCTGATCAAACTATATTCAGGTTTTGCGCATTTAACGTTATAATAATATATAATAATAATATTCCACAACTAACACACAACGCCGTCTAGTCCCAAGCTAAGCAGAGCTTGTGTTACGGGTACTAGACAACTGATAAACATACTTATATATTTCTAAATACATACATTTTATAGATAAACTACACCCAGACACAGAACAAATGATCATGCTCATCACATAAACATTTGTCCTGGGTGGGAATCGAACCCACGACCTTCGACATAGCAATCAGGGCCACTAACCACTAGACCAACAGGCCAGTCAACGTTGTATAAAGGTACTGTAATTTATAACCTAGGAATAGTGTCACAATAATTAAAACTCCTAAATAAAAAGCCAATCGGACACAAGTTATTAATAAAATAAGCAAAAGAAAAACCAGGTAAAGGCAGGGAGTGGCAGTGACGCACGTAGGGGCAAGTAGTGCCTATTATGAATTAATTTATTGTACCGCCGCCCTATCATTGGGATGGCTAAACATTTGCTTGTCCCGCACTTTACGGCTTCAACTGCGAGGACCGCTATCGCCGGCATAATTTGTTATTAGTACTTTGTTTTTCATAAAGTTGTGTTAGTTATGAATGTGGATGTAAAGAATGTTAAGTTGAGAAAATAAATACGGCGTGGACCCTGTGGTATCCCCATTATAATTTATGTCCTATAATGTTATTCTGATGTAGAGATGTATAAGTATTAGAACGGTGGGCAAAAATCATCTTATGACAAACCTCGCTCTTGGGTGGAGCGGGAGATAGTGTCAGACTCTTACTGACTAAAAACCCACACCGTTTCTTCTAGCCTTCATACCGGGGCTCGAGTTTCCTTTCAGATAACCCTGGCCCCAGTAGGCTTCGACCCAGCTGGGCCCCTCCTGTTGCTGACAACTCCTTGAGGCGCGCGGGAACAGTGCGCGCCAAAGTATTAGATACTGTAAAGTTTTATCCAAATCCGTTCGGCCGTTTCAAGAAAAAAGTAAACATACGTACATATAAATACATATTCGTGTACCTATATGTACTAAATTCCGTTTTACAATATTAGTGTGATTGAACAAAATTTACTGGCTTTGAAATTAATTAGCTTTGTGATCCTGTTTACTCTGCAAGGTACACAGATATAATAAAAAATAATTAATTAATATGTATGTAATGTAGTGGCATTCTAATATAGGGCAATACCTAGGCTGCCAAGTAAATATTCAATACTCATTCTATTTTCTCCCGCAAAATGTAGGAAAACGTTAAATTGTCAGGAAAATGTACCGAGAAACTATTTTGCTAAAATTGAATAAAGGTACATACTGTAGTATACCTATGGAAATAAATATATGTGCAAGCAATCACGCGCAAAATGTGACCAAACAGGGAAAATATAGCTGTCTCATTCTTATACTGAAAGGTAGAAGAGAGATAGATATAAAGGAAGTAAGGAGATGAGCAAGTAATTCAGGCAACTCAATATTATAAAGGAAGATATGTACGTCAACGGAAATCGAAAAATCCTCTTGGTTCTAAAAGGTCGCGCTGTTGGCATGCCGAGGTACCTGCCCTGCCCATTTAGGGGAAGGAGGGATGAACGATCGGAAGGCAAACGAATGAGCATTTTAATGGCATTTTTTTTATTTATTAGGTAGCTTTGACGGGAACGTTAAACAGGAAGCCGGCTTTTAATCCTAGCAAGTAAGATTTGACTCCGAGTGGTAACAGCCCCGAGTTACGAGTTTGTAGGTCGCGGGTTCAAACTCAGCCAGGCGCATTAGATACTTTATGCAAGTAATTTATTTCGTCACCACTGCTCTCAAAACGGTGAAGGAAAACATCGTGAGGAAACCGGCAAGACTTAGAACCAAAAATTCAAAGACATGTGACATCCATCAACCCGTAGGTACAGGGCCCGCGTGGTGGATTACGGCCTATTCCCTCACCTAGAGAGGAGGCCTGAGTTCCAGCAGTGGGAAAATTATAAGGCCGATTATGCTATAAGATTTGACTTTTTTTAGTAATAAACCTACGCTACTATGAACTTAGACAAATATCGGGACAAAACAACTCGACATACATTTTCACAGTTTTTCGTACAATCGCTCTTACGCGATTATGACGTCATTACACATTTTTTATCAGATATTTTGGATACACAGATATCTTGTGGATATTATCTAGGCTACTATTAAAATCAATTTATAAATTTGTGGACTAATCTAGTAAAGAAAAACCTCTGAAAATCTGCTATTTTGCATAAATTTTGACCTTTCATAATGTACTCAAAAATTTAAAAAAATATATAATAATAGAAGCCTTGCAAATTTAATCAAGATTTAAATGATGACATTTTTTTTTTTTGAAAAAATTTTTTGTTAAAAAAAGAATCACGTATTTCCTGGTACTAATTTTGTGAAATATTCGAGTAAATTACGGAATTACCGAATGCCAACAGAGTTTTCAGACACTCTCAGCTCAGCTCACACCGAGATGCGACGCGACGCAACGCTGCGCGCACATCTTAATAGAGTGACTCAAAATAGAACTTTATTTACTACACGAAAAAATACACATTTTATTGTGAGAATTTAGAATACGTTGCATCATGCAGCGCTGCACCTCGTGATGCCCGCTGCGCAGCAAAAACACCGCGCGGTGCAGCGGTGCATCGCTGGTACGCGCGGCGCCGAACTTGCACGCCGCGCGTACCAGCGATGCACCGCTGCACCGCGCGGTGTTTTTGCACGAAGACGCGCAGCCGAGGCTGCCGTGGCGACTTGTCTCTACTATTTCCGTCCAGGGGCCCGAGTCTGCTATTTTTATAAATTCGTCATTCCAACACGATCCCATTGTCATTTTGCTAAAAGTTCGTAATCTGCTAACTCATAATGATCAATCATTGGTCGGTCAATGGTCTCGTAATAGAGTGATGGTAGAATGACAATATCAAGTTTATTAAAACCAATAACTGCACAATAACGTTCTAATGGTAGGTTACTGATCAAAACAACTGTCAAAAGTTTTGCAAATTACCGCATACGTCAGATATTCATTTGTCATTATGTACGAGATTAGCATTTTAAGCCACTTCTTTCAATGAAATGTCAGTGGTTGACCATTGGAAAGTCATTATGACGCCATTATATTAGTAGATTACCAAAACTTATCAAAATCAACAATTATGAAGTCAATGACAGACCATTCTGACACTATTGTAATAGCAGACTTGAGGCCCAGACTTCGTGTAGAATTGATGCAGGTCGGTCAAGTGCTCGAGTGAAATTATAATGATGGTCTGGGATCTTGTTATAATCGGAAACTTATAAGTCGAAAAAGACAAGACCAGATCTACAGTGACAACGATTTCATTAGATTTAGTTTTCTTCTTTATTCGAAACTACTCAGTACAGATCGGACTAAGCACATGTACCAATTGAGCACGATTATTATGAGCGTGGTTATTATTCCTCCGTATATTTTATGAAACAATAAACTTACCAATCTTTAGTTTGAAATCAGCTTCTCCCGCTATCCGATGTAATGCAGCCGACACATGGTTTAATTCATCTGCAACCAAATTATTGAACTAATTAAAACTAACGTTTATCGATTACACTGTTGTCGTATCCTATTAATATTGTTGGAAATATATTTAAATCAATAATTTAAAAAAAATATTAACCATCGAGTATCTTGCCGGTTCTTCTGCATAAAAAACGACCAAATGGAACCGTACGCTAGCTTTTAATGTTTAGTAAGTGCCCACGTCGGATAGAAATCGGAAATAAATATTTTGAATTAAATAATATAAATGCACCGCTAAATATAGATCGTTTTAATCCTGTGGAGTGTCGATAGTTAGAACGCAACCCGACTACTACCTACAGGTCATTGGACTCGCTCAGCTGACGTTTTCTTAAAGAAATAATTTCGTACATGCGTAAATTAATACGAGTTTTAAAAAGAGGTACGTTGTTTTTTAATTTTATCGTTACAAATTGATAGTGTTCCTTGTACCGGATAGACCCTCCACGGGATTAAAATGATCAAAATTTAGCGGTGTAAAATAATAATATAGGTAATATAATATTCCACAACTATTACACGACGCCCTTTAGTCTCAAGCTATGCAGAACTTGTGTTATGAGTACTAGACAACTGATAAACATACATAAATATTTCTAAATACATACATCTATATATATAAAAAAAAAACTTTTTACAAAAAAAATATAACCGACTTCAATGATAAAAAACACTGAAAAGTATCAAATAACTTTAATTTTAGAAGTCGGTGTTTCTATAATATTTTAGTCTCTTCGTTATTTAACACCGACTTCTAAAATTAAAGTTATTTGATACTTTTCAGTGTTTTTTATCATTGAAGTCGGTTATATTTTTTTTGTAAAAAGTTTTTTTTATTTTACACTTTTTAGTTATGGTACCACCACTAAAAAGTACCCCTCAGTCAAACTTAAATACCTTATAGTCAGAGCGCATCTCATAACGGTTCTAATAATCCCAAACACGGTTAGATTACATTAATTTACCTTTCGTCTTCATCATCAGATCAGTTCGATATATCCTCTCCCCCTCTTCTTTCAAACAGTCATTAGACTAGATGCTGGAGAGGGAAAGGATATATCGAACTGATCTGATAATGAAGCCGAAAGGTAAATCTTTCAATCAGTCATTAGACTAGATGCTGATAATCCCGGCTGTAGCATCAGGCCAGATTTATGTCAACATTGCAATGAACTTAAAATTTAGTCCTGTTTAAAATGAGCCCAAACACGACTACGGAGTGTAATTTCAAGGTTTGTACTTTTCCTGATGCTCCTGGCTTCAGCATCAGGTCTCTATGTACTTTATTATCGGTGTTCTTTATTAGCAGTACGTTTATCCACACATCGAGCCGTTTTCAATGAGCCTAAACTCGATATATCTGCTGTTTGTTGTCGAGGACTTAGGTACTCTGCAGACTATACTGACTGCAGCATCAGGTCATGTCTTGATGATCGTGAAACCAAATGTGGCAAATGCCCTATCAAACATCAAAACAATTTACTAAAACAGTCCTTGCCTGTTCGAGTAACTTCTTACTGTTAAGGAGTTGTACCTTCCATCATCAGCCCAGCTACCTGAGATGGTGACGACCATACGCAAATACACAAGATACTTCATAAAATATGCGAAAATCAATAAGTGAGCCTATAAAATTTGAAGGTTGCCCTCGATTTCTCCAAGATCCCATCATCAGATCCTAATTTGGTGATAATGGGACCACCTCAGAACTATCTACTTTCGAACAAAAAAAGAATTTTGAAAATCCGTCTACATTTGGGGGAGTATTCGACGAACAAACATACAAAAAAAAAAAAAAAAAAAAAAAAACATACAAACAGCCGAACGTAGTACCTCCTCCTTTTTGGGAAGTCGGTAAAAATGGAACCCGTTTTCCGTTGTCACGACTTGGCATGAAAACGGCATGACCGATTTGGCTGATTTTTTTTTTGTGATTGTTATTGTGAGGATAAGGTTCTTATGGAAAAAAAAAATATTAGGGTAGTGTAGGGTAGAGTAGAGTAGGGTGGGGTAGGGTAGGGTGGGGTAGGGTAGAGTAGGGTAGGGTAGAGTAGGGTAGAGTAGTAGGGTAGAGTAGGGTAGAGTAGGGTAGTGTAGGGTAGTGTAGGGTAGAGTAGGGTAGAGTAGGGTAGAGTAGGGTAGAGTAGGGTAGAGTAGGGTACAGTAGGGTAGAGTAGGGTCGGGTAGGGTAGGGTAGGGTAGAGTAGGGTAGAGTAGGGTAGAGCAGGGTAGAGCAGGGTAGAGTAGGGTAGAGTTGGGTAAAGTAGGGAAGAGCGGGAGCGAAGCCGCGAGGGCAAAAGCTAGTTATATAGATAAATTACACCCAGACACAGAACAAATGATCTTGCTCATCACACAAACAATAATTGTCCTGGGTGGGAATCGAACCCACGAGCTCCGGCTTAGCAGTCAGGGTCACTAACCACTAGACCTAGACAGGTCAGTCAAATTGAAATGGAATGCACGGCCCTTATACACCCCAATTAGTAAATTAAGTTACAATCATTTTCTCTCATCTATCATTAAATGCACTTGTGTAGTTTTTTTTTTTAAATAAATTAATAATCTTAATTGTAGGCAATGGCAAATAATATGGATATAAAGCCCTACATAGGTAGCGCATCGGTATAGGTATCTATGTCGCAGCCATCTGGTTAAATTAGCCATCCCATTGGACGACTAGGGCGTTCGTTAAACGCCGGCATCCAATGAAATGGCTGAAGAACAACTAGCCATGTCGTTGACCGCATCGTTAAAAAAAACCTACCTGGGTTTTTTTCTTTCTTTTAGTACAAAAAATATTACTTATTTTAAAAACAGCTGGATTCGATTCAGTAGGCGATTCTGAACTTGCTAATTTCAGGACGTACGTTTATTATAGTATACGATAATGTAAAAGAAGAAAGGAACTGACTCGCATAACGACGCACAGCCGAAACTACTGGGACTAGAAACGTGAAATTTTGGACAAGATTTTTATGACGTAAGCGAGCACTAAGAACCGAACTATTCCTAGGTGTCGATATTAAGAGGGTCCTTCTTCATCCGCTTATCGTAAACATCGAAAATGGTTTAAAAGCTTGTTATATCATTTAATGCAATCCAACGCGATGTTTGACGAAAAGGCAACGCAAAAAAAGAGAGATAACGCCTGGAAACTCTGTTAGTATTCGGTAATTCCGAGATTTACTCGAAAATTTCACAAAACTTGCTCCAGGCAAAAGCTGTTTTTTTTTAAACCCTTAAAAGTTTTTGGAAAAAGTTGACATCATTTAGAATCTTAATAAAAAGGTTCCTAGAGAATTACTTTTTTGACTTTTTTAATTTTTAGGCAAATTATGAAGTGTCAAAGTTCATACAAAATAGGACATTTTCAGAGGTTTTAACTGGATTAGTTTTACACAAATTTAGAAATTGGTTTCTTTAGAAACCTAGATAATATCCACAAGATACTGTGTTTCCAAGATATCTAATGAAAAGTGTGTAATAACGTCATAATCAGTTATGAGCGGTTGTATGAAAAACAGTGAAAATGTGAGTCGTGATGCACCACCTTAATTCATAAACACCAAGCGAACCGGCCCGGCGGCGTTCGCTCTATTATTGTCTTTCTATTGTGTCTCTAATTACGTTATTCGAAAGGTTAATTAGGGTTAGCTGTCAACAATAGTTTTTGAGAGAACGATGCCTATCATGTTCATTAAAATTTTCATTAAAACTAATTGTAACCACTGGTTTCTGAACCTGTAGTGAATTGTTAAGCTGTACTTATGCCTGAAAACCGTACAGGTTTTTTAATTGAGCTAAAAACTTATCAAAGGGCACACTAAAGGAAAATTATTTACAGGTGTCCGTTTCCGGTTAGTTTGAGAAATGCCTGAACTTTAAATGCCAATTCAGGAATCGGGGGAATGTCTAGGTCTGAACGTGTTAAAACATGTTCTAAAGTCCTAATACTCAATGCCCGGCTTGATATTTCGTGACCGTTTTTACCGGTCACGAAATATCACGGAACAGCTGCACTGCTCCGTGATTTGGTGGTCCACCTACGTATAATATTTTTGACCAGTGTTTATACGAGAATTTAATTTTATGAAATGTAAGTAGGTATATTATGACAGTGTTCATACTCACTAAGCTTAAAAAGAGTAAATACTGTTTCCTGCCATATAAATTGTCCCGAACATCTGAAACAAAATTAGGACTAATTAAAAAAAATGGAAACAGAAATATATCAACGTATTTCGACAAGTGAAGTTGAATTTACTGTCCCCGCACACGGACTTCAAAAAAACGCCGCTTTAAGCTTCTTTTTGAGGCGGCCCTTTTTTTGTGGCCGTGTGCGGGGACACTAAGTGCATTATTTGCAGTTGGTATAGCTCGTGCCCCGGTATGAAGGCTAGAAGGAACGGCGCGGGGTTTTTAGCCAGTAAGAGTCTGACACTGTCTCCCGCTCCACCCAAGAGCGGGTTTCGTCAAAGATGATTTTCCCCGACGACAAAAAAAAAAAGAAACATATCTGCGCGAGTCCGACTCGCTCTTGCCACTTTTTTATATAATTTGCATCAGTCATTGCACTCAAGATAGGGAAATGTTAAAAAGTTCTAATGGTAGCTAGATTACTACGAAGAGGCTATTGACAAATTGACATAACATAACATCAGCAATTAAAATTATTGTCAAAAAGTCAACGTGGCAATTATTTGTTAGCGCATATTACTTGATAAGTAGGTACATAATTATTTTATTAATTTTTTGGCAATCTCTATCACTGATAAAATTCATTTGTTTCTCTAATGCGTAATTTAATTCATGAATCCCCAAGCGACCACCGGTGGCCGCGCATCTATTGTCTTACTATTGTGTCTCTAATTGACGGTATCTGAAGGGTTAAATACCTACCAACAAAGTGACAGACTGTGTACCTACTAAGTATTTTAATTTTTTTCAGAATATCTGTCTTAAGTAGAACGACCCAAAAAACCATTTAAAATGCCCAAGTATTCCTAGGAACATGCACGAACTTAAAAGTTACATGATAGTAAATAAATCAACAAAAGCACACGATGTTCCCAGCAATTTGATTCACCCCAAGGCTACTCGATACCAACAATTTACTAAGAGATGCCGCGGTCCCGCGCTTTATAGCGTAAAACTTCAAATTCAAATCCTTCCTTCCCATTGGTGGAGCTCTAACGCTTCCCGGCCTCCTATTGGTCGTCGATAAACTGATGTAATTTAAAATATTGTCACTTGACGGCGGATTTCGCCTTATTGCAATTTATTTTCGTGGGGAAGATTATTTAATTTTCCCCGACCTCCTAAACTTTAATAAACAGATATTGGATGTCGTGACGTAGAGATGTAGGTACTTACATTTGGATTTGTTTAGGGAAATATACGACATAAGTATGTACAAAGCTATCTGAGTCCGTACGAGAAAATTTTTATTGCGTTACAAAAATTAACTACTTATTTACGTTATGTTTAAAACTTTTTGCTTTGCTTTTTGTTTATGTACCTAATTCGCTAGCCTAGTTGATCAAAGATTTGTTTACTGTTGTTTTAAATATATATTATTACTAATTTTTTGCCGCGGCTTCGCCCGCGTTTATCAATATAGGTAATTAATTTAATAATAATATTTGTATTTGACATCCCTCTTTCTGCCCCTTTTCTCACTAAAAAATAAATCTATGTCCGCCTCCAGGGTCCTAACTATCTCTGTAGCAAAATTCATCAAAATCGGTTTTGATGATGAATGAAAAAAAAAGGAAAAAATGCTACTAACAACGTTCCTAATTCCCAATCTCGTCTAATCAGAGCAACATGTGTCAATCGCAAGCAGGTTCCCCCCAGGTGATATAGATATAGACACATACAGGCATATAGGTTTTCAGTGCAATAATATCATAAAACGCTATTACGAAGCAAACGGGGAGGTCTGGCTACCTTCCGCTCGGATATTACGAGGAGGTGACGCCCTTTCAGCGCCGCATAACTTCACCTGAAGGTAGCCCCACTCACACCCCTAATAATATTTAGTTTTAAAACTTACCTGTCTTAGAGATGACTTTTGGAACGAAGTTCTACGTAAGCATATCGGAATCCAAAGTCTGACCGAATGAAAATTAAACCAAGAAATCTTTAATTCATTAAACCCCAAGCGAACGCCGGCGTTCGCGCATGCATTGTCTTTCTATTTTGTCTCTAATTATCACGACTGAAGAGTAGACTACAACCACCATGATACTTTTTTGATTTTGTTTGTTATTTTAAACTTAGAGTATGACATAGCGCGCACTGGTGACTTTTGTCACGGTGACAATAATTGTTCTAAAATATTTGTATCTGTCACGTCTTGAAGTGCGCGCACTACATGTTGGATTGTTACAGTGCGTTTCACTTAAGAAGTTCCTTTGGCGTAATGTTGGCTCCCCTGTCTATCTACACAAAAAAGAAGGGAAAAAGGAAAAAGTTGCCTACCCTACTAAAATTGTTCCCCGAAATACGAAACGAAATCGATTTTAACAGTAGTTGCAATAATTTTTGGTGAATTATGAAGGGAATGGGATTTTATTTAAAAAAAGCAGGTCTAAAAGGAAGTCGTTAATAGAGAGGTACGATATTGTGGCGTAGCGTTTTCAGTATTTGAAAGAATTGCAGCATAATCGGAATGGAGCCCAGCGTCCTAATTTTTATACAAAATAGTTAAAAAAAACAAAAAAAGGCAATTGTTAAAAGTAACGAAGTATCAGTTAATCTCCCTAATATTAAGTAATTTAATTACTAAAAATATTGCAACACTGTTTTTTCATATAGCCAACATTACGGCAAAGGAACCTCTTAAGTGAAACGCACTGTAGGTTCATTCAATTCAATTCAATTCTTAATTAATGGCCTTTGTGGAAAAGACACCACAATTTTGCCAATAACACGTGCGAACTGTTAATAAACCATCAAACATTGGAGAGTATTTAGCGTGAATTAACAGTAAAAAACAAAAAAAAAAATACATATCTTTTTATAAAATGAAATAGTACAAAATGATACAAGATAAAAAAATTCTTCGCAGATACAGAATTATAGTTTGACAAATTCTAAGCACGGCGACATTTTTTGTCAAAAGTCACGGTGACAAAGTCACCAGCGCTATGGCTATGCTTTCGCGAAGACAGAAAAAAAAACTTAGTTTAGTTTTTATTGGTGGCCAGTGTGTTTTAAAAAGATAGACTGATGGATGATATTCTCTTTGTCTTGGACTCACCATAAGTTGAAAATAATTTTACACACATCTTTATTATTATTTTTATTTTAAGTTTTCTTCTTTTAAAAATTGACCATTTATTTACTTTTTTTATCTACTGGGCCACAGCTTCTATATGAGGCTGTGTGTATAATATTTGGTCTGGTTGCTTTCTTTTGTTTTATTTGATTTTATGACCTACCTATATTTATATTACTCGTATACACCCTTCGACCGCAATATTCCGCCTCAAAGCCTGACGTGGTTAATCACGTCTTCCATTATCGCTATTACTAACACAATGTCACTGAGTCCAAAGTTTGAAAGGCCCGGAAGCTTAGTTTAAGAGCTTATCATCATATCATCATCTTCAAAAAATGCTGCTTCTAAGGTGAGAAATCTTCAAACAACAGTTGTTTGGGCGGTCCACCTAATTTACCATTAAAAAGAGTTGAAAGAATGATCTGATGAGGTGAGAGTCGCGGGAAAGCGACGAATGCGACACTCACAGGACCGTTCATTGCTCTACTTGAGGGAGGCCTATGTCCAATATTGAACATCTTTCGACTGAAATGATGATGAATCTTTTTTTTTAGTTTGGAAATCATACAATGACTACCTCCCGCTCTTGGGCGGAGCGGGACAGCGTGTCAAACTTTTACTGACTAAAACCCACGCCTGTTCCTTCTTTGCCATCGTTACAAAGCCCGGGGGTAACTACACTTTCGCACAACCTGGCCTTAATAGGCTTCGATGCTTCAAACCGTAGGGGGCCAAACGGTTTGCTGACATCTCTTTGAGGCGCGCGTGGCTATGTGCCGTCGACAGTCTCGATCCGGATGTTTACCCGACGGCCGGACGGCGTGCTACCCGTTACGCGCCGCCCGCAAATTAAATTGTATTTAAGAACAGAATATAAAAAATGAACAGGATTATTTATACAATAATTTCTCCAATTTGCATTTACCAACTAATTAAAATCAAAATGTTTTTGAATTTAAAACACTTTAGAACAATTTTTTTTTTAATTCAGAAGATTAAAAAAAAAATTTTTATTCATTAGGATGTATTGCGGCCACAAACTTTTGCTTCTTTAAAAAAAAAAAACAAAAGATACTATATGTTAACGAATTCAGGAGTTAAATTTTTGGCGGGATTTATTCGGGGGAAATTCAATAGCAGTCTTTTTAATTTAGTTTAGTATCTCAAGTGTTTACACAACTGGACATTAGATAGGTAGTATTTAGAATAATTGAAACAGGCGTGATCTTAGCAAAATGGAGGTGACAATTTTTACCGACTTCCCAAAAAGGAGGAGGTACTACGTTCGGCTGTTTGTATGTTTTTTTTTTTTTTTTTTTTGTATGTTTGTTCGTCGATTACTCCCCCAAATGTGGACGGATTTTCAAAATTCTTTTTTTGTTCGAAAGTAGATAGTTCTGAGGTGGTCCCATTATCACCAAATTAGGATCTGATGATGGGATCTTGGAGAAATCGAGGGCAACCTTCAAATTTTATAGGCTCACTTATTGATTTTCGCATATTTTATGAAGTATCTTGTGTATTTGCGTATGGTCGTCACCATCTCAGGTAGCTGGGCTGATGATGGAAGGTACAACTCCTTAACAGTAAGAAGTTACTCGAACAGGCAAGGACTGTTTTAGTAAATTGTTTTGATGTTTGATAGGGCATTTGCCGCATTTGGTCTCATGATCATCAAGACATGACCTGATGCTGCAGTCAGGATAGTTTGCAGAGTACCTAAGTCCTCGACAACAAACAGCAGATATATCGAGTTTAGGCTCATTGAAATCGGCTCGATGTGTGGATAAACGTACTGCTAATAAAGAACACCGAAGTACATAGAGACCTGATGCTGAAGCCAGGAGCATCAGGAAAAGTACAAACCTTGAAATTACAGCACCGTAGTCGTGTTTGGGCTCATTTTAAACAGGACTAAATTTTAAGTTCATTGCAATGTTGACTTAAATCTGGCCTGATGCTACAGCCGGGATTATCAGCATCTAGTCTAATGACTGATTGAAAGATTTACCTTTCGGCTTCATCATCAGATCAGTTCGATATATCCTTTCCCTCTCCAGCATCTAGTCTAATGACTGTTTGAAAGAAGAGGGGGAGAGGATATATCGAACTGATCTGATGATGAAGCCGAAAGGTAAATTAATGTAATCTAATCGTGTTTGGGATTATTAGAACCGTTATGAGATGCGCTCTGACTATAAGGTATTTAAGTTTGACTGAGGGGTACTTTTTAGTGGTGGTACCATAACTAAAAAGTGTAAAATAAAAAAAACTTTTTACAAAAAAAATATAACCGACTTCAATGATAAAAAACACTGAAAAGTATCAAATAACTTTAATTTTGGAAGTCGGTGTTAAATAACGAAGAGACTAAACTATTATAGAAACACCGACTTCCAAAATTAAAGTTATTTGATACTTTTCAGTGTTTTTTATCATTGAAGTCGGTTATATTTTTTTTGTAAAAAGTTTTTTTAATATAGTATAGTCTACCTCAGCGAAGCTTACTGAGAAGGCCGTCTCGATACATTTGGAGACAAATACTGCAAAAACATCGGAATGTGTTGAACCCGCATTTTATTCTAACTTAAATTCAAATTGAAAATTCAAAAACATTTATTTCAAATAGACCAAATGTAGGCACTTTTATATAGTCCAGTGGTTCCCAAACTTATTTTGTCTACTGCCCACTTTGAGAATAAATATTTTTTTAGCGCCCCCATTTTTTCACCTATTTAAAAACCACTATAACTTCAAATTAAATTAATTAATTCTTGTGACCTAGATATGTATATTATGTATATTAACGGAGAATTCTAAACGAAACTTTTACTATAACCCGCAACTTGAAACCTGAGCGCAGTAGGTAACATACAACGGCGCTTAGGTCTCGGGTTAACTCTTACGGGCTCCACCTGCCAATAAGAATGATTATTGAAACGCAACTTTATAGTATTAAAACAGAGTATCCCCCTCTACACAACGCCTCCATTTTCTTTCTGGGTCTCTTCCCGCCCCCCTTGAGACCTGCAGCGCCCACAAGGGGGCGTTATCGCCCACTTTGGGAAAGACTGATATAGTCAACTGTCGTTCAGTCCAAGAAAAGTGAAGCTAAATTGCACGTTCCTTAGCGTAGATCTCTATGGAGAAGAACGTGCAAGAAACTCCATGGACACTGTTTTAAATCATATTATGTGTTATAATGTTTGGTTACATTATTTCTTGTTGCTTCTTTTATGTGAGCACAATGTAGATAATGAAATAAAAATAAAATATTAAAAGATAGAAACTGAATTAAGCCACTGGCAGCTGAGAGATGACCAGTCTCAACTGACGGCACCCGTTCACGAGCATGACGCGTGCATCAGCCCCACTCAGCTCAACCATTTTCAAGGGAACTGAATGATCCAATAACACGTGCCACCAACAGCTCAAAAAGGTATTTACTACTGATGACGAGCCGGTATGTTGTAAGACCATAGCCTGACAAATGGAACGAAGACGCATTCCGCCTCGGTCGCAATTGCCTATGTCCTATTTTTTTTTCGCGGTGGTAAAATCATCTAATGATATTCCCCGCTCTTAGGCGGAGCGGGAGCTAGTGTCAGACTTTTACTGACTAAAAACCCACTCCTGTTCCTTCGTTGCCTTTCCTACCGAGGGCTGGACTATCTTTCGGACTAACCCTACTTTGAATTCACCATGTAACCTTTCATTAATGCTGGTGGCACCAATTTTATAAATCTACAATGCGTTTCAAATAAGAATAGGAAGATTGGCCTTCCTCTATCAGTCAAATGTTGATTGAAAAGTAAATTCTATAGAATCTACTTTTCAATAAGCATTTTCAATGAATAGTACATTGTTACACTAGGGGTGAAAGTTACTTATTTCGTCCCGAGAAGAAGTTGGCGGCCGAGCGTAGCGAGGTCGCTAATTCGAGGGACTAAATAAGTAACTTTAACCCCGAGGTAAGCACTGTGCTTTTCACAAGAAGATAGACCTAGTTTTTTTTTAAATAATTTGTCAGCTGTTAGTTGAAAGTAAAACTCCCTAGGGATGAAAAGTGATATGCTTTTCAGCCCGCTCCACAGGCAAGTTCAGACCCACTTTCAGAGTATGAGTAATGAAAAAGTTATTTACGTATCAATAACGTTTTTTTTGTTAACTAAGACTCGATGTCTTATTTATATCATTAACCCTTCAGATACCGTCAATTAGAGACACAATAGTAAGACAATAGATGCGCGGCCACCGGTAGTCGCTTGGGGATTCATGAATTAAACCCCAAGCGAACGCAGTCGTTCGCTCACCCATTGTCTTACTTTTGTGGCTCTAATTATCACGATTGGAAGATTAAAACAATAAAAACAGACTTAGCCTGTTTTTACACCCTTCGTGCGCGAGTTGGACTCGCGCACGAAGGGTTCCGTACCGTAGGAAAATTCGGCAAAAAAAAAAATCGCGTTTGTGGTATGGGAGCCCCCTTAAATATTTATTTTATTTTGTTTGTAGTATTTGTTATAGCGACAACAGAAATATAATTGGTGAAAATAACTGTCTAGCTATGGCAATTCCTGAGATACAGACTGGTGACACTCAGATGGACAGTGAAGTCTTAGTAATAGGGTACCGTTCTTACTCTTTGGGTACGAGATCCTAAAAATGGTAAAATAACCAAAATAAAAAACATCCCTAAATATTAGAAACTGCTTCAGTGACGATGATGAAGCCGACGACGACATTATCGTCGTATCACAGATCAGAAGAATACAGTTCTTCTGTTCTGTGATCGTACACTACACAGATAGTGGTGCCAATATGAGCGGAATTGAAAATAATGAAGTTTGTTTTATTTTTATTTGAATTTTATCATAAACTAGCTGATCCAGCGAACTTCGTACCGTTAAAAGTTAATTAATGCTGTGATACCTTTTAGCTGAACTGTCAATACGTCATTTACAGGCATTACCAGAACCAACGAATACATTTTAAAATGGCGTTTAATTAAAAGATAGACATTTTACAATAACTATTTTGTGAATTCTGAATTAACATGGAAATAAATGTTAACATACAATGTGGACCAAAAGTTGTCGTTTAAATAAATTATTATTATTTTGTTTGTTTTTTTTTAATAACTTTTCCATTTTTTTCTCTCACCTTTTAAACCTTCCTTGGACTATCACGAATATTTCAAGAACCAAAATTAGCCGTTCTCGAGTTTTATCGAGACAAACAAACAGATATTCATTTTATTCTAACAGTTAGTAAAATAAATATTAAAAACCTATATTACTTGTTACTTACACATGTTGACTGGTCTGTTGGTCTAGTGGCCATGACTGCTATGTCGGAGGTCGTGGGTTCGATTTCCACCCAGAACAAATGTTTATGTGATGAGCCTGATCATTTGTTCTGTGTCTGGGTGTAATTTATCAATATATAAGTGTGTTTATCAGTTGTCTAGTACCCATAACACCAGCTCTGCTTAGCTTGGGACTAGGCTGCGTTGTGTGATACATGTCATATGTTATAAAAATGAAAGCAGCATTGATTATGATGGTGAGGACTACGATGATCACTCAAACAGTGATGATACATGAGCAGAGTTGAATAACTGTATTCTGACTAAAAGTTCTTCGATCATCGTTCGTAGCTTAGTCAGCCTTATCATTTTCCCACTGTTGGAACTCAGACCTCCGCTCTAGAAGAGGGATGGAGCCGTAATCCACAACGTGGGCTCAATACGGGATCGTGGATGTCACATGTCTTTGAATATTTGGTTCTAGGTAGCCCGTTTTCAGAGCAGTGGCTTTTTTTTCCTTATTACTAAGAATAATTTTCTTAATTGATTACAATCTAGCCTAGAATACCAATAAGTAATTTAACTCTAACCTATTTTTATACGGTTTAGTTTAACCAAAGAATAGCGTCATTTAGCACTTACAGAAGTCTGTAGCACTTTCTTAGAGTCTGATATAGATAAAAACACTTTGTTCATGTGTTATATGCATAGCACAGCATTGATCACTATTATACACTAACTTTAAACACTACACTAACTCAAAAGGTTTAGTCCTCTTTAGTCGACGCACTAGGTCCGTATTGTAAAACAGCTGTATAGTCTCATCATTCACGTGGCGGTGTAGTTTGTGTTCGTGGGTTTCAGCAAATTTTTGAATGTTGGTGGTGACGAGTTGCATTTGAGGTCACGGTGGAGGTCGTCAGAGCAGTGGTTGATGGTGATGAGGAAGGTAAATTACACAAAGTCATGTGCTTGATTGGGTATGAACCCGCGATCTACAACTCCACATTCGGGGCCGTTACCACAGAGCCACCACTACTCTATACGATTCTTAAATAGTTATTTTAAAAAAATGTTGTTTTGCCTAGGGGCAGAATAGGATCGACTAAGCGCTACTGCCTACCTTATTTAGCTTTAAGTGTGCGTCTTATTTCGAGTAAATAAAACGTTTTTCTTTCTTTCTCTCTTCTTTCTTTCTTTCTCTCTTCTTTCTTTCTTTCTTTCTTCCTTCTTTCTTTCTTTGCCCTTTGGCGGCTAGTCGATCGTATTCTTTTTTTTAAAGCTTTTTGAGGATAACTGTCGCTTTGTGTCGGGCCCCTCAGAACTTAACACTATGGGTGCTCTCCTAAGATAAAACAATGCAGAATTATAATCTGTATCCGTCAAACCAAAA
Organism: Mythimna lalbum; assembly: GCA_949319445.1. Lineage (NCBI taxonomy): Eukaryota > Metazoa > Arthropoda > Insecta > Lepidoptera > Noctuidae > Mythimna > Mythimna lalbum. The sequence goes on from OX439344.1 coordinate 37,273,166, forward strand.
CGTTGGAAGCGTGCAATCAATCAGACGAAACAGCCAGCTTCTCTTGCGATAATAACCGGCTAGTAGGGCTGATACTGATAGTTTTCTTCAACTGATTTATGATCTGTGTTTATATGATGTGAATTATTAAAAAATATTTTTTGCGAATGCGGGTAGTGGGATAAGAAATAGTACACACATAGGTACACACGATCAGTAACATGCTATGTTCGTTAAGTATATTTTTTTACATTAACAGATATTTTTAATGATGACACTGTCATTACAGTTTTCTTTATTTTTGGGAATGTTTTAATCTGTCTAACATATTAATGGCATCGCGGGAGTCTCACTCGCCAACGAAAATGCAATATCGTCAACCACGACCACTCTGTCGACAGTGAACGACTAAGGAGGATGATCAATGATCATATTGATATAAATAGAATAAAAATGATTTTTATCTATTAGTATATTTTGATTGTACTTATTGTATATTTTGTTTGGGGGGCAAGGGGATAACGGTACTACCATCTCGACCGGCCCAAATGTCAACCTCTCCTGCACGCACCGGATGGTGGCGGAAATCAAATGATTACCGTGGTGCTCCCTGCTAGACAACAAACGAGGCAATGGCGACCGAGCAATGGCGGTATAACCACACTCCCAGCTAGGTAACTGGCTGGAAGAGGCTATAGCGAGCCTGGGGGTCTAAATAACCCCTAAAATGTCTAAAGTTATACGAGATTGAAGTAAACATGGAAGCGAGATTAAAAACTAAATTACCCCAGGAGGGTACCAGTATAACTGGAGAATCCCTCCCCGAGTCTAACTCGGGCAGCCCCACCGTATCTGGGGGGGGCATAATTTCGCCAACATCAGAGTCTAAAAACAAAAACACCGGTAAGTCCATGACTCAACAAGACTCCGCAGGAGCAAGAGACCAGGCTCCTGCAACAGTAAATACTATTGGAAGTGGTGGCAATAATAAAAAATATGTACAACAGGCATTCCATCCAAGCCTTTTCACCCAAAGACTCAGATCTTCTTCATTGGGAAGTGTCACAAGGGACGGAGGGCCCCTGTCTCCTTCACTAATTGACATAAAATTCGCTGAAGACAAAGAAAGTCATCCCAAATGGCAAAGAATACCATACCAACGTAATCCCAAGAGAAAAAAACTGACTAATACCCCACCAGAAACAAAAAAGCATGCTAGCTTATCACAAGGAGCTAGTATCTCGAATAGATACAGTGGGCTTTCAATAGATCTAACTGAAGATACCACAGAAGATGATAGTCAGACTACCCAGACAAAAAAGGTACACAAACCGCCACCAATCATCCTCTATGGCATAGAAGATATGGCAAAGTTAACTGAACTGCTTAATAAGTGCGTGCCTATTGGTACCTACTCTTACAAAATCATCAATAGAAATCAACTGAGAATTGTTACGCAGTCAAGTGAAACCTATAAAAATTTAATAGAGCATATTCGCTGCAATGGTCTTATTGGCCACACTTTTACGCAGAAAGAGAAAAAATGTTATAGAATTGTAGTGAAAAACTTACACCATACAACTCCCAAAACAGCAATTATAGAAGAAATTGAAAAAACTGGTAATAAAGTTAGAGGTGAAATTATATGTGCCATATCAAAAAAAAACAAAAAGCCACTTAACATGTTCTTTGTAAACATAGAGCCAAGTCCAAATAATCCAGAGATAAAAAATATTGAGTTTATCTACCATACACGAGTTAAAATAGAAGATCCTAGGAAATCAAACGAAATTGTTCAGTGCACCAGATGCCAACAATATGGGCACACAAAAAATAACTGTATGCGCCCCTATAGGTGTGTTAAATGTGCAGAGGGACATAAAACTTCAGATTGTCCTAAGAAAGATAGGAACACTCCGGCTATTTGTACACTTTGTTTTGGTGACCACCCAGCCAACTACAAAGGTTGCCAGGTTTACAAGGAGATAAGAGAACGAAAAACGATGCGAATAACAAATAATAAAACTAAACCAGTTTATAAAATCACACCATCTGTACCAACAGAGATAGAAAAATTTCCGCCATTCAAAACTCGTAGGTATACTAATGCTAACAGTAATAACACACACGACCCACCCAACACCATGACGTATTCGGAAGCTGTCCGACACCAGGATAGAAAAACAGAGGAGATCCAGCCTCAGCCAACAAATTTGCTTGAACAAATTATCATCAAACAATCTGAAAAGATAGATATACTGATACAACAAATGGGCACCTTAATGGGATTGCTCTCGACAATCATAGCCCAACAGCAAAAATGAAATTTCTACGAGTCGCAACATGGAACATAAATGGCATAGCTCCAAATTTGCCAGAAGTGGTACTATTCCTCCACCACAATAACATTCATATTTTATTGGTCTCGGAAACCCATTTGACTGATGAAAGAGTGATAAAAATTAATGGGTATAATGCATACTACTCTAACCACCCTGATGGAACGTCCCATGGCGGGGCTGCAGTTTTAATCAAAGAAAATATAAAACATCACTCTCTCTTTGAACTTAAAAATCCATTCATCCAATCTGTGGCAGTAGCAATTGATGACTGGCTAGGAACGCTTACAGTTGCTGCCGTCTACTGCCCTCCGCGCCATAGAATCGATGAAGAAGCGTTTACAAACTATTTCCACAAGCTCGGGTGTAGATTTATCACAGGAGGTGATTGGAACGCAAAAAATACATATTGGGGTTCCAGGCTTACTACGACAAGAGGGCGAGAACTAAAAAAAGCAGTTGACGGAAACTCCTTGGATATTCTCTCAACAGGGGAACCCACATACTGGCCTACAGATCCTAACAAAACTCCTGACCTTATTGACTTCTTCATAATAAAAGGAATGTCCGGAATGTACACAAAAATAGAATCAAGTCTGGACGGTACTTCCGACCACACACCTGTGATATGTACGCTGAGCACCACTGTCATCTGGAAGGAGCCACGTGAGACTCTATACAACAAAAAAACCGATTGGGAATCTTTCCGGGACTATATTGACGAAAACACGAATCTCTGCCTCCCGCTCAAAACGGAAGATGATATAGAGACTGCCGCTATGTACGCTACAAATTTGATCCAAAAGGCTGCGTGGTTATCTACACCGTACTTAGAATACAAAGAAAAGCTACAGGATACTACATTGGAAATTAAAAGAATGATTGCTTTAAAGAGGAGGCTACGACGAAAATGGCATACAAGTAGAAATCGACAGGACAAAACGGCACTCAATCACGCGCAAAAGGAACTGAAACAAATGATAAAAGAAAATGAAGATAACACCTTGCAAGACAAGCTTAAGACTCTGTCTCCACATAAAGCTGACAACCACTCCCTTTGGAAAATGACAAAATCTTTAAAAAAACCAAAAGAACACATTCCTCCACTGAAACAATCAAACGGTAACTGGTCAAGGAAATCCAAAGAAAAAGCAGAACTGTTCGCTGAGTTTCTGAAGGATTCATTCAAGGCCAATGACCCTGATCCAACATATTCTGAAAAGGAGATTGACGATGTTCTAAACAGTGACCAACAAATGTCATTGCCGTTAAAGCTAATAACACCAGCCGAAGTTAGAAGAACTATAGTCCGTCTAAGTACAAAAAAGGCACCGGGATTTGATCTGATAACTGCAGAAGTACTGAAACAACTACCAAGGAAGGGCATAGTTCTTTTAACAATAATATTCAATGCAGTGTTAAGACTACAATATTTTCCACTTGTATGGAAAATTTCTATAATAAATATGGTCGCCAAACCAGGAAAGCTGCCAACAGAAGTCGCATCATACAGACCAATAAGCTTGCTTCCTGTAATATCCAAGCTGTTCGAAAAACTATTCTTACAACGACTAAATCCAATACTTGAAGAACAAAAGGTGGTACCAAATCATCAGTTCGGATTTCGTGCACATCACGGCACTGTGGAGCAGATCCATCGAGTAACTCACACTATCCGTCAAGCATTGGAAAAAAAGGAATTCTGCTCTGCTGTATTCCTTGATGTTCAGCAAGCCTTCGACCGCGTATGGCACAAGGGCCTCCTGTATAAATTAAAATTGTGTTTGCCAAACACTGCCTACATGATCCTGAAATCCTACCTCAAAGATCGTATATTTCAGGTCAGGATTGGAGATTGCTTGTCATCTATCTACCAAATAGAAGCTGGAGTTCCCCAGGGGTCAGTGCTGGCCGCAACATTGTATACAGTATATACAGCTGATTTACCATATGATGATGAGATGACAATCGCGACCTATGCTGATGATACAGCAGTGCTTTCATGTCACAGAGATCCTAACACAGCTTCTATAAAACTACAAACACATCTAGACAAAATAGGAAAATGGTTTAAAAAATGGAGAATAAAAGCAAGTGCTGCAAAATCAACCCATGTGACGTTCACACTAAAGCGAGGGAACTGTCCACCAGTAAAATTTAATGGAACTGTGCTACCTCAGCAAACAACAGTAAAATATCTAGGATTACATCTCGATAAGAAACTAACATGGCGAGAACACATTAAGGCCAAGAGAGATCAAGCAAATATGAAACTAAGAGAGTTGTATTGGCTTATAGGTAGACAGTCCTCACTCAGCTTAGAAAACAAACTTCTGATTTACAAAAGTATAATCAAACCAGTGTGGACTTACGGTATAGAACTCTGGGGATCAGCAAGCCACTCTAATATCGAAATTCTCCAACGCTTCCAAAATAAAGCCTTAAAAACTCTGATCAATGCCCCATGGTTTACAAAGAATACAGAAGTCCACGAGTATGTAGAAATGCCTACTGTTAAAGAACAGATAGAATTGTCCTGTGAAGCGTACAAACAAAGACTTAAACGCCACAAAAACCAATTGGCGAGAGCACTAATGAGCACAGATCATTGCGTATTCCGATTGAGAAGGACCAGACTAGCTTCAATTTGAAGATAATTTACAAACGAGATGACACATCATTGGATGTGTTATATCTCAAAAACCATTTTATGACGTCAGACAAATTTAATTATAGCTGGATGGCTGATCGTAAATGGATTTAAAAAAAAAAAAAAAAAAAAAAAAAAAAAAAAAAAAAAAAAGTATATTTTGATACAAGTGCAGAAAGTTTGCACACCTCGGCTCCATTACACACTCGCCTGCGCCTCGTGCGAATTCCGCCTCGGTCGGCTCGTCTATCTAACGACTTTTTTCAATGCACTTACTAAGAAATGAATAAACGGGGGTTGACCGACTCGCGTAGGTCAACGCGCGCCTAGCTTGATACGATTAATGTAATAGGGGGGAGAACACGCGCACTTTTCTGCACTAGTGCAGAAATCAGTCTATTGCGTGCCTAAAAGCGGTGGGATAAGAGCGGGTTTTCGAGTAAGTGTATTAAAAAAATATTTATATTTGTTTTTTTTTTGTTTTTTGTTTTGTTCCCAAATAAAACGGGACAAGGGCAGGAAGATGATGATGATTTATATTTGTTTTTTTTTGCGAAAAAAATATAACACTTATCTTAAAGTCAGTTTTATTACATTTTTAAAGGTCTTTACGTATGACACTGTCAATAGAACTATGTAAAACGCGTAATTGTTCCAAGTATTGTAGCTCATCGCTGTCCAAAATTCGGCCCGCTAACTTTTTCGGTCATCTGCAGTCGCGCCCGGAATTCCCCAAAGATATGCGTTTCATCCCTGTTCAGACGCCAATACATTTATGAAATACAAATGATAGATGTAAATCAAGCTAGGCCGTACGCACACAGGTGCACTTGCAAGCAGGCTTCCAATTTGAACTGAACAATGTTTAATTAGCAGCATCGGCTATCGATTGTACAATGTTTGGCAGCTAGCGTTCGTTGAGCACCGCATCGCACGTTCACCAATCAACCGGAAATCTAATCTGCTAACTTTCCATAACTGCATCTAGGGTGTGGTAATGGTAACTATTAGAGCAACTTTATAAACGACCTATTGAACCCTTAAAAGCAAAATAATGCAAGGGTTTGTAAGTGTATGTTGGAAATTTCAGTCAGTGGTTTTGAAATTTTTTTAAGTTTACTTTCTGAAATTATCATACCGTATAACAGGGTGAATAGAATCGCAGGGGTGGGTGAATAGAGTCTGAAACTATCTCCCGCTCCGCCCAAGAGCGGGGGTTGTCGTTGGATGATTTTTGCCCACCAAAGAAAAAAGAATAGGGGTGTGTGAATAAAAAAAACTTTGGTTTGGTTTTTCAATTTGATACCGTATTATCGGTTTCTAACAATATAATTAAATGCTGCAAAAAATATTCAAATATCATGAAAATGCACTTGAAAGTTTTTTTTCTATTTACCTCATTTGACTGTACTCAATGTTTTTTTTTGTCGCAGTCGCTATAAAATGCTGAAATTCACGTTTCACAATAAAAAATCGTTTTGAGAAGGTACAGAACCTTTGTCGAGAGACCCCGTACCGCAATTATAAAACTTTTGCTAATAGATGTTTGTATTTTTCTTAATATCTGTGTCGATGATGCCGGAAGGTAATTTAATGTAATCTAACAGTGTTTGGGATTATTAGAATTTTTATAGAGTGCATCTCTATAAGGTATTTAAGTTTGACTGAGGGATAGTTTTGTAGGTACCATATAAAAAGAGAAAAAAATGCAACCTATTTCAATGTAAAAAAAAACCTACTGAAAAGTGCGTAATAACGAATAGACAAAACTATTATAGAAACACCGACTTCCGAAATGAAAGTTATTTTGCACTTTTCAGTGGATTTTTCTTACATTGGAGTCGGTTGTACTTTTCTGTATTTTTTTTTTATGTTTCCACTGCTGGGGCTTAGACCTCCTCGCTAGGAGAGGAAATGGACCATAACGCGGGCTCAGTGTGGGTTAATGAAGGTCACATGTCTTCGAATTTTTGGTTCTAAGACATGTCGGTTTCCTCACGATGTTTTCTTTCACCGTTTTAAGAGCAGTGGTGATGAAATAAATTACACAAAGCAATGCGCCTGGCTGGGTTTAAACTCGCGACCTACCAATTGTAAGTCGGGGCCATTACCACTCGGCCACCACTGCTCTACAACTAACAAATCATTTAAAAAAATATTTGTGTCATAAACGAGTTTGTACTTTTGGACAAATTTGCCCACTGCCTCACTTCGTAAAAACTAAAGAAATATGTATAATGACAGTGACGTGTGTCGATTCAGTGGGGCCATACAACAGAAACATGCTGCTAAGTACATGTGCTATCGAAGGAATTGCACCCCGTTCCACCGCATTCCACATACCACACTCGTGTATGAAGGAAAGCATTATAGTACAAGATGGGAAAATAAAATTATCGTGATGCCGATCAGGTATTTAACCACTTGTAAAGCAGGTCGATTATATGTTTTTAAAGTTATCTTGCAGACAATGTAACGAGTTGTTATATTAGAAATAAGAGACACGGTGTTATGTTATAAATCTTGATTGTTATAATATATTTGTCGTGTTTGTTAATAATACATTAAGACACCATGGAAATCTAATTCAGTGTTGGATGCTTTAAATGATACAAAACTAATAAATCAAAATTTAAATGTAAAATAAATGAATACCTAGCTAAAATCCTAACTATAAAACCAATTCTGCCCCATAACATAAACTGAAAACGCTTAGAAAAGCCGCGCACACAAAACTTATCGTAACCAAAATCGCTGCCAACCTCCGTCTAGTAGACAAACAACCACATATCGTAGTCGCGTGTCATGTATAGAGTAACGTAGAAACATTCGCACGACAATCGCACGACGCCCGCACGACGGCCGCACGACGCCCGTCGCCCGCCACAGGCCGGACTTCTAAGCAATTATTGTAGGGAGAAATAATAACGCCGACACAGCGCGGCCCGTATCCGCTTGCAATAAAAATGTAAAACGTGCCCGATAAGCGACTACGCGAAAGGCTCAAATGTGAAACTGAAGTGCTGTTACCTACAGCGGTGCATCGATATCGATAGCTATGAAAACAATTGTGTCAGGGAAGAAACGCATTGTCAATCTGAACACATAAATAAAAGTACAGATTTACAAGATCTTAGCTCAGTCTAGCTTCAATGCGTGTAAGTGCCAATTCATTGTATTTAAGATTTATTTTTATAGCTTACCAATAATCTACCATTTTGTTTTATGTATCCAGACCTGTTCTGTGATTATTAAATACAAATCTTGAGAACTTATTTATGCACAAAGCAACGACAATGATAGATCAGTTCGAATCTAAAGAAAGAAATATGTTTCATTGTCTAATGACAAAAAAGCGTTGAACATTGTACATTAAGACATTCTGTAGTATAATTACGAGTAGAAATCAGCATTGCACCCGTCCGAAGCCAGGGCGGGTCGCTCGTATAAAATTAAATATTGATAAGACTATAAACGAAGTATCGAGGCTCTACCACGAGCCCTTAACCATTATGATGACCTGAACTGAACTGTTAAGAGATGGGTGACAGGGGGTGTATAGCTCCATCCCTCTTTCTCGCTCGCTCGCTTGACATTTTAACACGTCATGGCCCCTGGTGTTAAATGAAGACCTTGGACAAGCTTATCTTAAAAATAAAAAGACCTGACATTTTATGATCGAATGTTTGATAAAAAAATTGGCTGGCAAGATCCCACCAGCTCATAAGGTACGAAGTACCCAAAACTAGTTCACCGTCTGTGGAATCGACTTTAACAGGTATAAAGTTGGCCCTTTCCTCGTCCAAGTTCAGATTTAAACTTACTGGACTAGAAAATATGGTATCTTTTGGAGGAGAAGGTCTACACTAAACCTCATCACAATTTGGAGTCCCTCCAAGCATTTCTGGTTAAATCAGCGGCAGAAATAGAAACAACCATAATGACTATTATTAAAAATTGGCAATTTTAGTTTTTTAACAATGCATTTTTGTGAGCTTTGAACTTAATTGAAGGAACCGATCGACTAACCTCATAATATGGACTTGGCACGATCAAAACAAATCCGAGCAGCATGTCACAAATATAATGTAGAAATTATTATCGATATGACATACCAGAGCTAAACAACCCTACAACGCGGACTGTTTGAGTTTTTATGTCCGGATCAAACCGCGCGGTATTTTGTCATACAAAATATAAATGTTGCATACTTCCTTCCTTCATTGGTGGGTTATCTAAATGATTAATTGTCGGGCCCCTACCGGTATGCCTGGCTTTCAACGAGCTAGACAAATAAGAATAAGTATTAGCTTGGATACCGGGCGAACTTTGAATAACTAGCTACTTTGTGTCATAAGTTAGTCACACAGTTTATTGTACCAACTGCATGGGATTGTTTTAGTGTGTCTGAGGGTAATGTGACGTTTTAAGCTCCATTTGTGATAAAGGATTAAATATTGAACTAATTACAACAAGTGGAATGTCATAAAGTACATAACTACAGGCATTGCCAAATTACGACCGTTTCCTTTCGAATCTCTTTTCTACACTCGGTAATGCCTCCGATTCCTTTGTTCTGACCACGTGACTTAACGTTGAGATGATGTCATTCCCATACGTTTGAAGTCTTCGACTAGCGTTACCGATTGTTGATTATTAACTTGGCTAAGCCGTCAGATAAACGAGAGTTGTGGAAGAAGCCACGCGGGACGGATACAAATTAAGTGGGGAAATAACAATAGCAAAGTGATGAAGACAATTAAGCCAATAAACTAGTATTTTGACCTAATTAGTAATATTCAACAGAAGTTATAGTTTCAGAACGCATTAGGCTAACTTTTACATTAAGATGATTTATTGTAAAAAGATTAGCGACACATGGGACTCACTTTGATCAACGTAAAGAAGAACCAATTCAAACCAAGTTTTTAATCACAGGCACTAGATAAGTCTAAAGAGAAAAGAAAAGGAGAGCAACATTAGACTACCTGCGCGAGGCCACGACCTAACCGCTCCGGGGCTGACTGGCTGACCAAATCGTTAACATATAAACCATCTAATTCGAGTGGTTACTAACAAAATGCGGCCTAATATTAAGGCGAGCGAAGCTACCGACTTGCAGGCCATTATTACACTCCACAATGAAATTGTAAGTAATTTCAATAAATATGGCTACTGCGATCCTTCGCTATACTTACTGGCCCTTTATATAGGGAACTAATAAACAGTTAGGCATCACGAGAAAGCGGATCGATCTTAAAATTGATATGTTTATTATCACTTTCTCACGATCCGCGGATAGACGAGCGTTTCGTTAAGTTTTTTTGCCTTATAGGTCAGGGATAGTAAGCTGGTTTTTAGTGCTTTTGATTCGTGGCTTCCATTAAATTTACTGAGCTATAGTTTGATGTACCTTGGCGGGTTTTGTTTCGTTTCTAGACGTTTACTCTAGATAAAGGCTTCGACAGTGTTGTTAGAACAGAATAGAAAAGAAGCAACAGAAGTATCAGCAATCAAGGAGTAATGTTTTTCATTGAGGAGATGGGTGGCAACTAACAAAAAAACATTCTACTATTGAGCACCATTCGGGCACAGTGTATAAATAAAATAAGAATATCCAGGGACTGTCTGCATTGAATCCCGTTTACCGCAAATATAATAGCCAGTAAGAAGTTAGTAATTTTCCCAATTACCCGTGGCGAAAGCACAAAACGATTTCAGAATTGTATTTTGAAGTCTTCATTTAGCAGTACTTAGTATAATTTGAATCATTTCAATTGTATGGTGAGGACATGTATCTTACAACTACTAAGTATATGTATTTCTTACTGACTATACTTTAGTATTTTTTTTTTTAAATCCTCCTTGACGGCCAGGCTGCCTCACATACGAGCCAGTCTGGGCAGTGTCAGACTCCTACTGACTAAAACCGCACTCCTACCTTACATTTAAACCACAGACATGGCGTCCGTGCTCTTTTTTGATTTTACATTGTTTGCTTCTGGGCAACTCCACGTGCAAGTGGCGTCACTCCAGAGCACTTTACTATATATTACTATCTTATGGCTATACTTTACTATTAAAAACAGTATCTACCTTGCCCAGAAAGTCGAGACATAAATTCGAAGTCTTTGGTTTTGGTTTTGATGAGCCCCTGAGCTTAATTTGATAAAACAAGTTGTAAAATGTGTGTTTTTTTTGTGGCAATTTAGTGCATATAGCGATAAGCATGCAGACAATGCATCTCGAATAATTTGATTCTTTGAACATTTTTGACAACATGATTATTTCTCTCTTTCTCTCTCTCTCGCCTTTGACTCACTTGATACTAAGCGATAATGCGGGTAACTATGGGGGCAAGGCACACAAAGTCAAAATGGAAAAAAAGAAATACAGAAACTTCTATGCGGAAGTGTTATATCTATTTACCAATGATCAGAACACTTGCAGAATTAGCCCTTCAAAGATTGTTTAGTAAACAGTGAACGGCAAGATAATTATAATAAAGAATAAATTACAGTATTAAACAGCGGAAATGGTGTCAGTAGCGACAGTGGCGAGCGATCAAATTCACATCCAATTACTGGGTAACAAAGAAACGTTAACATTAAAGTTATTGTATCCTCTAAACTCAGTGATTGTAGTCATCATCATCATCATCATCAGCATCATCAACCAGTTTTAATGTTCCCACTGCTGGGACTCAGGCCTCCTCTCTTGAAGAGGGAATGGGCCGTAATCCACCACGTAGGCCCAGTGCGGGTTGGTGAATGTCACATGTCTTCGAATCTTGTGATTGTAGTAAGTACTTAATATTGAAACAGATTTTGAGGAAATGATGGTTTGGTAACTATAGAACATGTAGACCAAAGCAGGATAAAAATGCTTGGCTCAATGCTGGTCCAGCTCCACTACCACTTAGGTGTACTAATTAATTGATTAGTTCGAAAACACATAATATGATTTAAAAGAGTGTCCATGGAGTTTCTTGCACGTTCTTCTCCATAGAGATCTACGCTTTGGAACTTGCAAATTGGCTTCACTTTTCTTGGACTAACCGACATTTGACTATTCAAAAGTGCCTACAAATGGTCTATTTGAAATAAATGCTTTGATTTTGATTTTGCAGCTTTAGGCCGGGGAAGATTGTGGGAACAAAGCAGGATTCCGTATGCGCTAAAAACTTCCGGAAGAACGCCTCCCACAAATACATCCGCTAAATCATCGGTCTACTAAACAATTACTTTAATTCCTGTTATTCATCACTTAATATGCTTAAAAGCCGCAAGCGCTCTATTACACGTCATTCATACTAACACACTACTTAGACAAGTTGTCATACAATACGAAATGTATTTATTAACATTTCGCTCCGACAAACTGCCTGTTATTTCACCTGTCACGTCTGGCTAGTTTTGAATAGAAAATGTATCATTAGTAGAGATGGGCCGAATATTCGTTTTATATTCGGTATTCGAAGTATTGGGCAGAGTTTTGAGTATCATTCGGTTGAAATGCCGAATGTATTCGATAATTTAATGGATCCTGAAATAAGCCTTTAGGGCAAAATAAATGAAAGAAATCCCATCTTCTATCAATCATATTTATTATTAATCATATAACCGTTATTATATTATTGGACTTGTTTGCACTCTCTACGGAGTTGCTTGATGCGAGTTCTTCGTAGCAATCCCAAAAAGCGACGTGGGTTTATTCGAGGTAGTTAGTGACAACTTGTAGAGGTCTCGCAGCTGTGTCATTAAAGTCCAATTCAGTATCACTTGAACTAGTTTGCGCGGCAAAACAATGGAACGAGAAACCGAATTACCGAGCAGAATATTCGGTTTGGTATGAACTTGAAACCACTATTCGGCGCATCTCTAATCATTAGCAATTCTTCTTTTAAATTCTAGGATTCAAACGTAGGCCGGTGCCTGTATGTTTTCGCGGTATAAAGATATTACAGTTCGCGTATCCGTAAGTGCCTATTATTAGGACCAAAGTAGTCGTTTCATTTTTAACGTAGACTTTGGTTCCTGATTTCTTGATGCGTGGTCTCTTTACAAATAGCTGGTGCAAGCAAGTAGTGATTTGCAATTGTGTTATGTGTTTTGCAATCACTGTAGCTTGAAATGAGTAAATCTGTCCATTTAAGTGAGTCTAGATAAAGAGCTTTTTGCTAATTGGTTTTCTAAATAGGTAATTGATTACCATTTAGCCTATTCTTTGTATTCTGTCTCAGTGGAACGAGATAGTGCGAAACTCTTATGCCTCGATTACACGTACCGAGTAAAAGGGCGAGACAGTAAAATGTTGTTCGGCCGACAGTGATGTAAGCGAGTCGTAGAGATAAGCGCTCGGCCGAGCACTCAGCGATTTGTTTATACTATACGTACCAAATATTCGGCCGAGGCACTATCTCGTCCGTTTACTCGGTACGTGTGATCAAGGTGTTATTAACTAAAACCCACATGTGTTCCGCCAATTATCATTAGCGTTCCAAAGCCGCCGTAGATGTTTCAAATAATCCCACAGCTGCACTGTGGGTCGCTCCTTCCAGTGTTTCCTAGAATGTCCGACAAGATCCCATAATATCAATAATGTATTTAATAAATCTCTATTGCTATTAACTTTTTTATGTATAAACGAAAACGTCTACAGTTTTGTTTCGAGCCTCTTGAGGTTTTTCTGAAAGTTACAGAAGAGCTACTTATACAACCGTATGGAAAATAACACGGTTGGATGCTCTTAAGAGAGCTGTAGCTTTAAAATAAACTAGCACATGAGTTTTATAGGGTTACAAAGGTATACCCACGTTTAGATTCTCTGTGAAAATTAAGAATTGGGATTTTCATGTCACTTGCCTGAAAGTGGGGTTAGGTTATTAGCATAGATGTAAGAAAGAACGGTTTTTTTATATTTCTATGGTTAGTGTTTTTGAGGTCCCTAGTTACCTGGAAATGATTAGGCGAAAAAGAAGCGTAATTAAGCATGAATTTCCGACGCCTACCTCTCGTCCATCTTTGACGTTTGCGTTTGGATTTTCGCAAAAGCGGGAAACAAATCGCAAACGCGGGATCCAGAAGCTTTTTTTCGGGAACAGAAATGCGGGATCCCGTTCCCCGCTGGATTGATTTTTTTTTATTGGTTTGAGTGTGTGTATTGATAGACCTAGCACAGCCTCAGCAGTCAGTGATGTTTTTTTTTATAATGTATAGGCTCACGTTTGACCACTATCTCACCAATAACGTAACGTAAAACTTTATTCATAAATTTTCCGATACAATTTTTATCAAAAATAATTTGTTTTTACCATATAGCTCCCGAGCTAGATCAGATCGTAAGTTGAACGAAACGTAACCAGTCTCAGTTTAGGCAGGTAGGTACCTAGGTACCTACTTTATGACCTTCTTTTTAATAGGAAATCATCCAATGACCCCCACAATCAAGGGTGTAGCGAGAGATCGAGTCAGACTTTGATTGACCGCGGGTTTTCTTTACAGAAATTATCCGCGGCCCGTAGGAAAACCGCAGACATCTATGTGAGACGCGCGTGAAACATTACATCTCAGGTCAGTCCTGAAGGTGACCGAACGACGAACTACCCATTGCTTGTCGTCTACTAGCCCGCGCCTGCCTTGACTGGTAGATGAGGTTCAGGGTCGCGGTGGCTGAGGCAATGTTCGTTCCCTCACGCATGTGATCATCCCCTTCGCTAACATTAATGCTTCACAAAAGGAGGCGACCGCCCCAGCCGCCGGTATCCCGATCCCAATTTCCAGCCACCGTAGGCCAAGCTGGCGGGCGGCGAGCAACGGGTACCTCGTCGTCCCGCCGTCCGGATCGAGCTCCAGTCGTCGACCGCACGTAGTGAACCATTCTTCTAGGGCCATGGGTTGGGTGGCCAACGAAGGGAAAGAAGGAAAAGGATCCACTCCTTTTAGTCTGTCCTTCTCCCACCCTACCCAAGAGAAGTGATTCCCAACCAAAAAAAAATGGCATGCCAAAAACTCTCTTTGGAAGATTTAAATATTGAATTAATAATTCAAAAAAGTAATTACAGTAGAACAAAGCAATGATGCTCACGCTTCTGTATTACCCAGGGTCACTTTGAAAGCGGAGCGGATTGGTATTAAGGTGGTGCATCATGACTCAAATTTTCACTGTTTTTCATACAACCGCTCATAACTGATTATGACGTTATTACACATTTTTCATTAGATATTTTGGAAACACAGTATCTTATGGATATTATCTAGGTTTATAAAGAAACCAATTTCTAAATTTGTGTAAAAATAATCCAGTAAAAACCTCTGAAAATCTCCTATTTTGTATGAACTTTGACACTTCATAATTTGCCTAAAAATTAAAAAAGTCAAAAAAGTAATCCTCTAGAGACCTTGCCAATTTTATTAAGATTCTAAATAACGACAACTTTTTCCAAAAACTTTTAAGGGTTTAAAAAAAAAACAGCTATTTCCTGGAGCAAGTTTTGTGAAATTTCCGAGTAAATCTCGGAATTACCGAATACTAACAGAGTTTCCAGGCGTTATATCTCTTTTTTTGCGTTGCCTTTTCGTCAAACAGCGCGTTGGATTGCATTAAATAAAGCAACAAGCTTTTAAACCATTTTCGATGTTTACGATAAGCGAGTGGAGAAGGACCCTCTTAAACAATGATTTTATCCTGATCATACAAAATGTCGTCTGATAATCTAATATTAGTGAGGCACCGTCTACATTGATACTGACAGGTTTTTCCCAATTGTCTTACTGTTACGGCACACGGGCAACAAAAAAACGCTAGAAGTAGCCACAAAAAAAGCAGAGAAGCGGCCACAACAGCCGAGAAGCTTGGAGCGGCTTCAAGCTTCGCATTACGCGTGAGGCCGCAGCTTTATGCTGAGCGTTCGGCCGTTTTGCGCGGATGACGCATATCTTCCCTATCAATTTCACGTTGTTATGTTGTTTGTTAGCTAAAAAACGTGTTGTGCCGACCCCAATAAAACCTTGCCTTTGTCCCAGGCAGGAAGATGATGATGATGATATTAAGTTTGTTAGCTAGTTATAAGATTGCGTCTTTTTCGCGTAAATCAACTGTTTTTCTTTCTTTCCTTCTTTCAAATATTTTTTCAATACACTTAGGTACTCAAAAACCCGCTTTTATCCCACCGCTTTTAGGCATGCTGTTGCATTGTTCACAATTCAAAAGTGTCCGTAAATACTCTATTTGAAATAAACGTTTCAAATTTTTTAAGAAATAGTTTCTCTGAAAATGACGATGCATTTTAATTCATTTTTTAAAGTCGCCTTACATTGTAATATTGATTTAGATGGCAACAGGCTATCGCAAGCATTTCCTGCCTCTATCAATTGGTGATTTAGACAGGAAATGCTTGTGATATAGATCTGGCGGCGTAGCCACTGAACAATTCTTTACGTCATCATTTTCATAAATGAAAAATTAGTAAGATTTAATTTGCTATTTTCCCGCGCTTTGCCTTTGCAGTTTCAAGGAGATGCAAAGGTATAAAAACTGCTATACTTGCATCCTAATATTATAAGTAAGAAATTGAATTATTTTTTTAATTTAGAACACAGATAAATGTTAATTTGTTGATATTAGAAAAATATTTATATGCACCTGTTTACTTTAAAAACTGTTGTTTATTTTTTCTATGTTACGAAATCTGAAAAAAGCCCTTGTTGTGATAGATAAAAAAAGGTTAACGTATTTATTTGTTGACGAAGTAAATTGGCCTTTACACCATGCGTTTGTTACTCAATCATATCAAATATGTAAATAGCTTTTAAATTTGACTGAAAGCTCATAGGCCGACCTGAGGGCGTAGATATTCTATTAGTAATAACAACTGTCAAAGGGTACATAATGAGGATTGACGAGCGCTGGCCAAATGACCAGTGAGATATAATCACTGATCGACATCCAACAGATTTACAACTTCTGCCAATTATTACAAAATCACTGATAGAATGTAACTTTGTTTAGGGACTATCGATGAATTATATTTATAAATAATCGATAGTCCCGTTTTTTCTAAATTCCATAAGTACCAATATAATAAACTAGCTGCTCCCAGCGGCTTCGCCCGCGTGATAGCAGAAAAATATCCCAAGGGAACATACTTCCGGGCTAAAAAGTATCCTATGTCCTATTCCAGGACATGGTCTATCTGTGTACCAAGTTTCATCAAAATCGGTTTCGCCATTTAGGCGTGAAGACGTAACAGACGTATTACTTTGGATTTGGATTAATTAACCAATCAACCAAATCACTTCCGAAATATTGTGAAGGAACTGTAGGTACTAAATTAGTCTTTGTATGAAAAGTGCATCATCTCTTTTCTTCTTCTCATCATGATCATGTACTCTTACAATTCTTTTTTCAACATGTACGTCTCTGTTATTGGCCTTGTATGGATCATGAAAAGTTCAGGTGGTCGAGGCCGCTGCGCTGTAAAAACAATTTGGCCAAATGGGGCTTCTTTTGGCCAGATTATTTTTACAGCGGCCAACCTGGGTCCACAGTCGGTTAAGAGATTTCTAGATTGGCCACAGTAATTTGTGTCCAAGGAGGAGATGTTCTGATGGGGTAATGAAGTGTAGAGGACTTGGTGTTTCTGCTTCCACAGCGCGCATCTCCCGTCCTCTGCTATCTTTTTAATCTGTTGCTTTCTTTTTCTTATAAATAAGATATTTAAAAGAAAACCATCACCGGTAGACTGACGACTGGTAGGTACTTAACAAAAGAACAAAAGAGGCACTCTTGTCTGAGGGACAATCAAAATCAGTGACGCTGCTATTACATCTTAGTATCATCATAATGAGGTCCGAGAAAATGAAGGAGCTATCGAGCGTATCACTACATAGTATAAAACAAAGTCGCTTTTTCTGTCCTTATATCCCTATGTACGCTTAAATCTTTAAAACTACGCAACGGATATTGATGCGGTTTTTTTTAATAAATAGAGTAATTCAAGAGGAAGGTTTATATGTATAATATACATCCATTAAATAGTGGAGAAACACCCGAGCGAATGCGGGGCGGGTCGCTAGTACATTCATATAACACACCCTTTTCAATACAACTGACTCAAGTAGATATATTTTTCACACACTTCAAAATCAGCTTACAGTCGCGCCTCGCTTATTTTAATACATAATAATTTGTGGTGAGTATCGACTACCGAAACAAAAAACAAGAAGCGCAGGCATATTATATTTTTATAATTCCTAATAAGGGAGTAAGCTTGCTCGCGGCGCGTACGCAGACCCCGATCAACGGAAAATTGATCTTTATATGGTCAATGTTGCCGATATTATTATGTGCAGATCATTTAAGTTATTGAAGTGTTATTCTGTGTCCTACTAAGGAATTCCCGCACGAAACCCGTGTTTCCTTTTTTAAGATCTGTGCAAGCTGATGTGTCTACCTAATGATATGAACCCAAACTATGTAAAAAATAAGCCGTCGACTTGAAAAGAACAAGAACAGTATATATTCGATGTTTGATAGACAAAATATAAAAACTTAACAAAAAAAAATATTTATTTTACTCTTTATAGAGAGAAAGATTTTTTATTAACAATTAAAAAGTACCCCTCGGTTAAACTGCTGTTCCTAATACTGTTACATTGATTTATTATAGAGTTTCGGTGGCAACCTTTCGAATTCATTATCCGATCAGTTGCATGGGAATATCCCCCTTTTCCTTCATAGTCATCAGCTACACGTATAAACTAAGCAATTTTACTATTTAGGAAGTTACGACAGTTCTACTGTGATTCTTTATGGAGTTCCTTTTCATATCTTCAAAGTTCATCATCAGTTTATAACAAAAAAAAAATGAATTCGGTCAACAATTGATCGCTAAACCGTACTAAACATACAAAAAATAAACACAGCGAACACAGAACTTTATTTTTGATGTCGATTAAAATAGCGTTGACGAGAACGTAACGCTCCGTAACACAAACCAATTAACTACACATGAAAAACAGAAATACAAATCTGGATTAAAAGTCAAAAACACAACGCAAATTGCACAACTTTCCATGCGTCAATCACAACTTTTACATTTCAAAATCACAAACTACCGCGCAAAAACACCACAGTGAAAATTAAATGTTTGTTAAACTAAATTTGTCAGAGGTTGCGCGTTGACAATTCGGTTATTTTTTTGCAGGTTCTGCGAATGGTGGTGACACACGGACAGGCGTTTAATCTGCTTTCAGACTACGCAATAATATTATAACATTAGTATATAGCTCATAGCACAACAATATCGCGCACCATACATTTATTTAATTTTGTCAATATAGTATAGTAAAGTGTGAACGTGTTCTACATAAATGTATGGTGAGCGATATTGTTGTGTATTTCAGACTATGCTATAATAACATAGCACATAGCATATAGTTCATAAACTATATGCTTTATAGCGTAGTTTGAAATGAGCTTAATTCATGAATCCCCAAGCGACCACCGGTGGCCGCGCGTCTATTGTCTTACTATTGTGTCTCTAATTGACGGTATCTGAAGGGTTAACTATAACGCGATTGTTATGCCAACCGTCTGTAGAAACGGAGCGAGTTACCTAGAAGTACGAGAAAACGGTTTAGTGAGATGGGTCCAATGCAAAGTAGGAGCGGAAACACTGAGTCTCCACGAGTATGGGCCAAAATTAAAGCGATGAAAGTAAACTTACGTAAATGATTGCCAAAGTAGAAAATCTATTAGAAAATGGTTGTGTGTTTAGAGATGAGAGAGAACAACTTAGTCGACTAGCCGACCAGACGTTCAGTAGCTGCTGGAATAGTCGACTATTACTTGACAGACCTGTAGTATATCAGTTGTCTAGTACCCATAACACAAGCTCTGCTTAGCTTGGGACTAGACGGCGTTGTGTGATAGTTGTGGAATATATTATGTAAAAAAAATACCTTCGCCGAATACCTATTTGCTGACTATAGGTAGCTATTGGCTTCCCCAACTAGTTCCATGGTTCCATCTCTATACAGAAGAAACTCCAGAAGTCTAAAAGAGTCATGTGATAACGGGAACATATAGAAATTCAATTTTGTTAAGTGTCCCTGGCCCCAATTTCTCCGCTCCTCTCAGCCCTGTGACCACGGGTCAACCCTGTGAAACTACTTACAAGACTTACCATCTAATAGAGACATAATATTATGTGGAGATTGCTGGTGACGGAGTCTCGAACAGGTGTCGCATTGCTTTAATAATGGTTAACTAACGTAACGTGATAAATTGACAGGTTTAAAAAGCTGTTCACTTTAAAAATAACAAGCTTTTAATTAAAATATTTTTTTCATAGCAAACTTTTATAGCTCGGTAAACTTATACATATCATATAATGAATACTCGTCAAGACGAATCATACGAGCCCAAACTCGATGGGCCACTTGACTATAAACACCTTCCGGTTCCATCATCAGATCAGCTCCTTGTCATAATAATTTTGCATCTGATTTACACATGCATGCAAAATTTCAGCTCATCGGTAACCGGGAAGTGAGTCAAATTTAATATAGGTACAAGATTTGATGTCAGACAAACATCGGGACAGGTGAAACTACTTAAAGGCTTGAAATGATCTGGCTAGACTAAAAGTAAATAGGTATTAACTGAAGAATTGTATGCACCCAAAAGATAACACTTATTGATATTGAATTTAATCGGTTGCCATAAATATGAAAGCATGGATAGTCATCGCTTGAGAAATGAATCGACGGATTTGTCCGTTCTTTTTATTGTGTGATTATTTGTGAGAAAAATGTATATACGATAGATTTTTGTAAATTCATTGGTAATTTAATTACCGGCGAAGCCCGAGCAGGTCACTAGTTTAATAAATAATTAAATTATGTCGTAGGTAGGTATACAGTATTGATTTAGAATTCATTTCAATTGCCTTAATCCGGTAGGATATTATAATATTAATAAATCTTTTTTGCAGATTATGTCCATATTTACATATTATATATCTAAACAATTTGGACTCGAATAAATGTTTGCAGGATGTTTGAGTGCTGTTTATTTGCAAGAACCTATAGGATGCTGGATGCTGTCTACCCCGGACTCTGCTTAGTACAGAAGCGAGCGGCTTATTCAGCGCTCCATTGTTTTTTGACAAATCTTGACTTTTGTTATTCATAAAAAAGTATATCTATAAATAAATCTAACGTCAGTTTTCGTTTCTGGCGGGATTTTTTCAATTAAAGTTTAGTTGGTGTTTTAATTATTTGCAAATTAACTCCTAGTAGATATTGTGATGGCGTCTTCTTCTGAAGGTTCTTCTGTATATTCTTCTGGTGTAGATTTTTAACTGAAAGTTCTGCACAACTAGACAATTTGCGGAAACATTGAAACAGCCGCGATTTTCAGTAAAATGGAGCTAATAATTTCATTGTCATAAGTCATTTAATTTTTATCATTTGATAAGAAATATAAATTTTTTAACAAGATAGTTTTTAAGTTGTTTTGAACCGCGGACCACATTTTAAGCTGTTGGTGTCGAACAATTCAATCGCTTAGTAGTATTGCACAGAACTCCGCTTCAGCAGAAGTTCCGCAAACTTTTTTACTTTCTTCCGCTTCTGTTTCTGCATAATAAGAACTCTAAACGGAAGAATATAGCGAGGGGCGCGGGGATGGGGGGCGCGGGGATGGGGGCGCGTGGACGACTGGACGCATCGGAAGAGTTGCGGTGGGGGGGGGGGCGGTACACAAACGTGACGCAACTCACAACAAGTTTCTTTTTTAATAATTTTTTTTTTTAATAGTAATGTACAATTCTTAAAAAATAAAATTGTGCTTTTTCTTCAACAACAATTCTGTTTCCGTTTCCGCTTCCGTTAAGACACTTCCGTTGCATCACTACCGCTTAGCATCCAGAGTAAGGAATCCAATCTCGCAAACGCGGGGTCCGCAGCATTTTTGCGGGATTATTCTTGCGGGAATCCCGCACGACTGCGATATTGAATTTTTTTGTTGGATCAGACGATGCGCCCCGTTCTGAATATGTGTTTATTAAAACAGCACAGCGATGCGACCACTTTACATAGAATTCGTGACTTTTCTATAGAATTCGTATGAAAAATAATTTTGTTTACAATGTTTACCTAACATCTATATTTTTAAATTACGGGAGTTCCTTATCGTAAGTTGAAAGAATTGACCCTAATCAATATTATTTTAAGTAGGTACCTATTCTACCTATGATTTTTTTTTTGTGGGAAATCATCCAATTACTTCATCTGCTCCAGGGTGGAGCGAGAGGTCGTGTCAGACCTTTACTGACTAAAATCAGACCTGTCTTTTAGTTGCTTCACTTTCTAAAATTCGCTGCGGCCGCAGAATAATTAGTAATTAACAGAGTATTCTTAGAGAACTAATCAGATATAGAATTGGTACCTATCTATTATTTTATAATTTTTTTCATACCTAAAGTACTGTCTGAAAATTTCCTTCTAAATTATTGTATTTGAGAGATCACAACATTCTCATGGGAAACAGTTGAGCGGTACCAATCTTTAGCAATGTCAAAAGTACGTTGACATTAGATATAATGGAATATGCCGAAGGCGTGAATATCCAGATTTGGGTAAACTGCCTATGAACGGCAATTCACACGATTTGCGAGTTTTGAGTTTTTGAATGATGTGGGAAAGTAACAAATTCGCTAATTTTAGTCTACAGCAGGTATCTTGCTCTTATTTAGGTACTTAGAGTGTGAATATATTTTGTTCAATTTTGTTTGCGAAACCACTTCAGCTTTAAAGTTAAATTTAGGAAAAAGTTACTTCTCTTCAGGTTATTCTACTTATTCTCCTTGGTTTTTGCAAGAATTAGGGATCTTGGAGCACTAATTTTCATGAAAATCGAAGAAAAAATTTCGCCATCAAAATTGAAAAATGTGTGAAATGCGAAACCAGCTGACCCCACGGAAGTCTTAGTTTTTTCTTCTTTAAGAAACTTAGGCGTTCGAACCATCAAGAACATTAAAAAAAATAGATATCAACGCGTTGATCTTAAGTGGTGCGTAATAAATATTCATTCATTGAATATTCATTTTTGATTACATCCTAATAAAGCTAGGTAAAAGATATTAATTCCTTATTTAAAAATATTTTATATAAAACTGTAAAACTGAGTCGGTAATATTCTCCCACAGATTAAAACCAAGCGGCGCCGGGAACGTTAACTCCACAGAGTTACCACGCTACGAACGCTTTGACATCAATCAAGGAGCGATTTGAACTCGAATATGTATTATTTGCGCTAATATTTATGAGATAGAATTACACGGTACGATACAGACGCGGTCGACAGCCAGCCTTACATGCTCGGCTCGAGGGTGGGCAGAGCCAGAGCCGGTGGAACTATTGTCTTGTAGGCACATGAATTTGGTATGGTGTATTTCATGGTTCGTGTAATTAAAAGAGTGTGTGGCTCATTTTTAGGTATTTGAACTTCATTGTATAACCTAGACATAGAGCCTGTTATCTCTATTCAATTAACACACCACGTTCAGGCACTATTTCCATTAGAAAAAGTTTTTAATACCTTTCAATCAAGTTCGACTCAACGAGACGATTAAAATGCTAATGGCAGTGCTAAATTATATTCCGTAGACACTTCAAATCATTCACAATTAACACTGAATCAACTACTGACTAAAATGCAACAATCAATGCACATCGCGCTCACCCTCGAAATATTGAACTACGCGTACGCGATTTCATTAAGTCTCTGCGGGACGCAAAATAGTTAAAAATATTTAAACAACCTATTAGAAGCCCGCAGAGCACGCCCTGCGGTACCCCAAGGGCCTATTCATCTGCTCAATGCAATCCGCTCGGCAAGGTTCCGTGCTTGCAAATCACATAAAATGTCGGTTTCAAGGCGTGGTGCCTGCTCAATCACCCTTGGAATGATGTTATAGGGATCGGGAATTAGATTTGCGAATGAATTTTTGTGTATACCTATTGATGATACAAGTGACAGGGTTATTCGCGATTTTCTGTCGACCTCACAGAAGATGCGAGACTTAGTTGAAATTATTTTCTGTTCTAAAGAACAATTCGGAAGCATCAACGTCACCAAGGGAATCGAGATGAAATGGCATGGCTATCGGAATGTCCCATCCCCAACATGTCACTTAGCGACAATGATTATTGCTGATAGTACTAATTGATTAGCCAACCCCTCTCCTCCTCCTAAACTGCTCGTTCACCGCGGCATTCGCCAAAGAATCAAAATATAATTTTTCTAAAGTATTGCCTCGCAATCTGCACGTTCAAAGGCCTGTCATTATATATCGCTATTTATTAAAACGTATAATACAATTTTACCGTCAAACTGAATTTATTTATTGTAAAAGCCAGGATCAGGCGTTCGCAACGTATAATCTTAAAGGTATTAACTGAACATAAACGCAAACCTTTTAATATTATATTGTTGCAAACAATAAATATTATCATGACGGACAGACAGACTGCACTTGTTAAATAATAATAGTTAGGTTAAGCGCGTTCCCCGGAGCTATATTTCTAGACGAGCACTAACAATTATTGAGGTCGTAAAGTACTGTTGAAAATATTGTTATATGAAGTAAAAAATGAGCATTCCTACTTATTTATTATGACAAAGTGATACTACACACTGACACGAACTGGTGACTTATTAATGAACGTATAAATCATGCACGGGGGCGATCAGAGGTGGCGACCTCTAGCTCCGGATCCTGGTTTAGCCATGGTCTGGAGCGAGAGGGTACGGGGTGCGGTCCCCTCCTGTAAGTAGTAATGCTAGCGAAGGGGACGGCCGCACGCGTGAGGCAAAGGACATCCTCACGCCGAGAAGACGCCCCGGGCGTCGAGAGTTCGGGAGGCGCATGGCGATCTCCGGCCACCCTAGGCGCGGGATTGTGGATGACGAGCAATGGGCAGCTCGCCGTCCGGTCGTCCGGTGACCGTCCTTAATTAATTTATTTATTTAATCTTCATTCAACTAAAGTTACAAAGGCGGACTTAATGCTTTAGGCATTCTCTACCTAGGCTGGTAATTTGAAAAGGTAACCCGTAGTCTCAGAACGCAAAAGGGAACTGAAGGACACAGGTGTGGTTTTAATCAGTAAAAGTCTGACACGCCCTCCCGCTTTACCCTAAAGCAGGAGAATTCATTGAAGTATTATCCACCTCAAAAGAAAAAAAAGTATTCTCGTGTATTAATGTCTTATTTTTTTAATACCAAGTCCTCAATTTTGCCATTACTATGGATCTGACTGTACCAAACAAAATATTAATTGTAAATAGGTACCTGTACCTACTTACCGAACTAGGGGTCGAAAGTGGATGAGCTAATGCCTGTCCTTTGTATGAAAATTTTGTTTCACCCCCTGGGGGTCAAGTGTAAACTGTGTTTAAAGGTTGAGAGGAAACAAGTGGACTAATCTTTTTTAGGGGCCGAGGGGCCCAGAGTGGACTAAACCTATTTGTCTGTAAGTCAATAATATCTGCTACATCATTTAGTAGCTGGCCCACACGGTTTCACGGGTGGGGAAAATCATTCAATGACAACCGCCGCACTTGGGCGGAGCGGGAGATAGTGTCAGACTCTTACTGACTAAAAACCCACTCCGTTCCTTCTAGCCTTCATAAAGGGACTCGAGCTACTCTGGCATCAGGCTGGGGCCTCGGTTTGAGTCACTCATCAATCCCCGATTATTTATTTCTCTGTGTGTTAAAAAACGTCGTTTGTTCAACAACTTTCGAGCTTTCTCCATTTGTTATCGTCTTAGTCTTAGACCTAGAGCTGCCAGACCAGACAAAAATCAAGGAGCTTCCTGACTTCAGGACACGTTTGTTTGGTGGAGCATATCTGATTATCTACCTAAGTGTCTAATGCCATGATCGCCGAAGACTATTGTCGACGCGGGGACCATTTCTTAAGGTGATGCATCTCGACACACATTTTCACTGTTTTTCATGCAACCGCTCATAACCGATTATGACGTTATTACACATTTTTCATTAGATATTTTGGAAACACAGTATCTTGTGGATATTATATAGACTTCTATTGAAATCAATGTCTAAATTTGTGTAAAACTAATCCAGTAAAGACCTCTGAAAATCTCCTGTTTTGTATGAACTTTGACACTTCATAATTTGCCTAAAAAATAAATAAGTCAAAAAAGTAAAACTATAGAAGCCTTGCAAATTTTATTAAGATTCTACTTGACGACAACTTATTTCACAAAAATTTAAGGGTTTAAAAAAAAACAGCTATTTCCTAGAGCATGTTTTATGTAGGTAATATTCGAGTAAATCTCGGAATTACCGAATACTAACAGAGTTTTCAGGCGTTATCTTTCCTTTTTTGCATTGCCTTTTCGTCAAACATTGCGTTGGATTGCGTTAGATGAAGTAACAAGCTTTTAAACCATTTTCGATGTTGACGATAGGTGAGTGAAAAAGGACCCTCTTAAGGTCAGGTTTTACTAATTTTGAACATTTTTTAACCTCTGGATCTACAAATATAAAAGAGACCACATTGAAAAATTTGCCTATGTCCGTCTCCAGGGTCCGAACTATCTCTTTGCCAAAATTCATCAAAATCGGTTTTGCCGTTTAGGCGTGAAGACGTAACAAACAAACAAACTCACTTTCGCTTTTATAATATTAGTAAGGATTTACATATCCACTTAAAAAAAACTGTAATATTGCTCTTGTCTGCGACTTTGTTCGCGTAGAAGTTGGGAAACTTACAGCGATTAATTATGATAAAAAAAAACAATTGGAAACATTTTCGACTTCTACGCGAACGAAGTCGCGGGCAAAAGCTAGTCATCAATTAATAATGCGGAAGCTCATTGATGAATATATAATCCAAGTTACGTGCTTACGCAAAACCTGCGCTGGGTGTCTGACGCCCCGCTAATGCTGAGGTGGTAACCCTCTCAGTACGGCACTCCCGGCGCATTCTGTACTTTCCTACTCTTTTACTTTTTGTTTGGTCTACTATGTCTGTCCCTAGTTAAATTGTTTTCTATTCTATTTAAAAACTTTTTACAAAAAAAATATAACCGACAAAAAACACTGAAAAGTACCAAATAACTTTAATTTTGGAAGTCGGTGTTTCTATAATAGTTTAGTCTCTTCGTTATTTATTTACCTAATACAAAAAAAAAACCTACAAACAGCCGAACGTAGTACCTCCTCCTTTTTGGGAAGTCGGTAAAAACAAGCAAGCAAGTTTATCTGTAAGCCACAGAGACACAATTTACGGATTTGTAAAGAGTGACGTACTCTTCTTAGGGCCTGCGCACACTTGAGACAAGACGTCTTAGACAAAACTGTTTTGTCTACGACACGGGACGCTAGGGCTATTGATAAAATATCAATATATCGATATTAGCGCACTACTCAAAAATACAAACATGTATTTGTGAACCTCTTGAGAAATATTGGTACTTACGCTTAAATGTTTTATTAAAATTGAAGAATAATTACAGAGATGTTACCTTTTCTTACATTTAAAATCCAATTTGTTTAATAAATATCATGAATAACAAATTGAGTAAATTATTTTTGAACTGACTAACGATTGTTTTTTTAAGGCAAACCCAATAAAATAAAATCGAAAAAAATATCGATAATCCGATATATTGATATTTTATCAACAGCCCTAGCGCCCCGTGTCGTAGATAGAGATGTTTCTACCCAAATGCAGGGTTAATACCATCTGGTAAATACCCAAATGCAGGGTTTTTACCTCTTTACCTTTTCTTGTTTCAAGTGAGCGCAGACTCCTAAGAGCCTGCGCTAACTTGAGACAAGACGTCTTAGACAAAACCGTTATATCTATGACTAGAGATGGGCGGTGGGTAAAAACTATGAGTACATTTCATGCATAAAACATATTTGATAAAAAAATTTTTTTTGCTAAAAAAATATATATAAAAGACTATAGAAAAAAACGAAAAAGTAAATACCCATCATTATGGTATTTACCTGGGTAAAAACTCTGCGTTTGAATATTTACCCGGTTAAAAACATCTCTCTCTCTGTTTGTAAAAATAAGGGTTCCTAACGGTATGTTACATACCCGAGGAAGTAGATACCTCGGTTTCCAATATCACCAAGTTTCCAAGTTTTACACATACTAGGTATTTACCTACCTATATACCGCACTCATACGATGCAAACGGTCAAAGAAAAGTCAGAACCACCAAATGACAAATCGCCATTATCGGCTGGTACAAGTATGTCCACAACACGACGGACGTTAGAAAAAGCAATTGATGATTGTTGTTGCTTATTGTACGAATTTCAATTCCTTACATTGGTTATTGTGATATCTAAGTAAAAAATCTTGATAACTAACTATTCTTAAACTTTCATCGTAAATCTACGACAATCAAAAAAAAATTTGAATATGGCCACCTAAAACGATACAAGCACTGCCATCTGTTGAGTTCGTTCGGAACTAATAAGAGAAATGCTTCCCTACTCCAACGTTCTGCTTTTCAATGGCCGCAATGCTCCTGAATGCCTCGGTTACAACGCTCACAGCTATTACAGCTTTTATGGAAAATTCCTAGATGGGCTCTTTGTAAGTTTCCAAAAATGGCCTGTTATGAGCTGTTTACTGACATATCAATAGATTAAGAAGTCTGTTGACCATGCTATAACCGATATTCTTTGTATAGAAAAGTTGGGAGACAGTCTATTTCAACTATGACCGTTCCGTCCGGCATCATAATCCTCCTTTAGCTTTGCCGTAGTCGGTAAAAATATACATGCAGGCAGTGCGCGCAGTGCTGAGCAGTGAACGGTTATGCAGTGTGTAGATATGCAGCAGTGACGTATCGAATATTCGCGCTTGCGAATATTCGATACGCACATTTTTTGACATTAATTCGCATTCGCCGTATTCGCTTGAAACATGCGAATGTTTCTGACAAGTAAAATGGAAATAATATTTTAATTGACAATACATATAACTAACATGATTATAATCTAAACTAATATTATAAAGAGGGAGTATTTTTGTGTGTATGATTGTATATGTCATATCTATACTGTGCCGATTTAAAAAAAAATAACAGAATTCTTTTCACATACGAAGCTAACGACAACCTCTGTAAACGGCAAAACGGTTTTCTAATCTATTGTTTTCGCCGAAATCGATCTCCTGGGGGCGTTCTAGCGTATGACATTTACATCTGGAGCGCACGAGAAGCATGGGGAAGCGCTTGCCGTCTTCCTTTGATATCACGCAGGCTTTCAATAGGGTTTGACACGAAGGCCTAGTTGCTAAGCTTCCTTCCTTCGGTCGGACTGGATCCCTGACTTCTTGAGGGGGCGATCCATCCGAGTGGTTATTGATAGCTGCTCGTCCGGTCAAATTTTAATGCCGGGGTCCCTCTGGGGTCGGTTCTCTCGGCAACACTGTTCTTGCTGCACATAAATGACCTACTTAAACCCTTTGGGTACGCATACGACAGCACTGTTATTGAGAGTTACATGTCCGGCGCGCGAGCTAGTGGGCCTTAGATCCAGTCTCTCCGAGAGGCTATAGTTGAACGCTTGAACTTGTCCTTCGAGGCAGTCTCAGAATGGGGCGATGTCAATCTGGTCAAGTTCAATAGTACTAAAACCCACGCGTGTCTTTTCTCCGCTAAATAGAGCCAATTCTGCCCGGCTCCATCTTTCCAGGGTTTGACCGTGTCGATAACCGACCACTCTGAACTTTTTGAGGAGAGGCTGTCGTCTACCCTCAAGTTCGGCTTCTACATCGAGGCAAAAGCTCAACTGGTTGCCAAAAAAATTACGACAATATTTCATGGGATGGGTCTGCCAGAGATACTACCACTAGAGTCGATTGAGAAGCGAGCCAAGAAGATGAAAACTCCAAAGTCTTGAGCATCAAAGCCGAGTTGATATTATAGCCTGTCGGTTTTTTATTGTTTACATTCCGGGGAATAGGAATTGCAGAATTTAATTCCGCCAAGTCCGTTCCATCATCGGACCATTCGGACCACAAGACTTACCTACCTATGGCGTTGCGCCACTGGTAGGACTACATGGTGGACCTATGCGTACAAAGTTTTTTGGGAACACACTTATTATGCGAAGTGTCTAAGGAGTGGAATTCCCTACTGAAGATTAAATTTGAAACAATGTTCTCCGCGTAAATCTTAACATTTTGGTTGCCCCTGAATACAATGAGATCGGTGTCGTGTACGGCTCATGAAATACAGAATTAGCGGTCTCGCTGACAGATGGATGGACGAACGAATAGATGCTGAGGCCTAGTAATAGGGTTCTGTTGGTTTATCTTTGAGTAGGGAACCCTAAAATCTTATAGATACCAAGAATAGGTTCCTACCTAGACACCTTCCTAGGTACGAGGAAAAACGAAATACATATTTGCACATAAATCCAATTGGTTATGTGACACATACTATTCTTAGTCACCTTGATTCTCAGAAATTAAAAACAAAAGTAACTAAGTGTAAATTCCTCTCCAAGCCCAAACCAATCAGATGACTGTCAAATGAAAAATAACACAAACAGCACAATATTCGATTACGAACTTAACGTCTCACAATAGTTAATTAAGTCTTGGCTTTAATTAAAATTATAGAGCCTATCCTGGTAGTAAGTAGGTACTCATACTTCTCGGTCACCGTTTTGAACAAAGGCTAATCAGTCGTGCAGAGGGGACGAGTCGGGTTAGTATTCTGCCTACACGGTGCTGTCATCTAAGAGACAAATCTAGAATAATTAAGGTGCATATATTTTGTTTCATTGCCAGTTTGAATTGATCACTTTATGTTATGGTTTCTTTTTTTCCGGTGGGTAAATATCATCTAAATGACGTCCTCCGCCCTTGAGCGGAACGGGAGATAGTTTCAGACTCTTACTGACTAAAAAAACCACCCTGTCCCTTCTTTGCTTTTTAAACCTGGGCCAAGCCTCTCTTTCGGGACTAGACCCTTGGCCCCAGTAGGCTTCGACTCTGCTGGGCCCCTGTGATTGCTGACCACTCCTTTAGACGCGCGGGAACAGTGCGCGCCGCCGTCAACGTCTTGGGTTCGGTCCAGACGGTTACCGGACGGTCGGACAGCGAGCTGCTCATTGCTCGCCGTCCGCAAGCCCGCGCATACGGGGGCCGGAAATCGGGATCGGAATCCTATTAGCGGCAGAAGCGTGAGCGCCGTGGCCTGATGGTTGATCTCCTCCCTTGCTAGCATTACTGCTTCGCTGAAGGAGATGACCATCTGCCACTCCTCTTCGCTCCGGACCATTGCCTACACCAAAGCCCGGCGGCGAAACTGAGGACGCCGTGAGGTCTTTTCAGTCACGCCTCAAAGACCTCTCTTTGAGGCGTTCGCCACTCCAGAACCTTTAGTCCCCATTGACCATCAGTTATTCTGCGAGCAATGAGCCCCACCCTAACCTTGATTCTCCTGCGGATATCTTTATCTCTGACGTGATCACGCAAGGAAAATCCGAGCACAGCCCTTTCCATTGCCCTTTGTGTGACTTCAGGTCTTCTTATGAGATCCACTGTAAGCGACCACGTTTCGGAACCATATTATGTCATCACTGGCAACACGCACTGGTCACAGACTTTCGTCTTGAGACACTGTGGTATATTGAACGAGAAGATACTGAAGTCACCGAGCATTCTACTCCTCCTTTGTCTCAGCCATGACTATGTCGTCGGCAAACCGAAGGTGAGTGATGTACTCGCCATCGACACTAAAGCCTAGCCTTCTCCATTTCAGAACCTTGAAGACATCTTCCATTGCGACCGTGAACAGTTCCAGAGGAATCACGTCTCCCTGCCTCACAACATACTGCAAGAGGATAGGTTACGAGGTTTGGTCCTAAAGTCGGACTGACATGGTGGCGTTTTTGTACAAACACTTCAGTACTTCAATGTACCGAGTCAATTAGGCACCGTTGGAGAGACTGCAGTACAGCCCAGATCGCGATCAAATCAAAGGCTTTCTCGAAGTCCACAAACGTTAAGCAGAGAGGCTGATTATATTCCTAAATAACCTGAATAGAACGTAATATATGATCAAATATAATGTGAAAACCTGTTTATTTTTCGTAAATAAAGGTAAATGCCTCATCTTCTAACCTGATTGTGGAAGGAATGAAAAGATTTTATTGCATTTTAACCGTTTGTCAGCCTTAACTTGGCAAGTTTACTAGAGAGCACAAGAAAATACTCGTACCTATGAATTTCGGCATGTGACCTATAGTGTAAACAGTAAACAGACCGGTGTTCTGTTTACATTATAATATTAGTTTGTTAGTTTATAAATTAACAAACTAATATTATAAAAAATATTAATTTAAATGTATTTAAACTCCACTAAAGCTATTTAAAAATAAAAATCAGTTAATTTGCAGTTTCATACTTTGCCAGAATGCTGTACCAACATGTGCTTTACATTTTGTCAAATTAACCCTTCAGATACCGTCAATTAGAGACACAATAGTAAGACAATAGATGCGCGGCCACCGGCGGTCGCTTGGGGATTCATGAATTAAAGGTTAAACAGCATTTTGCAATAAATCCTCTAAACTAAACTTATGTGGTAGGTCTGTCAAAGCAGTGTTCTGTCTGGTTAGAATAGTCTATAGCGCGACGATAGCCTGCCTACCTGCATGGCGGCGCGGCGGCGGCGACGCGACGTCCCTTTCCCCCAAGGCTATACCCGCGCACACGGAAATAATACCCCTATCACCCTCACCTAAGGACCTAACTCGCATAAACAACAACTTTATTAAGCATGCACTGCCGGACAATCGAGCCTTAGCAAACTCAATAGCGACGTAAAGTTTAAAACTTGAGAAAAAATAACAATATTATTCATTTTACGAGAATTCATTCGCATCGGTATCCAAGCTTCAAATATTTTAACAAGTTATTGATCATTCATTTAAAATAATAGCCATTCGCTTTATTAAATACAATTAAATAGGTACATTGACATTGGTAGGTAAAAGTATTATTAGCTAAAGGTGTAATACCTAAATAATATCAACAACACAAAACATAAACAAAAACATCGGTTTATCTGTCAGAAGCCGCGTGCGCGGTAGACGAAACTCGACTTTATTGTGAAATTCATTGAAACACTTACCGTGGTATTCCGGTTCAAAAGAATAATTGAGTAGGTTCACTGGGTATTAGCGGCGTACGAGTAACACTTAACTAATAACTTGAAAGAGGAATTTTGTTGAGCGTCGCGTCGGCGCAAGAGTGTTGTAGACTTGTAGTAACGGCACCGAGCGTCGTCGGTCGTCGGGCTCGCAGGTGACAGGCGACGGTAGCGCCGCGGCGCTGTGCGGCGACCAACGGAACGAGGACGCCGCCCCCGCGCGCCGCCGACGCCGAACCCGTCTGGAGTCTGGACCCGCGTGCCTTTTTATTTGCGTGCACAACACGACGCCGCCGCCGCGCCATGGGTTTCAACGAGAAAATACTAACGCTTTGATTAAGTTGCATATTATTATTGACTAACCCCCGATTTCTGAATTAAGTACCTAGGTACTTATTCAAAGTTAAATATTTCTCAAACACTACTTACCTATTTTACCCTAAAAAATTGTCAGTGTTTGACACGTTCATAACTCAAATGATTTCATTCAGAATCACGCCGCGCCATGGCCGTTTTTAAATTAGGTACCGTCTTAGGTTGGTAGTAGGTACAGGTACCTACCTAATTAATAAAGCCACCCTGACCTCAAGTTCCGAACTTGCTCTTCCCATTTTAGGTACTTATCCAGGCAATGTTTGAGTTCACAGTAGGTTTTGAGGACTCTGTTAACTACCACCTGTTAACTAACGCATATATCTGTGGTTTGATGCGTTTTACTTAGGGTTACAGGATAAGTAGTTCGGAAGGTGCCTGTTTGGGATTCGCGCGGACGAAAGATGACACGGTAGAATCTCTAAGATCTGTACCCCTAGCCAAGTTGATAATCCGCAATCGTTAACGCTAGTAGAAAACTTCGCAAGCGAAACATTTGTAAACTTGGCTGGTAGAAATATCTTCCGTCATCTGTTTTTTTCTTTTTGTTAGCCTGTTTTGTCCCACTCTTGGGCAAAGGCCTCCCTCCACTTCTTCCATATTTCCTCATGCCAGTTCTAACAGCAAGAGGAAGCCCGTATTTCCTGCGCATGCATTGTGTGTGCTGTGTGATAGAGAAGCGTTGTTATGGGCAATTTCATTTGATATTATAGGCACATATCATACGTCGAATGATACACGTGGAAATTTGTCACTACAGCACTCGGCTTCATGACAGCCTTGCCTGCAGTTCGGTATCTAAAGTGGCCCAGAATCCTGAATGCCCTATGAATTTTGATTTCCTCGACAGTGTCGAAATGTACGTTTTTTGCCACATAAACCTAACTATGTTCTTTTGCTCGTTAACTTACAAGTTTGTTTTTTTTACAAGATAAAGAGTCTGCAGATCTGGGTATATAGGTATCGTTTTAATTTCAACTCGATAACTACACGCGTTCCCGAGATAAAGGATCTTGACAGACGGACGGACGGAAAACACAGTGATCCTATAAGGGTTCCGTTTTTTCCTTTTGAGGCACAGAACCCTAAACAGATGCAAGCCTTGAGCTTGGACTTGAGGTGAACAACATGTCGAAGATCAAGATCCTGACCAATAGCACTAAGGAACATTTCTATGTGGGCAGAGAGTCCATAGAAATATTAATTTCTCCTTTCTTAAATAATATGGTAATGTCCAAGACTTGCTTGGGTCCAGGCAAGGCAAGACAAGAAAATAACAGGCTGAACAGAAAATGTCTGGAAGAGCTACTGGTCCTTAAAACAACTAGGTATTTAAAGTCACTTTGCCTGTGTTTGTTAGCGTAAGCTAATGGACTTGTGTCTTCTACTCATTCTGACTTATACCAACAGCACAGCCTTCGTCTTTGACTATATTAAGCTTTTTTTTATTGATATAAACTAGTGCTTGGCTGCGATCCCACCTCATGGTAAGCAGTGATGCAATATTTATTTATTTAAACTTCATGTACAGTAGTCGTACATAGGCGGACTTAATGCAACAAGGCATTCTCTACCAGTCAACCAATATCTGATGGTAAGGCGCAATAGTTTATAAGCCCATTCACTCTTGCCTTGAATACACTCAAATTATAATCGGACGGGAAGACGGCAGCAAGCAGATTGTTCCAGTCCTTCGACATACGCGGTATAAACGAGGCGATACGCTTAGTCCGGACCGTAGAGGTAGTTTCAACAACGTATGGGTTTTTTTTTTTTTTCTCTCGACGGGGAAAATCATCATTGACGAAACCCGCTCTTGGGTGGAGCGAGAGACAGTGTCAGACTCTTACTGACTAAAAACCCCGCGCCGTTCCTTCTAGCCTTCATACCGGGGCTCTAGTTTCCTTTCGGATAACCCCGACCCCGGTAGGCTTCGACCCCGATGGGCCCCTCCTGTTGCTGACAACTCCTTGAGGCGCGCGGGAACAGTGCGCGCCGTCGACGCCATGGCTCGGTTCGGACAGTTACCGGACGATCGGACAGCGAGCTACCCATGGCTCGCCGTCCGCGAGCCCGTGTCTACGGTGGCCGGAAATCGGGATCGGAATCCCGGCGGCGGCGGCGGGGGCGCCGTTGCCTGATGCGGTCTGCCTCCTCCTTTGCAAGCATTACTGCTTCGCAGAAGGAGGCGACCGCCTGCCACTCCTCCTCGCTCCGGACCATGGCCTGAACCAAGGCCCGGCGCGAGAGGTCTCCGCCGCCGATCGCCCCCACGAGGACACGGCGTTGCTCCGCCCAAGCAGGGCACACCTCAACTGTGTGCTCCACCGTGTCCTCCGGGCGTTCCGCACAGTGGCGGCACCCGGGCGTCTCTTCCGCTCGAATCCGGTGCAGGAACCTCCCGAACTTGCCATGTCCGGTGAGGACCTGCGTCATGCGGAAGGTAAGGACGCCGTGAGGTATTTCCAGCCACGCCTCAAAGAGGGGACTTACCGCCATAATTGTGGCGTGCCCAGCACTGGGTTGCGATAGTCGCTGACGCCATTTCACCGTGAGATCCCGCCGGAGCTCTGTCCGCCATACCTCGACCTGTCGGGGTAGTGGACTTTCACCCCGGCGTTGCATCTCCACGCGAACAACGTATGGGTGGATACTCGTCGTACGTGGTGTTGTTCGATGGTAGAATTGAGACACCTAAAGGCTGGTTACCCTACGCCTGTGCTCAAGAAGGCTTTGAAGGTTGCATATCTCACAAAATCTCAGGATTTTTAGAATTTTCAATAAAATACAGCTTAGGTTCACTTAAAAGCTAAAACAAATTAATAAAGAAACTTTATAAAAAGTTAATTTAACTAAAATTAACTTCACCATAATAAATAAATAAATGAGTTAGATCCGCAGTGTCATCGCATTATGCGTGAGGCCCACGGGTGAGGCCGCAGCTTAATGCTGAGCGTGCGGCCGTTTTGCGCGGATGCGACGCATATCTTCCCTATATATACCTAAGTTGTTACATGTTTGTTAGCTAGTAATAAGATTGCGTCTTTTTCGCGCAAATAAAATGATTTTCTTTCTTTCTTCTTCTTTTAGTGTGAAAAAATTCTCAAACCGTGAAAATCTCAGAATTTTTCAATGCAAGTCGGGCCTCTTCTCCGGACTTTTGATATCTTCGTCGTTAACCTTCATTCATGTGACCGTTCATTGTTGCGGCATTTGGGGGAGGCCTATGTCCAACAGTAGACGTCTTTCGGCTGAAATGATGATGATGAGCCTTTTGTGCATTATAAATAACCCTAAGGTCGACTGGCAGATAATGCCTAAGGCATTAAGTCCGCCTTTGTACAACTTTGTGCATAAAGATTTAAATAAATAAATAAATAAATAAATAACTGGCGCATGGCGTATTGTTAGTACCTCACATGCAATGTAAAGCTGATGTGTAGGAAATCTAAAAGGCCTAGAGGTGGCTAGCTACCTTTAGAATTGCGTTAATGTCTGTGCGATAGTCTATATATATATATAGTCAAATAGGCTACCTATACCTACGAATATTGTAAATGCGAAAGTTTGCAATAATATAGCATATAAGCTATAATTTTGTAGTTTCAACAGGTGAGCAGGTTCAGCCAGTAGGATATTTTTTATTACAAGGTAGAGCCACTGTTGTAGAGTGATTATCGAATTGTGTGATTGTGTTGTTTGAGCGCGCTCGCGCATGTAGAATGCATTCTCGAACACGCAGTCGGCTTGCTCGAGCATGGTCGAGCATCAAAGCACGCCGTATTGAATTTTGCGATGTATGATAATCATCATCATCATTTCAGCCGACAGACGTCAACTGTTGGACATAGGCCTCCCCCAAGCATCGCCACAATAATCGATCCTGTGCGTCCCACATCCATCGGATTCCCGTAACCTTCACTAGGTCATCGATCCACCTTGTGAAAGTGTGTGTGAAAGGGCTCCCTTTCGACGCTGCGTCTTCCAGTACACGGTCGCAACTCCAGAACCTTTCGGCCCCAACGGCTATCTGTTCTGCGATCAATGAGCCCTGCCCATTGCCACTTAAGTTTGGCGATTCTTCATGCTATGTCGGCAAACTTGGTTCTCTTGCGGATATCTTCACTTCTGATTCGATCACGCAAGTCAACTTCGAGCATAGCCCTTTCCATTGCCCTTTGGGTGACTTTGGGCCTTCTGATGAGGCCCATTGTGAGCGACCACGTTTCGGCACCATATGTCATCACTGGCAACACGCTCTGGTCGTAGACTTTCGTCTTGAGACACTGTGGTAGGTATATTGGACAAGATACCGCGCAGCTTCCCGAACGCCTCCCAGCCGAGATGGATTCGACGGTTGATCTCTTTCTCGAAATTGGCTCTACCCAACTGGATTGTCTGTCCGAGGTAGACGTAATCGTCCACAACTTCGAGTATAGAGTCTCCGATCTTGATAGGAGTGGGTGCTACATGGTTGTTTATCATAAGACCCACTCTTTCGGAAGCTCTACTGAGGTCATTGAGCATTGTGCTGAGCTCTTCCGTAGCCTCAGCCATGACTACCTACTATGTCGTCGTCGAACCGAAGGTGAGTGATATACTCACCATTGACATTGATGCCTAGTCCACTCCAGTTCAGAACCTAGGTATGTATGATAATAATCATAAGATATTTTTTTCAATAATCTCAACAAATGCTCTGCTCTGCTCTTTGTGTGCGCTGACCGTTAGACGTCCTACGCATCTCACCCGTCACCAGGGAACTTAATGCCTTTGAAAATTTTTCATTGGTTTTGAAACAACAACGCGATAAGTGTGACAGTTAAATCAATGGATTCTTGACCTTTTTTTTTTCAATAGGATTACAGTAACAATTCGCATACAATAGCGTAAAATGGGGTGAATAGAAACAATCTTGGAATTTTGATAAAGTTGTCTCTAGTATAGTAATATGGGCTATTGGCGAATATTTATTTCTATTTATTGCATGGCAACATTTTGCCTTTATGCTGGGAACCCACAAATTTACGTCAGTCAAGTGTTAAGAAAAAAGCCGGCCAAGACCGTGTTGGGCCACGCTCAGTGTAGGGTTCCGTAGTTTCCAAATTAGTCTTAGTCACAATAAGTGTCCCCACTTAAGAGTTAAACAATGCTAACAGGCGCGAGTGGTCGCTGCCACCATAAGGTCCAGAGCATGAAGGAATAGCTCGCTGTCCAACCGACCGAGCCCAAGTCGTCGACGGCGCGCACTGTTTCCGCGCGCCTCAAGGAGCTTTCAGCAACAGCAGGGGCCCAGCTGGGTCGAAGCCTACTGGAGCCAGGGTTAATTCGAACAATTCGAAAGATAGCTCAAGACCCGGTTCGAAAGACAACGAAGGAAAAGGAGTGGGTTTTTAGTCAGTAAAAGTCTGGCATTATCTCCCGCTCCACCCAAGAGCTGGGATGTCGGATTTTCCCACCGCAAATAAAAAGAACAAGGAATGGCTGGCGGTCGCCTCCGCGCGGAGTTGAAAATCACACGCGATAGTACTTGTTCACGTTGAAACGCGCGGGCGCTGTTGTGGGTGCGGTCGCGAAGATATGGCGATTTCGTGTTCATATTGGCCGCCAGGCGTTTGCGCGGGTGTGACGCGTAAAACGCCTGGCGACAAGTTCATACCATTTGAACTTACTGACGACGCGGGAGGATCGCACGCTCCACCGCTAGTTCAACGTGAACACACACAAACATTTCAAGGGTTTGATATAGTCGCGAGTTCACCGCGCGCGTCGCTCGCTAGCTTGCCCGCTACTTAGCCCGCACGTGCGTCGGTGTGAACCCTACGATATTACGCCATATGTTTGATATTTCGTGACCGCGCCCGCCACCGCGCCAGCGAGTCAACATCCACGATTACTAAGGGAACAAACATCCAGACGCCCCAGCCGTCGAGACTCCGGTGACCCCGACCACCAGCCACGGTAGATGTGGACGTCGAGCAATCATTAGCTCGCCGTCTGACAGTTCGATAATCGACCACACCGACCTACGCGCTCCTCAAAGAGATGTCATCAAACCGTAGAGGCCCAGCATCTCGTCCTTAATAGCCGGTGGAGTTTCGAGCACTTCCGACGTCTGGTTCTCAAACTGGATCGGACGGAGGCTGCTCTCAAGCGGCTTATGCCCAACTTAGAGAGTCGAAACGCCTTCTGCCGGAGGCTCTACGCAAATATTATTCGTTCCATGGTCCTTTTCGGAACATCGGTACTGGCGCCGTCATTACGCAAGCGACCGGCATTCAAGCTGAACCCATGTCTACCTAATGGTCATGGCCATCCAGATGATGCGGCGAAGCAGCATACCTCTTGCTACTCTCCCACCATGAGATCTAGAGGCAACAGTCCTTGCACGCATGCAACGCCCGCCGGGCCGAAGCTCCGCTGCCGCGATAGCTCGCAGCATGGCGGACGAGTTCCGGCAGGATCTCATGGTGGAGTAGCGACAGCGACTGTCAGTGCTGGGTACGCCATAAATATGGTGGTAAGTCCCTTCTTTGAGGAGTGGCTGAAAAGATGTCACGGCATCCTCACCTTCAGCATATATGTAGGTCCTTACCGGACATGGTAAGTTCGGGAAGTTCCTGATTAGTACAGAAGAAATGCCCGGTTGTGAAACATACAGTAGAGGTGTGCCCCGCTTGCAGCCGTGGTCTCGTGGAGGCGACCGCATGCACCTCTGGCGTTGGTTCCTGGTTCAGGCCATGTTCCTGAGCGAGAAAGAATTGCAGGCGGTCGCCTCCTTCTGCGAATCTGTAATACTAGCGAAAGATGCGGGAACGGCCGCCTCGCCTGACCTGTCGGGATTCCGACCCCAATTTCCAGCCACCGTAGACTTGGGCTTGCGGACGGCAAGGAGCTCGCCGGCGACGGCGTTTAGTGTTCCACGCGCGCCTCAGTGATGTAAGCAAACAGAGGCACAGCAAGGTCGAAGCCTACCTGGGGCCATGGGTTGTGCGAAAAAGAACCCCGGGGCCCAGGAATGAAGGTAAAGAAGGAACAGAAGTGGGATTTAGTCAGTAAGGCTGATATCACTCCCGCACCCCCCAAGACCGGGAGAAGTCAAGGTATGATTTCCCACCTAACAAAAAAGCCCAAAACCTTTATTTTCAAAATTGTTGATAAACCAGTTTGAAAATAAAAGAATTCTAAATATTGCATACTGTGCAAAAAGTCCAATTTACTCGAAAATATTAATTAATATTAGTGACACTTCCAAAGTTTCAGTCTGCGACCGCGCCTGTGAAAGCCCCAATTTTTTCCAGGCAATTAGGTACTGTCCATTCCAGGTTGCCTGGAAGAGATCGCGGAATGCGATAAGGCCGCCCATATTGTATGTATGTTTTAGTTTCCTTTTGATTTTGTATGTGTAATGGTGTACAAATAAATCAATACTGGTGCTAGATGGTTACCAGGGTCTGATGATGGACAATTTTATTAACTTTCAAGTGTAAGCGTATATCCGCGTTAAGCGCAGAATAAAATGCAAAAAATGTCGCATATCAACCCTCCTTTGTTCTCATTTTATGCCCGTACTAGCTTTCCGCCCGCGTGGCCTAGTTTATATCGCGCGGGCAGACCCGTGCTCAGCAGTGGAATTATAGGTAGCCTATGTGTTATTCCAGTGTCTCTTCTACCTATCTACCAAATTTGATCTAAATCCGTTCAGTAGTTTTTGCGTGAAACCTTAACAGACAGACAGACAGTTACTTTCGCATTTATAATATTAGTAGGGATGGTGCGGAAAGCTAATCGGATCTCCATCCTGGTACTTTCTATGAACTATTGTTGAATTGAGCTAAATAATATGTGTAATAGTCCATTACTCTGTAGTTTTTTTAACTTGTTCGGTGATTCAGTAGCCATAAAGAATGGTTTTGGTTATTAAAATTAGAATAATAAAGTTGTCTGATGTGGTTATAACCAAGACAATTTTGCATTAATTGGTTTATTAGGGGTTTAGTAGAAATAAATAAAAACATTATGATGGAAAAATACTTTTGTTACAACACTTTAGAAAAGAGTGATTACACATTTGCTTAAAAATTGAAGTTTTAATTTTATTATTACATCTAAAATTCATAATGTTTAGCCCGGTGAAGGGAGCGTGCATCGTCACGTCGTAACCATCGACACAAGCCACGGCGACTGCTGCTCCATCGGCACATATTTCGCAGGATAACTGGATTAAATACTGTCATTTTTTAGCAATATTACGTAAATTATCATTGGTTTCCCATAATCATAGGATCAAATATTCGCAAAAACTCAATTTGTCCAATTATCCTGTGATGTATACATTTCTAATATTAGGTTAAAATCACACCTAGAAAACTTTAAACGTGAACTTACGCTCATCAATACTTATTAAATATTACAATTATAATTCATAATCCAAAACTACAAGATACGTGCGAATAATTACAAATACACAAATTTTATTTTTAAGTATTAAAAATTTATAACTAACAATCGATTTAGCGGTTACTTTTAATCAGTCGATTTACTTAATTCGACGAGCTAGCTCTGTATCACTTAGTGTAATTTGCCTTAAAATAAGTCAATTGGGTGTGTTGTGCGTCTGGTCGCGAGGAGAATATAATGCAGCTTATTGAGCTCGCGACCGGGCGCACAAGTCGCCCAACAGGAGTGACATACCACGTCGCGTAAATCTTACGGACCAAGTCCACCCGCTGCACACCAAGTCATCACTACATTCGCGTTACGAAACGTCCACTATCAACTATCCACTTTATGATTCGAGTTTTT
This sequence comes from Mythimna lalbum, assembly GCA_949319445.1. Lineage (NCBI taxonomy): Eukaryota > Metazoa > Arthropoda > Insecta > Lepidoptera > Noctuidae > Mythimna > Mythimna lalbum. The sequence continues at coordinate 37,315,545 of OX439344.1, forward strand.
TTCATGATTATTTGTCAAACACCAGTGGTGTAAATAGTATTAATTGTATTATTGTATTGGGTCATGGAGATGTGCCTTTGCTGGCAATATTGCCGAGAAGTGGGAATATTGGTGGCATTATTGCCCGACGTATGAATAATGGTGGCAATACATATTGACAGCAAGATTCCCACTTCGAGCAATATTGCCACGGCACATCTCTAGTCATGTCTTAGGCAGAAGTCGCGTGTGCCGCGCGTACAGGCAGTCGGTGCAACCTCGTACTTCACTGCGGCGTCCGCGCTAGCGTGAGTATTGTGTATCGTCCGGCGGGCTGTCGCTGGGCGCGAGCCAGCCATATCCATTTACAAATTGGGAATAGTCCAAGTTAACATCTCAGTTTAGAAGTGTCGACGCTGCGGGTTCCTTTGAAACCATAAGCAAAGCTGCTACAAATCTTATATAGAACGAAACCTTAGGGCTTGTTTAATTTACACAATCAAAAAGGATTTGCAATTTACAATACAAATATGACAAATAAATAAATTGAATAGTCTAGTTGAATTTAGCGAATAAGAATGCAAAACCACACATTTTAGCTTTAGCACGATGATAGAAACTCGGTATTCAGTGGTCACGCTTATGTTTATACACTACTTACTTAACTATAAAACTAATTTTGTGATTCGACCACCGAACTGACGAGTTCTCGTACCACCGCGCAAGTATTCCGTGGCCATTATTTATATTAATTCAAATTATTTATAACACAAGGCGAGGCATATCACAATGAAACTACATTATTTGGTTAGACACTAAGCAGCTTATTAGCTGATACTTGTGTTTCATTGATAATTTCAATCAATTAATTTGTTGACACACATAATTTTACTACAAACACAAATTTATTGTACAAGGTGATATAAAAATCCGACTACGTGCGACATAAAAAAAAGTTTTAGGAGACCAAATGTATAATGATATAACCGTTAGATAACTAAACCAGTTTGGACAGATCGAGAAATGTCAAAAGTCAACTGATCGTGTACAAAGTTCACTACTACCTATATTTACAATAAATTGTTCGCCACTGATTTACTTCTTTTGAAAAAGTTTGTTCCACTGCAACACCTGTTTGGGGGGCTGGCCTGAAGTGGACGGCTGTGGCTGCGGCGGCTGGCTCGGTCCTGCCTCGCCTTGGAAGCCTGGAACGAAGCCAAATGTTTCAAAATCGGACTCGTAACATGAAACAATGATCTAGATGAAAACCAACATTTTCACAGAATGGAAAGCAATGGCTGTTTTTCATGCTTAGATCAGCTAAATTAAATCTATTTAATTATATAATATTAATGTTTGAATGCCACTTGCAAATTTCATAGTTGTGTTAAAATTGTAGAACTTTTCATTAATTCATGAATCCCCAAGCGACCACCGGTGGCCGCGCATCTATTGTCTTACTATTGTGTCTCTAATTGACGGTATCTGATGGTTAAACTGAATTGCTACTCAATTGTTAGTCTAAGATCATTGTCAATGTACTCAATTGCTAGGCTAAGATCTCACGAAGCGGTTTCTACCCGCGCCCGCCAGTAGGGGCAGAAACACTTGTTTCGTTTCTAAACTCACGAGATCGGGAGTTTTGTGCAGTGACACAGCCGTCGCGGTTGCGCTAATCGCTCTCCGACTATAGATAAATTATATACTAGAAGCTTAACCCGGTGAATATATGGCAAGTTGATTCATACTCGGCCATTAAAATAAGTGTAAATGTGAAAAAAAGAAATTGACAAATAATTTCAACATACCTTTCTCGGCATAGCCTTTGTACATTTGCTTATGCCGGACAGACTCCCAATTGGCGCGACGCTACTCGGCTATCTCCCGTTCTCCCCCTCCCGCACCCGTCTTGTCTACAATGCAGGAACGCGCCACTGACGCAAACAGCCTGAGCAAGAGAAAATGTTAGATTCCCACAGAAGTGACGTCGCACAACACCAAAGCATGCTTACTACACACCAACCTAACGCTAGATAGCGCCACTTGCCCGCAACGACTGACTTGGGACAATATCGGAACCAAAATATAACCAAAAGATTTTTTTAAATTGTTATATATTTTAAATCGTAGTTAATCAAAGCAAAATATCTTAAATACGTACGCAAAAGCGGCACCATCTAGAAAGAATTGCCCAATACTATTAGTAACATTAATTTTGATGTAGTATGGAACGGCGTCACTATAAATTCTTTTAAAACCAATTGAATATTACCTTTCAATATCCATAGCAGCATAAAAAGAAAAAAACAGGGAATGCCGAACATATCTTCTTCATGTAAAAAATATATTCTATTTGTTTTGCAACTTTATAACAATGAATTTAAGCCTTGAAATACATTATTATTTTACATGGAGAAGGGACGTTCATGCACCACCCTCATATTATTAGTCATGGTTAGTTTTGTCCCAGTTCTTAAAACCAAGCTAATAATTGCAAAATTATGCTTTCGGTGTTGAGAATATCCTGCCACTCTCAGACACTAAAGACACTGGGACAACCAAACCAGTTTAAAATCATCAATTTAATTTCCTGAAAAGCCTACACCTATAAAAATAATGACATAATTCATGCGAAACCAGAATATATAATTACACACTTATATCATAATAGTACATCATGATATAAGTGTGTAAAGTTAATGATTACCGTTGAGGCGGTATTTAGACCCGAGCCATGGCGAGGGTCTTAAGAGAGCCCAGAACGGTAATCATTAATTACTCTCGTGTACCATACGACGTTTTTCAATACACTTGTGAAGTAAATAACTGTAAAACTAGTAAACTTTTGTGGCGGTAACAATCTGTTTTCATTTTTTTTTTTCTTTTCCTCGTAGGGGACGACCTGCACCCATCCTGTTACGATAAATGTAATAGAATTATGTCGGGGGAGAGGTAGAACAATAAGGTTTTAACCACATTACAGCACTAGTGCGTAATGGTAATCAAAATATCACAGTTTAGTAACAAGTGCTATAAGTGCAGTGCAATAAGTCACTTTATGAGCAAGTGTATTGAAAAATACTTTTTAGTTCAAAAAGCCAGTAAATTGGCTTGAAAACTATTAAATCCCGTTCTACGCATGAATTATGTTGGGCACGAAAATTAAAACCAAACTTAGTAAAGCTAAGCGCGCCAGAAAGCTACCTCAGTCGGACGATGAAAAAGCTAAACAGTTTGCGCATGAACGCTAAGAAAATCAGCCGAGTTCAAATATGTGCAGCAATATTAAAAAGGAACGCCTGGGAATCAACGTTTTGATAAATTAAGTTGCCATTAGTAAAGTTAGTTACACACACACACACACACCACACATAGGCAACCGAGGTAATAGTGCATACGGAGAATTACTACAGTGCGTTTCATTTAAGAAGTTACATTTTCTGTCATGTTGGTAGTATTGAAAATAATGTTGCCATATTTTTAGCAATTAAATTACTTGATATGAGGGAGATTAACTGATACTTCGTTACTTTAACAATTGCCTTTTTTTATTGTTACTATTTTTGTATAAAGTATAGGGCGCTGGGCTCCATTCCGATTGTCTTACAATTCTTTCAAATAACGAAAACGACACGCCACAGTATCGTTCCTCTCTATTAACAACTTCCTTTGAGACCTACTTTTTTAAAATAAAATCCCATTCCTCTCATAATTTTCCAAAAAGTGTTGCAGCTACCGTTAAAATCGATTTCGTTTCACATTTCGAGGAACAATTTTGGTAGAGTAGGCAACTCTTTCCTTTTTTTCCCTTCTTTTTGTGTAGACAGACAGGGGAGCCAACATTACGCCGATGTAACTTCTTAAGTGAAACGCACTGTAGGTCATTCAATTGAAAAATAATTTTTACAATGTCAGTCAAATTCGGTCGATTGATTTAGGCTTCACACGCGCTTAGCAGTATCTAGTTCACTAGATAGGCAATAGACCAACGATCAACTTTCAATAAAGTTATTTAAAATTGCTACTATTATTTTATAAATTCAAAAATTAGTTTTGTTATTGGTCGTGACTATTCCTAACTAGCGGTACAACCCGCGCGCATTAACATGGCACCTGATGAATGACGTTGGAAATATTGAGTGCATTGAATTTTATCGTAGTTTTTTGAATATCAACATTTATTTTGCACTGAGTAGTTTCTCATATGACATACTACTTTAGTTACTTTACGAATTCACGTTACTTTAAACGTGACAACACAACTTATTTTCGAGTATTCAATGTGGCAATTGTTTTCAAGCCAGGTGCTATGTTAACGAGCACGGGTTGCACATAGTCCGGGACAAGACGAGAACCGATTAGCTACAGCGTCCTCACGCTGTTGAGCAGGACTGATGATTTCAACTAGCTTAAGTGAGGAGATCAGAGCTGAACCGGCAGCATCGCCTGTTAGCCTCGGGCTTCGGCTTATTCCAGAGCAACGATTACATCAACCCAGTCGGCTAGCGGAGCAAGTTCAAGCGCATGAATAACATTGCTACCTCAGCAGCACGAAATATCACTCATCGCGGGTCATGCATGTGTATGACAGTCTGATGCAATACTATATTCTCCATCCACTCGCGACACTTGCTCCACCCGCCGATCGTGTTGTTCTAACTATTGCTTTAGAATCAGCTCCAGGGTGAAACTCCATTGAGGCAGAGGGAAAGCAAACGAATAAAAAAGTACTAATGAGTTATGATTAGTATCCCATTGGAATCTCACCCAGTAAAAGGAGTGCGCAGAATCAGAAAGCGGTAACGATGTGCGGACTAGCGTTCGTTGTTTCATAGAGAAGCCTACCTAGCGAGCATGTGTCGCAACTGATCTTTGTGTAAAAAAGTATCGTAAAAAAGACAAATTACAGGGCACGAATAACCACTTTATGATTGCACGAGTCCTTAAAAAAATACTATTATTAATATGTGCTCAGACGGGTACTGATCGAGGTCCATACTGAACTTTACAATTTAGTCAATCTCTAACTGCAAGGATGGTTGCCGTAAGAGATTGTAGGCTACTTTGCTGCCGACTACAACATTACATTACCAAAAGGGGATAATCAAAGTTAAAAAACCAATCTCGAGACAGAATATGTATGGCTTCGATCGGAACTCGACGAGAATTTATAAAAGGGGGCTAATTACCGCTCCAGGTGAAGTCGGATAGCACTATTAATAAAAAAAGAAAAATATGATTATCTTCACCTGTACTCAATTATTATGCAAACATTATCTAGGCAAATTTACCCATCACCATGATTGTAATTGTTTGTTAGGGATACCTTAAGTGGGTGCTGACATATATCAGCAAATGGAACGGGTATCAAGAATCCGAACATTCTCTGTCGACATATTTCGGTTCCCTCGTAAAAATTTAATCAAAGTTTGAGTAGTTATCTGATACTATGCGAATATTAACTTGTAGTGATCTGGTGGGGACAGGAGACATTTAAATCAGTCTTTAACATCATACATTGAAAGATATTATAGTCGAGTGCAATAAGAGTTTTACCTGACCAAGTTGGTAGTAAGTTGATTTTCATGGGCCTTTCTTATCGAGGGCTAAATGAATGAGTAATATACTATACTATAATATAATACTGATCATTCATGAACGATCTAGATTGAACATTAATGGGGATAACCTCATTTTGTAGTGCTAGCTACAAATAAAAAGGAAATTCAAACTTATATAATGCAGTACATTTTAAAATAAAAACAAATAGTAAGGTATTTCAAATAATTCGTGTGAATCACAAAATGATGACAAGCACGGAAAAAAATGTTTATAATCGCATTTTTGCATTCACCTATGTCATAGGAGTTTTTTTAACATTCAACTAACCTTGTTTATTATTTAAAACTCGACAAGAGAGTCCTATGTATATGCATTGAGTATAAGGTTCATCAGAGGTTTGTTTTCTACTTGCACTCGACTACAAGGAAAGCGAATTGCTTCCCCAAGCATGCAACAATAAATTAACATTGGTAAGAGTTAAACCTTTTACATGCGCTCAGAATGTTTCTCCTTAAGTGCATCCAGCCTCATTCTGATAGAAATAACTATTTCACCCCTTTTATGCCCATGAATATCCCTAATTGACTAAATGACTGGATTAAAAACATACTGTTAGTTCAACGTATGTGAGCTAAGTATAAGACATTCTAATATTGTGTCTAGTTTCTACTACTAGACTATAATTAGAACTGGCTTTTGTTAATATGGGATCATAAGCAATGGAGTGACAATGTGCGGGTAAACGATTACATCTGCACCGCTTATAACGTCATCATCGTGCTTCACTGTGCAAAGACAAACGCACCCGGACATCTCACAAAAGGGTGAATGCTATTCTATCACTTTATCATACATACTACTCCATGGTTGGTTAATATGGTTATAGCTGCGATAGCATTTAAAACTTCACTAAGGATTACGTACTTCTCAATTTCAGGTGCGCAATGCACAAACTCATGTGACCAGAATTTGTAGATGGGGTTTTTGATGAGCTCGATGAACGTGATCAGGAGTCCCCAGGGGTGTGGTCTGTTGACGATGAGTCTCTCGAGGAGCATTCTGGTGATCTGCTCCTGCACGGCCTCGGAGTTGGCCTCGGCGAACAGGTACAGGAGGCAGCACGAGAAGTAGTGCGTGTGGCTGTTCGGGTAACGCAACTGATTTGCGATCGCGTTCAGGAATAAATATCTGCAAACACGAGCGACCGGTGTAGTGAAGGCAAAAGCGGCCACGGCATTACATTTGGACAGGTATAAATTGTGACTGGTTCTGGAACTACAAGTCGTCAAGTCTTGCAACCTGTCAGCGTCTCAAGTTATTATATCGATGTTACCTTAATCTGCCACTTTAAACATATGTTTTACTATTGCACTGTACAAATCCAAGTACTAAGTTCACTTAATATAGTATACTGAAATGTTTCAATGCATTATCTTACCGGCCTTCGAAGTCGAAGTCTACGGTGAAGTTCTGGAAGATGTCCATGTGCGCCGAGTGCGCGATGGTGGACATGTTGGGGGTCTGTCCCTTAGCACGGATGTGCGCGATAGCCTGCGTGCCCACGTACAGCACCACGGCGTTCATGAGTTGGCAGTTGTATCGGCGGCCGGGTTCGTTCAATACCTGTACCAAAAAAGCAATCGTTTATATCTTCCGATATCAAGAATATATACTGTAGAATTTCTGATTGTTTTAAAGCCTGTTTACCTGCATGTTTCCTCTCAACTCTGACAGGAAGGTGACAGGCGCGCGAGCCTTCAGGTACGCATCCAAGTCCTTCTTGAACTGGGACGCGGGGATGATGGTGGTGTAGTTTATGACGGCGCGTGGCGGCAGCGTGATCTCCGCCAGCAAGTCAACCTTCAAGTTAGGAGTGAAGGGGTCGGGGAGCCGCATGTTGCGCGGGAATGCGGACAGGATGAGGTTCCTCATTTGGATGCAGTTTGGAGGGATCTCGTCGCAGAAACCGTAGTGGTAGTCGCAGAGGAATTCTGGGAAATCATGCAGTAAGACAAGAAGCACTTTCAATGTGCCCTTGTACAGCATCATGACGGGTGTCGCGAGCTCCGTGTTGCGCAGGAAGGGGTCCAGGAACTTAAACAGGTCGATCAGCAGCGTGGAGTACATGCCCCAGCCCTGCAAATTGAACCAGCGCATGGGTCACTATATGTAATCACCACCGCGCAGCAGGCACCCAGGCACAGGCACCCGATGCGCTGCGTTAAAAACAAACTGCATGCAACGTACATGCACCGCAGACACTGCCAATTTGATTATCTAATTACTACTATCAGTTATTAATTCTTTGATTTTTTTTTTTATATTTAAATAAATTGTATAACATTTTCAGTTTTTTCTTTCGCAACACGTTTTACTTAATGATCTGTATACCCTGACGTGTAATGATAAAGAATCAAGAATGATGTTATTAACGACTGGCCTGTTGGTCTACTGGTTAGGGACCCTGACTGCTATGCCGCAGGTCGTGGGTTCGATTCCCACCCAGGACAAATGTCTGTGTAATGAGTAAGGTCATTTGTTCTGTCTGAGTGTGATTTATCTATATTAAGTATGTATTTAGAAATATATAAGTATGTTTATATCAGTTGTCTAGTACCTATAACACAAGCTCTGCTTAGCTTGGGACTAGATGACGTTGTGTGATAGTTGTGGAATATATAAATAACCCAAAAGGGAGTGTTATAGTGTATGTCGAATACTTGAATTAGTCGAAAGTAGGCAAATAAATAACTGATCTTCATACAAGTATAAAGCATATCTTTAAGCTCCAAAAGCGGACTCATGGCGGCGGCAGCATTACATTTGCTTTGAATATAGAGCAATTCGAACTACTTCATTTCGATGGAGTGTGACACATAATGGTGTAAAATAATCAACGATTAATAGAGACGGGCCGAATTTTTAGTTATCAGTCGACGTTTTCAATAATGTTGAAACTGGAACTTTACTATTGCTTAAAGGAAATATTAGCATTGCAAACAGCTTAGCGTAAGCATGGATGATGATAATGACAGATGGATGATACGTTTTTAATACTATAATTTCATAAGTTCCCACTTAACGCGACACGACTTTATGATATACAGAACAAACGCCATGATCTCTAAATCCAGTTAGATGTATTTGGCCCATCTCTATTAATTAGGCCGCTCGAGTATACACACAAAAAGTAAATGAATTTTATTGCCTGGCCTCCTTTGTGTAGCTAAAAGAAAAAAAAAGAAATAGTGAATAGGTTACTTCTAGGCAAGCATGCTCCATCGTCGACCACATCATCGCGTACCATCAGGTGTGATAGCGGTCAAGAGCGAGCCTATACATAATATTAAAAAAAACTGTGCTTATCAATGACCCAATTTTCCAGGTTATCTGGAGAACCTTGATTCATCTTTACAATATTGAGGGTTCAGTACTTTGTACTTTAAAAAGTTAAACTAATATTCCACAAGGTTGGGTTTTTGAAGAGTAACATTAATTTAGCAGCTGCTACATTCGTGTTAGTTATGGCTATACTACATGGTTAACTTTTGTACTTTACACATTACAACAATAGTAAATAATTAGGTTGATTGAACAATATAATATTGCCATTAGTAAGCAAATGGGAGATGGTCATGGATGATAAACCCCAGCAACACCGCGACGTCAAAGTCAAGTATAATGCGTTGTACCTTCTGTTGTGGTGTCACCGCGAGCACACGGTTGATGAAGGCGCGGTGCGCAACTATCTCCAGCCAGGCATACGCGAACCCGGGCGCGACGTTCGGCCGAATGATACGCAGCGTATGGCAGAACGCTGTGAGAACCTGCCACAACAATACCTAATTATACTACACCATAATATGACAACATACAACATCCAAAGTAAAAAGCCATCAAAGATGTATGTATTATGTAAAATTTACTGTCCCTCACATGGAATGTGATCTGTAAAAAGGCAATAAATTTAGACACAAATAATATCTAAATTCATCAATATTACATAGACAATAGATATATCATGCGGTATCTTTTATAATCATTTTTAGGCATAGGAATCTGAAAGTTACCTGGTTTACCTGATAATTCATAGATTCTAAAACGGGTTCAGCCATATTCATATCTAAGAATAGGATGAGAAGCAGCCGATGATATGGCAACTGTTGGAAATTGGTGCCATGCTCTTCGTGATCCTGAAGAAGGCATCCGGCAATAATGCCTAAGATCTGTGAAAAAGAAAAATGATAGATTATGTGTCAATTGCATGGAACATTGTGCAAAGACAATGCAGTATTCAATTATTGAAAAACGTACCTTGTTGAGTAAATTCAATTTTGGCGTGGGATTGCCCCCATCAGCAGTGTTCTTGATTAGGAGAGAGACTAATTTGATGAATGCGTCGCACATGTTGTAATACTTGTCCCTCTTTGGAGGCAAGGGAGGGTTGTTCACCCTGTCCTCACTTAGCTGAGTGTACACATTTTCAACGCACATCTGAGTCGCGATCCTGAAGAACCTTGTTATCATGTCGTCAGTCTTGAGGATGCCGTTCATGTTCATGCGATGGACGTACAAGTTGAAATTTTGTGCGAATTCGATTTCGGTCAGAGGACTGAGAAGCACATTCCTCCATTCGCGGAGAAGGTTCTCCGTTTTTTCTTGTAGACCGGGCGGGTCGTCGTAGGTTTGCGACTGTGGAACAAAGTGGACGTAATTAATAGTTAATGGGTATTGTAGTAAAGCTTAAATAACCTGACCATTTCATTGGAATAAATTGTTTATAATTTTTGTACTTACTCGAACTTGCAGAATTCCAGCGTGAATATGAGCAGTGGGTCCCAGAGGAGACCTTTCCCCAAGATATGCACTAGGATCTTGATTGACGCGGAGCATCTCAATAAGGGAGCCGAGGCCCTCGGGCGGCGGCTGGCGCGAGTGCGTCATGACGCGGAGCAGCGTCTCAGTCACGTGGTACAGGTCAGACTCGCTTACGAAGATGTTATTTCTGTCATCGACGAGGTACAGTTGCACCAGCTGCATCGCGAAGGCAACTGCCATATAGTTGTTGCCGCTGTCCATCATGTGAGCAAGCGCCAAGTCATACTGATGGTAGAAGCAGAAAGTGTGTTAGTATTATATAATCGAAGCGTTATCGTAACAGATAGCCGTGTGCTATACACGGAATTTGACTTACTTGTGGCAAGTTGACGAGGTGGTTCCTAATGAGCACATCGACTGCCTCGATGTTGTAGCGCAGCTCCTCGCGGCACTCGGTCAGGCAGCACGTGATCTGCTTGGTAGTCCACACGTGGCCGTACACGCGCGCGTCTTCAAGCAGCTTCAGCACGCGCAGGTGCGTGTCGCGATAGCGGCCCATCATCTCCTGGAGGTCGTTGCCCATGTTGGGCTGCATGATGTGCCCATCCAGTAAGCCCTCCACCGCCTACCAGACAAATTAGTATTAAAATAACCGCATATTATTATTACATATTACACACATTTATTCGTGCTGACTTTCACAACATTTAATTTACCGGATCCTGGCAACCCTCGCTTTTAGACATCTGTAAGTTGCAGCAGTGAGAACTGATTTATCAGTACTGAAAATGTTGGGAAATAAAAATAACAAAAATAATGAAATAAATAAGAAATTAGGACAGTTCAAACAAAAATAGGAATCGTAAGTAGGATAAAATCTGCAAAAAGAATATGCATCAATGAACTATTGCATTAAAAGTAATACAATAATTGCTGACACTTCCATTGCAATTTTTTTGAAAATTATGTCTATGTTACCTTCTGTAGTAAAGCGCAACCGGACACAAAGTCACGGTTTCTTCGGGCGATGCAAAGGCACTCGAGCAGAGAGTGCATGTTGGCTGCCTGCACGGCGAGAGCGGCGTTGTTGATGCAGTTGGCCAGGAATAGCTCAGCAGCCGTGATTAGCGCGCTCATCTCGTCCGTGCCGTACACCTGGGTCGGGTTGATGACCTGGCTGAACGTGAGTTGAGACATTTGTTCCTGAGCGGAAGGTTTGGGGATGAATAATCCGACATCGCGTACGGGCGTGAAGCCGGGGATATTGTACGCGAACTCTTCGTACACGGTGATCTGCACATCGATGGGCCCTCCCACCCGCACGCGAACACGCTCTGGTAAGCGCTCGGTTTGGTAGGCAAGCACCATGGGGTCGAGATAACGGCGGCCCTCCTGACGCGCAAGCTTGCGCAGTTCATAGTCGGCCATGAGGCGCTTGTCCAGTTCAGGCAGCGCCTTCTCCACCGCAGTCTTCTGGATGAATGCGCACGCCAACTCCATATTTTCAGTAGCTAGAACAGCAGCTGCGCTTTCTATAACCTCCTTCTGAAATACCATAAACTATTAATACGATAATAAAATATCTTTTGATTGCCATGATAGGGATCAAATCAAAAGAAAATCGAAAGAAAATCATAAGGTTTTAGTCAGTCCGTGGGTAGGTCAGAGAAATCTTTAAATTGTCCTTTTTAATTTAAGATAGTGGAGGAAGAATAAAGTTATGTATAATAAAACTTTATATTAAAAACAACATAAAACTTGAAAAAAATAATAATAATAAATTCATAAGATTGGCAATGAACCTATCTTTGAAAGAGGTAAATAATTTTGAAGCCTTCTTACAGTTACATCCAGGGCCTCTCTCCGTGATGATGTAATTACCTGTAAAAATAGCTCCACCCGAACTATAACACAACCTTACACCTACCTCCAAAAGACTATCATTACTAGCATATTCATTTTAAAAAAACTACCAATTTTTCACCCTACAAAAATACAATTTTGTCCAGGCCAATTTATTCCCTAGTCCATACAATACAATTTTGTCCAGGCCAATTTGTTCCCTAGTCAGTACAATACAATTTTGTCCAGGCCAATTTATTCCCTAGTCAATATAATACAATTTTGTCCAGGCCAATCGGTTTCTTAAACAAGACCTATATTCCTATTAGAATAACATCCATAAATGTTTCAGATTGATTTGAGTAGTATTAACATATATGGACATTGTCAACAAGGGATTTTAATTTGACTAGTATTTCATATACACATAACACATGTTGCACAGAGAGCTCAAATCAACCGCATGAGTCAAGTCAGCTCTCTATTCAAGATGTATCAGCAGTCAATCAATCCATTTGTTTATGAAATACTAACCTGTTGGGGTGTGGAAGGCATCAGAGCTGTAGCAAAAGCGCCCTTCAGGTTGGTGCTGATGGTGCTAATGATCTGCTCGCGACACGTGATCATCGCCATGCCAGCGGTCAGGTTACGCATCATGTGATGCGCGCAGGTACGCATTCTCACTTCATCAGGATCCAACGCGAAGTCTTTCCTTATTATTTGCTCACAAGTAGTCAAAGCATACTTGATTGATCTATCCACTACAGGGTGGATCCATTCCTGGATCGACCTCTCGATCGCGGGCTTAACAAACTGTTTCAAATGGGGATAGTTTTGGAATAGGAGGATGTGTGGATTGAAGCATATCTTTTGGCCAAATGCAGATGTTGAAGAGACATTGACGTCTAAATAATTGAATCTGGGCTCGGGAAGGCCTAGTACGCCCATGAGGCCGGGGTCGCCCATGAGGCCGCTGGTGGGCGTGGGTGCCGTTACCGTCATGTCCTCCGCCGGGATCATTGGCGGCTGCGGAGGCATCATCTGCATCTGTGGTGCCTGAATGATGGCCTGGTTAACGGGTACCACTACCGCCGCCTCTTTGTTCTGTTTAGGTTGAGACAGTTGAAATTCTATCTGCCTCACCCTTTCTGGATCTTTCAGATAAATAGCTGGTTTCAGATTAGCTATGTCTAAGCCCAGATTCTTACACAGTACTTCAATTTCAAACTTTAAATTTAATTTTAAGTCTGGTTCCTGGTGCAATTCAGCAAGGACACTCATCAACCCCATTGTCCATGGGTTAGGAGGCTTGAAAACGAGACTTTTAGCGCATGATTCTAAAACTTTGGCAACAAAGGGTACCACATACAGGAGTTCCTGTTGGCCCTTATGGTAAGCTTCGAGAACTAATGCTTTGAGGTCGATATCCACATGTAAAATTGGTTCGTTCCGGGCCAGGGTCAGCATGCCAAGCCAGTGACCGAGATTCTTCAGTAATGAACGATCAGAAAAGTTTGCTATGCCTTTATCTGAGCGCAACAATACTTTGATGTTACGGTAAGTTTCCTTTGTAACCATCTTGTTGACCTCGCGAATTTTAAGAACGTCAAGGAAATTGGAATATAATGCATGAAAATTAAGCTCGATTGACGCTCTCTTCATAACTAGATATTGTGACAACCAGGCATGATAGTCTTCAGTGATTATTTCCTTAAGCTCTTCACATTTTGTTTGTAAATTGAGCTGACTCAAATTGTTGAAAATAAAAGCAGTTTTGTCTTGAATAGGTTCCGGAGGAGCATTTATCTTCTCTTCCCTGTCGGTGGCCGTCAGCAGCGTGTCGATGTTGGTGGCGTTCGCGATCGATGGCCGGCTGCCCATTCCGCCCGTGCTGCAGTTTGCCACTTTTGATATCACGGAGATTGCTGGAGCAACCGCCCTGCAAACAAATAAATATATTAGTTGTGCCGATTTTTCTAACATCAGATAAATATATCATGTTAAACCACATTCATTCTTTAGTTAGAATTTATCTGACGGTTAAAATAGCGCCCATTGAGTGTTATTATATATAATAAACAATTCTTGAGTATTCATATAAATGTTCACTAATATCTATAAATAATAAAATTAGTTACATTTATCTGATAACTATAATTACTTTATAATTAGAACTAGTTACTGCAGTTGCAACTAGCCTTTTTTGACGAAATAATTAAAAGGTAAACACGTACCTATACGGTGCTGATACAGTTACGGCTGCAATTGGGTTGAAAATAGCAGCGAGGCTGGTCGGTAATACAGCGCCCTGCGGTTTCGAAGCAGGTTCTTGACTGTTGAGTCCGTACTCAACGTACTCAATCAAATGCGGAGGAAACTCGCTGAAATGAGGTATAGCTCTAACATGTTCGCAGTATTTGTGATAATCCTTGAGACGCGATTTGAATCGGTCCAGGGCTGCTATACCAAAGTAATACATTTTAGACCCCTCTGGTTTCCTTAAGGCGTCGAGTACGAACCTCAATGCCAAGCCGAGTGAAACATAACTGGGAACTAATCCCTTCTCAATGATGCCCCCAAAGAGCTGCGCAGTTATGTGAAGTTCCTTATCAGGGTACTGAGGAAAGAATTTGTACTCTTCAAAGAGATTTCGCAGCATGCACGAGAACACCTCCCGCTCCCGTTTGTTCGGAGAGTCTTGAAACTTCTTTAACATGTCAAGCACTTCATCTATCGATAGAGTTGGATGCGGAGGGTGGTTGTAGATTCTCTGGAAATAGCCATTGGCTTCATCTTCAATCTCCTTAGCAACGTTGTGCATTATCTCCGGGAAGTGGATGGGATCTGGGATTCGTGGCTTATCCATTGCTGGAGCAGGGGCCATTCTGGCCAGTCCCATATTGGCAACATTTGCATTATGTTGTAACGGCATCATAGCAAAAGGACTATTGGGCCCAGCGCCCATCAAGCGCGACGGAGACCCTGGTGTAGTGACTAGAGGTCCCAAAGTACCAGGCATTGCAAATGCTGTATTAGGTGGGGCGCCAAGAGTCATGTTGGCGACATTCGGGGTCAAATTCGTGATGGAGTCGACATGCGGTGGGAACAACGGACCGCCTAGTCCTGCAGGGTTGAAAGGAGTCTCCAAGACTCTGGTATGCGGGCGAGCGATACCCGCGATGGTCTGCCGCGTCTTGCTCAGTATGAGAGTCTGGCAGTTAGCAATCACATTGCAGATCGCCTCCTGTAGCTCTTGTTGGACGTTGGGAATGCACAATTGTAAACATGCCAACATCGTGGCGATAGTCTCGTGCGGTAGTTGAGCCGCTTTCGGCAACTGTTCTTCTGGTCCTTTGCCAAGAACTAGCGGACATCTCCTTTGCAAGAATTTCACCATAGAGGATACAAAAGCTTCACCATGGTCTCTGATTTTATCGGTTAACCATTTGTCCAGTTTCAAGTATTCTCTCCGGGATGCTAGACAAGCCAGGTCGATCACAAAGGGAAACGACTGAACATTCAATAATAAGGACAACGCCTTCAAATCCTGTGCGACGTCTAAGATCCTTGAAAGTTTTGATTGATCATAATCTCCACGAATATACCATTCTGCCATTGAGTGCATAATGACTGGTTTGATATTCGGGTTTTGGTTATGCCAAGCCTGGTGTAAAATGATACCACTATTCGGATGGTTGCCCAAAAATATCGGGATCAGTGTTGTGAATAGTTCTTGCCTGATACTATTGACAGGTGGACTAATCTGCAGTAGAGCCAGCATCAAAACGTCAGGACAGTATTGCAGGGGTATCTTGAATAAATCCTGTACTTGCATATAATAACCGCGCTCTGAAGCGAACAGAAGCAATTCAACTAAGTACAGACAACGCCATGTTCCTACATCTTTATTATCATTTTCGGGAGGTGATTTCAGTAAATCGATTGACACCGGGTGGAATGGGTGATCAGCGAAACTGAAGATGTCGGTGAATTTCAGGATATTGGTAATGAGACTCATCTGTCCCTCTAGGTTTGTCCACCGACGACACAAATATTCGACTGGGAATATGTTGGCCGGGTAGCCCGCACTTTGAAGGCCGAGTCGTAAAATTGTGAAAAGCAGGTTAAGACCTGACCTGTCTGGTACAAAGAATTCAGGGTGATCCAGTTGTAGAATGACTTCCTTCCAGTTTAGGTTAGATGCTAATTCTTTCAGGGTCTGCACTAATACTTCTGCATTCCACCCATCACCGTGTCCTTGTAGCATTTCCTTCTTGACTTCGTGCCAGAAGTTGCCAGGTGTCTGTATCGGTGGTCCATCTTGAGCGGTCGCGTGGTATCTCACCATCGTCGATATGATCTTGGCGACATCCGTAGCTGTAGGCTCCCGGGCGCCGAAGTTCAACATGTTGTTCTTGCATTCCTCAACAGATGAGGTAAAAGAATAGCCGATGTCTCGGATGATCTCAGCGAGAGAGTTATCCATCATGGCTGCGGTCATGTCGTCAGCTGTAGTCATTTCCTCAAGAGGTGTCTGTGTATCGTCGGGATACAGCAGGGGCGCGAGCACTATGGGCACTACTTCGCGTGGGAAATCAATACGTAACTTTTTCAAAAACAAGTCTTTTGTCACTGCGGCTAAACGAAAGTTTTCGAGCGCGAGATTAGTAAGAAGAGTTTGCAACACTTCAGGGCTGCATTCCTGAAGTCCGGCACGCTCCACTTGATGTCCGCGTTCTGTGAACCGAAACAACACGTGTTAGCCCCGTCGTCGTGCCACAGAGCTCTCATCACTCCAATAAAACATTGTGGAAAATTTCATTACATTTCTCTATAAAATCGTATAATATAATACGAAATACCGACCTGCGTCGAGGTAGCACTGTACGAGGTCTAAAAATCTCTTTTTAAGATGTTGCTTGGTTAAATTTACGATTTCAGATTTCGACGAATTCCTTCTCAGAACCAGCGAAAGAGCAACATCCTCAGCAGTGGTTAACTTTAACAATCTTGACAGTCGATTGAGTAAAGTGTTTGATGGTTTTAAGATCTGTAAGAAATCAGTGCTTTAGTAGTATTCATACATTAATTTAAGAGCTAGGTAAAAGCACCGGAAAGAAATTATAAACTGCTTTTGAGTGCCCATTACTTGTCTGATAAAATTCAATATACATTATCTGGTATTTGTAACAATTGAGGTTGTAAAACCTCATCTACACTATATCAATATTGTATGACATTGACATAGTAAAAACTTATAGTACCTACATCTGTATGGTGTGTTATGTCCTTGTGTTTATGATTATCCCCATGGCCTCCCCGGCCAGCTGCAGTTAACAAAATATATTTCACAGAACATCTCATACCAACAATTATTATAAAAACTATATTATTTTGAATATTACATTATGGATGCATGACTCATCGGTGAAAATATTAAATGAATAAAAAAATATCTTATCTATGTTTCTTGATAAAGACAGAGTGAACACAAAACAAGGATAAAGTACATAACAATATGACTGTAGTGATTAAAGGTATGACATAATAATGTTACGGATTTCAGGACAAACATACGATACAGGTGAAATGGGCATTGAAATAATAGATGAGCATATAAAAATTGGAGAGGAAGTGTTTTTATTAAGGATACTTACCTTCTGTAGAGTTCTGTTGGGTTGGTCTACAGCGCGACAGATAACGGTCGACTTGGCGGGGTGGTTGAGCAAAGACGCGAGGTGCTGCGCCAGCAACGACGCGTGGATGCTGTTGTTGGGATTATTGCCTGGGCGATCAGTGTCCCAGGAATTCTTAGCGGCTTCAGTGAGCAAGCACCTCAAGAGTTGATTTTCTGCTTCCAGCCCATATATGCTAACCAGCTGCGACAAGAAAGATAAAACTTTGTGTTATAATCAAAGGTGATTTACAAGTAACACAAAAATGATGACAAAATCAGAATAAATAAAAAAAAAAACAAAAAAAAAATTTTGAAATCGCAGAGCTTTTTATTGCAGCATAAGCATTATTAGCAGCGTTTGCCAAAAACCAAACAAGATACTTAACAAAATATCTAATTGCATATATACCTATAGACATTAACACTAATATTTTGTTAGTGGTTATTCGCTGAGCCAGACTTTGATTGTTAAAGCATGTCAAGAATATTATTTGTGTGCTTACAGTACACTTACAATTTTACAAGAATGAGTATAATTATAATAACATAATCAATTTCATTGAGATACAGGAATGCCAAGCTATAACGTGTTGGTAAATTACAATCATTATTACATCCCTACAATCAAAATTGGTAAGTAATTACTTATATACCTATCAAAACTTTTATGAAATTGATCTAAATTAAAAATCCAGTGTTTCATTTTCGTTCCATTACTAGGTCATTTTTTTTTTATTATTGATAGGTTTGCACTTGACCGCCATCTCTCATTTATCTGTAAGACAACTATTATGTTTTTTAGAAAATATCGTCTTAAGAGGCTGCTTTTCCACTCGCTTATCGTCAACATCGAGCATGGTTTAAAAGCTTATTGCTTCATCTTACGAAATTCAATGCGATGTTTGACGAAAAGGCAACGCGTAAAAAACAGAGATAACGCCTGAAAACTCTGTTAGTATTCAGTAATTCCGTGATTTACTCGATTTTTTTACTAAACTTGTTCCAGGAAATACCTGTTATTTTAAATCCTTAAGTTTTTGAAAAAAATTGTCGTGATTTAAAATCTTAATAAAACTTGCAAAGCTTCTATAGTTTTACTTTTTTTATTTTTGAGTAAACTATGAAGTGTCAAAGTTCATACAAAATAGCAGATTTTCAGAGGTTTTTAGTGAATTAGTGTTACACAAATTTAGAAATTGATTTCAATTGAAGCCTATAATATAATATCCACAAGATAATGTGTTTCCAAAATATCTAATGAAAAATATGTAATAACGTCATAATCGGGTAAGACCGATTGTATGAAAAATAGTGAAAATGTGTGTCGAGTTGCATCCCCTTAAAAGAAAACACAGCACCTAACCTAATTTTAAAAGCATTTTCATAATTTTCATTTGACATTACGTGCATGGCAGTTGAGAGTTGCTAGAAGAATCTATCATCAAGCCCGTCATCCATTTGATACAACTGTTTATTATCAAATGTATGACGAGATTGGGACATGGCAGCTAAGGAACTAAAGGCTATGGTCCGCGAGTCTACCTACTTAAGGTTGACAGCAAACCTACAGATTTTATCACCTACAGAAGCTGGTGTAAACTCATTTTGGAAGGCAACCAAAAAAAACCTTGAACAAGTCTCAACAATCATACTTGGAATCAGATCACAAGATATTGAACAACAGACAACTAAAAAGAACAAGCACTTGTAAACCCAATGAGAGTATCTTCTATGATGTGCATGAAACTGATATGGTACTAAAACAAGACTTGCAGATGTGTCTGCCCATTTAACCAACATCACCAAACCAGACAGAGAGAGAAATTAGGCTTCTGAATTCTAGGAAAACTCAGGTTTCGACCTGTATTCGAGCTGTGTTTAAGAATCTTCTTCCCAGAAAATGCATTCCTAGCAAGTTTGTTCGATGCAATCTTCCGAACATGTAAAACAATCTTGATAAAAATGGAAAATATCTCGAGTTGTCATGATCCACAAATTAGGTAAGCTCAAACATGAAGCGTCGTGGTCGTAGCTGAGTAAGTCTGTACTTTCCAAACTGTGGAAAAGGAAAGTTGTGTGGAGAGGAAGTTAAATGCATAATTTCAGCCAGTTTAGAACTTTCAGAAATTTCAATCAAGAATTGAACAGGTTCATAGTGTATACCAAACAGAAAGACAAGGTCTTCCAAGCATAAAGATATTCCTTGAAGTACAGCAAGCTTTTGACCTTATCTGGCACAAAGAATTATTACTAAGTAAAGGAAAAGCTTTTCGTTTATTTTACTATGAACAACTAGATGAGTAAAAACACTAGTCGTTTCTTGCAAGTAGTACAATAAAATAAACTTTATTGCCTCACATCAAGCCAGCAAAAAGTTCAAAATAGCAACTTAAGAGTAATCAATGTGTCTTGGTTTGATAGGAACAATGAAATCCACTATCTAAACTAAATACACCATCAGTGACCTCTGAAATTGAGCGATACAAAATGCAACACAAGAAACTCCTTTGCATCCAAATCCACTAGTTGTTGAACAGTTAAACCCAACTGCAGTGGTAAAAACGATGAAGAGGAACCACTTTCTATAAGTGGCAGGAGCAGCACTGGCCGCTTCACCACCACAACAACAACCAATTGTTTGAAACTGGATAAGTAATTAAAAAGTAATAATTTTAATACCTACAATTTTATTTAATATAATATTCTAGTCATGACCTGCCTCAAGCTGCAAACGTAACTGTTGCAACCTTCGAGGATGATGCCGCATTTCATACATCCAATAGTGATCCCAACAAAGCCAGTAGATGCCTACAAAACCATCTCATCCAAACCAACGAATAGTTGCGAAGATGGTGTGTAAAAGTGAGTGCAAATCCAACATATTTTACCAAACAAAGAGCTTAAAACAACATCAAGGATCATAAGTAGTGCAGCCTGGTTCACACTTAACACTGAAATACATGAGTACCTAAATTTGTTGTTGGTTATACAAACCAACTGCTCAGATAACAACAGACACAAACCTATCCATTATAAAATTAAAAAAAAAAAATTAAAGCTCCATTCCAACTCATTGACAAGCATTCTTCTAATACGAAACCCAATCAGTCAACTGAAAAGAGCAAAGCGCACAGCTGAGTATTTATCTATTCATTCTTTATCTTATCTAAACTTCGACATTTAAAACGCAACAGCAACCAAGAAAAAGAAACAAAAGTGTTTGATAATTATATAAAGGAGTCTGCCCACTAATTAGGTACAACATCACGGAGCATAACATCTCGGGAAAAATATTCTCGCCGACAATTTGTTGATCTTCTTCGGAACACGCAACTATGTAGGTCAGCAACAGGATAGTCAATTCAAAGATCACTTCTTTTGTATGACACGGTCATTGTATGACACGGTATAATAGGAGACTCCTTATAATACAATCGAGCGACCACTCAAACTCACAAACAGCGCTTATTGATTCGAAACCGATACAAACAGATCTAACAGGTACAATCTATTTTTTAGTAAAATATCAGAAGATAAAATTAATACGTAATCGTATTACCTTACAAGTCGGTAGTACATTAATTACTGAATAAAAAAGGTGCAAATAATGTATGAACGCGCACAATGCAGTAATTTGTTTTACCTTGATTGCAAACACGTTCAGCACAATGTGATAATGAGAAACGTATAGTGGCACGTGATGCCGATTATATACGTAAAACCAAACATTTTATTCACATTTCGGAATAACTACAATATACAACACAATCATGAACGGTGTAAACAGAGGTTACTCTTACAAAATACAAATTGCAAAACTATGGATCGCATCGTAAGTGTTGCCGTTGTATAAAAATGGTAAGAGTTGCCATTGCGTAAAAATGGATCCTACCATTTTATGAACTTGATGGTAGTTTTTTTTTTTTTTTGAAACCGTAAAATAATATGTGATTGTAGGATTTAATCAGTTAAGAAATTTAAATTAGTTCTACAATATTTATCTTTTACGCATTTTGTATTGAAAAATACGTAACTAAACGATTAACCATACGATTATGATTATGATTATATAAAGAAATTGGCAACACTGAAGAAAAATGGCGCGAATAGGCTTTTGTTTTTTTACGAAATTTGTACTTTTTTAGGGTTCCGTACTTCAAAAGGAAAAAAAACGGAACCCACGTAGGATCACTTTGTTTTTCTCGGAAACGGTTGGAGGTATCGAGTTGAAATTAAAACTATATACTCGGATCTGCGGTCCCTTGAAGCTGTGAAAAACCAAACTCTTAAGGACGCTTTAACAAAATTCACACGCAAAATTTTAGGTAAACTTGTCGCAACATATCAATATTACGCGTACGCACGCACACATAGAATCAGTTGTTCGCTCAATTTTATACTTTAACTCAATTATTTTGATACTTGAAAGTATTATTTTATTTTTTCTAGTATTGGTTGAGTGAAGTTTGTGTTTTGATATCGGTGATTACTAATTACAGTGCAATACGTTGGTACCTATATACTAACCCGGCTAAACTATACTATACTGGACAGCGAGTTTTAAGCTCATAATTTTTTATTGAAAAGGTTTGTCTAAAAGGTAAATATGTAGTCTCAATGTTATAAAACATATAATTTTTGAGTTAAATATATTTAAATTCACAATTTTTACCTTGTAGTAGTATTTATGACAAAAGGTATTATTAGTTCATATAGCTACAACGAATATTTAACAAAACGCAAATTTACTTAAACTTACATTAAAAATGACAATGTAGCATAATGATATAATTAAGTGAATTTTGCTTATCCAATGCCAAAAACATAAAGTATATGCAAAACCGGAAGCATGTTTCTTGTATTTATAACAGACTTCGGCGGCGTTAAGTTCTGCATTCGTTGTAACGTGTTTCGGATTACTAAACTTACGGGACCGGGTTATTCGAGGTTTAACTTTTCTGAATGATTTAACACACCCCTTAAAGGACATGTCCATTTGTTTGTTTGTCAGTCCCCAGCGAAAATCAAAAGACTTTTTTATTGACATAATTGACATTCAGCGCGTATTTTGGTTTCTATGAATATAACTAACGGCGACAAAGTGGTACTAAGGGATAGGTTAATATTTATGTGAATTTGAACCTTAGAAATTGATTTTGTAGATGAAACGAATTGAAATCTTTTAAATAGGTACGTCAGCTTTTTTTTATATAAGTTTCATAAGTAGATGCATGGGAAAGCGCTTGGCGTCTTCCTTGATATATATCTATCTCGAAGGCTTTCCATAAGGTTTAAACTGGCACGAAAGCCTTATCGCTAAGCTTCTTTCCTTTGGTCTAATCACTGGTCACTATGATTGGATCATAAACTTCTCGGGGGATCGATCCATCCGAGTGGTTATTGATGACTGGTCGTCGGGTCAAATGGATATTAATGCTGGGGCCCCACAAGGGTTGGTACTTACGGCAGCACTGTTCGTTGTGCACATAAATGATCTACATATACCCGGTACCTTTGGGTATGCAGATGATAGCACTGTTGTTGAGAGTTGTTCGGCGCGCGAGCTAGCTAACGTCGGAGAGACTGGGTCTCAGATCCAGTCTCTCCGACATCTTAGCGAGGGTGAGACGGTATTTCGCGCCAGAACAACTGCTCAATCAAGTGTAAGTTTTAATCGTTAATGGAGTAATGCTCTCATCTTTGGATGGGTATTGCCAAATACCAGCACTAGAGTCGATTAAGAAGCGAGCCAAGCAGATCATCGGCAATGATGCACTTGTCAAGTCAAAACTCCAGTCTTGAGCATCGACGCCGAGTTGCTAGCCTGGCGGTTTTTATTGTTTACCTTTCGGGAAGTGTGCATTGGAGTTGCAGAATTTAATTCCGCCAAGTCCGTTCCATTATAGGACCACTTGGTTCAGGCCATGGTCAGGAGCGAGGAGTGGCAGGCGGACGCCTCCTTCTGCGAAGCAGTAATGCTAGCAAAGGAGGAGGCCGACCGCATCAAGCAACGGCGCTCTCGCCGCCGTCGGGATTCCGATCCGGATTTCCGGCCACCGTAGACGCGGGCTGGCGGACGGCGAGCCATGGGCCAGCCGACCGTCTGGTATCTGTCCGGACCAAGCCCAAGTCGTCGACGGTGCGCACTGTTCCCACACGCCTCAAGAAGTTATCAGCAACAGTAGCTGGGTCGACGCCTACTGGGGCCAGGATTAGTTTCAAAAGAGTAGCTCGAGCCCTGGTATGAAGGCTAGAAGGAACGGGGTTGGTTTTTAGTCAGAGTCTGAAACTATCTCCCGCTCCGCCCAAGAGCAGGGGTTGTCTTTGAATGATTTTCCCCACCATAAAATAAAAAAACAGGACCACAAGGCGTACGGCGTTGCGAAACCGGTACCTACATGGACTTTCCACTCATACGTACAAAGCGTTTTGGGAACACACTCAGTATGCGTACAGCTAAGGAGTGGAATTTCCTGCCGGAGTCAATGTTTCCTGAAAACTTTTTGTGTTAAGATTCGTTCAATCAGTCTGTTACGGCTCTGGTTTGTTCGGTTTATACTTGGCTGACACGGAATGTGAAACCTGTATGACATTTTGTGCTCACTTTGAAAGTCAATATTTGCATTCGCGAATATTGAATTTGAATATTCGCATTCACGAATGTGAGCAATCAGACATTCGTTACATCACTAATGCACTCATATAGTGCGTTTTGTTAGAGATGAGCTAAATTGAATAATTCACATGGATTCTGATTAAACTTCTTTCGTTCCCGGTTCGTAAATAAATTAAATTATTAAAAATGTCTTGTTTTGTTCACGCTACCCAATTTCTTCTATTTGATAGTATAACATGACGTCACAACATGGCAGTCGATCCTATTCTTATTTTGAACGCATAGTGCCTTGTTAAATTTCTGTAAAACATTTAAAATCCACCACCGTCTTTTTTTTCACAACTTTAGTGCGATATACAGTGACATAATAATTAAAAGCGCTTATTAAATAAATACCAGCAGCTGCGATAACTTCTACGTCGTCCATGTTGTATCAATGCAACTGACTGAGCCCAGCATGTGGACGTCTCCTCAAAACTCGTCTATGTTGGCCATTTGCATTGGTTTCCTTCAAACTTGCCGAACGTCTAGACAGTAGCGCTTGCCTTGTGTCATTTGCCTAGGCCCGTATCGATCTATACTCGACCAACTTGTGTTGCAGGTTTATAATTCTTTGTTTGCTTCCTCGTAACCATGGTACCACGCACCAGCGACGATGCAGCGAAAATGAACTTTATGCAGGGTTCGCCCGGTCAAGCCTTGAGCACAGGCGTAAGGTAGCCAGCCTTTCGGTGTTTTACAGGATGCTTTTTGGAGAGTGTGCGCAGGAATTGCATGACTTGATTCCGCCATCTCAATTCTACCATCGAACAACCCGACGTACGGCGAGTATCCACCCATACGTTGTTGAAACCTCTACGGTCCGGACTAAGCGTTTCGCCTCGTCGTTTATACGGCGTACGTCGAAGGAATGGAACAATCTGCCTGCTGTGGTCTTCCCGTCCGATTATAATTTGGGTATCTTCAAGGCTAGAGTGAATAGGCTTTTAATAAACTAGTGCGCCTCACCATCAGAGATTGCATCACTGCTTACCATCAGGTGGGATCGCAGTCAAGCACTAGTTTATACGGAATAAAAAAAAAAAAAAAAAACAATATTTACTACTGATAAATACAAACAATTAGTGTGACTAATTGTTTGTGACTTAACTATATGATTACCTCCCTTTCAAATCACAGTAATAAAATGAACAACAATTAATGGCAAGGTTGCAAGCTAATTCAAACTTTAAAAGGTTGCAGCAACAGAGTTTCCAATGGTATAAAAGCGTGAAAATGTTATAGATCAGTCGTTTCCATTAATTGACAAAAATAGAACAGCCACTAGTTGTATTTCCATGAACTATTGGTTTCTTTCAGTCATCCGGTCCGCATATAAAATATAATAAATGCGTAAGTGATGAATCAAGTCATGTGGGTTATCGTTCCTAAACCTAAACTGTCGAGCAAGAGATAACATTAACGTTTGATTTCGAACTCAAAATAATATTTGCAACCTAAATTACAAGCATAACAAATTCACAGAATAAGTAATAGTACAAGTACAGTAATTTCATTCAGCGAAAGAAAATATGCGAATATAAACTTACTACCAGCGGTTTTAATGTTCATAATATATACACGGCACGGACGTGACTTTAGCGTCCATCACACGGTAAGTTTTACTGTCAGTTTTGCCAAAGTTTTGACTGACGAAAAACTTACCGTCTAAGGGTCAATGTGATACTAGCGCAGAGTCGAAGCGCATCGAAGCGTCAAATTCTTTACAACTAAAGCGAAGCCGCACGAATGCGCGCGTATTCACCAGAATACGCGTGCACTCTTTTACGTGTCGTAATGGGCACATAACAGAAAATATAGGTATATATAGGTTTCTGTTCCACCCATACGTACCTACAAAGCGTTTTGGGAACACACTATTATGCAAAATGTGAAACCTGTATGACATTTTC
Source organism: Mythimna lalbum (assembly GCA_949319445.1). NCBI lineage: Eukaryota > Metazoa > Arthropoda > Insecta > Lepidoptera > Noctuidae > Mythimna > Mythimna lalbum. The sequence goes on from OX439344.1 coordinate 37,341,991, forward strand.
TGCGCACTTTATTTGAAAGTCATTATTCGCGAATGCGAAAATCAGATGTTCGTTACATCACTAAAGTACTACAAGTACTAAATACTACTTAGTACTTAATTGGTTTTGTGTGTGAGTTAGCTTTGCATTCATATGTAATTTTTACACGGTGGTAGACCGTTGTTAGTAGATTTATATTCGCCATGTATTCTTGCAAAGAGTGAAATTTCCGTACTTGTACTATTACTTATTCATTGGTAAAACTAAGGTAAAAGGGCAATGTGCATGGGGAACCATGCGGGGAAACCCAGCAAATTATACAATTTATCAGGTGTGTTTGTTCTCAGACACTAATAATAGTTTGGCGTTCAAAGTATAGCAAATTACAGAGGAAACAACTACACTTTTATTATTGATGAGGCTTAGGAACCATTACCACCTGTTATGAATCATTTTTATGTCGGGTTGTTAACTTCAAAGAAATTGTCCATGACGACGACCATGGTTTTTTTAACAAGGTTCTTTGTTAGAAAACAAACTTACGAATACAGCAAACACAGTAGAACAAATTGATACTGTTGATCAAATTATTATAGGAATTTTATAGGATAACTTCAAGCGAATACAAGCAAACTATGTACTCTAACAATGTACAGTACGCGTCAAATAACTATGCCGCTCTGAAGTTAGGCTTTCCTAAAACCGCGCAGGTACTATCGCGTTAAGTGTTCACTGACGTAAAATTAAATTGTTTTATTTTATAATGAAAATAAATAGTGTAATTTTTTACTCACCTGATTTTTTTTTATACATCTAAAGAAGAGGAGAAAGAAAGAAAATACGTTCATTCGCGGTATAAAAGAAAATATAACAAAAAAACAACAAACTTAACAGGTAGGTAATTTACGCGTAACACTTTTCGCATCGACGACCGTATGTACTGTGCGAGCGGAACACAAGCTGGTATCGGACGTATACGAGCGACTGAGAGAAACGTAACACTGAGGTTCGTCTATTGCATCGCTAGCCGCGCATGCGCGGTGCTGTCTTTTTTCGTAAAATTGACTAATGCGCAGTGATTTGTAGCCAACTTCAGAGCGGCAAAGTTACAGTACGCGTCAAATAACTTTGCCGCTCTGAAGTTGGCTACATTCACTGCGCATTAGTCAATTTTACGAAAAAGACAGCACTGCGCATGCGCGAACCTCAGTGTTACGTTTCTATCTCGGTCGCTCGTATACGTCAGATACCAGCTTGTGTTCCGCTCGCACCTATACCACTCGATAGTACTTGCGCCGTTGTAAGGAAAGCCTAACTTCAGAGCGGCAAAGTTATTTGACGCGTACTATAGATAAAGCGAACTGTAACAAATGGGTACTTAAAGCATTTTTATAGTTTTAAGCCAAAACTCAGAAAAATAATATGTATTAAATCTGAACTAATATTAAAAAGAGGTAAAGTTTGATGTTTTGTTTGTAGGTCCTCTAATGGACAGATTGCTGATTTTTTTTTACCGATAGAAAGCTGCTTTATTCCTGAGTGACATAAGCTATATTTTATGTACGCGGACGAAGTTGCGGGCAAAAAAAAAAGCTAATCTATACTTATAATAAATCTGTAAAAGTTAAATTTCTGTATATTGAAAATATCAAAAAAATAAATGGTAGGGATTGTTACTAGGCCGAGACCAAACCTAAAAATGTGATTCAAAAAAAATTTGTCCGTCTGTTTGTTCAGGCATCACGCAAACACTACCGGTTCGATTATGATGAAACTTGGTATAATTATTGTTTAATATCCTGGGCGCCACACCGAGTACTTTTTATCCCAGAAAAGTAATACAACAAAAAACAAACTTAATTTTGCAGTTCGATCCCTAGACCCATTACTGTACTGGCGACACGTCTATTGCCCTTAATGAGAGCGTGCCTGGCCTTTAGATACGTTCCCAAAGGATGGGGGGAAGAAAAAGTTATATTCAACCCTAAGCCAGGTAAGAGTAATTATACAACACCAAATCCTATCGACCCATAAGTCTGACCGCATCCTACTAAAGGCGATGGAAAGGTTATGTGAAAGGGAACTTCGAGAGGGCGCCTTGAAAGCAATACCACTACATGGTAATCAACATGCATATAGTTCAGGTAAGTCGACAGAGTGCTCTTCATCTGGTTTTGAGCTAGATAGAGGAAGCAATACATCAGAAGAGTACCTGCCTGGGCACTTTTATAGACATCGAAGGAGCCTTCGACAGAACGAACTTCTCCAGCATAGGTGCCGCCCTCTCCAAACACGGGGTGGAACAGGTACTAATTGACTGGATCACAAACATGTTAAGCAAACGTATAGTTCGCATTGAAGAGGAACAACAGTTGGCCTTGATAGCCAGAGGCTGCCCGCAGGGTGGGGTACTCTCACCACTACTGTGGAATCTGGTAGTCAACGAACTGATTACTATACTCAACGCGAATCGTTATTATACAGTAGGGTATGCAGACGACCTAGCAATCCTCGTACTTGGGAAGGTGATCAAAACAATCTGTAATCTCATGCAACAAGCACTCCGTATCGTGGAACGCTGGTGCGGGGAACATGATCTGTCAGTGAACCCCTCTAAAACCGAGCTAGTCATGTTCATGCAAAAAAGAGTACTAGGCCGCTTCAACCTGCCTAAACTGTTTGATACAGAACTCCAGTTGACAAACGAAGTCAGGTACCTGGGAGTTATCCTAGACAGTAAGTTGAACTGGAGCGCCCATTTGGACAGCAAACTAAGCAAGGCGTGTATCACCTTTTGGCAATGTAGAAGAATGATAGGTAAGAGGTGGGGCCTATCCCCCAAAATCATACTCTGGCTATACAGTGCCATAATTCGGCCTATGATTACCTATGGTGCCGTGGTGTGGTGGCCACGCACCAAGCTAGCCACTGCAGTAAACAAACTTCAACAAATGCAGAGGCTTGCCTGCATGGCAACAATGGGATGCATGAGGACTACTCTGACTGCAGCGCACGAGGCCATGCTGGGACTCCCTCCACTTCACCTGTTCATACAACAGGAAGCGACGATGGCGGCAGTACGCCGGTAAGAGAGTACTCAACACACCACTCTGCTAGAGGAACTTAATAATGAGCTTCTCATAACTGAAGCAATAAACGACCAGATTCCTAAGCAATTTATCTTTGATAAGAAATACAAGATTCAACTGTATGAGGATGACCGCTGCAAGGGGCTGTGCCCCGCTGAGCTACGGATCTTCACGGATGGATCCAAAACAGGTAATGGCACAGGTGCGGGAGTCTTGTCAGAGGATTTCAACATCCACATAGCCACTCCATTGGGGGTTCATAAAACTGTGTGTTCCAGGCTGAATGTGTGGGCATTTCCCTGGCAGCTTTAGCTGTTCTGACCAGGAAAATTAAGGACCACTCTATACGCATTCTCTCAGACAGCATGGCTATCCTGCAAGTGCTGAATAGTCACACAGCCAATTCTGGGCTAATATACACAAACTATGGAGAGAACATTGTGAGTGCAGGCAGGCCAAGGAGGCCCCTCGATCGATGGCCGATTTACGAAACAGGTCCTACGACTGACGAAACTATAGTTGCGCAAAGTTACAACTGGCCACGGGACCTTTAACAAGCACCTTTCTGTCATAGGAGATTCGGATAGTCCTCTCTGCAGAGCCTGCATGGAGGAAGAGACAGCAGCTCATCTGCTTCTAAACTGCCCTATGGTCGCTGGATACAGGGCAAAGCACTTCGGTAACCCAGGTAACCTTCGTGAAATGTTGAGCATCACCAAGGCGCTGCTGGCCTTTCTTGAGGAGTTGGGGTGGATCGAGTAACCCATTTGTCCCACCCATACGCAAAATACGCGCCTTAGTCGTGGAGTTGTGGATAACAGCCCGTTTTACCTTACCTACTTATATTTAGATAAATAGATATTTCCAAAATTAAATACGAAAAAGGTTAGCCTGCTAAAGTTTTTTTTTAAGATGATGAACCTAATTTTGTGGCCAGATGAAGGTGTTCCAAAATACAAAAATATAACAATAATCTTAAAATCTGGGCAAGTGCGAATCGACCCAGGTGCACACAGTGTTCGAACCAGTACCAGTAGAGGTACCGTCCATAGAAAAAAAACTGCAAAAAAAATTGTTTGTTGTAGGGAAGCCTTTAAATATTTATTTTATTTTTAGTATTTGTTGATGTGGAAACAGAAATACACAATTTGTAAAAATTTCAACTGTCTAGCTATGGTGGTTCTTGAGACACAGCTTGGTGACAGTCAGATGGACAGAAGGCAAGTCTTAGTAATAGGGTCCGTTTTTACCCTTTGGGTACAGAACCCTAAAACTTACTTGTGATCTTGAATGTTTTTAACCACTTGTTGTATGGATATTTAGTGTGTGGAATTATAGAATACTAGCTTTTGCCCGCAAGGCTTCGCTCCCGCTGTTCCCTACTCTACTCTACACTACTTTACCCTACTCTACCCCACCAAACTTCACATAAACCATCTACTAAATAGTCCGAACAAAGACTAAAAAAACAAAGACGAAAAGTGGCATTGATTTATATATATATAGATAGAAGATAGTTGTAGTTATAACCATTGTCGTATAGTAGATTTCTTGGGGAAGAGAACCCAACCCAATGTTCATATGTGCTCTTATATTGGAGAATATAATACTATACTAATAGTACCAGTGCACAACAAAGAGATATTAACAGTCTATTTAATTCATTAAACAAAAAGCGAACACCAGTGTTTGCTTTCTCTTTCCAATGTGTCTGTTATTACGGTCTTGAAAGGTTAAATCAGTTATATAACATTTTATGTTTTAACTGTGGTGAAAAATGGTTAATAATTCTACATTCTTTCATGTAGAACCAGTATATACGGTATAGAGGTTCCAAAGAACTATGTTTTAACCCTCAACTACACTACTACTTTACTGTTTAAAACATATACCCATATATTTTGGCATGAGAATAATTTTTCAATACTACCCACTCCCAAACATTAATTCATGAATCCCCAAGCGACCACCGGTGGCCGCGCATCTATTGTCTTACTATTGTGTCTCTAATTGACGGTATCTGAAGGGTTAAGAATGCATAATGGTGTTGGTTGATTCATCTTTCTTTTATACAGTAAAGGAGTAATAATTAGTTATATGAAGAAACAAAATGTGGTGTCTTAGTTTGTATCCTGGAAAAGTCCTATATTACAGTGGATTGTAATGACAAATCGCAAGAAAAAGCTAGTGTTTTTGTGTGTTTTAATGTTTTAAGAGGATCCTTTCACACTCTGCCATCATCCACGTCAAGCATGGTTTAAAAGCTAGCTACTTCATCTAATACAATCCAACACAATGTTTGATAGAGAGGTAATGCGAAAAAGGAGAGGACACCTGAAGACTATTGGCATTAGTTAATTCTGTGATTTATTCAAATATTTCACAAAAGTGTTACAGAAAATTGTGTATTTTTATTAAAACCTTTCAGAAAAATTGTTATTGTTCAGGATCTCCATTAAATATGCAAGGCCCATACATATGAATGTACTTTTTTATACTTAAAATATATGATTTAAAATAGCAGATTTTCAGAGACCTTCACTAGATTAGTTTTACACAAATTTATGTTTTGATTTCCATAGAAGCCTAGATAATATCCACAAGATAGCTGTGTATGTAAAATATTTGAAGAAAGATGTGAAATAGCATCATAATCAAGTAAGAGTGGTCGTAAGGAAATGTACCTCAAGTTTGCCGCTGTTAATCAATTGGCATTTAGTTTAATTCATGAATCCCCAAGCGACCACCGGTGGCCGCGCATCTATTGTCTTACTATTGTGTCTCTAATTGACGGTATCTGAAGGGTTAAGTTTCAAGCATGCTAATGAACAGGTAGAAAGAAATTTGTGCCTTGGTCTCAACATAAAAGGCGGTAGGCAAAAATAAATGTATCACAACTACTTGTTACTTCTTACTTTTTCTGTTAGAATTAGAATCTAACTAGAATTTAATATACTGCAAAATCATTTAGGAAAAAAACGTGCTAAAACATAAATTGCTGTTAAACCACCACTTTCACGAAATATATTTTCAAAATACTAATTTTCGCGAACTTGAAAAATAACAAATTTGGTCGCAAATATTTTCGCAATGGACTTTTGACACAATATTGCTAATGCTAAAGATCATCCTGGTGAGATTTCTTCAAAAGTAGTTTTTTCGCAGACAAGGTAGTAGAAAAAAACGTGTCGTTCCAGTAAAATGGGACGAAAGATGATGACGGTCTTAATTTTTAGACCTTTTCAGCCTATCTAGCGTAGCTTTCGTCGTATAGAAAAAATCTTACTTTGATACAAAGCTGATGAGTTTATTGTAAGTAGCCGATAATACGATACAGTATTATTAATAGATCATCACTAATAATACAAGTTTTCGATTTTTTAACCTGGTAGAATGAAAGAGCAACAAAATAAAATAGGTAAGTAACGGTGGCGGGCTGAAGCGCGCAGCCAGCCAACCACATCCGTAACATAAAGTATAGCGAAGACGAAAATCACGTAATAGATTATTTGGCAACCAATATCGCACATCGCAACACAATACACGAATAATTATAGTAAACTATGACGGTAAAACCCAGTCAATGCTATATTACCAAATGATCTTGATTTTCCTAATGCACAATATGGCGACAACAGAAAACAAAGAATATCTGTAAAGTGGCAATATCTTACCTGAGTCAACTCTTGATTCGTCTGCTTGAAGTTCTTCTTACTTAAATTTACAACGAGATAATTGATTTGCGATAAGCTAAACGTTAAAGGGTCCAGGTTCATAGTTCCATTAATGCAAAAACGAAAGCTTCAAACACGTTTGAAGCTTTCTCGATTTTCGACGGATTACTACGGTAAACTTGTGTTCTTGAACAGTTTTTCTGCGAACTAACAATAAGCCTAAGGCCAACATCACCAATTCTATTGTTCACTTCATTAACATAATTTTAGCACCCTACACTGCAATTTTTAACTTAGAAACCAGCAAACGATGACGAAGGCACTCGCTCCATGCTCGTTCACAATCGTCGCGACGCACAAGTCGACAAAATCGTTTCCCAATTTCGTGATACCAACATAATCAATCAAAACAATGTTGCTATTTTAGGTTAATTTGGTAGAAGAAATATTGAGGAAAATCAAGTCTAAAGTCTGTCTAAACAGTCAAACCACCTGGGAATTTTGAATAATATTTAATCATTTAAAAAATTGTTATATACTATACTTTTATTAGTAAACATTGTAAACAAAAATCTAAATCCCATAATCAACCTTAAAATTATTGAACCAGTGTTAGTGTTGCCAACAACGCAGAACATGTTGTCGCCATTTTTCACAGCGTGAGTAGCCTAAAGTAGCCGAATTTTAACCACAGAAGTTAAAATTCAGCTACTTACCACCTAAAGTACTCTAAAAGTAAAAAAAACGCTATAAATAAAATAAAACGCAGTTGTGAGCATGGCAGCAAGGTCAGGTTCGAGGACATTCTTTATAGTAGCAAAACACTTCCTGTCTCAAAGGTTATACAATAGCCCAGAAAAATTCAGTCATTTCTCCGGAATTAGTCAAAATAGCGACCACCATTATTTATTAATATAACCTTAGGGTGCCTATGATTTTTATTAAAGGATAATTTTTTTGTGATTTGAGAATTTTTGGTAGCTCGTCTCTGAAGTAGCCTAATAGGCGCTTAGTCGCCTTTCACATATTTTCATCGCCAATAATTGTTCTGAGTAGCCTAAGCGGGGAAAAATCACATAAGTTGGCCACACTGGTGTTGACTGCCTCAGATTTCATTTTACCCTAATAAATATTACAGAAGTCGTCCAAATTTTTAGACAGACTATATCAAAATATTTATTTATGGGAACATTTAAGCTAAATTCCTTAATACTGCACACATTTTTTTTTTTTATTTAACCGTTCATGTACACACTTAACTTTTATTAAGGGCTTAATACACTACAGTGCGTTTCACTTAAGACGTTCCTTTGCCGTAATGTTGGCAATACGGAAAAACAGTGTTGCAATATTTTTGCAATTAAATTGTTTAATATTAGGGAGATTAACTGATACTTCGTTACTTTTAACAATTGCCTTTTTTAAACTTTATATTAATAAAGTATAGGACGCTGTGCTCCATTCCGATTGTCCTGCAATTCTTTCAAATACCGAAAACCCACGCCAGAATATCGTACCTCTCTATCAACAACTTTCTTTTAGACCTGCTTTTGTTAAATAAAATCCTATTCCCTCCTAATTCACTAAAAAGTGATGCAATTACCCTTTAAAATCGATTTCGTCTCGCATTTCGGGGAACAATTTTGGTAGAGTAGGCAACTCTTTCCTTTTTTCCCTTCTTTTTTGTGTCACTGTACGCGTTATTCAGACTCGTTTTGTCTATGGTCCGACGTAATGCGTAGTGTATTATGGGAAAGATTGTCTTACTCTGAATATCGACCGCAAAATCTAGCTCGACGAGGCTTACTGTCGTACAGTCGGAATATCGAGTAGTGTAATAAGGGTTAGACCGTACTTTACATACTCTTTGCACTCGCGCCTGAAGGGAGCGGACGTGTGCATGCGTTACGTACCTATGTAAAGTTTTTAAGGGTTAAGTTTTTAGGGGATAAGTTTTATACTAAGTATACAAAAATATCAATGAAAAAGCGACCTTAGTGAGTCTCCACTAATAACATAATTATCATAAAAAGGTAAAGTTTGTTTTAGGGTTTCGTACCTTGAAACGAAAAAACGGAACCCTTATAGGATCACTTTGTTGTCCATCCATCTATTTGTTTGTCTGTCAAGACTCTTTATTTCGGGAAAGCGTGGAGGTATCGAGTTGAAATTAAAAGCATATACTCAAGTCTGCTAAAAAAAATAAACTTGTAAGTTAGCGCGGAAAAATGATACTTCGGTTTATGTGGCAAGAAACGTACTTCCGGTTGACCTAAAATTCTGAAATTTGGCATAAAGCAGTATCTTATGACACAGGTATAGGAACAAATCTGAAAACTGTGTTGGTACACATGTTTCATAGTGCGAGTCTAACTCGCACTAGCGCTGTTTTTTTTGTTTGTAGGAGGTACCTAATCTCTGAGTGAAAGTTCTGTAGCCCGATTCACGTAATCAAAACCGTAACGATATCGTAGCGACTTATCGTAGGTCATTTTCGTATTCACATCCATCAATCGAGTTTGAACGACACCGATTTTTAAATCGTTCAATCGAAAAGTCGTTGAAGCGTATTCTATGTTATCTGCAAAAGTCATTAGTACTCTTTGTTATCTGCAAAAGTCATTGATAGATCGTTTATCAGTTCAATTTATTGTCGTTCTATCCAATCCTGATTATAAAAATTTCGATGGAAAAGCGACCTCACCGATGTTTAAAAAGAAAGTAAAATCGACACAAATAATACATAATGTACTTATTATAAAGAGGTAAAGTTTTTTTTTTGTTTGTAGGAGGTAATCTCTAAAAGTAAGCTGCTTTATTCTTTAGTGACGTGGCTATATGTATGTACGCGGGAAAAGCCGCGGACAAAAGCTAGTAAATATAATTTAAATTAGCATTCAAGCTAGCTAGTTGTAGTAAGTGCTACGGCAATATTTTGGAGTTTCAAAAGTGCAGGTACCTTTTACAACCGCTAACGTCGACGTCGTGCGTGCGAATTAGCAAGCTTTGTTTTTCAGACTCGTGTAATAGCGAGCTGTCTACTTAGGCTCAAAGACAGTCTAAATATCGTATGCTGAATAACGCGTAGTCTAATAGGGGCTTTAGTGAGAAGACTAGAACACTAACATTTTTCTTTCAGTGTTCAATGATTTAATGGACAAAAATAAACTTGAAGTACAACATCTTTTCATCATTATTGGTATGGAAACACTTACTAATCTGTGCTTATTTAGTACCACATTAACACACATTAACGAAGACGCATGCGTCTGCGTCTCGGGGCATAACAACAATATATTTGTTTGGTACTCTTTGCATTACTCAAAGGCAAATGTCAAACATAATAAAAATCTCTAATCGCCAGTTGGGGTTAGTTCATATTTTCTTTTTAATTCTATTGTTCTGCTGCATTGGTAACAATAAATTAATAACACGGTCAGTGGGTCGTCTGCGACTGCAACACATTTTTTAATCGTTTTGTGTTTCAATTCAAAACCTACTCCACTAACTTTGTTTTCCTTCGGTGCTTGTATTTTCGCTATCTTTTTCAAACTTCCGTGTAGCAAATAAACAAAATAGATTTAAAAAAAAAAATAGGTACCCAGTATTTGTTATATAATTAGGCTTGACTATAATATCGTTTGGCAAGAGTTAGGGGGTACAAAGACAAAGAGCATGTAAACTTTGCAGTGATGCCAGGAGAAAAGGGTCAACTCCACCCCTCCCTCCAAACTGCAAACCAGGAGGGGTTTGCAGTTTGGAGGCTTTAGAATCGTGTGGCTTTACTTGCCACACGATTCTAAAGTTATACGGGAATAATTCTGTGCCCCCTGTGACTTTTTTTTTGTAGATAACAATCACTTTCACAGTGAACTTTGTTTTTGTGGTTAATTAATATTATAGTTTTAAAGTAATCCAAGAAAAACCTGTTAGTTGATATACATGAAGCAAAATAATCTCTCACTGATTAGATGTTATTAGTGCAATGTTGCCCAAACGAATAATAAACATACTACCCCAAAGAATTGATTTTTTTACATAAAACAGTTTTTGTAAAATAGTATCCGAATTGTACCAGTTTGCAAATAAAATGTATTTTAGGAAATAAGTATTAAATGATACGTAAGTTCAGTTATTAGGCCCTCACTAAAATATTTATAAGTTGTGTAAAATAAATAAAAGTCTTAGGGCCGACGCCGCGTTAAGCGGATGCCCGCGTGGTCCTAAACAAAAGTGCTCTGTCCGCCCCGCGACCGTTTTGCTATGAACGCACACCGTTAAAGTTTAAACAGCGACACTGCGCATGTAATAATCCAAAATTCACTAAGTACACTATTCGTAAGTTTCACTTACAAAATAAAGCACAGTTGTGTCAGAATTGGGACCCTAATAACATAATTATACAATCCAAATGTAACTTTAGGCACGCTATAATCCTCCTTGCGGGCCTGCCACCATGGGAACTGCAGGCAACAGTCCTAGCACGTATGCACTATTTGCACGTAGAGCTGCCTCGTTAAGTCGCGGCATGGCGGACAGATTCCCGAAGGGATCTCATGATGGATTGGCGATAGTGACAATCGCAACCCAGTGCTGGGTACGCCATAATTATGGCGGTAAATACCTTCTTTGAGGAGTGGCTAGAAAGACGTTACGGCATCCTCACCTGCAGCCATATCCTCCAGGCGGTCCGCTCAATGGTGACACCTATAGTCCTCACCGGATATGATAAGTTCGGTTCCTGCTCCTGATTCGTGCTGAAAAAGTACCCAGGTGTCACCATTGTGCGGACCGCCCGGAGAATATGGTGGAGTATAGAAGACTGGAGGTATGTCCCACTTGGATAGAGCATCCCCGTGTACTCGTGGGGGCGCTCGGCGGCGACGACGTCTTACGCCGAGCCCTGGTACAGGCCATTATCCAGAGTAGAGGGTTTGTGCAGCGAACGCCTCATTTTAAGTAGCAGTAATGCTAGCGAAAGAGGCGGCTGCATAGGCGAGGGAACGGTCGTCCTCACGCCCAAGCCGCTGGGACCCTGACGCCGTCTTCAAGCCACCGTAGGTTGGATTGCGGACAACGAACAACGGGTAGTTTGCCGTCGGGCCTTACGGTGACCGTCCGCGTCGAGGTCAAGTCGTCGACGGCGCGTATTGTTCCACGCGCCTTTCTTAAAGAAATGTTAGTAAAACCGTAGGACCGTACTGCAAGGAGCCAGTCGAGGATCACATAGAGCTATGTAGAAATGTACTTAGTGGCAGACAAAATGTGATTGAACTTTATTCCTTCCCATCCCACAGAGGTGTGGATACACCTCTCGCTCTTCCGCTTTGGCGACAATTTCCAGTATTGTTTAACTGCTTAACTAACACATGTTATCTTTTACCTTCTACAGGTATATGGCGGTGATAAGATTAGTTCTTCGTAATCTGGTGACCATATCTTTTCCAATTTTGACTGCGACGTGCATTTATCGTGACTGGAGTCACACCAGGAACTGGAAATTACAACAGATACAACAGTAATAATATGGCAGTCTTCGGCATCACTGCGCGTTATGCCTGGTTTGCTTTACCAATTGGGGGCTATCTGTTGGGCAAGTTCTTGGATGACCAGGAAACACTGAGAATGGTTAGCTACAGAGACAAGTCTCATCTCTATGGAGGCAGGAAAGAAGAGCCACCATCATGGCCTTGACGGCATTCGGATTGTAGTGATTATTTTTCAGTTCTAATTAAATAGTTTTATTTACTGTGTTAGTTTTATTTATGAACTACTGTTGAGCTGTTGCTGATAAACGCACGCTAGTGTTAGGTACATGTAGAGAACTGCCGTTGCCGGCAATATTGCCGTGAAGTGGGAATATTGGTGGGAATATTGCCGGGAATATTGCCCGATGTATGAATATTGGTGGCAATATTCCCATATTGCCGGCAACGGTACATCTCTAGGTACATGCAATCAAACTCGAACATTGTATAAATGCTTGTTGCTTCATCTAACGCAATCCAACGCGACGTTTGATGATGAGGCAATGCAAAAAAAAAGATAACGCCTGAAAAGTCTGTTGGCATTCGGTAATTCCGTGATTTACTTGAATATTTCACAATATTTGTTCCAGGAAATACGTTTTATTTTTTATTATTATAGAAGCCTCGGTAATATCCACAAGATAGCTTTGTATCAAAAATATAATTTAGAGAAAGATGTGCATTATTATCGAGCGGTTGTAATGAAAATGTACATGTTATATTTTAAGTAACGGTACATTAAAAACTTAAAAAGTTCCAAACCGTGTTCCAAACCCTGCATCGCGCCAAAGACATTAAAATATATATACTACCACTTTAAATCTCTTTGGTCGTATCAAAATTCTGTGCGCGATTAGAACGAGAAATTACAACAGATCAAAATCAATTATCAGGCAGGTGCCTCTGGGCACCTGCCCAGTGCTCTGGTGTGAGTGTGATCTGTCACACTCACACCCGTCTGTCGGCTGATCCTCCCTTTTCAACGGAGGTTTTCGGGCCTTTAAACCCTGCTCTGCATACCTCGAACTGGTGACAGTCGACTAAGAATCGTCAGCACAGCCTTCGTGCAGCTACTACATCTTAGTGTTGTAATCACATCTTTAAGCACCATGCTATACAGCCAACTTTTGCAGCAGCCTTTCGGGTATCCTGAACACCGGCATGCCTTCCTGGTCAACACCCTCAACCCCATTGACTTATATTCTAGTGATAGACAAGCCCTTTCATGGAAACTACTAAAAAGTTAAAACGGTGCAGCGCTACATTGGCATTATGTCGTCTAACAGAAGTATTAAACATACAGCGCTATCATAGCTTTTAGAGGATACTTTTATCGTGGCCGTGAATTTCGTGGCACTTAGGCCCAGCACACACCGCTGGAGGCGCAGCGGAGCGCATTTCCTAGAAACGCGCGGGCGGATTCCACGGACTTCGAGCGGGGCCAAGAGCCCTCGAGCGGAGAGACGCGCGGCGGCGTGCAGCTACTCCTAGCGCGCCCATATCATTAAAGCTCTCCAGGCATCTGACCGCCAGCCAGCTGAGTGCGGGTTAGAGCAGTAAAGCGCAGAGGGGCGCGGGGTAGTGCAGTGAAGCGCAGAGCGGCATGGTGTAGTGCAGCGAGGAGGTGTAGAGCGGCACGGCGGCGACTGGAGCAGTCGCGTGCAAGCTCTTGTAGTGTGCGCTTAGAGGGCGTTCCGAGCACCGCATGCGCAAGCTTAAAATTTTAACAATGTTCTAAAAGTAAAAGGCTAAGGTAATGAACGCCAGGGGCTAATAACAAAACGGCTATTCTAATTTACTTTATTTTTATTTTTGGTAACATTATTACAAACTCTTTTTTGCCATAGAATACCACACTATAAGGAACGGTGCCCACAACCCAACACCAAAAAAGATGGAGAAGAATACAGTCGCTACGTACCTGTAAGAAGAAAGAGACCCAATTACCTATAGGTTCGTATTAGAATTCAGGGTTCGACATGATTATATTTTGTTTGGAACAACAAATTACAAACTTCAAATTCCATTGCGAAACATATTTTAAACTCTGTTTAAAAGTCAATGGTAGGTAGGTAGGTAGGTATAGCTACCCAACTTACAAAATCAGTTTATCGACCACCTAAGCTCAAATTGCATAAAAACTATGATAATATTATTGGTTTATTGGGAAGAAAAGCTTACCGATTCATTACTCTAAAAGGCAGATTATCAAACGGCTGTGGAGGTCCCCAATGGCACCCAAATTTTTGTACGCTTAGAGGTGTTTGTACTTGGCTTAACAAACTTCTTGCTCGCAAAGTGCCACTAATTAAAGATCTTAAACGAATCATATCTCCTAAGATTATCTTATTGATTCTATTGAAAATAATATTTGAAATATTATTGAGAAAACCAATACGACTGATGTTATGAAGGTCGACGCTCTATTGTTTTAAAAATGTTTGGCAGTCAAGTTGCAGCCAAACTCTTTTAGAAAAATTATATTAAATTTGTGGTACTTAAACACTGACTTCTATTATAGAGATCAGTTATGGTAACATTGACATTCGCGATAGGAGTTGCTTCGAGTCGGGTCCTCACTCCGTGCAAATAAGCAATAGAATTCCGAGTGTTAGCTTAGTTTAAAGTAATTTTATTAGACTAATGGTCGACTAGTCAGTCGAGGGCTCGGGGCGACAGAGCCCCCTTGTGCGCTAATGTGCCCCACATCATTATCCGTTAGGGTCAATTTATACTAGCGCATGTCGAAGCGCTTCGAAGCGTCAAATTCTTTACAACTAAAGCGAAGCCGCACTCTCTTACGTGCAGTAATGGGCATCAACAGCAGTGCTATTGAATCATTTGCCAGTTGACTCTCGTAGCTAAAACGTGTGTAAAAAGGTTGACATTGATCTCGCTATGATATTATATTACTTATATCGGAAGTAGAAGATACCACGTAGGTTCGCTAGTGGGCGCATGGATATGCGAGAGTACGTGCGCACCAATGGGGAAAATTTTCTGTTTAGAGGGCGCCAAGCGTATGATTATTTTACAGTCTGTGGATCGGAGCAGTTCTTATGAAATTGTACTTGGTACGATGTATTGGACCTGGAAATTAAATCAGCTTAGGGCTTCCGCACATCTGAGACAAGACGTCTTCGACAGAACTGTCTGTGACGTTATGTTTGTTATCTAGAATTAAGTATGCGTATTATTTCGCGTAAATAAAATGTTTTTTTCTTTCTTTCTAAATATAAGAATATTTTGGAGAGTGAGTGTACGAGTATTAGCTCATTTAATAAACTTTTCGTGCCTTTCTATGATCATTTTTCATAAGCAGGAAAAAGTACCTATGCCGTGTTACTCATCAGCATCATAATCATCATTTCAGCCGATACACGTCCACTGCTGGACATAGGCCTCCACCAAGCGTCGCCACTCTATTTAATTTAATTCTTTCAGATGCAGTCAATCCTTACTAATATTGTAAAAGTGAACGTGAGTTTGTTTGTTTGTTACGTCTTCACGCCTAAATGGCAAAACCGATTTTGATGAAACTTGGTACACGGATAGACCATGTCATGGAATAGGACATAGAATACTTTTTATCGCGGAAGTATGTTCCCTTGGGATAATTTTCTGCAATCACGCGGGTGAAGCCGCTAGGAGCAGCTAGTTATTTTTATTGGTAAGTTTGTAAGGAACCCTCTCGGTGCGCGAGTCCGACTAGTACTGGCCCGGGTTTATGTATTGTTACGCCGTTAAACTTCAACACGTCATATCTCCGACAAAATAAAGAGTGGCAACGAATAATTAAAACGCATTGCTGTTCGAAAGCTCTAGAACCTAGCCTGGCAAGATCTGGAACATTCCTTCATAAGTACCTACTCGTTGTACCTACTATTTAGTAGGTATGTAATGTGTAGGTATCTGTAGGCGGATAAGGGAAATGGTACTTTCCGCCATTCACAATAGAGTCGAAATTCGCGTGAGTGACTCGCGAAGGACAAAGTAATAAAATTGATTTATGGCCCCGCGTCGCAACTCTATTGTTCTGGATCTATCCTGAGACGTCAGTATCTAGAATTTTCTTTGCTCCGCGTATAAATACGAGCCCCCGAACGGAAGTGAGTCAGTGCAGCCCGTTACGAACCCTCCCGTATCTCAAAGATTCGCCGACCAAGGCACACTCTCGTTACCCCAGACGACCCCATCACCTTGCTCCAAGAGAGCCGTAGGGAAACGAGTACAGTTAGAAGACACCTCAAACCGACATCCTTCAGGCCTCGCCGCCGAGCTCCGCCGCGAAACTCACGTAATTGTCCTCCCCGACTTTTGCTCGAGCCAGCCCGCGCCGCTGAGCTGTAGCTTTAAACTCCCCTAATAATAATAAATATTATTTTGCTCGATCCAGCCCGTCCCTTTGCTGCCCTCCCCCAGTGACGCCCTAAGCCGAGGCTCGTACCCCACAGGGGTGCCCTTGGCGTTGTCACTTAAATTTTAGTAGTTTTTAAGTAAGCCCTGGCTGGAGGCTTTGAATTTATTCAGGGCCGCCACAGGCAAGTCCGGTTGAGCAGACGACAACCTCAGAGGTTGACCTGCTCTCAAAAAAAAAAAAAGGAAGTGAGTCAGTTTTGATTTCGACTGCGAACGAGAGCGATCTACCTAAGTGTGCGAAGTGATTTTATCTAACGACCGAGGCGATAGTATAACGGAACTCTAGTGCTAACTATGATTTGGATTATTGTTAACTGGACAAATTACTTATTGTTTGTGGTGAATAAAGTTCTCTGTTAATTAAACGGCATTTAATTACCTACGTACGTAACAGTATATAAAAAGCCTAGTTCTACTAGCTTCGTATGCATGAGGGTAGGGAGAGTTTATTGAATTAATTGTGATTTGTGGTGTGCACGGAAAGAATTTTATTGTGTTAATGACTTTTGTGGGATTTCTATAGCGAGTGAGCGTGCGTGAGTGGGGTAAATATAGACAAGAAAACAGTAATTTTAAATAAAATTGTCGCGTGTGGATTCGCGAATAAAAGGCTTTGTGTTCAATTTAACTTATTATATTGTTAGATTAGCCTTTAGTACATATTTCTATATAAAATGTTAGTTATATTTTCTTTATTGCCATCCATCTACCAAGATAAATTCGAATCTTCTTCTAATTTTTTTTATTACCGTTAGCACCATAAAAGACTAGGTATACTTGCCATTTTGCAATCATATCGATATGTGACCTTTATAGTCGTTACAAATTGAAATTGTTGTGTAATTGTTTAACTATAATATGTATGTGTTTAGAAATATATAAGTATGTTTATCAGTTGTCTAGTTACCCATTACACAAGCTCTGCTTAGCTTGAGACACGTGACAATTGTGTAACCAAAAAAAAAACAAAAAAAATGGTCCTGCTACAGAAATGTGGTAAGCAAAGAAACCATACAAAGTAAAAAAATTAAAGGGTAAAGAAATATGGGACCATTTCTTTTGATCGTTGGAATTAATTTGCGCAACGCTTGCCCGTGTTCGATCACGTGACGCTCCCCGTGCTCGCGCGCGTGACGCCACGTGACGCGTGACTCCCTGAGAAGCACAGTAAAGTCTTAAGAAACAGGATAACTTTTTCGGAGGGTTATTTAATCAATCTTTAATTAAGAGCGAAACCGCAAAAACTACACGGGATCCAAGAGGTCCTATACTGTATCACTTTTTTTTTTAAAGTAACCGTAGAGTTTCTTGACGGTTCTTCTCCATAGGAAATTACTAATTTGGAACCGTGTACCTACTAGCTTCTGACGTTTTATAAGTGCCCATGTAGGCCTATCTACAATATTATATTCCTATATAACAAAGAGGGTATGTTTGTAATGAATAAACTCAAAAACTACTATGCCGATTTCGGGACGGGCTGCAAGTGTGAAATAAAAATATTAGATTTTGTTTTGAATTATGAATTTTTATCGCTCTAAGCCTTAACAAGCTTATAAACCTTGTCATTAATAAAGGGAAAAAGTTTATACATGAATAGATACCTTCTTATATTAAGAGGGTTCTTTTCCGCTCACCTATCGTCAACATTGAAAATGGTTTAAAAGCTTGTTACTTCATCTAACGCAATCCAACGCGATGTTTGACCAAAAGGCAACGCAAAAAAAGAGAGATAACGCCTGAAAACTCTGTTAGTATTTGGTAATTCCTAGATTTACTCGAATATTTTACAAAAATTGCTCCAGGAAATAGCTGTTTTTTTAAACCCTTAAAAGTTTTTGAAAAAATTTGTCGTCATTTAGAATCTTATAATAAAATTTGCAAGGCTTCTATAGTTTTACTGTTATGTTTTTTTTTTTTTTAATTTTTAGGCAAATTATGAAGGGTCAAAGTTGGAGCGGTTGTAATGTGTCGAGATGCATCACCTTAAGAGCTGTCTCAATAAATGATTTTACTTTTACAGGGTTATTTGTAAAACACTAACAACCTTGCAGTAATGTATTAGTACCATCATAAAACCAACTTTTGTTGTATGACTTTTTACAAAACATTTTTTTTTTTTTTGTATAACTATCACACAACGCCGTCTAGTCCCATGCTAAGCAGAGCTTGTGTTATGGGTACTAGACAAATGATAAACATATTTATATATTTTCTAAATACATAAATATTAAGATAATACATTTTACCAAAAACAATCCTTCAATATTTCCTTGTTCTATTGCGACGCTAGCGCATCAAACACCCCGGGGTGTTTGATACGCTAGCGTCGCGTCAAGTACCTCCGCCGACAAACCCCTTTCCCCTCCGCTATTGTACTATCGCTTGCTTTGCATAGGCTTTGTATTATTTAGAACATTAAATTAACTAAATTATTTTTGTTTTTGTATGAAAATCTGATGAACTAAAATATGATAAATTTTTAAAAGTCATAGAACAAAAGTTGTTGTTTACGATGTTAGTAACATGGTCCTGAACTCCTGAGAGGTTGCCTTGTTTTTGGATTTAACCAATAAAATTATGGTCGTTTAATTGCTTTAGCCCTCGCATCTTTTCGTCGTTTTAAAATCTCAGAAGTAATGTGTGCGTTGCAGTTAAGGTTGAATTTGTTATGTACAGTTTTGAAGACGTTTCGATGCGCTTCGACTCTGCACGATACGAAAATCCAGAAAAAGTTTTTTTTTTTGCCAAAAAACGCTCTATTTCGTAATAATAATACCCCCGTCGCGCGAGATTATGGAGCGTGTATTGAACCCGCACCTCATGGCATACCTACCTAGCACGTACTATTAACTTTCTTCTCAGTAACCGGACAGTACGGGTTTCAATCCAATTAGTCTACTGGGGACCTACTAGTGTATGCCACCCACTTATGGGGGGGAGAGGCCATCGAGAAGGATGGGGAAGCGATTGCTGTCTCCTTAAACATCTCGAAGGCCTTCGACAAGGTATGGCTTGTCAGCATTTTGGTTAACAGTCAACAACTTTACCTTCCGGACTACTAAAGTGATTTCTTTCCTACTAAAATAGGATAGAATAAGAAGCCTTTAAAGACTAGGTAATATAGTCAAAAGATTATAGTCTTTCTACTCCTTGGAGTAAGCAAAAAATATTATTCATCTGTCATTGTCAAAATGACAGTTTTGGACTAACCTAAAACTATTTCCTCACTCTGAAAATAGAATAAAAATGAATATTTTAACTTCTGGCGCATAATTTGCTTATATTAATAAACAAACAAATGTACCATATTTAAAAAATGCTCTCAATTAAGCGTTTGCCGGCATTATCTGCGTCTAAAATACAGGCGAAACAAACCTTTTTAGTAAGAAATAGTGTTGTTGAAAGGCACATAAATAAACAGTGCCAGAATAATTTAGTGAATTTGTGCAAATCTTTCTCAGTGTTACACAATTTAACGAGTAAATCGAAGCACCCGGTGAGATAACGCTTTAGAAATATTTGTTTGCAACATATTCTTTTTTTTATTTTTTCCCTTTTAATTGCCAAATGATGAAAATATTAATTGTGGATAGTTTTCTTTTGAATCGGGAAGGTCAGGAAAACTCGCAACAATTTATAAATTTAATTTAGCAATATTCTAATGAAATTATTCTAATGCAATACATCAAAAATGTTATGAAATTTTACCTGCAATATTGGTTTCATATTTACTGCTAACTTCAGACAACTTAAAGTATCTAGTACAAACTATAATAGGAAAGGAATACTTTAGCACTTAACCCTTCAGATACCGTCAATTAGAGACACAATAGTAAGACAATAGATGTGCGGCCACCGGTGGTCGCTTGGGGATTCATGAATTAAATAAACCCCAAGTGTCTTTGCTCTGTTATTGTCTTTTTATTGTGTCTCTAATTACAGTATTTGAAGGTTATTTTGATGTAGCTCATAATGAGCCATTCCCATATATTTACTTCTAATTTTAGATAACTTGAAACATTCAGTACAAAATATTATAATTTAAAAGGTTCAAGTACCAACTTCAGTAGCAAAAATTTCTAAAATGTAGCTCATGAGGATGCCCATATTATTAAGGAGCTTAGACTTTTCAGTAGCTGTTGCTGTGCCTTAGGCAACAATCTTTTTATTGAGAAATCTTAAAACTGAGTGAAATGTGATTACTGAATCACGTCTTAGGCTAATAAGAAAATCGGTATAGTTTGTTGGTCATAGATCTTTGATAGTTGGTACAAATAGTCAGATGCCAGAAAGTCTGAGCATTTTTAGTTGCAGAGTGTCACTGTTTTGTGGAGCTCTGATAAGCAGTCACTCCATGTAAAGCTTGGGTACTCAGCGGCATCTGGTTAGACTCAATCCCTAGCCAGTTGGGAAAAGGGGTAGAGATGATGAAGGAAATCTGTATTAAAAACACAAATGAATTTCCTAATCTGTCTTTCCGTTCTAGTGTGTGCACATCTAGTTTTACACTAATCACCTGCTTCAATACAGGGCACGCCACTGAGATTGGGTGCATTAACCATTGTCAATACAAACTTAATGGTAAACAGTGTTGTTACATAACATAAAAAAACACATAACATATCTGGTCCATGTTCATTGCAACATTTAACTATTATATTACAAACCAAATTCACAAACAGTGTACAAGTAAACTTGACAATCTCTTATATCTCACTCAAGCTATAAATTATATTTCCACAGCAACTCCGTCAATTTAATGCAGAATACAAAGCAGCCTGGGCTTTACTCAAGAGGTCTAACTTGCCCAGTATAAGTTCATTCTTCAACAACAATTTCCGGGGATTTCATTCCAGTCCCAGGAATAGTAACCAACAAAAGGATGACAAGGTAGGTTATATAATATCTCTGATGTGATTTGTATACTGTGGAATAAATTGTTTAATAAATCCAACCCAGTCCCGCAATAAAGGCCTGTAACTGTAACTGCCCGAAGTAACTGATTAAAGAGTAAGCACTTTGTTGGGCTTCGGAACTTCATCAGCGTGGGATGCCATAGTCACAATATGTGGCAATCTATAGAATTAATATATCCTAGTTTCTATGATATGACATGAGTTGCAAAGAATACTTGCTTTATTAGACGTAGCGCGCACTGGTGACTTTTGACACGGTTACAAAAAAAATTTTACCCATCGTCACGTCTTTAAGTGCGTGCCCTGCATGTTGGGTTCATAGGTACAGTGACTTTTTGGTCAAAGGTCACGGTGACAAAGTCACCTGTGCCCCGCTTTGGCTTACTACTAAGCAACAATATTGACTTACTACTAAGCAACAATATTGATCTATGAACTGAATTCACAACTAGATACAGATTTAATTTTCGTTTTCAGGATGATAAAGATAAAAAGAAAAAGAATGAAGAAATGTCCTCCCTGATGATGAAGGCAGCCTTCTGGATGTTTACTACTTGCTTTCTGATCATCATGAGCTCACTTATAGTACCAGGAGGAGATAGTAGTCAAAATGAGGTATGTTAATACAAACATTTAAAACCTGTTTTTTATTTTTATTATTGATAGGTTTGCGCTTGACCGCTATCTCACCTGATGGAAAGCGACGATGCGGTCGACGATGGAACGCGCTTACCTAGAAGAAACCTAACCTGATATTTCCTACTATAGTACTTTGGTTGCTCTTTTTCTACTTTAATACAAAATTACTTGATTGGTGAAATGTTCAGAGAAAAATGAATGTGGTGTTAGTTCAATTTATGCTGTGATGAATGCTTAAGGTATTTGAAAGCCCTATCTGAAAGGAAATACTAGTTGTCTCTGTCAACATCTCAAAGGCTTTGAACAAGTTGTGGCTCGTAAGCCTTAATGGTAAGGTTCTTTCTTTCAATCTACCCACTGGATTGTTTAGTTAGATTGTAGACTTCCAAAGTGATTGGTCAATGTAAGGGGTCATCCAGTCAATTAGTCATTAATACCGAGGTCCTTCAAGGGTCCGTACTTCTCAGCAACTTTGTTCTAGTTCGTGCAGATAACAGCACTGTTGCTGAGAGATACCTGTCCAACTTAAAAGCTTAAGTAGGTCACAGATCAAAAACCCTGGTAAAACCCAACTGAACCTGTTACCCCTGAAAGGTACCACTGCGTACTGGTAATTGATGATCGTGAAGTTTTAGGGTAACATTGGCATCTATCCTCAATTTTGGTCTTTACATTGAGGCAAAGGTAAACCAGGCTCCAAAAAAGTTGGAGATCTTAGCAAAGGTGGTACATTACTTCACGCGGGAACTACAGCAATCTCTATCAAGCGGAAGTATGTACGACCCTATCTCTGAATAAATACTGCTCTTACCTTTGTGGCAGATCTGCTAGATATCAACTTGACGCGCTTGACTCTATTGAAGAATAAACCAAAACGATTAACGGCAATGATGCACTGGTCGGGTCGAAGGTCCAAATTAAGTCTTCAGCATCAACGCCGAGTTTCTAACCTGTGGGCTTTCTATCGGTTATATTTCGGAGAGTGTGCGTTGTATTTGTGTAGTTTAATTCCGCCCCATCCGTCCCATCAAAGGACCACCAGACGTATGACGATGCGTCACACAGTGGTACATGGTGGACTTCCATTTTCCATTTTAGGAATATATTCATTTTGCGTACAGCTAAGGAGTGAAATTCCCAGCCGGAGGCTGTGTTTCCTGATACCTAAGGGTCTTTGAGTCGAGAGTGAATAGGTCAATTCTAGATAAGCACGATAATCTAGAAAAACTATAAATGTACACCCGCTTGACTTGTACTTTTAAAACATGGACTACTTGAACAATTTTCAGATGATACGCTACGTGTCATGGAACGAGTTTGTTTACTCCATGCTGTCCAAAGGCGAGGTTGAGGAGCTGATCGTGAGGCCTGACCTAGAAGTGGTGACAATCATACTGCATGAAGGTGCTATCATCAAGGGAAAACGGGTAAGTAGAATAGAATAGAAGTAATTTATTCAACACAGATACAACATAATAGCAACAAACATAGTTTTTTAGACAAGAATGGTAAATAATGATGGTATATAATGTTGTAGCCAACTAGCTTGATTCGCATTCAATTGCCATTTTAGCCGGCTGACTAAAAGGCGCCTCTCAACGAGGTACATTTCAGGGTCCAGCTCGTAGCAATTGCTGATATGTTCGCCCCCCCACAACACGATAAAATGTTGATGTATTTATTTAACTTAGCCGCCTAGCTGTTGCTAGCAGCGTCGCCCGAACTATAGTAGACATCCCAAGGAAACATACTCCCGGGATAGAAAGTATCCTATGTGCTATTCCAGGACATGGCTTACCCGTGTACCAAGTTTCATCAAAATCCGTTTAGCATTTCGAGCTTAAAAACGTAACAAACATACACACACCTACTAACTTTCGCCTTTTTAATATTAGTGTGATTTCCCAGTCCAACCACCGCGTGTTTCACATGAATGTGGGGGACATCCATCGCTTTGAGGAGAAACTTCGCGACACTGAAAAGAGTTTAGGTGTTAAAGAAGGTATGTTATATTAAAAGTTCATTAATGCATCACTTCAGAACTTTGATTACTATAAAAAAGGTTATTGTGAGCCAACCTTAACAGATAGACATATGCTGTCGCGGATTTTTTTTAGACCTTATGATGGGGTAACAATTTTGTAATGCATAATTTTAACCGTTGACGCAGCGCATGCATAGGTAGCTCTCAAAAGGAAGGCTCCTATTGGTCATAGCGTGATGTTATATGGCTTATAACCTTCCTACATAAATGGGCTATCTAACACTTAAGGAATTTTCCAAATCGGATCAGTGCTTCCTGTGATTAGTGCTTTCAACCAACCATACAAACAAACAAACAAAAATGTACATTGTTCGGGAATAAATTACTTATGATTGCTCCATTATATAGTTAGATCTTTACTATTAGAATCTTACAAAGTCACAGCCAATCGTTTCTGAATAGAATCGAGTGATCCCACTGGTCCTACGCCAGGAGCGGTTGAGTTCTGAATAAAGAAATAGAGAAGGTGATAAGAGTATTGATCAATCAGCCTGTTCAACGTTGGTCTAATCGAAGTTCTAGAAAAAAAAATTACTGCTCGTATAATGGACTTGTAGGCTAGTCAAAATCGACATAGAACGCGCATTTATCTACGATTTTTTTATATTTTGTTAGGTTCCTTGAGAGTTGTTCGCAGTTTTACGAGCACCATAAGAATATCACAGGGTTTTCAGTTTTGCAAACTTAGGTGGGACCTAACAAAGTTCGGCGAGCCATGGGTAGCTCGCTGTCCGACCGTCCGGTAACTGTCTGCTGGACTGCACTGTTCCCGCGCGCCTCAAGGAGTTGTTAGCAGCAGGACGAGCCCAGCTGGATCGAAGCCTACTGGGGCCAGGGTTATCCGAAAGGAAGCTCGAGCCCCGGTATGAAGAGGCTAGAAGGAAAGGGGTGGGTTTTTAGTCAGTAAGAGTCTGACACTAACTCCCGCTCCACCCAAGGGCGGGGGTTGTCATAAGAAGATTTTTGCCAACCGAAAAAAAAAACCTAGCAATATAAAAATCGTAGTTACATGCGTGTTTGCAATGTTTGTGCTTTTTTGTGTCGATATTGACTGGCCTATTGTCTCTCTCATCCTCTTCTTTTACACGTGTGTATAACGAACCCTGAGTTCATTCGTTCCATCGGTTGCAGGTGTGCGCGTGATTTACGATAGAAATGGCAGCGTGGCGGGGAAGGTGATAACAACGCTCCTGATAGCGGCCGTCATACTGTCCTTCCTGTACTCCACCAAGTCGATGCGGATGAACATCAACCTTGGAGGGTTTGTGAGTATTCTTATTATTTATTAGCTTTTGCCCGCGGCTTCACCCGCGTACTTAAAATATAGCCAATGTCATTCAGGAATAAAGCTGGTTTCTATCAGTGAATTAATTTCTGTAATCGGACCAGTACTTTCAGAGATTACCTCCTACAAACATAAAAGCTTTAAGTACCTCTTTATAGTATTCAAGGACATTTAAACATATTGTAATAGAAATACGACATAAATTCCTATGCTTTAAAGTTATCCCGTGACATTGAAAAGGTTATCATTGCACTGCATTAAGTGTTTAAATCGTCTGCGTCAAAGGCTCCCGCGGCGGGATGCCGTGGTGCGCTGTGGTAGGTAACGGTATGCCGAACGACCCTCCACTATGCACTAGTAGAATACCGCGATATCTAAGTGACTAGTGTGCGCTGCTTTATATTCGTCTTAACACAAACAAACCATTAAACATACATTTCCTTTTTTAAAAAAAAGCCAAAAGAGTTACTCTAACAAGGTGGCGAGTCACAAAAGATCTTTTAGGTCGCAGTGACTACATCCCCTACACTACGGGAGATGCATAGCCCCTTATCTTCAAAATAATAATAATAATACTCTTTTAAAATGTCATTTATTTTTCAGAATCAGCTAGGCCGTGCTAAGTTCACTCTGGTAGACTCTATGAGCGGGCAGGGCAGAGGCGTCAAGTTCGAAGACGTGGCCGGCCTCCGGGAGGCCAAGGTGGAAGTCATGGAGTTCGTTGACTACCTCAAGAGACCCGAGCATTACAAAAGCTTGGGAGCTAAGGTACTGTCGTTAAGTCAAGAGTTAACAGGTTGCCTTTAATGCAAGCGTGCTCCATCATCGACCATATCATAGATTACCATCAGGCAGACAGTGGTCACTCGCCTTTGACCTATTGTTACGGCCGTTCTAGGTTGCCTGGAAGATATCGCGGAATGCGATAAGGCCGCCCATTATTGGTTTAGATTTCATATGTTACCTGTTATATGTATGTACAATAAAGTATATGTATAAAAAATAATAAAAAGTAAACCGACCGTTTTAAAGACATTTAAAAATATAGTTGTAAATGGGCTTATTTAATATAATATAATTTATTTTATAGTTATTCATACACAAACCAGTTATTTTGCTCCGATGTACTGTGTGATCTACTGAAATAATTGTAATGCTAATACGAAAACTCAGCTAATTCAGTTTTATGCACTTTCAATTGATTTGCTAGTGAACATTTGCAGTAAACATTTTTCTTTATTGCAATGAAATTAAAATTGTATGAAATTAATAGCAGCCTCTTAAAAAGTTAATTGATGACCTAGTGAGCGCTGCAGGTAATTATAGGATACGATAGGCTCAAAGTAGGCAGGCCTTTTTTCATGGTGGGCAAAAATCATCCAATGACAAACGCCGCTCTTGAGTGGAGCGGGAGATAGTGCCAGATTTTACTGACTAAAAACCCACCCTGTTCCTTCTAGCCTTCATACCGAGGCTCGAGCTGTGTCCAGCTGTTGAGGTCTTTCGGCTGAAACTATGACAAAATCGCAGTCAACAATTTTTTTTTTTCAGTTTATAATTTTTGTATCGTCAGGTCCCGAAAGGTGCTCTGTTGCTGGGGCCTCCCGGGTGCGGCAAGACTCTGCTAGCGAAAGCAGTGGCCACCGAAGCCAACGTTCCATTCTTGTCTATGAACGGATCTGAGTTCATAGAGATGATCGGAGGCCTAGGAGCAGCTAGAGTCAGGTGAGTGTTATATGTTTTGTATTACAGTAGGGCCTCGCTAATTCGGATAGGGAAAAACAAGACCCTTTCGGAATTATCGAGGCGTTTGGATTGTAGGATGCAATATTTTAATAGGAACAAAACATATTTTTAACTTGAGTTTTTATTTAGTAAAGCAAAAATTTAAAGTCGATTTAGACAAGAATACGTATGTACAGTGCGTTTCACTTAAGACGTTCCTTTGCCGTAATGTTGGCAATACGGAAAAACAGTGTTACCATATTTTTAGCAATTAAATTACTTAATATTAGGGAGATTAACTTATATTTCGTTACTTTTAACAATTGCGTTTTTTTTCGGTTTTTTTTTTTTTAGTATTTTTGAATAAAGTATAGGGCGCTGGGCTCCATTCCGATTGTCTTGCAATTCTTTCAAATACGATGACGAAAACGCCACGCCACAATATCGTATCTCCCTATAACAAAGTCCTTTTAGACTTGCTTTTTTAAATAAAGTCCCTTTCCTCTCATAATTCTCCAAAAAGTGCTGCAACTACCGTTAAAATCGATTTCGTTGCGCATTTCGGGGAATAATTTTGGTAGAGTAGGCAACTCTTTCCTTTTTCCCTTCTTTTTTGTGTAGACAGACAGGGGAGCCAACATTACGCCAAAGGAACGTCTTAAGTGAAACGCACTGTATGGACAAATGTACTAGCAAAAAAAAAAACAAACATAACTGCGTACTTAACCTGAAATAGGAAAAAAAAATTCTTGAAAAAGTTTGTAATATGCTTATAATTTTCACACTTCTTTACAAAAGTATGGCTTTTAAGTTGACGGAGAAACAAATAAAGTGATTGAATATTGACATATTGTGACCTGCACCTACCGCTTCAGCCGAATGCGGTCCTTTCGCTCACAAAATAGATAGGTACAGAAGACAATCTCATGTGTGTACTTCACTTTTTACACCTACGCTCGGTGGACGCACACTAATGAGCGTTTGAGCCGGATCTGTTCGACGAGCGGGCCGAGGGCGAGGAGATATCGTGTGCGTGAGCGGTGTCTGTGTGCGTTGTGAGAGTGCGCATAGTATGTATGTAGATTGACTTGTATTATACCTATATATTTTGTGTCTCGCCTGTCCGGATCACAGCGTGTCGGTGCACGTAATCTGGACCCTCGTTAATACGGTGATTAACGAGGGTCCACATTAGCGAGGCTCTGAGGCTATTTCTTCCTGTCTTTCTCCATACATCGCCGTAATGTCGATGTTTATATAATGCTCATGCCCAAACCAAAATCATTGGCTTACAATAAGCTAACTGTAAGCTTGCAAATGTCACAAGTTTCTGGTGTAAGATCTGGGTTCAATGGGTTGCCTTGCACATATCGTTTCCTATGGAGAAGAACCGGCAAGAAACTCCATACTCTTTTAAAAAATGGTTGTCAAAAGTAGTAAAATTTTGAGACTTGAGATTAAAATTCTCATCTCAATATTCTCAATTTCCAGAGACCTATTCAAGGAAGCTTTGTCGCGGGCCCCGTGCATCATCTACATAGACGAGATGGACGCCGTGGGGCGCGCGCGGTCGTCGGGCCCCACTTCGTTCGGCCCTGGCGGCGGGGAAGGGGAACAAACCCTGAACCAGTTGCTTGTGGAGATGGACGGCATGAAGTCTCGCGAGGGCGTGGTCGTGCTGGCGTCTACTAATAGAGCTGATGTGCTAGATAAGGTATGTTTCTACTTTTCACTAATTGAAAATTACATTTGCTCACAGTGTCTATATTGACTTTAGCATCACTATTTTGTATGTGTTTCGGTAGAACATAGGATGGATCAAACTCAACAAAATTAACAAATCATCATCTTCCTGCCCTTATCCCGTTTTATTTGGGGTCGGCGTAACACGTTTTTTTCTTCCATTCTGTCCTATCGCTCGTCACGCTATCACTAACTCTCATTCATATCACTTCTCACACAATCCATCCATCTTTTCTTTAGCCTCCCTTTCCCTCTTCATTCATCCACATATAAATTCATAACTCTTTTAGCAACATGCATACATCTCTCCTCTTTACATGACCATACCAAGACAAACGATTCCCCGAAACAAAATAAACAAATGCATTTGAATATTTGAACTGTGCATAAACTATTACGGCACATGAGATTAGTTAGTTACTTTTAGAGTATGAAGCCTTGAAAATAGTGTGTACTTTACAACTCTACTTTTTAATTAGTACAAAAAGAAATAGGCTTTATCCGATACAATTAATAGACATAGGCTGTATAATCTCCCTAGGGATAGAATGACTTGCTTTAAATGATGGTTATATGACATATCAAAGGGCATTATCGAGGTGGTGTAAAAATCATATTCGTATTGTAAATTTGATCGCTATTCTTTCATTCATAATAATCAATAGCCTAAACAATACTTCCATAAATTGAATGACATTTTGAGAAATAAATAACCGCAAATAACTTTGCTTTTTATGAATATTATTTAATGAGACTTTACATAAATAATGACAAGATCTTCTCTAATAAGCCCTTGAAGTATTTGTATTGATTAAAAATAAGTGGTGTCCAACAAGGTGGACCGATAACCTGGTCAGGGTCGCGGGAGTCCGATGGATGCGTGACGCACAGGACTGGTCGTTGTGGCGACGCTTGGGGGGGGGGGCTATGTCCAGCAGTGGACGTCTTTTGGCTGATATGATGTTGATGATGAAGTGGTGTATATTACTGGTATCACAATAAATACATAAAGTAATCTTTCCGTTCCAGGCTCTGCTGCGACCCGGTCGTTTCGACCGACACATTCTTATCGACTTGCCCACGTTGCTCGAACGCGAGGAAATCTTCAACAGGCATCTCAAAAATATCGTTCTCGAAGAATTGCCCGATTACTATGTCAAAAGGTAAGATTTAGAATAATTTTAATGTGAATCCTACTAATATTATAAATGCGAAAGATTGTATGTACGTATGGATGTATGGATATTTGTTACTCTTTCACGCAAAAACGGATCTCGATGAAACTTGGTACACGAGTAGACCATATCCCAGAATAACACTTAAGATACTTTTTGTTCTGGGATTATGTATGCGGGTGAAGCCGCGGGCAAAAGCTAGTTTATAATACATAAAAACAAGGGAAAATAGTAATGTACTCTTTATTTCAAGTATTTTGTATGTAGTATGAAGTCTTTATTGGAAGAAAACTTTCACAAGCCTGTCGAGTGGTCGCAAACGCTATCGCAAAGCATGGTGTCTTGAATTCGATCGAGTAATGTTATCCAGTTTTTCACTACGGATTTTTTGCCCGGAATTCAGAATCTGGGTTTGTGTCGACCCTACAGGGCACAAACCAAAGGGCAAAGGGTTTTCGCTGTATTATTTGTGAAATATAATCATATCTGGTAAAATGTGCGTACCTTTGGAATAAGCACACAACTTCGTTTATTTAATAAAAGTATGTTCTTTTTATAAGTGAATTTTCTTCTAAATAATTAGATTATGTACTAATAACGACTTTATACGGGGCTTTACACTCACTGCATGCATAATCTCGTGTTCGCAGACTCGCATACTTGACCCCAGGGTTCAGCGGCGCGGACATAGCGAACGTGTGCAACGAGGCGGCCCTGCACGCCGCGCGACACAAGCAAACCATCGTGAAGCACACGGACTTGGAGTATGCCGTCGAGAGAGTCGTGGGTAAGTCATCTGCTCCACCTGCACTCAATCAAGTTGGGCTTTTTCTTTTCGGTGGGAAAATCATCATTTCCCAATTATATTCGAATCCAGTCTGACCGGATACAGCCGAGTATCAGTATTTTATAAGGAGACCCTCCTTATAAAATGTTTATTATTTTACCTCCACAACTCACTAACTGGGCAGTACAATTCACCTTGGCAAAACTGTTGTCAGATTTTGACTACACATATGGACTGTCAAAGATGTGTAATATTGATCAGAACCAACTTAGAATTTGTAGTCCGCATATTGCATTTTGATAGTGTATAATCTCTTGCTAGATCACACACTACTTTTAGATGATGTGAGCGAAAAAGAATAAAAAATAGTATCTAAAATAATGTATTGTTCCAAAAATTTTATGTAAAATGAGCTAATGAACTGATGTGTGATGATTCATCGTAATGAGATAGCCTGGCTTGACGCGAACTGATGATTATTATAAAGTAAAAGGACTGTGAACATGGTTGACATCCCACCCATACGCATAAAGCGTTTTGGGAACACATTTATTGTGCGTACAGCCAAGGAGTGGAATTCCCTGCCGGATCCTGTGTTTCCTGATAGCTACAACTTGGGGGTCTTTAAGTCAAGAGTGAATAGGTTACTTCTAGGCAAGCGTGCTCCATCGTCGACAACATCATCGCTTACCATCAGGTGGTCAAACGCGAGCCTATCAATAATAATAATTAAAAAATAAACTGAGGTGTAAATGCTGACTTGCATTATGTGTGGTTGCTCCATACAGATAGAATGCTTTTCTCTTTACCACCCTAGGTAGACTGGTAGAGAATACCTAAGGCATTAAGTCCGCCTTTGTACTTTTATGTTGCATGAAGTTTTAATAAATAAATATTAAACAAATTAAAAAAATCCCATTACAGGTGGCACAGAGAAACGCAGCCACGCCATGTCGCCGGCCGAGAAGCGCGTGGTGGCGTACCACGAGGCAGGGCACGCGCTGGCGGGCTGGCTGCTGGAGCACACGGACGCGCTGCTCAAGGTCACCATCGTGCCGCGCACCAACATGGCGCTCGGCTTCGCGCAGTACACCACCTCGGACCAGAAGCTGTATAATAAGGAAGAGGTGAATCTTTGTTTCCAATCAGGGTTTTTGGGAAAATGTACGCAACCAGCTCGTGCCACTTTGGCAAGAGGTTTATTAATATGGAAATGTAATTTTTACATCTGAAAGCCCCTTTTTTAATACATTTTGTATGATAAAATATACATTATTTTAATCCAGCCAGGCACATTACTTTATGTAATTAATTTTATCAGCACTGCTCTCAAAACGATGAAGATGTGTTCCATCGTGACATTATCAGTTTTTTAAAAGGGGTATAGTGGGCCAAACGACCCCTAACCTGAGGAAACCGACATGTCCTAGAACCAAAAAAATTAAAGACGTGACATCCACCAACGCGCACTGTGCCCGCGTGCTTAATTCCTCTCCTAGAGAAGAGGCGTGAGTCCCAACAGTGGAAACATTATAAGACCGACTATGACTATACTACACTCTTTTTAATAATTATAAAATGACGGTGATCATAATAGACTACTAAAGTATCGTAATAGCTACGCTTTTAGATACTAATTTAACTATTGATACGAATACGATTTGACTTTTTAGACAGACTATACCCGACTCTTATTTTGTTTTTATTCATTATAATATTGGATACCAATATCTACATTTAAGTATTAAAAAGCTGAAAAGTTTGTTAGTTTGTCTGAACATGTTAATTCTCAGGCACTAGGTACTGGCTGGCTTAATCCCTAATAAAACTAAAGAGACATGGTAAACCCATTCAACATTTTACTTAAGCTTTGTAATGCCATATGCCGAATAGAACATAAAAAAATATTTGGTTTAATGTCAGTTTTAGGGTACCTAGCCTTACCTCGTCAGTTTTGTGACTGTATTATCTTAGTGTATTCCTCTATTTTGATGGTTTAGCGACTCGAAACGTGTTGGTAGGGACAATAAATAAATCTTTACATTCAAACGTTCATTTTAAAAGTCAGATTGAAATAAATTCTTTGACATGAATGCCAGTCTCATGTCATGTTATGTTTTGTCAGCTGTTCGACCGCATGTGCATGGCACTGGGCGGGCGCGCGGCCGAGGCCATCACCTTCAACTCCATCACCAGCGGCGCGCAGAATGACCTCGAGAAAGTCACCAAGATCGCTTACGCTCAGGTATCATTTGCTTCGAAACGTTTTGACACAACAAGGTTGAATTCAACGATCAAAAGGCCTGTTAGAAAAAGAAAGTAAGAAAGAAAAATATTTATTTAGGCGCACAAACATTGTAGAAAAAAAACCATGTTGAAAGTTAAGATAAAAAAAGCTAACATTTATATTCAGTTAGATAACAATGTTGTATGTTGGTTATGGTCTTATTCATATTCAAGTAGCATTCAAAAACTTGTGAAAATATATAGAAATTAGAGGTGTTTTTGACAGATTGAGTCTACAATGGGAACATTCTTATTAAAAATCAGTAACTACCGTAACGACCCCAAATAAAACAAAACAAGAGTAAGATGATGATGATGAGTTACCAGCTGAAAGATGTCCACTGCTGGACATTTGCCTCTGCTCCCCCACTAGGCCTTTTTCTTTTTGCATATAGTGATTTTCCAAGTTCGTGAATACACGAATTCTGAACGGTCTGTTTTTGATTATGACTGTGATAGAACATTGTTTATGACTACACAAAGTACTATTTTTAATTCTTTCGAGGAAACTATTGTAGACTTCCAAATCTAAGTTTTCAATACACAATATTTCTCGTAAAATATTTTGGCATATCCACCATTTTTTCATTATAAAGCGACCAATGTAATTATTATTAACAGTATCAACATATTTTGTTGCAAATATTCTCTGTTCTGGCTGACACGCATTTTTTTCTTCTTGCAAATAAAATAGCGAATGATTTTCAATTCTATATATCTCAAGGTTTTTTGTTTTTATATTGCTTCTATTGTATTGCGAGTTTTTTTTTTATAATTGATAAAAGGCTATGCAGATTTGCGAGTGTTATGTTTGGTTCGTATGATCGTAGCTAAGTTGTTTGATGTTTCCCTATAGATATAATTATATCCAAATTTTTCCTTTTTTCTTCGGTAGATCCGTGTCTATGGTATGTCTAAAAAAGTGGGTCTCCTGTCGTTCCCTGACATCAAGGCGCACGGCAAAAGTCCCTTCAGCAAGACGCTGAAGAACCTCATCGATCTGGAAGCGAGGAAACTGATCGGCGACGCTTACTTCAGGACCGAGAAGTTGCTCAGAGATAACCAGGAGAAACTTGTTATGGTCAGCTGCATATATTTTTATACATGATGACTTTTGTTGTTCAGAGCATGACAGTGCATGTATTTTTCTTTTTTTCCGACGATGACTATCAAAAAGTATGTCTGAATTGTATTTTGTTTATTCTGTAAAGCAAATTTAAAAAAAGTAAATGTGAACGTTTTTTTTAAAGAAGATGAAAATACTAACTCGTGTAGAATGTAATTAATTATTATTTTAATAAAAAAAAAGAAAACCAATTCCCATACTAATATATGAGTAGGGAAAATTATTTTATGACTCGACTGTTGTTTCTTTTTTGATCAAACTAAATAATAACTTTAGTGGAGTTTGCTAACTTATTTGCTAAAATCCCTGTCTAAAATATTACTTTACCCGCAGTTGGCCGAAGCACTTCTAAAAAAGGAAACGTTAAACTTCCAAGATGTCGAAAATATTCTGGGACCGACGCCGTTCCCGAAGAAGAAGTTCATTGAACCCGTCGAGTTTGAGACTAGTCTGAAGAACTTGGAGACAGCCGCGCTGCCCGACACTACCCAACCTATAGGCGCTCCGTCAGCGAAGCCCCCTCCCGTTTAAATGTACATACATAGTAATTGTTTGTTATAAGTTTATTGAAAAAGAAAACGCTTAAATTAAATCATGTTAGTTAGATGTGTATGTTTGATTGCAAATTGATCTCTCTTTAAATGCGGCTAAAGCGACTGTTTTTATTTTGTCACTGTTCTACTTTCATTCATGCGTTTACTACGCAAGGCGACAGAACAATGGAACGCAAGCACGTCTGTGTGTAACCTCATTGATACAGTCATCAATATTGTAATTATAAGCTAAAAGAGGTCCACTGCTGTTCACTGGCCTTCCACAAACGTCCCTCAAAGCGACCGGTGCTGCCGTGCTGCGCTCCAAATGAACACGAGTCGAGATTATTATCCACACTAATATAATATTATAAAGAGGTGAAGTTTGTTTATTTGTTTGTAGGAGGTAATCTCTGAAAGTACTAGTCCGATTGCGAACACTTTTTCAGCGATGGAAAGCTGCTTTATTCCTGAGTGACAGACTATATCGTACCCTCATTGCAAAAACCAACTAACTGCATTTTTACCCAAATTGAGTTAATTATAGCTATCGATTCAGCTCTTCAAGACGAATCTGCAAGTAAAAGTGGTTAGCTATGACACTTATTTAGCAACATGGCTTCGGCAAAAGATAAATAATAATAATAATAATAATACTGGACACAATCCATTAATGAAAATGTCATGCGCTCATACTTTGGAGCTACGGAGGGGGGAACTAACCTGACTGCGTACCGTGGTCGGATGCTCTCTCTGTTTCAGGTGCTTGAGCCAGCTGTCAACGTTTCGGCCCAACGACTATCGGATCAGGTGCGGGTCATCCAGCGTAACCGTATGTTGGATGACGCCGTACTTGATAGACTGCGCCTAGAATCACGGAATGGCCGTGTCTCACTTGTTTCACCACCGGCCGCGGTGCAACGTCAACCCAGTGTTTCACCGCGACCCGACCACGTTGGTGAGGATGGTGATGACGGGGCTATATCCGTGAGTACCCAGTGCAATGCACGTTTGAGGAGCGCTTTGGAGGATGCATTCCGGGAGTACCGCTCTATGCCACCAGAGCTTAGACCTCGTCTGCCCCGTTTGCCTATGCATAGGAAAAATAGGGCGTTGGTGTGTGCTCTAGATTCTCAGTTATCAAATTGTTTTGATAGCAGCGAAGACCTTACCGATACCCACTCGATCTTGTACTGTGCGGCTGCAGCGGCGTGTCGTGTAGCTCACGTCAAAATTCCAAATAGTGACAGAGCTACACGACCAGCTAAACCAGCTTGGCAGTGCAGGATTGAGCGTCGTATCGGTGAGGCTAGAGCACTCATCGGCAAACTTATCTGCTTCAGGGAGGGCAACACTCGCCCTAGAGTGATGCGCTTTGTGAGGCGGGCGTTTTCGGGGACAGATATTAGTCCTCGAGATTATCTAGCCCGTATCACAGTAGCGTATCGACTACCTGAAGCAGAAAGTCTATGCATGGGCAAACCGTATTCGACGGTACAAGCGGCGAGTGGAGCGGTACACCCAGAATCGCACATTCCAAAGCAACGAAAGGTGGGTTTATAGGGCTTGGGAGCGACCGGACCAAAGTGTGATTGATACGCGCCTACCGGATGATGATGCCATGTATTCATTTTGGCGCAGCATTTGGTCGGTGCCTGTCAATCACACTGAGGGTGATTGGATTCGGGAGATTGAGCGAGAGTGCGATCTTATACCAGAAATGGGGGCAATTACCATTAGCCCCCAAGATGTAGCTTGTGCAGTCCGTCCGTTACCTAACTGGAAATCTCCAGGGCCGGACGGGCTGCACAACTTCTGGCTTAAATGGTTTCAAAGTTCGCACGCTCGCTTGGCATCCCAATTCCAATCTGCCTTAGAGTCAGGGTCGCTGCCCCAGTTCCTAACGACAGGAATAACCCACCTTCTCTATAAATCGGGTAGTACTGCGGAACCCAAAAATTATAGACCGATCACGTGTTTACCGACGGTCTATAAGGTTCTTACATCCATACTGAGAGCCAAAATTAATAGTCATATTGAGAATAATTCCATCATGTCTGTCTCTCAGAATGGATGTAGGAACGGGTCCCGTGGTACTAAGGAGCTGCTCCTCATTGATGCTGCCATTAGCCAACAGGTTCGTCGTTCTCGAAGAGATCTGTCGGCATGTTGGATAGACTATAAGAAGGCCTATGACTCAGTGCCGCATACATGGCTCATGAGGGTGCTGGAGTTGTATAAAGTTGATGCAACTCTGCGCACCTTCCTGATGTCGTGTATGGGGCAGTGGAGGACGGTCCTTCACTATCCAGGATGTCGACAAATCCGGGAGAACAGCGAACCGATAAGGATCGAGCGTGGCATATTCCAGGGCGACAGTCTGAGTCCACTATGGTTTTGCCTAGCTTTGAACCCTCTCAGCACACTGCTGGAGGGTTCCGGCTTGGGCTACCGGTTGAGAAGAGGTGGTCAGGTTATATCTCACCTTCTTTACATGGATGATCTGAAACTTTTTGCTCCCAACAACTTGCTACTGATGGAGCTACTGAAGGTAACTGAAACCTTTAGTAGTGCCATCAGGATGGAATTTGGTTTGGACAAATGTGCAGTCATGCATGTAAAGCGAGGGGAGATTATGGAATCCGTGGGAACCCAACTCTCGGATTCCATACACCTTAGATCCCTCTGCTCAGCCGAAACTTATAAGTATTTGGGTATGTCGGAAGCGCTGGGCATCAATGCTGCTGACGTGAAACAATCGTTGAGGGAGCGCTTTTTTGGCCGCCTGAATAAAGTACTAAATAGTCTTTTATCAGGCGGGAACAAGGTGCGCGCCTTCAACGGTTGGGTCATGCCGGTTTTGATGTACTCTTTCGGCATACTCAAATGGACTCAGACGGAACTCGACGCCCTGGATAGGAGGGTCCGCACTCTGCTTACTGCAAATCGGATGCATCACCCACGATCATCGGTGATGAGGCTGTATATCCCGCGGAAGTGTGGGGGTCGTGGCTTCTTAAATGCCAAGACCCTGCACAACCGTGAGATATGCAGTCTCAGGGAATACTTCCTGGACACCGACGTGGGGATGCACCGAGATGTAGTGGCAGTGGACAAGGGCCTCACCCCGCTCTCCTTGGCCAACGAGAACTGGCGCAAACCAATGGTAATGGATACTAATGAACGCAAGGAAGTATGGCAGGGCAAGGAGCTTCACGGGCGCTTTTACCGGGCCTTACATGGGCCCGATGTAGATCTTTTAGCGTCCGTATCCTGGCTGCGCTTTGGTGCTCTCTTTGGAGAAACCGAAGGTTTTATCTTTGCAATTATGGATGAAGTTATGATGACGAATAACTACCGGAAATATATTGTGAAGGACGGTACGGTTGACATCTGTCGGGCATGCCACCGGCCCGGAGAATCAATCCGACACATTATTTCTGGGTGTTCTCAGTTAGCTAACGGAGCCTATTTGCATAGACACAACCTTGTAGCCAGGATTATCCATCAGCAACTTGCTCTGAAGTACTCTCTTGTGGAATCAGAAGTACCGTACTATAGGTATGTGCCCGACCCAGTTCTCGAGAATGGCAGTATCACATTGTATTGGGATCGATCTATCATCACTGACAGGACTATTGTTGCCAATAAGCCTGACATAGTGGTGATAAATCGACTACAGCGTCGCACAATGATTGTTGATATAGCGGTCCCTCATGACGAGAACCTCGTGAAAGCTGAGAAGGAAAAACAAACTAAGTATCTTGACTTGGCTCGCGAGGTTGTCGACATGTGGGAAGTGGATAGAGCAATCATTGTGCCGATAGTCGTGACGGCCAATGGCTTAATAGCCAAGAGCCTCGACCAACATCTACGAAGGCTCTCGTTAGGCAGTTGGATCAAGGGCTTGATTCAGAAGGCAGTGCTTCTGGACACGGCGCGTATTGTCCGGAAGTTCCTCTCTCAGGAGCCCTGACCACCGGTAGCTTGGACCCTGTTCCCGATGCCGGTGGGCTACTATTTTTTATATTTTTAAATGTTTTTTTTTTACGTTGTCTTTTTTAAAAAATATTTAAAAATGTGATAAATATGTATATAAAATGAATAAATGGAATAATAATAATATTCCACAACTATCACACAACGCCGTCTAGTCCCAAGCTAAGCAGAGCTTGTGTTATGGGTACCAGACAACTGATAAACATACTTATATATATCTAAATACATACATATAATAGATAAAATCACACCCAGACACAGAACAAATGATCAAGCTCATCACATAAACATTTGTCCTGGGTGGGAATCGAACCCACGACCTCTGGCATAGCAGTCAGGGCCACTAACTACTAGACCAACAGGCCAGTCATTAGACCAACAGGCCAGTCAAAATATCTAAAGATTTGATCATATACATTTATATAATATCATAATGATTCAAAAATGCATATTTGTTTTTGCAATAAGGGTACGATATTTTATGTATGCGGGCGAAGCCGCGCCAAATATATAAACATGTCGTGTCACGATGTTTGTGGTTTTGTGGTCGCACTTCTCTGAAACGGCTCGACCAAACGCTTCGGTTCTGTGACCGAGTGAAACCCTTGTACTCTAGGATATTTGTATGGCGTTGCAGGTATTCATTTGCGACTGTCATTTATACCAGCAAGTCGTTACGTTGTTTACGTTACTAGCCTGTAACCTTCTCACTGTTAGGACACAGAGCTCTGTGAGAGGCGCACAACTGGCCAAGCGGGCCCAGTGTCGAATAACGACTGCCATCCTTTTATTGCAAGGTCAGTAAATAAAACATGGATTCCATTCAGTTTTCTCACATTTATTGAAACACCGAGACTTACAGAGATTAACATCGATCCTTGACAATAGTCTGTAGGGAAAGAACATACAAGGTAACAGTACCGTTGGTTCCTCTAGAAATACAATACAAAGGGAGTATATAATTTTATCTAAGTTTTGTTTTAAAATTTTGACAGTCTTCAAACTTACCGATAGATTAACATTACTCAAATAATAAGATGAAAATAAGAAAACGAAAATCGCATGTTCTGATGGACATTTAGGAGGCTTATCAATAGTAAAAAAGCAAACGTGAATAAAAAAGAAAACCAAACCAATGAAAAAAAAACATTTATTTCGAAAAC
The DNA here is from genome assembly GCA_949319445.1 of Mythimna lalbum. Lineage (NCBI taxonomy): Eukaryota > Metazoa > Arthropoda > Insecta > Lepidoptera > Noctuidae > Mythimna > Mythimna lalbum. The sequence goes on from OX439344.1 coordinate 37,382,104, forward strand.
AAAAAATATTAAGTACAACATCAATTTAAAAAAAAGTAACTTGATATCTTTACAAATGAGTTGTTAGATCAATATTATGTTTGATACTCGATCGTAGTAATACATTTTATAATGGTGTATCTATGTGAAATAAGAAAATTATCAGATTTAAAACATTGATGCAAAAACGCTGAATGCTGCATATTAAAACAAGCTCTGGGGCTTGAGAAGCCCCGGGGGACATCTCAGTTCGTCCGATGTTGGCTGTTGTTTCATGTTTTCATTATGGGAAAGAATTCTTTTCATATTTTTTTACATCAATGACTAAATTCTTATCTTTGTGGTTAGTACATGATTAATATGAAATTTTAAACTATATTTGATATTGCCTCTCAATGCTTCGTATGTACATACAAGATTGTTTGTAATAGGATTCGGTACACTTCTGACCATGGTTGTGACTGGATCTATCCGGGAAATGTTTATATTTGTTTCCATCTGGCCAACTGGTGTCTCATTTGTTTCCTGATAAAATTAGCTTTTATGATTATGAAACCAATCAAGATTATTTTTTTCTGTCGACGGGGAAAATCATCATTGACGAAATCCGCTCTTGGGTGGAGCGGGAGACAGTGTCAGAGTCTTACTGACTAAAAACCCCGCGCCGTTCCTTCTAGCCTTCATACCGGGGCTCTAGTTTCCTTTCGGATAACCCCGACCCCGGTAGGCTTCGACCCAGATGGGCCCCTCCTGTTGCTGACAACTCCTTGAGGCGCGCGGGAACAGCGCGCGCCGTCGACGCCTTGGCTCGGTCCGGACAGTTACCGGACGATCGGACAGCGAGCTACCCATGGCTCGCCGTCCGCGAGCCCGCGTCTACGGTGGCCGGAAATAGGGATCGGAATCCCGGCGGCGGCGGGGGCGCCGTTGCCTGATGCGGTCTGCCTTCTCCTTTGCAAGCATTACTGCTTCGCAGAAGGAGGCGACCGCCTGCCACTCCTCCTCGCTCCGGACCATGGCCTGAACCAAGGCCCGGCGCGAGAGGTCTCCGCCGCCGATCGCCCCCACGAAACCAATCAAGATATGAAGAGTGTGTGAAGATTAATCTGTGAATCAAATAAATCCACAAAGTAAACAACCTGGACCAAACTACATGAACACATAAAGCAAGGTTTCTATATAGTATATATATATAGGTTTACAGGTTGCATGGTATAGTTACATTGTAAGTTTCTCTGTTAAGAATCTATTGACAAGTGTTGAAGTATCTTTACATTTACTTTTTTTTTATGTTAGCTAAACAGTTTTAAGTGAACATTTATAATTATCTATTCAATGACAACAGAAGCGTTTTTTTATTATTTTGAAATACATACATATTTGTGACGTTTCAATACTATTTGTCTGAAAAGAAACCCAGCCAACAGTCTCAAATTTTCTAGCCTGAAATGACGGTATGGCCCCTGAAAAATCGATCAGTTTTACATATATATCGCTTAATAGACACCCTACTTTAATATGACAAGATCCTACCATTTACTGTTGAACTACAGAATGCAGAGCTATTCCCTGTTGTTCTTAAAAATGAACTGTGCCACATACCTGAATTTACTTCACTGTAGCTAAACCGTATACAACATATAGAATACCCAGCTACAATCAGTTTTTTTTTACTAATTATCAAGTTTGTGGTTAAATATTTTCTAAAACAAACAAAGTATGACTATTTACTACGAACGAACAGTTTATCTATTGTTCATAAATCAGTTAGTTTAATAGTACTGTAGTTAATGACTAAGAACTTGTGGCATCAATTGTATACTTATTTAAATTATTATCTAACATCAAAAAACATCGAAATACACATCTAGGTACAAGTTGTTAGGGTCGTCCTAGTTGTGAGCTAGGCCCGTGGCGCCACGTGTCTGGGAGGTGACCTCCCTGACTACACGTATACTCACACTGATCTTTGATGACAGAACAAACTACTGTAACTGACTAACATGGTATATTTTTTCAAACACTGAAACTACTTTATTATTATAAAACATAGATTTAAAACATCAATTTTATTTATGTGTTTAACTTACTTTATAATGAATATTGAGCCCGATATAAACCAGTACCATTACAGAACAAGACTAGCTACAATTGAATGTCCTACTACTGCTTGTGAGCAGTTCATTCTGAAGTCATTTTAGTTTATAGTGTTGTGCAATTAAGGGTTCGAAGGTAAAGTCCTTCTGAATAATACTAGAAGGTTTTTATTGAGCTTTTTCTATCTATTTCCTACAAGATTAAGGTACAGAAATATCCCGCTGTTGATACATTTAGCACGGTTTAATTAATATTAACTAGACATTGTAGAGCTATTGAACTTCGTGCAAGTGCACCTTATTAGTGTCCTAGTAACCGTATGTCAGGCGAAGAGACAGATATGATATATGTGTATGATTCTACTTAATTTTATGCTTTTAACAATATATTGTGCAAAACAGAACTTCTACGGACATGCCATCTATGTGGCTACTCCTTGATTATGCTAAATGACCGCGACACATGTCACAGCGGGCTTGGTAGACAACTATTAAACAAAATACATAAGATCGACTCGTTACTAATGCTAACATCTTAACTAACAATTACATTGAAGTGACGAACGTTGCCCTAGTCATACATTTGAAGAGAATCGCTATTCATTACTTGATAAAATTGTGTCTCGTTCGAAATTACTGGTCTTACAAAGACACGGTCGTCAATCTTGACGGTAAGCATTTTAGAGAAAATTTCGACAAACCCTGGCACACCACAAACTTATACTTGTTAAGAATCCTTCTCGGAACAAATTACAAAATAAATTAACACGATTAAAGAGAACTTTCAAATATTGTGATTTTCAATATTAGAGGTAATATGAAATGAGAAATCTAACGGTGCGTCGAATTCTATGTGTGCAACATAGCAGTGCAGACCAATGTCGTTGTATAAGACAACAAGTAATGTATGGATGTCTGTCCCGCATGGACGCACCATTGGTTGTGAAACCATCACGATTCATCCCTCGTCTTGTTTCGTTACTGTTCATCATCGTGATGCTCGGTTCACCTTACTACCTTTATATAATAAATACTAAATCATTCTAAAGACATCGACTATTGTCTTTAAATAAAGTATACTATATAAAAATATTCTTCATGAGCTACGCTCAGAATCCGTCAAAAACTCAAATCGACTAAAGTCGTATTTTGTTTTAATATCTGAACCAACTTGTTACTACTAGTCCTGCTACTGTAACACTAAAATACTTTCTTACCTATGTTCTAGGACTGTATACTCATGGGAGTATTACAATCTTCCAGCGAGCCAGCGCTGATAGGTTTACTTCGAAGCTAGTGGCGCTACGCCTAGGCTTCAGCATAATTGCTGAGGTTCTGTACAGGGGTCAGTTCACGAAGAGGGCTTAGTCTTCTTATTTGTATTATGGTGCACATGTGCTATCGAGCTGCTATTACGTACTGTGTGTATGATCTACAATTCATGAGACTATCTCTAAGAAACCCTCCGTGAGTAAAACAGCAGTGACTGGTTGAGCGCCCGCTTTCAAATGTCCCGGTTATTGGACTAGTCGCCCTCTATCCCTTGATTGTTTCTCTAGAGTGAGACAATATTATTAGCGTCAATCAGCTTGGTAAGCTCAGCCATCGCTTGCTTTAAGTTCTTAATTTAATCATTTTTGCTTTTAGCAAGTTGACCTAAAGTGTGACCACAAGCATCACCAAGTTAATAGTCCCTGACCTCCCGCACATTACCAAGTAAACTACCTACTGCAAATCCCACAAGCCCGAATTGTGACAGAATTGGCACAGATTACTGTGCCAATAGAAGACGTGGACAACCATGAAAGATCTTTGGAACAGATAAATATACAATTGTAAAAAAAAAACTTTTCAAAAAATAATTCCGTTCAAATAAATTCAGTGTCGAATGTAGCCTAAACCTGACTTAATAATAATATCTTTAAATAGAAACATAGCTAATATACAAATCAATGTTAAAACGAAAACATTAAATACTTTAGTAAATTTTTCACGAATTGTCCACACCACGCGCCGTTGACCGCATATCTGTATTGCGTGTACCATAAATCTTACAGATTTAAATATACCAATGATTCCAATATTAATAAAACATAATTATACATTTCGGATATACATAAAAGCTCGGACTCTATTATGACGTCATGGTTATAGAATTTGGTTCTACTCATTAAGTGGTCGACTAACCGTCACATTATCTGCTACTTCATCAATCAGTTGTATATTCTGTACATGTCTGTTACCTCGGCTAGCGACCTTGTGCAAGCGATCAACAGACGGCTGCTATGCTGTCTCATAATACTGAACATTTCTCTAACATACTCCCTCATCGTCATCCTCATGTGTTTCACTCAAAAAGAGCGTCTACCACTCTCGTCGCGTCTTAAACACTACTAAGTACTTAAATCCTATGACTAAATAACTTTCGAAATAATAAAAGTTACTGAATATGAGACTCAATCCCTTCATGTGTTAGAAAAAACCAAAACATTTCTCAAATTAGGATAATCATAGTTTTTGGTATAAACACATGTACTTTTCATAAATTAAGTGAAACATAAATTCTGTTAAAACTTACAATAAATTTGTGATTGGTTAACCTATGAGACAATATATTGAAAGCAATTCATTGACTAACTATACAAAAAAAAAATAACAGTGTGGAAATTATATTTGTACTAATAATATTCACATTTTGAAGATGAAGGCGCACTGTTTGATAACATGACCTTTCCAGGTCCAACATTGGCCTTCGAAAACGCTCATTCCTATGTTTGAATGAGTCAATATCCATGATAATGATGTATTCGTTCTCCATTATTTTGGGAGCTTTATTCATAATAACCTAACTCTCAGAACGCATTTGAGCTTCATCGTCGTGGCATCCACCTCTGTCCTTAGTTTGTACATCCGACATCAACTGCTCTAATTTGATACAATACACATGTCTTACTGTAACTTACAAATATTCCGATTATAATGATGGCCTCATTTTCAGGCCATTTCCATTGATTTCATATGATTATCACAAATTAATGCTGCGTACGAGATAAAATATGCATACATCTACACTACAATATGTGCAGTATCACTAGTCATTGTGCACGGGGTAGGATGTATTTACATAATATATCATTTATTTAATCGTATCGTCTACATCATCAAGCACAAAATTAAACAAAAAACTAACATTATTTTACATATAATACAAATTCATCAGACCTGCCAAAAGTCAATTTAGTGTGTACTAATTTTTTATAACCACAAATGGATGTTTTGTCCGTAGTACACAGTAGTTTTTTATATTTTTTACACAGTTGACGTCCATCTATGGCATCACTTTAAAGTTAACGCTCTGGTTCAAGAGTGGGATGGGGGGAGGGGTTTATGACCGTTTTACAATCCAACAAGCCCATATAAACATGTCACTCTCAGTGTCATTATCGATGTCACTTTCAATGTCACTATCAATGTCACGATTAATGTCACAAATGTCACGATTAAACACCATCCGATTAAAACACACTTTTGCGGTCATATATTGTAAATAGAATTAAAGTTTTTTCTATTTACAATAAAATTACAAGGGAGAGGAATAGGATTCACGAGATCGTTTAGATAGAAGACGCGCGGTGTCGGCCGACGAACGGCAGGTTGATCAGCAGGTCGGGCTCGTCGTCGTCGTCCAACTCTTTGGGCTCGTCGTCGTCGTCCAACTCTTTCTGCTCGTCGTCGGAGCACTCGAGAACTAGATTTTCGTGGAAATGACTGGTGTAGTTCTCGTCATAAGAACTTTCGTCATCATCTAACTCTTCGTCGTCTGCGTCGTAATTATTATAAGAAAGTTCGGAATCATCGTCATCGAATGAATCATATTGAGCCTCTCCGGGCTCAAGCAAATATTATGTGTCGTCGCCGGAGTTAGTGGGTCGATATACCTGGATAATAAGAAATTTGTGATTAATTCATATACAAAAAAGAATTTTGAGAGCAGTGGTGGTCGAGTGGTAATGGCTCCGACTTACGAGTTGCAGGTCGCGGGTTCAAACCCCGCCAGGCGCGTTACTTTGTGTAATTTATTTCATTACCACTGCTCTCAAAACGGTGAAGGAAAATATAGTGAGGAAACCGGCATGTCCTAGAACCAAAGATTCCAAGACGTGACATTCACCAACCCGCACTGTGCCCGCGTGGTGGATTACGGCCCATTCCCTCTGTGTCAGTCCCAGCTGTGGAAACATTAAAAAGACTAATGATGATAATGATGACAAAAAAGTATCATATCAAATAGTTTAATTTATTTGAGCGAAAAGACGTCGGGCACTGTAAGACAAGCTCAATAATAGGTGGTTTACTATTCTTAGTATATTTCAAATATCCTTGCACAGCACAAAATACGTGTTCCTTTCGTGAACAAAGCGCGAAAATAATTCTATTTATTTGCAAATTAAAACTGTGACAGCAAATCAAATTATACTCGTAATTACCCATAAAATTACCGTTTTACAAAACTGCACACTTTGCTCTGTGATGATTATATATTTCTATGTTCATACAACATTTTATAGGAAACAGTAAGCAGAAAGCATCAAAATTGGAACGAGGAAGAGTGGGGGCGAGGTCGGAACTACTCGCTATGGATCTCTTTTGCACGCGCCAACTAATGGCAGTGACGTCACATTTCTTAGTTGACAGTTTCCCCTTTCACCAGATTTGAAAGATTTCTAACTTACTTAATTTTGAACCGATGTGATAAAATCCTTCTATTTTGAAAAAGATAATTTTTGAAACAAATAATAATAATAAAAAAATGAGTTAAGTATATGATTCGTCTTGACTTAAAAATCTATTATTTGATCAGCTATGGCGCCACATACGAACTACAAAAATAAGAAATCCTGCATTACGCAAGTAAAGTTCTCGGCGCGATTTGAATATATACGACAGCCCGAAATCATCTATCAGGCATTTGCCCACCAGACCATAACACCCGTCTGGTCGGAGGATCTTCCCTTTTCAACGGAGGTGGCACGGCCAACGGCTTGCCAGCCAAGAACCAAAATATTAAATACAAACCAATACGCCTCTTTTTATCCTCTTAAAAGTTGAATTTCTAAAACCCCTTTTTAGAGCTCACCTACATCATAAAAGGAGCCTTGAGTAAAATTTCACGTTTCTAGGCCCAGTAGTTTCGGCTGTACGTTGATATGTCAGTCAGTCCGTTTCCAGATAATTATAATCCTTTCAGATTGGTTCCGTTTTTTCAAAATCCAGTCCTGATAAGGAATCGAGGGAACTCCTCATTACAGGCAAATTAATAGTAATTTTGGTATTTTCATCTATAAAGTTCATTTGAACTATGAACGCCTAGTCACTACGAAGTTATCACAGTCCAAAATCGGCCAGTTGAACGATAATTTCATGGTCTCAAAGATCTAATATTAAGTCAAAATAACAGTTTAAACGGCATTATAAATAAAACATATCCCTGCGCTAAAATAATGTAAAAAGACATGCAAAAGAAAAAAATATAAAAAAGCCGCTAAGCTATCGAGCACCTGTCATCACCTCAACGGGCAGTGAGCTTCTGCGTGGGAACTGTTGGAGAGTTCGCTCCTGAACTCCGTAGGTGGCCTTGGCGAGCCACTGCTGGCACGTGACGGTGAGGCTGGGCTTGCGGCGGCCACCGTTGACGCTGTGGCGCAGCGAGCCCAGCGCGGCCAGGCCGCGCAGCTCGGAGGGCGCCACCGGCGACGGCGCCGAGCCGCGCCGCTTGCTCCACGACTCCTTGCCAGAGAATGTGCGACGCAGGAACTGCGGGAGGACTGTCGGGACCTCCCGGATTTTCTTCTCTCTCGGAGCTGTAACATTTATTATTGTATTTTAGTGATTAGACTTTTAATTACGAACGAATATGAGCTAAGTTGAAAAATAAGTAGTAGCACTTTACCTGCGACGTTGTTCGCGAGAATGTTCCAATAAATACTTTATTTTTGAGGATATTTAGTTTAGTTTAGTGCCTACTTGCCTAGTTTCAAGTTTACTAACTAAAGTAATTGTTCTATTTAGAGTAATTTTAAATACAAATTCATTATTATAAATAGGCTAATTTTCAAGTATATTGAAGTATAAAGTAGATTTTACATAAAAACGAAACTTCCCCTTTTCATCCCTTTAAACCCCTTTCTTAGTGCTCGCCTTTGTCATAAAAAGGAAACTTTTTGCAAAATGTCAAATTCCTAATCCCAGTAGTTACAGTCAAAGTTTCTAAATATATTATATATAGATTACATAAACTATGCGTAGTTTAAACAACTCACGTAATGGTAAAACGTCAGTCGGCATCGACTTCCTCCGGCGCTGCAGCAGCGGGTCCGAGTCGAGCTCCAAGGGCACCCAGGTCAAGTTGTCGCGCAGCTGGCTGCCTGTGCTCGAGTCCCGCCGGCTCGACTTCGATGACGAGCTGTCTTTCTTTTTACTCCGCGGTTCAGATACTTCTAGAGTAGTGTCCGACGTGTCTTCCGACTCAGTCTTTTTACAATCTCTTACGACTAAATAACTATATTTAGGTTGGTTTTTACTTGTGCTCGGGACAGGTCTTAGGAAGTCCGGTCTGAACCGTGCCAAGAAATCATCGTCGTCATCGACACGAGATTTGGACTCCACAGGTGGGAAAGTCTTTTGTCGGACTAGTTTGTTCAGATTGCCGCCCTCTTTGAGCACAGTGTTGAGACGTACGGCTTGTGCGGGAGTCGTGATGGAGGCTATGGTGGAGTCGGGTAAAAGTTGTTCCGAGTTGAGCGTACTGTCGGGCTCCTGAGCGTGCGAGCAGTGGCCGCGCACGCTGAGCTGCGAGTGCAGCGAGGGCTGGCTGCTGCCGGCGCTGGCGTAGAGGCGCGCGCGGGCGTCGGCCAGGGACGCCGCGCGGCTGCGCTCCCGGTGCCGGTATCGCACATCTTGGAATACGTTCAGAGGTACCGAGAACCGACGCAGCTGGTCTTTAAACGGGTTTTTAGCCTTGACTGGGTTAAGTGAACCCCTACGCGGCGACAGGAGTTGCTTTTGACTTCCGGACTTGCGGCTTTCGTTATCGGTATCCAGGTCGTCGTCCACCATTTCTGCATCAGATATCTCAGTCTTAGTTTCCTCGTTAGCTTCCTCATTCATTAAGGTTTCCCATCTGTTTTGGTTGTACAGAAGGTTATAGAGCATCTGAGTGGACAGGTCATTATGTAAGAACCTGTGCCATTCGCGTATCAGCGGTGTCACGACAAATTTGAAGAAACCTGTAATTATGAAGTTTGAATAGTAAATTGTTAAATATTTGTGTTTTCTCATTTGTTTAATCAATTCTTTTAGTTATGTTTACCTGTTTGGATCTTCGGTATGGAGGTGGTGTGTCGGTCGCAGAGCGCAGTGACGGGCAAGTTGAGGCGGCGCTCGTAGTCTCCTTGTCGGAAGAACTCTTCGCACACCTTGAGACTCCACTTCCTGCTGATCTCCCAAGGGCGGCAGGGGTTGGAAATGTCAGCACATTTCAGAGCTATCTGCAGCACTAAATGACGATGCTCTTTTTTTGTCATGTCCAGGGTGTCCTTGTCAAGATGATTCTGTAAAGAATTTACATATTTTAAGTTAATTTATTTTATAATAATTATATATTATATCTATGAGTATTTCAAATCTTCGTGACGGATTTGAAAATACATTGGCTAGGTTTATGTTGACTATGAGTCGTGGTGATTCGAACAAAAGTGGCAGATCCGCTATCTTCTTGGCAGTGTTTGGCAAAACCGAATATAGAAAACCAGCAGAAATATTAATTGGCAATAATAATTTAAATCATCATCATCATTATTTCAGCCGAAAGACATTACATTGCAGAAATGCATTTCAAATAAACTTGAAGTGAAGAGGGTTTTATTTTTAATCAGTTCTTTAGTTAGTGCCATTGATACGAAGCTAATTAAAATTTCCCAAGAGCTCTCGATATTGTCCCTCATTGTTTATCGACGCTGAGCTCGGTACTTCTACTAATTATGTTGTTGTTTTGACTTTTAGGTTTTTTGTTTCTTGCGGAGTTAGTTACGTCGACGTTAATTACAAGAGGTTCATCATTTTTGTCCCGAATTCCAATAGTTGTAAGTTTTTTCTTTAAAGATGATGCTATAACACAATTAATCAGTAATAATTATATTTTCATCCACAATTTCCTCGCCGTTGTTGACTGGCAACAAAGTGATCCTATAAGGGTTGATTTTAAAGAGGAGGAGTGGCAGGCTCTCGCCTCCTTCTGCGAAGCAGTAATGCTAGTAAAGGAGGAGGCCGACCGCATCAGGCAACGGCGCCCTCCCCGCCGCCGCCGTGATTCCGATCCCGATTTCCGGCCAACGTTACTGGGGCCAGGGTTATCTGAAAAGAAGCTCGAGCTCCGGTATGAAGAGGATAGAAGGAACGGGGTGGGTTTTTAGTCAGTAAGAGTCTGACACTATCTCCTGCTCCACCCAAGAGCGGGGGTTGTCATAAGATGATTTTTGCCCACCGTAAAAAAGGGTTGTTTTTAATGACTTACGAACTAGTACTTGGTAGGTACGGAACCAAATTTGAACTTACTAGCTCATGTGGAATCGGGTTCAGTTTTTGATCTCTATGCTAGTCAGTCATAAAAATGTCGCTATTCAGACGTTAATATCAACATATAACGGTTTGAGCAGTGTTATGAAAATTGGTGTATTTATGTTCAATATATTTTGAGTTATGAAGATGTCAAAAGTAGGTACTTATTTCTAAATGGTTTGTGTAACATTACGCACGGTTGCTGTTCGCCAGTTCTCTCTTGGCATGAACTTGGCTTGACACAGTACCGCGTGTTTATACGCTAGTATTTTATACTTGTGCTAGGTATATTATATGACCGAAAAAAATAATAATTCTAACTTTGAACATTACGAACATGATCAGAAATAACTCAAATAGAATCAGAAATGCGGCAGAAGCTAGCGCATCGTTCTAGTTGGTCGTTTTCTATGGAGAAGAACCGGCAAGAAGCACCATGGTTACTCTTTAAAATAAACATTGTTTCTGCAATGCTTTGTGCAGACCTGCTTTGTCCTTTCATATCAAATTAACTGGGAAACATACAAAAATAACAAGTCAACTTTGTACCCAAAAGCACAAAAATATAGTGATAAAGAAAGGAAAAAGAAAGGATTCATAGCCTTTGAGTCTACAGTACAGTGTTCGAACATTCACATCACAAAAAGAGGTAGGTAGGTATGAGAATTCACGTGTTTGTGAACGCTCCCACGATATAGGAGGTAGCGTCACACGCGCGTCTCAAAGAGATGTCAGAAGCCTAGCAGGGCCGATACGTGCTAGGGCCATGGAAACGAAAAAAGGCAACTGAACGAACTGGTATGGGTTTTAGTCAGTAAATGTTCGATACTACTGACTAGAAAAAACCCATACCAGTATTAATAACCATACTATTTGATGATTTGTCCCCTCAAAAAAAAAAAAAGGTTTCATAAAGCAAATATGAAGAAAAAAAAATATGAAGTGCAACTTTCAATTCATGCAGTGGTGAATTGAAACGCGCGTAAACATGCACTTTACATAACTTACGACACACAAATGCCACTCTTTAATTACCACTACAGTGGCGACCATAAACATGTTGGAGTAGCATTATTGTGCTGAAATGAGTGTATTTTCATTTTAATTGGTACGGGATGAGAATATTTAAGTCGTCCTGAAATAGTTGAATGTTTATTGAAGCAAATGTAATTCAATCATACGGCTGAATCTATTTAGATATGAATTAATACTAGTATTATAGTTTTAAACATTGCCCTTGTTATTTTAGATAGCTGATAGATATTCTATTGGCTTATGTTTACCTATACTTGGGAAATAGTTTAATGTTTATTGATGCGGATGTAACTAAAACATACGACTGAATAGATTTAAATATTAATTAATATTATAGTTGTAAACATTCCCTTGTTAATTTATATAAATGATACTAAGTTCTATATTAAGGTTGACCTATAGAAAATAATCATTATAAATGTGCCCGTAAATCTGAAGATTTCTCTCGATTTCTCCAGTATCTAATCCTTAGAACCTGACCTTGGGATCGTGGGACCAGGAAAGGGTAGCATTACCAGACTTTCAATGTTCTCACTGCTGGTACTCAGGCCTCATCTCTAGGAGAGGGAATAGGCCATAATCCATTATGCTGGCCCAGTGCGGGTTGGTGGACGTCTTAAGTCTTCGAATATTTGGTTCTAAGACCAAAGGGTATTTAAACAAAAAGATTCTGAAGAATAGAAAGAAACATCTTATTTGCAGTCTGTAAAAGAAAAAACGTTCAACCTGTTTCTGAGTGATACGATTACATACTGACAGCACTTCAATTTTATTATCGTAGGTACTCGTAGCATCCTATAGGATATTGCTTGTGCGTGTGTACGATCACGAAGGGCCTCAGTTGTATTCCCGTTACAGCACATTAGTATGGAGCCTCGCACTTCATCATTCTAATGTGTATTGGCACCAAACTCCTCTGGTTATTGCGTATAACTATGTCAGTGCACAATAACATAATATTTAGTACACTGCACACATCTGGAAGGCGTAATGATGTTCAATGTGGGTGTTATGACCATAACTAATGGTCTTTATGAGCCGAGGAAACATACTTGACAAAAATTAGGGATCTTAATATAACACTGGCAACAGATGTCAATGATGGTTTTGGGATTGGGACCGCTGAGTTCGCAAGTACATAAGAGTTCTTGATTATATACATTAACTAACCTGTACACAACAGTCAAAACGAATGTGTCGCCAATACCTGCTTCATTTCTTTAAGTCGTCATGGTAGACGCTTATTGACGGATGTAACATTGTAACTTGGAACAATCCAGAACCCTAGATATGACAATACCCGGCCACACGATCACTTCGCTTCTCTCACTACTTTCTGACCGTCTAGTGCCGGATCAGTCCATAAAACTGTTGCAAAATTAAACAACTGCTTAGGGCAAATCACACCTTGGATTGGGTACCATAAACTGCACCGATATTTTTTTTCTATTTCTTCATAAATATTAAATATATTTTTAAAAATCAAATCTTTGTTCCTAATGCGGACATATCCCTGCGTTGGACTATTTCTTTTTTTAATCGACTTCGAAAAGGAGGAGGTTCTATGTTCGGCTGAATGTATGTGTTTTTTTTTTTTTTGTATATATGTTCACCGATATTTCGGTCAATTGTGGACCGATTTTGAAATATTTTTTTTTTATTGAAAGTTTATACTTCCAAGTTGGTCCCATAGAAATATTGTTATGATCTGATCATGAACTTCGAAGATATGGAACAGAACTCCTCATAGAATCATAGCAGAATTGTCGTAACAAGTAAAATTGCTTTGTTTATACGTGTAGTCGATGACTGACTGAAAGAAAAGGGGGAGGGGGTAAATTCATGTAATATAACCGTATTTGGGATTATAAGAATCGTTATGAGATGCACTCTGGCTATAAGGTAATTTATGTTTAGCTGAAGGGTAGGTACTTTTTAGTGGTGCTACCATAACTAAAAAGTGAAAAATAAAAAACTTTTTACAAAAAAATTAAACCGACTTCAAAAAGTACAAAATAACTTTAAGTTCGAAAGTCGGTGTTAAATAACGAAGAGACAAGATTAGGTATCTATTGAAACACCGACTTCCGAAATTAAAGTTATTTTGTACTTTTTGAAGTCGGTTTAATTTTTTTGTAAAAAGTTTTTTATTAAATATTCTACTACTAAACATTTTACTCGTAAATGTCGCAATCCACTATATGAAAAACGAAATGCTTTGATTTTTATTATATGTAATATGAAATTCCACAAGTACCGTTCGTTCGGTAGGAGGGTTCGAAAGGGGACCGTAGGAAGTGTAGCTTAATTAAGGTAGGTATTATTATTCTACAATTAGGTCTTAATCCTGCAATGCCGTTTTCAAATCACTGAAAATCAGCGCCATGCTGTGCATCATCATACTGAGTGGAAATATTCCTGTCAAAGGCGCGACCAGTATCCGCCAAGTTTTGGCGAGACGGTTGGCTTGACGAAATGATTGTGCGATTGGCTGCTGCAATACGTGTACGGGTTCGATTGTCGCACGGAACATAATCATTGTATGACCCACAGATAGTTGTTCCGAGTCGGGTCTGTCTGTCTTGTGTTACATATTTGTGAACACATCCAAGACATAGGACGTAGCAGTGTTCCACGCGCGCCTCGAAAGAGATGTCTGCAACCATAGAGGCCACGTAGGCACGCTGCGTGCTAGGGTCATGGGATTGGTTTTAAAAAGGATATAATCATCAACTGAAGGAAGATAGGTAAGGTTTTTATCAGTAAAAGTCTGACACGCTCTCTTGCCCCAACCTAGAGTGGGAGAAGTCACAAGATGATTCCCCACCACAAAAAAGAACGCACGACACTGGAGTAATTCCTAGTGCGCGACAACATTTTCTATTTTTTAGTTCATTATTTTTATTTCAGTTACAAAGTATTGATCAACACAAGTAGGTATATTTTAATTAAGGATATCTAGTTCATGTCAGTTCTGTGATATTAAATACTTTTTCTTGATTGCGTTCTAGTCTAGATCTGTATGTGTATGTCAAGATAGATAGATAGATAGATAGATAGATAGATAGATAAATTCTTTATTGTACACCAAAAATAAAAATTACATAAGAAACTTAAAATTAATAGGGTGTCACAATGGGCGGTCTTATCGCTAAAAGCGATTTTTTACAGACAACCTTTGGATGGATTTGACCGAGGAGGAGAAAAAGATACGCAGGTAGTTCGTGGTGTACTATTTACATATACACAATACATAAACTAATAAATTACATATATTATTAATAATATAATATATATAAATATATATGTATAATTATAAAAGCAGAGAAATTCTGTACGTAATGACAAACATTCAGGAGGAAAGATAGTGATTAGTAACTTCATTTTTAAAGGTTGTGAGTGTTTGAGCTTGCCTTACCAACACGGGCAAAGCATTCCACAGCCGCACAGCCTGAACTGCAAACGACTTATCATAGAAGTTGGTAGAGTGACTTGGCATTTCTAACCTCAAGTTTTCCGATGACCTAAGATATCTTGTATGTGTGTCATGAAGGAACTTGAAACGTTCTTTAATTCATGAATCCCCAAGCGACCACCGGTGGCCGCGCATCTATTGTCTTACTATTGTGTTTCTAATTGACGGTATCTGAAGGGTTAAGATACGCGGGGGTTTTAGGATTGAACAGAACACTGTAGAGGAGAGACAAGATGTGTACGTTCCGGCGAAGACGTATTGGAAGCCACTTGAGTTTTGTACGAAAATCGGATATGTGATCATACTTGCGCAAGCCAAATATAAATCGTATGCAAACATTTTGAAGTCGCTCAAGTTTATCAAGTTGTGCCTCAGTGAGATCGAGATAACTGACATCTGCGTAGTCAAGGATAGGGAGTAAGAGGGACTGAGCAAGTGCAATCTTAGTGGCAGTGGGCAGAAAGTTTCGCAACCGTCTCAGGGACTTGGCGGAAGCGAATATTTTGCGACTTACCTCTTGTAATTGGGGACCCCAAGACAGATGTTTATCTATCCAAACCCCTAAGTTTTTAACTTTCTCACTTATAGGAATGGCAGTACCGTTAAATAGTACCTGTGGTAGCTGGGACCAGTTTACCTTGGGCATCAGCCTCGAGCTGCCAACAACAATGACTTGAGTCTTCGATGGATTAACCATCAGACCGTGTGCCTCACTCCACTCACAAATTGAAGCCAAGTCCTGGTTAATGGTATTAATAGCGGCATCTAAATCCGTATAGGGAGATTGTCTATAAACCTGCAAATCATCAGCATAGAGGTGGTAGAAGGAAAGAAGTTTTTTGGAAATAGAATTTATAAATATTGCGAAGAGTAAAGGAGATAAGACGCCACCCTGAGGTACACCGGCAGAAGTATAACACCAAGAAGAGCAAGACTCATCTATGGAAATACGTTGCCGGCGGCCATACAGGTAACTACGAAACCAGTCAATCACCGTTGGAGATATGTTAAGAGAGCGAAGTATGGCGAGTAGGATATCGAAATCGACGGTATTGAAAGCGTTGCTAAAATCTAGCAAGCAGAGAACCGTCATATTCCCTTTATCCATACCCAGACGTATGTCATCAGAAACTTTTACTAGGGCAGTGGTCGTGCTATGACCAGGACGAAATCCAGATTGGAATGGATTCAGCAGACTATTCTTACAAAGAAAAGCACTGAGCTGATTGTGAACCAGGCGTTCTAGGACTTTAGAGAGGAAAGGCAGGATGGAGATTGGTCGATATTCTGAAAAGGAAGTAGGATTTGATTTTTTGGGCAGAGGAATAATTTTGGCTTCTTTCCATGTTGATGGAAAGACACCTTTGGAAATAGAATAGTTAAGGATATAACACAGGTATGGTGCGAATGTGGCATGCTCAGAGTGTGTGGCTGTCGAATTAGGCACATGGCTGTCGATGAACTAATTATAAATGCAGTTAATGACTGTGATCTAGAATGAGACAGCACGTCAACACGGATTTAGAAACTGTTGAGGTCTTTAATTAGAACTCTATTTTTGTTTGCAGTGTCCTGCTAGTTATCTTTTTTATTTATGTTTTATAAATAA
This sequence comes from Mythimna lalbum, assembly GCA_949319445.1. Taxonomy (NCBI): domain Eukaryota; kingdom Metazoa; phylum Arthropoda; class Insecta; order Lepidoptera; family Noctuidae; genus Mythimna; species Mythimna lalbum. The sequence goes on from OX439344.1 coordinate 37,398,914, forward strand.
AGACCTCGTTTCGTTCATTCTGTATACACAAATCTAGGATTAATAGGATTGTGATTATTATGACAACAGAAATTTTGTCAAAATTGAAGAACTCGCAGATGAATAAAATTGAAGAACTGGATTCTGATTAAACTTTTTTCGTTCGAAGTTCGTAAATAAATTACATTTTTCGTAAATTAATTAAAGTTTAAAAATTTATTTCCTAGATTTGACAGTAAAACGTGACGTCACAACATGGCCATCGATCCTATTTTCATTTGGTAAGGTTAAGTATTCTCAACATAAATACTTAAAAAGAAAAGAACAAATGCAGATAGAAGACTACAAAGATGCTGCTCGGCAAGATCGGTTTACATTTGGCGCAGATATCGCAGAACTAGATAAAAAAACAAACAATTAATCAACTTGAGAACCTATCTTTTTTCGAATGTCGGTAAAAACGACACTAAGGGCTATAACCGAGACACCATTGCGGCGCGACCAATGACCGCTACCAACAAAATTTGGTGGCGCGACTAGCTCGGATGTGTGGCGACTCTGGTGTATGAATGGTGTTTAGTTTGGTAGCTTAGGGCTATATTTCACCGGGACACCATGGCAGCGTAACTGGTCGCGTCGCCATGAAATGTAGCCCTAAGGTTGAGTCTTATTAGTTACTTTGTACCCCGGGGTAATGCCGGTTTGTGCGACAGAAACCACGGGAGCGAAGCCGAGGGTACAAGTTAGTCCCAATAAAAATCAGGATGTCATCGATTAGGCAAGTAACAAACTGGTCATAAGATACGTTTCTAAGCCATCAGTATGATAACGGCAGCCTGAGACCCTTATCAATATGTTTATGGCGTCCGCAACGGCGGCGCCGGCGCAGCGCGTTGCGAAACGCTTGCAAAATGTTATTATCTTTGTTTAAGGAGTCTAGTTCCTTGATCATCTAGCCGGAGTTAAAGATGCACACACTCGTATTGCCGCCTGCACCCGCACAGAATCCAAATGACCTTTAAATCCATTTTCTTCATATTCTGAAGAACACTAATTTTAATATAATTTTCATGATTTTATACCTATGCACTTAAATAATGTATTGTTCTGTGTTTTATGTTATAGGTATTACTTGCAATGGTGTCTGTTCCGTATTTAACTATCTCTGGAGGTTCCCAAAACAAGCTCTTGGCCTAGTATAGGAGGCATCAGTTCAGCCTTAATGTACAATATTTGTTTGTAACCGAGTAGGTACTAACAAGTTATTTAAAAATGTTAATGTATAAATAAACTAATTATTATTACGTATTTTAACCAGCAAGATGATAATTTTTTTTTTGACAAAATTATCAGTCATACGAATATAATATCAATGTTATATTATATGAATCTATATTTTTTTTTTCAATCCTCTTGTCCCAGCTACTCGTATTACCGAGAAGTAGGCTTCAGAAAATCAATGTTTTATGACACTGGTCGGGAGTTAGGGCCTTAATGACATACGAAAGTAACGTTCACATTCCAACTCGCTGTGCAGACAAAACTTTTGCCTCGGCTTGTTTAGAAACGACTTAATAATAATAATATATTCATTTAACACACTTTAGACACAAATAATAATGATGCTCTGACTCTTGTACTAGGATATCTAGTATCACAACAAACAGACCTCTCAAAATACAGGGTGATTCATAAAAAGCGTGATAAAAAGACTTAATATTTCTGTATTTATAACAATTGTTTATTAAAAGCACTACAGGACCTAAAGCACAGTTACTTTCGGTTGTCATACAAAAGAAAGAGGTGCGCAGAGATAATATACAGCTTGGGCGACAGACGTTGGATAGTTGGCCTTTCAGTATTACAAAATGCATTTTGGAGAGGGTGTGCAGGAATAACATGACTTGATTCCGCCATCGGACAACCCGACGCACGGCGAGTGTCCTCCCTTTACTTTGTTAACACCAGGTCCAGACTAAGCGTTTCGCCTCGTCATTTATACTGCGTACACTGAAGGATTGGAACAATATGGCCGCTGACGTCTTCCCGTCCCATTATAATTAACGTGTCAACAAGGCTAGAATGAATGGGCTGTTAATAAACTTGTGAGATTCATATAAATTTAATACTGTATACGTTAGCTGTACGGTTTTCAATTTCAATCAAATCAATACCATGGACGGCAAGCCATGGGTAGCTCGCTGTCCAACCGTCCGGTAACTGTCCAGACCGAGCCCAAGACGTCGACGGCGCGCACTGTTCCCGCGCGCCTCAAGATATCAGCAACAGGAGGGGCCCAGCTGGGTCGAAGCCTACTGGGGCCAGGGTTATTCGAAAGGAAACTCGAGCCCCGGTACGAAGAGGCTAGAAGGAACGGGGTGGGTTTTTAGTCAGTAAGAGTCTGACACTATCTCCCGCTACACCCAAGAGCGGGGGTTGTAAAAAAAAAACAATACTGTAATCGGTCTACAATCTGCTTTCCAGTTTGGCTGAAGTATTTTTTGGTGTGAACGATAGTCGCTTTTTCATTTAACATTAACTTCCTCCTGTTATACCACGTTAATAAGGGTCATTTTTTTCTTACATTCTCTCATGTCAATCATGAATATATCATATTATCATTCCCATACACGTTATTTGTTACATAAACCACGTATCAATGTTAACATTTTTCTTTTTACAGGGTTCAATTATTTTTTTATTTGCAAGGATATACTTTCAGATCAGTATCATTACTATTAAAATTTAGTTAACCATTAACTCGGTGTCAAATAAAAAAGAAACAAAACCTAAAACACTGGCTTTCGAAAGTTATTTGTTTTTTTTGGTAAAGGTTTTCACACCTTATTGTACACGGGCCACAAAAAAACGCCAGACGCGGCCACAGAAAAAAGGTAGAAGCCACCGCAAAAAATAGCTCATGCGCGCGACAGCTTGTGGCCGGAGAAGCTTGAAGCGGTTTCAAACGTTTTTTTGTTGCAGCACAGCCGCTCACGAACCACAAAAAAAGGCCGCCTCAAAAAGAAGCTTGAAGCGGTGTTTTTCTGAGGCCCGTACACTAAGTGTCTTTTAAAATATTTGTTACTAGCGACACGCCCCGGCTTCGCTCGGGTGGTTCTCCACTATTTAATGGATGTTATTATACATATAAACCTTCCTCTTGAATCACTCTATCTATTAAAAAAACCACATCAAAATCCGTTGCGTAGTTTTAAAGATTTAAGCGTACATAGGGATATAGGGACAGAAAAAGCGACTTTGTTTTATAATATGTAGTGATTGTAGGAAAAGTCAAATGTCCAAGTCATCTTTAAAAAAAAAGGTACCCACGTCTTAGACAGTGAACCTGCGGTTATAACGGTTTATTTTAATGCGTATAAAGTATCGTTGCGTAACTCATTTAAACATATTTTAGTAGGAGCCGTCCTGGCCGGAGAACGTGAGCATGACGTACGACACAGTACGACGGTACGGGCCGCTGTTCCGCACGTACGACATGGCAGACACACTTGGTTTATTCATTAAGACATTATTGCTTAGCGATGGAAATACGAGTTTTGATTCTTAATTTTTATGATGGAAGTAGGTGAATTTTAAAATATTTTGGCTTCTTCAAAGCGTCGCCACGACGTGCGGTCCTGAGTGTCTCGCATCCGTCGAATGCCCACGACCCTCACCAGGTCATTAGTTCACCTTGCCTTCCAACGCTTTGTCTTCCGGTACGCGTTTTCTTTTCGAACCTTTACGCTCCATCGAACATATGATCTACGAGCTATTTGCTCTACCCACTATCATTTAAGTTTTGCAATACTTCAGGCTATGTGTGTAATCTCGGTTCTCCCGCACATATTTTCATTTGATTCGATCACGCAAGGAAACTCTGAGCACAGCCTTCTCCATTGCTCGTTGGGTGTCTTTAACCTTCCAATGAAGTCCAATGTGAGCTACCACGTTTCTGGCAGCAAAATACTAGTCATATACCTAATCGTGACTACATATTAGTATTATTGAGCTGAGCCCCTTCGATAAATATTTCAAATTTATTTCAGCATTTTCATAATTAAATTATCGTTTCTGTTCGACGAGCAGCGCAGCGTATTGTATAAATTCTAAATGAAGAGACAGGACTGACAGATTGACACGGAATTGTGTTGTGCATCGAATAATATGTAACTTAATTCGTATCAAGTAACATATTTTAATAATGATGTGAACGATTTGCGTCGTTGTTGAAAGTTTTATTTATACAAGGTTTTATTTAGATTGATCTTTTCTACAATAGCGATTGTACATAGGTACCACACGTGGTCTATGCTAACCCTATGGTAAGCATAGAAGAGAATTGTAACCATGATTTTATGATGCAATAGTTATTTGTTATACAAGAGTGCAAAGTTGCTTTTTAACCGCGTGCTCAATTTTGATAATCGAGCAAGCGGAGGATTCTAAAATTGATTCATAAATTAGAATCATGAGCGTTAGCGAGAGAATCAAAAGAGCACGAGGTGAAAAATCTTTGCATTCGAGTGCAACACGTAACTTTTCATTCCACCTCAGCGAGGAAATGACTAAATGCAAAAAAAAAGTACACCAAGAAGGTTTTGACTCAGAGTTTTTAACAAATTAAAAAAATGTTTAATGACAAATTTGGTACCATGGAGTTAGAAGTAAGTAGGTTTAATGATGTTTTGAATTCAAAAACATAGTGCACGTAAGATTCTAAATTCAATTTACTTTACCTCACTAAGGAATAAAAACGGCTTTTGCTTTCAGATATCGAAGAGCAAAAACACTCTTTCCGAGATGGTGGGATGAAAAAACTATTTTTTGCATCATAAAATCATGGTTACAACTGTCTACTAAACATAAATATCTAACCAAGGACCGTAATAACAACGTCAAAAGCACTGTGCAAACACACATCAGTTCCCGTCTACGAGTCCAGCGTACTCAAAGGACGATATACATATTATTATTTTATACGGAAATGGAAAATCTAGTTACTGAACGCAATATTGTGACGGTTTCAAAGGGACCCAGGCAGCGTGATTACTTTGCTTGTACATGCAAACACAGGGGTAACATTAATAGTACCGTTATTACTGCATATGCAAATAGTTGGTAGTTTCAAACCGTTTAGCAAAATTTCAAACAGATATTAAAATTAAAATGCTGAAAGCCGTCATGTTAGTTTAATATTTATTTGCTACTATTTAACAGAACACTTAGCGTTTTAAATTAATCCCCAAGCGACCACCGGTGGCCGCGCATCTATTGTCTTACTATTGTGTCTCTATTTGACGGTATCTGAAGGGTTAAAATGAAGCAAATGTTATTTAACGATAGTTTATAAACGCACTGAAAAGCAAAGGAAAGTAGGTACAGCACTCACCCTCGGTTTAATGATGATAGCAAATACTAGACTATAAAGAAGTTCAGTACAATGTTCGATGACCTCAGTAGAGCTTCCGTAGGACTGGGTCTTAAGATGAAGATGGACAAATCCAAAGTCATAGTGCTCGTAGTATCTACTCCTATCAAGATCGAAGACTCTACACTCGAAGTTGTGGATGATTACATTTACCGGGGACTGACAGTCTAGTTGGTATTAATTTTGCACAAGGCTTCCGTTTATGACTTAGGCGAGAGGGGGCAGAAGGGGTTTTTGGAAATTTACCAGTAGGAGAGTGAAAAGGGGGAATTGAGTTTGTATGTAAAATCTAATTTCGTTTGCCAACCTATTCGAAAGTTAGCAAACATTCTAATCAAAATAAATTCTAAAGACTGTCATCATTATAATATTTTCCAAACTACCCTCAAAACAATACAGTTTATAGGGTGGGTTTAAAGTTTTTATGAACACCTCGCGAACGAAGTCGCTGGCAAAGTGCTAGTTGAGACGAGACATATGCAAGAATATCAAAGTTACCGACATAGCCCGAAGAATTGGCTGAATGGCAGTGGGCAGGGTACAAGTTGATGGGGCCGAAAGGTAGATGCAGTCTGCAGTGGGATGTAGTTAGTTAAATGAGTGAACAACATGTTCCCCAAATAATCCAGACATAATGAATAAATTGTGTTCATTGTTTTTGGCTTTTGATGTTGGTGCATGAAAGTAAACAATTTGTGTTTAATTTAGCATCGATGACGGGAATGCAATAATTATTGGCATTCCTGCATCATTTACAGATAGGAATTTCAACATAAAGCATGTTTGATTAAAATGTTCACAACAATTCCAATAAAACAGTTGTACCAATTAATCTCATTTATTTTGAATAATTGATAATATTGTTTTTATTTTATTTTAATCTTTCTTTGAGGTTTACTTTTGTTTTTTAACGAACTCTATAGGTTTAGGCTGGGTGTCTCTGTGGAGGTCTCCACTGTATCCTCCGGGCGTTTCGCAAATACTTATAGACACAAACATTTCAATTCACATGGAGAAGTACCTTACCGAATGCTCATCAGACCCTTGGCGAATGAAGGCTAGTCCACATAAAGTGTAAGACTACGTATGTCACAAGGATACTTTCATTATTTTTTACAAGCTTTTGTTTAGTTTCACCTGTATGGAGCTCTCGGGCCTCGACTAAGAGGGCTCTTCAGCGCATGTATGGAGAGGGGCCAGTTTCCACTTCGCTGGAAGACGGGGAAACTGGTCCTCATCGCGAAGCCAGGGCGCCCTGCGGACTCTCCGTCCGCGTACCGGCCCATTGTGCTGCTCGACGAGGCATGCAAGCTCTTTGAAAGAGTCATTGCAAACCGCCTCGTCGCGCGGCTAACACGGGTGGGGCCGGACTTGTCGGACGGACAGTTCGGCTTTCGCAGGGCGCGCTCTACTGTGGACGCCATCATGCGCGTGCGAGCCCTCACGACAGGGGTTGCGGTGTCCCGGGGCAGGAGTGTCGTGGCAGTGTCCTTGGACATTGCCAACGTGTTCAACTCCCTGCCCTGGAGTACGATCCGGAGGGCACTCCGGTACCACCGGGTGCCCCAATACCTCTGTCGAGTGGTCGAGGCTTACCTGTCGGACAGGTCTATTATCTACCCCGGTCACCAGGGAGACTGGAAACGTCGAGAGATGTCGTGCGATGTTCCACATGGGTCGGTTCTAGGCCCACCCTTGTGAAACATCGGTTACGACTACGTGCTGCGCGGCGACCTCCCTGGCGGGGTCAGCGTGGTCTGCTACGCAGACGACACGCTGGTTCTAGCGCAGGGAGAGTCGCACCAGGCGGCGATCGCTCTAGCGACACGCGGGGTTGCGATAGACGTTGGTAGGATCCAGGAGTTGGGACTCGAGGTGGCGCTGCACAAATCCGAGGCCATGTTTTTCCACGGCCCTCGGACGGCGCCACCATCAGACTCCCAACTTACGGTAGGAGGAGATCGCATTGGCGTCGGGTCGACGATGAAGTACCTGGGACTCGTTCTCGACAACCGATGGAATTTCGGAGAACACTTCCAACGTTGGCTCCCAAACTCAACCGGGCCGGGGCTGCTCTCAAGCGGCTCCTGCCCAACCTTGGGGGTCCAGACGCCTCCTGCCGGAGGCTCTACGCGGGGATCGTTTGGTCCATGGCCCTCTACGGGGCGCCGGTGTGGGCGCCGTCGCTGAAGAGGCAACCGGCGGCCACATTGAACGCCTGCCAGAGAGTCATGGCAATACGGATGGTGCGGGGATACCGCAGGATCTCCCGCGAAGCGGCGAGCCTTCTGGCTGGCCTACCACCGTGGGATCTGGAGGCAACAGTCCTTGCACATATGCACGATAAGCGCGTGGAGATGCAACGCCGGGGTGAAAGTCCACTACCACGACAGGTCGAGGTATGGCGGACAGAGCTCCGGCGGGATCTCACGGTGAAACGGCGTCAGCGACTATCGCAACCCAGTGCTGGGCACGCCACAATTATGGCGGTAAGTCCCCTCTTTGAGGCGTGGCTGGAAAGACCTCACGGCGTCCTTACCTTCCGCATGACGCAGGTCCTCACCGGACATGACAAGTTCGGGAGGTTTCTGCATCGGTTTCGAGCGGAAGAGACGCCCGGGTGCCGCCACTGTGCGTAACGCCCGGAGGACACGGTGGAGCACACAGTTGAGGTGTGCCCTGCTTGGGCGGAGCAACGCCGTGCCCTCGTGGGGGCGGTCGGCGGCGGAGACCTCTCGCGTCGGGCCTTGGTTCAGGCCATGGTCCGGAGCGAGGAGGATTGGCAGGCGGTCGCCTCCTTCTGCGAAGCAGTAATACTAGCAAAGGAGGAGGGCGACCGCTTCAGACAACGGCGCCCTCACCGCCGCCGCCGCCGGGGTTCCAGCCCCGATTTCCAGCCACCATAGACGCGGGCTCGTGGACAGCGAACTATGGGTAGCTCGCTGTCCGATCGTCCGGTAACTGTCCGGACCGAGGCAAGGCGTCGACGGCGCGCACTGTTCCTGCGCGCCTCAAGGAGTTGTCAGCAACAGGAGGGGCCCATCTGGGTCGAAGCCTACCGGGGTCGGGGTTATCCGAAAGGAAACTAGAGCCCCGGTATGAAGGCTAGAAGGAACGGCGCGGGGTTTTTTGTCAGTAAGACTCTGACACTATCTCCCGCTCCACCCAAGAGCGGGTTTCGTCAATGATGATTTTCCCCGTCGACAGAAGACCTGTCTCGATGTTTGTCTGTCATCAAATCTTGTAAAATTAAGACCCACTTCCCGTTTACCGATTGAGCTAAAATCTTGCATGCATGTGTAAATCAGATGACAATGCAAAATTATTATGACATGGAGCTGTTTTGATGATGGAACGGGAAAGTGGCTATAGGAACTTGGTAGTTAAACGACACATCCCCATCGAGTTTGGGCTCGTATGATTCGTCTTGACGAGTATTAATTATATAGGTATACAGAGCTATAAAAGCTTGCTATGAAAAAATGATTTTTATCAAAAGTTTGTTTATTATTTTGTACCAATAGCGAACGTAACACAGAATACTGTTGTGAATATTTAGATGGTTGAAATCGTTATTAAACTTGTTTTAACGTCCCCAACTAGGAGTGGCCTGTACCCTGATGACCCGAACACAACACCGATAATTTAAACGTGTCCTGATAGCACTTCACCTTCTCACCTTCTTATGAAAACCTCAGATTGAATTACTAGTGATGGAAGTAGGCCGCGGTAATCGCTATGTCGATAAAAGCTTCGTTGGATTTAAAAACGATTTTCCTTTGCGAGGTAGTGTTGAGCTTTATTGAAAAGAACTTTTAATTATAATTTAAATCGCGTCGAAAGATGGAAGCTTTTTAAAAGAATAAGCTAATACGTCACCATCTAAGCTAAAAGTTCTTTGTGTTAGAGGACGCCATAGAGAACAACATCATTATGTTAAAACTATGAATTAGGAACAACAAATTCTATGCTTCTAAAATACCCTGATTTGCAAAAGGTGCAGTAAATCTGTTTTATTCAAGACTATTGGTCAACTAGTACTGAATAAAACAGGTTGGTTAACTATTCATATTAAATCTTTGTAAACTGTATCATCATACTATCAACCTACTTCTGGCTTTACAGAAAACTAGCGTCGCCCGCGTTTGTTAATATACTTTAATTCCTCTCCCTTTTTCTTACCTCTTTCTGACCCTTTTTCTTTTAAATTAGCCTATGTCCGTCTCCAGGGTCCCAAATATCTCTGTACCAAAATTCATCAAAATCCGTTTTGCCATTTAGGCGTAAAGACGTAATAAACAAACAAACTCACTTTCGCTTTTATAATATTAACTAAGGATTGACAGTTGATAACAAAGTAAGTGAATTTTAATATTATTATAAAAATAAGGACGTACCTAAAGGTAGCATTTTATTCAAGGCGCTATTGGTAAAACCACAAAAGTAGATAACAATGAGGTTGGTAAAGAAAATAAGTAAGAAGTAGAAACGCAAGAAGGTACTTACATTGCAAGTTAAAAAGTAAAAACAAAACTCTCAGCCAGGCCCGCGTTCAAGTTTTTGTTCAGCTGGTGCTGAAAATCAGCGCTGTGGTCTGTTCAATACATGAGCCCAGCATTTTGCTGAGCGCTGGACGTTTTGCGCGGAGGTGTCGCTTAACTCACTCTATTGTATTGATTTGTTATAGTTTTATTTTTTAAGTTACGTGTCATGTTTGTCGTAAATTAACACTTTTTCTTTCTTTCTTTAACACCTCAGTGCGGCCTGCTGAGCTGTAGCTTTTCAAAGCTTTCCCGGCTGAAAAGATTTTCTTTACTTATAAAATGTTTAGATACTACCAAATAAAAAAACAATTCTTTTGTATTTATTTACGTAGGTGAAAATCTTTTCCATGTTTTTTTATTTTATCTGTAGTTTAGGTACCTCGGGCCGGACGGTTACCGAGAGCCTTCTGCGAAGCAGTAATGCTAGCGAAGGAGGCGGCCGCACGTCTGTGGGAACGGTCGTCTTCACGCTGCACCCTCCGGGACCCTCATCCCGATTTCCAGATGTGGGCTTGCAGACGGCGAGCAATGGGTAGCTCGCTGTCCGACCGTCCGTTAACTGTCCGGACCGAGCCCAAGTCGTCGACGGCGCGCCTCAAGGAGTTGTCAGTAACAGCAGAGGCCCAGCCGGGTTGAAACCTCCTGGCTAGGGTTAGCTCCGAAAGGGAAGCTCGGCCCCGGTAACAAAAGGAACGGGGTGGGTTTTTTAGGATTGTACCACACTAATCCGACAAACGAAATCCCGAGGAAAGTTATTACGACAAATCGCATTTTGGCAGTTAATAGACACGCTTGTTTTGGCGGCGTTGAATGCCACTACATTGGCTTTGCCCTATTTGGAGACTGCCTGAAGTGAGACATTCGTTCGCTATATTAGTCTCAGTTTTGGAATGAATTAACTCCTTACTACCCCAAACACTCGGCAGGTATCTCTCGGAATAGAGAATCGTTGAATAGGATTTTGTTTGTCGGAATAGTGTGGTACAATCGTTTTTTAGTCAGTAAGAATGACACTATCTCCCGCATCGCCCAAGGGCGGGGGATGCTTTTTGGATGATTTTTACCAAAAAAAAAAAGGCGTGTCCAATCAATGTAATGGTTGAATTGATTATTTAGCCAAGCTCTTTACTCAAGCTTGGCTAAAGAGGGGGTCGATTCCAGTTAGTCAATATTGTAATGATCGCTACTTAAATTAAATAAAGGGTCTTTATAGACGAACGGACAACAAAGTGATTCTATAAGGGTTCTGGTTTTTTCCTTCGAGGTGAACCCTATAAAAAGCCGGTAATAAAAGCCCTAATTACGTCTAACTAGTATCATGTCAAGATAGTTGTGGGACTTTGCAGGTGCACAAAACCTAGCACACGACTTCCAGCAAAGTATCGCTGTTGTTCTTTGTCATTAGATAAGACTCGGGTCACGGTGAGGAGCTTACGCGGGTGCTAAGGGGGTTGCGTTTGTAATTTCTCACTAAGGAAAGCGCCGTCTGCGTGCAAGAATGGCCGGCAAATAGTGCGATGCTATGTGATGGAACGATCTCGTTGGCGCTGGCCAGCAATCTTTATAACCAATTTCCAAAAAAATTTATGGAGAAATTTGCAATTTTTTTCCCCTTAAATGACATATGCTTCTAGATTGGTCCCATTTAAAAATAACTTTAAATTCGGAAGTCGATGTAAATAAGAAATAAACAATACCGCGAAACGCCTACTTCCGAAGTTTAAATTATTTTGATCGTTTTAGAGTTTTTTTTGTGAAGTCTGTTACTTTTTTTTGTAAAATATTTTACTCTGAAGGATCATCAACAACAAGTGTAGCTCTAACAGCCCAGTACAGCAACTCGCGACGCACCGCCTCGTCGTGCCCGCGCCCGCTCCCGCTTCCGCCCTACTCAAGAGAAGGTCTTACGGGCCATCAATGCATTACAAATTTACGTAGTAGTAGACAGCCGCATTTACCCTATATTCCCTATAATGACTCCGACATCGTATGGTGATTATTTAAATTACAGGTGCATTTAAAGAAGCATTGTAAGTGCTGGGGAAGTACTGAGGGGGTGGTGTGGTACTTAATTATTTCTTTGTATAAAATATCGTGGAACTGCCATCATTATGTCTACGTGTCATTTTGAAAGCCTTGGTGCAATTATAGGTTCTTTGAAATGAAATAGATATATATTTAACATAACAAGCTATAAACGTAGGGTGCCCAGAGGGAAATGCACTTTTTATTTACATTTTTAAACAACAAAATGGCGGCGGGCCGGAGTTGTGTCAGTGCAAAGCGTGGACTTTGTAAATTTATGAGAATGCTCGATCTTGTTTGACTGTTCGACGGCTCTGCAGTTCTTAATACGAATTGCGGCGCATCAGTGAGAGGCCAAACACTAATTTTATTAATCAATAGATTAAATGATTCGAAAGGACAAGATTGACCCAAAAAATTTAGCCTCGCGGTCGTCAAAGAGTATCACAAACCGACGAAAACATTCAGCGAGCTCGTGAATCTGTACGCGCGAATGTCGGAGCGCCAACGTTCATCAACTTTGGGATTGTCTAGATCGATATTGTAGCAAATTTTACGGCTTGATTTGAAATAATATTCTTATAAGATACAGTTTGCAGAGGAACTAAAGGATGACTTCGAATAAAGAATGAGATTTGCAAATGAAATGCGCGAGTTTCCACAAAAACTAATTTCAATCGGGGGTGACATCTCCTGGCCACTAAAAAGCCACAATTTCACTCCAGCAGTCTTTTTTTGCGGAGTTACCTTAAGAGTAGAGTATACTCTGATAACTCAACAATCCTGCAGAAACTAAAGTTAAATATTCAGCAACAAATGGAATCAAGTTCGATGATAGGTCTAACGAAAGTTTTCCAAAATTTTGATACCAGATTGTAAGAATGCCGTAACCGTCAAAGACATCGCTTACGCAATGTAAATTTCAAAATAAATTTCTTTTAATTTTCTTTAAATTGTTGAGTTGTATTAAGTAAAGTTCTCCAAAGTTATACAGCTATTTTTCCTTGAATTTTCAAAAGTGCATTTTTCTCTGGGTACGCTTTTCTCAATCTTCTTATAAAATGGAATCGCAGTTTTAAATACAAATTATACAAGGTGTAAGGAACAGCCCTTTATAAACTTTAAAGGCTTGCTGAGTAGACTAAACTGAACAACCTTTCACAAGATTTTTTTTTCAGAAAACGAAAATAAAAAATCAAAAGTTTCGTCTACTGAGCAAACCTTTAAAGTTTGCGGAGAGCTGTCCCTTAGCTGACTCTGCAACGTTGTTTTTTTGAAAAAATGGGCATGGGGATAGGACGGTATAAAAACTGGGCAAGTGCTAATCGGATTTGCGCGCTCAGGGTTCCGCGTAAACTACAATTCCCGAATGAAGTCTCGAACATTTTTCCGAATTAAAAATTCTTTTTTGTGTGTATGTGACGTAGGTAACAACTTTGCTGTTTTCAGATTTATTCCTATATCTGTGCTATAAGACATTGCTTTGTGCTAAAGTTCAGGATTCTGGGTTGTACCCTATGAATTTCGATCTTTGAGAGTATCAAAATACACGTTTTTTTTTGCGACGTAAACGGCCGTATCTTTTTTATTTGTTAAATTAGAAATTCGATTAAAAAAAAAAAGATCTTTAAGAAAACTGGAATTAATTTATGGTACTCTTCTATCGTGCAGCTGCTCTAGGATATTGTATTATGCTCGATATAAACGAATAAACGTTTTTCTCTTCTTTTAAATATTTGTCAAACACAACAATTTTCTATAATTCGACTATCATATCCAAGTCAACAAAGGTTACAGGAGGATACATATTAAATTGCAAAGCTTGTGGCGTCCCGACAGATGTGTTTTTAATGCGAGTAGGGTGAAGTTTGTGCGGGCACACCCAGGAACCTTTTCTAGTACATAATAATAAGACAACTTGACGAATAAGGGCGGGAATTTCATAAAATAGGTCCAACCGAACCATCTCTCAAGGTTCTGTGTAAAATTTACGGTCCGTAGATGACTTGCTAAACATGGATCCCAATCCCATAACGTTCTCAAATCTGCAAGGGACGATCGTTCCTCCATCAAATGAGGATTTCTGTACGTTCGTAGAGAAATCACAGACCGTGTGTTGACACTACGTTGATCCAGCTTATTGTTAACTTGAAAAGCGGCTAGTTGTTCCTCGACTCCTTGCTAATTAGTACCTCTGTCACGGTCTGACTACCAACTGTAGTTATAACAACGTTAATCCTTAATAATCGTATTACAAAATAGATTATGCCAATGTGTGGGCTGCCTGTCGCTAGTGTAGAAACGTTTGAATACAGTAGCTTGCAAAATATGAGTGGCATGCACTATGACAGTTCGTCACAATAGGAACGGTAAGGGCGCTTTCAATTTGTGTTTTCTGTCGGCCTACTGCGGTGCCGATGCGGCGCGTTAGTTTTATTGTATTATTCATACAAAGCGTGCGGTGCGGTAACCGTGCGGCGAACGATCGACAACAGGACGTCACAAGCACCACATGTTCAATTCGGTGTTGAATAGGGCATCACTGGCATACAAACGCACGCCAGCCAGTTACGTTTTTAATTTAGGTGCTTGTTGACGGACTGCTAACGTATTGCGACCGGCTGCGGCACGGTGAACGTGTGGCAGCGGTCCGACACGAAACTTCTAAATTATAAGCGGCATAAGTCTTCTCTTTGAAGAGGGGCTTTTTTTTTGTCGACTGGGACAGTCATTTTATGACAAAACCCGCTCTTGGTTAGAGCGGGAGATAGTGTCAGACTCTTACTGACTAAAAAGCCCGCGCCGTTCCTTCTAGCCTTCAAACCGGGGCTCTAGTTTCTTTTCGGATAACCCCGACTTAAGTAGGCTTCGACCCAGCTGGGCCCTTCCTGTTGCTGACAACTCCTTGAGGCGCGCGGGAACAGTGCGCGCCGTTTTGAGGAGTGGCTGAAAATGCGCTCCGGCGACCTCAGCATGACGGAGGCCCTCAACGTGCACGGCAAGTTCGGGAGGACTTCGATTTAAACGTGAGATGAAGGTAAAACCAATTGTAGTTACAATTGGAGTTTTGTTTGTCGCCAAGTAAGGCGATTCAATAATAAAAGTGTCACGTCCAGGGTCCTTTGACCGATAAAGCTTATTTTAGTTTCGTAGACATGTCAACTAAATAAAATATTCTTAAAAGAGTAACCTTCAAGACTTTTTTATAAAGGCATCAAAGTGTTTTTAACACCGATAAAGAATGATATAAGAGACTAAAGAATTCAATGTGTACCTACATCCTTAGATCTAACACAACATATCACAATAGCCGAGTATAGTTGCATATATACAATGTTATTGGGTTCTACTCCCAATCCGAATCATAATTCTGAACCTACAAATAAAATTTCCAAGCACACACACATTGGTACAGAACAAACAAACAAATAATACGAGTAGACAATAACAGCACGCACAATTTTTAGAACACGTGTAAGCCCTATGCATACAAATATTTTTTGATTCGAACATTTTAAAAGCTTTTTGAACAATGGCGAGGGCGTTGTGTGTTTCTGTCTATCCCTGTTTTGACCAGGGTATATCTATCTTCTATCTATATGTATATAAATCAATGCCACTTTTCGTTGTTATTTTATAACTCAAGAACGGGCTCACCTATCCAAACCAAATGTTTAGGCTTTGTTCGGACTATTTAGTAGATGGTTTATGTGAAGTTTGGTAGGGTATAGTAGGGTAGAGTGGGGTTTAGTAGAGCGTAGTAGGGAAGAGCGGGAGCGAAGCTGCGCGGGCAAAAGTTAGTAATGTATATACCATATACATATCAAGTAAATGGTGTTGGGTATCGCTACTCTCTGATGACTTATAATGATTTGTAAGAAATGTCCAAGCGCTGGTGCGGATGGACTCAGAATAAGATGACAAAGGCCTCAATATTAACAGTAATTGTTCATCCGTCGGCGTACGTCCAAGAGAAGTATTGCTACCATTGATATATAAAACATTCTATTACTGTTTGTCCATTGTATCTTACGACGTAAGGTTAGCAGGCTGATTTTTGTATGTAACAGGACTTTAAGTATTCAGAGATTGACTTGTGGGTATAAAGGTATAAAACAATGAATATTAAACATAGAGATAGATAAGGCAAACAAATGTAAGAAACTACTATAACACAGGTCTGCAGTGATTTTGGTGCTGCCAAAACTGCAACTGATTTTTTCAATGCTACGAGTACGTAGTGTCGGAGTTACGAGATGTATCAAAAAAGCTAAATTTTTAACATTTAATTATATTATTTCATATATAGGTTGTTCAACCAAACAATCGCTTTGGAATAATTTTAATGACTGTTCTAACAATATTCAACATTTTCTTTTTATGAAACACAAAATTATACTTAGATAACTGAAAAAAGCCAAATAGTATAAAAAAAAATTGTATTTCGATGTGTACTCGTAAATGTGACTGTCAAAGTATATTGATTATCTGTAATTTTGTTATTGGAAAACATTCTCTCATTTGCTTTTTCGTTTTTTGAACTGTTCACCATTCACTTTAATTAATGAATTCCTCCAGAAAAGAAAAATATTCAAAACTGAGCCCAATAAAATCGATATCAAAAGAAAACGTGGAAATGATCGAAAAATTATCAGAAATGTAACGGAAGCTATATTTTACAGGTGTGTTTCTCCATACCTGTAAAATATAGCTTGTTAAAATAGACTGGAACAAGACTAGTTCGAAAACACGTGGAAATGCGTTTACACAGCATTTGACTCATTGATGTACCGAATATCTCCAGTAACACGGTCACAGAGTGCAAACAACTGTTTCGGGGTCGCGTGCTCCTACAAGAAACTATAGTTTTATGACCATCTGTATACGCTATAGAAAAGTCTGGGCTCTATTTTATTTAAGCTTTGTTTGCGAGCTGGGCGGAGTGGAGTTGAGCTACCCTCCGCTCAGCAATAATACGGAGCGGCAAAATTTACTTATTCCTATCTTCCAACCTAGTTATAAGCCCCACCACCCAAATTAGCAGGTTCACAATTTTATGTGCCACCTTCCAACCTATTTCAGGTTGAATAGTGGAGATATTTAAGACTTAAGACTCATGACTTATACGGTTTTGTATATGTAAAGGGCGGCGAAAGTTATCTCTGGCCGGAGCGACTAAATAGCTAGATCGGGCCCTGCGCGTGTATATACGTTTTTTTTTAAATGTCCGCTCAGCTCTCTCCATTTTATGGATATGTCAGCGGACGGCATTGCCGTGGTCGATTTCTGGGCTGGGAAAGGAATTTGACTGATTTTGCCATCGATACGCTAAGAAGAAGATGGATATGTGGCGATTTTGAGCACTGGGCTTCTCCGATTCACGACCCGCACAGAGAAGCGGAGAGGTGGAGAGTTACTCCACTAAGCTCCGCTTCGCACCCTTACTCGTGAAAAAAAAAATATTATTGATTTCAGTGAAAATAGTGCCTGCCCTTGGGCTCTTGGTAATGTGACAATCAATTCGCAACAGACATTTTAGAGATACCAAAGTGTGACATTTCAATTTTGAGTTTCTTGACTTACTTATATGTGACTAGGGGATAAAGCATAGTCCGAACAAAAATAAGGTTGCTAAGTTTAAAAAAGTTTAAGTGAGGATTTCAAGCTGCCAAGTCAAAAAGCTTTATCCCCGTGTTGGATACTCTACTTTTTATACCATCTGTGAGATAACTAAAAGACAATTTACTAAAACAAATCATATATTAGAGAAAATATATTATATCTAAGTATTGTTTACAAGTTAATCTTAAGAGGGTCCTTTTCCACTCGCCTATCGTCAACATCGAGCATGGTTTAAAGCTTTTCGCTTCTTCTAATGCAATCCAACGCGATGTTTGATGTACAGGCATTGAAAAAAAAAGAGATAACGCCATAAAACTGCGTTGGCATTCAATAGTTTTGTGATTTATTCGAATATTTCACAAAACTTTTTCCGAAAATACGTGTTTTTATTTTAAAACATTTTATCAAAAGAATTCCAGAAATTTTTTCGTTATTCAGAATCTCGATTGAATGTGCAAAGCTTCTATTGTGTTATGGCTGTGTGACATATAAAAGGGCATTGTGCAGCAGGTTATGTAAAAAATATTTAGTGGCAGTGATCTCTACTAAGTTCATATGTAGTATAAATGAATTCTTTAGATTTGTTTCGTTTTTTACCATTTAGAAATATCTACCATTATGCTATTTGTGGCTATCGTAGAACCTACTTGACAAAAAAAAAAACGCGATTGCTTTAGTACTAAAATCGTTAACGTTACGTTAAGTTAATATGGTTTTTTGGGTTGGAAAATCATTAAATATCGCCTACCACTCCGGGTGTAGAGAGAGAGAGACTGTCAAAGTTTTACCCACCCGATTTCCTTCGATTGCCCTTTGCGTTCCAGGGCCGCAGCAACTCTTACGAACTAACCCAGCAACCTTGGCAAGCAAGAAACTGGGAGCGCCATCGGTCGGCGTGCTAATTTTACGCACCCATGTCCACCTAATTCTGATCTATAAAAAAGGTACAAATATTGCGGGTAGTTTGAACATAGCATTTGTGTTTAATCGTCCCTTGACGACGGTTTAAACGAAAAATCATCGTTACTTTCTAGTACTTTACGCGTTCAAACTGCCAATATTACACAACTTATGACTTGAACGTAATCTCATATATTTGATGTAAAATGATATACCTACTACCTATATTATTTAACTTTGAGATGTTTACCATCGTATTGAGTTTTTCTAATTAATTCGAGACAAATATGCTCATCTTGAAAATGCGTACATAATATTCGTCTCTAATGAATGTGGGAGCCTCGAAGCCGAGTTGCTAGCCCGTCGGTTTTCTATTATATTTTGGTTGGAAATGTGTAGTCTGTTCCATCTTTGGACCACGAGACGTACGATGTTGCGCCACCGGTACATATTGGACATCCCACTCGCATGTAACGTCCAAACCGTTTTGGGAACACATTTAGTATGCGCAAAGTTGAGTGGAATGCCGGATTCTGTGTTTCCTGATAGCTACAACTAGGTCTTAAAAGTCAAGAATAAACAGGTTACTTCTAGACAAGCATGTTTCATCGTGAACCACATCATCGTTTACCATCAGAGGGCTTAGTCAAGTTGATAATCTACAGTCGTTAACGCTAGTAGATAACTTCAAATTGTCTTCAATGATACTAACTGAACGTTAAGTCATGAGGTCGGTACAAAAGAATCGGAGGCGTTGCCGATTGTAGAAAGAGATTCGAAGCGAAACGGTCGAAAATTGGCTAGCTCTGAAGGTGAGATAGTGGTCAGATAGATGCCTTTCGATAAAAGTAAAAAAAAAGGGAATAAATAAACATGTTACGAATTTCATAAATTCTTAAACTAAAATGATGATGCAATGACAATGAATGCGAAACGCAGGAAGACATCTTGGTGATGCCTCCTATGTCCAGCAGTGGACTTCTTTCGGTTGAAACGAAGACTTTCGAGATGTTTTAGACCTTTTTACAAGCTTCTATTAGTCCCGATGTTGGTCTGTAATCAAATCTTGCAAATTAAAGACCCACTTCCCGGATACCGATTGAGCTGAAACTTTGCATGCACGTGTAAATCAGATGACAATGCAAAATTATCATGACATGGAGCTGATCTGATGATGGAACCGGAAGATGGCTATAGGAACTTCGTAGTTAAACGACACAACCCCATTGAGTTTGGGCTCGTATGATTCGTCTTGACAAATATTAATTATATACCCAGCTATAAAAGCTTGCTATGAAAAAATGATTTTCATTAAAAGCTTGTTTCTGTGTCTATTTTCAGCTGTTTATGTTCCATCCTTGCTTAATTGACGTGCCCTAAACACTTCTAGTTTGGGTCACCGTGATATATGGGTTTAAAAGCGCACCCTATAGTAGTTGACGCGCGTTATTCAGGTTTATTGCCAACGTATGGAATCCCTCGACTTGTTTATTCTTGTAGTTTTACAGTCCCTCGGTAAAACAGTTAAAAGATTCAATCATTTGTCAGCTATTTTCCTTTGTACGTCAATGTATTTTAACTAATAAATAAATAGACAGAACAGTTTCATGTGTTATTTTTCATTAAATTACATGGAATAGAAGTATTTAGTAACGACTTATGTACTTTAATTAAGATGGGAAATCATTCAGAGCCTTGTCCCGCTCTAGGGTGGATCAGGTCTTACACTTTTCGAACATCCCAAAAGGCAGTGAATTTTTTTGTGACTTTACTGAACTGGACCTATTTATTTATTTGGCGCCGCCGTGAGGCACACAATGTTATTTAAATAAAATAGTTTTCTTTCTTTCTTTCATATTGATCTATGTAAGAAGATATATACGATTTTTTAAAGGACGTTTATGAACAAGTGCGAGCTCACCCGCCGGAGCTGATTAATTAGTAGATCTATTTTTATAGATGCTCATTGTCGGTATATTTATTTACATAACGCACTCTGGGTGTATTACCCTATCTCATCGTGCGTTCATCGTTTAATATTCTGTATTACAAAAATCTTGAATGCTTCGCAAATATACGTTTATTATAATTACGTTATGCTATATCTCGTGGTGAATACATAATTTGGTTAATCCAGCTAATTAGAAAACATCAGAGCGTTCCAATATACGGTACTAAATAGGGGCCATCAATAAACACGACCAGAGCGTAATTTTCAACTCCAAAAAAGGTGAAAATCTCAATATGGTAATATTTTGTTCATGTTCTTTTATTTTCTTGAAAAGTTTTACTAACAGATTGATTTAATTTTTATATCAAAATCAAGTTTAGACCCATGCGAAATTGACGGAGTTCGTCAAACACATAACGATTTTGGTATTTTCATCAAGAAGTTTGCATTCAAAAACCAGCACTTGATGAAGTGGCACTGCTGAAAAAGACCATAGATGGAAAAAACAAAACAAAAAATATCAGCTTCCGAAATGAAAGTTATTTGCTTTTTTAATCAAGCTTTTTTCGTACACCAATAGTAGAAATGAACAAATTCTTTTTACTTAAAATCAATTTTCCTATTTATCCAGCCATTCGAACGGCGGCGGCGGAGCAGTAGATCGGCAGTTGACAAGCTTCGTCTTTAAAAGTTCCATTACAAGATTCAAAGAATCCATTGAATTAAAGCTAAGTTCGAGGAAATAAAGGAGAATACGTAATATTATTTATTACGAGCCGTGAAGAGGTCTTGGAGTCAGCTTTCGTTGGTGAAGTAGGTACCAGTGGGACGAAATGAATACGAGTAGTACTATCAAGTGCCAAGTCCTGAAACACGAAACGATACGAGAAATATATCAGCTATCAAAAACATAACTTGTAAAACCAGCTTTTAATGAAAATATTTTTTTCATAGCAAGCTTTTATAGCTGGGTGTACCTCTATATAATTAATACTCGTCAAGACGAATCATACAAGCCCAAACTCGCGATGGGGTTGTGTCGTTTAACTACCAAGCTCTTATAGCCACCTTCCAGTTCCAGTTCAGATCAGCGCTCTATGTCATAATAATTTTGCATTGTTATCTGATTTACACGCATGCAAAATTTCAGCTCAATTGGTAACCGGGAAGTGGATCAAATTTAATTTGCAAGATTTGATTACAGACAAACATGGGGACAGGTGAAACTAAATAAAAGCTTGTAAAATCCAAGGCTCGCCAACTCAGTTCTTCTACCATAAAAAGTTGTGAGATCCATGTAATACCAAGTCGGTTAATTTATTCAGTCGGCACTTAATTCATGAATCCCCAAGCGACCACCGGTGGCCGCGCATCTATTGTCTTACTATTGTGTCTCTAATTGACGGTATCTGAAGGGTTAAGGGACCTTGTTGACCTAGATTGACTTGGCACTCGCATGTATTCGTATAGTAATAAGAATTGATTTTTTAATGATATCGTAACGAAGGACTCCTCATACCTGCTTCATATGAACTGAGCATCACTAGCCGCAGCCTCGACTGCTGCAAAATGTATATGTGTATGTTGCACAACTGTGCAGGTTTCCACGCCTGCTTAACTGACAGGTATAACTGTACAAACAAAGCTTTAATCTTTTGGATTTGCTATATACCTTAAGGACCTAGCAGCAGTGGCCATAAACCAGCGACTTTCTGAGTTCCTCGGCATCGGCTGGGTTAATATTTGAAGAAAATATATGTTTATTACAGATTCATATACAACATTGTCAATATAATATGATTTTTTCGTACTATTAATATTTTTGTCTTAAAAAAATTATTTATGAACATGATATTTTTTCACTTGTTTTCCCTACTCCTTTCGAACGGCTTTCATCTTTAGAAATATGTTTTCACAAAAAATAATTGGTTAAGTGTTCTTCAGAGCATATCAATAAATACTTAGCAAAAATAAAAAAAAAATGGATTTAAGGGTTATTAGGGCTCTATCCGCGCGCAGCTGGCCGAAATTTACCTAAAAACAGCCGATACTACGAGATGGGATGTCAGAATTTTCTCCCATACCTACGCATTTTATAAAAAAACACATACAAAGTAAGAAACCTAATAGAAAGCGCTTATTGCCGAAAACTATAAAAGTGGCCAGATAATCGGCTCTATGGACTAGTCAGAACATCTCTAATATTATTTATAATATTAGACATAAGCAATTGTGGGGCCAATATTAGTTTTTTTTTGTCATTATAACTACATGTGGAAGTTTGTAATTGGCAATTTAGTTATCTACTATTGTCATTCAGTTGTTATAAGTCTGTAAGCTTTCCTGTAATGTGAAAAATAAATAAAATAATATTGCAACGTTAAAACACTGTGTCCACAATTTTATTTCGTAACTATTTATTGATTTAAAAGTGTGTGCATATAGCTTCATGTTTAATTTGATTGAGGGACTTTGAATTTTCCAAAGAAAATAGTTCAATTTAAATAAGACTACTAGCCAATTATTTCCAGAGCGTGCTATTTACATGACGTACAGTAAAATAACACTATAATATCAATCGTTTGAAGTCGAAAGTGACATAATGATGTGTGAATGGCTTGGTTTAGTGTTCATAATATTAATCTATGTTCAGTTTTCTATGGATCATTTGCAGCAGTCACATATCGGAAGTATTTTTATGTTTATTGTATTAATGAGTCTTTTGCTAGTTCGTTAATTGAGTTCCTATTTATAAGGTGGTGTTTATTTATTTATTATTAGTATCGCCAACATTACAGGCACTGGGAATTTACGGGTAGGTACATTTTATAACACTATTCAAGAGCGAGACACATTTGATTTGGGTGTTTCATGAATAATACGAGGAGATAAAATTAAATATAAAAATCTTTTTATAAAAACAAATCAACCCACTTCAATGAAAAATAAAACACTAAGAAGTGTAAAGTAACTTAAATTTCGGAAACGGTGTTTTTAAAATAGTTCTGTCTCTTCGTTATTTAACACCGACTTCCGAAATTAAAGTTGTTTTGCACTTTCTAGTGTTTTTTATATTGAAGGCGGTTAAAAATATCACAGCGCGGTTGGTCTAGTGATTGAGCGATTGTCTGTTGCGCAGCGTGGAGCGCGTTCGACTCCCATACGAAAAAAATAAAATATTCATATGACCTACAGATAGTTGTACCTGTTTTGGGTTTATTGTGTGAGTTTATATGTTTGCGAATGCACCCACGATACAGGAGCAATTTCTATAAGAGGGCAGGTAAAAAAGCCTACCTTGCTACAAGAATATTCGGCTATTAAAAATTGGTAAGAAACAGAAGGAATAATGGGTGAAATCGTTAACAATATTTTGTCAAAAAAAAACTCCTTTAAATTTTTTACAAAATCAGAAAAGAGAATTTTCCTTGTCAATAAAAATCCATTTACAATCACCAATAAAACGTGGTTAAACGTTGATGTATGATGTAAGGTTGAATACTGGATGTTTCAAGTTTACATAATATCTAATGATGAGGGCCCAGAAAGCCGAACAATTCTGAGATTCGGACTTTTCAGAAGTTTAGACATTTCAGCATTTCAGTTAAATGCTTGCCATGTATTCTATAGTTTCGGCAAACTGACGAGAATGTTCTCGTCAGTTAGTTCATGGCAGTGTTCAATAACTGAACTACGTTGCTATTTTTTATAGGTTTACGAGTAGGTATTGTATCTGTGTTGATGTCATGTCATTTATTAGTTTTGTCTTTAAAAGACAACAATGGACTGTGAGCTAAACCAACACACAAACAAACAGACAGTAGACAAAGAAAATATAACTTTTTAAATTTAGCCATCAATGGTGACTGATCATGTATCTTATCAGCAAAAATAACGAATTTTAATTATATTACTTGCTGTAGATAATTGCGATTATAATTTGGCTGTCTTCGAAGCTAGACTGAATAGGCTCTTAATAAACCAGTGCGACTCACCATCAATGATTGCATCACTACTACTCGAGGATAGTGGCACACGCAAAGAAAGATTTAATCTATTTGACTTAAGGAGGCTGTTAAAAAAAAAAATCAATAAAATAACGGGGTAGTTTAGAGTATACTGCAATTAAAAATGTATCTACAGCCAGCAAACGAAATATGGACGTGATCAACGTCAGCATTGGCACTCTATCAACAAGTAATGCACAAATTTGCAGCTTATTTTACGTATATTTACGCCGATCGAGACTCAAGTGGTACTTTGGCACTGTGACCGCGTAGGCAATATCGATCACATGTAAAATTTGATTTGTGTGCGCTATATCATTTCTCGATACGGATTGTATCGTTACGAGATGATTCCATATTTCCAAATCGATTTTCATTGCAATGTTGCATACCAATATCACGGAATCGGTTTAGAAGTGTCGGCACCTAGAGCGAATATGCATAGAGCGTACAATTTCTATCATCTTTATCATTCATGACGTCTATATATACTGACAAATCCTGTATCATTGTTCACCAGCATCAGTTGTAGTGCAAGTAATCAGAAACGGAAAGATTGATATATGTAACCACAAGATCTATGTAACTCATAAAATGATTTAAAAAGAGTGGCCATGGAGTTTCGTGCACGTTCTTCTCCATAGAGACTTACGCTTTGGAACGTGCAATTTTGCTTCACTTTTCTTGGATCGTAAGTAGATCTTTCTTGGACCGACATTTGACTATTCAAAAGTGCTTGCAAATGGTATATTTGAAATAAATGTTTTTGATTTTATTTGAATACCAAGTCTTGTAAAGGCTGCCGCGGCGTCTTTGCATTATGTGAAATGATGAAGGCTCTAGTGTTTTACCACGGGCACTTGCTTGCTGGTCAGTTTCAATCGGTACTAATTATTTATGAAAATGAATCTCCTGGACATGAATCAGAAATCTTACGGCGGTTCGATTTCGGTTCCAAAAGTTAGGAACTTCTGATTGATTTTGCATCTTTGATGCCGATAAATTTTAATCGTAACTTATATCACAGGTACAAATAAGTTTCTACCTGTCCCCCCGTGCCTTTTGTCAATTATTCTCTAACTTGTTGTTTTGTTTCTTATTTGGAAACGTGGTGAATTTGTTCTTCATTTCCGTTCATTCATCATTCATTCGTTCGTTCGTCTGGTTCATTCGTTGTTTTCTTTCATTTTTGTTTTAGTAGTGTTTCATTTTACACTTTTTGCTTCCGATTTTGGTCTCGATTTCGGTTTACATTCCGATAAACTACATCTAAAAACTCTGGTGCCAATAAAAGCACCTTCTTTAATTGTATCTTAAAATAGGGTAACATACAAATATTCTTCTGCCTAACGTTGGCGAATGGACGTAGGTATAACGATATCAGTCGAAGTAGAATTTGGCTAAATACCTTTTAACATAATGACCAAAGCTCTTAATCCCTTTGTCAGATGCATTTAGTTCAGGCCTGCTAACAGACGAGTAATTCAGCTGCCAATAGCAATTACGTATGCTCTACTATCGATAATTGCTACTGGCGCTGTATGAGTGTTGAGCTCTCTGAAATGGGATTATGCTAAATTGAGTGCAACTGATGCTTCCACGCTGTCTGCCTTGATAATTCTGTTTTAATATCTTGTTTTCTAAAACCGGTTAAAAATAAAGCTATTATTTTAATCAATCTAGAAGTCCATGATAAGACGTCATACTGAATGGATCAGAATTGGGCAGTAAAAAGACGAATGAAAAAGGATTGTATGTAGCTGAGATGAGAAAGTTGAGATGGATGTGTGGTGTGACGAGAATGCGTATATTAGATGAAGTTCGAAAATGGCGCCAGTGACTGAAAAGTTGGTGTGCAATCTTTTGTGTTGAAATGATCCTGTAAAGAGAAAGGATGAAACGCATGTTACTAAAAGAGTTATGAATATACATATGGATGGAAAGAAAAGAAGAGCGAGGCCAAAAAAAAAATGGATGGATTGTGTGAAGAGTGATATAAAAGAAAAGGCTAAGGTTAAAGGTTAAGTGATAGCATGACGGGTGACAGGACAGAATGGAAGAAAAAAACGCACTGATTTCAAACAACATGGGACAAAGGCAGGAAGATGATAATGAAGATGTCCCAGGAACTCAAATTGCGAGAAAAAACACAGAAAAAAAATTGCGTGATACAAAGTACTAGTCAATATGACGACGCTCGGGGGAAGGCTTATGTCTAGCATTCGATGCCTTTCGGCTGAATCGGAACTTCCAATGGCAGCCTTATTTTACCTCTTACTGATTATAGAGCTCTATACCTTTTGAGACCAGGACATGATGGTCGGAGGGTGATTTTCAGCGCCAGCCGTCGCAGGCAGGTAGATATTTTCTTTTGTGCGATTGACGGATGCGTAACTTATAAAATATGTGTAACTTGATACATTAATTAAGCTTAGTCTTATCGCAATCGGTTGACTATACCTAAAGGTAGGTAGGTATGAATTTAAAGTGTTCAAGAAATAAAATGACACATGAACGAACGAACTTCGTCGGATCATCTAGTAATAACTAAAATTCAAATAAATGAGCACATTCCATTTGTCATTAAAAAAAAGCGAGAGCATCTAAAATTTACAAGTATTGCATTAAGCAGTTTGATGTTGAAAATAGTTTTTTGTATACTTTTTTGTTGTTGAACAGTAAAAAGTATAATGTCACTATATTTTTTAAAACAGTATAAAACTGTTTTTAACAGTATAGCTGGCAACCCTAAAATCAGACAACATGCTAAACGTTAAGTGCCATCAACCACAATAACCTCATCAGCATTAACTCCTCATCTGTATTACATGCAACATATAGGTATATATGTATATGTATATATATGCGCATAACCACGAAATTGATAGCTGCCAGCCACTCCAGCCAATCAGCATCGTACGTAGTTATAATTTAATTAATCACGCCGTGTAGGTACTCATAGTAGTGATCATTCACCACATAATTAAACTACGTTATATTTACCCGAAATGGAAGCTGAAATTCGATATTATCGAAAATAATGTCCAGTAATTAATTATGAGTGACGCAGAACTGGATTTCATTTTCAGTGCCTATGATACTCGTATTATTATATAACTTTTAGTTTAGACACTATTTTGGCTGTCGCCTGTTTGAGGTATACATATATTAGCATTAGTTTTTTTTTTATTTCTATGGAGCGATGAGATTTAGTGCTGGGATATACTGTCACGAATTGATGGAAATGAACGATGAGTATAATTAAACATAAAAATAATATTATTATCACCATCATTATTATTTTAGCCAAAAGATGTTCACTGTTGAAGGTAGATTTCCCTCACGTAACCGGTCCTATACGTCTCGCATCCATTGGGTAAATATGCTGTCAGAATAATAGTCCAGATACCCCAATGCGTTTACATTCTCGACCGCATCGTTGACGCAGAGGATCAGATATTTGTATAGCTGACCGATAGTTGTTCCTGGTCTGGATGTATTAAGTTTACACGTTTTGGATCACACCCAAGACAAAAAGAGGAGACGACGTTTTAAAAAAAAACTCAGTGACCAACTCGTTAAACCTGTCCAATGTAAAGGCTGTAAATAAAGACCTATCAATAATAATAAATGCCGCAGTGGCCAGATCATTAAGTATCGCCGTCAGCTAGGACGGGTGTGCTCAGTGACAAAGTTATCCAACGTAACTTTTCTCCGCCTTTCAGAAACACGCTTTTGGTTTTCCCCGCACCACTATACGGTCTAGTCACAAAATAGATAGGTACAGAAGTCAATCTCATGTATGTATGTGTTACATACCTCGCTCAACAGTCGCGCTAGGGTTGTGGGCGGCTGGCCGAACCGTTCCTATTTTAACAGTTTCCCTACGGGGGTTTACCTACCTACCTACCAAACTGTTCTGTGTTACATTAATACGAACCATCAAAATACAAGCAAATACCTCCATAACTCTCTGAAACAACTGGTGGTTTAAAAAACGATAATCATCAGTCTATTTAATGTTCCCACTGCTGCTATTTAATGTTCTCTAGGAGAGGGAATGGGCCGTAATCCATCACACGGGCCCAGAGCGGGTTGGTGAATGTCACATGTCTTCGAATTTTTGGTACTAGGACATGCCGGTTTCCTCACGGTGTTTTCCTTCACCGTTTTGAGAGCAGTGGTAATGAAATAAATTAGGTACACAAAGTAATGCGGCTGGCAGGGTTTTTCGGAGCCATTACCAATCGGCCACCACTGCTCATAAAAAACTATAATTCACCATTTAATATGGAATTTAAACAACTGTCTAATGAACAGTTAAAATAACTTTTTTTGCTCAAAAATTGTTTGTGTCTCAAACGGATAGCACTCGAGTTTGCATTGAGCTGAATTGAGCCGAGACATCTTGTCCGTGAGCGGAGTCTATGTGTGCGTTGCTCGAGCGTGCTTTGTATGTAAATTGCCTTCTGTACCTATCTATTTAGTGGTTTAGTGGAGCCGCTGTACCCGCTGTACCGGGATATGACACACGACGGATCTACTTTTATTATTTGCATTTGAAAGTCTTCCTCTTTGCGCGATAAATGTAATAAATATTATGCGTGTACGAGATCTGAATAGCAATGCGGCTTCATAGTCTTTTTAACATTTTTCATAAGCTTTGTAAGGCTCCTGTGAGGTTCTGATGTATCAGAACCTTGTTGAGCACTGATGCTGTAGACGTTATTACTTTTTATGAGCATACTTATTGTAACAAGAACCAAATAGAACAGATTAGTGGTGAAGAAAACGTTTATTTATCTGTTCAAAAGAATACGATCGTTGAATAAATTACTTTGATTCTGATACGGGTTTGCCAATAAAAGCTTATCGGTATGCAATAGATATTGACTATAAAGTGCGTTGTAAATTTTGCTACCTGTTATATAACATAATTTTTAGTTTATGCGAAACCTGAAAATAGTTTATCCAGAATCAGTAACTGAATGGGTTCCAGTAGTTTTTACACCATGTTATATTTTTTCCCAAAAATATTTTAAAATATTACAAGTTGGACCCCACCGACACTAATTATAACATTAGGCGCCAGCAAGCAGCTGGGTGCAAGTGCAAAACAACCCCTCAGTCGCCTGGATGGCCCGGTGACTATCTATTTTTGATGACATAACAAGCTCATAACTCTGTAATTTTTCACGATACAGTTATGAAATGTACATTGATTCTTTACATAAAATACCAGACACGTGTTTCGGGTTTCGCATGTACTAAAAGTAATGTATATTTATATACTTTTGCCTAAATACATCACAAATTCTGTGCTGTAAATAGAAGTGCGATTAACATTACAGCACTCTAAAACGCATTAATTTGGTGCAAGAGGTATGTAAATAGTGTGAATATATGGATTAAAATTGTCTACACCCTACGTTGGCACGTGTGTAAAGCTCGAGCGAGACCTTTCATGTTCAACAAATACCGATAACAAGCTTTCATGGCCCAGCGCTCGCAAGCGCCGAAGAACAATAGTACATGGTACTTACTAACATCACATCCATTTAGTAGAGCTGGTGGCGACCAAGCTCTAACTAGACAGGCAAGAAAAAAATAACAATACACGAGAGACAGCGCAGAGGGGACTGAATTGCATTTTCCATTTTATGAAAACATTTATTAATGAAAACAGAACATTCTCAGGAGCTCATCCCTTGTTTGTTACATTTATGAGATCTCAAAAGAATTGTTGAAATAAAATTTAAACCTAATATTACTGAGTGGACTTGTGCGCGGTTCAATAGTAAAAATATGGAATCCACACATACCTCAGTCTGCAGTTCCATTTGAAAAAGAATTTTACGCAATTGTGCAGAAATACTCAAGATATCGTGTAATACAATTACAATGAGAAGCTCTATGCAATTTAAAATACTACAGGATTTTCATTTTCTTGTTTTATTTTGACTTTCAAGAAAGTTTTCAATAATTTGATGTGCACTGTTTCTTTATTGTGAAGAAAGTTTACTTATATCATTTAAATATTTACAAAAGTGGTATATTTCATTTTTTTTTAATAAATACTGTAAATCTGTTGCTTTCGCACTTACAAACTTTGCGATTCAGCTCTGAAAAAAAAAATACTAGGTATTACCAATATATTTAAATTATTGAGCTATTATTAGAGTAATCGTTTTTGTTTGATAGCCACGATTCAGGCTCTACCTAGTGTGGTTTCACTGTTATTTTTGTAAATTGTAAGTGAGTTCCTAATAAAGTTATTATTATTATTATATTCGCCTGATTACAACAACAACTGATTCAAGTGCCTTGTAAATTCTTGTCTAATGCCAAAATCTACCCGCCACGGCACTGAAGCGCGAAGACAAACGTATGACGTCACTTTTATGGAGAAAACTAAAAATACCCGCACTATGAATACGTTTGTGGCACAGAATTAGGTTGGTCGGTAAGTCGTTTCATACCAAACGAGATATGGTGACCCAGTGGCGTCCATCTTAAATAGATTAGCGGGAGAATTATCCGCGGATTGAGATCATGCAAACAAACACACTGACTTCTTGAGATCAGATTAGGATTAGGAGTAAGTTGTATCTATAGCGTGGCTGTACCGGGAGGGTCAACGCCCCCAATTCGATTGTTCACGATAAGAGGGAAATACGAGACGGATTCTAGAGGAACACTACTTTGTCGTCGAGAGTCACAACATACATAGTAAAAATCGTTATATACAGTTTAATGTATTAAAAATATACAAAAATAGAGTATCTGTGAAAACAAAAATGATTTAATTTATAATTATAGCATTAAAAAAAACTAAGACTATTTTTTTTCTCTTCTTTATATTTAAAGGTAAATGAAGAGTATCGGAATACACAATAACAAGTTGCTAATACTTCTGTAACACGGACTAGTTGTATGCCAAAATGTACATTTTATACTATTTTACGCAACTAATAACATCCGCCAGCCGCCATGTACGCCTAATGTCATGTCGTGTCGATAATTGATGAATTAGGGATGTCCAATCAATTGTAATCGATCGATTGATGTTTATTTTTAATAGTATTATTTAAATAACCTAATAAGTATACTTTACAACTGAAGTTATCTCGATTTTGAATATGTAGGTAGTTAAATAATGATGAAGTGCCAAAACCTATTATTTCAACATGATCATTTTTTAGGGTTTTCTAATGATCGTTTAGAAAAGTGTGTGGTCTGCTTATAACTAAATAAACGATTATTTACGACGAGTAATACAAAAGTAACCCTCCTTTTGGGCTTCACTAATTTAAAAAATATTTATTTTTACTGAATACCTAAAAATTTTTTTACAAATCTTTTGTTATTCATGAATCCCCAAGCGACCACCGGTGGCCGCGCATCTATTGTCTTACTATTGTGTCTCTAATTGACGGTATCTGAAGGGTTAAGTATTAATATTAACAAGTATTCAAGTGTTATTTGTAAAATAAGACATTTCCATACTTGTAATGGTATGAAAAAAGTTGATGTAAGGCAGTTTGCCACATATTGCCATAGTTAATCGTAGGAAATATCGACAAATTTTATCGTATTTGCCATCCCTATTTTTGGCGTAGCTAAGGTCATTTGTCATTGTCAAAGTCAGTCTTCAGTCTTACCTGAGCTTGTATTAGTGTCTCTTGCTCTTTGTTATTGTATCGGTGTGTTTTGGGTAATATCGAGACTTATCGCATATGTTAACGGACTCAGATTGGTTCAAAAACGATAAACGCTAAATTTATTCAATGTCAGATAAAAAATATAGACCTAGAAAGTATTATAATAAAATTATTATTTTGTGGGTATTTGAACTTTATGTTGAAAAATATCATAACGCGGGATAAAATATACGAGTAGGTACATGACCCGGCGTGGCATCCAAAAATTTGTCATTCGCGGGACATTTCGCCTCAATCGGGACTCCTGGCAACGCTAATTACGTTTCATTAACTGTGTCAAACGAATGTTTTTCGAGATTGCAATAATTGAAGAGTATTTCATGTTTATGTTCTAGCTACAGTCCCTTCAAAGAGAAGTTGTATACATGAAATAGTTTGGATTCGATCGCTCAAAGGTAAATCGGATGTACCTATTTGCTCCATCGCAATTGCTGACATTATGAAGTACCTACAGCGCAGGCGCGTTCTGTTAGTAGAACAAGATCGCTTATAAAATGATTGACAGTTTTTTATTAGAGATTCTGACATCGTTTAGTAGGTAGTAAAAATGAATGAATAGAAATGTAGGGGTGAAAGGAGAAATTGATTTACGGGGCTTGTTAGGGTCGAAACCAGCCAGCCGGCCCTGGAACACGAGGTACAACTGAAGAAACGCAGGTGGGTTTAAAAGTCTAATACTATCTCTCGCTTCATCCAGAGCGGGAGAAGTAATTTGATAATATTCCAGTAAGATAAAACTGTGAGTATGTGTGACTTACAAAAACAAAAAAAGTAGTAGTTAGACGCGAATAAATTCTTTTTTTTTCTTTAGTTTTTAAGAGAAGAATTCTTTAATTACTTTAATTGTTACTTGGTTAAGACGAGTTTGTGGCAATAACGTATTTTTCTGGTGTTAATAAGCCCCTATTACCTAAATCAAAATTATGAATAAATAATCCTCTCATGCATTTTCATAGCGCCTTAACCCTAAGTCCTAGCCCTAAGAACCGTAACCCAGACGCGATTAGTATCCCACAGTTCGCTAATCAGGTTAATTGGTGGCTTCGATGCAATTTACTGTTGTACTTTGATGGTTAACCAACCTGTTTATGACTTGCATCTCACAGAAGGTGTTTGTGAGCTTACTTGTTTGTGAACGCACCCATGTTGCAGACATAATTTCCAATGTACTACATACTTATTTACCTACTCAAATAAAACATATCGAACTCCATGAAAGCAAGATGCATACAATGTGTATTCCGATTTAAAACTTTATCATTTGTTCTATTTCTGGGTGTAATTTAATATCTAGAATATGTATGTATTTAGAAATATATAAGCATGTTTATCAGTTGTCTAGTACTCATAACACAAGCTCTGCTTAGCTAGGGACTAGACGGCATTGTGTTATAGTTGTGGAATATTATTTTATTTATTTATCTGATACAGTCGACTGCATGTCGTGGTATCACTTTGTCTTTGGTTGGCCGAATAGGTACGGAGTGTCACTGGAATATAAGACGTACCTACGTTTTCTGTTTTTTTTTACATACAAGCGGTCGATTCAGTCGGTCGACTGTACAAAGATTATAATTTGATTAGTTATGCCCTCCGTGGTTATGCCTTATGCCTTGATCACACGTACGTGCTCTCGCCCGAATGCTAGGTACGTATAAACAAAGCGCCGAGTGCTCGGCCGAGCGCTTATCTCTATCGGCCGAGCAACGTTTTACTGTTTCGCCCTTTTACTTGGTACGTGTGATCAAAGCATTAATCGAACGTACCGAGTGAAACTGAATATTCGGTGCGTATAAACAAAGCGCCAAGTCCAATGCCAAGCGTTTATCTCTACAACTCGCTTACATCACTGTCTCGACCGAGCAAAATTTTACTGTCTCGCCCTTTTACTCGGAACGTGTGATCAAGGCATTAGTGTGTAGCACTAGCTATAGTTTGATTTGGAACTTATGTACCAGAAAACGTAAACATTAGGGCAATTGTACGGTTTCAGCGCAAGTTGCGAATTTACCCTACACAAATATTGTATCCGAATACGGACAAGTCCTATATCCTAATTAATTGTGAAGGAAACTTTGTTCATTCAACTTAGGCGCCATGACAACGGATAACACACTCGTTAATCAATAGCAAGCTGTAACTCTGATCGAAAGAGTTGATTTGAAGAAATCATCATAGAGCTTATACATTAAAGCTTGACATAAAAGTTTAAGTGGTTGGCTGGCCATTTCAGATAAGTTAGAACATATAACACACGTAAGAAGTAAATAGAGGCCTCTTTCAAATAGTCTCTCGTGACAATTACAAGACATAAAAGACTAAGTTTTATTTTAAATTAACTCAATTTTGTGGTTTGACAGTTTAAGAGGCTTACTCTAACTGTTTATGACCGGGAGAAGTCTTTGGGGACAGGCGTTTGCCTCGTGCATAAACTCGACCAATTGTTATGAGAGTAGCTTAGCTCACAAATGAAGGTACAAAGATGGATGTGAGGCACAAAAGGATAAGTCGAGGTGGTGATGCTTACAGCAGAGCCCAGACCAGCAGTGGGCCGATTTCGCCCAAAATGATGATGACGCAGTAGGTTTCACAGTACTGTTAGCGCAATGGTTGACGGATTAGCTGTGGAAGAAATATTTGTAAGGCTATAGTCTATAGTAGATAGTCGTGCCGAGTCTGGATATCTTGTAGGCGTGTTTAACTCTTTACTGAACCGACTTACTGTTCTGAAACATTTTAGTGTTCTGAATGATTGAGTATCGAAACACAGGAATTGGAGGCCTTAAAAACGCCACTGACGCCGCTATAAAAACTTTGAGAGAAAAGAAAACCTTTGATTTGAAAAGAAGAAGAACCATGAGAACACTACTTACCTACCAAAATTTAAAACATTTAATCTTCTTTTTTATCGTTTTGATAACAGCGCTAATTACATTGTGAAACCATCGAATCGAAAATGTTTTCGTCTTCAAAGCAAACGGAGCCAACTGCAATCCAACATTAGTCATAGATAGCGATCTCTGAATTTGTCTTAGCGTTCTAAAATGTCAAATTGAGAGCTTACAGTGGAAACCTTAAGAGCCGGTTGTAGTCACTGAATTTTGTATGAACTCCGCCCGGGTCTATGTCGATTTCGCGACTCCGTAACAGCGGTTTTATTTTTATATAAAAAAAACTACTATCCAAGATTTTCGTTTTTGCGAGGCCTTTTTAAAAAAAAAGCTTTATTATTTATTGTAATTTTCAAATATTTCCGAGACATCATCTCGTAGACAAATGTTTGAAATCATTAGAGTAAGCTACGCTATTTTTTTTATCGAGATTAACTAATTTATATCATGTTTTGATTTTTGTCCAGTGGTTACTCACATAGTAAATTTTCATAAAATATTTTTTATGGTGTTCACTTTTATATTTGTATATTCCCAGAGGTTTAAAAAAGTTCAAAATGAGTAGAACCTGGCCTTAAGTATCAGTTAAGTGAACAAATAACGTGAAAGTACCCAAGGGTTGCAGTTCCGCTGCCAAGCTGTAAAGAGGAATGACAGAAGACATGTTTGAAAATGATTCTTAGTAGTAGATAGCAAATAGCAAGAATATCTTTTATCTTGGGCATAATATTTATCCCTTACGTTCCGTATTTATTTAATCTTCTCAGTCGTACACTCTTGACAAAGTGGTCGTGGTCATGTCTCGGTTGAGTCCCGCACCACTGTCTCTGTCCTGCCATATGAAGCCATGCAGCGTTTGTATGTCACTGATTTGATGATGTCCGTCTACCGTGTTGGAGACCATTCACGTGACCTTTTGCTCTCAACTTTTCCCTGCACCACCAATTGTTCCATTGAGTCCTAACGGGTGATATGCCTGAAGAACTTGAGGATTCGTATTTATCTATTACCTATTAAGTATGTATCGTGGATATGTTTGCAAAGATACATTTACATACTCATATACACCAACAATCTGTAGGTTATACAGATGGTTCTGTTTTAGAATCAGATAGTTGTGTTTTTAAAAAGTACAAAAAAGAAGAGTAGAATAACGGAAGGGAGGGCTTTGTCCTGCAGTGGGACACAACGGGCTCATAATAATTATAAAAAATAATAACAAGAAAATACGGCGACGGCGTCAAAGTAAGTATTTTACAAGCTTTTATTTTAAAATGTTCTTCTTTGATTGTACCAAGCTTTCATTTTAAAAGAAAATGATGGAAGAAAACTTTTTACCTGTGGAGCTTGGCTTTACTTTGATAGATGTTTAATAAAACCTTCACTCAACAACTCCAAGTTGCAAGCATGAATAATTATATTGTTATCTTGGCTTAAGATGCTCATAATATTAGTAATTTGTGTTATTGGCGCAAAGTCAATAAATGTAGCCATCTCATTTATTTTACGGCTATCAGATTGCACGTGTACCTATTAATAATTTAATTAGAACGTTTTATGGATGTAAGTTATTGAAGACTGTGGTAGACAAAAGTAATAATTCTTGATATACGAGTATCGCCTGGGCCAAAGCTTTTTATTTAAAACTAGCAACCCACCCCAGCTTCAACGGGTGTTACAAATCTTTTAAATTCTCGGATTTCATCATATACATTTTTTTTTAAATATTTTTCCACATCTAGCACATAACATCAGACAACTGATAAACGTACTTATACCGATACATTTCTAAATACATACATAGGTGTTATAGATAAATTACTCATCACACAAACATTTGTCCCGGACGGGAATCGAACCTACGACCTCTAGCATAGCAGTTTGGGCCACTAATCACTAGACCAACACGCCAGTCAATATATGTTATGCATGTATCACGCACCTTCCTCATGAACCTCTGTCTGGTTTTTTAAAAACGTTGCCCCGCACTAGGAATGACTCCTGTACGCTCACAAACATTTAAAGTCACATACACAAGAGACGCAGCCCCGGAACACGTGTTTGTACCTGGCCTTATACAAATAAAAGCTCTGAGCAGCAACCAATGACTAAACCACTGCGCCTAACGAGCCGTAAATTAGACGTACATATGGACTACGCCAGGTCGAGTGGTGTGGGTCTGGTGTAGCTCTACAAGTCTAGTTTCCATACAATATGTATGGAGTTGTATAGTATAGTTCTACTTTTATTCTTCACTCTGAAGACAACCAGGTTAACCTTTTCCCAATTATGATCATCATCACCAAAGGATATTAATTCATGAATCCCCAAGCGACCACCGGTGGCCGCGCATCTATTGTCTT
The DNA here is from genome assembly GCA_949319445.1 of Mythimna lalbum. Lineage (NCBI taxonomy): Eukaryota > Metazoa > Arthropoda > Insecta > Lepidoptera > Noctuidae > Mythimna > Mythimna lalbum. Next base: position 37,436,348 of record OX439344.1, read on the forward strand.
ACTATTGTGTCTCTAATTGACGGTATCTGAAGGGTTAACATAAATAAGTAAGTAAACAGAGCCAAATTAATTACTATACCCAACTATGTTGGGGTCGCGATCCAGTTTTATTCGACTTTAGCATTAATTTATAATAATATGAAGCTATTGTTTAACATACTCATACAACACCATTTTCATCCTAAAGTATTTATAGAATAAGGTATATATTTGTATGAATAAGCTTATGTCTCAGTCGGTGCAAGCGTCACGCCTTTGCTAATCTAACGGTGTTGCCTTTAGGCAGTACAAACAAATAAGGGAGCGGGGAAATCGCTAGTTGACGGTCAGCTGGCCAGGCCACGTTACCATGTAAGATAGCACTAATATTATAAATGTGGATGTTAGTGAAGATGTTTGTCATGTTTGAGACCTATCTCATTTTTTTTTATTGATGTAAATTAGTGCTTGACTGCGATCCCAACTGATGGTAAGCAGTGATGCAGTCTCTGATGGTTAGGCGCACTAGTTTATTAAGAGCCTATTCCCATAGCCTTGGAGACACCCAAATTATAATCGGACGGGAAGACTGCAGCAGGCAAAATTTTTGTGGATTTCTTCCACTCTGAGTGGAACAATAGAACGTGTCAGGTTGTTGAGGTTGAGGAGTTGCCGTCTGCGTTCTAAGGTCACGGGAACTCTTGCGGGCCATTCCACAACCCAAGGCTTATAGCACATGGAGTCATATTGTTCACTTTTTATTCATACCTCTAACGAAAAAAATAAAAGAAAACACGTTTATAAACAATGCATGGAAGCATAAACCGCTTAACGGATAACTTGCTTTTAATTACCATGCAGTAAACATTTCATCAGGATCCTTAAAGAAATCTAGTCCGTACAATATTTCCGAGAAAAACACGAGTAAAGTTGCGAGGTATCGTTATACTCGTAAATATTCTTTATTAATCGCCCGCAACAAACCGAGAGAGAGTAAAGGTTATAGCACATTATACCGGCACTGCAACTGCACAGCTGCAGCACGGCGTCGCCTCGAATTCAGGCTACGACAAGCTGCCAGTACGCTAACTGCCAGTGAGTTGTCCGCAAGGTGCAAGCTCGCAGTCCTCGCGGCGCGGGCGGCCGCGACTTGTAAGCTTGCCACCGCGAACTCAATATTGTTATATGGCACTTATGTACGCACGTTTTCATAATATGCGAGTCGAGTTGTATAGTAGCGCTGACTGCCCGCCATTGGCTTTTTCATATTGACATTATGAAATATTGACTACACACGATTTAATGCTCCAAATTGAATCACAAGTTAATTGATGGTTTGGAGCGGAGCCGTTGCGGTGCCGGTATAATGTACCATGACCAAAATCAATTAAGTTTGATAAAGCTAAAATGCGGTATAGTCGCAATTAGCCCTTTATGTTAAAGTTGACAGCATGATCACCAATGTGGTGTAAACTTTAATTATGTGAAAATTAATACTGTTTACCATGTTATAAGGACATATATAAAATGCTGAAGTATCCGTTAATATACAGTGAAGAGGACCATAAGTCATTGCTTTGGGTCTGTTATATATAAACTGAGTCTGTAACTAAACTCAGTCGCCAGACAGTTTTGATAGTTATGTCTCTATAGCATTTAAACTACAGCTGGAGTGCAGTTTGTGGCAATTTCCTTTCCAATTTTCCGAATCGTTCCGAAAGATAAAATTGTTTATGTACTTAGGTGTGTATGTTTGTTACTCGTTCATGTTCAAACGATTGAAAATATTCTATGTCCTGGATTAACTCAAAGAATATAATTTTTAATCCCAGGAGTATGCTCCTTGGGATAAATTTTTACTTTTACACGGGTAAGCCACTAGCAGAAGCTGGGTAATCATTTGCTTGATATCTCCGATCGATCACAACATTTAATGTGAAAAAATGCAGATGTATATTACAGGAAACCCTATAAGAAGAACTAGAACCAAAGAATTCGAAGACATGTGGCCATTGGGCCCGCGTGGTGTCCATCTCCTAGAGAGGAGGCCTGAGTCCCATCAGTGGGAATATTATAAGGCCGACTATGCTATGCTATAAGAAGTACATAGTTTGAAAATTTCACATTCGAAAAAGTGTCTTTCGTAGTTCGTAATCCTTTGCTCGCGATTCCGACACTCACTTTTTCACGGAATTTTCATATGTACTGATTATGTGTAGGTTTTGCACTCTGCTTAGGGCCATGTTCAACTTTACGTCATTAACAAAATAACAGACACCGTGATATTTGCAAGTTCGTAAACACGGAACGGTAACTTTCCCTGTTATAGACCGAGATCTAAGTTAGTGCTCGCATGGCTGAAGAGTCAGGTTTCAAACTAACCCGCTGCAAACTGTTCAGTTTACTTAGTTTGCAGTTATCACGCATGTAAAGTTACCTTTCTTAAAGTTTCTTCGTTAGCAAAGTTTATCGTCGTTTAAACTTTGCTAATGATGAAACTTAACGTTTAGGTGGTTCTTAGTACGCATTCAGGTCTAGAACAACATGGCGTAAAATAGAAACTCAAATTCGGAAGTGACTGTTGAATTATACAAAGTACACAGACAATGAAAAATGTCCATACTTTCTACAAAACTAGAAATGAAAGAAAGAAAAATAATTTATTTGGTACAGCACAAGGCCTAAACAAAAATACAAGTAGCAACAAATAAAAAATCCAGTTGTGTGCCAATGTAGTTTGTATAATTACTTAAGTGGCTACTTAAGGTTTAGAGAGCAAACAGTCTAACTTAGTCGCAACTTCAATTTAAACTCATCGTGGAACTATCGCGGGGTTGGAGATGGCTTGCAAGTTGCTTTACCGTGTGCCACTTTAAACTTTCAGTTTGTCATTAATTAAGTGCTGATTGCGCTGCGGTTTTATACTGAGTGGTGCATTTTGTAATTAAGTGCTTGGACCGCGATAAATGGATGTCAATATTATTTAAAATAACAGGGCTGATGTGAAGTCACTTATAATATTAATGCCTGAATTATTTAATTTGCTCCTCAAATAATAATCACAGGACAAATATTACACGTATATACAAAAGAGATTTACAGTGGTGAGTCTTATCGCATAAGATTATCTCTTAGGCTAAGAACTCACGAAGCGGTTTTCATCCGTGCCCGCCGCGGTAGTGCAAACAGTTGTTTTATTTCTAAACTCACGAGATTGCAGTTTTGTGCGGTTGCGATTTTCACCCGCAGACTTGGTTGGTGATTATCGCAAGACATGCGGTTACCGGTGCTCGGCATTAAACAGTGACCGTCAGAAGCCTACTTACTCCTCGATAACGGCTAAGTCAATAGGTTTGAAAAAAAAAAATGCTTCTGCGAGAGGCTTCGCTCGGGTGAAAGTCGGTTTCTATATACAAACTGTGGATGCCCGTTTCACCTTAAGGGGTAAATTTCGGAATATTCGTTCTTAGCGGATGACCCTATAAAGAACCTACCTGCCAAATTTTAAGTTTGTATGTGTTATAATTTCTGAGATTTCGTGATAAATCAGTGAGCGGTATTGCGGTTTTTATATTATGTAGATAAATTATCAATATATGATTTTTCGTATGACTTACGTTTGCCAAAAAAAAAATTATCGACTTGATATTTTTTCACTTGTTTTCTCTACTCTTTTGAAACAGCTTTGATCTTTCGAATTTACCTACATAGCATATGTAAATTAATCAATATTTCGCAAAGAAAATGTATTTATAGTGTGATTAGTAGTAATAGTAGTTGTAAGGTGGAATGGCAGTACGTGTCTGCGTGCATTTAATTCCGGGCAGAGGTTCAAAGGACTATACGCCATAAATGATAAGTTAAGGTCCAGACCGCCATGGAAAACTGTGAAAATCTGTAAATATTAATGGCAAAGACTCAGTCCCTGACTCACCGACGTCCAGCCTAAGCCCATGGACTGATCGGAAGATCAGCTCCGCGTAGTGTGCCTGCTATTTGTAATTAAACATTTATCCGCGTAGTCTTATAATAATGAATAATCAATTAATTTATGAATTTGATTTAAATGTTTATTTATTTATATAAGATGAGAATGTTGAGATGGATGTGTTGTGTGACAAGATTGGATAAAGTGAGAAATGAGTATATTAGGGGAAGTTTGAAAGTGGCGCCAGTGACTGAAAAGTTGAAAGGAAATCGTTTGTCTTGGTATGGTCATGTAAAGAGGAGAGATGTATGCATGTTGCTAAAAGAGTTATGAATTTATATGTGGATGAATGAAGAGGGAAAGGGAGGCCAAAGAAAAGATGGATGGATTGTGTGAGAAGTGATATGAATGAAAAGGGAGTTAGTGATAGCGTGACGAGTGACAGGACAGAATGGAAGAAAAAAACATGTTGCGACGACCCCAAATAAAACGGGATAAGGGCAGGAAGATGATGATGATGATTTAAATGTTTATTTAGTTTTTTTTCTATAAAGCAACAATTTATGAGTTCATTATTTATTTATTTTATAATTTTATTTTAATTTAATGTATAATTCTGCTTGTTCTAATAACTGTATATTATGTAATTTTCAACAAATTGTCATTGTAATGATTTGATATGTATATATTTACTTATCCAGTGCCATTTGCTGCCGGCAATCTTATGCGTCAACATGAGGATAATGTAGTGGACTGCAACATTGTAAACTCTTTTTTACTGTTTTTCTTTTCAATATGTAAATTGCAGCAGTGTATTGTCCCTCCACAAATAAACTAAAACATTGACGTTCCGTCGCCGATCTCTCGCGACGGGATTTCCCTGTGGCAAAGGCCGAAAATTTGTACAGAGGTCCCTATTATGATGTATATGTCCAAGTAAAACTGGCCAGATCAAATTAAACTTTTTTTTGATGATATGTCAAACCTCGTTTGGCCTATTTTCTTTATATTTTTTATTGTCATAGAAATCCTACATCAATGATATGGCCAAACGAGGATTGCCATATCATCAAATGTTAATGTTTAAACGATCTGGCTAGACTTAGTTAGCCATATCATGAAGGGATCAATTCTAAGATTAGAAAGAATTAGAAATGCTTTAAAATTTTATAATATCGCAAGTGATTTTTATTTCTAAATAATATACGTCATTGCTAAGACAATCCGACGTGATTGCTTCGCTATTGTGTTTTTTGTTGCATATTTTTATAACTGTTTTTTTTTCACCGTATTTTTAAGATCTTGACTTTAAAGTCAAAGCAATACGACAAGAAGATAGAATTTAATTACAAGTCAACTCTATCACCATCACAGTGCAATGACAGTAGCCGACAACGATCTCTGTGATTAAGCAGATATTCTGATCTTTGATCTATTTTTTTCACAAGTGTCAATGATCGGAAATACGAGTATATAGTGCGTTTCACGTAAGAATTATAATAAATAATTGAGAGACTGGAGATGTCAACAGCATACGTTATGCAGCTTATCGTTTAGTTATCTGACGAATACTTGCTGATTTATCGCTCTCTATTTACTGAAGAGCTTACTTTAGTGAATACTTAGAATATCTTCTTGCTGGCGACAGAAAGGTGTAACCGAGAACTAAAGGTATATTATTCGGCTTCGGATATTCGATCGCCAGTCGCTCTGGTCAGACAAAGCTTATTCTATTATCTACCTTTTGCAGTTGTTTGAGCAGAACTTTAAGCTGAAGATCTGACCACTTGTCTCTTTGAACTACGATAGCGTCGTGCCAGCGCTGCGTCTCTGTCCGCAACTGAACCAACAGTAGAGGAATATTACTCAGTTACTCTGTCTGTTTAGTCAATTATTTGTGCAAAATAAACTTAGGCGAGCTGACCAATATTCAGTTTCAATAACGTAGCGAACATAAACAACGAATTTTCGGTATAACTGTCTTAGAGACTGAACTAAATCGCTTGAAAAGAACAACAGTGCAATAGAATACATGTTTTAAAAATATATGATACAACTTCATTAGTTACCAAGCAAAACAACTGCTGCATAAAAACATGCTATCAACATCTTTGTGGCAGTCAGTCAATGAAATTACTTAATATTAGGGAGATTAACTGATATTTTGTTACTTTTAACAATTATACTTTTCTTTTTTTTTCTTTTAGGAACGGTAAAAACTATTTTTGAATAGTTCTTTCAAATACCGATAACGCTAAGCGACAATATCGTAATTTTCCATTAACACCTTTGTAACTTGCTTTTTTTATATATAATCCCATTCTTCTCATAGTTTTTCATAAAGTGGTGCCATTAAAATCGATTTCGTTTCGCATATTAGCAAACAGTTTTGCTAGAGTAGGCAACTCTTTTCTTTTTTCTATAGACAGACAGGGGAGCCAAAATTACGGCGAAGGGAATTCTCACATGAAATGCACCTAAAGTGATTATCACAATGCCACGCACCACGCAGCGTAACGCGTGAATGCGTGTTGTATAGAAAAAACACAAAGTCTAAAACACCGAAAATGCATCGATGCACGTTCATGCAGATCACGTATGTTTCGTTTTTTCGCGTATATGTGGCACGCGGAGAAATGAAACATACACACGCGTGGATGCGGGGCGACACTCAAGGTATGGCACACTGAGTCTCGTAGTGCCGTGCATGATTTCGTATGAACTGAGTCAAAGCCTGCGTGAATTTACAAAACACACCGACGCGCGTGAGTGCGTAAAAAAAACCCGCGCGATGATGAAGATCTGCACTCCTGTAAGTACGTACGTTGACACGCAACATCTAGCGTGATGCGTGGCAGTGCGGTAATCGCCCGTCACAAAACCTCAATTTACCTACGATTATATTGCAGAGAACAGCTTGCGGTTGATAAGGCAGAAGATATTGACATTTCACTATCCCAGAAACTGCCACTGCTAGAGACAGAACTGTCACAGGCACCGTCGGAACTTTCAACACGACCTCGGTGTGTCATCGGCTACTGGCGTTACGAAAGCAATGACGTCTTGTAGCTGACAGCGTAGAATGACGAACATTGCAGGAGTTGTGAGCTTGACGCACTTTACGCGGCCTGAATTTTATTAGTTATGTTTTTTCTAGACGCTGCCAAACCAGTGAAAAGTCTTAGCTTTATGGTTTGTACTTACCATTTTTTTTACAGGCGAAAGAAACGTATATTATGCTCAAGTAGTTTTGTAATTTTATGTTTGCTGGTTACAAAAAGCTCGCGAGTTTACGGGAGAAATTACTCCAAGCGTACATGATTACAGAAGCACTTCAGCATTTTACGTTTTAAAAGCGCTGAAGATTTCGTTTGACGGCTCTAGACTTTTGCTTTTAGCTTAACTTTTATGTGAAGTAAGTGTGGCGGGGCTTAGACGGCGCGCTACAGAAAGCTTACAGATCGCTTCACTCGTCAAGGTTACTCCTCATATTCGATTCATAGAGATTAAATGTCAGTAAGTGGTTTTAATATACAATCTGTTTGTTTACGCACAAATTATTATCAACACTGCGCATAAGGTAAAATAAATAGACGGAAAACATCAGCAACACACTGACGATAATTTCTTAAGATGTATTGCCATTTGTTCGAACCGACCGACGTCGCATCACCATGAATGAAATATCACTTACCTGTATCTTTAAAATAAAAGAATTAAAAAAAAAGAACAATATCAGCGCGCGCTGCTTACTCTTCGTCCATCACTTTTGTGAAAAATTTAAACTAAGTACATACATACAAATACATGTTATGCTTGAAGTAATCAAAACATGAAAATAACTCTTTGATTAAAATAGAAATCAATTCAATACACTGCTTCAGCTCGACAACAACCATCGAAATGGAACCACGCTTTGAAAGGGAATCCTGAAAAATACAGTTTGTGTAGCAAAAGTTTAATTACAGGCTGTCATTCAAACCGGTGCGCGGTGCGCACTGAAATTGGACTGTAACGTGGAACTCCGTGCCCTCGAGTATTTTTTGTTGCCTATCGACACAGTTGCAAAATTTTTACTTTTTTTACAAACAACCTATTTTAACAAGCTTTCATTTAAACTTGCAAAAATGTTGTGAAAGGATTTTAAAACAGTTACCCCTAACTGATTGAGCTGAATTTTTGCAGACATGTTTCAGTTTGGACATCATGCTAAATGACGTAGGTAATTCTAAATCCGATATGAAGGACTCCTGATGCTGGCGATCTAGTTATTTTTTTATTTACCCCCATGATATATATCAAAATTGCAATGGGTTGATGAGAACAATACGAAAATAAACTACGTCGCAATAATTCAATATGGCGGTAATTTTTTTTTAAGTGTTCCTTGTTTGTGGGGGTGTGTATGGATGTTTAGATATTTTGGTTTATATTGAATTTGTTTATGTGATACTTTTCACAGTAATCGCGTATAATCGATAATTCGATATTAAACGTGACCGCTAAACTACGTAGTCGTCGAATATGTATATTACGAATTGTAAGTCCATTAGCTTTACATTTAGCGACATTTAAATGTAATGATTTAAATAAAGGTACATTTTTATTACATTAGTCTATGCAAAAACATATAATCAACCAACAGACGAACCCCACCCGACAGCGAAGGCCTATATTGAAAAAGTTCTTTATTTAGATGAGTCTATTTTTATTTTTTATTTAGCCATACATCCTACTGGTCGCTTTGTGAAAAAGGTCAGGTACCTACGTAGTACTCGCATCGCCGCATTTTCAGTTGTACTAACGTGAGCCAGCCTAAGCAAGTCTCTTACTAAGGATAGTAGATAGTATAGCAAGTGGCTTCTGTAGTTTAAGATCTTCCAACCCAGTATTTATCTAAGATACATATCTGACATTTACCAATCCGCAGTGGGCCCGCGTGGTGGATTACGGCCCACTCACTCTTATAGAGAAGAGGCCTGAGTCCCAGTAGTGGGAACATTAAAAAGGCTGATGATGACATATCTAGACCTGCTCCTTACGTGATTATGACGTTATATTTTGGAAGCAGTTATCTTGTGGATATTACATATATAGGTTTCTATAGAAATCAACATTTGTAAAAATAATCCAGAAATGACTTCTGAAAATTTGCTATTTTGCGTGAAATATTTTGGCGAGTGCCGGAATTAAAGAATGTCGAGAGAAGCGTTTAAGACGCATTGCCTCTTTATAAAACATTATGTCTGATTGCATCGGATGAAACAACAAGCTTTTAATTTAAAAGCTTAGACGGGTTGAGGACGAGCCCTCTTGTTGCTTTCTAAAAAAGTAATAGATTAAGAAATTAAAAAGAAAAGAGCTAGTTTTTACTAGTGCACTATTGAATGATTTTACAATCGACAAAACAGTTTGTAAACCGGAGCGATAAAATTTAACTGGCGTAAAACTTTTCCAACTTGAAGAAAACGATTTGTTTCTTCACAACACAAAGGCAAGGAATTTGTTGATGAAATAGTTAAGTGTCTACATAAGTTATCATGATATATACCCAACGAAATAATTGACTTAGTTTTAACTAATCAAGATTATTGCCAAACTAAGGACTTAAAAAAAAAGAAAATGCGTTTTTCAAATTCATAAGGAGGTACTTAGCTGTATTATTGACATAATATACGTAATCTCATAAACTTTAATCTAGATTATCTTTAATATTAAATGTCTAAGAAAAAAATGTTTAGAAATTTAATCTATATACTTTTGTAAAATATGCGAGTATAATATTGTTCGCGACTTCACCATGACCCTTTTAAACTGTATGTTTTCAAGATTCCCATTCAGATTACTAAGACAAGCCACAACTAACCTTGAAATGTGTCAGGTACTCTGCTTGGCGAGTTATGTCGGTGGCGAGGATCAGCGAACTGATCTGGTCCTCCAGCGTCTCTCGAAGACCTGGCACGGGCGGCAAGTGGTCCAGGATACCGCTCTCCACGAGGCAGCTCATGGCTGAGCGCCAGTGGTGGTTTTCGAGGACTGATGTATTCTGTACAGAGAAAAGTATTTGGGTAAATACCTACTTGCTGGCGCTGGTATAGTCTTCGTCAAAGAGAGAACTTGTATTCCCCCTATTCGTGGTATTTTTAAAACAGATACACAAATCGTAGTTCCTGCGGAAACGTTAGAACAATTTACCGTGGCCCTAGAACGCAAAAGGCAAATGAAGAAACATAGGTGTGATTTGGTCAGTAAAAATCTGACTCCCACACAATCTCTTTCCATCCTAGAGCAAGACAAGATATTTGATGATTTCTCAACTAAAAAAAAGTCGCTGTGAGCGGAGACGAACATACAGTTAGTGGTTCTTAAAACTTACAAGGAAAACTTGGATGGTTATAGATGCGTTATTTATTAAATTTATTATTATTATTCATTTTAATTGAAGTGTTTCTTAATTCCCATCGCCATTGTGATCGATCATATAGACCGATGTTTACTCGCTTGAACCATAATATATTAGGTAGGATATTCCACGACCAAGGTATTTATATTTTTCCGTCCCATTTTTTCGGCGCGCCTATCTTTCAAGGACGGGTAAATATACCGCAGGTACAATTTTCTAAACTGGTTAGTATTCACAACAGAAATTTGGTAGAATAGCTTCGTTAAATGGTCAACATTATGTCATTTTCCAGGACTGAATTTATGCTCGATTTACATCAATAGACCATATATATTTGATGAGCAAGGTATAGCTCGCCATCCAGTCATCTGGTAACCGTCGACGGCACGTGAATCATAAAGGTGTCTATAAAATCGTACAGGCCCAGCGGGGCTGATGGCCGCTAGAGCCACGGGGAATTTCTTAAAAAGTAACCCGTGGTCCTAGCACAAAAGAGAAAGATAGAAAAATATTTTTTTCGGCAGACATAACAACACACAGTGTCGAAACAACATGAAAAATACTAATATTGTGTGTCTCACAGTTGCCTAAAAAGTTCAAAGAGCAACTGAAGGGCACAGGTGGGGTTTAAGTAAGTCTGACACGCCTCGCACTCTACACTAGAGCATGAGAAGGCATGGGTTGATATACCAAAATACAAAAAAAAATTTACTACCCAAACCATTACACTTTCTTATAGATAAATCCTAACATAACTAACATCTTCAATGTATTCTCATTGAAGATGTTAGTTATGTTAGAAAATTGTAATATCAATAAATCAATGAAGCTTCTTTCAAAAGCAGAATTAAATCAGAATCTATTCCTTAGTAATTTTTGCAGACGGATAAAACATAAAATTAATTAAGGTGCTTCAGTTTTACAAGAGATTCGCTGAAAGGAGACGTAGTAGCAATATTTACAGGAGACGTAGATCAATTACATTAGAAAATTGTAATATCAATGAAGCTTCTTTCAAATGCAGAATTAAATCAGAATTCATTCCTTAGCAATATTTGCAGACGAAGTAAACGTGATATTAATTAAAAGGGCTTCCGTTTTCCAGGAGATTCGCTGAAAGGAGACGTAGTAGCAATATTTACAGGAGACGAAGAGCAATTACAAAACTTTTAAGTGGAATGCAACTTGTGCTATTGAAGTAACCTGCAGTTCATAGAATTTCACGTGGGAGTTCATTTTAATTGCTCTATTGAGCACTAGACTTCGGATAATTACCATGACTAAGAGCAAACTCTCTCAAACTCCTCTCGACATGATCAAAGTACAGCTTATGTGCGTACCTTTGTATAACTTTTGCATGCTATGTAAGGCAAAATGTACATGGATCCTATTATGAACAACTTATTTTTATGTACCTACATTCTAAGCAAATAAAAATATGCTAAGTCCAAAGAGTATTATGTTCCTACCGCGTTTCTAGCTACTGTTATAACAAGGAGTTTTATTAGTAGAGTAAAGTTAAGCTCATAAAGTTCTACCTACTAAATTAATTTGCGTGTATGCAGAGAAGTCTGCTTTTCAAATGAAATTATGACATGGCGGTCAGCCACACAAACATTTTCTCTTAGTACTCGTAGCCGGTATGATAAAGTTCTGCACCGGGGATTTAATTGAACAAACCTCCACTTTGTGTTTGCTTTAGGTTTTTCAGTGGAATATGTCACATGTTACCGTAGATATTTAGAGCAAGCGCCAAAGGGAGTCGAGTGTGCAAACTATGAGGACCGCCGTTTGTGAATAGTTTTGGACTCAGAACAGCATGCAGGATATGTGATGTAAATACAAATTTACAGTTTTCAGATATTTTTTTCTATACTTGTGCTATTTGATATTGCTTCATGCTAAATTTCAGGATTCTAGGCCAACGGGACGTACCCTATAAATTTTGATTCCCTTAGGGGTGTCGAAATACACGATTTTTTGCAACATAAAAGGCCGTATCTTTTTTTCGTTAACTCAGAAGTTTAATTTTTTCTCAGCTTCAAGGTACCATAGACTTAGACTATACTTTTAATTTCGCCGCAGTACCTCCACTCCACACAAGTATATCTCCTGACAACATCCAGAATCTTTATCTGCAAGCTTTTCTGAATCCAAAACTACTATTCACAGAAGGCGGTCCTCATGTTTTGCACAGTCAATTCCCTTTGGCGTCTGCTCTAATTGCATATTGGCACTTGACAGAGTGCACAGGGCTCGGATTGGTTTAATTGTGACACTTCAAACGCTACACGCCCGGCCCGCGAATGATTTCTTTTGCGTTCTACGTCGCAAAGCTTACAAAGGTCTTTGATAAAATGTGTCTTAATCAGAAATGCACTCTTTGAGGACAGCGTAACCTAACGAGCTTGTGTGTGGTGGTCTAGTTTTACAATTTTTACTTTGATCAGCAATGGCAAAAGGAGGATCCGGATTTTGTATGGGCACCGTCTCCACCCTTCAACAGACTTGAGGCTTCAGGCAACAGGCTTGAGGCTTGGGGGTTTCATTCGAAGCGTCTAGTTAAATAGAGTACTTTTTATTATGGCGACACATCTCTAAAGTACGGGGTTTAGGTTTTATAAAGCATTATATTATGAACTAATCTAACCTAACCCAACTGTTTTGGATCTTAATTTATACTCATAATTGTTACTGTCATATATTTGAATGCGGCTTTGAGAGCTCTGTACGATTCTGCAAAAATATTACACAATGGGCATTGCGTAAAAATGTCCCCAAAAAAGACACCAGTTTCAAATCTGTTAGTGGGTACCAACAGATTTGAAACAGGTGTCATTTAAAGCGTCTAGTTTAATAGAGTTCCTTTTATTAGTAGTCGGCGTTGCGTACTAACTACCTACAGGTCATTGGACTCACTCAGCTGACGTTTTCTTGAAGAAATTAATTTCGTACATGCGTAAATTCATACGAGTTTAAAAAAAAGGTACTTCATTTTTTAATTTTATCGTTACAAATCGATAGTGTTCCATGTACCGAATCGACCCTCTACGGGATTAAAAAGATAATTAAGCGGTGTATAGCGTCTTTTTTATAATATGAATGGAAGAACACTGTGACTCAGCGAATTCTTAGATTACTTCCTATTTTGACTCACTTTTTTAATATGATTATTTTTATTGTGCTTTGAAGCACAATATAGACCGGTCTACACTGTTCTTACATAATATCTATTAATACTGTAATATGGAAATATTGTACCACTTTTTTAAAACAGTAACAATGCAGTTTCTTGCCGGTTTTTCTCCATTGGAAAAGACCAATTTGGAACCGTGCACTAGCTTCTGACGTTTTATTGGCGAGTGGAAAAGCAATAGTATTTAAGAGTCGCCCAAATACTATTAATGACACTCTGATACTGCCAAAATAAAAAAAAAACCACACTGGACAATCGAGTTTTCCTCACATATCAATGTAAAGCCCTTATTGAAAACTAGACTTTTGCCAGCAACTGCGTTAACGAGCATGTTTTTAATTTTCTTTTTATCCGTATTTTGAAAATCTAATAATGACCGTCTTTCTCATTTGTTATGATTAGAATTTGTACCAAGTTTCAAGTTTATTAACCCAAGAATAAGATTTTCCCATACCACCTTTTTACCTCTTAATCTTTCGAATATCGTAATTAGAGACGCAATGGAAAGACAATCAGATGTAGTTTAATAAAGAAAGGAAATAACAATTTAATTCAAGTTACCCGAAAACAATGTTTGTGTTGGTTACTGCTTTAAGGCAGCGACTAAATGCACAGAAGATAAAGGGCATTTCGTAAAATCATCCCCACTATTCTCCACCCACTAACAGGTTTGAAATAGTTGTTATCCGAAGCGTCTAGATGATTTTTTTTAGTATGCAACGTACCTCAAAAGTATGAAGTTTAGGTTTATAGAATATTTTTAACCTAACCTAAGTTGTGCGCCCAGGCCATTGTATGGTACATGGGGCTACGGAGGCACATTTATTTTAATGCACCAGCACCAATTAAAATTGATTTGATTTGATTTTTTTTTTATTTCACGTATGATTATTTTTATGAATAATCGAATACAACATTTATGTACATAATTATCTCTATGCTTATAATTAACGCGTTAGTTAAAAAAATAATTTCTTCATTAAAATAATTCAAATTATTTACTTTTTTTTTAATACGCAATATTATATTAAAAAGTAATCTAGCAATCGTCATTGCAAAATTTGCAACTAAGATTAGTTGTTAATATATTTTTTACGATTATTTCATGTAATTTGTAATTATGAATACTCGTAACTACAAAATGTAGTCACAGTTATTAATCAGTAGTTAGATTACTATTTGCTTAATGGGCAGTATTGAGCAATTAGTAATCTCAGTAGGGCAATCTTCGGGTTTCAGGCGGGCAGCAAACTGACAGCTCAAACAAAAAGCTGGTCAAGACTAAAAGGTTATTATTCTATTGAAATTTGAAACACGTGTAAGTTCATTTTAATGAAGCTACAGAGTAAGCTGATTATGTTCCGCTCTGCGGTTCCGCGACTCCTATTTATATGTACGCTAATCTGTTTTTGTGTTTATATACTCTTTTTGTTGTTACAAATAAAATTTAAAATATATTCAACAAAGCCACTTTTTATTATTTGGCTACCTTAAATAGCCAAATAATAAAAAGTGGCTTTGTGCGAGCTTGAAAATCCTTATGCCCGTCATACACGCTAGGGTATACCTGTGTATGGAAACCTGCACAGTTGTGCAAAATTCACGCTCCGGTTTATCTGCACAACTCACCTGTGCAGACAAACCTATCAGGTTATTCAATCTCTCGCAAAGCCACTTGTTATTCTTTTATAATGTTATTTTATTTCAAGCTGATATCGGCGTCACTATTGTGTGGATGAGGAACATCCTCCTCCGGCCATGGCTCCGCCACCAACGGTGTTCGACGCGGACCATGATAGCGACGACAACGACCATGCTCCAGAGGTGACCGAGGTAGAGATGAGAGTGGCTGTACTAAGACTGAATGCTAAGTAAACCACAGGGATCGGTACTAGGATCGCCCTTGTGGAACATCAGGTACGACTAAATGTTGCGCAGCGACCTTGGGTTGCGACAGTCGTAGAGAGGACCCAGCAGTTGGGACTCGAAGTGGCACTGCACAAGTTCAGGGCCATGTTATTTCATGACATGAAAATAACCTGAAAGAAATCATGTTCCTTATATCCGGCTTGATTTTATTGGCCGGCCGCAGTGAACGCTGACAAGGAACAGAGCTCCTACCTCTCTTATCAATCGCCGGTTGGTATCATGTTCCATGAAAATTGTCTAAAAGGCCTCTACGAGTAGGCATCGGTCCCTCGTACGCCTTCCACAGGTCCAGGACCAAAGGGTCCTGAGTTTAAAAAATATTGAAAATAATAATAAATTCATTTAAATTCATTCGTTCGATTCTAATATTCTGTTGAAAATTAGACGCGGACGGGTGACCGCAATAGTGAGGGTTTGTATTTGGCATCGCGCAGATTTGCGTAGGACGAGTAGTGTAGGCGTATTCTCGACTCACTGAAATATGTCAATGGTTCCGCTGTAATGACGGGCTGTCGAAAACAAGTAGGTAAAGGCACTAAGCTTTACTTCGAAAAATCTATGCTGACATTTCTAAAATTAGACTATTCCTCACAGAAGAAGAAAAAAGATTTTGCGACTTAAATTTGCAAAGTTTGATTTTATTTCATAATTTCTGTGACGATAAAAAAAGTAAAACATTTTTCAATAATATTAATAACTCCATCGTCGTATCTTTACGTTAACGTCATGATGAGGCTAGCGCGCTCAAATAAACCTTAGGTCTGTATCGGTAGACTTTGCTTTTCCGTAAAATGCCTAGGGTGAGGATTGTATCTCTCTTAGTCACCAGACAAACAGACAGACAGACGAAGGGCAGGTTTGTGGCCAACTGACGGGCATTAGCGACCCCACGGACCCGATCTCCCGGGAGAATTTTTGTTCTTCATCTCCGGCTTGCCTTTATTGTGATGGAATGAACAACCAAATATTTGCATATATGACTAAGTAGGATATCAAATACAAGAGTCCCTCCATCTATATAGGAAGTTAGAAAATCCTCGTGAAGCAATGCAGCAGTATTTTATTGAGAAATATAACGTTTATGTAATTACGATATGTAAAAACGAGAGCGGAAGCCGGAGCTTACCGAACATAGAAACCTATTTAGTCAATGGCCCATATTCGCGTGGTAAGCGCTGCGTGCACAATTTATATTTCTAACAAATCGACTAAGAAGAGAGTCTCATGAAAACCGACACAATGTTCCAGATTGTAATGTACCTAAATAAATAGCAAAGTAGGTTATATCTCATTTGTTTTTTTTCGTTCAATTAGGAAATCATCAAATGTCTTCTCCCGCTCTGGATGGAGAACGAAGGAGTGTCAGACTTTTACTGACTAAAATGTTCCACACTCGGAGACATCGCCAACACGAGGCGTTCGACACAAGAGAATAGAATAGAAACGGTTGTAACTTACTAAAACCAAACTGTGTTCCTTCAGTGGCCCTTTGTGGGGCGGTGGTGAGTCTTACGAACAATCCCGCAGCGCAGGAAGGATCGTAGTTAAGGCGAGTATCACACTGTCACTCACCAAGCAGCGTAGCGCGTGAAAGAGAGAGAGAGCCTGCGTGAATCTACAAAACGCAACTACGCGCGTGAGCGCTTAAAAAACCGGCACGATGATGCAGATCTGCACTCCTGCAAGTACGCGCGTAGGGAGTGCGACATGCAGCGTGATGCGTGGAAGTGTGATAATCGCTTTAGACCTAAAGTAATAGATTCCAGGACTTACCTTGTACAAAGCGGCGAGATGGTTGGACGTCGCAATGAGGAACGGTTGATTCACTCCGGGATGGTCCATGTCATGAGCGATGGCGGCTAGCAGTGATGCCATTATCTCCAATGGAGTCATGTGATCGCGAATCTAAGGGACAAAAAGATATTGATGTAGATAATATATATGTCAATATAAAAATTGAAACTAATCATTGTTCCTGTAATATTTTAAAACAAAATAAAACCAAAAATTTTGATGAAAAAGATTCAAGTTTTTATTGTATTAGAGAGAGAGTAAGGTTCGACAATTATAAATAAAAAATGATATCCAA
Organism: Mythimna lalbum; assembly: GCA_949319445.1. Taxonomy (NCBI): domain Eukaryota; kingdom Metazoa; phylum Arthropoda; class Insecta; order Lepidoptera; family Noctuidae; genus Mythimna; species Mythimna lalbum. The sequence continues at coordinate 37,453,872 of OX439344.1, forward strand.
GAAATGTTCACCACGACCGCTTACAGATATCGATTCTTTCATCATTTTCAATCACTTTTTGGCAAAATGACAGGTCTATTTCGTTAATGACGTCATGAACTTTAAGGCTTATAATCCAATGAACATTTGGCCGCAATTATCGGGCCTACGGTACCGTCTATTATTTATTTATTAAATTATACAGGGTTATTTGTAAAACACTAACAACCTTGCAGGTATTACTAACATCTTTAGCAAAAATTCTTGTTCTATGACTTTTTACAAAACTTCATTCTACCAAAAACAAATCTTCAAGCTTTCGTTGTTCTATTTAACACATTTCAACTCTGTATTTTGCTATATCTACCTTCGTTAAATGCTAAATATTTCCAGAAAATATAATCCAACGTTGCTAAATTACGTGATGGGGCTGGTGAAATTGTGCTAGCTTTGCAACTAATTCATTGTTTGGGTGGCTGTGTGACTTGTGGCAATGGTCAAAATTTCAATGAAAATCATTTTTTCATGGCAAGCTTTTTTAGCGCGGTATATACCTGACCTATATAATTAATAGTCATCAAGACCATTCCAAAAAGTTCAAACACGATAGGGTTATCTGAGTTCCTGTGGCCACCTTCCGGTTCCATTATCATATCAGTTCCATGTGAACTCATTTGCATTATCATCTGATTTACACATGATTGCATCTCGATCGGTAACCAGGAAGTGGATTCAATTTAATAAGCGATAATTGATTATTGACATGCAAACATCGGGACAGATAAAACTAAATAAAAGCTTGTAAAAAGGAAGGTTATGTTGACCGAAAATATCGCGAATTTTATTAGTTACTCTTTTTGTTTTCTTATTGGATTTTTATTATTGTAATGTGATTTTGAGCGAAATTTAATGTAACAATTGCCAAAGCTTGAAGTATTGATATTTCTAAAAACAAAATGTCTTGCCTGTATTGAAAAACCAAGTTCTTGTTGAAAAGCCTATATTTAGGCTATTATTTATAGCCTAAATATATGCTATATTTAGGCCTATATTAAAAGCCTATATTTAGGCTATTATTTATAGCCTAAATATAGGCTTTTGATTATGAAAAAGAAATTTTGGGTTCGAGTTTTTTGACTTTTTCTGAGAAATTTAGTATAATAATGATACTTTTTTTTACACCAGGCCTTACTTTTTTTATCAGAAACTAGAGATTTTAACGAACAAAAAACCTAGCGAAATTACTAAAAAAGGAGATATTTTGACGTGAGAATTATCGATTGAAAATTAGGGTTCTTTTTCGATATTAAGACAAAATGAAGGTGAAAATACAATGTATGGACAGATCTTTAAATAACAGTCACATAACCAAATATTAATTGGCCGTTTAAATTGATAGTTTCGATTTGAGAGTTTATTTGTTAAATGACTGAGATGATTGTAATGATCATGGCGAAAGTTATTCATGACGCGCGGCGGGACTTGTTGTTTTAAGTTTTTTTTCTTCGATCTAAAAGTAACATATTTTGCTAATTACCAACTTGTTAAATTTAAGTCAGTTTTTCTACGACTCTTCACATTTTTATTTACTGTATTTCAATATACATCTTGTCGGGTACTCGGGTGTTTCTATTTATTTAATTCAAATAGAATGGCCGAAGCCAATTACACTATTTAAACACAACACAAAAAGCGAAAACAATAAAAAAAAACATAAAAATGAACACAGACAAGACACATGTCGCGCAGGACTTTAGGGGTGGATGCTACTTATCTATGCAATAATAACCGCATCCCATCAGGTGGGTAATGCCCCGCGCCAATCGATACGAACGAGACAATGCGTCATCTGCAAGTACGACATGTGATGTGCAAACAACCATCAACACACGTACAGACTAATTTAAGTAATAATTTTCGAAAATGCTGACTGTCAGTCGTCAAATAACTTCGCTAGTATGCGCCAGAGATGTTGGAAAATCGTTTTTTTTTTATTATTATTGACTAGCGTATGTTACTTATGGTGAATGTAGCTTTTCAATGGTTAAACAATTTTTGAAATCGGCCTAGTGTTTGAGTTTATTCATTACAAACATACCCACAAAAATACAAATTTTCCCTCTTTATAATATAAGTGTAGATATGCTCACGTTTGACCACCATCTCACCTGATGGTAAGCGATGATGTGTTCGACGATGGAGCACGCTTGCCTAGAAGTAACCTATTCGCTCTTGACTTAAAGACCCCTAAGTTATAGCTATCAGTAAACATAGACTCCGGCTGGGAATTGTACTCCTTGGCTGTGCGTATATGTGGGATGTCTATCATGTGTCGGTAACACAACGCCGTACGTCAGGTGGTCCGATTTTGGAACGGACTTGGCGGAATTAGATTTCGCAATTCCGGAACACATTCCCCGAAATGTAAACGATAGAAAATTGAAAGGCTAGCAAATCGGCGGCGATGCACAAGGCTTTGGAGCTTTGCTTTGTGATGGTTAAATGAGTTATGCATACATGCGAATGGATAAAGAGAGAGAGGGATATCTAAAAAAACGATGTAAGGATTGTGAGAAGAGAAATATGCAAAAAAAGGGAGTTAGTGATAGAATGGCGTGTTACAGGAGTGAATGGTAGAAAAAAAAACGAGTTGCACCGATTTCATGTAAGGCGGGACAAGGGCAGAGAGATGATGATGAATTCCACTCGCAAACGCTCCACACAGAGCGAGAGGGAATGTTAAAACGAACAGCTTCGCTTTAGTTGTTATATTGACTCTTGATTTCTTTATTTAGTTATCAATACAATTGGTTTTCGGTGTTCCTACTATACATAAATAAACAAGAGAGAGACGGGCAGCGTCCAATTAATATTAACATTTAGATGACAGTCACACTTACCTGGCCTATCAGATAATAGTTTTAAGTTGAATTTGTAATTTACATGAACGTAATTACTTTTATTGGAACGTTCTGCAAAATAGATTCAATCAAATGATAACGTTTATTAGATAACACTTTTTCTTCGAAAAACTTTCGTAATAGGCGGAACCGTATTCCTAGTAATAGTCCAATAATGGCATTCATAACTTGATTGAGTTCAAGCAGAAAATTAATTGGCAAAACCTTTGTCTTTGCCCAACGGACTCGCGCTCGCGACTATTCGCAATTTCCTCGATTAAAAGGTGTTCCGGGCGTCGACAAATATCGCGTCACCGCAAAACCAAATGAATTCCGGTCGGATCGCGAAAAAGTTCTTCCGACATAGGGCTTTAGGCTGACTCAATCGCAAACAGAGCACTTCCAAAAACAAACACTTCGATCTATAATCCCGAACCTTCGTATATTTTATCTCGGCTAAAAATCTGTGTCTATTAATAGATTGGTATAAAGCTACTAACAAACGGCACAATCTCTCTCATCTAGCCTACAATGACGTCAGAGAAGTTGGTATGATATAAAATTTAATTTCGTACGATCCAATTACTTGGTAGACCGACGTACAGCTATTGCGCTGAAGAGTATTCGAGGAGACAATGCAATAAGACCGTCATACGAGTCTTTGAACGAAGCAGGTCGGCCCATTACGCGATTACATACAGAGCAATAAATGCCTTATTCCCGTGCGTACTGATGCAGTTCATTGCGTATTATTTGATTAACAGGATCATATATATTCCCCTCTCAACCAAAGTTATGTATTGTTAATTACTAGCTCTAATGTTAACACTGTTTTTAGGTCACTAAGCATTACTAACCGGTATGTTGAGTCGATATTCGAAACTTGGTAAAGTAACTTCGTTTATGTTGAACCATTTCGAGTTGGTTAACTTTTAAACGCTTGATGTTCATTGAGTGGTCAGACGGCGAAGTTGAGAGTACTTCAACGGTCGATCTGCTTTTACACAACATAGCATTCACAGCCTCCTTTTTCTACCTACCTTCCGCTGCTTCCTCGATAATATAGTGACTCTAACTATTACGAAATAAATAAAATTATGAGAATATTATAGATAGAGATAGATATTTTAATTACGCACCGATATTAGGAAAACTATTTTTAGTGTATACTTAATTAACTAACTTTTGAACCGTTTGGTTAACTTTCAAGTAAATTGATTTTAGGTTATGAATATTGGATTAATAATAGAATAGATGTCCTAAAAATATGATTGAGTACGTTTAAAACACAACATAGTGTAGCTATATGAAAATAAATGGGCTTCACTACTACACGTACAAATTTTGCAGTTTAAACAGAACAAAGTTAGGCAGGCAAGAGCCGTGTAGTGCAGTTCGAATATTACCAATAGTTTGGTTAACACATGTCAGGCCTAGGAAGCATCGACAGCACCTGCCATTGTCAGAGGAAACGGAACGAACGCCCGCGGGTAGCTGGAATTGAATATCCGATGTTGCTCACTGTTTTCATGCATCAAAATCTAACCAACAACACAACCTATAACTGTGGCTTAGTATCTACACATTACATGTACTCGTATAAAACAAAGAAATGCAATATATTACATATAAATAGCATTATATACTAACAAGATACAGAGTTTGAGGTTTTAATTCATGAATCCCCAAGCGACACCCCGTGGGCGCGCATCTATTGTCTTACTATTGTGTCTCTAATTGACGGTATCTGAAGGGTTAAGACTACAGTTTATGTTGAGAAATAAATGCAATAAATAATATTCTACCTCTTAATAAGGTAGGCTAAGGTATAATTTTTATCCCCCGAAAAAAAAAGTCCGCTTCCGCAAATCCGGAGTATTCGCGTCAAACCTATCAATATTAGCACCCGCATCGAATTAATGCGGATTTTTAACGGATGCGGATTTATAGCTGCGAGAGGTTAAGACATAGAAAGAAAGTGAGCGGGGCCAGCAGAGTGGCGCGTGCGGTAGGCGCGTGTTTTTCGACACTGAACCGTAGGAAACATTGGTAACAAAATTCTAAAGGTTTTGTTTTACGTATCGACGTGATTTCCACTGTGAATTCTTTAGTGTTTCTTTTTATCAAAGTTATTACGATATTCGGACATATATATTAAGCACAATTAAGAAAGTAAATAAATATGTCGCCACTACTTGCCACCAATAAAAACAAGAAGTATCTGGAATTATATTGGACAAAAATTATTTGGAAAAATCCGAGTGTAAAAATTGTAATAAAAGAACTCGCGTTGGTTTCAGGAATCTTTGAGTTACGGTGAAAAGTAAATAATTTTTGAAAACATTTTGAATTCACAGTATCTTTTTCTTAGTTTTACTGAGCTCCAAGATCAACAAAGTACAGAACCCAATAATATTTAATTTAAGCTCATGTACTTACAATCCAGGTAAATATTTCTTTACCGGTTATTGGAACTGAAGTTTCATAAATTTTTTATGTAGTTGATCAATGTTTTACGAGGTCGGTATGCGATGATGCGGTCGAGGATGGAGCATACTTGCATATCAGTAACATATTCACTCATCACTTATTATAGACACACGTGACATAACACAGACTCCGCCAGACAATTCCATTACTTTGCTGTACACACAATGAATATGTTCTCAAAACGGTTTGTGCTCATAGGTGGGATATCCTATATATGCCAGGTCCGCGTATCACCAATTCACCATTGTGTGGACCGCCCGAAGGACACCGTGGCGCATACGGTAGAGGCGAGCCCCGCTTAGCCGAAGCCTTTTACATTTTTTTTTGGGTTTGTTTGTTTTTTGGCTGTTCGGTCGTCCGGTCCGAGCCAGAGTCGTCGACGGCGCGTATTGTTTCACGTGAGCTTCAAAGAGATGTCAGCAAAGCCATTGAAGCCATGCAAGCCGAAGCCAACTGGGGCCATGGGTAATCTAAAGTTTAACCTCGGGGTCTTGGAGCGCTAGGCAAATAACCTTATTTGCCTTGCGTTACATATCCCTACATATCGTTTTGGAAAATCGAGAGGCTAGCAACTCGGCGACGATGCTCAAGACTTTAGAGATTTGACCCGATGAGTGTATTATTGATATTGCTGATCCTTTGGTTAGTTTCTCAAGTTGGGTTTCAAGTAGTTCCGTCCCAGAGATAAGAGCTCTCCAAACACAATTGAATGCTACGAGTAATTGCTTGATAAAGTTTGTGCAGTTGTTCTAGCGTGTTTTGTTACTGTTTTGGTGTAAAGTTTATTCTAATCTATTCTATTAACTAGTGTGGCCATAAATGCCGTTATAAATAAAAAAATCATAACTTTATAAAAACGTTAAGTGTACCGAAAAATATGGCCAGAATAGGTGATTTGACAGTAATTGAATTGCAATATGAATAACTCAGAAAGCAAGATTAAATGAAACATCATAAAAATGTTGATTGAAAAGTTATTGCTACAAAAAGGTGTCGCGGTAATAGTTTGATCCAAGACTTCACTGTCCTAGGTTACAAAGAAACTTTAATAAGTTTACATTGTATAAATTCGTTTAGTTTTGTTATATTTAAGGGAGACCTTATGACTCTACCAAGTTTTCATTTCAAGATTTTTTATTGCATTTTTTTTATCGTACATTAAGTTATATGTTCCGCAAATGTTTGTATTATATGATTTAGTGAAGTTATTATAATTTATTTAAGTTTTTTTTAACGTATAAATTATCTATACATATAAAAGGAAAAACTGACTAACAGACACATCAACACACAGCCAAAACAACTAGAACTAAGAGTGAAATTACGCACAAGGTTTCCCTTTATGACGTGGGCGAGCACTAAGAGAGGGTTTTCCAAAATTGATCTTGTAAGGGGATGAAACGGAGGTCCAATATTTGTATAGAGAAACCTACACGCGCACACCGCGCTACACGCGCCTACACGCCTACCTTTCACACGGGCGAAGTCGCTGGGTGAAGTTAATCATACACCATGTCATATGCCTACAGCTCTTAATTAACTCTCCGGGCACTGGTTTGTTTTTCAGTAAGGATCGAATGCATTTATTTTTGTAGTGATGAATCCGATGAATCTGACAAGTTAATTATAAAACCAATCCAAAGGCTCTCAATCAAAAATATAGAGTTTTTCAGCCATGATGGAAATAAATTGCTGCGAGTAGCTACATTGTATCACAGAAAGCAAACCAACGGCGTTAAGTGAAGAGGAAAATTAAAACTGAAGGGAAAATGTTTATGATCCCCGTACACTTATAAGTTTTCTCTCACCTCGATGGCGGAAAATTTTCTACATTATTTGCTTTTGAAACTTGGAAGTTCCAAGTTCACGCTAACCACCAGTTTCCACGTGATTTTGTAAGTCAAGCGTCTTACACAGTAACCTTTTCCTATCTATATTTATCGTGAATAAGAAGGAAAATTAAATAAGCTTTAACTACTTATTCTAACTTGCCCCCCTAGCCAAGTTACAACCGTTTCTCTTGCGTCACGGCCCCGATTCTTTTGTTCCGACCACGTGACTGAGCGTTGGGCTGACGTTATTCCCGTACATTTGAAGGACTCTACTAGCTTGGGTAGTAAACTTGGGTAGTTGAAATCAAGAGTTTTGAAAGTATGACAAATGAGTGTATGCAAAATGAACTTTATGCTATCCGCTGTTATGCAAAATAATATTGACATAAATAGTTGAAAAGATGGATGGATGGTGTGAGAAGTGATATGAATGAAAAGGGAGTTAGTGATAGCGTGACGAGTGACAGGACAGAATGGAAGAAAAAAACATGTTGCGCCGACCCCAAATAAAACGGGATAAGGGCAGGAAGATGATGATGATGATGATGATGAAATAGCTCTGCAATAAAAGGTAGACCCCTTTCGATATAGTTAACCGATTGCGATGAAACAAAACAAAAGTAATATATTAATTTACACGTTTAACGTGATGCGCGTAAAACTAAAACCTTCTATAGATTTATTATATGTATTATAATCTATACATCTAATCTATAAATCGAAACCTAGAAAGAGGTTTGGAGAAGAAAGTTTGGAAGGTTTTATTTTATTATGATTAATTTTGTGCTTTTGTGTACAGTGTTGACTGGTCTACACTGTTCTTACATAAATCAATGAATATTGTAATAAACACATTTTTTAAAAGAGTAACCATGGAGTATCTTGCCGGTTCTTCTCCATAGGAAACGACCAATTTGGAACCGTGCACTAGCTTCTGACGTTTTATAAGTGCCCATGTAGGCCTATGTGAAATAAAATATTTTGACTTTGACTTTGACTTTGAAGGACTTGGGGAGCCCTTAGTCTAGCAGGCTCCCCTGGCTAGTTAAAAAAAAAATTGTTTGTCGAAAACGCTCGCATCTATCTACCTCAACGGCATCAAAACTAGTTATACACTAGCGAGCACATTTTCATATGCACTCAATTAAATTCAGTATTAAAAACGTACCTACTGAATCAATTTTCATAATATTAACAGCAATTTAAAGCTTTTAGGCTTTTCAACGGTAAGCCTACCGTTTTTTTTTTAAAAGTTCAGGATTCTTTAAAGAAAACATCTTCAAGTGTGCACTTCTACGTTGAGCCGAATTGATTGCTCGCGAGTGTATTTTGACATCCGATGGATGCGAGACGCACAGGACCGGTCATTATGGCACGTGGGGGAGGCCTGATATGATGAGTGTATTTCAATGGCTGGTTAATTGCGACATTTATTTATTTATTAATGCTTTGCACATACCACTATTCAAAGGCGGACTAAATACCATAGGCATTATCTACCAGTCGACCTTAGGGTGGTGCAGAAACATAACATGGAAGATCTCCAGCACAAGACGTTCCGGACAGTAATCGGCAGGTGTGTTTAGAGTGTCTAACGGGTTCCAGTACCAGTTGGTTCCGGGTCGCCTGGGTACCGAGAATGTCTAAGACACATAAATAATATCGATTTAAGACCAAATCGTATTCATGGATGTTTTTTAAAATGGCACTACGCGAAATTGGCGATGTGACTGTTTTAAAGACGCCAAAACGCGTTGTTAACAACTTAATCGCGCCTTTTTTTACATTATCTGACCTCCCACGCCAAACCTAGTAAAAATAAACCATCATAAAAAAGTATTAAAAGTCTATAAGGGGTCTTAAACAAAACAAAAGTTGTCTAAATTTAGCTATTTTTATAAAAATAGCTAAATTTAGACAACTTCAGTCGTCGTTGGCGTCACACCCACGCGACCGTTTGGCAACTTAAGTTACCAATGGCGACCAAAAGGTTAATAGAGAACAATCGCTTAATTATATCATTAAAACATATTAAGGTAACTAGAACCTAACGAAAGTTTTCGACCCCTTTGAAACAGTAAAGAGCTCATAATGGAATAATGTTAATGTTACGTATTTACTTTCATATGACTTTGGCCTCAGTTTATAACTCAGTTGTGTAACCAGATTGGAAGGCAAGGAAAATATTTGAAGCCTTTGAAACGAGAACGAACTTGCAAATTATGTAACTAATCATTTCGAAACTGTAGCTGTATATTTTTACTTTTCACCATAGGGTGAAATAGTATTTTTTTTATTGTGCAACGTGACCGATACCTGAATGCCGATAGTAATAGTACGATAATTGCCTTTCCGTTGCAGGTAATCGAATAATATATTCGGGTTTTGAAACGACAGGAAAGCAATCCCTTTGATCATGCACGTTTGGCCAGCGCTCCGTCATTCGGATTTTTCCGCTCCATATATTAGGTCCAACATATGAAATTAGCATTTTGTCGTACTGACCAATTTGATCTGAAATATCTCCTCTTTGGTTAAGAATTCCAAATTGAAATTTATAAATTCAGTTAGCTGGTACATTTGAATTTCGAAAACAGTCATTCATTTGTTTTTCTTCCCTCATTATTTTTTTCTTTGGCGTCGCTTATTACCGCATAATGGAAAACATGAAATATCGGTATATAATATAAGAGTACGAATTCTACCGTGGCACTAGTGCTGCAGAAACAGCTCGAAGGATTAATGATGTGTACGGCGCTGGTGTCTCAAAAGAAAGCACGGTACATTTTTGGTTTCAACGTTTTTGTTTTGGAAATTTCGACTTTTAGAACCAACCCCGTGTACGGCCGGAGACCAAAGTGGAAAATGAAGAATTACAGGCTATTGTGGAAGCGGATCCATCACAAAGATTTTAAGTCGAATGATTAATTGTGATGAAAAGTAGATACTGTATAAATAATAATAAATATGTCGGAAGCGCTCGTCGCAATGCCTTTCGCCCCCCATGGTTTTTTTTGTGTAAAGGGATCAATGAACTACCTATGAGATGGTAAAATTGCATAGATAGCAGCGGTGCATACTTTGATTAAGTAATTAAATAAATTTTACAAAAAAAAGCCTCCCATAAAAACGCCAATTTCATATGTTAGTACCTAATTTTTTTTTTTAACTGTTATAAAATAGTACTTGACTGCAATCCCACCTGATGGTATGCGGTGATGCAATCGTTGATGGTGAGGCGCACTAGTTTATTAAGAGCCAATTCACTCTAGCCTTGAAGACGCTCAGATTGTAATCGAATTTTTTTACGGATAAAAAACCTAATATTTCAATTGTGTGTGCACTGTATACCCGACCGGTCGTCATTGGCCATGTCTACAGTAGTCCGTAAAGTATGTTGGGGTAAGATCGGCATTAGGGTATATAGAATAAGAACGTATAAATATAAATTTAACTTATTTAGCATTATTTTTAATGCTACTCATATTGCGTGCCGCGTCATTATGTTACCTTGCCCAGCAATGTGGCTGGCATTCAAAATAAAGCTAAACAAGTGGTATAATTATTTATACGTTCTTACCCCAATGCCGATCTTACCCTAACCCACCTTATAACCTCCACTATTATATAATCAATTTCCACTATTCTATTTTAAGTCCTCGTATCGTCCAAGTGTGCAACGTACAGCAAAATGTCTAAGTTAAAAGGAAGACACAGGGCGCTACATAAACTGACGTTCAGCTTCCATGAATTTAGTATGAGATTCGACTATTTTGGTTGCGGTGGGCGCCTCAATATTGAATTTATGATGAAGTTACAAGTTGATTGGAAAGCCTACCACCTATCACACGTCTCAAAGGGGGTCAGACTAGACTCTATTCTTAACAAAAGATTTAGGTATTATATTAATATACTTTCGCCACATTTAGTTTCAGCTGCATTATAAGGTGGAATTGAAACATTGGAATACGGTTGCATAAAATATTGTAAGTTGATTTCCAAGAGTTATGGGCAGAAAATTCTAAAATTAATTTTCTCAAAAGTTCCCTATTCATTTTATTTACTTCATACAGTTTTCCGCACCGGTTCATTTTAGCAATGCGGAAACATTTCCAAGCACAAGAAGTGTGTGCTTCTATTAAACTTATATTAAATTTCACAAGTGACGTATGTACGCACTTACAGGTGTAAGTTCTAAGATTCCTTAATTTGAAAGAGATTTAAAGAAAGTGTGACCAAAGAGTACAATATGTTCGACACTGTGTCCTTAAGGTAGCCATACACGCTAGTTTACAGGTTTACCTGTCAGGTATACCTAAAATAGAAAAAACCTAGAAATAGAAAGGGCTACCCTCGGAGTTGCCTTACATGATCGCTTTAGGGATAGGAGAACCAAGGTTTCTTGGGGCTATGTCTGCCGACAGAATCGTCAAACTTAAGTGCCATTGAGCAGGGCATGCTCGCAGAACACATCTTGGATAAGGCGGAAAGGTTCTAGACTGGTGAACGCGCACCGAGCTTTCGTCTCGAGACACTTTGGTATGTTGGACGAGAAAATTCCGCGTTTTTTCCCCGAACATTTGCCCAACCGAGTCAGATTCGACTATTGACCTTTTCCTTAAAGTTAGAGCTACCGAACTGGACAGTCTGTCATACAAATTTTCGTAGGAGTAGTTGTTTACCATGACTGGTTTTGTTTATGTTCATTTTGAGACTCACTCTTTCTGCACAAAATAAAAATACTGAATAGTAAATTTTTAGAGCTTTTCGTTCTTAGGCGATGAATTATGATTTTATTTTCTTTTCCATAAATAAGTAATGTTCTGGTTGGTAGGATACTCCAAGAAAACCTTTACATAGTTAAAAAATTTGAGTACACGCGTAGATAAGCTTTCGTAACCATCTTACTTCTGTGGTTCTTTCAAGCCTAAATTCGGATGCAGACGTTTAGAATTTCATATTAATGGAATATTACCAGTGAGTGATGGTGTATCGCGGTACACACGTACGCATTTCTAAATTATTCCACTGACATCTGCTCCTTGCGCAAAAAATACTTAACAAAGAAACATAATAATGTCTGCGGTTCCACACAATAGAAGGCATTATGCTCATTCATGAAACTATTATCGATTCTGAAACTGAAATAACTCAAAGCACCTACCACTAGTTTGAATATAATTATTGCAAAGGCCCGTTGAAGTGACTTTCTTTCATGTGACGACACTATTAACAAAGCGTCTTTATTTGACACGTTTGTTATTTTGGCGCCAACTCAGTTTCTGTTTTTGCTACCGTTTGTTTGAATTTCACCGAAATAAATTGCGATGCGTATTATGTATAGCAAATTGTACGAAAGTAGGTATACAACTTGTTGTGTTTTATAAATAAACCAGAGTCGCTGAACACTCTTTAAAAGTGTGAAGAAAAATACCGTCTTTTGTGTGAAACTTTACTTTCTAACAAAGAGCGTATAATACCGCGAAGTTTTATGAATGACTAGCTTTTACCCGTGGCTTCGCCCGCGTTTATTAATATACTTTAATCTTTCTCCCCCTTTTTTCAGTTAAAAAAAAATTTGCCTATGTCCGTCTCCAGGATCCCAACTATGTCTGTACCATAATTCATCAATATCGGTTTTGCCATTTAGGCGTGAAGACGTAACAAACAAACTCACTTTCGCTTTTATAATATTAAGTAAGGACAATATAAGACATCGGTTGAAGGCCCCAGCGCCCTAATAGTGCCATAAAACAGTGACTTTCTGAAGCCTACTACTTGGTAACGGCCAGGTTAATAGGTTTGATAAAAATATATGTTTATTATAGACTCATGAACAACATTACACATAATAACATTAACAAAAAAAAAAAAATTTGCAATTTCGTAACTTTTCTCTACTCCTTCGAAACAGCTTGGATTTTAAGAAACATTTTTACACATAAAAAATGGTGGTTAAATATTCTTTAAAGTGAACATAGCATATGTAAATCAATCAATATATTGCAAAAAAAAATTTAAACCGACTTCAAAAAGCACAAAATAACTTTAATTTCGGAAGTCGGTGTTAAATAACGAAGAGACAAGATTAGGTATCTATTATAGAAACACCGACTTCCGAAATTAAAGTTATTTTGTGCTTTTTGAAGTCGGTTTAAATTTTTTTTGTAAAAGGTTTTTATTTTTCACTTTTTAGTTATGGTAGCACCACTAAAAAGTACCTACCCTTCAGGTAAACATAAATTACCTTATAGCCAGAGTGCATCTCATAAGGATTCTTATAATCCCAAATACGGTAAATATTACATGAATTTACCCCCTCCCCCTTTTCTTTGAGTCAGTCATCGACTACACGTATAAACAAAGCAATTTTACTTGTTACGACAATTCTGCTATGATTCTATGAGGAGTTCTGTTCCATATCTTCGAAGTTCATGATCAGATCATATCAATATTTCTATGGGACCAACTTGGAAGCATAACCTTCCAATCAAAAAAAAAAATTTCGAAATTGGTCCACAATTGACCGAAATATCGGTAAACATATATACAAAAAAAAAAAAATACATTCAGCCGAACATAGAACCTCCTCCTTTTCGAAGTCGGTTAAAAAGTCAAAACAACAACATAATTAGTAGAAGTACCGAGCTCAGCGTCGATAAACAATGAGGGACAATATCGAGAGCTCTTGGGAAATTTTAATTAGCTTCGTATCAATGGCACTAACTAAAGAACTGATTAAAAATAAAACCCTCTTCACTTCAAGTTTATTTGAAATGCATTTCTGCAATGTAATGTCTTTCGGCTGAAATAATGATGATGATGATTTAAATTATTATTGCCAATTAATATTTCTGCTGGTTTTCTATATTCGGTTTTGCCAAACACTGCCAAGAAGATAGCGGAACTGCCACTTTTGTTCGAATCACCACGACTCATAGTCAACATAAACCTAGCCAATGTATTTTCAAATCCGTCACGAAGATTTGAAATACTCATAGATATAATATATAATTATTATAAAATAAATTAACTTAAAATATTTAAATTCTTTACAGAATCATCTTGACAAGGACACCCTGGACATGACAAAAAAAGAGCCGAACATAGAACCTCCTCCTTTTCGAAGTCGGTTAAGAAAATGGATTTAAAGGTCAGCCGCGCACTATCCGGGCGCAGCTAGCCGCAGTTAAATGCACAGATACGCGTACTGCCGCCTAGGCGGGTACCAGAGTTGTGTCCATTTAATTTCGGCCAGATGGTACAAGGGACTATAAGCCTTAACATTAGCACCGTACAAATGACGCGACCTCTTGAGTAGAATATTAGTTTTTGAAGTCCGATTTAATGAAGTCATTAAACGTCACAAGGAGCATACTGTAGTTGTTTGCAAACAGACCGAGATCCCTGCAACGAAAAGTTTACTTCTACTAATGTACGCATCAAGCAAACAATTTTCGAGACAAAGTTCAAAAGGCTTTTATTTAAATGAATACCTATTTGTAAGCACTCAATAAATCTATACTAATATTATAAAGAGGTAAAATTTGTAAGTTTGTATATAGGGGGTAATCTCTGGAAGTACTGGTCTGATTGCTAAAATTTTTTCACCGATAGAAAGCTGCTTTATTCCTGAGTGACATAGGCTATATTTTATGTACGCGCGCGAAGCCGCTGGCAAAAGCTAGTATCATATAAAATGTGAAGTCTCTTGTACAATGGTAGAGTGTATCTTAATTTAATTTTAACATCGTTCAGGTATTTTCAATATTTATTTCATTCAAGTTAATTAAAAGCGTCAGACAGTTTTCTTGAAGAAGCTATGGCAAATATCATACCGACGATTTCCAATAATAATATCACTGCTGTGTAAAAGCACCCAGACAATTATTTTACTTCAAAGTTCAATGAATTTCTAGATGCCGTGGTCTTTGTTAAAGTGAACTCTGTAGTTGCATTAAACTAGTACCAATAAAGGCAACAAATAAAAGACATCAATTTTCAGTCATAGATTCTTCTATAGTTGAATATGTGTGCATTTTGTTTGTTGCATCCGTTATTTTGATATTCTGTGTTTTTCATGTCAAAAATATGAATCGAATAGATTTTCCGCTTTGATAAATACAGTAACTTCAGAGGATCATTTGTGATCATGATTTATTGATATTGGACTTTTTCATCTGGAATTTCTCAATAGCAGCCTCGGTGTCTGGACTGATGCTCGCTGGGAATAGGCTCGCGCTCTATGACGATCCTCCGACCGGAATTCAATTCATGGTGGCCGATCTCATCAGGGATTCCAAATAAGTATGCAGGAGATATTATAGTGCACTAGTGTGAGCAAACATATGGTACTCTCTGTTTCACTCACATAGTCCAATGGGACGGCGACAAGAGATGAGAGGCGCAAGATCAATGGCTTTATTTGATTTACGGCTTGCGCCGTGGGACTTAAATATATAGCTGGAGGAATGTGAGTGAACTACAGGTACATCGTTGCTGAAACCTTTGGAGTATACAGACATGATATTATGTTAGAATTTACATCATTTTTAAATTTAAAAGATACTTACGCGTTTCTGTTGCAGGAAGCAATGCATGGCTTGCGTGACGTCAGCCGCATGGATCGAGTTGTGGTAAGGATTGGAGCTATGGTATCCTTCCTCGATGAGACTGAAGAGTTTCCAGGCCTTGGTCGGGTCAAGTTGAAAGTGCCCCAGCAAGCCGTACATTTGGAAGAGGTGCACGCACAGCACGGGCAGACATCTCCCTGTTGAGGAAAGAGAAATTAGTACTTAATCAGCTATTGTGGGGTAGAGCGGCTCAGAATATGTAACGTGCAGTGGTTAATAAAACAAAATGAATGATAGATAGCAAATAAAATCAACCCAAGCGTAAACGAGTTCAGTTTAATTACTTTTTGGTATTTTGCCACTACGATACATATTTCTTTTTGATTTGGATACTCATTCGATTGAACGTTGATGTCAAGCCGAAAGACGTCTAAGTATCAGTCAGTGTGAGAAAGGGATGATGCTATATGTTCTGCATTGATCTGTCTCTCTTTTACAATAGAATTATGATGATCTAAGACGTCACAGTTGGACCGCAGTTGTACCATGTGATAATTTCGCGATGTGGAAAAGCCGGAAAACTAGATATGATTTACGTCACGACCGTGCATGACATAGACTAAGCTGGTTTTTCTCACTTTTAAAAAGTTTAAAGAGAACAAAATGAAGTGCGATTCATTTGTTCAGTATTGCTTTCCTGTCATAAAACTTTAAGCAGGGTTAAACAGTACGAAGCCTGACAAAAATAGCAATATAAATAGTAAGGGCGGATCACTATTGCGGGCACGGTGGCCACTACCCTTATTTCAGTCTATCGGCTGATTTTATATGGAATGCACAATTGACGGGACCAGTGTCTGGTAAGGTTGCGGGATTTATCGAAAGAGTTACGTAACTGAAGGACACAGGTGGATTTTAGCGTAAATGTCGACGACGAAATCTATCCCAGATATATACATTTATAAGCTCGCTTTTCTCTGTCGGTCACAACTGTCTCTTTGAGCTCCACAGCCCATGAACTACAAGTACACGATATCACTTGATAAGACTTGGTGTCTGTCAAAGATGATACATGTACTAACTACTCGCCTAAAAGTTGCTTCTTTTTTCTAATTAAATTAGTCGGGGTTCCAAATCATAAAATTTTAATAATTTGCAAGTCTGCAGTCCGTCTCGCACTTGACCAATTTTATGATGGCCGTGATTACCTTTTTTGTTTGATGGTTGGATCCACCCCTCCGTAAACATCGGGCAAACTTTGAGCTTCGGTTTAAATATGCCCAAAGCTGTGGTCAAAGTTTAAATGAATGTTAACGGGAGCATGCCGCGGCTCGTGTAGGCTCGCATTGGTAAATTAACGACCAAATTGGACCACGAACCCACTTTAGTTGAATCGAAAATATGTCGATTTATATTTACTTTTGGTATTTATTCAGGCTGTTTGAAACTCTGTCAAACTATACCGAACGATATTGAAACTCATTTTTTTTTTAAGTTTTACGTAAATGACTTAAATATTAATTTTGAGTGTCTATTTTTACCCAAAACTGGCATATTTAGTACATATATACAATATAATTGTTAGTTTATGCGATACCTGAACATAGATTGTTCTGGAAGTATTTGTTATAAAGATGAGGCTAACATATCCTTTTTGAACAAAAGGCCTTAAATAAAATCTTGAATAACAAAAAAAAATAATATCTAAATGGCATCAAACAGATAAGATTTTCATAGCCATAAATAGTGAACTAAAAGAATGTACCTACAACAGTCAGAAAAGTAGATAGTTTGAAATTCACATAATTCAGTACAATATGGTAACATGAAAGTTAATAACAAGCTCCGAAGTGTATTTCTTTGGCAGTGAAAGAGCTAAAGTCAACAGGTTGAAAATATATAAAGTGGGAACTTAACGCTTCATAATACTCAATAACTGTAGCTAACAGCGCCGTACCTACTTGACTCTGTTAGTTCAGGTATTTGTTGGCGGCAAATATTTTATAACGCACAAAAACGGTACCTAAGTAAAGTTATTATTGGTTTTCGTTTTATTGATTCGGTTTCAAAGTATGAGTAGAATCTTTTTAGAACGGAGAGGATTTTTGTTTTTTTAAATGATGTAAACTAGTGCCTGACTGCGATGTCACCTGATGGTAAGCCGTGATGCAATCGTTGATTGTAAATCATAGCATAAGCATCAATCAGCCTTTGAATGTACCCATATGCACTGTTGGGACTCAGGCCAGGGCCAGGCTCTGTTAGTATTCAGTAATTTCGTGATTTACTCGAATATTTTACAAAACTTGTTCCAGGAAATAGCTGTTTTTTTTAAACCCTTAAAAGTTTTTGGAAAAAATTGTGTTCATTTAGAACCTTAATAAAATGTGCAAGGCTTCTATAGTTTTACTTTTTGACTTATCAAATTTTTGAATAAATTATGAAGTGTCAAATTTCATGCAAAATAGTAGATTTTCAGAGGTTTTTACTGGTTTAGTGTTACACAAATTTAGAAATTTCAATAGAATCCACAAGATACTGTGTTTCCAAAATATTTAATGAAAAATGTGTAATAACGTCATAATCGGGTATGAGCGGTTGTATGAAAAACTGTGAAAAAGTGTGTCGAGATGCATCCCCTTAAGATCCTACTCACTCTAGACTTGAAGGCACCTAAATTATACTTGGACGGGAAGACCGCAGCAGGCGAAACGCTTAGTCTAGCCCGTAAAGGTGTCAACGGCACGCACTGCTCCCGCGTGCCTCGAGGAGTTGTCAGCAACAGCAGGGACCCGGCTAGGTCGAAGCCTACTGGGGCCATAGTTAGCTCCGAAAAGTAGCTCAGCCCCGGTATGAAAGGCAAGAAGGAACGGGGTGGGTTTTTTTGTCATTCTGACACTATCTCCAGCTCCGCCCAAGAACGGAGGATGTCATTTGGATGATTTTTACCCACAAAAAAAAAAAAAAAAACTATGGAGTGGGTTTCAGTCTAACCAGATGAAAACTTCACACTCTATAACTGGAAATCACGATACTACTTAGCAGATTTAGTAGTTATGTCGGCATCAGTTTTCCCGTAATGATTGAACTAAACCAATAAACATTTAAGGAAAACATAGAAATATTTCAACTGATTGTGACACAAGAGAGCGTTTGTAACTACTTAAAGGTAGGTAGAGGACAATATAATGCCATCAAAAACGTAACTTGTAGTAAAACCAAGGCACGCAACTCATTTCTTTTACCGTAAAAAGTTGTGAAATCAATACTAGTCGGTTAATTTATTCAGTCTACTACGTACTTAACGGACCTTGATGATCTAGATTGACTTGGCAATCGAACTAAACCAGCTAATTCAGTATAATATTTATGCAGTTGGTGTATCTAGAAAACTGTAACGAAATTACAAAATGTTTTAGTTTTCTATTGATTTATACACTAAACACTAACTGTATTCTAAATTTAATGTCTGTCAGTTATCGAGAGAGAAAGTTAAGAAACTTTGACCATTTATAATTCCTAAACTACTCGTTTAAATTGACTGAAATTTTAAATGTACTGTGTTTATATAATGCCTGTTTGGTTACTGAAAATTCGCGCATCTGGTTATAATATATATAACACGAAGTTGCAGGGGATCGAAAATGGCCTGAACTGTTTCTAATAAAAATGATACGGGCGTGCAACTTTTTTGCTTGCCTTGGTGGGGCACTGCCGTGCCCTCTAATAAGTCTCACGCAAATCACAACCTCAATACATGTTATACAAAGTAAGAGAGACCAACGTAAGAGAAATTTGGACGTCAGGCGAAATACCATAAAAAATAAACCGCCCTCAAACATCCAATACCTATACGGCAATGTTGTTTTAACGTGTCTACACGGTGCACGCACCTTTACAGCAAATATAGGCTATATCAAGTAACATTAGAGCATATGATCGCAACCAGTAGTTGCACTAAATCAGAAACCAGTCACCGTAGCCGGAATCGGCTAGTTAGTATACATAGAAATAATATTTTCAATTTATTTAAAAAAATTGTGCCATATTTTATAAATACGATGGTACAGTTATCGTAAAAATGAATTGTAAATGCGTGCCCTATGGGCCTAAGCATTTAAGGAAAATAGAAAAAAAAATGCTGTTATAATTGTTAAGAAGGCAACGTTTGATTGTGTTTTTTAATTACTGGCGTTAAGTTGCTGTTCCAGCGAACAGAATGCTAAGTTGTCGACGGTAAAACACGAGAAGTCTACATAGATTTAGTATCTAATAAAACCGTATCTGTCACAGGTATACATAGAAATACATGTCCATGAAAACTGCAAGCAAGACAGGCCATAGAGGTGTCATGGATATGTCGCAATGTCGCACACACGCCCGCCTGTCGTTACATACATGTAAGTACATGTTAATTTGAAACAGGCATGCACAATTATTATGCAAACACCTCTTAGAGAATATTGTGTTTTTGTGCAGACATAAGCAATAATTCTACTAAGTTTAGTCATTGGGAATGACTGAGCCATTTATTTTATGAAGAAGTTTATTTAAAATTTATTTTTTGAAAGGCAGACTATTTGTCTTAAATTGACTTTTATGATAAAGCAGTACCTCTTTTTATCTGAATAAGAAAATTGCAGTAAAGTTGGTATAGTTATTTTGATTAAAATGCTAAAACTAAATAATAATAATAATATATATATATTACGCCTGTATTATTTTAGGATTAGGGAAAAGGAGTAGGGGGAAATCTGCAATGAAATGGACGCGTTATGAAAAGAACTACTCGTATAAAGATATCTCAAAATTTCTAAAAAGGAACATATTCATGTCACTTGGTTGTTGGCAGCACTGATTGACTGCCGCGGAAAAACCCATACTAACTCCGTGGAAAAACCCACTATAATAACAGTTTCCGGTAGCCATATTTTTATCCATCTTTTTTGTGTTTTCCTACTCTCGTGTTCTTTACCTCAAGCGGCGAAAATAAAACAATCTCATCGGTAGTTACATTTTCGAGCTGTTCGGGGTTGAGTGGTTTAAGCGCTCAAGCACTATTTAAAAGCTTAACCGAACGTCTGGTTGACACATCGCGACGCCCAGTGATGGCTTTTACCCCGGATAGAGATTAAGCATATTATGACAATGCCGCCAGTCTTTTGGGCACTTTTCCAGTCGAGCGCGTTACTGAATATTTTTTGAGGCCATATTTTAAGATATTAATTTAAGAGGTTTTAAGTGTACCTTATATATGAATTAGTTAAGTTTTTTAAATAGTGTATAGCTGTTTACAATTTCTAGAATTACAAGGCACTTCAAGAATTATAAGCTGACATTTCAATTGAAAGCTATAATGAGATGACAGGACGATATATTGATAACAGTTGGAAAATGTACAAGTATGTCAAAGTTCAATCGATTTGATACCAATGTTCGTGGGTCAATAGCAACTTATGCCCCAAGGATTACATCGAATTATGGTACATGGGTTCATGTACAACAAGGATTGATTATTATCTATCTTGAAACCGACATGTTATTGCCTCTACCTTTAACTTACCGCATAAACGTTATTATGTACACATACAACATTAGGTATAGTATATGCGAAACCTGAAACACATTGTCTAGTACTTTTATGTAAAGAATCTATGTACAAAATTTCATAAATATGTCATGACAAAAGATATAAGCTTGTTATGTCAGCAAAAATACATGGTCACCGGACCATCCAGGCGACTGAGGGATTCTTTTGCATTTGCCTCCAGACATTTGCTGTCTCGTAATGCTCGCTATGACCAGCCATGACCTGTGTTGTACTTAGTATCGGTTGTGTCCAACTTGTAACCTTTTTAAATATTTTTGGTTAAAAATATGACATGGCGTAGAAACTATTGGAATCCATTCAGTTACTGATTCAAAACAAACTACAAATATCTTAAGACACATGGACCCACCCCGAACTGTTCCTCATTCATTGATTGTTCAATGAACAGTTAAAATACAATGCGAGACTTCCAAAGTAAACTATGAACTAATGGTGAGCGGCAGTTCAGCTTCACTGCACCGAAGTCAGTTAGAATTTCAGATGAGCACCAGACTCGCTAACATACCAGTACGTTTAATATGCTAATGAAGTTATCGAATAGAAGTAATTAAGTCAATATCTATTGAGGACATCAATGACTTTGGTATATTGAGGAAGGTTATTTTCAGTTAGATTATTCTATCGAATTTCTGCCAGACAAATTTAAAGGACGCCCTTAAATTATGCCCTCAATTCATTTATTAGTAATGTATTTTATATATGTAAATAGTTCACCACGAACTACCTGTATCTTTTCTCCTTATGTTTCAAATCCATCTAAAGGTTGTCTGTACAAAATCGTTATTATATACATATTAATCGTTGTTACACCTTATTAATTTTAAGCTTGTACTGTAATTAGATAAATAAATATTTATGGTGTACAATAAAAAGTATACAAGGTGTAAGGGACAGCCTTCCGCAAACTTTAAGGGTTTGCGCGGTAGACGAAACTGAACAACCTTCCACAAGATATTTTTTCAGAAAACGAAAAGAAAATTTTGTAGAACGTTGTTCAGTTTCGTCTACTGAGCAAGCCCTTAAAGTTTGCGGAGGGCTGTCCCTGAAGTTGTCATTGCTCGAAGTGTTTTGTTTCAAAAAACGGCCCCATCATTGTGCTAAAGATATATAACATAGTAGTTATTTGAATTATTTTACACGACAGTATCAAGTTGTGACGAGCTTACTATTTAATCTTGTTTGTGTGTGTTTTTTTTATTGGTTAGCGTATGGATTTCAGTCGGTTTTATTTTCTTATATGTATCGAAGTGGCAGTGACGCATACCAACAAGTGAAAATTGAAATACCTTATGTTTCAAGTAGGTACTTTACACTGAGTAACATATTGATGTATGGACGTAGGTTTGTGAGAAAAAGAAAAAAGCTTTGAATGCAAATAAAATATTATAAAGTACATTACCTCCAGAGACGGTTTCAAGCGTAAACGCATTAAACTTCCATTCAACAGATTGATTCAGGATACACTGTAACAATAGCAGAAAACTTTATATCACCCACAAAATCGCTTCTCTATAAAGTCGCGTCATAATCGCTAGCAGTTGTCAGCCGCCCGCGCCGGTCGCAATGCAGTAGAATAATATCGTCAAGAAGTCGCGGGCGCAGTACTAAGTCAAGGACCTCTTCGCAAGATGAATGTAAACTTGGATTATTAAAGGTGCACGTTTGTTCCGCAGATTCTTGGCCCATCGTCAATGCTCATCGCATCAGGGAGGAATTTAATACTTGTCATCGTCACACGCATACATATGCACTAGTTTTCACGACACTTCCTCATGCAAATAACATCAAATGGACATAAATAAATCGATGACAGTACTTGTTTATGAGGCCAGACTTTGTTAAATTTCACGCAGCTAACAAGTAATTTATTAAGTGGCCGTCTTTTAATATTCGCTATACATGTGACGTGACCTTCTAAACTATAGAACCAGAGCAACAACTTTATCCTTCGCAATAAAAATGCTAGGCGCAATTTGAACATCTGCGTGAGAGTCTATGCTTGCAAGCCAGTTTCGTTAGAATTGAATGATTTCTACTGACTGTGATAAACGTTTAACATATGTGGCTAGCAACAGTTACTATTGCTTAAAAGATGAGTGTCGAGCTTCTATCATATCGTATAAGGCGCAGTTACCATCTACGAATGCTAAAAATAAAATTAAGAGCGATAACGCCGCACCAAACAGAGCATCTACTGGCAGCGGGGTGGACGGCACTCCGTAGAAATTAAACCATTGATAGATGTAAGTTTTTATTCACATTGTTTACGTCCTTGCTTTGACTACTTTAAACGCAGAGCGACGTCCGACAATATGTCACAAGAACATACCTACAAATAGTGCGTGAGGACGACTCTTGAATACAAACAAACAACATTTAAATTTGCGG
Source organism: Mythimna lalbum (assembly GCA_949319445.1). NCBI lineage: Eukaryota > Metazoa > Arthropoda > Insecta > Lepidoptera > Noctuidae > Mythimna > Mythimna lalbum. Next base: position 37,477,645 of record OX439344.1, read on the forward strand.
CGGAGCAAGAGACAATACGCGGCGCTGTGGCGAAGGACTGCGGAATGACCATGATGGGAGAAACAATGAATGACGCCGTTTAACACGTTTAACATGGCCATTATGGCGCAAATTAACTATGCGCCGTGTACACTTCACGACGCATACTTCATTCTGTCGCAACACTTTGGGCGAGCCGGGTGGGTAATGGGCGTCACGCTCCGTACGCATCACGTTTGCAATCGCAGCTTTGGATTCCCACGCGAGGTATGAACTGTTTATCGAGATCATTAGATAAACAGATGCCTGATAAATGTAACTCGACGTACACAACACATGTTTTAGGCACTTCTTGCTTAGTGTGCAGCGTACGATACCCTCCCAATCATGTACGCAGTCCGCAGTCGCCCGCGGCGTGGTGTGCGCAGGTAGGTACTCACCTGAACCTGCCCCAGCATCAGGTCGTCCAGCAGCGCCTGGTTGTTATATAAACAACGTGTGATCAGACGCTTTTTTCGTCGCTTATGCATGGTTAGGAACCGGCTCGACTTCACCTTCATTATCATTTGGTAATGCTCCGGATCCCCTTCCTCCATCGAATCCGTTTGTACTTCCGAATCTGTAAACAATACGAGAATTTAGTATAATGCAATAGCGAACCTCAAGATTCTTTTGAGATTGACGCAGCCGGTGAGGCTTAAACTTTCTCGGAAAAAGGTAAACGGAAGTCGAAAGCTACGCAATATGGATAACTCAAACGGCCGAAGAGGTGCGCGACAATGAAGGATGATATCGACATGAATGTATATCAGGCAACATAGCAGTTTATCAAACACATTGTTTACAAAAGCATTGATAAAAATCCAGTAAAAGCGTTTACGAAGTGCTCTAAATAGTGTTACGTTTTGAGTACCATGCCAATCGATTACAGAATCCTGTCGTTGTCGAAACTCGTTATGTGGAAAAACATTATTTTAATCACACCGGTGTGCGAGCGTTTTTTATCTCAACAGCTTAAATTTAAGTAGCTCACTAAGCAAGGACAACGAGTTACAAACATATTTTGTAAAGAAAACGTTTAGCAGACATTTAAAAAAAAGCCAAGAAAACTGAATATCAATCAAAAACTATTGCAACTAGATTTTTATAGGAAAAGCACGTAGAGATTAACCTAAAACTAATATTAAAAAAAATAAACGGATATCAATTACTTTGTCTTACCCCAACAACTATGGATAGCTAGCACTTTAAAGGAACACGGGAATGCTCGCAGAGCACCAATACACAGGAGAGCAGTCGACAGACGCTCGATTATCCGCTAACGATCCAACTCTGTTAGCCTGGTAAAAGCTATTAAAAGTTAGCCTTTAACTTTGCCATAAAAAGATTTAAAAAGACTCAGTTACACGAGTAAATAGTAAACAATAGAAAGTCGTCTTTTCACCCGCAGACATTGCAGATGGTTGAAAGACGAAAGTGGAGTTTGGAAAATAACTGAACGTAGCCAAGTTTCAGATCTGAAACCGAAGTTAGCTTAAAGTTGAAGATTTTCGTATGTTTTCTTGAAGGCCGATACAGGATGAAGGAATTTATTTCGTAAGTAGTTTTAGAGTTGAACAAAGTAAAAGAAAATCGAGCGCGGAAAAAACATATTTAAATATTCATAAAAATTTAGTTTCAATACACTATTAAAAAGTTTTGATTGACAGCCGACTATATATTAGTTGGAGTTTGGATGATAATATTTGGTGATATTATAAAGTATTCTGTGACGCTTTTTTATAATATCTTTTTTTTTAAAGCTTATAAAAAATATATCAAAAAACTAAAAGAAAAACCAATCATAGACAACATAAAACCAATAAACAAGTCATAAGCACTTAACGCATTGTGTAACTAATTAAAAGCTAACGGTTACATAGACCAAGTCAAATGCAAAGCTTAAACGAATAATCATCATCTCCCTAGTTTTTTCCTAACTAGCCTAGTTAGCTCTATCTAGTTATTTACTTGGTTTCCAGTCTAACCGAATGCGACTGAACACCCATGTTTTACACGAAGCGACTGCCTATCCACAACCCATATACTGGGCAACATGACACTCTTTAGATAGATGGTCAGATATTTTTACATCTGCCTACCCTTAACTACTGTCAAAGATCTATGAACGTCAACGGGGACCATTGATTTTACGGTAAAAGTTTAACGAATCATATCTAAAACTGAAGTTTTTGAGCAGAGATGGCCGAGCGGTAACGGCCCCGACTTACAAGTTGTAGGTCGCGGGACATTACTTTGTTGAATTTATTTCATCACCCCAAATAAAACGGGATAAGGGCAGGAAGATGATGATGATGATGATGATGACACTACTCTCAAAATGGTGTAGGCAAAGATCATGAGGAAACCAGCATGTTCTAGAACAAAAAATTCGAAGATATGTAACATATACCAACTCGCACTAGGCCCGCTTGGTAGATTATGGCCCATTCCTTTTGCCCATGCCCATTCATATGGAGAGGGAACTAATTTGTGAGCTACTGAGATGTAATATTAACAAAATATGTTAACTACACTTCCTTTAAAAAGATGCTAACACACTATGGATGTTTAATTTAGGAAATTTCTACCTACACTAATCATTTTCGAACATCATACTGGAAACGTGGATGGTCTAGTACCTAACTATACATAAGCTTGTTGCCGACGCCTGAGGTACACATAAGCTTTATGTAAGTTTACGTTAGCGGGCAACAGCGAACATAAGCTTTCCCAGAAAATCTGATGCATGTATTCAAATATTCAGATTGAAGGGATTTACTGCAAAGCTAATTTCTGTTTCATATTACTGGGAAATTAAGAATTTATTTATTGCGCACTTCGTATTTTTGGTTCTAGGACATGCCGGTTTCTTCACGATGTTTTCCTTAACCGTTTTTGAGAGTAGTGGTGATGAAATAAATTACACAAACTGGCTGGGTTTGCACCCTATAACTCGTAAGTCGGGGCCGTTCCCACTCGGTCACCACTAATCACGAACTGAACGACTTCTAAATGGAAATATTGTTGCAAAGTTTAATTTACTGACTTCAGATACCGGCCGAGATTTCTGAAGCCAAAGTACGGCCAGTCGGAGTATTAGTAAACTTGGTTGTATTTAATACGTCGGTACATAGAAGTCTTCTCGAGCATACTTTTAAAAAATAAAAGGAAAATACCTAGTTCCAGTAAAAACATGTAGCCTTTGTTAACGATTTTCAGAAAATATAAATATCACACAGAGAGTTCCAAAAGCTTAACTAGTACTTAGTAAAAAAACTTATTCAGTTAACAGATAAACAACTCGACATAATGTAAACTAAGTTGAGCTAACAAACATGTAGTTCGCTCCGAGTGTGATACATCAGGCAAATCTAACAGGCTTAGTAATGATGGAAATTCAACACAGAATAGAACTCTCAACTTTGTATTCTGTATAACAAGCTTTTATTATTTGTTGGAATGTTAAAATAAACCATGTTCCAGTACTTAGTGATGGTAGAATAAATAGTAACAAAACGCGGCGTTGATACAGTGCCGCATTGATAAAGTTCGCGTCGTATTATCTGTTGCGATAGTACATACGAACACAATACCCGTGTTGTACAATATTTTAGGTGTTACCGATGTAATCGGACTGTGTGCACTATCGATTGGTCTGGTCGGAGCTCAACATTGTAGGCAACAAATATTGGAAACTGTTTTTATTTATTTGCGGTTTCTCGGCTGTTTTTTTGTGAACATTTCAGTGCAGGAGTGGTCAGCAACCGAGCTAGGGTCTGTTTCCGATAGGGAGGCTCGGCCCCGGTATGCAAGGCAAGAAGGAACGGGGTGGGTTTTTTAATCAGTAAGTCTGACACTAGCTCCCGCTCCGTCTAAGGGCGGGGGATGTTATTTGGATGTTTTTTACCATCCGACAAAAATATCGAGGTAACAGGAGATATATACAAATTCTTCCAAGATTTTTATCATTTAGCGCTGGCTGCATCGTAGTTAGAATAGCTACTTGATAAGCTCTTTATAGGATTTAGGAAAGATACTAATTGTAACGTCCAACATCCATATCAAACTAGAAAGTCTGAATAAAGTTACTGAATAAAGTTAGCTTACCTACGTAAGCTTGTATTGCGACAAAGAAAATATGTCCTGGTATATTAGATAGGGAGGACATAATTCTCTTTCTATTTCCCCTACAAAGGCTTCAATTTCTGGAAAGATAGGCAACAGCAACATGTATTTTTGAGCCATTTTCTTTTGATCTCGTCACTAAAGGTTTATTACACTTTGTAAGGTAAGTGCATATTATGATATCCACTTTGTCAAAAATGAAATGTAGTAACTTAGCTAAGGATCGGATTTTCTTTGCTTTGCTTACCTTTAAACTTCTTGTTTTGAGAAATGAGAGGTATTCCTCGTCTTTCGCAAAACAAAGAGTTAAAAGGTAATATATTCATTGGAAATAAAATTTCAATAGAGATCACTACTCCCGTCCCGCGCGTCACCTGTGTAAGGGTAACGTTAAGAGGAGGGGGTATTATAGTCTTGTCTGCTACACTTCGTGCGGTTCATCACAAGTTGCTGGTTTTTTTTAATTCAAGCAAATGTTAGGACACGCAAATGACCTATCTGTTATTGTGTGTACCACAACAACTGCAAAAGAACCTGGAATGACGTCTACGAGCCCTATGATTTATTGTTCTAGGTATTCAGTCTCTAGAAAGAATCTAGGGGGAGGAGACGATTGAGCATGTACTCCTAAATTGCACAGGTGTGTCACTGAAATACGCACACGAACCTTAGAATCCCCGAATTCCCTTATAGATGCTCTGAAAAACCTGAGAGGCCTAATCTGTTTTTGGAGAGAGGTGGGCTGGTTGGAATTAGCCCATCTATGATTATGGCCACTATGTCCCACGTACAATGGTCCGCCTAGGACTAAGTGTGGAAACTATACTCAGACATAACATAACGTCTAAATATCACGTGTCTGTTACTTCTCTTAACCACTTTGTTCCAAGTCACGTAGTTTTTAACTGGCACTACTTACATGTACACTCGTCAAAAGACACTAATACAAAGTCTTGCTTTGCGAGAATATATGGTTAATATTAAAAGTGCCCGTGTAGAAAAGTAACGACATTGGGATTATGTGTAGAGTAGTTTCCATTTGAAAATAAATACGTTACAATAGCATAACAGTATTTATGTAAAACTCACAGTAGAACCATTAATCCAGTTGTACGTGATGTTTTTAGGTTTCCGCGGACTACCGCGTTTAGTGATAGTGCTGTGTTGTATGATATTCGGATCTATTGCATAAGCTGCAGTTTAAAATGCGCCACAGGTTTGCCCCTTTAGGGATGTAGTTATTCTAAATTCAAGCTTTATAAAATATTTTGTACATCTATTTTACTGAACATTTTGAAAACGCGCCGTCCGCCGTATTTATTCGTAAAGGATATTCGAGAAGTTTCCGACGGAAATGTGAAAATATGGCCGGCGATGGATTGTTTTTATATTGAAGATGTTACGATCTCTCTATGCACGAGACAGCGTTGTTGTTGTTACGTTGAAGTTTAATCTCGAGATATTATAAACTCGGCAGTCTATTGTTTTACTCACGTTGTGGTACTAAAGCCGTACTAGGCATGTGACAACTATTTTATATAGTTGCTAATACTGTACTAGCAAGAGCAAGGCTATGGCACTGGTCTGTTTTTCACTATGCCATAATATAATCTTAACAATGAGAACAGTAAAATTTTTAGTTCTTTAAAACAGAAGTTTTTTTTAAAGCAGCTAGCTCTAAAAAAATTTCTCAAGTTGAAAAAAAAAAACATTAAAATCGAAGACTGTCTGCAACTTTTATATAACCAAGTTCCCACTGAGCCAAGGACTGACGGTTGACTACGATTCTTACTTAACTTCAGCGCCACATAGGGAGGTAGGTACAAACGTCTAGCTTTTAAAACCCCTTTAAGCCTACGTTGGCTTGACGTGGTACTCAAAATTTTCTGTAATTCTTACATAATTTCACTAAAAAAAAAAAACTAAATGTCATGTCACTCAAACTACTTAACAATCACATCATCTACGTGCAGAAACAAATACACTACTTGCTTTGAAATAACTACTACTGCGTAATTAATTTGTAGCTTTGCCAAACCATCTCATGCTCAGGCTGTTTGTAATCGAGTGTAATATTAAATGCCTTAAACAAATTGGCTGGCACAGCCACAAATTCGGTTTACGCAAACTAATACATGCATGATTCTCAGAGACCTGGAATTTCGTAGAAACAGGTATCAAAAGAAGTAACTACATAAAACAAATTAGTGAGTAACATTCATATTTATCCAAGAGTTACTCACGTAGATAAAATAGTCGGGACCCCCGTGTGTATCTCAACCACGAGAGCCTCCGTGATGAGAATCTAGAAGACGAGTCTGGGGAAGTTCGCAAGGACGATCGCCGAGATGACCATGGCGAGGTCTTTGGAGATGTGTGTTGGGACGATTGCGGAGAGCAACTTTCCACGGACGAATGTTGAGGGGAACTCGGAGATGTTCTCCGTGACGTCTGTGGCGAGGTCTGCGGGGTCGTTCCCGGAGAGGTCTGGGATAGCTGCCGGGATGTTTGCGGCAACTTTTGCGAGGCAGCCTGTCCCGAAGGGCCTGGTAACGGCTGTCGGGAAGGTCGCGGTGACTTTTGCGAGGTCGTTCGCCGGGTCGGCTGTGGAGACGTCGACGGGGACGTTTGTCGGGATGTTCGCGGTGATTTTTGTGAGGACGCTCGCCGGCTTGTTTGGGGTTTCTTTTGAGAGGAATCTTGCCGGGATGATTTTGAAGACGTCTGCGATGACATCTTTCGGGATTGTCGCGGTGACGTCTTCAGAGAAGCCTGTTCGGATTGACGCGGTGACGTCTTCTTAGAAGCCTGTTCGGATTGTCGCGGTGACGTCCTCGGGGACGTCCGTCGTGATGATCGCGGCGATGTCCGAGGGGACGCCTGCCGGGAAGGACCCGGAGACGTCCGCGGGCTGACCCTCGGGCTGGATCTAGGGCTCACCCGCGGCGTCTCTTGGCATCTTCGGCACAGACCTATAACAATAATGATTTGTATAAAATTTAGTATCCTTCGGCGCTTCGAGAGAAGTAGCGTCAACTAGCATCTCTTAACGTTGCATTTTTACTTATTACTTAGAAACTTAATTGCGTTGTCGCATTAAACGATGTACGATGTAGTTTTTTGTTACAACTTTTAGTCGACATGTCAGCAATCCACAACCATACTCAGCGGTAGCGAGAAATTGTGAACCAACTAAAGATATTCTAGAAAAAAAGATATCTTCTTCAGAGCCTGCGCCTGTAATAAGTGCTGCTGCAGTCACTCGGGAATAAAGTAGCTTTCTATCGGTGTGAAACGTGATAGATAGATAGAAAAATTCTTTATTGTACACCAAAAATAAAAAAATTACACAGAACCGCACATTTTTCATCAACATACTATTTTTTTTTTTTTTAAAGAACAAAGGCACAAAAAGTAATGTTGCACTGACTGCCGCGGAGGTGTTGATGACATGTCTTTATGCAGCTTTAGCAGTTCTGTTGCTTACTAATTAAGTAATGAAGTTGTATCACATGTCTTCAAACATTTATTCTATATTGCACTGTTGTTCTTTTCAAGCGATTTAGTTCAGGTTCTCAGACAGATTATACCGAAGACTCGTTGTTTTCGTTCGATAAGTTATTGAAATTGAATATTGGTCAGCTCCTCTCAGTTTACGTTGCACAAATAATTGCAAACGGTACCTAATATCTAAAGTTCGAGGTTCTGACTAAACAGACAGAGTAACTGAGTAATATTCCTCTACTGTTGGTTCAGTTGCGGACAGAGACGCAGCGCTGGCACGACGCTATCGTAGTTCAAAGAGACAAGTGGTCAGATCTTTAGCTTAAAATTTTGCTCAAACAACTGCAAACGGTAGATAATAATATAAGCTTTGTCTGACCAGAGCGACTGGCGACCGAAAATCCGAAGCCGAGTAATATTCCTTTAGTTTTCGTTAACACCGAACTGACGCCGCCAAGAAGATATTCTAAGTATTCACTGAAGTAAGCTCTACAGTAAATAGAGAGCGATAAATCAGTAAGTATTCGTCAGATAAGTAAACGATAAGCTGCATAACGTATGCTGTTGACATCTCCAGTCTCCTTATTAATTAATTAGAGTTTATATAGGTGATCAAAAAATATATTTATAATGAGCGTTGGTGCGATGCCTATCTATCTATACATATAATAAAGTAGAAGTTTTTGGTTGAGCGCGCATCACGTAAAACGCACAAAATCGATGTAGATAACTTTTATAGATTAAAATTGTGTGTAACATGATATATTACTTAGATTTTGTTTCCTAGCAATCGGTTAACGATACCGAAAGATATATGTACTACATTCTTTGACTGTTAAGCGGTACAAAGTTCGCCGGGCCAGCTACATAGTTCTGAATATATTTTTGTATTTTCTACTAAACTTTGACTAAGAACGTGTTCTAAAGAAATAGTGACTCAAATTATTTTGATGTTTGACTTCAAAATGTTCGAGTTGATACGCTATTACAGCGTTTTTGAGTCATGGCCTACGTTTTTACTTAGACTTTTTTTTTATTATCGATAGGTCCGCGTTTGACCAATATTTCACCCGGCAGAAAGCGATGATGTGTACGACGATGGAGTACGCTTGCCTAGATGTAATCTATTCACTTTTTTTTTAAACGTTAAGTTTGTTTTAACACAATGGTCCTTATTTAAAAAGCCGCTTCTTTCATCTATAAATATCGTCTGATAAGAAATATTATGAATATATTTTTGTTCATGGGAATTTATTGAACGTCTAATTAGCGGGGGAGGTTACGTATAGATGCAGTATAAAAACTATTCCGTGTAAAAGATCGATACAAAAAAGAAAAAAAAACGTAAATTCTCTTTCAAAAGATTATTATATATTATATCTCCAAGTTGAACTGCAAAATTCTCGCTAAAAGAATATTCTCGGGAATTTCCCATCACTAACTCTGTCTAGCAACTTAAACCTAAACTTATTATTCGAAACGTGTAACTATTCTCTTTGAAATCACACTTGTTCTCAGTATCGAAATGTCAATGATAATACTTAAAAGCTTGTCTAACTTTTGCCTGAAAAAAAAAAACTATGAAAGTTCTACGAAGTCATTAGCGATGGACGACTTATTTCGAATATATTTCTTTATCATTCGCTTTTACACTAAAAACATTCCATAAAGCTTCAACAACAAATGATTCCAAAGAAGGTTTCCCGGTTTTTCGTTCGTCACAAGAGTATTAAGACGTTGAAAGGAACTAATTAGTACAAGCCTTCCGAAAATTCGGGGTATGTAATACCTCAAAAGGGTGAACCAAAAAGGTAAATAAGGCCATGATATAACAACGCGTATTAAATGAAACTGTTTTAATGTTTTTTATGAATGCTGATTTTAAGAGGTATTCAAACTTTCATAAAGTTAAGAATATTCGATCAAAAATGCTAACGTAAATACTTAAATAATATAAAGAGTGCCTACTTAAAGTAGGGTAGGGCGGGGCACAAAGAACCGCGGGTAAAAAGGTCCACACTAAATATCTAAAAAACCAATGACGCCCTTTTTAACGATACAAACATAAAGAAGCTGGATATACACGGTCGCTCGTCAAAATTGTAACGAAAGTATTTTTTTCGTTGTTAATCTTTTTGGTTTTGAGATATATATATAATATAAAGATCAATCAACCGAGAATTGAGCCAAACATAGTTCGATAATAATTGTTTGTTTGATATGTGTTTTGTTGTGATGTAGTGGTTTGGTTTGCACAGCTATGATTAGTAATAGACAAATTGGATCTTTGTGCCCCGCCCTTCAAGCTCAGTTTGAGACTGAAAAGTTTTCTGTGTAATTTAGTCTCGTCGTTGCCAATTTTGTCTAATGTACAAACCTAGTTTAACCTACGCAGTTTCTTTCAGTACAATTTTGTGATCATGGTCTCATTGTACAGTGATCGTCTCAAGCTAAATGATTATTCTATATACATACACTACCATTGATAAGTATTTGGGCACTGCCTTTTTTTGCGAATAACTTAGATTTATCTTTTAATTTAAAGACGGAAATTTAAATCTTGATATTTCTTGGGTGTACATATTATATCTACTTACATTACTACAACAAAAAAAAATTAAAACGATCAACCAGCTTTTAAATTGCAACTTCGTCAATGTGACCACCGCTACTTTTAATCACCGCGTTGCATAATTTGGGCATTTTTCTCAGTATGTTTTCGAATGTTTCAGTTGTGATTTTCGCCCATTCTGTCTAAAGAAGTGACTTTTCTTCCTTTATATTTAGTAAGCAGATTACGGTCGTATACATATGTAATGTATACGGTCGCCAATTCGCTATGAACAAACGTTAAACCAAACAAATTACGTGGAAATCAGATGCTTAAGTGTTAAAGATCGCTGGCGAAACAGGTGGACGCAGTTGTAGACACTGGTACTACATAGTTGCCTGGCATAACGGTTGAAATTCCTTAGTTACGTCAGAATAACCTAAGGTTTACGATGGCCATAAATGTCTCTACTTTTATCCTCGTATGAATTTTTGGATTCAACCGTCACGGAAAAATTAAAACGAAACTCATTTGCAAATAACACATGTGTCCTTACGCACGTATTATCAGGAAGTCCTATATTTTAAGCTAAATAATGACCTACCCAATTGGTATCATAAAAATATCGGTCTAATCAAATTATCGCTAATTGGCAAACAATCTTGTGATAATTTCGTGTTAATTTATTTGATAACAATAATGTTTATATAGCGGATTTAGTCATTTTACATGATCATGAACGATTTGATTAAAAATGATGGAGCGAAAACCTTACGTTCCAACTTGGTAGCTTTTTTTCCCTTAGGTTGGAAAGGTCAATTAGTGGTAGAGTGATAAGCGCTAGTAATTATTGAATACCCCAAAGCCAGAGAATGCCACTTATTCGTAGCTAGGAATGCTTGTGATGTGGTTAATGGATATGCAGTTTCTGGAACGCAAAACGTGTCCTCATCTAAGCCCCCGAGTAATAAATATTGAAGCGCATTCGCAATGTACGTGCTACCTTTGAGAGTAGGGGCTTCGTCGCTTAATGATTTTCTCGCATATAGAATGAGCCAAGATGTGTTCATACATGTTCGTATAAATTTCAATTTCGTTCTAAAGCGAATATGGAGTTTCCCGCAGAGGATTCAAAGGTTTGACAGAAAGTTTAGTTATTGTCGAAAAGCTTTATTGGACAGCTCTCCTGGAGTCTGGCAACATAGAATTTGTTGAAATTATTTGGGTGGGTATTTCTAAATTTCGCTCGCGTAGTAATATACTCGTATTTATGGTTACGATTGCTGTTTGAAAGGACATTCTATGCAAAAGGTTTCAAACTCAAAACTTTCTCATTTCCTGAACTGGGAAATTAATAGTAAGCAGTCACATTGCAAATCATCATGCACTTCACCCAGATAATTCTGCAAGAGGCGGTAGTGCCGTTATTGTAAAAGAAAATTTACAGCACTATGAAGAGCTCAAATATGAAGAGAAAGATATTCAAGCAGTGGCGATTTGTCTCCAAACTAAAAAGTATCCACTAACAGTGTCTGCCATCTATTGTCCACCTCGGTATATGATAAAAAGAGATCACTATATACGTTTCCTTACCAGCCTTGGTAGTCGTTTTATCTTAGGTGGAGACTTTAATGCTAAAAATACCCATTGGGGCTCCAGACTAACTACCACTAAAGGCAAAGAACTACTGAGTGCCATAAAAGAGATGCAATGTGAAGCTATATCTACAGGAAAGCCCACCTACTGGCCAACAGATCCGAATAAAATTCCAGACTTAATAGATTTTTTCGTAAACAAAAATCTATCAACTAATCATATAAAAACAGAACAAAGCTATGACATGAACTCAGATCACTCGGCAATCTATTTAGAATGAGTGAAAACATTTTGTACAAACAAAACAGGCTCACTCTTGTCAATAAATACACAGATTGGGAGAGTTTTAAGACCACATTGGATGATCGAATAGATCTAAAAGTTTCTTTAAAAACACCCGAACATTTAAATATCGAATTAGAAAACTTTATAACGCAGATTCAGCAAGCAGCGTGGGAAAATACACCCAATATCCACAAGAGAACGAAGGGAAGTATCTATCCCTTCAGTATCAAGCAACTCATTATGGATAAAAGAAGACGGAGAAAAACGTGGCATCAGTCTAGGTGCCCTGATGACAAACGCAAACTAAACAATCTAACAAAAAAAGTAAGAAGACTAATTCAGAACTTTAAAGATGATTCAACCAAAACCTATCTTCAGGAACTAAGTAACGACCTAAAGACAGACTACTCACTTTGGAAGGCTACCAAGCATCTCAAAAGACCGATCACACATATTCCTCCCATCAAGTGTGAAAACGGGCAGTGGGCAGTCACTAGTAATCAAAAAGCCCAGAGGTTTGCTGAGCACCTAGAAAACATATTTCAACCAAAAGAGGGGGAAATGATACAGAACTGCACTTCAGTTAACATGACACCAGAATATGAAGATATTAAACTAGTAACACCGAGAGAAGTCGCAAGAGAAATAAAACAAAATATAAACCGTCGAAAATCACCAGGTTATGATTTAATAACAGGGGAAATACTACATAACATACCAAGAAAGGGTCTAGTTAAGCTGACATCCCTTATTAATGCTGCACTAAGACTTAAGTATGTACCAGACTTATGGAAAGTTGCTGAAGTGATCATGATAGCAAAGCCTGGGAAACCTGCACATGAAACAGCATCATATAGGCCAATCTCCTTGCTACCTATAATGTCAAAACTATTTGAAAAGCTGTTACTTAAACGGCTCAAAACAATAATACAAAGCAAGAACATAATACCAGAGCACCAGTTTGGTTTTCGAGAAAAACACTCAACTATCGATCAAGTGCATAGGATCACAAACGCCCTTGAAGGCAAGAAAGTTTGTTCTGCTGTGTTCCTAGACGTGGCACAAGCTTTGGACAAAGTATGGCATGAAGGTCTAATATATAAATTAAAGAGCCGGTTACCGAAGCAGTTTGCAGATATCCTGGAATCTTACATTCTAAACAGAGTCTTTAGAATAAGGCAAGAAGATGCCTACTCAGAACTGAAGCAAATAAAAGCCGGCGTACCGCAAGGAAGTGTATTATTTCCGGTCCTGTACCTAATATACACTTGCGATATTCCAGAATCAGAGCATAATACCGTTGGGACCTTTGCTGACGACACAGCCCTCATGGCTGTAGGAAACAGCCACGAAGAAGCAGTTGAAAAGGTTCAAATGGCTGTCAACCAAGTTTATGACGCAAAAAATGAAGGATTAAATTAAATGAATCCAAATCTGTACACATAGACTTTAGTAACAAGAAACACCAGTATTCTCCAGTTTATATAAATAATAAACAAGTCCCATATGAGAATACAGCCAAATATCTGGGTATGACTCTTGACGCTAAGCTACGCTGGAAAGCCCACGTGAAGAAGAAAAGAGATGAACTCGACTTACGATTTAAGAGAATGTATTGGCTGCTTGGAAGATATTCCACGTTGTCTGTACAGAACAAATTGCTATTATACAGACAAGTCCTGATGCTAGTTGGACTTATGGTATTCAGCTGTGGGGCTGCGCCAAACAGACCAATACAAATATCATACAACGATTTCAGAACAAGGTACTAAGGGAAATTGTAAATGCACCTTGGTACATACGAAATGATGACTTCCATCGGGACCTAAAAGTTGAGTTCATTGATAAAGTGATAAAAAAATTTGCAGAAGCTCACGAAAAGCGACTTCATTAGCATGTGAACATCAAGGCTTCTCGACCACACGCACATAGTGAGAAGACTAAAAAGAACAAAACCGTTCGAGTTAGTGTTTAGTGATAGTGAATAGTGAAATGTAGCATAATTGCTACCAAATAAATACAAGAACGAAGTGTATTCGCCTTAATAGAGACAATAAGAAAAGTGCTATTGGACACATTCTTAGTAAAGACAATTTATTAGTTTAGGATATAATTAAATTACTTATTAGTCTATATATAAGGCTAGATTGTAAAAAAAAACTAGGGTTCATCCTTTAGATGTACTCGAGGACTAAGGAAAAAAAAAATCCTGAACTGGGAAATTAATAGGAAGCAGTAACTTTGCAAATATTTGTTAGTATTTATCGATATCTACCGGGGCCAGGGTTTCGAAAGATAGCTCAGCCCTGGTAAAAAAGGCACGAAGGAACAGGAGTGGTTTTTAGTCAGTAAAAGTCTGACACTATCTCCCACTCCGCCCAAGAGCGGAGGATTTCATTAGATGATTTTACCACCGGATAAAAAAGTATGTATCGATATGGCACCAACTTGCAAAATGTAAATGATTCGGCACATTTCCAATTCATACGTTCAGTTTCCTCTTTGAGTGATGGTGACGAACAAAGCTTTTAGGATAACTTCTGTCATAGTCGAGGTTGATACTTGCGTACCATTGATTACAAAAAGACCTACGGAGATTTCACTATTGAAATATCTCATTTTTACCCTATTTATTTTTCCAAAAAACCCCACTAGGCTGATATTGTTAACTAGTGGGGATTTTTGGAAAAAAAAAGTAACAATCATTACTGGTGGGAATTTGTCGATAGGGATTTCTGGAACAAACCCAATAATCACGGTCAAAATGTCATTAGGCTCTTAAATCTGATCTCCTATGTTTTTTGTGCGGACAAAAGGTTACCTAAAATAGATTCAAAGGTACCTACTTAAATTAGGGACTAAAGGCTTGCTTTGTTTGTCTATCAAAAGGTATTCGGTTGGAAAGGTAAAGATGGAAATACTTGCAAGACTTAAATAAACAGTAATGTTTCTCTCCAAAACAAAGACATGTACAGCGAATGTATTTCTAATCAGATTTTGGCTAGATATTTATTCCACTACTTGTAGGAGAAATGAAAGATTTATTACAAATCCAGACTAGCAGCTTTAGAGAAATCCAATCTTAAAATATGGCACAAAGAAGAGTAAATAGCTTGACAGTTGACAGGGGAAAATGGAAGAAAATTTTGTGTTGCGAAGCTCATAGTAATATGAGACAAGGACAGAACGATGATAATATTTAAAAAAAGTTATAGGTACATGTTTCCTTTTTAGTCAACTAACAAAAAAGGATTGTTAGATTATGATGTAAGGCCGCATTCCCAGTTTGTCGTAACGGCTAATTTATCGTCGGGCGATTATCGTGTCTAGCTGCTGTTCTCATTATAACAACTTTTGTCGTGGCCACGACCGAAATTCGCAACAACAACACATGTCATACCGTCACGGTTTAGGTCTGAACATTTTTTATCGTTTTCCGACTATCGTGCTAGTCGTTCCCACTATCATGACAATCTGTTGTCATCGTATAAAATTTGTAGAAGATAGTTAATCGTCTCGTCCTATATGTAAACACCTCCATTTAAATATATAAGCCACGACACTTAAAACTACACGATTATCTGTCGTCACGACAAAGTGGGAACGCGGCCTAAGTATAGCAAATTGAATCACTATTATTTAGGGCTCTTAGGAAATGAGCATAAAATTCTAATCGTCCTATTGTTAACATTTTAGTGTCGTGGTAGCAGTCAGCAGTAGTCATGATCATATCCGTTTATAGGAGAGACTACGAATGAATACATGACTATGCCACGGTAAATCATATACAATTATGAATTTACATATAATATGTTTTGCTGCACAAACACGTATTTAAGTGAGAATTTCTCGCTAAACCTCTGTCACAGCGTACATGCAGTCTCATGTGGTGATTACACTGACTATTATAGTTATTTCATGAAATGCTGGGACTTTAGTGTGTTTCTTAGATCTTTGCTTCTATAAAGGGTGTAACGAAAATGAATGGTCATATTTTAAAAACTGCATAGATCATATCATCATCTATAAACGTACTTTTTGCAGCAGTCATTTGATTGATACATTGTTTTTTTTTTTTTGATGACTATAAAAATATCTGGCAGTAGTATGACACATCGTTATATATCTTTTAATGCCACATTAACTGCTCGTACACCCATGTGTATGGGCACTTACTTTGTTCTTCAAAGACCAATCTTTGGAGGACTTCCAATGCTGCAGTCAAAGTAGCCACCTACTGGGCTCAAATAGTTTACCATCAATTCAAAAAGAAAGAAAGAATGGCACACAGCTCCAAGACTGTCTAAAAAGATTTTGCCAAGGCATCCAATCGTTTGTCAAAAACTTCCGACGCTGTCGTAGTTTCCGGGAACTACTGCACTGTTTTGTGAGATCGCTTTATTTCGATTTTTATTTTTCCCTTCCCTTTAATTTGACCACCGTTCAAACCCAGTGCAATTTTTCATACTCAAGAAAATATCTAACTTTTATTTATATAAAATAGTACTAATATACGCATATAAAAATAGTTCAGTGGGAATTTAAAAAAAAAAACAAACTGCTGATGATGGGAAAAGTATCAAATGTACATTATTTATTACTCAAGTTGTTTATAAGAATATTACAATTAGTTAAGTATTTAGAAATTCAAATTCAGTCAAGTAAGGTCGCTGGTTTTATTGTCATGCTTTCGCGTTTCTATTTTCTTTTATTGTTATCTTTTACGTCACTGTTCCAACCCGGTGCAATTTTTCATATTCTTGGAAAAATATAGTTTTTATCATGAAAGTATTTTCTGGGGCTTCTTGTTCAATCTAATCTAACGCAAGATTTACTTTTCCCGTTATTTTCCCAGGCAAATATGACATTTCATATTTGAGCAGTGATGGCTCAGCGGTAACGGCTCCGACTTACGAGTTGTAGGTCGAAGGTTCAAATCCAGGCAGGTGCATTATTTTGTGTAATTTTGTTCTTTACCACTGCTCTAAAAACGGTGAAGAAAAAAAACTTGAGGAAACCGGCATGTCCTAGAACCAAAAATTCAAAGACATGTGACTTCTACCAATCCGCTCTGGGCCTGCATGGTGGATTACGGCCCATTTCCTTCTAAAGAGGAGGCCTGAGTCCCAGCAGTGGGAATATTGTAAGACTGATTATGCTTATATTTAAAAATGCACGTCTATAAAAACGCAGTAGGTTCTGAAATATCAATGTAATTTCAGCGAACGTCATAGTGAAATACAAAACGATATACAAACAATGCAGTGTTGCTGTCAGCGCAAACCTGCTGCTGATTTGTCAACATCTATATTAGCGGTCCCCTAGCGATTCTGTTGTACAGCTTTCGTTGTTTATGTCATCGCTGCATATTTGCGTCATTCCAAAGCTCATGAATGAATTGAAGCTTCGATATCTTCAACGCTTTTACTTAAGCATCTTTTTTACAAAACAAAGGTTTGGCTAAAAGTGATCAGGTACTCTATGTTGCTATTTACGTTCAAACCCAAGGATTGTCGAGCCATAAACCCAAGCACCTACTTTCAATTTTCCGACTAAACTTTGAAAGCTCAACGCCGACCACTGCTCTGAAAGCTTTTCTGCGTAGTCTTACTAACTCAACAAAAGCTGCCTGACGAGCTTCGTAGTTTATTTCATTTTCTGTAAAGTTACGTAGCTTTTACAAAAAAAAGTTTGTAAATATTTAGGACTCCTATTCGCTCCGTAATGCCATTGGAGGGGCCATTAGTTTACCCGCAGCCGGGTCGGCTGTGGCTTGCAAGTAAAGCAAGCTTTTTTATACAACTGACATCGCATTTACTTTAAAATAAATGACTCACATTTTAAAACGATTAAAATAATTACACTGCTTATTTAAACAACAACGAGTGTTCGTTTGAACAAAAAAGCTTTTGAGCGGACTAATAATAAAAACACATGCTGGACAGATGCTTTTAAAACATAAGTCCTGTGATCTCCTATTTTTCAGAGACTGAATTTTTTTTTTGTTTTGCGAGTTCGTTTTACAAACATGACGAAATATTTTCTCCGTAAAAACGCGTAGCCGTAACCGTAATATAAACTAGTGACATGAATGATGGTTCATCTCCTGCTCTACTTAGCTTTATATTGCACACCTCATCTACATATCCATAGATACAGTTACCAATCTTTGAGCTCGATCAGTTGAAGATGGCTGAGTTTACATATTTCAGTCAAGGATTATTTCAACACGGCTAAAAATAAGTGGGTGATGATGAAAAAAATAATATTTTTGTAGTAGAACAGTATTGATAGATGTCGCGACGCGCGGTCGTACGGCCAAGTCGCGTGCGAGTGTACTGAAATAGTTCCTCTAACATTTTTCATTGAGTCGCCCACGTTATGATGTTTATTTCTACTTTCAAGTCACATGTTGTGCCGATAAATGTGTTCCCTCAGCTTCGATGAATGTTGGAAATATCACGCGAATATGGTTTTTTTTTACGTTAGTGAGATAATTTAGTGTAACGGAAACCGGTGGTCATATTTTAAATATTTTTGCTACCCACCGAAATTAAATAACCCGAAAAAATTGGACCTCGCAAACTAATTTTAATTAGCTGGTGATAACTAATGTATAATATGATGTAGACGCGTTCTCGTTACACCCTTGTTCCTATATAGAAGGGTGGATAGTAGAAAAAAAAAATACCTCTAGGATCCTTTTTTAACTCTCAGTTTAAAATGTTATTTAATTTAACCTCATAAACAAAAGATCAAAGAACATGATCCATAATTTAAGTAGATAACTGTGCATAAAAAGAAAATTCTAATGAATAGATCCGGGTGTTTTACACCCTTTGTAGTCTTAGCGAGGACCTGTACAAGTTCATTGTAGCCTTTATCATTTTAACAGTCTACGTCGATTTAATTTTCTAATTGTTTATGATAAGCTTTGAACTTTGAAGTTAACCGATATAGTGAGCTAGTTTAGTAGTAATAGTTACGAAAGAGTCTTAGAGGTAGCCATAATGTGTTCAGCATCATTTATTCACAGGAGAAAATAAGTATAAATATTATCATTAGCAGTCATAGAGTGTCAATTAAGAAGGCAGAGAATTATGCTAGAACTATACTGCGCGCACTTATGCCACATACGGCTATTATGCATATGGCATATGGACTTGTAGAGCTACACCAGATCCACGCCACGCGTCGTCGTTCTACGTACAAATCAGGCGGGTTACACGTGTATGTCAGTCATTAGTAAGCTTTAAGTATACATTACACCAACCTCACGTTCATTAATTATTGTAGGTACGATACTGATATGTGTTCATAAATAAAGTTATATTGAAAAAAATTGTGGTACGATGACCTGGTAAGGGTTGCGGGAATCCGATGGATGCGAAACGCACAGGACCCTTCATTGTGGCGATACATGGGGAGGCCTATGTCCAACGAAATAATGAAGAATGATGAAAAAAGTTGAGACTACAATCCACTGGGAAGTAATGCATTTATGATTTAGTGTTCGAAAAAAACCGTCAAAAGAAATGGAATGTGTAATGTGATTTTTTGGCAGAGTTTTGGTGACGCTAAAGAAATCAAATATCTTTATTTATTTAAAACATTGAAACAGTAAAATGTAGCGGACTGCAGATGACTAGTCTAACTAAATAATGAATTGGGCAGGCAAAGTAATATGAGAATTTTTGTTAACATGCAGTATCATCATTATGGAAGAGGTAAGTAGGCACGAAAATCTATCTAATTAAAAGATAAATCGTGTTTGAAAGAAAAACGAACGTATAGTGCGTTACACATAAGAATTGTGGCTACATTACGGCGTAAGAACTTCGTATGTGAAATGGACTATAAAAGTAAAATTATGATAATTCTCATTTATAGATAAGAAATAAGTAATAGCCACAAAAGTCTTAAAATTCTGACGTCTAACTTTTCTTTAAAAAAACGTTATATAGCTTAAAACCTACGTCACTTTCACTGAAGGCTATTAACGGTTTAAAAAACTTTCAGATACACTATTTCAAGTTCATCGCGATCTAATAATTGCACGCGTGCGAATACCGCCGTATAGTAGGCGTGTCGTAAATGCCGTCATAACACAAAATACACACATCGCAACACTATAAATAATTATTATTTTGTCGCGACTGTAACTGTATTTTTCGTATGTGAATCATCTGTTCACTTGGGTATATTCGAATATCCTTGCATTGCTTTTACGTATGTATTCGTTTCCATGACACTTAACCCGCTTAAACTTTCTTAGATAATACCTACAGGAAAATCTAAGGCAGGATTTTTGGTTCAAAGGTCGGCTTTTGTCTAAAGCCTGAAAAAATTTGTTGTGAGTCAGTCATGAGGTCAGTTTTTAATATTTGGCAGTATTTCATAAAATCTTTTTTTTTCTCTCTTTATTTTTTAGGGACTTTGATCTCATTGAGCATGTTAGCGTTGTTATCATCAAGTCTGCTTTGCTGCCCTCACTGAAAAACAAGTTTTTAATGAAAACTATTTTTTTATAGCTAGCAAGTATATACCTATATAATAAATACTCGGCAACCATTCCAATAAGCTCAAATATGATAGGGTTATCCGAGTTTTTATGGCAACCTTTCCGTTCTATCATCAGATCAGCTCTATGTCGTAATAATTTTGCTTTGTCATATGATTTACAAACGCAAGCAAAATTTCAGCTCAATCGGTAACCGGGAAGTGGATCAAATTGAATTTGCAAGGTAAACTTAGAAACATTTTGTTAATATAATTTACGCACAGAACATAATTTTATATTTTTTATAAAACTTTTGTTATTAACTATGAGTATTAGCAGCAAAATATATATGATTATATACTTACATATACTACCTAAAACTGCCCTGGCCATAAAACAATACACAATCACTAAACCGAGTTTTGTTTAATACGACTTTTCCTGTAATATACGGAATTCTTGAATGAAATAACTAACTTCCACAGAAGAGAATTTTAATCAAACTACACAATCTAACTAGTCGTTATCGAATCGAGAAATAATTAAATTAGGTTGCGATATCCAAGCAAAGCAATACTACTCAAACGTTTTCTGTTCTATTACGTTTTCACGTTAACGTTATTTTTCAGAAAGAAAACAAGTTTTTGGAAAACAAAATATTCAGGGATTTTTTCAAATTAAAATGCCAATATTAATTGGGTGACAATTATCACTAAAATACTGTTACCCTTAAAGTAGCATTACATGCAAGGGTGTCTCTGACAGGTTTGCCTAATGCCTGTACAGTTGAGTTTTACAGGTAAAGCGTGTGTGTGTTGCACAACTGTGCTGCTTTCCACACACTGACTGGTATAACTTGTACAAGCATACCTGTCTGTATACCCTAGCGTGTATGCTACCTTTATATATGTCACAGCCTTTCTAGACATCGTCTATCACACAATCCATCGATTGCCTAGCTGTGTTCTCTCCTATAAATAACTGAAGACACGAGAAAAGGAAACTACCAAAGAACTTTGTGATAGATGATATTATGAGCTCGGAGATGAACGTCATCCTACATTGAAGCAAGAAAACTTAGGGTTTCGCAAGTGTCACCGCGACTATGGAACACAAAGGGCAATCCATCTCTATTATGTTTTCGCTATCAATATTATTTTGTCCTGATTAGCTTACCTTGTTTTATAATAATGATTCTTTAATTTCTTTATAATAATTATTATTTATTTATTTTCAAGTAACATTGATTCAAATACAAACATAAAAATATAATACATTCACAATTAAAATCAGTTTTAAAATCATATAAAGTTCAGAATTACATTCAACAACAAATACATTGTAATTATTAAAATTCAATCAATAAAAAAAAAATCAAATCAAAATTAAATAATCAAATCAAAATTAAAAAATCAAACCAAAATTAAAGGATGAAGTCAAAATTAAATTTAAAAAAAAAAGAAAGCTTTGTTTAAGTAATATTGTGTCCAATCTAGGTTCCTAATATTATAATTGTATCGGCTTATGCACACATAATGGGCTAGTTGCCTGAAAAAATTTAATTAGTCCGTCTTTTAGATTATTCAAAAATAAGGAACACGTATTTTTTTATTTGTATATTAAACCAAAAATGACAAAGATATAGCCCATTAAAGTTACGTATTACGTCACGCCGTGCTACATTTTTTCGCACGGGGTGACGTCACACGTAACTTTAATGAGCTGTATCTTTGTTATTTTTTGTTTAAAAGAAAAAATACGTGTTCAATATTTTTTTATAATCTAAAACACGGACTAAATAAAATGTAGTTATTTTGACCCAGGAAACTACCCTATTTCGAAGGCACACTGACTTCCAAGATACAGATTATTCCTAATTGAAAAGTCAGGGTATCACTGCTCTGGTACAACTTAGCCACGTTATTGAAAATGTAACATTTGTGTATATTTTTTGGAAAATAAAGATTATCATTATTTTTATTAATTATCTCGCTCCATCCAAAGCGAGATAAGTTATTTCATGATGACACGACCTTAAAAAAGGAAGAAGATAACAAAAAGTTATGATTGAAGAAAGAAACAAAACCAATTTAATTTAATCTAACCCGAGCTAGAGAGCTTTACAAAAACTGGGCAAATGCGAGTCGGACTCGCGAACTGAGGGTTCTGTACACAATTACCTTTGTAAATAGTTCAATTCCTGAATGGAGTTTCGAACATTTTTCCGAGTCACATTTTTTTTTTTGTGACGTAACAACAACTTTACTGTTTTCAGAATTATTCATATATCTGTGCTTTGACTTATGCAAAATTTCAGGATTCTGGGACAACGGAACAAAAGAAACAGATTTCAGAGATCCGGTACAATCTAAGACAATCATTCGTAATACCAATTTGCAGACAGGATATAACAGCTAGTTTTGTATTTTTCTTTCAAGATAAGAAATGCAAACAAAATTAAATTTGCTGTCATAACACCGCTGCTTTTATGGTTCCGTAACTCAAAAGAAAAAATACTTTATACTAATACTTTATAGGATCACCTTGTTGTTCGTTAGTCTTCCTGTCAACCCATCGAGATTTTGTTTTTTTTTTTTAAGGTATGCACTTTTTCTTTTTTTCTTTTCTTTCTAGATCACCGGTTTCTTGAAGCAGTGAAAAAATCGAACTTCTAAATTAACGAAAAGTAAAGATATAACCGTTTATATCGCTAAAAAAACGTATATTTCGACACTCAATGGAATCAAAATTTGTAGGGTACTTTCCCGTTGACCCAGAATCTCAAAGGCATGAAGCAAGGTCTCTTAGCACAGGTATAGGAAAAATCTGAAAACTGTAAATTTCTAGTTACCTAAGTCACAAAAAAAAAAAACAATTTATAAAAATACGATTTGGAAAAATCTTCAAAGTCAATTGGAGAACTGAACTGTTTTCATTCATTCGCACTTGCCTGGATTTTCATTATTGATAAGCTTACGTATGACCACTATCTCACCTGATGGTAAGTATGGTGTTCAAGAACACACACTGCACTTTATATATTTATGACCGTGTCCGGAGGTCGGATTTGGCACGTCCGACTCGCTCGGCGGCTAGCTAACAACTGAGGCCTGAGGGATGACTACCGTGGGGTAGTGCGTAGGTAGCCCGCTGGGTGGGGGCACCTGGCGGCTAATCTGCGCACTATACGTCACGTGCATACTGTCCACCACAGCAAGCAAAAATGTATTGAACAATGAAGTGCGCTTGCCTAGAAGTAACCAATTCACTCATGACTTAAAGATCCGTGTGCCACGTATGCCGATCTGGGCGCGTCGGGCTCCATAGATTTCATAAATGGAAACTAGACTAGTAGAGCTACACTAGATCCAAGCCACGCGACGTCGTTCTACGTACAAATCAGGCATGGTTTACGTGTGCGTCGGCTTAATCTGGGGACACGGCTGTACCCCCGCCAAAGACGAGCCAAGCGAAGCGCAAGAGCACTGCCTACCTTTTCTCGAAGTGTTTCGTCGTTTTTTTGATCCCTCATAGAGTTGGTTTCCAATATACCAGATAGTTCATATTCTCAGGATAAGATGTCAATAATAGACTAATTAAACATACAAAGTCTCAATTGAATAGCTTTCATAATTTAGATTTTATTGATATCTAAAATACACCGATTTCGTCACTGAAACACTCACTGACACACTGATGATTATCAAAATGTTTGGCTACTTCCTGAAGTGCTAGAAAGCCAAAATAAAGAAGAAAAAAATAAAGACTGCCTAGCAACTTACAAAAAGAACTGAGATCCCTCCAAAACATTTCATGTAAAATGTTACCAAGACGATCACATAAGGTTTGCCCTGTGAAAAAGATATCAGATCTCATGTAGAGCCAAGCTTCTGAATCTACACGGCCTAACTCTACAGACCCTAACTTCACAAATTCTACATATCAGTAAAAATGTATGGCTTGGCTGTTTCGTTACTTACTTCAGAAACTAAATATTCGCGTCACCTCCACGAGGGTACCGATACCAATAATTAAAATATAAATGAAAATGACATTTTTATTTTGCTCATTGCGAAGCTAGATTTCGTACCTCAAAAGGAAAAAAAACGGAACCCGTATAGATCACTTTCAATTCTGGACGAGCTAAACATCAAACAGCGGTTATCGTCGACTGTGCAAGTACGAATCCGCAAGTATTTTGGTCACGTTGTTCGCAACGAACACTCCATAGGGCGACTCGTTTTCCAGAGACAAGTGGAGGGGAAGCGGTCACGTGGTCGCTCGCCTACGCGTTGGACAGACCTTATCAGAGCTGCAAAACAAACCTCCATAGCCCAGAATTCTCGAGACGCCGTGAATCGGGACAAGTGGAGACGCATCGCGGAAGCCTCACTTGCCAACGAAAATGCAACATCGTCAACCACGACCACTCTATCAAGAGTGAACGACTAAGGAGAGATAGATCACTTTGTTGTCCGTCTGTCTGTCTGTCAAGAATCTTTACCTTGGGAACGTGTAGAGGTATCGAATTGAAATTAATACCATAAAGGTACTCAGGTTTGCGGTCCCTATAAGCTGAGAAAAAAATCAAAATCCGAGTTAACGAAAAAAAAAATACGGTCGTTTCTGTCGCAAAAAACAAGTATTTCGACACTCAAGGAAATCAAAATTCATAGGCTACTTTCCCGTTGACTCAGAATCTCGAAGGCATGAAGCAAGGTCTCTTAGCACAGCTATAGGAAAAATCTGAAAACTGTAAATTTTTAGCCACAAAACCACAAAAACTAAGTCACAAAAAAAAATGCGATTTTGAAAAATCTTCACAAGTCAATCGGAGTTTAGAACCATTTTCATCGGTAAGTTTGTACGGAACCCTCAGTGCACGAGTCCGACTCGCACTTGCCTGAATTTTTATTATTGATCGGCTCGCGTTTGACTACTATCTCACCTGATGGTAAGTGTGGTCTTCAAGAACAAACACTATATATATTTATTATTTACTTTATATATTTATAACGGTATCCGGAGCTCGGGTTTGGCACGGCCGACTCGCTCGGCGGCTAGCTCACAACTGAGGCCTGAGGGATGACTACCGTGGGGTAGTGCGTAGATAGGCCGCTGGGTGGTGGCACCTAGTGGCTAATCTGCGCACTATACGTCACGTGCATACTGTACACCACAGTTAGCCAAAATGTATTCAACGATGGAGCGCGCTTGCCTAGAAGTAACCAATTCACTCTTGACCTTTTAGATCTGGGTTGCACTTCCGGCAAAGAATTTCCGTTCTTAGCTGTATGTATAATAAATATGTTCCCAAAACGTTTCGTATATATAGGTGGGATATCTAATATGTAGGTACCTGTGGCGCAATGGCGTACGTTTGTTTAGTTATTAGTTTGAAGATGGAATAGGCTAGGCGGAATTAATTTGTGCAATTCTAATGCACATTTCCTGAAATGGAAACGATAGAAAATCGACTGGCTAGCAACTCGGCGTCAATGCCCAAGATTTAGCAGCTTCGATTCGACGAGTGCATCATTTCCGATGGATGTTCTTGGCTCGCTTCTCAATCGGCAGCGAAGGCTACTCCATAGACTAGGTATCCGGGCTGACTGCTCTGGGTGCAGACGTAGTGTGTAACGTAAAATACATGAAAATGATAGTGGTGATAACGCTGAAATTGCGAGACGGTTATGCTCAGAGTTTTCTTGCGTAAGGTGACCGACGTAGCCCGAAATATTGGCAAACTTAATAGCAGTGGGCAGGGCACATTACTCGTAGAACAGACAGAAAATTGGCCGAAAGGTTCTGGAGTAGGACAGCGTATCAAAAGCCACAGTATCGGATGGCCTCTCACAAGGTAGACCGTAGAACTGGTGAAAATCGCGGGAATCTGACGAATACTAGACGTACAGGACCAGTCGTTATGGAGACGCTTGGGGGAGGCCTACGTCCAGTAGGAAATTTTTTTGGTTGAAACGTCATTCATCCATCATCATTTGAGACAAAAACCGTCCGTCGTCCACGTAAAACTTAATATTATGTATATTCAGTGTACTAAGTGATAATTTTTTTTTTACTAGCCGTTAGCCGCCGTCGAGGCCGGATGATTTGGACGCCTACCACGAGGACTGCATAGAGACAGCGCAAGAGAAGAAATTTTAGAAAGGACTTGGGGGAGGCATTTGCCCAGCAAATGGACAATAACGGCTAAGTGACAATTATCAGCGCAAAATGTTTAAGATAGTTCACGTGAACGTTCACTAGCAGTCGTCAATTGCATACATTTATGAACTTTGAGCAATAGTTTTCGCTGACGTATTCGACACTTTGTAAAAGCTTTGTGACCTCTCTGTGCGTGATTATATCGACGCTTCGGTTCTGTCACGCCGAAGACACACAACTAATAATTCGATTAATTGGTTAATATGAATCATAGCTGTTTGATTGGGGAAATATCAATTAGGTAGATTGACCAAATATTTATCTTTGCCATTACTGCGCACATAGATGGTTTGTTGTTTACTTGTTGAGGCGTTAGGTCATTGTTTTGGCTATAGAAATACTATGGTGAATCTTTACTACATCATCAATATTAATATCTTAAAATTCAAATTTCGCTGACGAGACAATAATATGGTAGAGTCGATTACAAATGAGTAATCTAAGGGTAGGAAAATTAAGTTTAATAAATGACAAATGTCACTGCAGTGCTTCTGTGGAACTCCCTCCCACACTCCCTACGTGACAGCCCTTCTTCAAGAGGAAAATGAAAGAGAATTGCCTTTCACAGTGACAGTATATATGTTTAAAATATATAAGTATGTTTGTATTTATGTATGTAGGTATATTTATGCAATACTTTATTCTTATTACTTGTAATTTTAAAATTGTTTAGTGGATCCTACCCTCTATTGTGAGATCTCTTTTTCTTAATGGTTTGCTGAAAGAAAACGCAACTTTGAGTGAAGCTCGCCTATGTACGTGAACATGGGCGAGCTTCACTCAAAATGGCAACACGGAGACTGGTTAATTTATTTGTGTCTTTACTGTAGCCGAATTAGAAAAGTATAACTTTACTATATTTCATTAGATCTGGAAAGACTTCTCCGACGTTCTTCAGTCTCAATAACTGAAGTTATTGAGACTAAAAACTTCTATAGATCTTCGGTCAATAGGCTAGTTAATTTAATTAGTGCGGTTTTTTAGATTATTCAAAAATAAGGAACACTTATTTTTTTATTTGTAATTTAAACCAAAAATTACAAACATGTAGCCCATTAAAGTTACGTGTAACGTCACGCCATGCTGCATTTTTTCGCACGGGGTGAAGTCACACGTAACTTTAATGGGCTATATCTTTGTTATTTTTTGTTTAATCGAAAAAATAAAAAAAATACGTGTCCAATATTTTTTTATAATCTAAAATACGGACTAAATAAAATGTAGTTATTTTGACCCTGGGAACTACCCTATTTGAACCTTCATTAAAAGCTGTTATCACTGTGAGTTATGGGTTTTTTTTATATTTATCATCATCATGATAAATATAAAAAAAAACCCATATTTATGATTAAAGTAAAATTTGTAGTTTTATTTCGTTTTTAGCTTAGCTGTATTAATTGTAGTTGTCACTTGTTTTCTTGCCTATTTAATTATTTAGTATGTATGTATTTAAGTATGTATTTTAGTGTTAAGTGTAGTACTTTGTATTTTTCTTTTTTCTCTCTTTTCACCAATCTCTTGTGTGCACCTTGTGCAACCCCATTTTATGTCCAGGCAATCTCTTTCCATACCAGGTTGCCTGGAAGAGATCGCAGAAAGCGATAAGGCCGCCAATTGTATGTTTTAAATATAAGGCTCAAATGTGTGTAATTTATTATCTTGGTGTACAATAAAGTATATATAAATAAATAAATAAATAAATAAATATAAATAAATAAAGTAAAATTTAGCCGGGCAGGCTGTAATAATTGCCTGTAATAAACCATAAGGAAGCGATGGTGTAGAATTTAGGACTTCAGTAGTTTTAATAGGTATGCTGGTAAAGATATTTGCAAATTCTTGCACAACTAGTTTGTTATTGCTGTTATGACCATGATGAGTCTCCAACATGTGATCAGTATTATGTATGTTGATTCTGTGGGTTTCATTAATTGTAATTTTCGAAATCATTTATATTTATTAGCTACAGATTTAACCTTATTGTTAATGTATAAAACCTTAGCTGCCTTACAAGTATTTTTAAACAGTTTTGAATAGTTAGCATCATAATCAGTAAAAGTTTCAGTATTAATAAAATTTGGCTTAAGGCAATAAAATTCGGAATAAGTTTTTCCCTAGTTATTCCGATTTCTTTAGTCATTATAATATCATATTATAAATTTAAACCTAGGTCAGATACTTTTAGTTTTCTTTTCAAAAGTTGGTTTGATTAAAACTATTGAACAAAAATCGTTATACAAAATGTTACCATTGTTCACTGCAAGGTTCCAATCATCTAAGTAGTTAATTAAAGTGCTATAGTTTACTGGATGTTATTGATTTGGATTGTATCTGCACTTGTTGTATTGGTACGCTGGATTAAAAAGTTACCATAAATAAAGTCGCTATGATCAAAAGATAAGCAGATAATTTAGAATGGCTTTTTAAAAATAATTGCAGCAAAAAAAATCATTATCGATATATATAGCAGTAGTTGTGGTAGTTCGGGTTGTAACTATGAACACATTCGTCAAATTAAATTATTTGACCCGCGACCTACACAACGGCGCCCTCACCGCCGCCGCCGCCGGGGTTCCAGCCCCGATTTCCAGCCACCGTAGACGCGGGCTCGTGGACAGCGAGCTATGGGTGGCTCGCTGTCCGATCGTCCGGTAACTGTCCGGACCGAGCCTAGGCGTCGACGGCGCGCACTGTTCCCGCACGCCTCAAGGAGTTGTCAGCAACAGGAGGGGCCCATCTGGGTCGAAGCCTACCGGGGTCGGGGTTATTCGAAAGGAAACTAGAGCCCCGGTATGAAGGCAAGAAGGAACGGCGCGGGGTTTTTAGTCAGTAAGACTCTGACACTGTCTCCCGCTCCACCCAAGAGCGGGTTTCGTCAATGATGATTTTCCCCGTCGACAGAAAAAAAAAAACCCGCGACCTACAACTCGTAAGTCGGGAATGTTACCACTCGGCCACCACTTCTCTCATAATTAATTCATCATCATCATTTCAGCCGACAGACGTCCACTGTTGGACATAGGCCTCCCCTAAGTGTCGCCACAATGATCGATCCTGCGCGTCTCGCATCCATCGGTTTCCCGCAACCTTCACCAGGTCATCGGTCCACCTTGCAGGAGGCCTTCCGACGCTGCGTCTTCCAGTACGAGGTCGCCACTCCAGAACCTTTCGGCCCCAACGGCCATCTGTTCTGCGAGCAATGTGCCCTGCCCATTGCCACTTAAGTTTGGCGATTCTTCGGGCTATGTCGGCAACCTTGGTTCTCCTGCGGATATCTTCATTTCTGATTCGATCCCGCAAGGAAACTCCGAGCATAGCCCTTTCCATTGCCCTCTGGGTGACTTTGAGCCTTCTGATGAGGCCCATTGTGAGCGACCACGTTTCGGCACCATATGTCATCACTGGCAACACGCACTGGTCATAGACTTTCGTCTTGAGACACTGTGGTATATTGGATATAATATTAATAATATTTCAAAATACAAATAAACATAATTAATTAATATTTCAAAATCCTTTAACCAATGCTCAGTAATACTAATGATATCAAAGTGTTTTTAAAAAAAATAATTAAAATTTATTCTAATCTATTGCTGAAACTAGTCAGAAGCGCGAAGCGTTTCCTTTCGAGTCCAAGTTTCATTAAGGACCTAGAACGCTAAGAACGTCTTGATACAGTTCAGTTGGTTTAATAAAAAGAAGTGTTATTAAATCCCCAAGCTGCAATATCAGTTAAATAAATCAGCTCGACCTGATTCAAGCTAATTTTACTAACCAACTGTATTCTGCTACCAAACACCAGTTATTAGTACTTGAGCTACAAGTTTTAAACCTAGTTTTAAAGTAAGAACTAATTATGAAAAGTTCTTTAGCAAGATTGAATACAACCAAAGTAGTCCGACTTTGATACAAATAGCTCGGAGGCTTCTTGAAAGCATTTAAGTCTGATGCTCCAGATTCAAGGATTAAAACTTGATGCTGTAACTTCCAAGGCCCATTAAGATAAAACGGGCTTTCCCCCACTAGTCACAACAGTGTTGACTGTTGACTAGTGGGGGAAAGCCCGATTTATTGAAATAACAAGCTTTTAAACCATTGGGTTTAAAAGCTTGTTATTTCAACCAAACGCAATGTTTGATAAAGAGGCAACGCGAAAATGAGAGAAAGTTAACGCCTGAAAACGCTTGGCAATCAGTAATTCGGTCATTAACTCGAATATTTCACGAAAATCCAGGAAATACGTATTTCAATAAAAGCTGTAAAAGCTTTTGAAAAAACAAGCATGTTACTCAGAATCTCGATAAACCTTTCGAATACCGTAATTAAATACACAATAAAAAGACAATGAGAGAGCGATCAGCATGATCCTCACCATGTTTTCTTCACCGTTTTGAGAGCAGTGATAATGAAATAAATTACACAAAGTAATGGCGCCTGGCGGGGTCTGAACCCGCGACCTAAAACTCGTAAGTCGGGGCCGTTACCACTTGGCCAGCATTGCTCACCAAGGATTTAGATTAAGGATTACATTAATTTTATTAACCCTTCAGATACCGTCAATTAGAGACACAATAGTAAGACAATAGATGCGCGGCCACCGGTGGTCGCTTGGGGATTCATGAATTAAAAATAATCTTAATCTTTCCGAAATTACTGATAATTAGTGAATATTTTGTTCACCTGTAATACGGGGATGACCCCATCTCGAGAGCTGACTCACAACGTTGTGTAATTTGAAAGTAAGCACACAAACATCGTATCTTGGCTATCTTATCTTACTTTTAGTATAACCCACTTGTTAGTGGGACAAATCTCATCTTTATCTTGATACGTTCTGGACACTGATTTGCTATGACATTTCAGCTAATAACGCGTCAGCGCGCGTTAGTTTTTATCTTTAGCGTTTTATGCGATGGTGACGCTTATTATCAAGTTCTTTTAATGAAACAGTACCTACCAGCAGGGTCGAAGCCTAGTGGGGACAAGGGTCTGCTACCGAAAGAAAGGTTTGGCCCCAGTATGAAGGGCAACGAAGGAACGGGGTAGATTTTTTAGTCAGTAAAAGTCTGACACTCTCTCCCGCCTGTCATTTGGATGATTTTTACCCACCGAAAAATAAAAATAGAGGTAACAGGAGAAACAATTTTGTCAAGATTTTTATCGTTTAGCGCTGGCTGCATCGTAGTTAGAACAGGTACAGAGTGCTCTTTGTAGGATTAGGAAAGATACTAATCGTAACATCATAAAACTAGAAAGTCTGAAAAAAGTTACTGAATACCTACAGCTAACCTACTTAAACTTATATTGCAACAAAGAGAATTACGGAGCGGGAGATAGTAGATGTTATTAGATGATTTTTACCCACAATAAAAACCCTTCTTAGGTATAGTATTCAGAAGTAGCAACGTTAGAAAGCCTCCTACAAGGTGGAAGTGAAGTCCTGGCTTAGGGCCGCGGGAGTCGGCTTATTTTTCCATCAGGACAAGACAACTGTGTCAAGACTTTTTCTCCAGTTCTATAAATATACAGTCTAGAAGATGTTGACTTCTTTGATTGGTTTTATAAGACGTTGTGGACACAGAATATTCAAACTCAACATTTGAATCAATACTCTAAGAAAATGGCTATTGAGTCTCGGTAAATTTACTTACGTACTTTATATATTTTTGTACGTAACCCATTTTCTAAGTACAGCAACAACGTGAATATAAGACGTACGTTGACGTTAAGTTTTCTCTATCCCGAATTATCCTTGAAAACGTGAGGTCATGACCTCAAGTTAATTCGTAGTTTATTTAAAATCTATGTTTATTCGTTACGCCTTTTTTTCCTTCCTGATGTGTAAATATCAACAAAAACCCTTTCGAAATCTATTTGTTATATTTATATTCTAGAAAGGTTTTTGTTATGGCCGCGAGCAACGGCTCGGTAAAGGAAACACAGAGGTATCCGCTGCGGAATATCAATGATTGACGCTGCTGCTGGTGGTGACTGCGTTTTTAGGGTTCTGTAATACAGTCTAGTGCCAGCAATGGTCTATTACTAAGCCGCTGCCAACCCGTCCGTCAGTCAGTGGGCTCTATTTCATAAACCACAAGAGGTAGAGTTGTAATTTCCACTAAATGTGTTCTCGTTCCTATTAACGCTCTAACAACAAATCAAATATTATTACTATTAAATTAAATTAAATATATTTTTCACAGCATAGGTATAATGTTCTATACCTAGCATGTTTTATTCTACAGTCAGTGTTATTTTAAGAGCTGTGGATTTCGTAAACAAATAAATAAATATTACAGTTATTGCCACTGCTGACAATTTACTAACCAAACATTATTATTTTTTTGGGCGCTTTGAAATTTTGAATCTCTATCCCATTTTTCAACACGCTAAAAAAACCAGCCAAGTGCGAGTCGGAATGCGCAAGAAGGGTTCCGTACCATTATCTATAAAAACGGCATAAAAATCATGACTGTTGTATGGGAGCTCCACATATTTATTTTATTCTGTTTTTAGTAGTGTTGTTATAGCGGCCATAGAAATACATCATCTATGAAAATTTCAACTTTCTAACTACCACGGTTCATAAGACACAGCCTGATAACAGACTGACGGACAGCGGAACCTTAGTAATAGGGTCCTGTTTAAACTTTTGGGTACGGAACCCTAGAAAGTACATATCTGTATTTACAACAATCGTATATAGTAATAACTTCGACGATATCTCTACACGATAGGGATAAATTGAATTAAACTATGACGTCACAACATCAATGTCAACAGTGTGTAATCTAACGTATTCATAAACTTACTGCAGTTATGTTATTAATAACGTACTTTTAACATTCTGTGATATCTACTGGATAACCCATATTATAAATGCTTAAGTGCTGGAATCTGTAAGCAAAATAAACAGACGCGGCACTCTGTCCGTTTATTGTTTTTTTTTTTACAGACCTCTGAACCAATTTTGATGAATATTCGTATGATGTGGCTTTCATACATGTCTATAGAATAATTTCCGACTACAAAAGGGACAAAACCGATGGCTGAAATGATAACCTTATGGTTTTATCTAGCCTGTACTGTTACACGGATATATTCAACGATCATTGGGGCGAAAGGTGGACATAAATCACCTCAAATATTATTATATATGCTATGGTAAGTGATGGTATAAGCAGAAAACCCAGACAAGACCCGACCATAAAAGAGATAGAAGGCTAATGTCATAAAAACAGCAAAAAAAATTGAGTGTCACTCTGCCGCGAAAATTATGTGGAAACAACTAGAGGAGGGTTATACCGCTATCTCGCGGTCCTTGTACAATAAAAAGCAAGAAACAAAAACACTATTTAATTGGTTAATACACACTCATTGGTTAAGCAAGAAACCAAAATGAAAAAGAAAACCAGAATTATTTAAAAAAAAAAGATTGGAAAGAACAGAAGAACAGGGTCCTTTAAAAAAAATTGTGACGAACACAAAATTACAGTTTTCAGATTTTTTGCTATACTTGTGCTATAAGACGGTTTTATGCCAGATTTCAGGATACTGGATCAACGGGAAAGTACCCTATGAATGTTTTATTTCCTCGAGAGTGTCGAAATGTACGTTTTTTTGCTACATAGACCGAAGTATTTTTTTTTGTCGTTAACTTACAAGTTCAATTTTTTTACAGCTCCAAGAGTCCGCAGACTTGAGCATATGGTTTTAATTTCAACTCGATACCTTCACGCGTTCCCGAGATGATACGCGTGACCAATATACCTTCTGGCAAAATCCAGAATCATAATCTGCAAGCTTTTCCGAGTCCTAAACTATTCACAGAGGGCGGTCCTCATACTTTGCACACTCAACTCCCTTTGGCGCCTGCTCTATATCGTGTTTAAACTTTGAGGAAGGTTGTTCAGTTTCGTCTGAGCAGGCCCTTAAAGTTTGTGGAGGGCTGTCCCTTACACCCCGGATATACCGCACTATAAAAAATTGCCATGAAAAAAAAATATTTTCACTTATAACTGGTTTTCTAATCTATCATATCCGATTCAGATGCAACGGTGGCAAATTATATTTTAATGAACATAAAACCTGACAATGACCTACGAAATGCAAAAAATGAGTATTTATGAAAGTATGATAGTATTGTTATTCTATTTTATCAGTAGTTATTTGAATGATATTGTTTTTAGAATATTTCTTAAAACACTTTTTAATTATGGACGAGAAAAATCGTTCCTGCATAAAAACGAAAACTGTCGCCGTCGCTTACGACGTTTCAAAAAATGTTCGATATTATAGTAAAATCTGATTCAATTTAGTAGCCGCTACTAAACGCGACCAGCAGTGGTTCAGTCAGACCACTACACTCCGCTGTCTGCAGTGGCAGTCACGGCAGTTAATCAAGTGGTACTCGACAGAGGCGGACGTTTGTTTGCCAAAAATGGACGCACTCTTGATTTCGTTATTGTTACTATATCGCTACATAGTATAAAACAAAGTCGCTTTTTCTGTCCGTATATCCCTATGTACGCTTAAATTTTTAAAACTACGCAACGGATTTTGATGCGTTTTTTTTTTAATAGATAGAGTGATTCAAGAGGAAGGTTTATATGTATAATAACATCCATTAATTAGTGGAGAAATACTGTTATCCGAGCGAATTCGGGGTGGATCGCTAGCGTTTATATAAAACGTAGAAACGTCGCAGAATTCCGAATCAACAACGTCCTATTCATCGGCGTTATTTATTGAACGACAAAACGCGGCCACAAGTAGCAGGCGAGGTCGATTCCCGCCGCTTGTGGCTCGGACGCGGCCACTCAAACGCTCGGTGTGCGCCGATACTATACAAAATGTGGCCGCCACTAGTAGCTCAATGTGCGAGGGCCCTTATTAAAGCCAATTCAAAGTCAAATCACGGGATAAATTGCTCCGTGAGATGCAGTGCACTGCTGTGAATGTTGACATTGATAGCCATTACACATAGATGACTAAGATCAATTTATCGGCTAGTTAGCTGTTATGATGGGATGAGACAACTTCGCTTAACTAATCGGGGGACAGCTTCAGCGGGCAGGCTAATGCAAGTTGAAACAGATTTCGGTTGATATTTAGACGTAGAAGATTAATGTTTGAAGCTAACTCAAAAAATAAATGGTTAGGTTTGTGTTTGCTATTTATATCTAACAGAGAAAAAAAACACGATATGCTGCAGCGAAGAACACACTGGGTTAAAGAGTCCTTTTCCACTCTTATATCGTCAACGTCGAGCATGGTTTAAAAGCTTGTTGCTTCATCTAACGCAATCCATCGCGATGTTTGATAAAGAGGCAACGCCAAAAAGAGAGATAACGCCTGAAAGCTCTGGTAGCATTCGGTAATTCCGTAATTTACTCGATTATTTCACAAAACAGGTTCCAAGAAATACGTGTTTTTTTTAAACCCCTAAAAGTTTTTCAAAGAAAATTGTCGTTATTCAAAATCTCGATTAAATGTGCAAGGTTTCAATTGATGAACTTATTTCATATTATGGAGGGTCAAAGTTCACGTAAAATTGCAGATTTTCAGAGGTCTTTACTTACTTTACTAGTTTTACACAATTTTATGTTTTGAAGTCTATAGAAGTCTAGATAATATCAACAAGATACCTGTGAAAGTGTGTACCCAAAATATCTAGAGAAAGATGTGTAAGAACCTCATGATCACGTAAGAGCGGTTGTATGAAAATGTACCTCGCGGTTGTAAAAAGGACGCTCTTAAGAGTAGAATGTTCGAGAACCCTTTCTTAGTGCTCGCCTACATCATAAAAGGAAGTTTTGTGCAAAATTTCACGTTCCTTACTTCTGTAGTTTCGGCTCTACGTTGATATGCCAGTCCTTCTTTTATATACATAGACTAGTGGTACCGGCAGTGGTCCTGTATTTGAGGAATCCACTCAAATATAGAAACATGCAAAATTTCATCCATATCGGTCAAACCGTTTAGAATAAGTTAGGTGACAAGTGATAGGTGGCCGAAAGATTCTAGAGTGGCGATTGCGTACTAGAAGACGCAGCGCTGGAAGGCCTCCAACAAGGTGGACTGATGACCTGGTAAAGGTTGCAGGAAACCGATGGATGCGAGACGCACAGGAACGTTCGTTGTGGCGACACTTGGGGGAGGCCTATGTCCAACAGTGGGCGCATATCGGCTGAAATGATGATGATGATGATGAGGTGACAAACACACGTACCCACTTAATAGATATTATTCTTCGGTATGTATGTTCCATACGCAAAAGGTGGCAGCCAGTTGAACGCGGAATAATTAATTCAAAAACCTTGCAACAAATGTGCGAACATGACGATAGTGCGTAAATGTTTAAATATTTATGAAACTTTAGTTCTTACTTCTAAATGAAGACAATACCGCTAGACGATCATTACTTCTTTGTCAAAATGATCTAACAAAAGTGCTTGTAGATTTTATATTAACATCTAGTAATTAAGCTATTCCGCGATCGTAATATAAAATAATGGATACTTGATACTGATTCATTCACCAACAAGCGCGAAGCTCTTCAACGTTTATTAGCAATCAATGTATTATTACCCAATTAGTTACCAACACGATACAGTAAAGATTTAATCAATCGCTACCATTTGTCCTGCTATCTATACATGGCGCTATCACGCCAAATCGTAACAAGTGTTACAACTCATAGACTTAGTAAAGCAAGGCTGATTTGTATCGATAAATGTCCCTGATAGCGATTGTTATCAACCAGCTGATACGTAATCGGTGCACACTACACACTACTTTTAGTATCCCATACATTGTTGATTCTGTACGTAAATATCGACTAAGATTTTTTAGGGTTCCGTGTTTGGAGGATGGCAATAACCAACTCTATAATTGCTCAAAGGTATTGTTAAAACTACAAGATCTGATTGCGTGTAGATCATTCACGAATAGGATAACACGATAAGGGTTAAAAATTAAGATATTTTTATCATCTGAGAGGGATCAATGTTTGGCAATAATACCTCTGAAATTACTCGTAGCAGTAATTCCGAGTCCTAGGACACGGCCACACATGACTCGCACTTGGCCCCAACAGAGATTTTATTGTATTGTTATTTTATCTTAATACCCGTACTTATAAAAGATAGATACCTTGAAAACGATACGGAACAGATGCGACGGACTAGCAGGCTTAGAACATAATACTTAAACAGGCAATTTTACGAACGTTACGCTAAAACCGTGTAACAATTTTTTGTTCGTATCTCTTATCATTTGATGGGTGTTATCATTAAGATTGTTATA
Source organism: Mythimna lalbum (assembly GCA_949319445.1). Classification (NCBI taxonomy): domain Eukaryota; kingdom Metazoa; phylum Arthropoda; class Insecta; order Lepidoptera; family Noctuidae; genus Mythimna; species Mythimna lalbum. Next base: position 37,515,759 of record OX439344.1, read on the forward strand.
CGAAATTCATAGTGGCGTAGTAAACAATTGATGGGCCATTCAGAAATGTGAATATACATTCAGATCGGTTATAGAACGTGATTAGATTTTGTAGATATAACCGCATTTCCATTTCAAATCTACCATTGCGGTCAAGATGGATATTGAGTTTGAATGTAATTATGTATCGAGAAACAGAATAATACAACGTGTATCGTAGAGCCTGCAAGGCTGGCCTAGCCTGCTAAATATAGCCACGACGATGAATGAAATTGTAAGAGGTATGTGAACAGCTTATCCGCTGTCCGATCGTGTTGACTGAGATGTTTTTTTTTTTTGGCGGAAATAACAATAGCCCATCGAAGTAATTCAAGTGATGCTTGACAGAAGATTTTTGAAGACTCTTTATAGCCGGGTCTGAGTTCATCAGTGTTTTAAGTGGATATAAAATTGATGCCTTTTTTTACGGTGGGCAAAAATCATCTTATGACGGCGACGCCCTCCTGTTGCTGACAACTCCTTGAGGCGCGCGGGAACAGTGCGCGCCTTAACGTCTTGGGCTCGGTTCGGACAGTTACCGGACGGTCGGACAGCTAGCTACCCATAGCTCGCCGTCCGCGAGCCCGCGTCTACGGTGGCCGGAAATCGGGATCGGAATCCCAGCGGCGGCGGCGAGGGCGCCGTTGCCTGATGCGGTCGGCCTCCTCCTTTGCTAGCATTACTGCATCGCAGGAAGCGACTGCCTGCAATTCCTTCTCGCTCCGAACCATGGCCTTAACCAAAGCCCGGCGCGAGAGGTCTCCGCCGCCGATCGCCCCCACGAGGGCACGGCGATGCTTCGCCCAGGCAAAAAATTTATGCCTGTTCTTTACCATTTCATTAAACCCCAAGCAAACACGGCATTCGCGCTGTCATTGTCTTTCTTGTGTCTCTAATTGATAGTATCTGAAGAATAAAGTGCACTCTACGTCTCAATGAACGCAAGAAGACGACAGTAAGTTAGTATGACTATCAAGCGAAGTGGGGTGGGTCGCCCGAACGAAAACGTTACCATTAGAAAATCGAGCGAGGTAAACTAAATGTATCGACATCTTTACTTAAAAGCTGTGCGTGCTTAGGTAGCCATTACGTTTTCCAGGAACACAAAAACATCTTGTGTTACATCATTACATATGATAAAACTAAGTTCTCTACAGAACGGATTTTCATGTAGTTTGCCCCAATACAGAGTGAGGAGGAAAAACCGAAAAATTAAAATATTTCTTATACCTGTGCGAAGCTTAGGCGGATCGTTAATATTTCATAATTAGGTTAGCCATCCTTAAAACGTACTATAAAGATCAGATATTGTTGCTAAAGTAGCCGCGTGAGTAGAAACCGGACGTCTATGCTCAACAGAGGGTAGTCTGTGTATGAAACGCGCCCAAGGTAAAAATATTGTAATGCCCGCCATACACGCCAGGGTATACCTGACCTGTGTGCCTGTAGAGTTGAATTGTACGGGTAAACCTGAGCGTGTATGTTGCACAACTGTGCAGGTTTCCATACAAGCTCACCTGACAGGTATAACAGTGCGGGTAAACCTGTCAAGTATACTCTAGCGTGTATGGCTAATTTTAAGAAGAGCTAAAAAATAGAGAGACCTGCATAGATATTGAAACATTTACTATCGAACGAGAAAACAGAGCTGCTCTATGAAGGTCAGGATAATACAGAGTCAAACGTCAGTACGTAGTCGGGAGTCACGGTCGCGATGACTGCGGCGTGAGAACGTCCGTTCCCTCATGGGTGCGACCGTCACTTTTGCTGACATTGGTGCATCGCAAAAGGGGCGACCTACTTTCGATCCCTATTGCTCCCGCGACCATGGCATCAATCTATGCTTTTTGTATATTAGGCACTACTTAAAACAAAGCAGAAAAAAATAAATAAACCTTAATCTAGCGGGATTCGGATTTAGTGTTTTTTTTTTTCAATCCGCGAGATCCGTGGGTTTAGTGACTTTAATCCTGTACGTTTGCAGGATCGCGATTTTGATTCGCGATTGGATTCTATAGTTCAGGGACAATGGAGAGGAGACCACACAACCTACTAGGGATTTATAGCACAGAATTGATTAAGATTAGTATTTTATCTGCTTTTTAAACAAGGAATCAGAGGGCATCTTCTTATTTTTTTAGTGTTGTTGCCATAGTAAAAGTTGCATTTTCATATTTACATGCAATGTCCTAAAAACTCCAAAAAAACGAAGTACCTGTACACACCACGTTTTTTAAACGCGCCATTGAAGACCGTTTTAGAAACGTGTGTCGACGGCGCGCTTTTATTCTATGAAATGTCTACAGGCTGTGTCTGCCTGGCGTGCGTACGCGCCTGTATCGCTACAAACGCGTGTCAATGGCGCGTTTAAAAAACGTGGTGTGCACAGGGCCTTAAGACAATATATCAGAAAATTAATTTTCAGCACGTCTAATAGATCAGATTTATGATTTTTGTTCAGATTGTCGACAAAATGGACATGCAAGCAGAACGGCAACTGTGTGTAATGCTGTATAAAAATCAAAGTAGTGATTACACGCTACTTGTATTTAGTTGTTTCCAGAAATTGTGATATATTGACAAAACGGGAAGTAGGGGTTTTGAGGCTCTTGTCATCGATGATAATAATACCTACATCGAGTCATGATAAACTGATCAGTTCATTATACACATTATAACGATTAAATATTTCTTCCGGTCGTAAAAGTGTCGCGGCAATATAGGTAAGCCAAGGAGTATGAAACAAAGTGGTTAACCTTATGAGGTAAGTAAAAGATAAAACTATAATTTATAGAACGAGGTCTTGCTACGAGCAGCAAGCGATTAGTGAGTAAATATATAGCGGATTTTACAAAGTAAGTACATCACCTCACATGGTTTTAAATACTAGGTCATATCGTACACCGTTTACGGCTAAGGTGTGATCAGATGAGAAGTAATTAAAGTGGACTGGTTTCATAGATACTTTGTTTGGACATATTAGAGTAATGGCTACAAGACTTTTACATTACAATAAGTGTGAGGACATGACAAGTGGTTGAAGTCTTCTACAGTTGGTAGTTAGTTCTACAGTAGAGGCCTGAGCAGTAGGAACATTAACAGGCTGATTATGCTAATAGGCTAACTTTCAAGTAGTAACTTAGTACTATAATTAAGGTCCATACCTCACCGGGACGCTAAGGCGGTGCTGTCAGTTCCCGCAGGCAAGAAAATGTATCAGCTCTTTTTTAAAGGTGGGAAATCATCCTAGTGTTTTGCTGATTTCACTTTCTCGTCAATGAGATTCTACTAGGATCGGCCTACAGGAAAGAACTATTGAAATACGATCGATATGAAATATAGAGCTATGCCTACTTTACGGCACATAAGTCAATTTTTCTCTGATATCGTATAGAGCACTTTGCCAGCGACTTCGTTCGCGAGAATGGTTTTCATAAAAACTTTACCACCCCTTAAGAGCGGCCAACTCAAAATACATTTTCATACAACCGCTCATACGTAATTTTTTTTTCGTTTTACAGTAATCATCATCCAGATGACCTCCCCCGCCCTTGAGTAGAGCGGGAGATAGTGTCAGACTCTTACTGACTAAAAAAACCACCCCGTTCCATCTTGCCTTTCATACAGGGGCCGAGCTTCCCTTTCAGAAATAGACCCTGGCCCCAGTATGCTTCGACCCAGCTAGGCCCCTACGGTTGCTGACAACTCCTTATGGCGCACGAGAACAGTGGGTGCCGTCGATGGATTGTGTAAAACTAAACCAGTAAAGACCTCCAAAAATCGACTAATTTTCGTGACCTTTGGACCTCCCTAATGTACTCATAATTATATAAAAAAATAAAAATATAAAACATGTTGCGCCGACCCCAAATAATACAGGACGAAGGCAGGAAGATGATGAAAAATATAAAAAAGCCCATCCATACAACCCTTGCACATTTAATCGAAATTTTGAATGACGACATCTTTAAAAAAAAAATATAAGGGTTTTAAAAAAAAACACGTATTTCATGAAACAATTCTTGTGAAATATTCGAGTAAATCACGGCATTACCAAATTGTAATCAGAGTTTTCATTCATTATTTCTAATTTTTTGCGTTGCGTTGAAGAAGACCAATCTATTGCGTTACATGACGCAAAAAGCTTTTAAACCATGCTCGATATTAACGATAGGCGAGTAGAGCCAGGCGAGTAGAGCCAGGCGAGTAGAGCCTCTTAAACAGTATTTTGTAAAACAAATAATGACAGTCATAACTATTCATTTTGATTAGAATTAAGTTTAAAGTTTATTAACCCAAGAAAATCCCCATACAATCTTTATTATAAACTTAGGTTTAATATATACTGCTCTGGGCCCGCGTGGTGGATTACGGCTCATTTCCTCTCCTAGAGAGTCAGTCCTAACCGCACTAGCCAAACAGCGTCTTATTTATTTATCGACCAAGCTGCCGTTTCAATAACACCATTATTAGCTATTTCTCTAAGCAGTAAATAAACTGCAGTGTGTAGGATATATGTGCCGATAGTTCTGAGAAGGGTAGGTAGCGGATTGGTCGAAAAGAAATATCGGCAACTTTTTTGTTAATTGCAAAATGCAGTATGTGAATTGCAAATGAAAAAATTGGTAATGAATAAATTAAATTGTGAGCAAAGATTTTTCATTATTTCATCAATCATAAGGTTTCATGAGAGGTTTTTAAGTTATTTAACGAAACTTTAAAAAACGAAGGCTTATCTTTACGGTTAAACGGTAACTCTTTACTTCCCAGTATCTGAATGAAGACAGAAGTATTTACAATTTCTAATATCCTGCCTTTGACATTCAATTGTGTCTAACACATTCTCAGCTCAAAATGATTCAGAAACCGCGTGTAAGTATGATATGTGGGTGACGCACAATCACATATTTTTCAGACAGACAGTTGCATACAATTCGTTATGAACTCGACTGTCCCCGACTTACGATAACAAGACGTAAATACATATGTAGATCTATCACCTAATAATTAACATATTAACTTGATAAACTAATAGATAGCTAGCGGAAAACATCACGATGTTTTCCGACGAGACCACGGTCTCGTTACTACATTTTTCCTGCATTTAGACGTCACCGTGGTGTCTGTAGCGAACTTGCGACCCATTGTGTCTGGAAGTGTCGACGTTTTAATGATCAGCACACAATCTTGCCAGTGACACAAACAGTGCTTCACTATAAATATAATCAATTAAGTTTAAGTAGACCCATTCAGCAGTAGATGACTTATGACGCCGTACTTACAAGTCGTGCTCGTGCATAGCCGTCCTTTGGAAGGACGGGTATGCTCGTACCTAGATGACATTAAATAACTGTTTCGTTAGACGTCACCAATTAGTCTGTTAGGAAACTAGAACCATTTATCTAAATTCAATGCATTCAAGAATATTTATTGTGAGAAATAATAAATTAAACGTTTAGTAATAGACTGAAGGCAAGAAATTGCAGCTGTTACTTGCTTACTTTTGGTATAGATTGAAGTCTAAAACACCAGTAATTTAGGATGTGCAGACAGCTAGACAAAAGCGCAAATATTTCGCTAATCGACTTGTTAATTCGACGCTTAACATTTCCTAAATGCCTAAAACGAGTCCGACATGTTTGCTAAGCACACTACTGACTACTAATTTATGGAATACATTTTGAGAACAAACTTTAATTTTCTATGTGCATAACTGTGGGTGGTTTTCGTAAATGACTGTCTTTTAGCTCATACACTAAGCGTCTGCAACACTAATATAAATAACTAATGCAGTGACCGCTCAGAGTTGAGTGATTAACGTGATTAGGGAAACCTTCATCTCTGTTAAATGCAATTTGAGGCTAACCTCATCATACGTCATATTAACAGATTTTACAAAGTGCTCACCTCTATGTATGAAGTTTGTTGGCCAAAATAAATAATGAGATGACTCTAACCATTTTCCAGAAGAGGAATCTGAATGATTGAGAAAGTAACGTTTGTGACTTTAGCTTGTGTTTATCCTTACATAATATTATAAAACAAAGTCTTCAACTGCCTGTATTAAATAAAATTATTCGTGAAACTATAGAGTAGAAACATTAAGGGGTATAAAGAGATTATAATAAACTACAAGAGCCCACGTAGAAGTCCTTCAATACTATAGAAAACATGGCACTAATTCATCTGCACGGATTTTCATGCAGTTTTTACCAATAGACAGAGAAATTTATGAAGATGGTTTGATTAAGTGATATACATACATATTACAGTAGTGAAAAGCCGAGAATTTAGAAGATTTTTAACACATAAGCGAAACCGGAGTGGGTCGCTAATCCATACTAATATTATAAATAGGAAAGTGTATGTCTGATTGTCCGTCTTTCACGGCAAAACGGCGTGATGAATTGATGTGATTTTTTAAGTGGAGATAGTTGAAGAGATGGAGAGTGACTTAGGCTACTTTTCGTCTCTTTCTAATTACTTCCCAGGGGAACAGCGAAGCCGCGGACAAAAGCTAGTATACGAATAAATCCGAATTTCGAATTATTTGCATACCTATCGTAACGTAACGTACCTACTAGCAATTCGATGCCTCGTAGAATCCGGAAAATTTCCTAAACACGCATTCTCAACATCATTTCTCACAAAAAAAGGATCATGGCCAAGTCCCGAACAAAATATTTGCTGGCATTTTTTTAATATTACTGATGAAAAATATATAGATTAAATTTCAAAAAAAAAATTGTTTTAGACATTACCTATGTACTATTAATAGAATCCGAGTATTAAAGATATTTCTGTTTGAAGTTGGTGAAATTACGTATATTATGTCAATAATACCTACGTATTTCCTTATGAATTTTAAAAACGCATTTTTGAACGAACAACAAGATGTCATGCCAAATGTTATGTTTTCTTTTTCTAGTCATTAGGCTGGATGGCAGATGAAATGTTTAATGCCATGCTTTTTCCTGGTGATGTGATTTTCGATATTGTATTACTGTGTGTTACTATGTCACTACAATAAACCACTATATTCTAAGCGCAAACAGTTATTTTTATTTTTATGTTTGTTATCTAATTCGGGAATGTATTTCCTAAGTAATTATTATCAATACATAATGCATAGCATTTATGTTATTTGACCAAGATTTATATTAATGGAAACATTAAAAGTATAGTTTATCCAAAAACCAGGAAGTCAAGCTAGCAAAAAAAAAACTAGGCCATGATTGTTTACTATCGTAAAATAGGTAATTAATCTAGTAAATTCAGTTTCGAATTATGACGATATTTTAGCACTGCCTAAACTGGTTATTAGCGTGATTTGACAATACTTAGTAAATTATCTCGCAACTATGTATCATGGTGATACATGTAGACACTTAATTATGTCATCGACACTTTCCTTGCCGTTGTTTTTTGACCTTTTACAAACATTTGACATTCCATCTTTTGATTGACTTAATTGCTTTATCTCAGAGTTCATCTGCGCGATCTAATAATTATAGCGATACAGTGATCAATAAATAAATTGTCCGGTCAATCGAATTGAACCATGCCTGACCCAGCACAACGATATTTCATTTAGGATGATGATGCAACGCTCATTTCAAGTTCACTTATAATCTTACGAAAATAATACAAATTAATAACGGTATTAGTTGAATGTTAGTCAGAGGTACGTATATTTACTCTCTGGCAATGCATCAAATGGAAATATAAATCTACACTAATAATATATAAAGAGGTAAAGTTTGTTTTATGTTTGTAGGAGGTAATCTCTGGAAGTACTGGTCCAATTGCTAAAATTTGTTCACCGATAGAAAGCTGCTTTATTCCTGAGTGACATAGGCTATATTTTATGTACGCGGGCGAAGCTGCGAGCAAAAGCTAGTGTCAATACCACTAGTCATCTTTAAACCGATTTTGTGAATTATTTGTAAACTGTGCGCAGTTTCGTCAGTTGCAACTTCTTAACGTGTTGCCAAGATTGATTTGTAAACAAAATAAGGATGTTTATGATTTGTAATAATTATTTGTTAATAGATTTGGGCCCACATCTCAAATTAACGGCTGTAAACTAAATTAATTGTATGCTGGGCTAGTATATTGTAAGGTTAGTAGACAGGATAATAAGGTAGAGACAGTAAATAAGTTCATACTGCAGCATGTGGCCGAACCGCCACTGTGATGAAGAATTCCTGTAGGTACTTACTAACATTAATTCACTCTATGATTAAACGCCTAGACCAAGAACTATGACTGGTATTTCATATAAAAGCCTCCTAAGAATATTCAGTGATTCGTGCCAACGGTTGGAAACGCCTGACGCGTGGTGGTATGAATAGCCCATTAGGTGGGGTGGTCGATGTTTCGTACTGAGAATGGGCAGGGAGCGCCGAGACTTTGGAAATCGCACCATCATACACGCTTTTCATGTAAAATTAGCAGGAAGTTGTTGGTAAGAATTTATGTTAAAATGATTGGCATTTTTGATAATTTGATATCAGGAAAATATCGTCCCACTTAAGCATTCCAAAATACTTATTTAAATACGTAGGTATTTACGATTAGCAAAACTGCATAAATAACGTAAATCTTACAATGAGTCATCCTTAGGACTTCCCTCTTATCTGCTGTACGATAAATGATAGTAAATAGTTAATCTATCAGCCGGAATAATTGGTAGCGGGGTTGATTGGCAAAAATCTGAAGTTGCGTTATTCGTGAAAGTTTAAATTTTTAAAGTAGGTATTATGTAATTTAGTAATTTGAAAGATACTTACTGGTTTCTTCTTCAGCATCATCGGAAAGATCGGAGGACTTGTCTTCTATTTTCTGAAAAGGAAGAAAACAGGTAATTAGTAACTTCGGTCAGTAATTAAAAAAATTGTAGAATGGTGTGATGCGAACTGAATGTCACTAAACACAAAAAAATACAGGTTAAAACATTTACGAAAATTAGTAAAAACATGTTATGACTACAGTTATGACTACACTATCCGGGGAGCAGTAGTAGACAGGGCAAAAGTGCTACATGACCTGGGTGTTACGTTCGGTTTTGTCATTTAGACTCCATCCACTACGATCACATTTGCAATAAGGGTAGCCGTTTATTACGAACTGCCAAACCATTCAAAGATCCGCAAACATGGAGTTCTCCTCTGTGTGGTCTCCCTAACACTCAATCATATAGATCGCATAGAATCTGTATAGATGTTTGTCACAATTTTAAGCACGAAATATGGCCTCAGACGAAAACTCCCTAATTACAATTAGCGACTTACACACATTCACATTAGACTTTCAGTCATGAGAGGAGATGGGTTAGTGATTTAAGTGCATTGCATAAAATTGCTAAAGTTGAACTTTATAATACCGACTCGATCTGTGCGCACTCCGCAATTATTCAGTATTCCATCTAATCGCAATTATTTCTCTGAAAATAATCCGTTATCTAGAATGTGCAATCAATATAATACAATATGCCCTAAGGAGGCCTTTGCCCAGTTGTGGGACAGTACAGGCTATTATGCCCTAAGGTAGACTTGTTTTTGAACACTTAAAGAATTTAGAAACTATTTGTAGAAAGTAATTAGTGTAATTTATTAGCTTCTCCGGATCGGACCGGTCGTGGTTTCGACGCTTGGGGGAGGCCTATGTCCAGCAGTGGACGTCTTTTGGCTGATATAATGATTAGCTTCTCCATATTACTTTCTACACACTAATGAAGCATGTTAAACATTGAACGCAGTGTACAGTAATAATTGGACTTCACATTAAAGTACTGTACGTTGTCTTAACTGTTCTGATTGTCTTAGTCTGTAGTCTGTCGCGGTAGTTATTAAAATAAAATCATTTTTCTTTAGTTCATAAATTAGAATGCGGCAATAAGACACTCATTGTACCTAAAGGCACGTCGAATCATCCACAATGCAAAATATTTATTGTTAACCCCAAGACAGACATTAGGTAGGTACTTATGGTTCCGAATAAATTACCATTTAATGAGAATCTCCTTTGTTGGTTGTATCGGTACGGAACAGCTACAAACCTCGACAGAATTAAAACTTGAGGATATTTAAAATAAAAACTATAATTTTTTCATTACAAATATCCTCATCTACATCCACAAGTTACCATATGTACGAGCCTCTTTGAGGCGTGGCTGGAAAGACCTCACGGCGTCCTTACCTTCCGCATGACGCAGGTCCTCACCGGACATGGCAAGTTCGGGAGGTTCCTGTATCGGATTCAGGCGGAAGAGACGCCCGGGTGTCGCCACTGTGCGCAACGCCCGGAGGACACGGTGGAGCACACCGTCGAGGTGTGCCCTGCTTGGGCGGAGCATTGCCGTGCCCTCGTGGGGGCGATCGGCGGCGGAGCCCTCTCGCGCCTGGCCCTGGTCGAGGCCATGGTCCGGAGCGAGGAGGAATGGCAGGCGGTCGCCTCCTTCTGCGAAGCAGTAATGCTTGCAAAGGAGGAGGCCGACCGCATCAGGCAACGGCGCCCTCGCCGCCGTCGCCGGGATTCCGATCCCGATTTCCGGCCACCGTAGGCGCAGGCTCGCGGACGGCGAGCTATGGGTAGCTCGCTGTCCGATCGTCCGGTAAAGGACCGAGTCCAAGACGTCGACAGCGCGCACTGTTCCCGCGCGCCTCAAGGAGTTGTCAGCAGCAGGAGGGGCCCAGCTGGGTCGAAGCCTACTGGGGACAGGGTTGTCCGAAAGGGAGCTCGTGCCCCGGTATGAAGGCTAAAAGGAACGGCGCGGGGTTTTTAGTCAGTAAGAGTCTGACACTGTCTCCCTCCAACCAAGAGCGGGTTTCGTCAAAGATGATTTTCCCCGTCGACAAAAAAAAAAAACCATATGTACGAGAATGTTAAACAATACTGGGTGTGAATGAAGTGAATGTAAAAGGCTCCAGGATCGTAAAACAAAACCTTCACAATGCCCTGAATTAGCGGATGGAAACATGTAGAGTCCTTCTTTTCAGATCGTAAAGTATCTAAACCATTACTAATAGGGTCATGTTATTGTTTTATCTTATGAAAATAAAAACTAGCAGACGAGTCACCTGACGGTAAGCGAATAAATAATAAATTAGATTTATTTTGTCAATAGGTTTTGAAAAACCTTTTACTCATAAATTTTTTCGTTAACTTAAACTAGACGAGTTTGGTATTTCCTAGTTCAGTGTTCCGCAAATTTTCTCTGTTCAAGGTACACCTAAGAAAATCGGAAATGAATGGAAAATCATTTTAACAGATATCAACAAAACAAAATAGATTCTGAAAATTTTAATTTTAAAGTGCGCTCCATTTTTCATCTCCAATAGTTCTTCCTGCTCGGTGAGTGTAAAAAACGAATGCCTCCGGAGAATGACTTTCGAACCCAGTTCATGTCTATGAACAGATGACAGATGAAACAAAAAAATTACAAACACAGACAGATGGAAGAAAAATGTAGATAAATCTGTATTTGTTTATTTTTCTGAGGCACACCAATTTTACTACAGTACACCAGTGTGTATCGGCTCATACATCGCGGAACACTGTTCAAGTTGACTACTCTAAAAACTTTTTACAAAAAAAATTAAACCAACTTCAAAAAGTACAAAATAACTTTAATTTCGGAAGTCGGTGTTCCTATAATAGATTCCTAATCTTGTCTCTTCGTTTTTTAACACCGACTTCCAAAATTAAAGTTATTTTGTACTTTTTGAAGTTGGTTTAATTTTTTTTGTAAAAAGTTTTTTATTTTTCACTTTTTAGTTATGGTAGCACCACTAAAAAGAACCTACCCTTCAGCTAAACATAAATTACCTTATAGCCAGAGTGCATCTCATAAGGATTCTTATAATCCCAAATACGGTTATATAACATGAATTTACCCCCTCCCCCTTTTCTTTCAGTCAGTCATCGACTACACTTATAAACAAAGCAATTTTACTTGTTACGACAATTCTGCTATGATTCTATGAGGAGTTCTGTTCCATATCTTCGAAGTTCATGATCAGATCATAACAATATTTCTATGGGACCAACTTGGAAGCATAACTTTCAATCAAAAAAAAAAAATTTCAAAATCGGCCCACAATTGACCGAAATATCGGTGAACATAAATACAAAAAAAAACACAGCCGAACATAGAACCTCCTCCTTTTCGAAGTCGGTTAAAAAGATTCGAGAGAGGCGGCTTATTTCCATTTCCATGTACCTACTTAATCCGAGTTGCGTAAACGTATTACTACATACGCCTTCCTCTTCCAGAAAGGAGGTCTCAGTCTCAACAGTGGGAACATTAAAGGGTGATTATGCTATGTAGTAGCCTAGGTAGACACCTAAGCTACTACAGCAGACGGAAAGGAGGTCAGATTTAGAAGTACTTAAATACTTAAGTACCCGTAGACCCTGAAGCCCATAATAAACACCAATTTAAAATTTATTTCATGAAATTTTAAATTCATGAAAATATTTCCCGTTTCAAGCAAAATATCTTTCATTTTGCAGTTGATGGAACTCAGCAGCGACCACAAGAGCTGTAAAGGGCTCTAGACGTCGTTAAGAGTGAAAAGTTTAATTAAATAATCAGTATAGCAGCGACTTTTACAAATTACATCGCGTTTTATTTACTGCATGTTTTTATGTGCAAGGAAACTTGGATTTTTATGTACAGCCTCGATTTTCGAAAGCTTTGTCCAATTTGATTTTTTATTGTTTTGAGTGAATTTTATTGGACTGATGACTTGAAAGAACTTAGCTGGACGTTAGAAGCACAAGTCTAGTAACGGTGAAGATGGAGTTCTATGTTCAGCAGTGGTCTGTTCACACTGCGATCATGATATTTTACAGCATGCTGTGTTCCAACGACCACAATTTTTACGAAAAATAACTGGATAAGCACCCCCAAGTGCTGTAATTGTCAATAGAAACAATTTCGCTTAGTGGCATGATTACTTTAATAACGCTGTTAAGAAGCTCAGCATCAGTCCACTTAGAACTAGAACCCCCGCTGATCCTTTGACAATAATACCTTTTACTTTTTAGGAGTCATCTAGTACACCGCATCATACCATGACCGTGCTAAGAAAGTATCAAGCGCAGAAAGAAACACGACACTGTTCATTATGCTGGTCTCTCCGCTGTACTTACTTATTAGAGCGTATCATACCCGTATATTACGGTCATCATACGCGTATATAACTAGTATTATGCTTACCGCTTCACCACCTGCACACAGGTTTGACATGCATGTTATTTTGCCGGTGACGACCCTCTCCGTGCGTGACGGAACGTTCTAGTGGGCATAGTCTCATATTTTTCAATACAAAACATATTTTTTGCCTGACAAATCCCTTGACAAATCCCTAGTACGGTCATGATATGATTATGGTTTGATAATGGGCAGACTATACTAAAAGTAAGTATGTACTTTAAATACTTGTTATTATCCTTACCAGGTATTCAAAGCGGAGGGTGGCTTGAGTATTGATTGGGCTGTTGGACAAATAGCGGTTTTGGCAAAAAGTGGGTACGTGAAGAGCGGGAAATTGTCCAACACTAACAAAATTAAGGTTTACTCAGCAGGATGTATGATGCCATAAGCCATAAACCTATGCAGGTTTATGGCTAGATTAGCAAAGTAAAGCTGTATTTCTTTCCGTATTTGTCTATTCTTAGCTTCAGAACAGTCGACGCTAGATGACAGATGTAACATCGAAGATAACTTAAATTACAAGTTTCGTCAAATATTTGCAATACGTCAAAGCTTTCTTAGCCCAACAAATCTGATATAGTAGAATGGAATATTATTCAGTCATTATTTATTTTTTGTCGCTATCGGGAGCAAGACCGGAACCGAATCACCAATATTAATGATCCAGTTTATATATTATGTCACCTGCCACCAATAAATAAATCAGAAAATTAACACTGACGCATTCGTGTATGACAAACACGCGGCCAGTTCAAAAATAATCACATGTTGAAATTAAAGTCGGTTGAAAGCGAAACGATTTTAAAATCGCAATATTCATTCATCAAAATTATTTTTAGATGACATAAGTTGTGCGTAGGTTCAAATCACAGACGACGAAATGCACGAATAAATAGAAAATATCTATTTATTATTGAAGGACCACTTTACTCCATTGCTCAACTCTTCCTCAAAAATAAATATAGGTATTAGCTTAGCTCTCGTTACACGTGTCAAAATTTATCTTGATTATTATTTTAGGATGCCTTACGTCGCCAAATTGTCGCGGTATAATGGTGGATAATATGCATGCACTGTAGACTAGACAGTATCTGATAAACGTGGAGACATACAGTCTCATGGCTGCGATAAGAGAACAACGCGGCTTTTGTCTAAGTGATGCAGACGTACTGATATTATTATTTGAAACGGTTGAGTAGTACAATACATTTCGATAATCTAGGATTTGGTACAAGGAAATAAAGTTTCAAAAATCTTTTGTCTGCTAATTTTCCGGAGTCGGTAATAGCTTCAAGCATGCTTCGAGACCAACATTCGAAACGAGGCATCGTGACTTTTATTTCCAATTCAAATGAAGCTGATACAATCCTTTTTCCTAAACTCCAGAGCCTTTGACAAGCGGTAGGAACTATAGACTGGAGCTATGCTTTTAGAATAAGAGTCGTTATAGGTAATTGGATTGGTTACGTGAGATTTGTACTTCTAAGATTGTGTACGTCCAAAGTAACCGGTTGAAAAACTGTCGCACAAAGGGAAAACACTACTCGAACTCTTTTCCCCAAGTCAAATAAATTTGCAAAATCAACCACCGCAAACAGTAGTTGCACTAGCTACCCTCAATTAGGGTTACCAGACGAACAAATCAAAAGTCCGGGAAAGGGACCGATTTCCATTGAAAAATCCTGAGATTTTCACTGTCTGAGAATTTTTTCACAAGCAACGCATGAGTTGAATTCGCAGGAATTTAACTCATGCGTTGCACATCTCACTCAAAGTGGGTTGGGTAGTAGCGAAAGCCAAAGAAAGATTAATTTTAGTTTATTTAACTTTTTTATTAATTTGTTTAAGCATGTTTAACTTTTAAGTGTATCTAAGCTATATTTTATGGAAAATTATAAAAATCTGAGATTTTATAAGATTTGCAAAATCCAGCCGCAATCTTGAGAAAAGTCCAAAAATTCTGAAATCTCAGGACAATTTATGAGGTATGGCAACCCCCAATGCACAATGAACACTCCAGACGTATTTATCAAAACCAAAAACCATAATTCATGGTTTTAGAAATTTTCTTAAAACTCGAATCAAAGTAGGTAGGCACTTAGGTCGATATAGGTAAATTACATTTTCATTATTGTTAGTTAGTCACCGCGGTTGTGTTTTTAGAAATACAGGAAAATAAGTTACGACCGCGTCAGCGGCGTAAATTTTTTTTTTTAATATATGATTTTTTAAATTGAGGCCATTGACAAGTTCTGCTTAAAGCCACAAATTCTAAAACATTTGAAATAGAAGGTATACAATAAATTGTACTTTCTTCAGCTACAACATAACTTTATTTTTCAAATTAATAAACTACATTAGGTACTTAATTCTTTTAATAACGTTTTTATGTTTTACAAATTTGTTGATTGTTCTCCGTAACAAGCACTAAGTCAAGGCAAACTTTATGAATTATCTCTCGTTTAAAATGATGTGGACGTACGTAAAAGGTGGCAATGTCTTTAGAATGCGGTTTATGAACACTCGAGCGTGGGATCCATAATAACATAAAATTAAACAAGGAGAATGTTTAGAATTTATCAATGTTCTTGTATACATACAAGAACATTGGTAGGTATCCCTACGACATAAGTGTAGTTTCCTTATAAACATATGTAAACAATGCTGGCCATTAAGACTTACTTTTTATTTATTTCACTATGTTTTTTGTTGACTGTCTAGCGGGTAGGACCGTACCTACAGTAAGCTATAAGACGAATTCTGAAAAGGCTGAAAATTCTGAATCCAACCAGACAACTCAAGACAACACAGATGGCGTTATTTACAACACAAAATCTGACCTCATATTACACACAAAATAGAAAAGTCTGTCTGACTACTTGAAAGGAAAAATTGGCATATACCAATCTTCGCAGATTCCAGATGTCAACCCTTTACTTTTAAGCAAATTTTTATAAAGAAACTGATTCGTATGTTTGAGTTTCCAGCGAAGTGAGTAACCATGAGGTCTACTCTTACAATCGATACACGTGTCATCTGTCGTGTCGTGTTCTACTCTCAGTTACATAGATTTATTCGTACCGTAGCGAGAACGACGAAAAGACTCAAATTGGAAGCGAAAAAGCTTTAGAAACCAGACAAGGCAATTCTAACCACGGAAGATTAATAGTGCTAGCGTACCTAGCTGTCAAGCGATAACGTCATCCAAACAGCTCCTACCTTAGGCCACAAGTGCCAAAGGTTATTCTAACAAGCCAATCACCCTGACAAGTAGGAAAACGAAAAAGGAAAAACCGAAATGCGATGGAAACTTCAAAGCAAGCTAAAGTTTATGCAGAAACCGAATCATACCCGGGTTCAGTCCAAGAGTTAAGCTAAGCTTAAGTTTAGCTACCACGGCTTACTTTACATTGTTTGCGGTAAACATCCAAGATAAATTGTCTCAGCTCAAGAGTGAAGCTTAGCATACATAAGGTAAGCATGCGGCAGTGGTCCGACATGAAACGTCTGAATTGAAAGCGCCCATAGTTTTACATAACATAAGAATCGACACCAATTATCATCAAGTCTCGAGTTCCGAACTCCGTAAGCATCAAACCTTTTCATTATAAGTACTGAAAATGCAAAGAAAAGAAGAGTTTCAAGTTGTGTAAAATATAGAATCAACTATCTCGCGTATCGACCAGCCTGTACAACCACGGAAATTAAGTTAGCTTGCACAAAGTTAGAATGGAATCGGCACGAGGCGAATGATGCACACAAGACGACACCGAGATTGCACACCTATAGAAACCTCAAGAGCCGGAAATAGGCTCCTCCACGACGACGACGCGGCGGTGTTGATAAATTTCTAAGCATACGTTCCATATCTCTCACTTCAGTAACTGTTTCCATCCCAGTGGATGGAAACGGTTTCAACATTCTAGATTTCTGGACTTATCTGATTATGTAACCAAATGTCAAATTATACACATCCCAAATAAAGATCATCGGCTGTCGACACTCTGTATGAATTTAACTAAAAAGAGAAGACTAAAAACAGTTTTGCATCGCGTCTACGAGTGGTTGCCAGGTACAACCAAATGGTGGTTTGATTATAGTTAACATCAATTAGCAGCCACTCTTAGAAGGTTCGCTCAAGTGCGTGTATGATCAATTGACCAACAGGAGAATTCAG
This sequence comes from Mythimna lalbum, assembly GCA_949319445.1. NCBI lineage: Eukaryota > Metazoa > Arthropoda > Insecta > Lepidoptera > Noctuidae > Mythimna > Mythimna lalbum. Next base: position 37,533,176 of record OX439344.1, read on the forward strand.
TGGCAGAAGTAAAAGACTGGACTACGAGCAATGGTTAGCTCTTCGTATGCCCATCCAGTAAAGAGTAAGCCCTAGTCAAGCGCGTTATAAGCACCCCACAGCAAAATTGGTTTTTGGGCAGCAATACCAGTAACGCAAACTAGATATAATTGATAGCTACTTTAAAATCCCAACTTCCTTTGCAGTTTGCTTGTAACCTAACTTTATACTCTTTTGAAGATTTCATTTCATTTGCAAAGAACTCATCTTGGAAGCGAAAAAGCTTTGAAAACAGACAAGGCAATTCTAACCACGGAAGATTAATAGTGCTAGCGTACCTAGCAGTTCAGCGATAACGTCATCCAAACAGCTCCTACCTTAGGCAACAAGTGCCAAAAGTTATTCTAACAAGCCAATCACCCTGACAAGTAGGAAAACGAAATAGGAAAAACCGAAAAGCAAAGGAAACTTCAAAGCAAGCTAAAGTTTATACAGAAACCGAATTATACCCGGGTTCAGTCCAAGAGTTAAGCTAAGTTTACCCACCACGGCTTACTTTACATTGTTTGCGGTAAACACCCAAGTATGAAAACCTAACTTTTGCCCGCGGCTTCGCTTGCGTTAAATTCGTTAGATTCCCCCATTTTAGGGAAGTTAGAAAAACGACAAAAATTAGCCTATATCACTCTCCATCCCTTCAACTATCTCCACTTAAAAAATCACGTCAATTCTTCGCTCCGTTTTACCGTGAAAGACGGACAAACAGACACACACACTTTCCCATTTATAATATTAGTATGGATTACCTCAGCTCAAGACTGAAGCTATTAGTGAAGCTTAGCATACATGCTAAGCTTCAGGACTGCTAGCGTAGTGCAACCGGCCGACTGCGGCACGGTAAGCATGTGGCTGTGGTCCGACACGATACTTCTGAATTGAAAGCGCCCATAGTCTTACATAAAATAAGAATCGACACCAATTCCCATCAAGTCTCGAGTTCCGAACTCCGTAAGCATCAAACCATTTCATTATAAGTACTGAAAATGCAATTAAAAGGCGAGTTTCAAATTGTGTCAAATACAGAATCGACTATGTCGTGTATCCTCCAGCCTGTACAACCACGGAAATTAAGTTAGCTTGCACAACGTCAGAATGGAATTGGCACGAGGCGTATGATGCACACGAGACGACACCGAGATTGCACACCTATAGAAACCTCAAGAGCCGGAAATAGGCTCCTCGACGACGTGGCGGTGCGGTATTGATAAATGTCTTAAGCATACGTTTCAATCTCCCACTTACTGGGATGGAAATGGTTTAAACATTCTAGATTTCTAGTCTTGTGTCTTAATATGTAAGCTAATGTCAAATTATACACATCCCAAATAAAGATTTTTTTAAAGTGGGAAAATCTTCTAAATAATATCTGCCGCCTTTGGGCGGAGCGGATGTCCGACTTTTACTGCCTATAAACCTGCTCCTTTATTGTCATTGTTCCAGGGCCCCGGGAATCTTTTTCGCATCACCCATGGCCCCAATAGGCTTTGACCCTGTTACCTCTACTGAAGCCCTACTGTTGCTGACATCTCCTTGAGGCGCGCGTGGAACAAAATGCGCCGTAAATGCGCCAAACTATCCGAAATAAAGACATGGTCGCATTACTTGGATTGATTGATCTTCCTGCCCTTGTCCCGTGTCATTTAGGGTCAGCGCAAAATGTTTTTTTCGACCATTCTGTTCTGTCACCCGTCATGCTATAACTGGCTCACTTTCTTTCACAATACGTCTCACACTATCCACATTCATGTATAATCATAAAGGATGAACTACATTGCGCACACGTGGACCACGTATGCTGATCTGGGCTTGTCGGTCTCTATACATTTTATATGGAAACTAGTCTTGTAGCTACACTAGATCAACGCCACGCGACGTCGTTCTACGGACAAATCAGGCGTGGAAAACGTGTTCGTCGGTCTAATGTAGTTCTAGCTTAACTCTTCTAGTAACTTGCGTTTTTATCCCTCCTCTTCACATGATCATATTAAGACAAGCGATTCCCCTTCAACTTTTCAGTTACTGTTGCCATTTTCAAACTTACTCTAATATATATTCATGGTTTCAGGTCAAAACTTGGTGTTCAGTAAGTACTAATGTCTGGAGTTCTAAATCTAAATTGAGAGGGTGTATTGCAGTTTCGGATTTATTCAAGTAACCTTCGGTTTACTCGAATTGCATCGGCAAAATGTATAAAACGAATAAACTGGGCTAACCTCCGGAAACGAGCACCGGTAACGGTATGAAAAGATTCGGACCAATTTTTAAAAAATCCACGGACGAGCCCTGGTATAATATTGTTAAATTTCTAGATGCTACATAAGTACCAATTTGGCGAAGTAGTAGTTTGAAAACGACGAGGGACGGTATTGAATTTAAAGGATGCAAAGGATAGGTTATGCTTTATCTATTGCATATTTTCTACCTAGCCTTTCAATGCATGAAAACCACATTTATCAATTACCTACTAGGTCTTGCCCACGGTTTCGCTCCCGTCATTTGACTACTATAATCTACTCTATCCTATCCTGCTCTACCGTAGGGTAATAAGCCGAAGAATCGGGTGCCTACCCGATTCTTCAGTTTATTAATTTAATATACCATTAAACACATCAACCGGTCAACTTCAAAATTTCAAATTGTCTCAACCATACCTGACACTAATTAACATTACATTTAGCTGTCAGTTACGTTTTGTTGTACCTCGTTTTACATAATATTCCACGGGAATGGGATAAAAAGTGATTCTAAGCTGCCTCCCCACCAATTTTCAGCTAAATCGGCTCAGCCGTTCTTGAGTTAAAAATAGTGTAACTAACACGACTTTCTTTTATAATATAGATTTACTTTGTACGCTATAGTTTTATAAATACACTAGCTTTTGCCCGCGGCTTCGCTCGCGTAAATAAAATATACCATAAGTCACTCAGAAACAAAGCAGCTTACTATCGGTGAAACAATTTTTAGCAATCAGACCAGAACTTTCAGAGATCCTCCCACAAAAACAAACTTTACTTCTTTATAATATTAGTGTAGTTGACATGGGAACAGCGTAAATGAGACACATTTATCGCTGACTGGACGCAATGTGACTACAGCCACAACATGTCTGCCATAACTGCTGACAACCGCACTTATAAGCAATTACAATTAAATACCACACTAATAAAACTGTTGACGTGGTCAAGCACAACAATCGTACCAGGTAATAATTACAGAGTATTGTACGTTATATTAATAAATTAACGAAAATAGACGAATTGGTTAAGCAACCGCGAGCTAGGTACATTATCTACTAGCTAAAGTTATATATATATATATATATATAACTTTAGCATAGTTGCATCAATACACGTCTTGCCATTCCTGGATTACGTTACCCACAGAAAAGTTGAAAGAGGTTAGAAAGAAAATACTTTCCGATTTTTACTACAGCGAGTGTTGAGTTAAACTCCACTACAGGCAATAAATCAATACGAACGCGCAATACGCAACTAACAGATCACGCACACTTAGATCGCAAGTTTGCTAATGGTATTTGAACTATGAGCATTGCCCTACTTTGTGGCATACCTGCCCCGCGCACAAGACTGTTCTAATCTCTTTCATCTGTTCTGTGACGTTACCTGTCTATAATACAAAAGGACTTGACTGACTGACATATCAACGCACAGCGGAAACTACAGGGCCTAGGAGCATGAAATTTTACACAAGATTTCCTTTTATACTAAGATCCCAAGGCGATCTGACATAACTTATTTTCACATGGATGAAGCCTTATGTTATCTACACACCGCGCGCGGATTGGACCGCCAGGTACGTGCCGGCAGGCTGGCGGCTTCGGTGTGTAGACCCCATTAGGTTCTCAGTAGCGTCTCATGTGCTTTGAATACCTGTGTGCTAGTGGGGCTCCCCCTTGGGACACTTGGGCAGGTGCCAGGTGAGAAAGGAAACTAAAAATAAGAGTTACTTAACTTATTTTTTTATGTTTTGTAGAATATTATTCTTAAGTAGGTAGTATCTTAAGTGTTAGACACTTTCCATAGACCAAAACTAAGAGAGGATTCCCCAAAATTCACTTCATATAGGGACGAAACGGGGTTCAAAGTTTGTGGGGGAAAAACAATATTCACGCGGGCGAAGCCTCTGGCTGAAGCTAGTTATGTATATTATGATTAGTTTGTATTTGAGCTCCCTATTTGTTTGTTAGGTATAATTTTGCATTTGCGCAATTTATGCTCCGTTGTCAATTATTATAGTGAAGCGAACTTTAAATCAAAACAATACTATGTTTGTCAAGCGAAAACACATCAGCGATAAATATGGTTAACATAGCGATAATGTCCGATTGAGGTAGGTCTCTGATGACTTGCTGATGACTGATTTACACAGAGCCGCTGTTAATATGAAGCTCTGCCGTACTGGTTTACTAAGTCAAGAAATACTAGCGCGCCTCACCATCAGAGGTTGCATCACTGCTTACCATCAGGTGGGATCGCAGTAAAGCACTAATTTATATGAATTTTAAAAAATGCGCATGTTCCACCCATGGTTTGAGGCAAAGAGCCTCAGCAAGCGAGTGGGTTTTACCTTCCAAAAGTGATATTCGTATAATTTGGTTGGATTTTGCAAGTGCCTAGGTTTGTGATTGCTATCTTCTATATCAGTTACTTAATAACCAGCGCCGACAAAGTTACTCTCGCTAACTTCACCAAAGTAGCTCATCATTCTAAATAATGATCTTGTGATACATGTGACGTTCCCTGTAGCGTTAATAGTATGTTATGATAAACACAGGGCCGCGATCAATAAATTAATTTGAAATCTACATATAAATTAGTCTTGGAGACGTTTTAGATATACCCACTTATTGTTTTATTACGTCTCTAGAGAGTTGGGTCCATGTATGTTAATGAATATGCCTATGACAGTAGTCATAGACGATATCGATTTTTAGCGAAATCAAACATGGTTGAACCAGGTGGAACACTCTTTCAAAAACTGTGTCCAAAACGCTATGAAGCGTAATGATGTTTTTTTTTCTAAAAAAGAAACTTAAATATGGTCCATGGCGCAATATATGAACTAAACTACGAAATCCAGGTCTCTGCGCGTGTATAAAAGCCCAAAATCATTTATCGAGCAGTTGCCCAGATCAGACAAAAACATCCGCCCGGTCGGAAAACTTCCGTTTTAAACGGAGGCATAGGTTACTTTATTCCCTCCAAACTATTAATTCTGTTTTAGCTAGCTCGTGATCGAACTAATTTCCGAGTATGATTTTAATTTGACTAACTGCTAACTATATTTACCGACTTCACAAAAAGGAGGAGGTACTACGTTCGGCTGTTTGTATGTTTTTTTTTTTTTTTTTTTTTTTTGTATGTTTGTTCGTCGAATACTCCGCCAAATGTGGACGGATTTTCAAAATTCTTTTTTTGTTCGAAAGTAGATAGTTCTGAGGTGGTCCCATTATCACCAAATTAGGATCTGATGATGGGATCTTGGAGAAATCGAGGGCAACCTTCAAATTTTATAGGCTCACTTATTGATTTTCGCATATTTTATGAAGTATCTTGTGTATTTGCGTATGGTCGTCACCATCTCAGGTAGCTGGGCTGATGATGGAAGGTACAACTCCTTAACAGTAAGAAGTTACTCGAACAGGCAAGGACTGTTTTAGTAAATTGTTTTGATGTTTGATAGGGCATTTGCCACATTTGGTCTCATGATCATCAAGTCATGACCTGATGCTGCATTCAGGATAGTCTGCAGAGTACCTAAGTCCTCGACAACAAACAGCAGATATATCGAGCTTAGGCTCATTGAAAACGGCTCGATGTGTGGATAAACGTACTGCTAATAAAGAACACCGAAGTACATAGAGACCTGATGCTGAAGCCAGGAGCATCAGAAAAAGTACAAACCTTGAAATTACAGCACCGTAGTCGTGTTTGGGCTCATTTTAAACAGGACTAAATTTTAAGTTCATTGCAATGTTGACATAAATCTGGCCTGATGCTACAGCCGGGATTATCAGCATCTAGTCTAATGACTGATTAAAAGATTTACTTTTCGGCTTCATCATCAGATCAGTTCGATATATCCTTTCCCTCTCCAGCATCTAGTCTAATGACTGTTTGAAAGAAGAGGGGGAGAGGATATATCGAACTGATCTGATGATGAAGCCGAATGGTAAATTAATGTAATCTAACCGTGTTTGGGACTATTAGAACCGTTATGAGATGCGCTCTGACTATAAGGTATTTAAGTTTGACTGAGGGGTACTTTTTAGTGGTGGTACCATAACTAAAAAGTGTAAAATAAAAAAAACTTTTTATAAAAAAAATATAACCGACTTCAATGATAAAAAACACTGAAAAGTATCAAATAAGTTTAATTTTGGAAGTCGGTGTTAAATAACGAAGAGACTAAACTATTATAGAAACACCGACTTCCAAAATTAAACTTATTTGATACTTTTCAGTGTTTTTTATCATTGAAGTCGGTTATATTTTTTTTATAAAAAGTTTTTTTTTTTATGAGATTGATTGGTCAGATTACAACTGGCTACTTAGTTTTCTTTTTTTTTTGTATCCGACTCTTAGTCTGAAAATCTTACAGGCTAAGAGGGAAGAGTGTTGATTTATATTTGTTCGTTATAATATTAAGTTAATGACATCGTACTTCCTGAACTAAAGAATCGGTTGCCCTAGGCCTTATTTTCTGGTGGGATATACACTATGGCAGGCTCCACTCTCGCGTTGAACCAAAAACAACATAAGTTTTAAAATTAAATAACCAATACGTTTTTAGGATGAAATAATACTTGATGACCTGCATGCACTATGCTTATCGACTTCATGTCCACATACTAACGAAGTTAATTTACTTTTTAGAAAACGTATAACAATATGGAAATAAACGTTTTATTTGATTGCGATGACTATGTTTTAGCATTTATGCACCTAGATATTGCATCTTCCTTTTTAGTTTTGATTACCAAGGGAAAAATCAATACAGCTAAGGAATATGCTCGCGAGCATGATTTAACAACAACCGGCTCCTAAAGAAACTGAATTTAGAATAAATTGTGTTTTGCAAGTGGTATATTATTGTACATTAAACTTCAGGTGTTGTCATGTAAACGTGAGCTGGATTCTACAAATAATACCAATATTTTTGCAGGTTTCAGTTAATTAAAACCTGGATTTAACTTCGTCGTCACCTGATCACCCTGTTTTTGCTGTCGATTGGCAGAATAGGAAAGAGCGGCTAAATAATAATTTTATACGAACAATTACAATCTGATCTTGAGCTTGCCGATAGATTTTTGGCTTGCTGATTACTAAAACCGCTTGTCAAAGTTTTTTGTGGACACCAGCATGAGTTAACATGCGTAAAGGCACAAGGAGAATAAGTTTTCCTTTTGAGCCCACTGAGATTAAGGCAGTTTCATTTTGTAGCCTCTGGATATTATAGATTTAGAAAGAAACGACCATAAATGATTACCCGTTTTTTCGTCAAATCGTCGCCTATTGATGTAGCCACAGATTCAGCTAGGTTATTACTATCTGAATTCGATCTTACTGACGCTAACGTATCGGACGACTCCCTCGGAGCTTTAAATCGAATCTTGACAAATGTGACGTGTACGACGATATAACGTATAATGGGTTCGATCACGGCCACGGGCGTGCAGTTGATGTAGAGATGTAGTCTGATACAATTTACCTAGCAGCAAGGTTTAATTTCTGTTGTTTGAAAACACTTCCGCGAAACAGAACTGTATATAGAGAATTGTTTCGTTTCAATACTAATAATATCGAGTAGTATTGATTATTTGTGGAAGATTTGCGTTTTAGTTCATTGAATTGGTTTGATATCGTCATCGCTCAATTAACCGCTTTCCTGTTCTTTGAAGCAGATATTTTTCGCAGTGGTGGTGTTGTTCTTCAGCTCACAGGTGTACAACTACTAAGCCTTAAACTGCTTGCGCCGGATTGGTCCAACGAGTGTTTTTGCGTCTTATTCGGCAGGGTCGTGAGTTTGCGACTGGGTACTCCATCTTGTTTAGCTCTTCAATCCCCATAGCTGACGAGATGTATGAACGCGAGGGTGTTCGTCGGATATACCTATCCGACGGAGGCCGTTAATTCATGAATCCCCAAGCGACCACCGGTGGCCGCGCATCTATTGTCTTACTATTGTGTCTCTAATTGACGGTATCTGAAGGGTTAAAAGGTTAAGACAAGTCCTATTCGATATCCTAGTTCCTGATTCAAAGCGGCCAGGTAGGTTTGATGGTTTAATAGCGAATTCCACTGTATTGTTAGTTTATGCTAACTACACAGATAACTACTTAGTTAATTTATTATCCCGATGCCCTTTTTTGGCTATTCGTTTGAATATCATACCGCTGCGTGCAGGTGATGTGACGTTTGAGGAAGTTGGATGATACTTTTGACTTACGTCATCATTAAATGTTTAAATAATGAATTTCGTAATTCAACAATTTGATTTTTCCACGCAGGCTAACATTTGTTCTATCGTGCAATATGTTTGTCCCTTCAGCTTGCTTATACCATCTCATAACCAAATAATAGGCAAACCGGCGTGTAAAGTCTTGTAGTATTGGCGACCTTATTGTTTTAGACGTTTATTGTAATTGAGAATAGTAAATTACTTGGATGTTTATGCATCCAAGTAATTTTTACTATAGATACTAGTAACAAATGAGTTAACCTTAAAGTATTTCCCTACGTATGCAAACCGAGTAAGTAATTGCTTTTATGTAATTATCAATGTTCTATTATGTATACTAGCTGGAGTGAATTACTGCTTTTGTAGAATGTAATCTTGTAAGTACTATGCTTTAGTAAAACATTGACGTCACGCGCTCGACCAAAATTTGACGTAGGCGCACGCAGCAGAGAACTACGGGGGACGACTGACGCTACGCTAGAAGCAGTTATGCGCGTAGTAACAGTGTAGGTAGTAAATAATAAACAGACTGATGCTACTGAACAATTGAATTTGACATGTAGGTACTTATATTTTAAACAAAATTACTTGAGCCTTCACTAAGGTCACTTTGACCTACAATTGCGTTCCTCTTCTAATGCTCTAGGTACTTGTATACCAAGCCTTTTCAGAAAAGTACAAATTTCATAGAAGTGAAATCAAGTATCAAAATCGTTCTAGTACCTAACAATATTTGCGCGAAAATCAGCTATACAGATCCTCAGAAGTATAGAGCAGGAACAGAAACTCCAAAAAACAGATTCATAGACATTCTTATTTTTATTTTATTGTAAGAATTTCTTACAATAAGGTAAAAAATAATTTCCTCACAAGATCCCTTAGACATACACCTATGGAACTTAATTACCAAAATTGACAGTAACAATACATGTTGTAGACCTTCAGTCATGAGTTTTAATCAATGTAACTGTACTTTTATGACTTTTTCATACATTTTAACTCTAGTTCATCAAAAAATCTGTTTACTCCAGTTTTTTGTTATCATTTGCTGTCTTTATTTGCTATTTCATTGCTTTCAGAGATAGGTTTTTATAGGCTTGTGTTTGACCACCATCTCACCTGACGGAATATATTGTAATACATTTGATTTAAGTTTACCATGAGTGAATTTTATGGAAGTACCTAATTGTGTTTTAATTTGTCCAATACAATGCTTGTTAGATTCTTTATTAGATTTTAATATTTCACAAATATATTGTATTGTTTATTTAGAGAATATTTAGTAATAAAAAATATTTGAAAGATGAATTTGAAATACATAAAGCATCAATATTTTGTCATTACTTATGAAAATTTATGTCACCGTACTAACTCTATGTACATATGAATTCCAAAAATACATTTTCTAATAAACTTGTTTATGCAGAGCTATATTTACTATTAATGTGTAATGTCAAAGAGTAAAACTGAGCCAAGTAATTGTTACCAGATTGTTGCTAACCTCACATGTACATTATTTCAATATTCTACCTTGTATTATACGGTTGTTATACATTTTAACATGACTTTATGTGTCCTGGCAGAATAGCAGACAGCCAAGGCCTCTTTGCATTGCAATTCTATTTTCAAATGTACATTTACTTTTTATTTTATTATCTGTTCTTGTAATTGTAAGAAGATTTGAATAAGTTTATCTATGTAGAAGCGCCCTTGGCCGTGGGAACGAGTGGGATCCACCGAATAGGTTCATTTCTGATTTCACAAAATACAAATAGGTAGCAGCATGCAAATGTCTTTGATAATTCCTGAATAAAGCAGTTTTTATTTTGTTTTTGACATACATTATAGTGACTTTTATATATATACTATTTTACGGTAATTAGAGCTGTTAAATGTTTTGTAGACTCTGACTCACCGCAAATACAATGTTTTGGTTTACAAATACTTGCAGTGGGGTTATTAATTAATATATTTTCAATGAAGTTACTAATGTACCACATAGAACTCCTCCAAATTTAGTATATCATGAGAGATTTTGTGTACATTAATTGTTTTATTAACCCTTCAGATACCGTCAATTAGAGACACAATAGTAAGACAATAGATGCGCGGCCACCGGGTGTCGCTTGGGGATTCATGAATTAAAGTGTTGAAATATAATAATGATTTCCATTATGCTAATAGGTGGATACAACTGCTGTAAATGTATTTTTAAAGCCAATTGGAAAGAAAAGGGGTACTCTATGTTCTGGAGATAGTTATAATGTTTTGTGAAAACATTTAGTAACAATAAGTAGGTACTAAAGTAGGAAAGAAGTAAAAAATTTTAACCATAAAATGAACATAACTATAAAATCTAAATAGATACTACATGCTCATTCCAATCATAGAAATATTCATAAAAAAAGCCTTTTACACAAATGCACAGCCTTTTAGCCTTATGAGTGTACCGTGTACACCCATAAGGCTAACAGTTCAACAATTAGCAGTGACTAAACATAAAGAGAAACTCCACTTTCACTACACATAAAGCATAGACAACATATATTACAGAATAAATACTACAGAACATTTCTTGGTCACAACAAAATTGAAAGCACACAAATGTGATTTTGAATTTAAAAAAATCATTTGGCTCATCAAAATATTACCTGTGATAAAAATACACATGTTTAATTAGCATACTACGGGTTTACGGTAGTAAATATCATAACACACATTAATTAAAGACAAGTAAACAAGTTGATGGCCAGCAATGCACGACACGTTCACACGTCGAAATAAACAATAATATGAATGAACAAAACCTGCTCAGTGCTACTAAAGCAATGTTTAAATGCGGTTAGAGTTAATTAAAATGTTTACCAGTGTGTCTTGGTCTCCCAGCTCGCGGTAGTAGGATTCACTACTGCCCCTTCTGCTACCGACACACATTGCCCTCCTCAGCACACCAGTAAGCATGTTGCAGAAACCACATCTTTGCATATTATTATCAATGGTGACGGTGTGAAGGTAGCAGGGGGTTTAAAGTCTCTCTGACGAAAACGCCGAGAGAGATCGTAACGAAATGAGATTTATCTCAAACACGTCAAGAACTTGAATTCATAGTAACGTGTTTGAAAATTGTAAATAATAAGTGTTCATGTGTCAAGATTTTAGAGAGACACAGCATGTCTCGTATATTTCGATGGAATTTATCGTATTTGCGGTAAGACACGCGATCGCGATAAGAGTTGATTACGGTGCTGGCGAACGACTACGAAGTCGGACGGCGCGCGGCAGCCCGCCAGCCAAGTGCTGACAACTTAACGAACAAGCACCGAATGAAATGAATCCAAACGAACGCGGTCGCTCTTTGTTCACTCACTCCCTCGTACGCTCTGGTTTGTCGGCTGCCTATTGGCAAACCAGCGTAACCGGAGCTTTGGTCTTTGAGAGAAACGGTAGGAATAAACGATGCAACAGAACGAGATAGCCAAATGCAAACGGTGTTCCTAACTACATAGCGAATTTTGATTGGTTCCTAGAGCTACTTGCAACGGCTTATCAATATAATGATTGGAAGGGCTTGGTAGTTTTACCGGACACTCACACTTGTAAAGTTTAACGTGAATAGATATTAAAAATATAATAAATGTGAAATCTTAGAAGTGTTAGCCATTCTAAAACTTGTTATGACCCTAGTTTACTTACTAGTAAACTGTACATTACTTACTAGTAATGTTATCGCAGAATTAAATATGAGCTATAATAGTTGGCAATTTGGCATTGTATATCTACTTACCGATGGCTCTAAAAGTGATCATGGTCGAGGAGCTGGATTTTATGATTAACTCTTACAACACAAAGAAGGCTTCCAAATAAATTGTGATGTATCAATAATGTCGCTAGAACTTATTGCAATATATGGACTGGCCAGTGGCCTGCTAGTCTTATAGTTGGTAGCCCTGACTGCTATGCCAGAGGTCGTGGGTTCGATTCCCACCCAGTACAAATGTTTATGTGATGAGGATGATCGTTTGTTCTGTGTCTGGGTGTAATTTATTTATAATATGTATGTATTTAGAAATATATATGTATCAGCTTTCTAGTACCCATAACACAAGCTCTGCTTAGCTTGGGACTAGACGGCGTTGTGTGATAGTTGTGGAATATTATTATTATTATATCAGGCATTATCTTACGCGATTAATCAGAATTTGAACAAAATCATTATCCTATCAGATAGTAAAAGTGCTCTACAACATGTGGCTCGATGCGCCTCTGGTAGAGGTAAAAAAAGACATTGTTAAACTAAAATTTATTATTATCTGTAATAAAAGTGGTAAAAATTTAAAATTGCAATGGGTTTCAGCACATATAGGCCTGAGAGGGAACGAGAAAGCTGACCGTATAGCAAAGTTAGCGTCAGTAGGCGGCACGTCTATTAGCTACATACCGGATCACTGGGAATATATTCCAAGATTTAAAATTATATGCTTTAGTAACTGGAAAAAACATTTCGATAGTAAATAAGTAGCTAATGGCATATTGTATAAAACCACACAGGGTGAGCTTTCTTGTGTACCCTGATTTGATTATATCAAATAAAGCAGCAATTATATATAATTAGCCTTTAGACTTAGCTCCGGGCACTATCCATCAGCAAAGTTTGCATAGGTACTATATAAAGAAGACTGATTCACCTAACTGTACAACTTGTAATCAAATTGAAGATATAGTTACAACATTTGCTGATGGAGTCGGACGACTCACTGCTAAACGAACTGAAATTAAATAGATTCGATGCAGGTCTAATTCAAAGTATTTTATCAAATCCGGAATCGGAGGCGGCCAACAAACTATGTCGTATAATAGCGACCTCTCGGCAGCGATTCGTCCTATTTAACATTTATAATAATAATAAAAGCGTTTATTTCTCTCCACCACATATTGCAATAATAACAATTCACAAAAACAGTACTATGTTACAGGAAGGACAATTAAGTACACTGATGTTGTGGAGACTGGAGCCTGTACTAGGAGAATCCTGTGTTACAGAGCAGGCCTCCAAACTACCCAGACTTGTTACAAGCTATATAACATTTACAAAGAGCTATAACTTTGACTAGATGGAAAATAAATAAAACAGTTTAAAGACTTAACCAATTAAATACAAACTAGGGTGTGAAAATGAGTGTACCTAAGTGTGTGTATAGTACGCAAATTGTGATGTATGTATAAGTTAATATATATAGATATTTATGTAAAGTAATTGTTATAAGGTATGATGGGGCTGACATATCCTTTTTGGACAAAAGTCCCTAAATAAAATCTTGAATAAAAAATAATTACAGCCAGACTCAATTATGAATTTACCAATTATGACAAATCTTCGTGGATAATATGGTCACATATGGGGTGGTGCTGCAAAGTGCCACGAAGCAGCTTTGAACTCGGTGGAAAGGTATGCGAAAAGGCTGATTGGTAATCCAGATTTGGTTAAGTCCAATCTTCAAAGCCTTGAGCACAGGCGTAGGGTAGCCAGCCTTTCGGTATTTTACAGGTAGCATTTTGGAGAGTGTGCGCAGGAATTGCATGTTTTGATTCCGCCATCTCATTGCTACCATCGGACAGTTGTTGAAACCTCTACGGTCCGGACTAAGCGTTTTGCCTCGTAATTTATACCACGCACATCGAAAAACTAAAACAATTTGCGGTCTTCCCGTCCGATTATGATTTAGGCGTCTTCAAGGCTAGAGTGAATAGGCTCTTAATAAACTAGTGAGCCTCACCATCAACGATTGCATCACTGCTTACCATCAGGTGGAATCGCAGTCAAGTACTAGTTTATAGCAGTTAAAAAAAAAAGTTTTTTTTTTTTACTTTTGACTATACAAATATGATAACAAACGGATACTGATAATAATAATAATAATAAGCAAATCTACAGTACTAGATACTAATGACCGCAAGGAAGTATGGCAGAGCAAGGAGCTTCACGGACGCTTCTACCGGGCCTTACATGGGCCCGATGTAGACCTATTAGCGTCCGTATCTTGGCTGCGTTTCGGTGACCTCTTCGGGGAAACCGAAGGTTTTGTCTTTGCAATTATGGACGAAGTTATGATGACGAACAACTACCGGAAATACATTGTGAAGGACGGTACGGTTGACATCTGTCGGGCATGCCACCGGCCCGGGGAATCAATCCGACACATTATTTCTGGGTGTTCTCGTCTGGCTAATGAAGACTATTTGCATAGACACAACCTCGTAGCCAGGATTATTCACCAGCAACTTGCTCTTAAATATAATCTTGTGGAATCAGAAGTTCCGTACTACAGGTATGTGCCCGACCCAGTTCTCGACAATGGCGGTATCACGTTATATTGGGATCGATCTATCATCACTGACAGGACTATTGTTGCCAATAAACCTGATATAGTGGTGATAGATCGACTAGAGCGTCGCGCAATGATTGTTGATATAGCGGTCCCTCATGACGAGAACCTCGTGAAAGCTGAGAAAGACAAGCAGACCAAGTATCTTGACTTAGCTCGCGAGGTTGTCGACATGTGGGAAGTGGATAGAGCAATCATTGTGCCGATAGTCGTAACGGCCGATGGCTTAATAGCTAAGAGCCTCGAACAACATCTAAGGAGGCTCTCGTTAGGCAGCTGGATCAAGGGCCTGATCCAGAAAGCAGTACTCCTGGACACGGCGTGCATAGTTAGGAGATTCCTCTCTCAGGAGCCCTGACCACCGGTAGCTTGGACCCTGTTCCCGATGCCGTTGGACTACTATTTTTATATTTTTAAATGTTTTTTATGTGTTTTACTTAAGAAATATTTAAAAATGTAGATAATATGTACATACTAACTAATAAATAGAATAATAATAATACCACATTCCATTAAACGCATCTAAAGAGGCCTCTGCTATTTTGATTCGTCTATTTGTATCATCATCATATCAGCTGCCACAACGACCGGTCCTGTGCGTCACGCATCCATCGGATTCCCGCAACCCTGACTAGGTAATCAGTCCACCTTGTTGGAGGCGCCAACGCTGCATCTTCCGGTACGTAGTACCACGGCAGACTTCTAGCCTTTTATATTCTAGTCATATTTATTTACCCCTAAAATAAGACGATCTTTGTAAATAACTAGAAATTCTAATAACTCAACAAATTACTTGCAAATAAAGGTCAAATCGCCTTATTATATTGGATACAATTAATTATTAAATCCTTCGCTGTACTAGAAGTTTGTCGAAATGGCGATGATATTATTTGAAAACGAATTGCAATAAGACTGTGATGAGATACATTACTATGCTGCCATCTACCCACAAACAGTCGCTGATAAAGTTCACGTAGTACTGCTTTAAAGTCATAGATGTCTCTGTTTACCGTTTGGTAATTAGAGTTACTGCGAATTTTATTTTAGTTCTCTTTTTTACCACAAATACGATAAATAATAAAGTTAGTACATAATAGTGATAATAGAAAGTACGATATTAATAATAAAGTAAGCATAATTGATAACAAAAAGTACGAAATGCACAGTTAAATCAAACCACGTTTGAAAAATAAATACTTAATTTCTAATTCTTATCATAATAATCGGGGCTCTATAGAAATATCTAAGAATACCTAAAAAAGTATCATAAAAATACTAACAATGCATTTTAATATTTCCATTAAAAAAAATATACTTAAATCAACAGTAAAATGAGATAATGTGACGATTCTTGAAATCTTAAATATTTGAGTTGTGACATTTGCTTTACAATTTCCTACAATCAATGTGAATAACCTTCAGTCAAGCTCTGAATGTTATGTTGTCAACATTTAAATAATATTAAATAAATCTGTGCAAATATGATTATACAAAAAAAGAAAAAGACAAAGCTGGTAACTGTAATTTTATTTTCAATTTGTACATACATTGAAGTCTCAATGATGATTTGTAAAATAACATCATTGCTTGTAGCAATGATGTTATTTTTAAGTGGCAACACTTTACCAGAAACTTCAAAGCGTTCCGTTTCATACAGAACACAACTCGAAGCATTAAATAATAAATGTATACAAAGATTTTAGATATTATCATAGTAACAGTTTTGGTTTTTTAATGATTTCATATATTTAAATTCTAAATTTGATTTGATTAAAGAATATAGTTTTTAAAACTCTGCTTTTATTGATTCTAGATTTTATTGACCAAAAATCTTTATTGTACATAAATAATTAACAAAGCGTTATCTTATATTTACAATCATCTAATTATTTGCTATGATATTGTTATTTACTTTGTATTTTGCAAAAAACGTCTTAAACTTAGAATATTATTCTAAGCTTCTTAAATTTTTGTAGCGACAAATTGTGTAAAGACGTTTTAGTTAGGCTTGTTTTCGTCACCTACATTAATACATCTTCCTACTGGGCATTCTTTATTCGTGCTGAAGTGAGTTTTTAGTCAGTAAAAGTCTGACACTATCTCCCGCTCCGCTCAAGAGCGGAGGATGAGTGCCGTTCCTAAACCTATCTCCATTATGAGCCAGTTAGGGGGAAGTGGGGTAGATTGATACTTACATAAAAATTGAAATTATAGGTGAAAAAATTACATATTTTTAATTAATTTTGAAGTGAACGTTTACCTAAATGTATAAATATTATGATGTCAAAGATAAATATAGTTTGATATGTGAAATAAAAAAGATAAGCACTTGTTTTCAAAAATATGTGTTTTGAATCATTCTTCCCCACCAACGGGGCACTTAGATACATCACCTGGGGCACTTTCGTACAAAGCGGATATTGTGCGAAATTGATTAAATTATAACACTTTCATAGATATTTTATTATGATAAAAATATTGTAATCAGTCTTACAAAACACTTGTTACTAAGCCAAGTTGAAAATTAGAAACATCTTAATTCTTCAGAACAGGACTATAAAACTGTCCTTTTACATTGGCTGCTAACGATGAAAACTCATTACTTTTTAGGTTTTTTAGTTTCTGTAAGTGCCTGTAAGTCCCCGCACCACTATCTGCTGACAAATACAATTTAGTTTTAATTCAATATCAAACTGAATTATTTCGTAATCTAAAGTCGTCGACATAGGTACCTAACCTACCCATATTTGAAATCGTACAGTTGTGGTCAGATTCGCGATTTTTAGCTTGGTATCTATATTTATCTCAAGAAACTTAAAAGTTTTACTGGTGCCCATATTGATAGCCATATCAAGCGTTTTTACGAATGCTGCGTAAAATACACTTGTTTCTTCGGTTCTTCCGAATGACCTGCGTCGGTCGTCTCCTTGGAGAGCAGTGGTGGCCGAGTGGTAAGTAATGGCTCTGACTTACGAGTTTTAAGTCGCGGGTTCAAACCCTGCCAGGCGCATTACTTTGTTACCACTGCTCTCAAAACGGTGAAGGAAAACATCGTGAGGAAACCGGCATGTTCTAGAACCAAAAATTCTAAGACATGTGACATTCATCAACACGCACTGGGCCCGCGCGGTGGATTACAGCCCATTCCCTCTTCTAGAGAGGAGGTCTGAGTCCCAGCAATGGGGACATTAAAAAGGCTGATGATGATGATGATGATGGTCGTCTGCTTTACCGGATTTGCCTGTGCCAGTAGCGACCTAAATTCAAGAATCAAAGCTTCCAGCCAGGGCCGAGGCTTTTGCCTCGATTCTGCGGGTGTTAAATATCTACCTACAACAGACGGGAAAATTACACCTTCTATACGTTGCCATATGCCGTTGATTATGTCTGCACATGCATCTGGTGAAGTGTATAGGTGGCTTTAAATATACTTAAGAAGGAGTAACTGACTGACTGACATATCAACGCGTAGTCGAAGAAACTACTGGAGCGTGATATTTTGCACAAAGTTTCCTTTTATGTCGTAGGCGAGCACTAAACGAACATCCCCACATTTTCCAAAATACACCCTCTAAGGGGTTGAAACGAGGGTTGAAGGTTGTATGGAGAAACCTACTTTCACGTGATCGAAGGCGCTGGCAGGAGCTATAATAGTGAAGGGCCTATTACCTACACTACGCGTTATTCAGACTCGTTTTGTCTATGGTATCGCGTAGTGTAATTGGGGTTAGACTGGTTTAGACCCATAAATTCGCACGGGTCCAATACTGATACTAAATATACTACAGAATCTCTTTATAAAGTACAACTTTCACAGCTTTTTTGTCATTAGACACAAATTAAGAGGGTCCTTCTCCACTCGCTTATCGTAAACATCGAAAATGGTTTAAAAGCTTGTTACTTCATTTAATGCAATCCAACGCGATGTTTGACGAAAAGGCAACGCAATAAAAGAGAGATAACGCCTGGAAACTCTGTTAGTATTCGGTAATTCCGAGATTTACTCGAAAATTTCACAAAACTTCCTCCAGGAAATAGCTGTTTTTTTTAAACCCTTAAAAGTTTTTGGAAAAAGTTGTCGTCATTTAGAATCTTAATAAAATTTGCAAGGTCCCTAGAGGATTACTTTTTTGACTTTTTTAATTTTTAGCCAAATTATGAAGTGTCAAAGTTCATACAAAATAGGAAATATTTAGAGGTTTTTACTGGATTAGTTTTACACAAATTTAAAAATTGGTTTCTTTAGAAACCTAGATAATATCCACAAGATACTGTGTTTCCAAAATATCTAATGAAAAATGTGTAATAACGTCATAATCAGTTATGAGCGGTTGTATGAAAAACAGTGAAAATGTGAGTCGTGATGCACCACCTTAAATATGTTTTCTTTAGAGGTTATTCTTGAAAGAGCGACATATAATTGGCCATGTGAAAAAAACTCAACGCTCAAATCTAAGCCTACGACCTTGAAAGTTTGACGCCGCGATTTATTCATGGTCATTGCAAAAGATATGTTTACCGGAAATCGTAGTCGTTTAAATTGGGACGGTAAATCCGACGGTCACAGAGGAATTCGGTGAATCAATGTGAACACTCTAATATGAAAGTTTTTAGTGATTCTATCAGCAAACGCATGTCATTGCAAAGTTTAGGTGGGTTTAGATTTCTTAGCATTCACGCTCGCACCTACAGCGAACTTTCAATGTGTCTGGCAAGATATAAAATCATCAAAACTGTCCGGCAATAATTGATGTAACATATTTTTATAGGTCGCCGAGTAACATATATGAAATTTAGCATTTATATAATAACGAAAGTATAATTATAATTTATCAAAGTTTAGGGGTGTCTGGCAGGGGGTAGCAACTGTCATAAGTGTGCGCAATGGATGACGAGACTTCTAGAGAGGTTAACCCGAAGAAAATATAAAAAAATGAGCTTTATACTTTACCGAAAGTACCTAAGGTAACTGCGTCAGCATCCGAAAGCCCAGCCGAACGCATGCAGCGGGTCATGGCAAAACGGATGGTGGGGATACCGCACGGTTTCACGCGAAGCGGCGAGTCTCCTAGCTGGCTTGCCACCACGGGTTCTAGAGGCAACAGTCCTTGCACACATGCAGGATTTGCGCGTGGAAAGTCTGCACTTTCTGCAGTCGCGCACTGTTCCCGCGCGTCTCAAGGAGTTGTCAGCAACAGCAGGGACCTAGCCAGATGGAACCTTACTGAAACCAGGGTTATCTGAAAGGGAAGCTCAGCGCCGGTACAAAAAGCAAGAAGGAACGGTGGGATTTTTAGTCAATAAGAGTCTGACACTATCTCCTGCTCCGCTCAAGGGCGGGGGTTGTCATTTGGATGATTTTTACCCCCCATAAAAAAGGAAAGTTACTATTTTATACACTGCTTGTTATTTGCCCAAGTAACCACAACCCGAACTCTAAAGTCGCTGGTCATTCTTACCTGTACCTATGCGGGACATGCACAGAAAAACTTTCAGATTTTATAAAATAACGACGGTCTGGCCGTCATGGGCTCTTGGGCTATAAGTAAATCCAAAGATATGACAGTTCCACCGTTTTAAAAGTCGGTAATTTTTGTGAATACTTACGTAGTAAAGTACTTTTAGATTTAGACCTACCCCTTTACAACTTCTGTAGGTATGGTTAATTCTGAAATAGTTAATCAATATGGGTATCAGTACCTTATACTTGTAGATACAGCTGCAAGTTGCGACCTTTAACACATTAATCCAATTACTAAAATGAACTAAATTTTATAGCCAAATTATATCGCACCTGTAACAGTATACTAAACTTGTGTTTTTAATTGCCACTGTTTTGGTTAACATTTAACTTTCAATCTGATTGAAAGTTAAAGGTTTAGGTACCTGTTGTTTACTTTTGAAACAAGACCCATTCTCTGATTATCAAAGTCTTTGTTTCAATTGTTAACGTCCCTCGGTAATTGATTCGCAACTTCTTATTGAGTAAATAAGTAGGTAGGTACACTGAAAACTTTATGACTGCTGAAAAATCACCTTTTTTGTCCATACAAAACCATTGCCACTTTTGTTTTAAGGAAGCGATATTAATCCTGGGAAGCTCCAAGAAATATTGTTTTGTTTTCTCTATATTGCTATGCATGGTACAACTTTTTTGAACCAACACCTTTTTTTGATGAAGTTGGAATTTACCAAATAACTTCTCCCGTTCTAGGATATAGCGAGAGGATTTGCTAAACTTTTACTGACTATGTATGTACACCTAAACTTTTCCTATGAATCACTATATATTAGTGAAAACCGCATTAAAAACCGGTGAGTAGTTTATGTTTATCACAGAACAGATCGAACAGACATACAGATGCAGTAGGGGACTTTGTTTTATAATATATAAGGATTGATGAGGATTCATGAATCCCCAAGCGACCACCGGTGGCCGCGCATCTATTGTCTTACTATTGTGTCTCTAATTGACGGTATCTGAAGGGTTAAAAAAAAAGAAAGACATCTTAAATTTTTTTTTATTCAAAAAATAAGTGGTACTTACTTACAGTAAAAAAATAGCGTCGATAAAATAAATTGAAATGTTAATACGAAACGAAATACAATTCACTATCGCTTCAATAAAAATGTTTATATCAAAAATTCTTTGAGCATAGCTCACTATTCTTAGTAAAAAAAATCTAACAAAAATGAAAAGTGCACTATTTCTTTTGATAGGATACATCAGTTGTATTCTTAAATGTGAGATGATCGTTTCAGAAGCTGTAACTAATAGTGGGATCTTAGTGTCTCCGAAAAGTAAAGGTGTATTAAAAACGTCTAGTGTTGAATCAATGAATGCTGAAAAGCAACCAGATAATTTAGAACAACCATTGGTTGTAGAGGCTCCAGCAGATACTGTCGCCACAACCGAAGCTACAGAGCAACCAGACATCATAGAACGACTAAACGGTACTATTATTGGAGACCAACCTGACATCATACAGCAACAAGAAGTTACAATACCATTGGTAGATACAACAGATGCTGAAGGACAACCTTATAATTATACAGTTGATGCCAAGGTAATATCAGAAGGTACTGTTGACACAACGGACGCTAGAGAACAACCAGACATCATAAAACCACCAAACGTTTCAATAATTGAAGAGCAACCAAACATCATAAAGCAAACTGAAGTATCAATAATAACACCTTCTGTTGTCAAAACAGATGCTGATGAGCACCCAGATACTATGTATCAATCAGGAGTTCGAAAGATAACACCTGCTGTTGTCAAAACAGATGCTGATGAGCACCCAAATACTATGTATCCATCAGGAGTTCGAAAGATAACACCTGCTGTTGTCAAAACAGATGCTGATGAACACCCAGCTACTATGTATCCATCAGGAGTTCGAAAGATAACACCTGCTGTTGTCAAAACAGATGCTGATGAACACCCAGCTACTATGTATCCATCAGGAGTTCGAAAGATAACACCTACTGTTGTCAAAACAGATGCTGATGAGCACCCAGATACTATGTATCCATCAGGAGTTCGAAAGATAACACCTGCTGTTCACACAACAGGTGATTCAGGTAAAGCAGGCAATATAGAGCAACAGGAAAATATAGAGAATATAGAAGCCACAACAAAACAATTTATTCAAGAGAATGATGTTGGCCCTTCAAAAATCAAAGTGGAAGATGCACTTCATATCCTAGAAAATAGTAAAAAAATGTATGCTATGGAAAGCATCGCTTTAATTAAAAAGTTGAAATGGTTAAGGTCTGAATTTAATATCACAGAACTTGATATTGAACATAAAATAGATCCAAAATCATTTGATTACTTGTCTAACACTGGGAGCAGTTTAAGTTCTTTAAAAATTACACGACGTTATGCCTTGAAGGAAGATTCAGAGTTTGTGCTTCTCAAAAAAGCTATATTGAAAGCGAGAAGGAAATCGCTAAAGCAAAAGTTTCCACAACCAAACTAAACGGAGGTAGTTTCAAAGTGAAATGTCACACTGAATAACGGTACTGATAAACTCAAGAATTAATATCTTAATAAAGATCCACATTTGTATAAAATATATTGGTGCGATTATAGCAACTTAAAATTATTTAAAAAAAAAAAAACAGTTTCAGAATTAATCCTCTTATTCTGGATGCTATTTACAGGATATATGGCATTTGCAACATGTTAAATGTCTCTTGGCGGAAAATGAAACGGTGACAGAAATAATTATTTATTTACATGATCATAATACAGGGTGGGCCATGAATTAGTTAACATTTGAAAAAATCGTATAAAAAAAACCATTTAACATATTTTAGAAATCGTTTATTTACGAGAAAGCTAATTAGTTGTAATTTATTTTTTAAAAATTATTTTGTCTAAATGACCACCGTTTCGGTTTTTGCACTCATCTAAGCGAGTCCTAAAGTTTTCGAATACTCTTCTGCAAAGAGGCCGCGAGATCGCCGACATCTCTTCGATGATTTTTTCTTTAAGTTGACGCAGTGTATTCGGTTTATCAATGTAGATACGACTCTTTAAATAACCCCATAAAAAGAAGTCTGCTGGTGATAGATCTGGACTTCTGGGTGGCCATGGGATGTCACCCCGTCTGGATATCAGTTTTTCCGGAAACATGTCTTTGACCACCGGCAAGGACTCGTTCGATGTGTGACACGTGGCTCCATCTTGTTGAAACCATGTGTTACGATTATAGCCAGCAAATTCCAGTAGCATCGGTGCTAAGAACTCCCGTAACATTTTCACATACTCGGCAGAATTAACAGTAACTGAACGGCCTCGAGAATCTTCAAAAAAGTAAGGTCCGATGATTCCTTTTGCTGGAATTGCAGCCCATACAGTTACCTTGGGAGAGTGAAGTGGCCTCTCATGTTTAGCTTTAGGATTTTCGCTGCTCCAATACCTGCAATTCTGTTTGTTTACATGTCCATTTAGGTGGAAATGGGCTTCGTCAGAGAATAAGATGTTGTGAAAATTACTGAATCGAGTTAACATTGTTTCGGCATATGACTTACGCAAATTTAAATCATTAGGGTTTAGTTCTTGCACTAGCTGGATCTTATATGGATGTAATTTCAAATCTAATTTCAAAATACGGCGTAATGATGTGCGGGATAATCCTAATTCAGCCGAACGTTTGCGTGTCGATAAATCTGGATCACGTCGAACAGAAGCGGAAACTTGCTGCACGTTCTCTTCGCTCCGAGAAGTCCGCGGGCCGCCGGTTTGTTTCACATTTAGTGTAGATCCCGTCTCTTCGAACTTCTTCACCCATTTCTTTATTAAAGGAGCACTTGGACACTGACTTAAGTCGTATAAACCATATTCAACGCGAAATAAGCGTCTCACAGTAATGAGCGAAAAGTTGTTTAAATAAAACTGTTTCACGCAGTAAGCGCGTTGCGGCCCCGTGAAGCGATCCATTGCGACTAAATTTCCAAGAAGCGAGCTAGTGCCCCCGCCCGCGCCCGCGCCCCGCGCGGCAATAGTTTGCGCGGTAAGTTACATTTAAATGTTAACGAATTCTTGGCCCACCCTGTATCTCATAGTGAATTTCTTCATTCGACCGAAATAAAAATGGATGAGCCAAAGGAAAGAACAGTTGGACATGTTTAAGGTATCTCCTGCTGCAGGTTATAATCAAAAGCTGTTATTTTGTTTTTATTTTATTATTATCTGAGATTATACGAAAAAACCTTTCATTTCATTTTTATTCGCTATTTAAATAGCGCCGGACTGAGAGGCTGGGGCGGAGGCTACGCTGAGTGGGTGCAATTCAAATAAAAGAAAGAATATTCGGAACTGACACAGCACAACCGTTGTAAACACAAAAAAAAAAACAAAAGTATAAAGTACGCCAAGCGTGCCCGCACCGAAAGGGTGACCAATTCAGTATTTGCTGGGCGTTACGGACTAGCGTAAACATATAAACATATACAATACTTGTATAACATAGTGTATAATTCTGTTGAAATAAAATATATAAATAACTTTAATAAATAGCAAAAATAATCCCAATGAATAAAAAAATATCATACGAACTTTTACCACTTTAGATTGTATCAAAAAAAAAAAAATATCTGCGCTCATATCGTAAAGTTCCAATACCAAATAAAATAAAAAAAAACAAAAGAAATCTGACTAAGTAAAAAAATAAAACAAGTTTAGTCCAGTACTGTTGAAACCAATTTAATTACTACTATCATTGGAATAATTTCATAATCGATACACGCTCAGTGCAACTGTAAGTATTTCAGTACTTTTTTTTTCAATTATTTTGTGTTGTTGCCTGTTGTATTTTATGCGTCGAATAAATCCTATTCTATTCTGTTCTGTTCCATTCTATTCTGCATCCCTAGCCAAGTTGATATATTGTATCGTCACGCCCCAGCCACAGGGACCCTGTCTCCAACTACCAGCCACCGTAGGTGTGGGAAGGCGGACGACGAGCAATGGGTAGCTCACCAACAGGACCGAAACCGAGTGGTCTTGATTTAAAAAAAAAAATGTTTTCATAGTTTTTAGTTGCAATACTCTTATAGCCAGAGTGCTTACCTATTTCTCATAAGTTCATGGCAATTCCATTAACACTGCTCGGATACATTATTTTATTATGAAGTTCCCGTGTTCACTTTCCACCTTCCAGCTCCATCATCAGATCAGTTCGATATTACCTTATAAACAAAGTGATAAACCCATGACAATTATTAATTCTAATAAACCCTGACACGGTCAGGATACATTGACTAATTACGAAGTTTCAGTGCCTATCTTCCGGCTCCATGATCATCATCAGATCACTTGGATTTTCAATATAACTATTCAGAACCATTCATTTATTTGTATAGTTATAGTCGCTTAACTATCTTCATTGTGATATCTATGTCAGTATGAAGTTCCGTTGGCCATTTCTGGTCTTCTTTATCAGTTTCACTTCAACAAATGTTACTTTGTGACTATAAATGCTTAAGTCCTCGATATAAGTCTATAATATTTGAGGTGTTTCCTCGCTTTCCATCAGGTGAGATGGCGGTCAAGCGCAAACCTATCAACAATTAAAAAAAAAAGATCCCATCATCAGAACTGAATTTTGTAAAAAATTAGACAAATCTGGAAGCATATAAGGGAAAAAAAAGTTGCGAATTGGTCCATGAACGATAGAGCTCTGAGGTTAACCGAATTGATAGCCCCCTTTTTTTGGAAGTCGGTTAAATATGATTGCCGCGTACAGACATCGAGAGGCGTGCGTCGCGAATTGTTCGTCACGTATGCCTCAACCTGAGGCATACGACGGTACATTTTTGCATGCGGCTCGGACGACACATGCTCATGCAAACTTTCGAAGCACGCCCCAAGACGCCACTCACAGCGCCGCGCGCCCGCTTTATAATGCCGCCCCGCTCGCCGCCCTGGTTTCTCTATACCTCCTCTGTAGCAGTGAGTGGTATTTCGCTTTTATATAGAACATTAGTTTTAATATATGCGAAACCCAAAACACGTGTCTAGTATTTTTATGTAAAGTATCTGTGTACAAAATTTTATAACTCTATCATAAAAAATCACAAAGTTATAAGCTTGTTTAATTGTTAGCAAAAATACATAGTCACTGGGCCCTCCAGGCGACTGAGGGGGTTGTTTTGCACTTGCACCCAGCTATTTGCTAGCGCGTAATACCCGATATGACCTTCTGTGACCTCTGTTATGCTTAGTATCCAACTTGTGACCTTTTTAAATATTTTGTCATCTTGCTAATAGTTCGTAATCTACTAATTTATAATGGTCGACCACTGATCGGTCAATGGTCTCGTAATAGAGTTGTGATAAAATGACAGTATCGAGCTGTCTTGTAACAATGACTGCACAACGATGTTCTAATGGTAGGTCACTGATCAGAGGAACTGTCAAAATTACCGCATACGTCAGATATTCATTGGTTATTATGTACGAGATACCATTGCTATTCTATCTTAAGAGGGTCCTTCTCCACTCGCTTATCGTAAACATCGAAAATGGTATAAAAGCTTGTTACTTCATTTAATGCAATCCAACGCGATGTTTGACGAAAAGGCAACACAAAAAAAGAGAGATAACGCCTGGAAACTCTGTTAGTATTCGGTATTTCCGAGATTGACTCGAAAATTTCACAAAACTTGCTCCAGGAAATAGCTGTTTTTTTTAAACCCTTAAAAGTTTTTGGAAAAAGTTGTCATCATTTAGAATCTTAATAAAATTTGCAAGGTCTCTAGAGGATTACTTTTTTGACTTTTAAATTTTTTGGCAATTTATGAAATGTCAAAGTTCATACAAAATAGGACATTTTCAGAGGTTTTTACTGGATTAGTTTTACACAAATTTAGAAATTGGTTTCTTTAGAAATTGGTTTTGGTTTCTTATGATAATATCCACAAGATACTGTGTTTCCAAAATATCTAATGAAAAGTGTGTAATAACGTCATTATCAGTTATGAGCGGTTGTATGAAAAACAGTGATGGACAATGTGTGTCGAGATGCACCACCTTAATGCTATTTCTTTCAATGGAGTGTCAGTGATTAACCATTGGGAAGTTATAATGACGCCATTAATGTATTTGTAGATTACCAAACTTGTCAAAATCAACAATTACGAAATTAATGATAGACCTAAGGATAGACCTTTCTGTCACTATTGAAATAGCAGACTTGGGGCTCAGTTCTATTGACTCTTGAGAAATAAAAAATACATCTTCAAATTAGAGTTCGAGTCTGCATATCACATTGTTAGTAAGTTCTTACTTACATGCACGTTGCAGTTGCTTTAAAGGAAATTTCACCATATTTATGATATTTATATACGGCTGAACACAATATCATACACTACTTTATTTCTGCTCATCAAAAGTACTAATAAAATTAGATAAAGTAGTTTATGTTATTTGATTCGAAGGGATTCGGTGTTCAAAAACTGTTTACATAATTATGTAAGTTTTACGGAACTCTTACTACGCGAGTCCAACTCGCACTTGCCTAGTTTATTATTTTTTGCATTACGTAGTAGGTACATTTAATTAGCACATTAGTATCTCTGCAATTAATAGTCAGCTTACCGTTATATCAACCTGCCAAGACTGTGCCATTGTTTGAAAGAGTTATCGTAGCCTTCACGTCAATCTGGGAGGGAGAGTAACCTGATGATGCCTTCAGTCGGCCTTATAATGTTTCCACTGTTGGGACTCAGACTGATCTGAGTCTGATTTTACCTTGATGTCTTGAAATAAAAGCCTACAGCAGCCCCACACACACTTTTGATTGAGATTTTACCTTCAATTGAAAATAATTGATTTATAACAAAACTTCGCAATTTTAAAATAAGTCGTTTATTTTCGTAAGGCCCAACGACATAATTTAATGACAAAAATAATTAGACGAAAGGTCTGGTCTTGACAAAAATAATTAGGCAAATTGTTTTCAGTATTTAAGGAATTCTTCAAAAAGACATTTTGTCCAATTAATTCCTTAAATACTGCAAAAAATATTAGTTACCTAACGTAAAATTTCCTTCACATTTTTGTTTCGATTAACTTGTGTTTCCATCCAACTTACTTTAGCGAAAATTACCAGTTTACTTTAACACCCGTTGTAGCTGCACTAAAACGTTCTTTAGTTTAGCCGGATAGTTTTCACGTTTTCATTAATTGCTTACTGCTTTAATTGGAAAAATCTGCCTTCAGCTAATACTATATTTATTTCGAACTAACTTCACCCAGCGGCTTCACCTGCGGTAAAGTAGAAAATATCACTTAGTGATTTATTTAAGGTGGGATTCCATTCAATGACTTCTCGCACTCGAGATTGGAGCAGCATGTAAGACTTTTACTGACTAAACACACTTATGTCTTTTCTTTGCTTTGCGTTCCTGGAGGGATTCCCTTTTGCAACTCAACCCACCCCCTGCAGGCTTCGGCCCTGC
Organism: Mythimna lalbum; assembly: GCA_949319445.1. NCBI lineage: Eukaryota > Metazoa > Arthropoda > Insecta > Lepidoptera > Noctuidae > Mythimna > Mythimna lalbum. The sequence goes on from OX439344.1 coordinate 37,562,053, forward strand.
TGGGCTTCTACAGGTTGCTAATATCTCTCTGTCATGTCTGACAGAGAGATATCACTGCTAAAAGTTGCTGCTGAGAGATATTAGTACTTTTGTACTTTTAGATTTGCCGGGCTTTAATAACTATACATTAATACAAGTTCACGGTACAAGAAAAGGAAATCCGAAGGCGTATAGAAATGGCCAAAAGTGCAATGTCCAAAGTTCAAAGTTGCAAGGCATATGGAGGGATCGCAACCTTTCATGCAAAACAAAAACTAAACTGTAATGTTAATGCTAGTAGAAAGCATCAAATGTACGGGAATGACGTCATCTCAACGCTCAGTCACGTGGTCAGAACAAAAGATTTCGACGAAAGCTTGCGTCGAAGCGTTGGACGCAAGCGAAACCGATTATTATACATGTTCTAACTGGCTTCTGCCAGGCGCTTCTCTCGCGTGAATGTAGATTTCTCCATACAAATTTTCGACCCCCCTTCCATTCCCTTTGGGGGTGAATTATGGAAAAGCCTTTCTTAATGCTGACCTATTTCATAAAAGGAAGCCTTGTGCAAAATTTCGCGTTCCTAGACTCGTAGTTTCGGGTGTGCGTGTATCAGTTTCTCCTTATATGAGTATGTCACGCGGAAACCACTGATGCAGGATTTCTTTTTTCCGGTGAGTAAAAATCATCCAAATGACATCTCTCACCCTTGGGCGGAGCGGGGGATAGTGTCACACTGTTACTGACTAAAAAACCCACCCCGTGAGGAGGGGCCCATCTGGGTCGAAGCCTACCGGGGTCGGGGTTATCCGAAAGGAAACTAGATCCCTGGTATGAAGGCTAGAAGGAACGGCGCGGGGTTTTTAGTCAGTAGGACTCTGACACTGTCTCCCGCTCCACGCAAGAGCGGGTTTCGTCAATGATGATTTTCCCCGTCGACAGAAAAAAAAACCCCGTTCCTTAGTTACCTTACATACCGGGGCCTTCCTTCCTTCGACCCTGCTGGGCCTCTACGATTGCTGACAACTCCTTGAGGTGCGCGGGTTCGGTGCTACTTGGACTCGGTCTAGACAGTTCCCGGACAGTCGGACACGTACGGTTGATGCAGGATTTTTTAATTTTAGTTCTCATTACATTTTTTACCAGTTGACATTTTAATTGTATTGTGGCTACTTTGACATTTTAATTGTATGTAATGAAATGACATTTCATTAATTCAAATTTGCCGCGCTCCGCGCGTTGAACTTGTCAATGGAATTTATGTTCTGTGGAACGGTGTGACGTGTGATTGAATGGCAGATGATGTTTAGATTATTTTGCATATTTTATTGTTAAAAATTCTATTGTAAAAAGATATATAAAGATGTAGAAAGGGATATAATTGAGGAGGCGATATTAGTAAACTTTAAATGTCGTTTTATAAGATATGTTATTGAGGATTTTCCAAATAAACCACAAATTGTTTCTCTGAAAATCAAAGTTTTGTTTATTTAATACATCCTTACTATATTACAACGTTTAACTATGATCATTACACCTATAACTTACCTGAAAATCAAAGAAACGACATTTAAAGTTTACTAATATCGCCTCCTCAATTATATCCCTTTATTTTATCTTTTTAATTTGATTTATTGAGTTTGAGTCTTTAATATGTGAAATTTTTGCACACCTGATTATGGTTAAATATGACGGACAATGTTTGAAACTACCAGCTAATTATTATACTCATATTCTGCAAAATAAATGATTATTATTATTATTATGGTTTTTTAGGTAATTTTTCTCAGGCCAATACCTGGTGTTCTATCGGAATCTCACGGGTGTGAACCAAGGTGAGATCCTAATAATTGAGTTTAAGATGGTAAAAGACTTTGTGCTGGATTTAAGTTATTATCTAAGTCCATTTGTAAAAATTTTACGACAAAAAAACTATACGACACGTGTTCAAAATTGCCGCTTTTTGTAGTGTTAGATATGTGTATTTTGATAGATTTAGAACATTAAAACTATTAAATATTTGTTTTGGAATAACACCTGTTGTTGATATTATATTATTATAAGGTGGAGTAAATGTCCCTACAGGTCAATTTCACGTAACCTTACGAACATACGAGGCTAGGTCAAAGTTTAGTAGCTTCTTGGCTAGCGTCCATTCCCGCCAAGGCGTGTATTTATACACCACACAATGATAACACCAGTACAGATGTTTATTTATACGTCTTGTTAGTGGCAGCTCGTGCGTACTTGCTTCTATTGTTTGGGTGTAACTCTGTCTTTTTTTAGTTCGGAAATCTTTCAATGGCTTCTCCCGCTCTTGGGTGGAGCGTGCAGGCGTGTTAGACAGGCTTAACTTTTGATAATCCTTACTAATATTATAAAAAAAAGTGAGTTTGTTTGTTATGTCTTCACGCCTAAATGGCAAAACCGATTTTGGTGAAACTTGGTACATGGATAGACCATGTCCTGGAATAGGACACAGAATCTTTTTATACCGGAAGTTTGTTCCCTTGGAATAATTTTCTGCTATCACACGGGCGGGAGCAGCTATTAAGAGATATATGTTAAAAAAGTTAATTTATTGGACTTTCGTAAGAAACCGAGCCCTAAAGGGGGGGGGGGGGTTGATTGAACCCCTATAACGTCCATATACAACCTTGGTTTTAGTATATATGAAATCCGAAACACAGGTCTAGTATTTTTATGTAAAAAATCTATGTACATTTCATAAGTGTATCATGAAAAATTTATAAGCTTGTTATTTCAGCAAAAATACATAGTCAGCGGGCCATTTAGACGACTGAGGGTTTGTTTTGCACTTGCACCCAGCTGTTTGTTAACCTGCCTTGACCTGTGTTGTACTTAGTGTCGGTGGCGCCCAACTTGTGACCTTTTTAAATATGTTTGGGATGAAAATATAACATAGTGTAACAACTATTGGAATCCATTCGGTTACAGATTCTGAACAAACTATATTCTGGTTTCACATAAACTAAAAATTATGTTGTATACGTCCATGTTTATTTTAGAATTATTACTATTTTTGGAAATAATAGTATTTAGGATATTAAGGTAATAAGCTCTCTCTCTCACAACCGTCACGTTGCCTCGAACGTGCTCCAATGTAAGGGTAAATTATTTCCAAAAAAAATTAGGTTCACCATTTTTAAGGGAACTAAGTAGCTTACATATACAAGATACAGTCATCGTTATGTTTCTACCTTTTATTCAATAAGGTGGTTTTTCGGTAACACAAAAAAAGACAGTAAAGCAATTTCCGTTCAAATTAATCTGTAAGAATACTAGATAAAGACTTGTACACGAAGTGATTTAAAAAGCAAAAATCGAGAATTTTATTTAACAAATTTTATTTTCCTTTACAATTACACAACAAAAAAAGGAAATTTACAAAATGCAGTAACGCCATCTGAAACACTACGTTAACAGTGTGGTTAATATTATAACAATATAATGTTTAATATAACTAGGTAACAATATAGTGTTTTTAATGTACTGTATAATATACGAGAAAGAAATAAAAGATAAGGCCTATCTTTGGATTCGCGAAGAAATATTGAAGTTTTAAAGGTTTGGAAGGTAACGCAGTGAAACTAAGCTAGCACCTAATCTGAACATTAAATATTACCAGAATTCATACGATTTTCTTAGCTATAATGTAAGTTTATTAGATGTTAATATTTTCAGGACAGTTAATTTACAACGTCAAACAGGCATCTAGCTCCAATCTATGTATAAATAATTAAATGGGAGCATTCTCAAATCGCGTCAAGTAAGCATACCGAACCACTTATAACATTCTTTGAACTTATATAGCTTACTTATTAAACATACTTTCATTAAACGTAAAAAAATTATAAATCAAATAAGCAAGTACACCATTTGACGAAAACAAATGGGCTAGTTTTCTCTTTTACTGAATAAAATTGTATTGAAGTTTAGGAAAACCAAATGAGAAATAGTTCTAAAACTTCGTTTTATTTGAACAAATGCCATTAATTTGTAGCAAATTACCTGGCCTAAAACTACATTCACCTAATAAATAATATTATAAGCTCTATATTTTTGTAATAAATAATTCCCAGGATTTATTTAGAACGTTTTGCTGACTAACAGTCAATCCTATGTTTCGGTGTGCATGCAGCTTCTCGGTTGAGCTGTTGTTATGACATGGCAGCCTGCGATTGTATTGATAAAATGTCATAACTTTCAGGTTTATGTTGGAAAACCAACTAAATCGTATATTACCATTAAAAAAGAAATACATTTGTTTGTTGGTTGGAAAAAAAGAAATATGCTTTTATTATTTATGTAATTTTTTTAATGATCTAAAAACATTTTTGTATTATTGCCTTTCTACTGAAAAGTTTGGAGCACATTGATTGGTTGGTTTCAAAGTCTATAAAGAACATCAGTAGAAACATTTTTTTGTTTGTTTTATATATTGTGCTTTTAGATATGAGAATAAATGTTGGTTGCTATTTCTCGTTACTGTATACATATCACGAAGAAGCAACGAAATGCAGTGTTTTAATTTGATGTTATAAGCCTCACTCTAAACAACATTTACTGCCTAATTTCACCCTAATTTCAACAGTTGAACAACTAAAATTGACTAGAATAATATGAAACTTTGTAATTCTACTTTTTTACTTATACGGAATATAACTATTCTTTAAGATAATAATATTATATTTTATATCATGTATTAGATGGTTATTTACTATTTAAGACTGTTATTTGGTATTATTTCAATTGCCGTAGGATCAAACACCAACAGGATCTAATGTGAATAATAAATAAAGATTCCTTAACTTAAAACTAAAGTGTTCATTAAAAATAAACTGTAGTGGAAAGTCTGCTTTGCATAAAATGCGTATTTACTTCATTTCACAAATCGTTTGCATCTTACAGTTCACGACAATAAACCAGACTTGTTAGGACGCTACCTTGATAATCTTTGACACTCACGAAATTAAGAAAATAGATAAGGTGACTAGATATCACAAGTTACAAATAAATAAATGATCTCTATAAAGGTATATAATATAACGTTTTCAAGCGAGACTGAGCGTGGATTATAGTCCTCATCATTACTTCAAAATTAAACAGCAAAATCTCATACGCGTCCAACAAGTCCGTCGAACTTAAAACTAATTCGTAATGTACAACGTTAGTTGAGTTTATACCATGCGCGATGAGGCACCAAAATCACGGCTTCGTGTCGGGCGGGTTGAAGAACTCCCAGTGGTGGTGGTGTATAGCCCGGCTGTCGCTCAGTCCTAGCATGATCAGCCCCGCAATCAAAACGAGGAATATTACCATCGCCATCTGGATGTCCTTCTTGTCTTCAGCGCCACTGATATACGACATAAAGGAGTTAAATATACTCCTTATGGTCCTGGTGATCGATGAGTGGCAGACGCGCAGAAACTGCGCACCTGCTTCGGTTATCGTGGGCTCATGCGTTCTTACGGGGGGAGCAATGCGGCGAGGGGACGGTCGGGGTCTACCATCATCGGAACTGGATTCTGAGTGAGGAGCGGCAGGTTTCCTTTTAGCTCGTCGTGTCGGCGGTGGAGGGGTCTGATGTTGAGAATCATGAAAATCGAATTGAGCCCGTTCACGTAGAGACCGAGTGGGGAAGAAAGACGCAGGAGGTATGGTTATGTCTTGGAGATATGAGTACAACAACGGTGTTAAATCAGGAGGCGGTGGTCTCTGAGGTGGTACCCCAGCTTCCTCAGCACTAGGTGGTCTAGGAGGTGGTGGCGTTTGAGGCGCCTCTTCTTCCAGAGGAGCTTTCGCTTCCGATTTTATTTCCTCCACTTTTTCAATAGGCAGGTCATCTGTTTGTGTATGTTCTTCTCTACTAATCGACCTTGGAGCTTCAATTACTTCTAAAGTTGCTGGTGCGGGTGGTTGGGGTGGTGGTGGTGGTGGAGCATGCGCTGTAGATATTTCAGCAAACTTTTTGACAATCTCATCAATAACAGACTGGGAAAACTCAATCCCACTCACAGAAATATGTCCTGACTTGGAGTCTAATTCAGAAACTTGCAGCGTCATTCCTTCTATATCTGAGACCAAAATCTTATTAGCTTGGAGTTCAGATACATTTAGTCGACCTACATCTAAATCCCTCACTTGAAGCCGCTGTGTTACCAAATTATCTAGCTGCACTTCTCTGCTTGCGTCACTCACTTTTTCAAGAGCTCGCTCTTGAGCAAGTTGTGCAGTATTTTTAGGCCGTTGTCTGGTGCTTGATACGCCTCGTGACCTTGGAAGTGGAGGAACATCTGGGATTTGAGATTCATCAATATCAATGGGTTGAACGGTTAAAGAAGCTTCAGTTAACATTACATCACGCTCATTGATTCTAGTTGGACTCGACACACGTCTTTCCACCAATATAACTGTAGGCGAAGTACGCCCAAGGTTTGGTTTAGATAATTCAGATATTTTTGGATCAGAAATTTTTAATGATTTATCAGTGCGGGAAGTAGGCCGCGATTCACGAGGGCTCTCAGCTAGCTTAGCGTGACTTTTTGAAAGAATAGAATCTTCATCAATAATGTCTCTTAATGAGCTTGACATCGACAGTTCTAAATTGTCATCCATACCTAATTCAAACTCTACATCGTCTGGTAAAGGATCAGTCTGAGTAGAAACTTCAATTTCTAATACATCTTCCTGCTTTGTTTGATCTTCGTCATAATCGCGTGATATTCCCATTGCCGACTCGGCATCTGTCGATATGCTCCGCTGAAGATCATTTTTGTCCCTTTTTCTTCGCCTAGACCCTCTTGGCGGACGTGGTGGAGGAGGGAGTGGTCTGTCTTTCATTTTGTTTACAACTTCCCCTGATTTTAAGTCTTTATGGACTTCTTCAAATGGTTCATCTATCTCAACGTATTGCGTTAAATCTCCACTCACCGAGCGTTTAGTAAAGCTGTCTAACGTCATAAGACTGGTTGAGGACTTCTTTCGTGGTGGTCGATCGGGACCGACAGGCTTAGTGGGTCCGACAGTATAATATTTACGTTCTGAGCTATTGCTCTTGCGTCTTCTCGGTGGGGTCTTGCTCTTAGAACGTCTGACACCTTTGCTCGGTGCGTAGGGACCTTTGTCAACTGTTGCATATCCGGGGCTCTCGTGGCGAATTACTCGTTCAATATCTATTTCTTCAGGAGGTGCAATGTTAGTATCGAGTATGAGAGACTCGGCGCCGTGTGACGTGCGGTCGTCGTCACAGAGAGAGGTACCCCGGGAGCTGCGGGAGCGGGTGCGTCGCGGCGGCACGGGGCTGTGCCCCGTCGTAGACTGCACATACTCTTGCGGCACGATGTACTCATGTTCAGTGCGATAAACAATTATCTGGAATGTATAAAATTATAATATATTAATGTCTCATTTCCGATCAAATGATGCAAAAAATTGTCGTAATCATGTCGACAGTAGAATCAATATAGGTTTGGTTAAAATTAGTAAGGGCAACTTGACCTTGTATTTGAGCTGGCACGAAATTATACCTAATGGGACCAATAATGTAACAGCAGTAGGCCTTAACTGTGATCTAGTAAGATTGGTATCGAAGGCTCCCATCTATATATATAAAAATCAATGCCACTTTTCGTTGTTATTTTATAAGAGAACGATCGAGAACGGGCTCACCTATCCAAACCAAATTTTTAGGCTTTGTTCGGACCTTTTTTGGTAGATGGTTTATGTGAAGTTTGGTAGGGTAGAGTAGGGTAGAGTAGAGTAGAGTAGGGTAGAGTAGGGTAGAGTAGGGTAGAGTAGGGTATAGTAGGGTAGAGTAGAGTAGAGTAGGGTAGAGTAGGGTAGAGTAGGGTAGAGTAGGGTAGAGTAGGGTAGAGTAGGGTAGAGTAGGGTAGAGTAGTGTAGAGTAGAGTAGTGTAGAGTAGAGTAGTGTAGGGTAGAGTAGGGTAGAGTAGGGTATAGTAGGGTAGAGTAGGGTAGAGTAGGATAGAGTAGCGTAGAGTAGCGTAGAGTAGGGTAGAGTAGGGTAGAGTAGAGTAGAGCAGGGTAGAGTAGGGAAGAGCGGGAGCGAAGCCGTGCGGGCAAAAGCTAGTTTATTATATTGTCCTATTAAGACTATTTACTGAACGAGAATTGTTTTTGTGGAACGTGTATGTCATTGAGGTGAGATAAAACAGTTCTTTATTTATTTTATATTGAAAAACTGTGTTTTTTTTGTAGTAGTTTCGTTCGTATAAAATCTAACGGTTCCGTTTTTAGGGCTTTCGACCGTTCAAATCAATTTGCCCATGTTGTTGTGCCCGAAATTTTATGATACGAGAAGTCAATGAGTCTGTAAAAAATACTTAACAAAACAGTAACTGTTCCAAGTAGGTAATGTTCCGCACAAATATGTGTTTGTCTATTTATAAAGTTCCGAGTATACTAGGCATTGTTTTGAATCTCGATCGAGGTTGCATTACCTACATAAGCGCGTTATTTGTATCTATGAATATTTAACCCTTCAGATACCGTCAATTAGAGACACAATAGTAAGACAATAGATGCGCGGCCACCGGTGGTCGCTTGGGGATTCATGAATTAATCGATGTAGCGAATCGGTTTATGAATAACGAGTAGACGCTTAGTTACTTGGCAAGTGTGCCAAACTATAGTAATTATAGCAATAATTAACAGAAATTTTTTTCAGCGTGCTGTAAAAATGACTAAAAGCTGACACTCTTTCCCTATTTATTAATGAGCATTAGGTACGTCATCGGTGAATGGCTATGCAACAGTTCAATGTCTGTCATCATATTTCGATAATACAGGAAAGTTACAATAAACAAGCCAAACTTAAGTGGCAATAGGCAGGGCACATTGCTCGCAGAACAGATGGCCGTTGGGGTCGAAAGGTTCTGGAGTGGCGACCGCGTACCGGAAGACGCAGCGTTGGAAGGCCTCCTACGAGGTGGACCGATGACCTGGTGAAGGTTGCGGGAAACCGATGGATGCGAGACGCACAGGAACGTTCGTTGTGGCGACGCTTGGGGGAGGCCTATGTCCAACAGTGGACGCATATCGGCTGAAATGATGATGATGAGGACAATAAACAAGTATAAAATATAGAATTCTAGTGTCTGGACTTAAATAAGCAGTCGCCAATTGTTTGTATTTTCGTTAACTAGGTCAACAAACTAAACGAAACACAATGTTTAAAAATACAATCCAAGATCATCCCGTATAGATTGACTGGAAACGAGCCAGAATAAATTGCAGAGAATATCTGTATAAACCTAACTTTGTTTCTTGGCCAGTATATCATTCACGCGGATGACGTAAATGCTACTGAAATCGTAGGTGATCAACGATTTAAGATTCTCGTGGCCTCATCATTTGATTACCCTGGCATGAATTTTGACGCATTGTATCGAGAACTTGATTCGAAATATTGTTCTTGGAAAATAAATGTGTGCAGATGTTAAATTGTTTCTTGAAGATAACAGATGATACAGCGTCGAATAGAATCACTAATCATTTATTTGTCTAGATAAAATTACATATTTATGTGTTGCATAACGTTGTAAGAGTACCCTTATGCCAAAACACAATACGGTCAAAGCAGGAAGTCTTAGAGATCCAATTACGAACACTCTTTGACTAACTATCGCCGAGTACTTTGGTACATTTTATATTAAAAAGTTATTTCATTTGTTGACCAAGTCACAAATTGATCTTGGCAGAACTACAATGTAGTAAAACTTTATTGCTTCAAATATTGGTTATCAGCGGTAGGACGGTTTTATTAATAGATTTTAAACTTGATACATGCCTTGTATTATTACTTAGGTAAAATTTTGAATTGTTTTGCTTTAAAAATGTTTTGGAGTCTACGATCTGAACCATGTAATCTGGAAGGGGGCAAGCGTTCTTAGGTTTATATGGGTTCTTTTGTTTGCATACAGCTTACAAAAGTGAGATTCTATCAGAATTATTAGTTATAAAATCGTCAGAAACTTCTGTAGCTCATGTCAAAACTTTAGATTTTGAAATTGGTTTTCGCTTTGTATCAGTGAAAACAAACTTCAAGCCAGTTTATTTAAAGATCGACGTTAGTCTAGATTTAGCGTCGATCAATAAGACACCCCTCTCCTAGAGTGGTGGCCTGAGCCCCAATAGCGGGAACTTTATAAGGTCGACTTTTTAAATTCAAAATCATTTATTTCAAATAGACCAAATGGCACTTTTGAATGTCAGTCAGTCCAAGAAAAGTGAAGCTAAATTGACAAGACATGCTATGCAATAAGACACAAGAATGAAATATCAAAGACCGAATGACAGTGTATATTATACCATTGCCTTTATGGAAAAATAAGGTTTTGATGTGTTGATTATCTTATTGGTAACGTAATCAATCGCTATCAATAATAAGTAACAATAAAAATGCATCATTAATGTGATTGAATCATTCTTATGTTCGTTTACTAGAACAATGCAATGTTTACTGTTTAAATGAAAACGATCATCTTGTGCTGAGACGTTATGCAACTAGGATGCTGTGTTACCAATAGATGGTGATACTACGATCAGGATAGGCAACCTAATTGTCATTTATATTTCATTGTTATTAAGTAGGTAGTTTTTCTTTCGGCTAGTCAACTGAACCTTCCACAAAAATTGTTTTCCGGAAACGAAAAATAAAATCAGCCTCACCATACAAAATTATAAACTTGATTGGACCGTTTGTATGGAGAGCCGATTATTTTTACGAATCCTGAATATAAATGTTGTGTAAGGTTGTTCAGTTTCGTCTACTGAGCAAACCCTTAAAGTTTACGGAGGGCTGTCCTTTACACCTTACTCCTTATTGTATTTTTATTTACAGGTTGATAGGATGGAACATAAATAAAAATCAACGTTTGTATGTTTGCACTCTATGCGTGCCTAAACCATTGATCAGAACATAATGAAACTTTGAGAGGGTATACTGAAGACGAACGAGATGGTCTAGTCTAGAAAATCTAGGAGGAGGAGAAGCCACGGGGCATGTCCGAAAAGGCAGGATCGATTTTATACAGACTTTCTTTTCTAAAGTTAGAAGGAGTAATTTAGGCTACAGTTTCTACTACTACTACAGTCTCGTGGGAACGGGATTTCAAACTACAGGATACGTCTGCGAAACGTTTCAATAAATTTTACGGGATTTTCATTGGGTTATATAATGTTATAATGAGTAACTTATCCTGCTATTTATATTATTATTGTAATAAATAATATTATCAGTTAATGAGAATAATAAAATAATAATAATAAAGTATATTTTTTGTATTGATTGCCTGATTGTATTTCTTTTAAAAAATTGTATTATAATTCTTAATTTATGGTTTTTGTAAAGGAAATGAATGTATTGTAATTAATATTTTCTTCTACAACTTACTATCGCATTGGATTTCTGTAACGGTAGCTGTATGTATGTGTCCAGCGAGGACGGGACTTAATTCCCAGTGATCCATTTCCAAAACCGCTGGACCGATTTCGACTGAACTGGTAGCTGATATACTTTTTATTTTCCCGCAGGAACAGGATTTCAAACTACGCGATGCGTCTTCGAAACGGTTAAATAAATGATTTCATTTTCATTATAAATGATAATGATATTTATTTTGCAAATCGGTTTTAAAAAAACTTTTACACGTCATTGTTTTTGGTCAGTTTAAAGAAGAAATGAAGAAAATAAAAAAAATAATTATATCCTTACGGAATTATTCGCCAGCACACAATTATTAGTTATCTACACTTGTGCAGTAATATGAATTTTCTGCGGACGAAGCCAGACAACAGATAGTTATTATTAAAAAGTAATACTTACATCATCTGTGTTCTCATGTTCCTGCGGTTGTTCCCACAGCTCGGAAACTGACACTTTATTGAAGTCGTTCAGAGATGAATGCTTGAAGTCCTTCTTGCCAAACCTCTTCTTCCGCTTTGGTGGCATCGGTAGAGTTTGAGACTGAATGGGAACATTCTCCGGGTACTGGATAACGTCATCGTTTGCATATTCATGTATTGAATGCAAGTCAGTGGTTGGAGTGAAATCAAGGTGATTGTTGACGTGCATGTCTAAGTTTTCTTCCACATCACAACTTATGCGTCCGTCTTGATGGTCTTCAATCAAACCTAAGTCTACCTCACTAAATTGCATGCTGGCGTTGACGCTATCGTCAATGTACGGAGTCGATTCTTCCTCTTTCTTCTTCCGTTTAGCTCTCGATGGTCTTACTGGCGGAAACGTATAGTAGCCGTCATCTTTATCATTTAAATCTTCAGTAGAATACCTCATCGCGTCGTTGTCATCGATCATCAGCTCTGGATCAGCGTCAGCGTCGTTGACATACATATTGTCGTCGTTCATTACCGAATTACTCCCTATCATGGACAGGATATTTTTCGGATTTTGGAACGCTTTGCGTGTTTCATCGCTCAAATATTCCCTTGTTTGAATATCTTCACGAGAAATACCTCGCGGTCGAACAAAAAATTCGTCATTATTAATTTCGGTTATTACATGTGTGTATTCTTGTTTAGAAGGTGAAATATCGGGTATGGATGAAGCATTACGTTCATCTTCTAGATGGGAAGGTTCAGGTTCGTCATCCATATATTCGTGGTCCACTTTGTCAAAATCATAGGTAGTCTCAATTCGCCGGCTGTTTTCAATCTCAAAGTTAGTATCATCATCATTTTCCATATTCCCATATTCTCGTGGCTCTTCAGGACTGTCAGGGATATAAGTTGGTTCATCTTTATTTTTTTTAACCCGGGTGAAGGTAAATGTGGGTGGTGGTGTATCTTCCCTGTTTAGAGTCGGTGATGATGATGTTTTGGGAAGCTCTGACTTCTTTTTCCTATTAAATAGCCTGGGGTAAGTTTTAGTTTCAAACTCTACGGTAGCAACGTCTGTGGATTCAGCATTTGAATCTGTGGACTCATTGGTCACATTGTATTCTTTTTTCCTACCAAGACTAGGAAAGTTGATTTTTGGCCGATCAGGCATTCTGAATTTAGGCATGTCAGGAACAGAAAACTTAGGCCTGTCGGGTAATGTGAATTTTGATCGATTTAATTTTTCAGCTAAGTTAAACTTAGGCCGATCAGGTAAACTGAACTTTCTTTTATCTGGTAACGTGAATTTAGGTCGATCTGGAAGAGATATCTTAGGCCTTTGGGGCATTTTGAATTTAGGTCGTTCAGGCATATTGAACTGTTTAGATTTTATGCTTTGTAATTTTGACTTCAATTTTCCAGCTTGCGATTTTAATTTACCCGTACCTTCTTTGATGCGTTGCTGAATTTTACTGTCAGTGCTTTCGGCATTCTTTGTTGATCTGCTATCGCGTTTTAAGGGTAACTGTTCAAGTGCAGACGAGTCAACTTGGCTAGTACTAACTTCACATTCTGTGCGTGATATTGTGGAGGGAGTGTTTACGAAGTACCTATCTTCAATGTCTTTTTGAAGGGCTTCAGCGCTTGCCATTTCTTCATTCTTATCATAATTTGATGGTATATTTTCATCTAATTGTTCTTCATCATCTGATGTATGCTGTAAACATTTTGTCTCCAGAGAAGTAGTACTTGACAACTCATCATCCGTTTTAACCAATTGGATTGGTTTCTCATCTACACTCGGAGCAGTGTAAATAATGTTTGGTGGTGGCTTTTCGATGATTTCATATTCGTGATCACTGTAAAAAATAACATTCTATTGTAATTTCTATAACTATTGCGCAGCATAGTTAAGACTTACACTCGCAAAACTAATAAAAATACTTTTTTAACAGCAGTATATCAATCGCAGAGCATAAAATGGAGTAAACATAAAGAAATGCAAATCGCAAAAATTGTGATACGTCGCAGCAGATTTGAGTTATATTTAAACTTCACACACACGTTGCTCGAGTCACAATTAGGCCAACAGCCGCCGCTCGTTTTAGCCGCAGCCACCGGGCGAAATACGTTGTTCATATTATTTTGCAGTTCGTAATTTTAGTTATAAATGTCATGAAAACCGTGGAAAATTAATGTAGGTGGCTTGACTTACCTCTCGTACGAAATAAAATTACTAGCTCGCGACGTCGGTCTAGTACCCACTGGATTCACTCTCTCCGGTAGGAGCGAGTCACATTGAAAGAACTGACAACCGCATCGGACGTCTGGAGTAAATATCTGAGCGCTGCCTTCACGGGTCGGCCTCACAGGCCGCTCTATAGGAGTGCCACCTTCGGATGTCCATCGCCGAAGTGTAGTCATAACTACCGACTATCGAATCCAGGGCATATTTATTTTAGTTACTCGTTTCCCGTAAACTACACAAAGTGTCATTTGCACACGGGCAATGAGTCATTAAAGCTGGGCAGTAAATGAACTAATCACAGACGTGAAAGCAGTCGCGAGCACTGATCACTGATGACAATTTTAAAGAGCTTCCCCAATGTGCAGGAAGACCGGTCCGACCGAGCTATATTTATCAGACAGTCAGAAGCTAGCGCGTTCGCTTTGCATGTATTAGCCACGGTTGTTATATCATAGTTACGTATGATGTACAACTGCTTACAATGGAGTTATTAGTAATGTTAAATAATAAAATATTTACCTGCTGGGTTTAGACCATTTTCTCGGGTATTCTATTTTTTGTCGATCGTTAGCGTCATGAGGGCTGGGGCTGGGTGAAGATTCTATAGGTGTTGCAGCAGGCTGGTCTCCAATCACTTCTGCATCTTCCCCTGTTAATTCTGTTATGGTAATATTGGGAGATTCATTGCTAGGTCCTCTTTCATCTAACTGGTTTTGAAATATTTCGTCCACGTTGGGTTCATCTGGATCCATTTCTTCATCCAGAATTACAGCTTCTTTATTTACGTTATCCATTTTATGCAGTTTTTCCATGACGTGTTCTTCGGATTTTAGACTAGCATTTTCCATTACTAAGCTTGGATCTTGGGAGGCGATCGACTTCTTCTCCAACAGGCTTTCAATTTCCTTGTTGCTGTTACTCCTATTTTCATCGTCCGTTCTGTTGACATTCTGCTTTTCCACATCTGGCGAGAAATGTACATCTTTACCTTCCTCAATGTCTTCATAAATATGCTCTTTCTTTTTTCTAGGCGGTGGTGTGTCTACAACCATAGTTTTACTCATCTCATCAGAGCTTCCTAATTTAATTGCTCCGAATTTTTGTCTTCTGACGGCGCCAGGTGACGATCTTAGTTGCCTTATTTCTTGAGTTTCATCATTTTTTTTGCGTTTTGAAATGGGAGATTTTTCATTTTCATTTCGTTCAAGTTTGTGTAAAGTTTTATCTGCTAAATGTTTTATTTTATTTACCAAAGGGTGACAACATTTAGTTTTTTCCCTTGTTTCTGATGTAACTCCAATGCTATATTGTTGTTCTGGTACTCGGCGTTTTAATATACCTTTAGGGGATACATTTTTTGGTATTTCAATTGGTGTAGCTAAGTGGGTACTGGCTTGATTTTCGGGACCTTTCACTACGTAAGCTTTCACAGCCTGGTTTATGACATCTTCTTCGGAATCTAACGATACTTCTTTAGAAAAGTTCGGTACATGTACTCCCTCATCTTCACCTTCCTCGCCATGCTTGCGACTGCTCCCAGGTGAAGAATCAAGGTTCAGTATCTTCTGCACGTCGCCGTCTACTGGCGAGCGCGTCCGAGACCTTGAAAATTCTCGTGACATACTTCTTCTCGGCGTTGTTTCTCTAATGATATCTTCTGCAGTTATTTCACCTTGAAGTGGCTCCTTTAATAGGTGAGTCCATGGATATCTACCCGCTTCACGAGCTCTTCTCAAATCTTCCCATTGATATGTTTTTATAGGTACTGCTGGTAAATCTTTCTCTTTATCTGGTGACAATTCAGATTCCATATGTTTGATTATTGAATTTAATTAACTCAAAAATATCCCTAAAATAGATTTACCGGACACAATTTTATGCAGGGGGTTTGATGATAATTTTTGAAATATTAATGCACGAACCCCGCAAAACTTTCACTTTTTCACCGTATAAACTAAGAACACAACATTTCGTTTCAATGTGAGAATCTGTGACTGAAAACACGTTATGTTTGCGTGGGCTCGTGTAGAAATAGGTGTGAATAAGTTGTGTACTATGATCATTGGCCAACAGATTATTTTGGACTAATGCACCGATGTTACCTTGACGCGTTCAGGGCACTTCTCTCGTGAGTCCTCAGCTCACCATCCCTGGGGTTGTTTGTTGACATGGGATGCACTAGACGCGTTTTTATTGTTTTATTTTTTTCCGATCGAAACCGATTGGCGATCTGCACTGAATCCCGGTTCAACTGGCCGACACGTCTTAGTCCGCGCAGGCGCGCTAAATATAAGATTGAGCATGAATTTATTTTTGGTGAGTATTTCGAGTCATCAGTTAAAACTATAGGACCGTTTTCAATTTTGGAGGCTATCGTTATAGTTTGTAATCAGAGATGCTGGGGTTGTCTTGGTGAATGGAAGGACGGTTTGGTATATTGGGGTTGGTGTTGCATTGACTTACCGATGGCACCTTGAACGAAGTCCAAATGTCTGGTGCGGTTGGGCAGCGGGCCGCGGGCAGTGTTCGCGCGTGACTGCTACATTCACACATTTATTTATTTATGTATATATATAATTGTTGTACGTACGCACGCATTATGTAAGCATAATAATATGTGTATTTAACAGGTGGGATTTTTAGGTTTGTCGGTAGAAGCCATTACACTATATAGTGATAACACTCATAATGCGCTTTGTTACGTATGTATAATGCTATGAGACGTAAATATTTTTGTTTTAGTTCAGTCATCATTTTTAAGCTCAAACAAGTAGTTAGTTAATCTAAAATTTATATCAAGATAGTACCAATTTGTCTTTTTCGAGAAAGATAAATTGGTGCCGTCTATCTTGATATTTTACAAGGTTAGTAATTCAATAAACTACCCGTAGCTACTCGAGATAGGTGCGCACAATTTATATTATATCGAGAACTATCTTATCGTTTAAAATTGTTGTAAAATTTATTGATTTTTCTTTTATGTATTTCATTCATAACAAATATATACCTCAAGAATTTATTTAAAAATCCTAAGACGGCGAGCGGTACTGAAACTGAATTCGAGAAATAGCTACACCTGTATATCCTTATATTTACTTGTATAAAACAAAAACTGAAGAATATGTTTGTTTTTATACCGACTTCTAAAAAAGGAGGAGGTACTCAATATTTTATTTTTAATGTTTGTTCGCGCATAACTTCATCGCGTACCAACCGATTTGAAAAAAAAAAAAAAAATTGTTGGAAAGGGTAAACTTCCCAAATGGTCCTATATTCACCAAGTTGGGATCTGACGATGGAATCTTGGCAAAATCGAGGGAACTCCTCAAATTCAATTCAATATTTTAGTGAAACAGGTTATTTTTTTTATAAAAAAGGTTTTTATTACCCTTAAAAAAGCACACCCATCCATTTTTAAACTATTTGCTATAATATATAAAGCTGATACTGAGGTTATTTGTGATTGTTATGCTAAAAACATTGTCTTCCATTATACTTAATGCTATGAAAACCGAACTGATGATATTCAGGACGGGAAAGGGATCTCAAAATGATTCTTTTGATTAGTCTGATAATGGTACATAGGTATACCAATTGCCACAAACGCGACCTGTACGACTGTGGCTGAGGGGACTAGCTGGACTTGATCGTAGTACTCCTACTCACCAACTTGTTGCTGGAGTCACTGGTTTGCCAATTTACAGAGGCCGCTTGGAGGAAGATGGGTCAACAATATAATTCATTGACCTAATTCTGTGAGAAAAAAAAAAACATAAAAAAATAAATTATAAGAGTTTTATGTGCAGTTTTAGTTTGTTTATAGGTCGTATCTGCGACATGAGAAAATTTGATTGGACTAGAACCATTTTGTATTTCTTTATCTATTAATAACCTATTAATAAATAGACAGGGCAAAATTTTTAGTGAAATTTTTTTGAAAACATTAACCTACTTATATCAAAAGTGGTTTAATAGATTCTGCTTGTTATTCTGATCAAACTATTTTCAGGTTTTACGCGTTTGACGTGATAATTAATTATATCGAAGATGTCCTATTAAAACTAAAAATGCAGTTTTTACGTTAATACAAGGTCACATTGACCCCGTACCGCACTTACCAAAAAAAAAAAACTCTTAGTTTCTTAAACGTTACTAAGTCTAATACGCTCCTTGATAGTTTTCAAAAGAGCGCTGGTCGTACATATCGTCTGTACAACTTGGAGACCTTGAAAAAACTCATAATATTCATTTTGTGTACACGTTACGAAATTTATTTGGACGAAAATGTTAGTTTTTCTATATATATTAGTTTATCCGAGAAAAAATCAGAAAAAAGTTTTTTTTTTGGTTATTTACGTATACAGTCCAATTTTCCGGGTCAATGAACCCCTGGCGCTCGAGAGGTTAAACGTACAGTACTGCAGTAATGAAAATAATACAAAAATATGTGTCGCCGTCAAGCCGAACAATGAAGTAATCCCATCCGTATGGATAGAAGTCTAAAATACAATACAATACTCGTGGCTTGAGATCCATTCACGAATGCGTGATTGTGACGATCAATGGATCTTGACAATGATTCACATCCTGTAACTACACGTATTGTTATGATTCCGATCCCGGTTTCCGGCCACTGTAGTCGCAAGCTCGCTGTCCGACCGTCCGGTAATTGTCCGGACCGAGCCCCAGACATCGATGGCACGCACTGTTCCCGCGCGCCTCAAGGAGTTGTCAGCAACAGGAGGGGCCCAGCTGGGTCAAAGCCTACTGGGGCCAGGGTTATCTCAAAGGAAACTCGAGCCCCGGTATGAAGGCTAGAAGGAACGGGGCGGGTTTTTAGTCAGTAAGAGTCTGACACTCTCTCCCGCTCCACCCAAGGGCGGGTTTTGCCATTGGAAAAAAGCTAGTAGATTTAAAACAAGTTTTTAATGAAAATATTTGTTTTCATAGCAAGCATTTATAACTCGGTATACTTACATCATCATCGTCATCATCATTTCAGCCGATACACGTCCACTGTTGGACATAGGCCTCCCCCAAGCGTCGCCACAACGAACGTTCCTGTGCGTCTCGCATCCATCGGTTTCCGCAACCTTCACCAGGTCATCAGACCACCTTGTTGGAGGCCTTCCAACGCTGCGTCTTCCGGTACACGTTCGCCACTCCAGAACCTTTCGGCCCCAACGGCCATCTGTTCTGCGAGCAATGTGCCCTGCCCATTGCCACTTAAGTTTGGCAGTTCTTTGTTCCAGCTGCCCAGCCTAGTTGGATTCGACGGTTGACCTCTTTCTCGGATTTCGACTTACCTAACTGGACTATCTGTCCGAGGTAGACGTAATCTTCCACAACTTCGAGTGAAGAGTCTCCGATCTTGATAGGAGTGGGCGCTGCATGGTTTTTAATCATGATTTACACATACATCATTAATCGAATATATCGCGCAAGAATGTAACGTCAACTGTCAACTAAATGGCTGTATAAAATTTTTCAGCTTTATTATTTTTGCTGTTTGTCTGTTTATTCTTTATGAATTCAGCAAAGGTTTCGCCAAACCCAACCCTTGAATAATAAAATACTAAAGATTGTAAACGTAAAGCTCCATCATTTTAAATAACTATATAAATACCTATTTCGAAATAAGATTGGTGGCGCGTGCAGAGCGTTTTCATCAATATAAATATATTGCAACGTAATCATCAAACTATTTATTTAAAAGTTGTGAACTCTGAAAATTCATTGATCAAGAAAGTACCGGTAAAAAATTAATTGTAATAAGTGCTGTCAGGAGGTGACGCCGAGAACGCCTTCGTCGGTGTCGCGGCGCCCCAGGCCGCCAGCATCCGCTGACATCTGTCACCGATGACATTTTGTGTTTTTATCAGTTTTTTCTACGTTGTTGTTTCTTTCAAATTATTTATTTAGTGTTTAAGTGGAACTTTTGTACATATTTATATATATACACGTCTAAAATAGTTACATACAATACATGCTGTTAAGTGGCAGCAGTGATGTTGCGGAAGTCAGTGCAAGTCAACCTTCGACATCACTGAATGTTCTGGAGAAGTGCCCTCTGTGCACCCAGGCACGGTTTTTTAAAGGTAAGCGGGGTCTGAAGGTGCATATTGGGAAGGCACACAAACCCCAAAATGCACTCACTTCAGACCCTGTTATTGGTTCTACAACTCTCACGCCGACTAGATCAACATTTGACGCGCTTTGGAAAACTCTCACAAAATTCAAAAACTCTGTTTCTGTTTTAAAGCGAGTTCCTCGCGGCGCTAGGCCTGTTGTAGCGCAACACTTAGCAGGATGCATTCGTCTTGCTGCCCGGGAGAACTCGCTAAGTGCCTGGGAACAACTGCTCACCTTCCCTTACAGAATATTGCATGTTGAAAAGAATTTGGCAACCAAAAAGACTTAACCACACAAATTAAAGAAAATTGTAATATTTCGGCTTATAATTTGGATTCAAAATTTTCGACACAGACACAAAGTTATACCTCTACAAGAGGTATTCCATATCTGGTCGAATCTAAATTAGGGGAAGGTGACATTAGGGGAGCAGCCAGAATTCTTTTCAGTAGTGATGTGATGGCTCCGTGTTCTCCAGATACTCTAGTAGCTCTGGAGAGTAAACACCCTGCCCCAGCGGATGGCCTCTCTTTTCCTGACCCTCCTGATTCGGACATTTATACCCTCACCGTTACAGGTCGAGAGGTAATCTCAGCCGTTTACTCCTTCCGGAGCGGCTCTGCTGGCGGCCTCGACGGCCTAAGTCCTCAACACCTGAAGGACCTCATGTGCTCAGGCGCCGGGGAAGCTGGTGAGTTGCTCTTGAAGGAGCTTACGGCTCTGGTTAACCTAATGCTCTCAGGCAAGGTGAACGAGGCCGTCATCGACACTCTGTACGGGGCCAATTTATGTGCCCTTCGCAAGAGAGATGGCGGCATCCGACCCATTGCCGTGGGCACTACATACCGTCGTATGGCAGCCAAGATTTGCTGTAAATTTTATGGTGAGGCTGTTTCGAAAAAATTTCAGCCCCTGCAGCTAGGCTTCGGCTCCAAAGGGGGCTGCGAGGCTGCCGTACACGCCTTATCGACCTACCTAAATTCTAACTTAGGAGGGGTCATCCTGAAGGTTGACATAAAAAATGCCTTCAATTCGGTTAATAGGGACACCTTGCTGGGAGAATATAAAAAAGAAGTACCCCAAATTTTTAGTTTTCTGTGGCAATGTTATAGACAACCTTCCAAATTACTATATCGGGAAAACCTTTTGGAATCCGCAGTTGGCTGTCAACGAGGTGATCCCCTCGGGCCAGTGATCTTCAGTTTAGCCATTCACCCTATTATTCGGCAGTTAAATTCCAAATTAAACGTTTGGTATCTCGACGACGGAACCCTAGGAGGCGATGCAGACATAGTTTTTAATGATTTACATATCCTAAAAAATCAACTCCACTCAATAGGACTCGACCTCAACTTTTATAAATGTGAGTTATTCTTATCTGACAGTACTGACAGACAACAGACTCTTTCCAAATTTAACACAATAGCCCCGGATATCAAAATTATAGACAAAAACTCTCTTCGTCTACTTGGGTCTCCTATTTTCGAGGATTCCTTTCCCAATTTTGTTGAGGAAAAAATTCAAAACTTTAATGATGTTTCGGAAAGATTGCTTGAAATTAATATGCACTCGGCCATCACTTTAATTCGCTTTTGTTGTTTCGGCCCTAAATTAACATATTTCCTCCGCGCTTCTCATTTATGGAAACACAACCATCTTCTGGAAAAAATGGACCAAATTATTCGAAATACTCTTTCATCAATTTTAAATGTGGCTTTGGACGATCGAGCTTGGGCTCAAGCTACCCTTCCAATCCGTATGGGAGGCTTCGGCGTCCGTAAAATTACCAGTATCAGTTTACCAGCTTTTATATCTTCAGTTTACGGCACTGAAAAATTAATCAGGAACATCCTATCTTCCTCACTGATTGATTTTGATGTGCCGTGCTTCACCGAGGCTATAGACGCTTGGAGACTCGCTTGCCCGAATTCTAAACAGCCCGACAACCTTTCTTCCCAAAGACGGTGGGATGAGCCGCTTTGCAAAGTAGTACAAGAAAATCTGTTGGCAACATCAGTGACTACTGCAGAGCGTGCGCGCCTGCTAGCTGTGGGTGAATGGGAATCGGGACTCTGGCTTCACGCACTACCGTCGTCGAACATAGGCACCTTGCTCGATGATACTACCTTCCGCCTCGCTACTTCCCTACGTCTTGGCGCTCCTTGTTGTTCTCCTCATCGCTGCCACTGTGGCGAAGTTGTCAACAGCCTCGGTCACCACGGTCTGTCATGCAGCCGAAGTGCGGGACGCATAGCGCGGCACGCAAATATCAACGACAGCATCCGTCGCGCTCTTGTCACCGTCGGCGTTCCGGCCATATTGGAACCTCATGGCCTGGCACGCGACGATGGCAAAAGACCGGACGGTATGTCTCTATTTCCATGGAAGATGGGTAGGCCTTTAGTGTGGGACGCTACTTGTGTCGATACTCTTGCGCCATCCCATCTTCCTAGCTCGTCGTGCTGTGCTGGTGCTGCTGCAGCGGCTGCAGAGAACCTCAAGCGGCGGAAATATAATAACCTTGTTGGTAATTATGTTTTCGAGCCGTTTGGGGTTGAGACTCTTGGATCGTGGGGTCCGAGTGCTCACAAATTATTTAAAGAACTTTCCAAACGCCTCGTGGACACTTCGCGTGACCCAAAGGCTTCGGTCAAAGGATAAGCATTGCCATTCAGCGTGGCAATGCCGCCAGCCTTTTGGGTACATTACCAGTCGACAGCGATGCGGAGGAATTTTTCGACGCCTTACTCTAAATTGCCATTTTTGTTTATTTTTTTATTTTAGTTCTCTAGGGTTTTATTTTAATTTTTTAAGTTAGTTTTAATTAATTTAAGTTTATATCTAGAAATAATTATTTTATTGTTTGAAACAAATATAAAAGAAAATTAATCACATACATCATGGTATACTTACATATATAATTAATACTCGTCAAGACGTATATACGAGCCCAAACTCGATGTGGTTGTGTCGTTTAACTACGAAGTTACTATAGTCACCTTTCGGTTCCATTATCAGATCAGCTTCATGTCATAATAATTTTGCATTGTCATCTGATTTACACATGCTTGCAAAATTTCAGCTCAATCGGTAAACGGGAAATGGGTCAAATTTAATTTACAAGATTTGATGACAGACAAATATCGGGACAGGTGAAACTAAATAAAAGCTTGTAAAAATAATAAGTGTAGTGTAGTACTTACTTTATCATCATCATTTCAGCTAAATGAAGTCCACTGCTGGACATAGACATCTCCTCAGTGTCACCACAATGACTCTTCATATGCGTCTTGCATCCATCTGACTCCAGGTATGAACGGAACAGAGAGTAAAGTCCCGCAAACCTCCGTTGAAAAGGGAGGATCCTCCGACCAGACAGGATGTTATAGTCTGGTGGGCGACTGCCCAATAGTTGATGTCGGGCTGTCGTATATGTTCAAATCGCGCGGAGAACTTTGGGTTGCAGGATTTCGTATTTTCTTCGTAGTTCTTATGTGGCGTCATAGATGTCGCTACAGGTCTATTTCCGAAAGAGAGGCTTGACCCCGATATGAAAGGCTACGAAGGACCCGTTCCTTAAGTCCGGAAGGCGCAGCGTCGGAAGGCCTTCACAAGATGCCGCCTAGTCCCAAGCTAAGCAGAGTTTGTGTTATGGGTACTAGACAACTGATAAACATACTTATATATTTCTAAATATATATTATAGATAAATTACACTCAGAGACAGAACAAATGATCATGATCTTCTCATAAACATTTGTCCTGGGTGGGAATCGAAACCACGACCTCCGGCATAGCAGTGAGGGCTGCTAACCACTATACCAATAGACAAGTCTAACTTAGTTAGGGGCACATATTATAAATAATATTGTACAGTATACAATTAACAATATTTGCAAACAATTGAGATTTTGATTAGTTTCTTAAAAATATCAAAGAATACACGCAAAACCAGCACCCAGGTTGTCTGGGCGTGTGTGTGTCTAAGTATCAATTTAAAAAAAATGATGCTTTACAGGAAAAAAAAAATAAATAGTTACTTTTAACCATTTTATAAAAAATAATTCAAAATTAATTAACTAACTTATTAGTATTATGAAGTGGTTTGGTAATGATGAACAGTATGATTACTATTTTATATGTAAATAAGTAGTTGGAACCTGTGTTGATAGACACAACACCCCGGTCACCCCAACAGGGGATCCTTCTTTTGACCATCCCCCATACAGTCCTGACCTAAGCCCTAACGATTTCTTTACATTTCCTAAAATTAAGAAAACTCTTTATGGGCAAAGGTTCCAGTCCAGTGAAGAAGCAGTCGACACTTTCAATTCGGCCATTTTGGACATACCGACTTTGGAGTGGAATAAGTGTTTAATAACTGCTTCGAGCGGATGGAAAATTTGAAAAACATTAAATAATACTTTAAGGTTCTAGTTGTGTTTTTTTCTTCAAACGACAAAATTTAAAAGGCACCCCGTATTAGCCAGCGTAAGCCCTTTTAGTTTTTTTTTGTTTGGAACTACAACAACACTCGATGACACAGAGAGTCTGCTCACTACCGGCCGCTGCTATTTGTTGAATGCGGCCTGAGAAAGTTTAAATTTAAGTACCTACATAATTTGTAATGTTTCTCCTTAAATCGCTCATCAAATATGAGACTAAATATTGAGTTCCAAAATCCGACTAATATAAAAAAGATCCACTATTTTGGGCATCATACCTGTTTGATTGAAATGCACGCCATCTATACCGTCAGATATGAACTACGAAAGCAGTTTTCACGTTGTACACAGCCGGTATCGTGAAAGCAAAGCTAAGCTTCCGTCTCTTGGTCGGAATGAACAAAGCTTCATAATCATCTACTCCGCTTTTTTTTAGGTGGAAATCATCCAGTGACATCTCCCGGCCTTGGGCAGAGCGGGAGGGCGTGTCAGACATTTACTGACTAAAAAGTACTCGAGTTCCTTCTTTGTCTTTGTTTCAGGGCCCCAGGGTTCTCTTTTGCATAACTTGGACCCAGCTGGGCTCCTGCGGTTTTGCTGACATATTCTTGAGGCGCGCATGGAACACTACGTGCCGTCGACGATTTGGGCTCGGTTCAGACGGCAGCAGGATGGTCGGTCGACAACCTACCCATTACACACCGTCCTTTCACTCCGTCGTCCTTCGTTCGCCTGCCACTCCTCCTCGCTCCGGACCATGACCTGTACCAAGGCTCGGCGCGAGATTTACTGCTGTCGATCGCTCCCATGAGAACACGGCGGTGCTCTGCACAGGCTCCGCACACCTCTACTACCGTATGCCCCACCGTGTCCTCCGGGCGGTCCACACAATGGTGATACCGGTGCAGGAACCTCCCGAACTATGTTCGGGGAGAATCTGCGTTATGCAGAGTTGTGAGAAAAGAAGGAGATAGAAATAAGTATATAGTATTATTCATAGATAAAAAAGTTACGATCTTATTATCTTCATCGTTTGTCTTGCTAAAATAATTTATTATTTAGTTTCGTTTCGTTTTGCCTCAGGTGTAGTAAAAGAAAAAAATTGGGAAATCCTTAAAAACTCCTAAATAATGAGAAAGGTAGGAGCAGAGAAAAAAAAGTATGTGGAAAAGGAAAAAGTTCACGTAATAAAACGAACATTTACTTTTATTGAATGAATAGAATAATAATTATCTTTATAATGTTCGGTTAAATTATACCGTTTTGCATTAAATTTATAAATGAGGAAAATAGTGAAAATAAGGACATTTGATTTATTATATCTGAATAAAGACAGAAATTAGAAACGTTTATTTCAATTTACGTTACATTAGCGTTACTTTACTGGCAATATCCATATTTTCGCCGTTTTTCAAGACAAACATATCTACTTATGTAACTAATAATAAAACATTTAATTGATGTACAATTTTTGAATTACCTAATTACTTATAAGTACCACACATATTTATTTCTTGATATAAGGAAAAATATTTGGAATATCTACGAACCTAATGCATTTGTTGTGTGAAATGTGTTTTCTACTACTAAAACAAATTCCGTTTCCACTAGTTACAACAATCCAAGAGATGGTCGAAGCAATTCTGAATGTTTTTGGATATTTTATAATGATTCAAAAGCTATCACAGTGTCTACATATTCAAAATTATATAATTATTATGAACGAACGATACAGAATGATAGGAAGAGATAGCTTAAATAGTATAAACGTATCAATAAAACGTGGAAGTACATAGAACTTGTGATGACTTGTGATCTCATTATTACACTGGATATATGCTATAACAATATTTTATCGGATTGACATTTTGATGACGACAACTTATGGTTGATACAAATATGTAAAGTAAACTAGAATATTAATACAGAATAGAACATGTAATACAAAATTGTACATAATAGAAATGTACGATCTAAGAAGAATAAGACATTGATAAAAGAAATCTAACAAATTTTTCTAATATTTCAAATATAACGAATACTGGATATTTTTTTCGTTTTGCTGTACAGTAATTGTGTCTACAGAATTAGTAAAGATGAGACAAAAAATATATCAGCTTAACAGTAAATTCATATAAAATAATTGAGGTCTTTCTTTGGTACGCTTAGTGTAAAACACTTTAAGTGTGAATAGTTAGAGAAATAACTCTCGCACTAGACAATAATTACAATTAATGCTTATTATATAATTTAAAGCAAAAAAGGTCATGACGTTTTAACTGACTTTAGTATCGTCTACATTGCGAGATTTCTTTGAATAAAAATCAAAATCTAAATATTTATAGGGAAGTATTTGAACGAAGGCCTGAAAATATAAATCGATTCACCTAATCAACGTAAAACATTTACGCTATATTTCCAGCGCCTTAGTTGCTATTATGACAAGACTGTGTCAACATCGCAACGATGCATACATGTACATATATGTGTGGCTCAGTCAAACTTATGATGACTGGCTTATCATTGCTTCAATGGCCACTGCTTTCCAGTGGCATGAGCAAGTTGCTCAACACATCATTAGATCCTATCTAAGAGAAATAATAATAATATTGAAAATAATATCTAACCTTTTTTTTAGGCAGGATGATTTTTTTTCAGTATAGGAAATGAGAAGGTACGAGTATATAACAGCAATGTTAAATAGGTTAATTTTATAATATATGTATATGAAATATGGATTAATATTAGCGAATATTAAACAATTTTATTAAGTATACAAATATAATTCAATACTACAATAATGTGTTTAAATACAACTATTTTTTTTAACGTTAAAATATTATTATTTGAGTAATTCCTTTAAACATCATTCATATATTTGGTTAAATTTAAACTTGATTATTATTAACATGTAGATATTGTTGAAAAGATTTAACGTATTTCAATACTACTAATATAGATTATATTATCAAGATATACACCACGCGCGTATATGCATACAAGCGCGTGGTTGCGGGGTGACACGCAAGGTATGGCACACTGAGTGTCCTAGTACCGTGCGTGATTTATAGAATAAACCAAGTACCTACCAGCATTTGCTGGAATATTTTCTTCTGCCGAGTATTCAAACCGGCTTATAAAGATGGGAACTCTATTCTTTATCACATCATCCATATTGACTACGGACTGTCAAAAAAGACAAGCCGGAGATGAATATTCCAACATACACTGAGCTGAAAAATATTGCCCTAAAAATTTGGCAATTAAAAAAATGTTTATAAGTACTTCACTACTACCTATTATATAAACATTATCATTAGTGTAATAAGTGCAGCATATAATAATGTGACAGATACCGATTAGTTATTATTATTTTTCATATTTTTATTGAATTCAAAGTCTGTAAATTACTACGAGAAACATAGGGGGCTTCTACTTTTTTTTTCTTTCTCTATGGAATTTTATTTATATTAAATCGTTTTTTTTTTTCGAATTTTGATTATTCGTATTGTATGATTATATATTCCTTTAGTAGGTAATTATACTTAGATGGAATATTACACTTAGTAACGAGTAAACACGAAGACCTATTGTTTGTTTCAGAAGTCCTCACTTCTAGCATTTTTATGATCAATCCATTATTGATTGTTTACAGATTATCATCCTTTTATATTGATTATTATTTGTATAATTTGAAGCTATTTAATGACATTTTCATTAAAGTATTAACTTCACTGATTGTCGCCTTTTTAACATGTTCACTTTCTTTATACCGACGCATTAGTCTTTACTTCACAGATTGATGTCCTTCGAAAATGTTCTTTTTCTTTATACCTACACTGGTCCTTCAATAGAATTCACTTCTTGGCACTCAACTCATGTGATTTTGTCAAAGTTATTATTAACCCTCACTTTGGTTGTCCTTGTGTTTCATCTAGACTCTAGATGAAACATTTATTCATTTTAGAGTTAATGGGACGTCTAGATTCTAGAGGTTCCATTTACTCTAAAATGAACACCAAATTTAAATAGAGCGTAATCGTCTTTTTATTGTGTGGCATCGTCGCTTTACTGATCAGCGAATGAAACGGTTGACGGTCTAGTATATCATTCCCGCTGAACCGCAGCTGGGTCATGGAAATGTCCACGGACCTGAAAATGATATCAAAAAAATTACTGTGACATCCTTGTTTAACAAGCTATAGTTGATGTAATAAAGGAATTAGTTTAACAAAATACTATGATGAAAAAAAATTCGCCCATAGCTACAGCAAAGCATTTTCGCATAATGTCCAGAACTTACAGTTGCCATGATTTAGTGTCGATGTATTTGCTTAATTACCTGTAATTTTGCCGCTAACTCCATGATGATACGGGTGAGAATAGGGTGCTCGTATAGGTCGTCAGGCAAGGCGGGCGAGCAGCGTGTCCGCTGAGCTCGGCCACGGAACATGCGGTGCATGCGCAGGATCGTCTCGCAGAAGATGAAACGCAAGATCAACAGCCGCAGGAAGTCATCGCTTAGGTACATCGCGTACGAGCAATCTGGAATTAGACATAACCAACTTAACTCAAATCCCAGACATAGTGACCACGAGACGTATGTCATTGTTATACATTTTGGGTAGTTCAATAAAATCTTTAACTCTGATAGAATGGTAATTTAATTAAAGCATTCAAAAACTTTCACTTTTAATTAGTTGAGCTTGTTAATCACAATAGATTATAACTTTGAATTTGTACATTAATAGCTTTATAAAACATACCTCGAATCCTAGAAAGTAGCATCCCTGCTTCCTTGAGGTACGCGTCGATGCAACTCTGGGCCCGCTCCCAATCCTCCAGAGCTATCCTTTTGATATCGCAACACAGGCAGACAGCAGACAGTGGGTCATGCAAGAACAGGGTGAAGAGGCTTCCTTCCATGCGCTGGTCATCCGTACCTGCTGTAATTTTTTTGAGGCGGGTAGACTTAAGTTGATACACAACTTAAGGCTACCCACCTCTGAGCCTAACTACGATGGATCAGCTGCACCACTTTATTTTCAAAAGGTTTTTCGCCAATTTGGTTATTAATTAGGTATTACCTTTCAAATTCAATAAATTTCGTCTGCCAAAGATCGTTTTTTTTTGGCTTTAATGCAGCTGATCCGGATTCTATTATAAAACTATGCTTACAATTTTATAGGTATCTACTATGATTACTATTCTTAACAAGTTGAACAGGTAAAGAGTGGGGACGGAAATTGCTCGCAATAATGGTGACTGGAGTAGTGGGGAAGCCGAAAGGTTCCCCGAGTGGTGACAGTGGACTTAGCGTCCGAATTAATCCACTTCAGCGTCTACTGGATGACTAGCACAGTATTAGTTCATGTCGTAACGCCTGGGGAGACTTAGGTGTAGGTATAGGTAAAACGGGCTGTTATCCGCAACTCCACGACTAAGGCGCGTATTTTGCGTACGGGTGGGACAAATGAGTCACACGCCTGGGGAGACTTATGTCAAGCAATGACGAAGAAGAATATTAAAAAACTTATTGTGAAAATCACCTGCAAGCTGTTGGTTGGACTCATCGGAATCATCTAACTATTTTAGAAGCTAGATGAAGAAGTAGGCGACGAAAAATCGAAAGATACTAAGCGTCGAATTCTAATGTGCGTGCGCGAATCAAAATTAGCGACAATGACCCTTCGCCCTGTCGATTGTGAAGTACTGGCATTGGAAGCGTACGGACTGGTGCCAAGTGCTGGTTGATCTAATTTCTTTGATCAGAAATTGAGAATATGGTCTACTTTGGGATGACAGTGACTGTGCACCATATGACCATTTCTGACAAGATGAAATTCTCTGCTCAGAATTGGATAAAAGACATCCATCAGCAGCTATGTACCAAATGAACAGGGTTATTGATGTACCTAAGTAAAATTGGGATATTGTTATGAAAAAATTAGCTCAGGAATGAAAACGGGCTGCCAATAAGTATATGTTATTTGTTCATTTCTGAACACAAGATGTTTATAAAGAGTCTGAAAACAAAAAATATTTCATATTTCGCACATACACAGACTTGCCTTTTTCTTTTGGGGGTATCTACTAACTTCCTTTGCTTCGTTATATTCATACGTTTGGAAATGGAATACTCAAATATGCACGTCGGTCATTACTGTAGGTATAAACTGTATTGAATCCTTATTAACGCCGAATGAAACAGTCTCTAATTGACGGTATCTGAAAGGCTAGGTGCCAACTAAAAATTGACTATATCTGTTCTTCATGTTTTTTTTATAAGGCACTTTTAGTTTAGAATGCGTCTAGCTAATTAATACTATATTATGTAAATGGTTCTCTGTCGATCCATATTAATATTGCCTACAAACACGAAAGTATCTCTGTCTGGGACACGGGATAGTTTTTATACAGGAAGATGTTCCTTTGCTATAAATATATAATTTAAACTTACTATTACTGCCAACATAAAGTTAAGCAACATCCATCTCGTCATATCTTATATTGAATAACTTATGAGTAATAAGTGAGGATTCAAAGACTGTTGTGCT
Organism: Mythimna lalbum; assembly: GCA_949319445.1. NCBI lineage: Eukaryota > Metazoa > Arthropoda > Insecta > Lepidoptera > Noctuidae > Mythimna > Mythimna lalbum. Next base: position 37,593,297 of record OX439344.1, read on the forward strand.
GTTTTCTGCTTAGTTTAAAATTGCTTTGTAGCTCAACTATCAGATAGAAAATGTCTAAAGTGACTTTAAAACTCACGACACAGAAAGTATGAGAGGTTAACTGTGAAGTATGTAACATCAGTTAACCATATAAGTTACTCTTCTTAGTCATGGTATTGACCTTTAAAATAGGGTTATGAAAAGTTACCAGAACGACAAAAATTTTCAAAATCAATTTCACAAAAGCTTGATGATGTAAACTTTCAAAAGTGTTAAATTCAATTAGTATACAAATATACAAAACGAATAGTATAAAATATCTCAATTCGATAGACAAAGACAAAGTTGTGAAATAAATCTGGTTTATCTCTGAATATTATCTACATTTAGTGCTGGTAAGGAACGTTATTAATAAAGGTAAGGAAGTAATACACAACATCGGGAAATGTTCGTCCGATTTAGCTACTGAATAACAAATAATATACAAATACAGAAATATAAACAACACATAAAGCATTCTAAATTTTGAAGACGTAAGTCTGTAATCCAATTGGTAGGGTACAACTGCCAACTAATAGGAAATAGTGTGAAACTTTGTTATTATCAATGTACAAATAACTACCCACAACACATAATTATGTCTGCTCATCAAAGAATGTCACTCAATAATTTCCAGTCGGATGTGATTGTAGCCATCCTGTACCTGGTATACCTTATTGTTACTTGTTGTTTGTGTTATAGATATAATTTTAAAAAAAATCCAATTTAACATTTTTAAAAAATTTTAAATTCAAATAGTACAGAAGTCCTCAATTCGATAGACAAAGAGAACGTTGTGAAAAATAACTGGTTTATCTCTGAATATTACCTAAATTTAGTGCTGGTAAGGAAGTAATACGCAACATCGGGAAATGTTCGTCCGATTTAGCTACTCAATAACAAATACAAATACAGAAATATAAAAAACGCATAAAGCAACCTAAATTTTGAAGACGTAAGTCTGTAATCCAATTGGTAGGGTACAACTGCCAACTAATAGGAAATAGTGTGAAACTTTGTTATTATCAATGTAAAAATAACTACACACAACACATAATTATGTCTGCGCATCAAAGAATGTCGCTCAATAATTTCCAGTCGGATGTGATTGTAGCCATCCTGTACCTGGTATACCTTATTGTTACTTGTTGTTTGTGTTATAGATATATTTTTTTTTAATCTTATTTAACACTTTAAAAAAGTTTTAAATTCAAATAGAATAGAAGTCCTCAATTCGATAGACAAAGAGTAAGTTGTGAAAAATAACTGATTTATCTCTGAATATTACCTAAATTTAGTGCTGGTAAGGAAGTAATAAGCAACATCGGGAAATGTTCGTCCGATTTAGCTACTGAATAACAAATAATATACAAATACAGAAATATAAAAAACACATAAAGCAATCTAAATTTTGAAGACGTAAGTCTGTAATCCAATTGGTAGGGTACAACTGCCAACTAACAGGAAATAGGGTGAAACTTTGTTAATATCAATGTACAAATAACTACATATAACGCATAATTACGTCTAATAATCAAAGAATGTCGCTCAATAATTTCCAGTCGGATGTGATTGTAGCCATCCTGTACCTGGTATACCTTATTGTAACTTGTTGTTTGTGTTATAGATATATATTTTTTTAAATCTTATTTAACACTTTAAAAATGTTTTAAATTCAAATAGAATAGAAGTCCTCAATTCGATAGACAAAGAGTAAGTTGTGAAAAATAACTGATTTATCTCTGAATATTACCTAAATTTAGTGCTGGTAAGGAAGTAATACACAACATCGGGAAATGTTCGTCCGATTTAGCTACTGAATAACAAATAATATACAAATAAAGAAATATAAAAAACACATAAAGCAATCTAAATTTTGAAGACGTAAGTCTGTAATCCAATTGGTAGGGTACAACTGCCAACTAACAGGAAATAGGGTGAAATTTTGTTAATAACTACATATAACGCATAATTACGTCTGCTAATCAAAGAATGTCGCTCAATAATTTCCAGTCGGATGTGATTGTAGCCATCCTGTACCTGGTATACCTTATTGTTACTTGTTGTTTGTGTTATAGATATATTTTTTTTTTTAAATCTTATTTAACACTTTAAAAAAGTTTTAAATTCAAATAGAATAGAAGTCCTCAATTCGATAGACAAAGAGTAAGTTGTGAAAAATAACTGATTTATCTCTGAATATTACCTAAATTTAGTGCTGGTAAGGAAGTAATACACAACATCGGGAAATGTTCGTCCGATATAGCTACTGAATAACAAATAATATACAAATACAGAAATATAAAAAACACAGAAAGCATTCTAAATTTTGAAGACGTAAGTCTGTAATCCAATTGGTAGGGTACAACTGCCAACTAATAGGAAATAGTGTGAAACTTTGTTATTATCAATGTAAAAATAACTACACACAACACATAATTATGTCTGCTCATCAAAGAATGTCGCTCAATAATTTTCAGTCGGATATGAGCGGGAGCCATCCTGTACCTATATATTGTATGCCGTCTTGTTATTTATTGTTTGTGTAGTAGATATATCTATTTTTTTCTAATTTAATTCTTTTGAAAAGTGTTAAATTCAAATAGTATAAAAAACTAATAGTATATAAATACTCAATTCGATAGACAAAGACAAAGTTATGAAAAAATCTAGTTTATCTCTGAATATTACCTACATTTATTGCTTGTAAGGAACGTGATTAATAAAGGTAAGGAAGTAAACATAAATTCGTGAAATGCTCGTCCGATTTAGCTGAAAATGACACTAAAACTACAAAATAACTAAACAAAAACAGAAATATAAAAAACACATAAAGCAATCTAAATTTTGAAGACGTAAGTCTGTAAACCAATTGGTAGGGTACAACTGCCAACTAATAGGAAATAGTGTGAAACTTTGTTATTATCAATGTAAAAATAACTACACACAACACATAATTATGTCTGCTCAACAAAGAATGTCGCTCAATAATTTCCAGTCGGATGTGATTGTAGCCATCCTGTACCTGGTATACCTTATTGTAACTTGTTGTTTGTGTTATAGATATATTTTTTTTTTAAATCTTATTTAACACTTTAAAAAAGTTTTAAATTCAAATAGAATAGAAGTCCTCAATTCGATAGACAAAGAGTAAGTTGTGAAAAATAACTGATTTATCTCTGAATATTACCTAAATTTAGTGCTGGTAAGGAAGTAATACACAACATCGGGAAATGTTCGTCCGATTTAGCTACTGAATAACAAATAATATACAAATACAGAAATATAAAAAACACATAAAGCAATCTAAATTTTGAAGACGTAAGTCTGTAATCCAATTGGTAGGGTACAACTGCCAACTAATAGGAAATAGTGTGAAACTTTGTTATTATCAATGTAAAAATAACTAAACACAACACATAATTATGTCTGCGCATCAAAGAATGTCGCTCAATAATTTCCAGTCGGATGTGATTGTAGCCATCCTGTACCTGGTATACCTTATTGTAACTTGTTGTTTGTGTTATAGATATATTTTTTTTAAATCTTATTTAACACTTTAAAAAAGTTTTAAATTCAAATAGAATAGAAGTCCTCAATTCAATAGACAAAGAGTAAGTTGTGAAAAATAACTGATTTATCTCTGAATATTACCTAAATTTAGTGCTGGTAAGGAAGTAATACACAACATCGGGAAATGTTCGTCCGATTTAGCTACTGAATAACAAATAATATACAAATACAGAAATATAAAAAACACAGAAAGCATTCTAAATTTTGAAGACGTAAGTCTGTAATCCAATTGGTAGGGTACAACTGCCAACTAATAGGAAATAGTGTGAAACTTTGTTATTATCAATGTAAAAATAACTACACACAACACATAATTATGTCTGCTCATCAAAGAATGTCGCTCAATAATTTTCAGTCGGATATGAGCGGTAGCCATCCTGTACCTATATATTGTATGCCGTCTTGTTATTTATTGTTTGTGTAGTAGATATATCTATTTTTTTCTAATTTAATTCTTTTGAAAAGTGTTAAATTCAAATAGTATAAAAAACTAATAGTATATAAATACTCAATTCGATAGACAAAGACAAAGTTATGAAAAAAATCTAGTTTATCTCTGAATATTACCTACATTTATTGCTTGTAAGGAACGTGATTAATAAAGGTAAGGAAGTAAAACATAAATTCGTGAAATGCTCGTCCGATTTAGCTGAAAATGACACTAAAACTACAAAATAACTAAACAAAAACAGAAATATAAAAAACACATAAAGCAATCTAAATTTTGAAGACGTAAGTCTGTAAACCAATTGGTAGGGTACAACTGCCAACTAATAGGAAATAGTGTGAAACTTTGTTATTATCAATGTAAAAATAACTACACACAACACATAATTATGTCTGCTCATCAAAGAATGTCGCTCAATAATTTTCAGTCGGATATGAGCGGTAGCCATCCTGTACCTATATATTGTATGCCGTCTTGTTATTTATTGTTTGTGTAGTAGATATATCTATTTTTTTCTAATTTAATTCTTTTGAAAAGTGTTAAATTCAAATAGTATAAAAAACTAATAGTATATAAATACTCAATTCGATAGACAAAGACAAAGTTATGAAAAAAATCTAGTTTATCTCTGAATATTACCTACATTTATTGCTTGTAAGGAACGTGATTAATAAAAGTAAGGAAGTAAAACATAAATTCGTGAAATGCTCGTCCGATTTAGCTGAAAATGACACTAAAACTACAAAATAACTAAACAAAAACAGAAATATAAAAAACACATAAAGCAATCTAAATTTTGAAGACGTAAGTCTGTAAACCAATTGGTAGGGTACAACTGCCAACTAATAGGAAATAGTGTGAAACTTTGTTATTATCAATGTAAAAATAACTAAACACAACACATAATTATGTCTGCGCATCAAAGAATGTCGCTCAATAATTTCCAGTCGGATGTGATTGTAGCCATCCTGTACCTGGTATACCTTATTGTAACTTGTTGTTTGTGTTATAGATATATTTTTTTTAAATCTTATTTAACACTTTTAAAAAGTTTGAATTCAAATAGTATACAAGTCCTCAATTCGATAGACAAAGAGTAAGTTGTGAAAAATAACTGATTTATCTCTGAATATTACCTAAATTTAGTGCTGGTAAGGAAGTAATACACAACATCGGGAAATGTTCGTCCGATTTAGCTACTGAATAACAAATAATATACAAATACAGAAATATAAAAAACACATAAAGCAATCTAAATTTTGAAGACGTAAGTCTGTAATCCAATTGGTAGGGTACAACTGCCAACTAACAGGAAATAGGGTGAAACTTTGTTAATATCAATGTACAAATAACTACATATAACGCATAATTACGTCTGCTAATCAAAGAATGTCGCTCAATAATTTCCAGTCGGATGTGATTGTAGCCATCCTGTACCTGGTATACCTTATTGTAACTTGTTGTTTGTGTTATAGATATATATTTTTTAAAATCTTATTTAACACTTTAAAAAAGTTTTAAATTCAAATAGAATAGAAGTCCTCAATTCGATAGACAAAGAGTAAGTTGTGAAAAATAACTGATTTATCTCTGAATATTACCTAAATTTAGTGCTGGTAAGGAAGTAATACACAACATCGGGAAATGTTCGTCCGATTTAGCTACTGAATAACAAATAATATACAAATAAAGAAATATAAAAAACACATAAAGCAATCTAAATTTTGAAGACGTAAGTCTGTAATCCAATTGGTAGGGTACAACTGCCAACTAATAGGAAATAGTGTGAAACTTTGTTATTATCAATGTAAAAATAACTACATATAACGCATAATTACGTCTGCTAATCAAAGAATGTCGCTCAATAATTTCCAGTCGGATGTGATTGTAGCCATCCTGTACCTGGTATACCTTATTGTAACTTGTTGTTTGTGTTATAGATATAATTTTTTTTAAATCTTATTTAACACTTTAAAAAAGTTTTAAATTCAAATAGAATAGAAGTCCTCAATTCGATAGACAAAGAGTAAGTCGTGAAAAATAACTGATTTATCTCTGAATATTATCTAAATTTAGTGCTGGTAAGGAAGTAATACACAACATCGGGAAATGTTCGTCCGATTTAGCTACTGAATAACAAATAATATACAAATACAGAAATATAAAAAACACATAAAGCAATCTAAATTTTGAAGACGTAAGTCTGTAATCCAATTGGTAGGGTACAACTGCCAACTAACAGGAAATAGGGTGAAACTTTGTTAATATCAATGTACAAATAACTACATATAACGCATAATTACGTCTGCTAATCAAAGAATGTCGCTCAATAATTTCCAGTCGGATGTGATTGTAGCCATCCTGTACCTGGTATACCTTATTGTTACTTGTTGTTTGTGTTATAGATATATATTTTTTAAAATCTTATTTAACACTTTAAAAAAGTTTTAAATTCAAATAGAATAGAAGTCCTCAATTCGATAGACAAAGAGTAAGCTGTGAAAAATAACTGATTTACCTCTGAATATTACCTAAATTTAGTGCTGGTAAGGAAATAATACACAACATCGGGAAATGTTCGTCCGATATAGCTACTGAATAACAAATAATATACAAATACAGAAATATAAAAAACACAGAAAGCATTCTAAATTTTGAAGACGTAAGTCTGTAATCCAATTGGTAAGGTACAACTGCCAACTAACAGGAAATAGGGTGAAACTTTGTTAATATCAATGTACAAATAACTACATATAACGCATAATTACGTCTGCTAATCAAAGAATGTCGCTCAATAATTTCCAGTCGGATGTGATTGTAGCCATCCTGTACCTGGTATACCTTATTGTAACTTGTTGTTTGTGTTATAGATATATATTTTTTTTAAAATCTTATTTAACACTTTAAAAAAGTTTTAAATTCAAATAGAATAGAAGTCCTCAATTCGATAGACAAAGAGTAAGTCGTGAAAAATAACTGATTTATCTCTGAATATTACCTAAATTTAGTGCTGGTAAGGAAGTAATACACAACATCGGGAAATGTTCGTCCGATTTAGCTACTGAATAACAAATAATATACAAATACAGAAATATAAAAAACACATAAAGCAATCTAAATTTTGAAGACGTAAGTCTGTAATCCAATTGGTAGGGTACAACTGCCAACTAACAGGAAATAGGGTGAAACTTTGTTAATATCAATGTACAAATAACTACATATAACGCATAATTACGTCTAATAATCAAAGAATGTCGCTCAATAATTTCCAGTCGGATGTGATTGTAGCCATCCTGTACCTGGTATACCTAATTGTAACTTGTTGTTTGTGTTATAGATATAATTTTTTTAAAATCTTATTTAACACTTTAAAAAAGTTTTAAATTCAAATAGAATAGAAGTCCTCAATTCGATAGACAAAGAGTAAGTTGTGAAAAATAACTGATTTATCTCTGAATATTACCTAAATTTAGTGCTGGTAAGGAAGTAATACACAACATCGGGAAATGTTCGTCCGATTTAGCTACTGAATAACAAATAATATACAAATACAGAAATATAAAAAACACATAAAGCAATCTAAATTTTGAAGACGTAAGTCTGTAATCCAATTGGTAGGGTACAACTGCCAACTAATAGGAAATAGTGTGAAATTTTGTTATTATCAATGTAAAAATAACTAAACACAACACATAATTATGTCTGCGCATCAAAGAATGTCGCTCAATAATTTCCAGTCGGATGTGATTGTAGCCATCCTGTACCTGGTATACCTTATTGTTACTTGTTGTTTGTGTTATAGATATATTTTTTTAAAATTGAATTTAACACTTTTAAAAAGTTTTAAATTCAAATAGTATACAAGTCTTCAATTCGATAGACAAAGAGAAAGTTGTGAAAAATAACTGATTTATCTCTGAATATTACCTAAATTTAGTGCTGGTAAGGAAGTAATACACAACATCGGGAAATGTTCGTCCGATTTAGCTACTGAATAACAAATAATATACAAATACAGAAATATAAAAAACACATAAAGCAATCTAAATTTTGAAGACGTAAGTCTGTAATCCAATTGGTAGGGTACAACTGCCAACTAATAGGAAATAGTGTGAAACTTTGTTATTATCAATGTAAAAATAACTACACACAACACATAATTATGTCTGCTCATCAAAGAATGTCGCTCAATAATTTTCAGTCGGATATGAGCGGGAGCCATCCTGTACCTATATATTGTATGCCGTCTTGTTATTTATTGTTTGTGTAGTAGATATATCTATTTTTTTCTAATTTAATTCTTTTGAAAAGTGTTAAATTCAAATAGTATAAAAAACTAATAGTATATAAATACTCAATTCGATAGACAAAGACAAAGTTATGAAAAAAATCTAGTTTATCTCTGAATATTACCTACATTTATTGCTTGTAAGGAACGTGATTAATAAAGGTAAGGAAGTAAAACATAAATTCGTGAAATGCTCGTCCGATTTAGCTGAAAATGATACTAAAACTACAAAATAACTAAACAAAAACAGAAATATAAAAAACACAAAGCAATCTAAATTTTGAAGACGTAAGTCTGTAAACCAATTGGTAGGGTACAACTGCCAACTAATAGGAAATAGTGTGAAACTTTGTTATTATCAATGTAAAAATAACTAAACACAACACATAATTATGTCTGCTCATCAAAGAATATCGCTCAATAATTTCCAGTCGGATGTGATTGTAGCCATCCTGTACCTGGTATACCTTATTGTTACTTGTTGTTTGTGTTATAGATATAATTTTTTTAATATCTAATTTAACACTTTTAAAAAGTTTGAATTCAAATAGTATACAAGTCCTCAATTCGATAGACAAAGAGTAAGTTGTGAAAAATAACTGATTTATCTCTGAATATTACCTAAATTTAGTGCTGGTAAGGAAGTAATACACAACATCGGGAAATGTTCGTCCGATTTATCTACTGAATAACAAATAATATACAAATACAGAAATATAAAAAACACATAAAGCAATCTAAATTTTGAAGACGTAAGTCTGTAATCCAATTGGTAGGGTACAACTGCCAACTAACAGGAAATAGGGTGAAACTTTGTTAATATCAATGTACAAATAACTACATATAACGCATAATTACGTCTGCTAATCAAAGAATGTCGCTCAATAATTTCCAGTCGGATGTGATTGTAGCCATCCTGTACCTGGTATACCTTATTGTAACTTGTTGTTTGTGTTATAGATATAATTTTTTTAAATTGAATTTAACACTTTTAAAAAGTTTTAAATTCAAATAGTATACAAGTCTTCAATTCGATAGACAAAGAGAAAGTTGTGAAAAATAACTGATTTATCTCTGAATATTACCTAAATTTAGTGCTGGTAAGGAAGTAATACACAACATCGGGAAATGTTCGTCCGATTTAGCTACTGAATAACAAATAATATACAAATACAGAAATATAAAAAACACATAAAGCAATCTAAATTTTGAAGACGTAAGTCTGTAATCCAATTGGTAGGGTACAACTGCCAACTAATAGGAAATAGTGTGAAACTTTGTTATTATCAATGTACAAATAACTACATATAACGCATAATTACGTCTGCTAATCAAAGAATGTCGCTCAATAATTTCCAGTCGGATGTGATTGTAGCCATCCTGTACCTGGTATACCTTATTGTAACTTGTTGTTTGTGTTATAGATATATATTTTTTTTAAAATCTTATTTAACATTTTAAAAAAGTTTTAAATTCAAATAGAATAGAAGTCCTCAATTCGATAGACAAAGAGTAAGTTGTGAAAAATAACTGATTTATCTCTGAATATTACCTAAATTTAGTGCTGGTAAGGAAGTAATACACAACATCGGGAAATGTTCGTCCGATTTAGCTACTGAATAACAAATAATATACAAATACAGAAATATAAAAAACACATAAAGCAATCTAAATTTTGAAGACGTAAGTCTGTAATCCAATTGGTAGGGTACAACTGCCAACTAATAGGAAATAGTGTGAAACTTTGTTATTATCAATGTACAAATAACTACATATAACGCATAATTACGTCTGCTAATCAAAGAATGTCGCTCAATAATTTCCAGTCGGATGTGATTGTAGCCATCCTGTACCTGGTATACCTTATTGTAACTTGTTGTTTGTGTTATAGATATTTTTTTTTTTTAAATCTTATTTAACACTTTAAAAAAGTTTTAAATTCAAATTGAATAGAAGTCCTCAATTCGATAGACAAAGAGTAAGTTGTGAAAAATAACTGATTTATCTCTGAATATTACCTAAATTTAGTGCTGGTAAGGAAGTACACAACATCGGGAAATGTCCGTCCGATTTAGCTACTGAATAACAAATAATATACAAATACAGAAATATAAAAAACACATAAAGCAATCTAAATTTTGAAGACGTAAGTCTGTAATCCAATTGGTAGGGTACAACTGCCAACTAACAGGAAATAGGGTGAAACTTTGTTAATATCAATGTACAAATAACTACATATAACGCATAATTACGTCTGCTAATCAAAGAATGTCGCTCAATAATTTCCAGTCGGATGTGATTGTAGCCATCCTGTACCTGGTATACCTTATTGTAACTTGTTGTTTGTGTTATAGATATATATTTTTTTTTAAATCTTATTTAACACTTTAAAAAAGTTTTAAATTCAAATAGAATAGAAGTCCTCAATTCGATAGACAAAGAGTAAGTTGTGAAAAATAACTGATTTATCTCTGAATATTACCTAAATTTAGTGCTGGTAAGGAAGTAATACACAACATCGGGAAATGTTCGTCCGATTTAGCTACTGAATAACAAATAATATACAAATACAGAAATATAAAAAACACATAAAGCAATCTAAATTTTGAAGACGTAAGTCTGTAATCCAATTGGTAGGGTACAACTGCCAACTAATAGGAAATAGTGTGAAACTTTGTTATTATCAATGTACAAATAACTACATATAACGCATAATTACGTCTGCTAATCAAAGAATGTCGCTCAGTAATTTCCAGTCGGATGTGATTGTAGCCATCCTGTACCTGGTATACCTTATTGTAACTTGTTGTTTGTGTTATAGATATATATTTTTTTTAAAATCTTATTTAACATTTTAAAAAAGTTTTAAATTCAAATAGAATAGAAGTCCTCAATTCGATAGACAAAGAGTAAGTTGTGAAAAATAACTGATTTATCTCTGAATATTACCTAAATTTAGTGCTGGTAAGGAAGTAATACACAACATCGGGAAATGTTCGTCCGATTTAGCTACTGAATAACAAATAATATACAAATACAGAAATATAAAAAACACATAAAGCAATCTAAATTTTGAAGACGTAAGTCTGTAATCCAATTGGTAGGGTACAACTGCCAACTAACAGGAAATAGGGTGAAACTTTGTTAATATCAATGTACAATTAACTACATATAACGCATAATTACGTCTGCTAATCAAAGAATGTCGCTCAATAATTTCCAGTCGGATGTGATTGTAGCCATCCTGTACCTGGTATACCTTATTGTAACTTGTTGTTTGTGTTATAGATATATTTTTTTTTTTAAATCTTATTTAACACTTTAAAAAAGTTTTAAATTCAAATAGAATAGAAGTCCTCAATTCGATAGACAAAGAGTAAGTTGTGAAAAATAACTGATTTATCTCTGAATATTACCTAAATTTAGTGCTGGTAAGGAAGTAATACACAGCATCGGGAAATGTTCGTCCGATTTATCTACTGAATAACAAATAATATACAAATACAGAAATATAAAAAACACATAAAGCAATCTAAATTTTGAAGACGTAAGTCTGTAATCCAATTGGTAGGGTACAACTGCCAACTAACAGGAAATAGGGTGAAACTTTGTTAATATCAATGTACAAATAACTACATATAACGCATAATTACGTCTGCTAATCAAAGAATGTCGCTCAATAATTTCCAGTCGGATGTGATTGTAGCCATCCTGTACCTGGTAAACCTTATTGTAACTTGTTGTTTGTGTTATAGATATAATTTTTTAAAATTGAATTTAACACTTTTAAAAAGTTTTAAATTCAAATAGTATTCAAGTCTTCAATTCGATAGACAAAGAGAAAGTTGTGAAAAATAACTGATTTATCTCTGAATATTACCTAAATTTAGTGCTGGTAAGGAAGTAATACACAACATCGGGAAATGTTCGTCCGATTTAGCTACTGAATAACAAATAATATACAAATACAGAAATATAAAAAACACATAAAGCAATCTAAATTTTGAAGACGTAAGTCTGTAATCCAATTGGTAGGGTACAACTGCCAACTAACAGGAAATAGGGTGAAACTTTGTTAATATCAATGTACAAATAACTACATATAACGCATAATTACGTCTGCTAATCAAAGAATGTCGCTCAATAATTTCCAGTCGGATGTGATTGTAGCCATCCTGTACCTGGTATACCTTATTGTAACTTGTTGTTTGTGTTATAGATATATATTTTTTTTTAAATCTTATTTAACACTTTAAAAAAGTTTTAAATTCAAATAGAATAGAAGTCCTCAATTCGATAGACAAAGAGTAAGTTGTGAAAAATAACTGATTTATCTCTGAATATTACCTAAATTTAGTGCTGGTAAGGAAGTAATACACAACATCGGGAAATGTTCGTCCGATTTAGCTACTGAATAACAAATAATATACAAATACAGAAATATAAAAAACACATAAAGCAATCTAAATTTTGAAGACGTAAGTCTGTAATCCAATTGGTAGGGTACAACTGCCAACTAATAGGAAATAGTGTGAAACTTTGTTATTATCAATGTAAAAATAACTAAACACAACACATAATTATGTCTGCGCATCAAAGAATGTCGCTCAATAATTTCCAGTCGGATGTGATTGTAGCCATCCTGTACCTGGTATACCTTATTGTAACTTGTTGTTTGTGTTATAGATATATTTTTTTTAAATCTTATTTAACACTTTAAAAAAGTTTTAAATTCAAATAGAATAGAAGTCCTCAATTCAATAGACAAAGAGTAAGTTGTGAAAAATAACTGATTTATCTCTGAATATTACCTAAATTTAGTGCTGGTAAGGAAGTAATACACAACATCGGGAAATGTTCGTCCGATTTAGCTACTGAATAACAAATAATATACAAATACAGAAATATAAAAAACACAGAAAGCATTCTAAATTTTGAAGACGTAAGTCTGTAATCCAATTGGTAGGGTACAACTGCCAACTAATAGGAAATAGTGTGAAACTTTGTTATTATCAATGTAAAAATAACTACACACAACACATAATTATGTCTGCTCATCAAAGAATGTCGCTCAATAATTTTCAGTCGGATATGAGCGGTAGCCATCCTGTACCTATATATTGTATGCCGTCTTGTTATTTATTGTTTGTGTAGTAGATATATCTATTTTTTTCTAATTTAATTCTTTTGAAAAGTGTTAAATTCAAATAGTATAAAAAACTAATAGTATATAAATACTCAATTCGATAGACAAAGACAAAGTTATGAAAAAAATCTAGTTTATCTCTGAATATTACCTACATTTATTGCTTGTAAGGAACGTGATTAATAAAGGTAAGGAAGTAAAACATAAATTCGTGAAATGCTCGTCCGATTTAGCTGAAAATGACACTAAAACTACAAAATAACTAAACAAAAACAGAAATATAAAAAACACATAAAGCAATCTAAATTTTGAAGACGTAAGTCTGTAAACCAATTGGTAGGGTACAACTGCCAACTAATAGGAAATAGTGTGAAACTTTGTTATTATCAATGTAAAAATAACTACACACAACACATAATTATGTCTGCTCATCAAAGAATGTCGCTCAATAATTTTCAGTCGGATATGAGCGGTAGCCATCCTGTACCTATATATTGTATGCCGTCTTGTTATTTATTGTTTGTGTAGTAGATATATCTATTTTTTTCTAATTTAATTCTTTTGAAAAGTGTTAAATTCAAATAGTATAAAAAACTAATAGTATATAAATACTCAATTCGATAGACAAAGACAAAGTTATGAAAAAAATCTAGTTTATCTCTGAATATTACCTACATTTATTGCTTGTAAGGAACGTGATTAATAAAAGTAAGGAAGTAAAACATAAATTCGTGAAATGCTCGTCCGATTTAGCTGAAAATGACACTAAAACTACAAAATAACTAAACAAAAACAGAAATATAAAAAACACATAAAGCAATCTAAATTTTGAAGACGTAAGTCTGTAAACCAATTGGTAGGGTACAACTGCCAACTAATAGGAAATAGTGTGAAACTTTGTTATTATCAATGTAAAAATAACTAAACACAACACATAATTATGTCTGCGCATCAAAGAATGTCGCTCAATAATTTCCAGTCGGATGTGATTGTAGCCATCCTGTACCTGGTATACCTTATTGTAACTTGTTGTTTGTGTTATAGATATATTTTTTTTAAATCTTATTTAACACTTTTAAAAAGTTTGAATTCAAATAGTATACAAGTCCTCAATTCGATAGACAAAGAGTAAGTTGTGAAAAATAACTGATTTATCTCTGAATATTACCTAAATTTAGTGCTGGTAAGGAAGTAATACACAACATCGGGAAATGTTCGTCCGATTTAGCTACTGAATAACAAATAATATACAAATACAGAAATATAAAAAACACATAAAGCAATCTAAATTTTGAAGACGTAAGTCTGTAATCCAATTGGTAGGGTACAACTGCCAACTAACAGGAAATAGGGTGAAACTTTGTTAATATCAATGTACAAATAACTACATATAACGCATAATTACGTCTGCTAATCAAAGAATGTCGCTCAATAATTTCCAGTCGGATGTGATTGTAGCCATCCTGTACCTGGTATACCTTATTGTAACTTGTTGTTTGTGTTATAGATATATATTTTTTAAAATCTTATTTAACACTTTAAAAAAGTTTTAAATTCAAATAGAATAGAAGTCCTCAATTCGATAGACAAAGAGTAAGTTGTGAAAAATAACTGATTTATCTCTGAATATTACCTAAATTTAGTGCTGGTAAGGAAGTAATACACAACATCGGGAAATGTTCGTCCGATTTAGCTACTGAATAACAAATAATATACAAATAAAGAAATATAAAAAACACATAAAGCAATCTAAATTTTGAAGACGTAAGTCTGTAATCCAATTGGTAGGGTACAACTGCCAACTAATAGGAAATAGTGTGAAACTTTGTTATTATCAATGTAAAAATAACTACATATAACGCATAATTACGTCTGCTAATCAAAGAATGTCGCTCAATAATTTCCAGTCGGATGTGATTGTAGCCATCCTGTACCTGGTATACCTTATTGTAACTTGTTGTTTGTGTTATAGATATAATTTTTTTTAAATCTTATTTAACACTTTAAAAAAGTTTTAAATTCAAATAGAATAGAAGTCCTCAATTCGATAGACAAAGAGTAAGTCGTGAAAAATAACTGATTTATCTCTGAATATTATCTAAATTTAGTGCTGGTAAGGAAGTAATACACAACATCGGGAAATGTTCGTCCGATTTAGCTACTGAATAACAAATAATATACAAATACAGAAATATAAAAAACACATAAAGCAATCTAAATTTTGAAGACGTAAGTCTGTAATCCAATTGGTAGGGTACAACTGCCAACTAACAGGAAATAGGGTGAAACTTTGTTAATATCAATGTACAAATAACTACATATAACGCATAATTACGTCTGCTAATCAAAGAATGTCGCTCAATAATTTCCAGTCGGATGTGATTGTAGCCATCCTGTACCTGGTATACCTTATTGTTACTTGTTGTTTGTGTTATAGATACATATTTTTTAAAATCTTATTTAACACTTTAAAAAAGTTTTAAATTCAAATAGAATAGAAGTCCTCAATTCGATAGACAAAGAGTAAGCTGTGAAAAATAACTGATTTACCTCTGAATATTACCTAAATTTAGTGCTGGTAAGGAAATAATACACAACATCGGGAAATGTTCGTCCGATATAGCTACTGAATAACAAATAATATACAAATACAGAAATATAAAAAACACAGAAAGCATTCTAAATTTTGAAGACGTAAGTCTGTAATCCAATTGGTAAGGTACAACTGCCAACTAACAGGAAATAGGGTGAAACTTTGTTAATATCAATGTACAAATAACTACATATAACGCATAATTACGTCTGCTAATCAAAGAATGTCGCTCAATAATTTCCAGTCGGATGTGATTGTAGCCATCCTGTACCTGGTATACCTTATTGTAACTTGTTGTTTGTGTTATAGATATATATTTTTTTTAAAATCTTATTTAACACTTTAAAAAAGTTTTAAATTCAAATAGAATAGAAGTCCTCAATTCGATAGACAAAGAGTAAGTCGTGAAAAATAACTGATTTATCTCTGAATATTACCTAAATTTAGTGCTGGTAAGGAAGTAATACACAACATCGGGAAATGTTCGTCCGATTTAGCTACTGAATAACAAATAATATACAAATACAGAAATATAAAAAACACATAAAGCAATCTAAATTTTGAAGACGTAAGTCTGTAATCCAATTGGTAGGGTACAACTGCCAACTAACAGGAAATAGGGTGAAACTTTGTTAATATCAATGTACAAATAACTACATATAACGCATAATTACGTCTAATAATCAAAGAATGTCGCTCAATAATTTCCAGTCGGATGTGATTGTAGCCATCCTGTACCTGGTATACCTAATTGTAACTTGTTGTTTGTGTTATAGATATAATTTTTTTAAAATCTTATTTAACACTTTAAAAAAGTTTTAAATTCAAATAGAATAGAAGTCCTCAATTCGATAGACAAAGAGTAAGTTGTGAAAAATAACTGATTTATCTCTGAATATTACCTAAATTTAGTGCTGGTAAGGAAGTAATACACAACATCGGGAAATGTTCGTCCGATTTAGCTACTGAATAACAAATAATATACAAATACAGAAATATAAAAAACACATAAAGCAATCTAAATTTTGAAGACGTAAGTCTGTAATCCAATTGGTAGGGTACAACTGCCAACTAATAGGAAATAGTGTGAAATTTTGTTATTATCAATGTAAAAATAACTAAACACAACACATAATTATGTCTGCGCATCAAAGAATGTCGCTCAATAATTTCCAGTCGGATGTGATTGTAGCCATCCTGTACCTGGTATACCTTATTGTTACTTGTTGTTTGTGTTATAGATATATTTTTTTAAAATTGAATTTAACACTTTTAAAAAGTTTTAAATTCAAATAGTATACAAGTCTTCAATTCGATAGACAAAGAGAAAGTTGTGAAAAATAACTGATTTATCTCTGAATATTACCTAAATTTAGTGCTGGTAAGGAAGTAATACACAACATCGGGAAATGTTCGTCCGATTTAGCTACTGAATAACAAATAATATACAAATACAGAAATATAAAAAACACATAAAGCAATCTAAATTTTGAAGACGTAAGTCTGTAATCCAATTGGTAGGGTACAACTGCCAACTAATAGGAAATAGTGTGAAACTTTGTTATTATCAATGTAAAAATAACTACACACAACACATAATTATGTCTGCTCATCAAAGAATGTCGCTCAATAATTTTCAGTCGGATATGAGCGGGAGCCATCCTGTACCTATATATTGTATGCCGTCTTGTTATTTATTGTTTGTGTAGTAGATATATCTATTTTTTTCTAATTTAATTCTTTTGAAAAGTGTTAAATTCAAATAGTATAAAAAACTAATAGTATATAAATACTCAATTCGATAGACAAAGACAAAGTTATGAAAAAAATCTAGTTTATCTCTGAATATTACCTACATTTATTGCTTGTAAGGAACGTGATTAATAAAGGTAAGGAAGTAAAACATAAATTCGTGAAATGCTCGTCCGATTTAGCTGAAAATGATACTAAAACTACAAAATAACTAAACAAAAACAGAAATATAAAAAACACAAAGCAATCTAAATTTTGAAGACGTAAGTCTGTAAACCAATTGGTAGGGTACAACTGCCAACTAATAGGAAATAGTGTGAAACTTTGTTATTATCAATGTAAAAATAACTAAACACAACACATAATTATGTCTGCTAATCAAAGAATGTCGCTCAATAATTTCCAGTCGGATGTGATTGTAGCCATCCTGTACCTGGTATACCTTATTGTAACTTGTTGTTTGTGTTATAGATATATATTTTTTTTAAAATCTTATTTAACACTTTAAAAAAGTTTTAAATTCAAATAGAATAGAAGTCCTCAATTCGATAGACAAAGAGTAAGTCGTGAAAAATAACTGATTTATCTCTGAATATTACCTAAATTTAGTGCTGGTAAGGAAGTAATACACAACATCGGGAAATGTTCGTCCGATTTAGCTACTGAATAACAAATAATATACAAATACAGAAATATAAAAAACACATAAAGCAATCTAAATTTTGAAGACGTAAGTCTGTAATCCAATTGGTAGGGTACAACTGCCAACTAACAGGAAATAGGGTGAAACTTTGTTAATATCAATGTACAAATAACTACATATAACGCATAATTACGTCTAATAATCAAAGAATGTCGCTCAATAATTTCCAGTCGGATGTGATTGTAGCCATCCTGTACCTGGTATACCTAATTGTAACTTGTTGTTTGTGTTATAGATATAATTTTTTTAAAATCTTATTTAACACTTTAAAAAAGTTTTAAATTCAAATAGAATAGAAGTCCTCAATTCGATAGACAAAGAGTAAGTTGTGAAAAATAACTGATTTATCTCTGAATATTACCTAAATTTAGTGCTGGTAAGGAAGTAATACACAACATCGGGAAATGTTCGTCCGATTTAGCTACTGAATAACAAATAATATACAAATACAGAAATATAAAAAACACATAAAGCAATCTAAATTTTGAAGACGTAAGTCTGTAATCCAATTGGTAGGGTACAACTGCCAACTAATAGGAAATAGTGTGAAATTTTGTTATTATCAATGTAAAAATAACTAAACACAACACATAATTATGTCTGCGCATCAAAGAATGTCGCTCAATAATTTCCAGTCGGATGTGATTGTAGCCATCCTGTACCTGGTATACCTTATTGTTACTTGTTGTTTGTGTTATAGATATATTTTTTTAAAATTGAATTTAACACTTTTAAAAAGTTTTAAATTCAAATAGTATACAAGTCTTCAATTCGATAGACAAAGAGAAAGTTGTGAAAAATAACTGATTTATCTCTGAATATTACCTAAATTTAGTGCTGGTAAGGAAGTAATACACAACATCGGGAAATGTTCGTCCGATTTAGCTACTGAATAACAAATAATATACAAATACAGAAATATAAAAAACACATAAAGCAATCTAAATTTTGAAGACGTAAGTCTGTAATCCAATTGGTAGGGTACAACTGCCAACTAATAGGAAATAGTGTGAAACTTTGTTATTATCAATGTAAAAATAACTACACACAACACATAATTATGTCTGCTCATCAAAGAATGTCGCTCAATAATTTTCAGTCGGATATGAGCGGGAGCCATCCTGTACCTATATATTGTATGCCGTCTTGTTATTTATTGTTTGTGTAGTAGATATATCTATTTTTTTCTAATTTAATTCTTTTGAAAAGTGTTAAATTCAAATAGTATAAAAAACTAATAGTATATAAATACTCAATTCGATAGACAAAGACAAAGTTATGAAAAAAATCTAGTTTATCTCTGAATATTACCTACATTTATTGCTTGTAAGGAACGTGATTAATAAAGGTAAGGAAGTAAAACATAAATTCGTGAAATGCTCGTCCGATTTAGCTGAAAATGATACTAAAACTACAAAATAACTAAACAAAAACAGAAATATAAAAAACACAAAGCAATCTAAATTTTGAAGACGTAAGTCTGTAAACCAATTGGTAGGGTACAACTGCCAACTAATAGGAAATAGTGTGAAACTTTGTTATTATCAATGTAAAAATAACTAAACACAACACATAATTATGTCTGCTCATCAAAGAATATCGCTCAATAATTTCCAGTCGGATGTGATTGTAGCCATCCTGTACCTGGTATACCTTATTGTTACTTGTTGTTTGTGTTATAGATATAATTTTTTTAATATCTAATTTAACACTTTTAAAAAGTTTGAATTCAAATAGTATACAAGTCCTCAATTCGATAGACAAAGAGTAAGTTGTGAAAAATAACTGATTTATCTCTGAATATTACCTAAATTTAGTGCTGGTAAGGAAGTAATACACAACATCGGGAAATGTTCGTCCGATTTATCTACTGAATAACAAATAATATACAAATACAGAAATATAAAAAACACATAAAGCAATCTAAATTTTGAAGACGTAAGTCTGTAATCCAATTGGTAGGGTACAACTGCCAACTAACAGGAAATAGGGTGAAACTTTGTTAATATCAATGTACAAATAACTACATATAACGCATAATTACGTCTGCTAATCAAAGAATGTCGCTCAATAATTTCCAGTCGGATGTGATTGTAGCCATCCTGTACCTGGTATACCTTATTGTAACTTGTTGTTTGTGTTATAGATATAATTTTTTTAAATTGAATTTAACACTTTTAAAAAGTTTTAAATTCAAATAGTATACAAGTCTTCAATTCGATAGACAAAGAGAAAGTTGTGAAAAATAACTGATTTATCTCTGAATATTACCTAAATTTAGTGCTGGTAAGGAAGTAATACACAACATCGGGAAATGTTCGTCCGATTTAGCTACTGAATAACAAATAATATACAAATACAGAAATATAAAAAACACATAAAGCAATCTAAATTTTGAAGACGTAAGTCTGTAATCCAATTGGTAGGGTACAACTGCCAACTAATAGGAAATAGTGTGAAACTTTGTTATTATCAATGTACAAATAACTACATATAACGCATAATTACGTCTGCTAATCAAAGAATGTCGCTCAATAATTTCCAGTCGGATGTGATTGTAGCCATCCTGTACCTGGTATACCTTATTGTAACTTGTTGTTTGTGTTATAGATATATATTTTTTTTAAAATCTTATTTAACATTTTAAAAAAGTTTTAAATTCAAATAGAATAGAAGTCCTCAATTCGATAGACAAAGAGTAAGTTGTGAAAAATAACTGATTTATCTCTGAATATTACCTAAATTTAGTGCTGGTAAGGAAGTAATACACAACATCGGGAAATGTTCGTCCGATTTAGCTACTGAATAACAAATAATATACAAATACAGAAATATAAAAAACACATAAAGCAATCTAAATTTTGAAGACGTAAGTCTGTAATCCAATTGGTAGGGTACAACTGCCAACTAATAGGAAATAGTGTGAAACTTTGTTATTATCAATGTACAAATAACTACATATAACGCATAATTACGTCTGCTAATCAAAGAATGTCGCTCAATAATTTCCAGTCGGATGTGATTGTAGCCATCCTGTACCTGGTATACCTTATTGTAACTTGTTGTTTGTGTTATAGATATTTTTTTTTTTTAAATCTTATTTAACACTTTAAAAAAGTTTTAAATTCAAATTGAATAGAAGTCCTCAATTCGATAGACAAAGAGTAAGTTGTGAAAAATAACTGATTTATCTCTGAATATTACCTAAATTTAGTGCTGGTAAGGAAGTACACAACATCGGGAAATGTCCGTCCGATTTAGCTACTGAATAACAAATAATATACAAATACAGAAATATAAAAAACACATAAAGCAATCTAAATTTTGAAGACGTAAGTCTGTAATCCAATTGGTAGGGTACAACTGCCAACTAACAGGAAATAGGGTGAAACTTTGTTAATATCAATGTACAAATAACTACATATAACGCATAATTACGTCTGCTAATCAAAGAATGTCGCTCAATAATTTCCAGTCGGATGTGATTGTAGCCATCCTGTACCTGGTATACCTTATTGTAACTTGTTGTTTGTGTTATAGATATATATTTTTTTTTTAAATCTTATTTAACACTTTAAAAAAGTTTTAAATTCAAATAGAATAGAAGTCCTCAATTCGATAGACAAAGAGTAAGTTGTGAAAAATAACTGATTTATCTCTGAATATTACCTAAATTTAGTGCTGGTAAGGAAGTAATACACAACATCGGGAAATGTTCGTCCGATTTAGCTACTGAATAACAAATAATATACAAATACAGAAATATAAAAAACACATAAAGCAATCTAAATTTTGAAGACGTAAGTCTGTAATCCAATTGGTAGGGTACAACTGCCAACTAATAGGAAATAGTGTGAAACTTTGTTATTATCAATGTACAAATAACTACATATAACGCATAATTACGTCTGCTAATCAAAGAATGTCGCTCAGTAATTTCCAGTCGGATGTGATTGTAGCCATCCTGTACCTGGTATACCTTATTGTAACTTGTTGTTTGTGTTATAGATATATTTTTTTTTTTAAATCTTATTTAACACTTTAAAAAAGTTTTAAATTCAAATAGAATAGAAGTCCTCAATTCGATAGACAAAGAGTAAGTTGTGAAAAATAACTGATTTATCTCTGAATATTACCTAAATTTAGTGCTGGTAAGGAAGTAATACACAGCATCGGGAAATGTTCGTCCGATTTATCTACTGAATAACAAATAATATACAAATACAGAAATATAAAAAACACATAAAGCAATCTAAATTTTGAAGACGTAAGTCTGTAATCCAATTGGTAGGGTACAACTGCCAACTAACAGGAAATAGGGTGAAACTTTGTTAATATCAATGTACAAATAACTACATATAACGCATAATTACGTCTGCTAATCAAAGAATGTCGCTCAATAATTTCCAGTCGGATGTGATTGTAGCCATCCTGTACCTGGTAAACCTTATTGTAACTTGTTGTTTGTGTTATAGATATAATTTTTTAAAATTGAATTTAACACTTTTAAAAAGTTTTAAATTCAAATAGTATTCAAGTCTTCAATTCGATAGACAAAGAGAAAGTTGTGAAAAATAACTGATTTATCTCTGAATATTACCTAAATTTAGTGCTGGTAAGGAAGTAATACACAACATCGGGAAATGTTCGTCCGATTTAGCTACTGAATAACAAATAATATACAAATACAGAAATATAAAAAACACATAAAGCAATCTAAATTTTGAAGACGTAAGTCTGTAATCCAATTGGTAGGGTACAACTGCCAACTAACAGGAAATAGGGTGAAACTTTGTTAATATCAATGTACAAATAACTACATATAACGCATAATTACGTCTGCTAATCAAAGAATGTCGCTCAATAATTTCCAGTCGGATGTGATTGTAGCCATCCTGTACCTGGTATACCTTATTGTAACTTGTTGTTTGTGTTATAGATATATATTTTTTTTTAAATCTTATTTAACACTTTAAAAAAGTTTTAAATTCAAATAGAATAGAAGTCCTCAATTCGATAGACAAAGAGTAAGTTGTGAAAAATAACTGATTTATCTCTGAATATTACCTAAATTTAGTGCTGGTAAGGAAGTAATACACAACATCGGGAAATGTTCGTCCGATTTAGCTACTGAATAACAAATAATATACAAATACAGAAATATAAAAAACACATAAAGCAATCTAAATTTTGAAGACGTAAGTCTGTAATCCAATTGGTAGGGTACAACTGCCAACTAATAGGAAATAGTGTGAAACTTTGTTATTATCAATGTACAAATAACTACATATAACGCATAATTACGTCTGCTAATCAAAGAATGTCGCTCAATAATTTCCAGTCGGATGTGATTGTAGCCATCCTGTACCTGGTATACCTTATTGTAACTTGTTGTTTGTGTTATAGATATATATTTTTTTTAAAATCTTATTTAACATTTTAAAAAAGTTTTAAATTCAAATAGAATAGAAGTCCTCAATTCGATAGACAAAGAGTAAGTTGTGAAAAATAACTGATTTATCTCTGAATATTACCTAAATTTAGTGCTGGTAAGGAAGTAATACACAACATCGGGAAATGTTCGTCCGATTTAGCTACTGAATAACAAATAATATACAAATACAGAAATATAAAAAACACATAAAGCAATCTAAATTTTGAAGACGTAAGTCTGTAATCCAATTGGTAGGGTACAACTGCCAACTAATAGGAAATAGTGTGAAACTTTGTTATTATCAATGTACAAATAACTACATATAACGCATAATTACGTCTGCTAATCAAAGAATGTCGCTCAATAATTTCCAGTCGGATGTGATTGTAGCCATCCTGTACCTGGTATACCTTATTGTAACTTGTTGTTTGTGTTATAGATATTTTTTTTTTTTAAATCTTATTTAACACTTTAAAAAAGTTTTAAATTCAAATAGAATAGAAGTCCTCAATTCGATAGACAAAGAGTAAGTTGTGAAAAATAACTGATTTATCTCTGAATATTACCTAAATTTAGTGCTGGTAAGGAAGTAATACACAACATCGGGAAATGTTCGTCCGATTTATCTACTGAATAACAAATAATATACAAATACAGAAATATAAAAAACACATAAAGCAATCTAAATTTTGAAGACGTAAGTCTGTAATCCAATTGGTAGGGTACAACTGCCAACTAACAGGAAATAGGGTGAAACTTTGTTAATATCAATGTACAAATAACTACATATAACGCATAATTACGTCTGCTAATCAAAGAATGTCGCTCAATAATTTCCAGTCGGATGTGATTGTAGCCATCCTGTACCTGGTATACCTTATTGTAACTTGTTGTTTGTGTTATAGATATAATTTTTTTAAATTGAATTTAACACTTTTAAAAAGTTTTAAATTCAAATAGTATACAAGTCTTCAATTCGATAGACAAAGAGAAAGTTGTGAAAAATAACTGATTTATCTCTGAATATTACCTAAATTTAGTGCTGGTAAGGAAGTAATACACAACATCGGGAAATGTTCGTCCGATTTAGCTACTGAATAACAAATAATATACAAATACAGAAATATAAAAAACACATAAAGCAATCTAAATTTTGAAGACGTAAGTCTGTAATCCAATTGGTAGGGTACAACTGCCAACTAACAGGAAATAGGGTGAAACTTTGTTAATATCAATGTACAAATAACTACATATAACGCATAATTACGTCTGCTAATCAAAGAATGTCGCTCAATAATTTCCAGTCGGATGTGATTGTAGCCATCCTGTACCTGGTATACCTTATTGTAACTTGTTGTTTGTGTTATAGATATA
This sequence comes from Mythimna lalbum, assembly GCA_949319445.1. Taxonomy (NCBI): domain Eukaryota; kingdom Metazoa; phylum Arthropoda; class Insecta; order Lepidoptera; family Noctuidae; genus Mythimna; species Mythimna lalbum. The sequence goes on from OX439344.1 coordinate 37,618,626, forward strand.
TATTTTTTTTTAAATCTTATTTAACACTTTAAAAAAGTTTTAAATTCAAATAGAATAGAAGTCCTCAATTCGATAGACAAAGAGTAAGTTGTGAAAAATAACTGATTTATCTCTGAATATTACCTAAATTTAGTGCTGGTAAGGAAGTAATACACAACATCGGGAAATGTTCGTCCGATTTAGCTACTGAATAACAAATAATATACAAATACAGAAATATAAAAAACACATAAAGCAATCTAAATTTTGAAGACGTAAGTCTGTAATCCAATTGGTAGGGTACAACTGCCAACTAATAGGAAATAGTGTGAAACTTTGTTATTATCAATGTACAAATAACTACATATAACGCATAATTACGTCTGCTAATCAAAGAATGTCGCTCAATAATTTCCAGTCGGATGTGATTGTAGCCATCCTGTACCTGGTATACCTTATTGTAACTTGTTGTTTGTGTTATAGATATATATTTTTTTTTAAATCTTATTTAACATTTTAAAAAAGTTTTAAATTCAAATAGAATAGAAGTCCTCAATTCGATAGACAAAGAGTAAGTTGTGAAAAATAACTGATTTATCTCTGAATATTACCTAAATTTAGTGCTGGTAAGGAAGTAATACACAACATCGGGAAATGTTCGTCCGATTTAGCTACTGAATAACAAATAATATACAAATACAGAAATATAAAAAACACATAAAGCAATCTAAATTTTGAAGACGTAAGTCTGTAATCCAATTGGTAGGGTACAACTGCCAACTAATAGGAAATAGTGTGAAACTTTGTTATTATCAATGTACAAATAACTACATATAACGCATAATTACGTCTGCTAATCAAAGAATGTCGCTCAATAATTTCCAGTCGGATGTGATTGTAGCCATCCTGTACCTGGTATACCTTATTGTAACTTGTTGTTTGTGTTATAGATATTTTTTTTTTTTAAATCTTATTTAACACTTTAAAAAAGTTTTAAATTCAAATTGAATAGAAGTCCTCAATTCGATAGACAAAGAGTAAGTTGTGAAAAATAACTGATTTATCTCTGAATATTACTTAAATTTAGTGCTGGTAAGGAAGTACACAACATCGGGAAATGTTCGTCCGATTTAGCTACTGAATAACAAATAATATACAAATACAGAAATATAAAAAACACATAAAGCAATCTAAATTTTGAAGACGTAAGTCTGTAATCCAATTGGTAGGGTACAACTGCCAACTAACAGGAAATAGGGTGAAACTTTGTTAATATCATTGTAAAAATAACTAAACACAACACATAATTATGTCTGCGCATCAAAGAATGTCGCTCAATAATTTCCAGTCGGATGTGATTGTAGCCATCCTGTACCTGGTATACCTTATTGTTACTTGTTGTTTGTGTTATAGATATATATTTTTTTAAATCTTATTTAACACTTTAAAAAAGTTTTAAATTCAAATAGAATAGAAGTCCTCAATTCGATAGACAAAGAGTAAGTTGTGAAAAATAACTGATTTACCTCTGAATATTACCTAAATTTAGTGCTGGTAAGGAAGTAATACACAACATCGGGAAATGTTCGTCCGATATAGCTACTGAATAACAAATAATATACAAATACAGAAATATAAAAAACACAGAAAGCATTCTAAATTTTGAAGACGTAAGTCTGTAATTCAATTGGTAAGGTTCAACTGCCAACTAACAGGAAATAGGGTGAAACTTTGTTATTAGAGTCCGTCTACTGAAAGCGTGACCTGTGAAAAGGAGGTTGAAACCCAAAAATTTGAATATGGTATTATTGAAATAGTAGGAGAAAAAAGTTTTGGTACTTGAGTATTTTTTTATATATGACGATTGTACAATAGTTGTATAAGAACTTAAATTTGTGTAGATTTATTTATTGGTAGATTTATGGTAAAGGTTAATAATACACAAAATGTTAGTTATTATTCCAAATTAATTTTATCTGTTCTCTCAAATGCCGTATATAATATTCTTTATTTACAATTTGGCATTTTGGCCTTCCGACAAGAATACCACGAGCACAACACTGCGATAGTCAAATAAAATAGTCATCATCGTTCATACCGTAAAAATATCTAGTGGTCAGTCAACAATGATCAAGATTATAGTGTCACACTAACTTAAAAATCCAAGATCGTGTATAAATATTGTTGTTTCTCTTAGAAAACAACTTCTTTCTCTTCTTGTTTTTGTTTAAACTCACTGATGATAGTGTGTAGCAGCTTTCACACATAACTTTATATTGTTTTACCCATGATAAAGCAGTTATTGTTGATAAATAAATATCTGTTTCAAAAAACTGACAATTGCAATCATAGACTTAGACGTGATTTTCGCGGCAAAATAATGTTGCCACTTTAATTAAAAAAAAAAAAAACTCCAGGTTACGCTTTCATTAGACAGACTCTATCAATGTACAAATAACAACATATAACGCATAATTATGTCTGCTAATCAAAGAATGTCGCTCAATAATTTCCAGTCGGATGTGATTGTAGCCATCCTGTACCTGGTATACCTTATTGTAACTTGTTGTTTGTGTTATAGATATAATTTTTTAAAATCGATTTTAAAACTTTTAAAAAGTTTTAAATTCAAATAGTATACAAGTCTTCAATTCGATAGACAAAGAGAAAGTTGTGAAAAATAACTGATTTATCACTGAATATTACCTAAATTTAGTGCTGGTAAGGAAGTAATACACAACATCGGGAAATGTTCGTCCGATTTAGCTACTGAATAACAAATAATATACAAATAAAGAAATATAAAAAACACATAAAGCAATCTAAATTTTGAAGACGTAAGTCTGTAATCCAATTGGTAGGGTACAACTGCCAACTAACAGGAAATAGGGTGAAACTTTGTTAATATCAATGTACAAATAACTACATATAACGCATAATTACGTCTGCTAATCAAAGAATGTCGCTCAATAATTTCCAGTCGGATGTGATTGTAGCCATCCTGTACCTGGTATACCTTATTGTAACTTGTTGTTTGTGTTATAGATATATTTTTTTAAAATCTTATTTAACACTTTAAAAAAGTTGTAAATTCAAATAGAATAGAAGTCCTCAATTCGATAGACAAAGAGTAAGTTGTGAAAAATAACTGATTTATCTCTGAAAATTACCTAAATTTAGTGCTGGTAAAGAAGTAATACACAAAATCGGGAAATGTTCGTCCGATTTAGCTACTGAATAACAAATAATATACAAATACAGAAATATAAAAAACACATAAAGCAATCTAAATTTTGAAGACGTAAGTCTGTAATCCAATTAGTAGGGTACAACTGCCAGCTAATAGGAAATAGTGTGAAACTTTGTTATTATCAATGTAAAAATAACTACACACAACACATAATTATGTCTGCTCATCAAAGAATGTCGCTCAATAATTTCCAGTCGGATGTGATTGTAGCCATCCTGTACCTGGTATACCTTATTGTTACTTGTTGTTTGTGTTATAGATATAACTATTTTTTTTTAATGTTATTTAACACTTTTGAAAAGTTTTAAATTCAAATGGACGTAACACATCGGATCAACGCAGGATGGATGAAATGGCGACAGGTCACGGGAACCATTTGTGACCCACGGATGCCCCTCATGTTAAAGGGTAAAATCTACAAGTCCGTGATAAGGCCTGTCGCACTGTATGGATCAGAATGTTGGGCTGTGAAAAAGATGGATGAAAAAAGATTACATGTAGCAGAGATGAGAATGTTAAGATGGATGTGTGGTGTGACAAGAATGGATAAAGTGAGAAATGAGTATATTAGGGGAAGTTTTTTTTTAGGTTGAAGTGGCGCCAGTGACTAAAAAGTTGAAAGGAAATCGTTTGTCTTGGTATGGTTATGTTTAAAGGAGGGACGAAACGCATGTTGCTAAAAAAGTTATGAGTTTACATGTGGATGGACGGCGGGGGAGAGGAAGGCCAAAGAAAAGATGGATGGATTGTGTGAGAAGTGATATGAAAGAAAAGGGAGTTAGTGATAGTGTGACGAGTGACAGGACAGAATGAAAGAAAAAACGTGTTGCGCCGACCCCAAATAAAACGGGACAAGGGCAGGAAGATGATTAAAAAACTACAGTACATAAATTCTCACTTCGATAGAAAAAGACAAAGTTGTGAAAAAAATTTTGTTTATCTCTGAATATTTCCTACATACGTAATCAAAGTCAATATCTGTTATTATATAACTGGGTATTTGACATCTTTTTTATTTTTTTTGTAACGATTGTATAATTATTACAAAAAGGCTGTTATGTAAAAACCTGTAAAAAATATATACTATCCCAAAAAAAAAACTCTTCTGTAACCTACTTAATCCTATAATTTTTTTATATATTTTATTTACCAAATCCTTGAAATCAATTAAGTATTTTTTATTTTTGTCAAATACCCACGAAACCACCGCGCCTATACTTACGGTACAGCGTAGACGGGAGCTCGATGGGTGACATAAGGATGATCAGGGGTTGCCCGAAGAACCGCGGCAGGTTGGTGAAGATAAAGGAGTTGTCCGAGTCCACGATGACAAACATGGGTCGACGGGTGAAGGGGTACAGGTCCCCTGGGTGGAGTACCGGTGCCTCTTTCAACTTTGAAGCTAACCCTTTCCCCTCCTTTGAAGTAGATGCTTCTCGAAGAACATCGGTTTTGGAGGTAGTGATCAAGCCTCCACTGTCGTAGCCACCAGCTGTAGGAGAGAAACATGGCGGCTCGACTAACTGAATTATATCTTTATTGGATCTTGTAATATTGCAGTTTTGATGTATATTTCTGTTTGGAATCTTAAATGAATCATTTTACATAAAGAACTTATCACAAGTCCAATAGGTAATTATTTCAAACAAATTCAAAACTTCCTTAGAGAAGAAAATAATACAACCTTCATTATTTCAATAGATTTCCACTTACCTTCTTCTGGATGCTTGGGGTTAGGTACTATGAGCCCTTCAGCTGATATGTACAACAGGACAACTCCGTTGGGAGGTAGGTCGTCGATTGCACTTGATAAGTACAAGAAGATTTGGTTTGGGGAGGGCTTGAACAGCATCTGTTTATGAGGAGCCTCGCCTGTGTTATAAGTGCCATCTAAGTTATAACCTAGAACAATCAAGCATGAGAATTACCTGTAAATTTTTAGTTTTCATTGAAATGTTTGAACAAAAAATGGCCAAAGTGAAACAATCTGTATCTTATACACTTAGCACTATTCTTAACCCTTTTTTTATGAACTTTATCCATTAAGCCATGTCTAAAGGACTTTTTACCCTTTGGGTTCTTTACCTTAAGGGCTCTAGGGCATTTTACTCATACGTTCTTTACTCATAGGGCTCTATACATTTTAGTCCGTTTACCAAATATGTATCCTTCTTTTCCCATAGGCCCCTTTAGTGATGAAGCCCTTTATTCAACGATCCATTTTGCTTTTGGTCACTTTACCTGTACATTTATCTAATAATATTTTTACTCTTTGGCTGCTTTACCTCTGGATCCTATTATGTATATGCTCAAACGGGCATATACATAATAAGCTGGATAAAAATCCAGTTTCAGTTTTAAGGTAGCCATACACGCTAGATTATACCTGATAGGTTTGCCTGCACAGTTATACCCGTCAGGTAAGCTTATATGGAAACCTGCACAGATGTGCAACATACACGCTCCGGTGACCTGTACCGGTCAGGTTTATGGTGTATGGAAATGCTGAAGTAAACTCGTCAAATTGGTCGATCATAATACCGTATGCTAGATCAGTGAGATGATCACCTAATACCGTATGCTAGATCAGTGAGTAAACGACTATAATATACGCAAGCTTATAATATATAAAGTTTATTCTATTCTATTCTATACCACTACCATACATGTTTGTGTTGACATTTCGAAAACACTCCTATAATAATAGGTAATAATGCAATAAAAATTATTCGTTTTAAATGTTACCCTATAAAATCAAGGGTGAAGAATCCAAGCTTACTTTATGATTTAAATAATTGCGTAAGCAGCAAGATCTAAAAATTCGCAACATTAAATTAAAACCATTGCCATAGGCATCAGTAGCACACAGTTTGAACAAAACCTTTCTAAAGCGATGATATAAATTACCTTTGCTGTTAATCGCACTTGGAGTCGGTGGGTTCCGTTGACGTGGAGACTCGTCATATAGATGGTTGATATCGGTGTTGGGCTCTCGTTCTAAAGTCTGCATTATCCTGTACATGTCCATGGTTAGCTCCGAAAATTTTAGCTGTGTGGAGTTGCTGCCAATGATCAGTGCTTCGCGAAGCGTTAGGGTCAGCGGTGACGCTTTATCGAGTGCGTGTGCGTTAACTGGAGCACTCAGACTGAAAAGTAACTCAAATTTATTATTGTATGTTTTAATACAGTCAGTCAATCGACACCAGTTGTACCATTAACTTCGGCTCGGTGGCGATTATATTAACTTACCGGTGGGATAGAACACATGAGTACTCTCTGGGATGTATGACATCGACGACCGTCTCGACACTTATGAAAGTCCTTACTTCATCAGCGACGATGCGCCATTCATTCTGGTCATCAGGTTCGTAAGCATTGCCATATTCAATGATCTGCTTGTCTAGCTCCCTGAGTAAATCCTCTACGAGGTTAACTTTTTTCAGCAGCAAACTAGCCACTATGAATCTTGCGTAGTAACGGAGTTTTTTAACCATGAGTTCGCATTTATCCTCCTTACAAGCCTGGGTGTAATAACTTCTGCCCCGGATAGCGTAGTAGAAGGAAAAGGCTTCATTCAAATAAGCTGTGTCGCTGGTCCTCAAGCTACAAAATAAATTCAGTGTTATGTAATGTTCCTTAAAAACAGTACACAAAGAACTGAAAACTATACAGGGTGTCTTTGACATGGACGCCCACACGAATCATGGTATTTGTTTGTGCATCGATCTCAAAAGGAAAAAGCCGACGAAAAAATCCACTACTGGGGTCCAAAATGATGTTCTGGAGCCGTGGTATTCGTTTGTGCGTCGATCTCAAAGACCGTGTATAATATACTAGCGACCCGCCCCGGCTTCGCTCGGGTAACAGTATTTCTCCACTATGTAATGGATGTTATTATACATATAAACTTCGTCTTGAATCACTCTATCTATTAAAAAAAAGCATCAAAATCTGTTGCGTAGTTTTAAAGATTTAAGCGTACATAGGGATATAGGGACAGAAAAAGCGACTTTGTTTTATACTATGTAGTGATGTGGGTATTATAATACTTACTAAAAATGGTAATACAGCTGTCCAATTTTGGAAGCGATTTCACCAATCTGCCATCGCTTTAAACCGTATTTGCTGTCGAGAATGGCTCTGTGTTGCTGCTGGAACTTCCAGAGTTTTGTGTAAACATCGAAGGTTTTACCAAAATATCCGTGCCACTGTTTATGGCCGTATTGGGGCAGTTCGCTGAAAGACAATGTTCCACCATTAAGTACTTGAACTGCTTAATTATAACTCTGCAAGCATCTATACTCTATCTGTTTAGATAGTTGACTGAACGTAAACAATCTTGTTATTTTTTATTTAAAAAAATCGTATAAAAGACATAAAAAGATGATTTAAATTTAGTTAATTACCCTACATCGGTTTATGTTAAAATAACTAATTGTAAACATTTTTAGGTAAACCTTTTAAACATTCTTTTCAGATAAAATACATGTTAAGATTGTTAACGTAAGGCAAAATGTATTGGAACAATCAACCATTGCAACATCTTATATCTGCATTATGAGCAAAGAAAATTAATATCATTATTACATTTATTTATTATATATAGGTACATATTTATTATTATTTTTATATATTTATTTATCTCAGGACCCTAAGGTCCTGGACCTTTGGAAGGCGTACGAGGAGCCGAAACCAACTCGCAGAGGCCCTTCTAGATGCTTTTAATGATTGATTGTGGTACCAACCGGCGATTATCCCTGTATGCGCTATGCTAGTGCATCCAAGGACAAACCCCGGTTTGAAAAACTATTGCGATACAATATGGAAAACAAAATAATAAGGCTATGGTTTTTGGAGTCTTAGGTGGACTGATATCATGGAACTATGTTAAGACTATGGCCCCTGCTTGAACAATGTTATTATTATTATTATTAGCCCTGCTATAATAAAAAAAGACCGGTTTGATTAAAATAAAAAGTAGGTACCCATAGAAACTGATGAAAAGTAAAAAAAATCAAAATGGCGTCACCTCCCATGCACCAAGTCGTGAAGTAGAAATGATTTTTTTTTTTTCAGGAGAAGCGTTTGGTAATTTGTTAATTGTGTAAGTAATTTGGGACAAGCGTTTTTAACTGATGTATATGTATTATATAGTTAATCATTTTAAGATCTACTGTGATCTTTACCGCAATTAAGAATTAAGAACAAAATGTATTTTACATTTTTATGATACAAATTTACTCAAAGATTATGTTACGACTTTTTGCGTAGGAGGTATTGGCAGGTAATTTTAATCGTCTCTACGGTATCATCCGTAGATACAATTCTCGTAGAAAATTAGCTAACTAACTAGTGTAATAGATATTATAAACGTAGCTAAATGTAAACTTATATGCGTGGAAATATTTCACAGATATTTATAGATATGTGTTATTTTATTCGTTTTATTTGCGTTTAAAATTGTACACTGAATCCTACCCTCTATTGTGATGTCTCTCTTTCTCTCAGTGGTTTGATGAAGGAAAACTTAACTATGAGTATATCTACATGTACTAGAAAAAATTAAATAATAAAAGTTAAGAATTACTTGGAACTTGTTTTATATTAAAGTAGGTTGAGCAAAGTTTATACCAAAGTGAATGAAACGCGTGTCCCGGCGGCGGCAGCGGGTTTGCGGGGCTCTGCCGCAAGCGTAACAAGTGTTAGCCCACCTCGCCTTTCTTGCCACGGCACGCCACTACTACTCGCTCTATTCTATTTAAAGGCTTGCGCTCACTTGAGACAAGACATCTTAGACAAAACTGTATTGTTTACGAAATATATCTAAAAAATATATCGAAATATCGATATTATTTCGAATTTATTTTATCGGCTTTGTCTTAAAAAACAACCTTAAGTCGGCTCAAAAATAGTTTGCACAATTTATTACAATATAAGACAGTTTGTGTACAAACGTATAGTACACAAAGAACACCTGTCTTACATTTATTCCTTGAAAAATAAAATAGAAAACCTGGAAAAGCTGCCTTATTCAGCTAAGATAACTGAGTAAAAGAAAAAGAGGAAACCAGTTGCCATTGAATACACCTCAGTGCTAACAACAAAAAGGGTATTAAATCTAGAAACTATATTCCATCGGTTTAGGTAAAGGTCAATCTTGATACTTGTCTTTTTATTTAAAATAATTGAATAAAAGACTTACAAAGATTATTTGAATTTGGTTAGTAAGGCATTTTTAGATACATTTTTTATGACATTTAAGAGACATGTTTGAAAGGCTATGTTTTAATACCTCTAATACTCTACCATACTTTACCCTACTCTAACCTACACTACCGAAATTTTCATTAATTTTTCCATAACAAACGTTCGTCGGATTGTCACAAAAAAAGGCCGCCACAAAAAGAAGCTAGAAGGGGTGTATTTTTGTGGCCCGTATGGACACGAGAGTCTATAGAGCGTTTCACGTAAGAATTGCCTTCACCGTACTTTTAGCAATACGAAAAAACAGTGTTGCTATATTTTTATTATGAAATCAATTAAGATTAACTGATATTTCGTTACTTTTAACAATTGCCTTATTTTTTTTTTCTTTTTAAACCGTAAAAACTATTTTTGAATAAAGATTACGACGCTGGGCTCCATTTCGATAGTCCTGCAAGTCTTTCAAATACCGAAAACGCCAGGCCACAATATCGATTGTCCTGCAAGTCTTTCAAATACCGAAAAACCGTGGCTTAGTTAAACATCCTTTTAAACCTGCTTTATTTTAATAAAATCCCGTTCCCCTCATAATTTTCCATAAAGTGTTGCGCCTACCGTTAAAATCGATGTCGTTTTGCATTTCGTGCAACAATTTTACTAGATAAGGCCACTCTTAAAATTAAGTCAAAATCAAAAGTTTTTATTTGCACTTAGGCCTACATGAGCACATATACAACGTTAGAAACTAGTGCAGGAGCTAACGTTACGGCGAACAGAATTATTACGTGAAACGCACTATATCAAAAATTGACGTAGCAACAAAAAGGCATACCGCGGCTTTCAGGACAATTATGTTATTCCTTATCAGATTTTTGCTGTTATAGGTAAGTATAATGTGTATACATTACCGTAAACCGTTAAAAAGTTGCTTGGATTTCTCCAAGAGATGACAGAACTCAATGATGATCTTCCTCTCATGGTCTTCTAACGCGTTCATGCGCCCCATGCTGCCGTGACCGCGGCTGTGGTCACGTTGCGGGATTCTTAGCTAATTCCGTGCCTGCTTGGATTGATGCACAACAGGCAGGTTACTTGCGGGCTGCCTAAAAATCAAGTCAAAGATCAAGAAATTAACAAATTGTTTCTCTACGCCAAATCCTAAAAGAAAAAAAAAATGTGTTAAACTAATAACATAAATGCCGAGAATGACTTTGAGACAACCTATCAAGTATTCGCCGCCTGCACAGAACAAAATGATAATTGATATTACTACTTCAAGTGTTATTCCATAATATTTGAAGTAAACGACTAATGTAACGTTGCCTAATACATCTACACATTTTTTTTTTTTTGTGAATTTCTAGCCAATATCAAAAAATTACAAAATATTGCAATATTAGCATAGTACAATGATGTTCCCATTATTCTCTCTAGAAGAGAGAATGGGCCGTAATCTACCAAGCCGGCTCAGTGTGGGTTGGTGGATGTCACATGTCTTCAAATTTTTGTCTCTAGGACAAGCTGGTTTGCAATTTTATTCGTCAGTTTCAAGCACAAACAGTTTCTTGAAAATAATAATAATATGAAGTTAGTGCAACAACAAGAACTTTTGCAATAATATTCTTGGAAAACAAAACGAAATAATTGCTAACGCTATTCTCATTTTGTTCTCGTAAAAATCCGCTTAGGCTCGGCGACTAACATGTTCTTAGCAATCAGTATACTATTAAAGTGTGGAGACAAGCCTGATCGTCCTGAATCGGGGTTATGTCCCCATGTGTGAGCAGATACCTGATGAATCCCTGCTTGCCTGCTTGGCCTGCTTGCCAGGCTTGCACGTATGCACGGTTTGCGTGTGGAAATGTAAAGTCGGGGTGAAACCCCTCGACAAGTCGCGGTATGGCGGACGGCGTTCCAGCGAGATCTCTTGGTGATATGTCGACAGCAACTGTCGCAACCTAGCGTTAATACCTGAGGTTTGCTATAAGACAACCCAATTGTGAGTTAAGCTCGCCTGTACATTAGTTGACCTATTTTTTATTGTCTGAAAAATTAAGATTACAAGAATATTAGAGCACGGGGTATGCGGCCTCTTTGAGGAATAGGTGGAGAGGCGTCATGGCGTCCTCATCTTCCACATGGCGTACGTCTTCTCCGGACATGGTAAGTTCGGGTGATTCTTGCAACTGATTCAGGCGGCAATAACGCACGGGTGATATCACTGTTTAGGTCGCCCGTAGGTCTCGGTTGAACACAAACGGCTACAGCCGTGTCTTCGTGGGGGTGATCAGCGGCGGCTACCTCTCACGCCGGGCCCTGTACAGGCCAAGGTCCAGAGCGTAGGGGAATGGGCGGCGGTCGTTTCCTTCTGCGCAGCAATGCTAGCAATGGGGAAGGCCACATGCGTTGAAAAACTTATATTGCAACGTGACTCACCATCCGGCTCTTCGGTCGTCTGGTAACAGTCCGAACCGAGGCCCAGACTGTCGATGGCGCGTAACGTGCCACGCGCAACTCAAAGAGTTGTCACCTACTGAATGATTATGTGAAGCTTAATGTAGGCATCGGCTATGATGGACCCCTACGATAAGGTCATTGGTCGAATTTTAAAAGGATTACACTTGGCAACAGAAGGAACATAGGTGTGGTTTTAGTCTGTAAAAATCTGACAAGCCTTCCCGCTCCGCACTAGAGCAAGAGAATCCACTAGATGATTTCCCACCTTAAAAAAACCCTAACTAACAGTTGATTATATTTTAAACCCTAGAATAAAAGTGATGAGAATAATATGATAAGTTTTATTATTAGTAAATTAAACCAACAACAGAATTTTAGTAACTTTTTGAATTTTAAATATCTCCAGTATGGATAACCTCGGTATAACTTATTTATACATCATCTTCTTCTTCTTCTTCCAGCCCTTATCCTATATTACTTGGGGTCGGTGCAACACGTTTTTTCTTCCATTCTGTCCTGTCCCCCGTCTAACTATCATTAACTCCCTTTTCTTTCATATCACTCCTCACACAATCCATCCATCTTTTCATCGGCCTTCCTCTCCCTCTCCATCCATTCATTTATAAACCAAACAAGGAAAAAAAAACAGCTATCATCGACCGTTAAAGTCGGTTAAAGTAAAAAACCGGGTTCTTATTTTTTCCAAAAAATCGTGTTTTTGCAGTTGTAATTTTATTCTCCGGGGCCACGTATTGAGGTAAGTTTTTTTACACTCATCATCTTCCTGCCCTTATCCCGTTTTATTTGTTTTTTTTTTACACTAAGAATAGTTAAAAAAAAAACCTAATTACCTTAAGCTGTTAACTGTCTTACAGCAATTGTAGACTGTAGATCTAATGTGTTTCTCTCTGTCTGTGTTTCGTCTGTTTTACGATTTTATCTGAGCCAGTTACAATACTATCTTGTACTATTAAGTATTAATATCGCTATCATTTACTAACTACTATTTATCTTGTTCAGTGGGTTCAGGGGTCCTTAACCAACTGAACACTGATCTAAGGAATCGTAAATTTTGCAATATTTAGGGATAGTCTCCGAAGAGACAGCGGAAATACCAGGCCCTGGCTGTTCTTCCGCGGTAATATCCTTGTTCTGGTCTTTCTATAAACTGAGGTCTTCCAGACTCATCAGGTAAAAGGTTATCTATGTACGCACTATGTGTATGGTGGTACTCTATATTAGGAAGACTCGTGGCCGGAATGTTTGCTATACTTGGTTTCGTGTAATTTCAGAGTTGTACCGCTGCAATAGGAAATCGGCAATGCGCGGTTCCTGATACGGGACAATTCTGGTTAGCGATAGTATTAAACCCTCGAAGGGATCATTATTAGTCAGTCTCAGACCGTTACGCGGGTGTTGGAATGCAAGTGATGGACGATTCTGTAAACGACTGTTATTCTCTGATAAGAACCTGTGATAAAGGCTATCTATATATCGATTACGTAGGTCTGCTACAGGTCCACAGTTATGCCATTCCCTATTACAGACTAAATTTGCTGCTGCTAATAAGTCATGTACTGACCTAGTTGGCCAATCCTTATGTTTCTGCAGAAAAGAATAAGGTGTTTGCACACTTCTTGTTACACGCCATCCACGCTTGAAGTCTGTTTGCGTGGCAGTGGTACGCAGCTTCTTTGGCTTAACCAAAGGTGTCATAACCCCGGATGGACCAGGTGAGGCTCGGTTTGCTGCTGTATTTTTATTTATCTCTATTCTTGATGTCCCTGGTTCAGTGTCTTTAGATACAACCTTGGGTTGGGTCACGATTGGTTGTATTTCTTCTATTTTTTGTAGAGAGTCTGAGTTACTCTCGAAACTTGTTTGTACATACTCATTTGAAGCACTGTTCTGCGGTTTATCCGCAGACTTCAAAGTACTTCTAGGCTCGGCCTTCTGAGACCTGAGTACATCATGTTGTTTTTGTTTTGCTGCCCTCTCATATTTACTGTGTCGTAATCCTTCTTGTATAGTTTCTGTGACTTTAGTCACACGTTCTGATTGATTTCCTGTTCCTTCCGGTACACGTTCGGTTTTGGACTTATTTGAGTGCACCTCGGCGTTTATCTCCTCAACTACATGGTACTTCTCGGGTGTAGAGTCGCTCAGAAATTCGTTGTTTCTGGCATCTGATCCTTTCCTCGAGGTTTCGGGCAAATCAAAAGTTTCCAGCACCTCACACTCATATACTGTCGCTGCCCGTGCAGCCCGGGCAGCTTCTCGGAGTTGTCCTGGTGTTAAATTTTCTGTTCTTACATTTATAGTTCTTTGGCTAGAGCGGCGTGAGTTTTCTGAAACAAAAAATAAATAATATTTACGAATTACATTTAATTAATGCATTTAGCTTACATAACAACGGACACATGTAAAACCAATAAAATATCCACAAAATAAAATATAGTGTGGAAAAATTGTGGTATTTTTTATTTATATAAGTATGTAATAATAATAATAATAAATCGTTGAGGGAGCGCTTCTTTGGCCGCCTGAAGAAGGTACTTAAGAGCCTTCTGTCAGGTGGAAACAAGGTGCGTGCCTTCAACGGTTGGGTCATGCCGGTATTGATGTACGCTTTCGGTGTACTCAAATGGACTCAAACGGAACTTGACGCCCTGGATAGGAGGGTTCGTACACTGTTGACTGCATACCGAATGCATCACCCTCGGTCGTCGGTAATGAGACTGTATATCCCGCGGAAGTGTGGGGGTCGAGGCTTTTTAAATACTAAGACCCTACACAATCGCGAGGTATGCAGTCTCAGGGAATACTTCCTAGCCGCCGACGTGGGTATGCATCGTGATGTAGTGGCAGTGGACAAGGGACTCACCCCGCTCTCCTTGGCTAACGAGAACTGGCGCAAACCTGTAGTGCTTGACACTAACGTACGCAAGGAAGTATGGCAGAGTAAGGAACGGACGCTTTTTCCGGGCCCTTCACGGGCCCGATGTAGACCAACTAGCGTCCGTAGCCTGGCTGCGCGTCGGTGACCTCTTTGGGGAAACCGAAGGTTTTGTCTGTGCAATTATGGACGAAGTTATCATGACGAATAACTACCGGAGATTTATTGTGAAGGACGGCACGGTTGACATCTGTCGGGCATGTCACCGACCGGGTGAATCAATCCGCCACATTATCTCTAGTTGTTCTCGTCTAGCTAACGGGGAATACTTGCATAGACACAACCTTGTAGCCAGGATTATCCATCAGCAACTTGCTCTGAAGTACTCTCTTGTGGAATCGGAGGTAATTCGATAATGGCGATATCACGTTGTACTGGGATCGATCCATCATCACTGACAGAACTATTGTGGCCAATAAGCCTGATATAGTGGTGGTGGACCGAAGCGAGAGGCGTGCAATGGTTGTTGACATATCCGTCCCGCATGACGAGAACCTCGTGAAAGCCGAGAAAGATAAGCAAATCAAGTATATTGACTTGGCTCGCGAGGTTGTCGACATGTGGGAAGTGGACTCAGCGATCATTGTACCGATAGTCGTGTCAGCCAATGGCTTAATAGCCAAGAGCCTCGATCAACACCTGAGAAGGCTCGTGTTAGGTGGCTGGATCAAGGGCTTGATTCAGAAAGCGGTACTCCTGGACACGGCTCGTATTGTTAGGAGGTTCCTTTCTCTGGAGCCCTGACCGCCGGTGGCTTGGACCCTGTTCCCGATACCGGTGGGATACTGTTTTTTATATTTTTAAATGTTTTATTTTAATTTTTGAAATATTTTACAAATGTAATCAAAGAGAAAAAAAAAAAAAAAAAAAAGAATAATAATAATAATATTCCACAATTATCACACAACGCCGTCTAGTCCCAAGCTAAGCAGAGCTTGTGTTATGGGTACTAGATAACTGATAAACATACATATATATTTCTAAATACATACATATTATAGATAAATAAAAAATGTGTTTGTAAATAAAAAATATTGCATTAAAATATGAAACAAATAACGTGAATTACAAACACAGCAGAACTGTCGTAACTAGTAAAATTGTTTTGCTTATACACGTAAAGTGAAAGACAAGGGGGAGTGGATATATCGAGCTGAACTGATGATGAAGCAGGAACGTAAATAGATGTAATGAAATCGTGTTTGGGATTATTAAATTTGTTATAACATACACTCTGGCTATGATGTATTTAAGTTTGGCTGAGGGCTACTTTTTATGTGTGGTATTACATGAAAGTGTAAGCTAAAAATCTTTTTACAGAAAATAAAACAACCGACTTCAATATAAAAAAAAAACACTAAAAGTACAAAATAACTTTAATTTTGGAAGTCGGTGTTAAATAACGAAGAAACAAAACTATCATAGAAACACCGACTTCCGAAATTAAACTTATTTTGAGTTATTGGTCAACTCGTACCGCATACCCAAGGCCCATGTGGTACGAGTTACAGAAATTCAAAATAAATTATATTTTCATTGGTCAACTCGTTCAACGTTTCTTTTTGTATGGTACCCTAAACTTTATAAACATTTTTTACAGTTAATAACACAGATAAACAATATTTTATAAAAAAAATTTAGTTTGGTTTTGTTTATTAGATTATTATTATTTCATATTAAAAAAGAAAATTAAAAACCTCCTCCTTTTTTATTTCAAATAAGTAGATGATTACATTGAGAAAGAATTAAAAGATTTCAAGGATTTTGACATTTCTGTTGTAAATTGTGTAGAGACATTTTATTTTTAAGACAGCTATTCTAAGACTGATTATAGAAATGTAATTGATAACATTAATGGCTATAAGACTGTCATAGAAAGTGTCCCTAAGAATTATTTCTAGTTTATTTTGTATATATTTATCAGTATATCTCAGAACCCTGAGATCCTGACGTATCGCATACAAGGAGCCGAAACCAACCCGTAGAGGCCCTTAAGGCTCACTTAATGGAACGTGATACCAACCGACGATTAGTACGCGCTATACTCTGAATAACCCCTGGTTTGTGAAAAAGTATTGCGACATATCGATCGAACATGTAACTGTAATGTATTTTATAGGATAGAGAAAAAACTGCATAATATCGGAATTTAAAAAAAAATGAAATAAAAAAGTAGTTGGTAGGTAATCAAATTATCTATTGATATAATTTAAAAAAATGAAATGCCCACTGTCTAAATAGATTCAGTTCACATTACGTTAGTAGCAACCTTTCACGCACACAGTCATACTTCACAGTCTTCACACACTCAAATTACGTTCATACAGTCCACTCATATAAAAATAAATTGTAAAGAAGGCAGTGTGCAATAAATACCCTTTGAGTGAAGACGTATTAAAAAGTTTTATTTCACCAAACAAGCCGGTATAGACTTTATCGTCGTAGACACCCACATAGGTTTTTCATTAATTATTCAATATATAAACAGTTGCGAGTAAACAGTATTAGAAAGTCCTCACTTCTAACGTTCTACGAACAGTCAACATACACTTACGAGTTGTCAATTTAAAAAATACACTATTTTAATTAATTGAAACAATCACATTTGCGACAAATTATTGTAAACAAGAGTGATAATCAGAAGGTATTACAGTTTACGGAGCTTGTAAGTCATTAATTCATGAATCCCCAAGCGACCACCGGTGGCCGCGCATCTATTGTCTTACTATTGTGTCTCTAATTGACGGTATCTGAAGGGTTAAAATTTTACAAAGTTTAAGCGAGTTCTTAAAAAGTTGCTCGTAGGTTGTTACGGATAAATTAATATTTCTTGGCCTCATCATCATCATCATCATTTCAGCCAAAAGACGTTCACTGTCAAACATAG
The DNA here is from genome assembly GCA_949319445.1 of Mythimna lalbum. Taxonomy (NCBI): domain Eukaryota; kingdom Metazoa; phylum Arthropoda; class Insecta; order Lepidoptera; family Noctuidae; genus Mythimna; species Mythimna lalbum. The sequence goes on from OX439344.1 coordinate 37,636,359, forward strand.
GCCTCCCCCAAGTGTCGCGATAACTGACAATCCTGTGCGTCTCACATCCATCGAAATCTCGCGACCCTCTCCAGATCATCGGTCCACCTTGTGGAAGTTAGCCTTCCACTTCCACACACACGGAGGAGCTCAGTATAATGCTCGTTGACCTCAATAAAGCTTCCGAAAGAGTGGGATATAAAATGAACATGGACAAAACCAAAGTCATGGTTAACATTCAAGTAGTATCCATTTCTATCAAGATCGGAGACACTACACCCGAAGTTTTGGACAACTTTTTTTTCATTATTGATAGGCTTGCGCTTGACCACTGACTCATCTTATGGTAAGCGATGATGTAGCCGACGATGGATGACGCTTGCCTAGAAGTAGCCTATTCACTTAAATACCCCTATGTTATTGTAGCTAACAGAAAACACAGACTCCGGCAGGGACTTCCACTGGAAACACATTCATTATGCGTACACGTAACAACCCTTTGTACGTATAAAATAATAAATAATAATATTCCACAACTATCATACAACGCCGTCTAGTCCCAAGCTAAGCAGAGCTTGTGTTATGGGTACTAGACAACTGATAAATCTACTTATATATCTAAATACATACATATTATAGATAAATTACACCCAGACACAGAACACATGATCATGCTCATCACACAAACATTTGTCTAAGGTGGGAATTGAACCCACGACCTCCGGCATAGCAGTCATGGGTGGGATATCTACCATGTACCGATGGCACAACGCCGTACAACTATGTTTCGGGACAGACTGTTCAGTTGGCTGGGTCTAACTTCGACAAAGAGGTCAATCGTCTAATCTGACTCAGCTAGGCTGCTTTTGGGAAACTGCGCGGTATCGTCCCATATACCAGTGTCTCAAGAAAAAAGTCTATGTGCTCATTTAGTTCGCTAAAATTTGACATCGCGCATTGGTGATAGATGGAACATAAATAGCGTCATATTTTTGGATGCCACGTTCGATGGCAGTATGAACGCTATCTACTTCCATCTGCGTATAGCCAGGTTCTAGATCATCATTATCATTTCAGCCGAGGTTCTAGATATGAGTGGTAAATAACCACATTATTCACAGCAGCAAAGTTGGATAGAGCATTTAGGTACTAATACTGCTTTCCGTTTTGATAGGTGCACAACCGTCACTCTAAATAATGATAGGTTTTGTTACAAATTCGTCTTCAGAATTGGAAATTATATCATGTAAACTATCTAATCTAATATGAAACTAACGAAAACTGATGCCTAAGTGACAAAGTTGACTCCGGAAAAGCTGACTCTTATAATATGGACATAGTTTCACAGAACATGCAAGATGGCTAAGATACTCTTTTGAATCCTTTTCTTTTCTTGCATTTTTTTTCTCAGCGGATGATAATTTTATTGCTGTTTCGATTTTTTTTAGTAAATAATAAAATAAATAAAAATAGCTTTATTTTCTTTCTACAATTTTGTGCCTTACTTTAATATTTGAGTTTTAGTTTTATTTACTTTTTTATTTTAGTTTTGATTATACTTTATTTGTTTTGTGTATCGTTTTTGTTACTAGTATTTTTTTTTAAAGGTAAAATACTAATATATAATTAATCTGTAAAAGGACCGCTAAACAGCGGTAAAAGCCTCCTCCAGTCGTTTCCACGTTGGTCTTTCTCGTGCTACTCTACTCCATATTTTTCCTGTTATTTTTGCAATGTCGTCACTCCATCTCTTTTGTGGTCTGCCTTGTCTGCGCTTGTTGCTCATGGGGTACCAGTTAGTGGTGATTTTGGTCCACTTTCGTCTGCTACTCGTTGGATATGTCCGGCCCATTTCCATTTCAGGCCAAGCACTTTCTTGACCACATCCTTTGCCTTAGTTTGACTTCGTATAGTAGCGTTCTTAATTTTGTCCTTCAGTCTATAGTTCATGTAACTCCTTTCTATTCCTCTTTGGCATACTTTAAGTTTCTCTAAATTACGTTTTGTAAGTGGCCAAGTTTGACCGGCATACGTGAGGGTGGGGAGTAAACATGTTTCCATGGTTTTGGTTTTTATTTTTGTTGGCATTTTGCTCTTAAATATTTCTTTTAGTGTCCAGTATTTGTTCCAGGTGCATTTAATTCTTCTTTCTATTTCTCTCTCTGTGCAATATTTAAAAGTAATTAGGTGTCCTAGGTATATATATTCCTCGACGTATTCTAAGTTGGCAGATGAAATTATTATTGGTCTGTTTGTCATCAGTTTAGTTTTTGTTTCATTGACTTCTAAACCTACTTTTTTGCTCTCTTCGAATAGCGACTCTATCATTGAATGCATTTCGTTTGGATCTTCTGACATCAGCACTATATCGTCAGCGAATCTTAAGTGTGACAAGTATTTTCCATGTAGATTTAGGCCTTTATTTTCCCAGTTTAGTGTTCTGAATATTTGTTCTAGCACAGCTATGAATATTTTGGGGCACAGTGGGTCTCCTCTTTCGATTTTGAAACTAGTTCCAGGGTTTTCTAGCATAATCCTAGAGTTACTGTTTTTGTAAATTACTTTTATGAGATCTTTTGGGCTGATAGAGCTTGCCACATAGAGTTATGCGAAATAGAGTCGAACGCCTTACTGTAGTCGATGAAACACAGGTAAAGTGGTTTGTCGTACTCATTATATTTTTCCAAGATCATTTTCAGAGATTGAATATGGTCTATGGCCGAGAAGTTACGCATAAATCCTGCTTGTTCTATTGGTTGGTTTTCGTCTATTATTTTTGTCAATCTTCGTAGTAGAGTCGCCGAAAATATTTTATAGAGACTTGACATGAGACTAATGTGTCTGTAGTTAGATATTTGTTTCGGGTCACCTTTTTTAAACAAAAGTACGATGTTTGAGCATGTCCATTGTCTAGGTATTTCCTTTTGACTCAGTATCAGATTATATAGAGATGTTAGTGGTTTAATTAAGGTGTTTTTACCAAATAGTATCATTTAATTTGTTAAGCCGTCTGGACCTGGACTTTTTTCGCGCTTAAGTTTTTCAATAGAATGTTCGATTTCTCTCTTGCAGAATTCTGGAACACTGTCTGTATTTCCAGGATAAATTTGTGCTTCTGTTAAATTTTTGTCTTTTTTATAAAGTTTTTCATAGAATTTGGTAGCTACTTTTATTAAGTCCTTTCTGTTTGTTACGAGGTGGCCTGATTTATTCTGTAGTTGAGCCATAACGGCTTTTGTTTTAGCTAAATATTTGTGCTTTTTTGACAGCGCCAGCGTTTTCTAAGTAATTTTGTAGGATTTTTGTCTGTATTTTTTGGTATTAATTTTTATATTTTTGTGTATGACTTTGTACAGTTTGCTAAGCTGTTTTTTTTCTGGTTTGGTTTTGTTCTCTTTGTTTTTCAGAGTATGTTTTTCTTCGATAAGTTTAACGATTTCACTGGTGATGATTGTTTGTTTTCGTAAACTTTCTTGGGGTATTGTAGCGCAAATGGAGCTTTTCAAGATGCTTCCTTCAATGTCGTCGTAATATTCTTGTACAGTGTTCTTCTCGGGCTCTTCGCACTTGGCTAATTCTTCTGTGTATTTTTTGAGATTTATATTTTTCTGTGGTTGAGATCGAAAGTTTGAGCGAGTTTTCTTATTTTTGATAGTGTGTATTTTTATTCTGATAAGACGGTGATCACTTGAGTGTTTAAAGTCCCGAAGAACGCTAAAATTTTCAATAATTTGAGGTTTGTTTGTTGCGATATAATCTATTTCGTTCTTGACCCTTCCATTGGGTGACGTCCACGTCCATCTTAGCTTGGGTGATTTATTAAACATAGTATTAGCTATTTTCAGATCGTATTCAAGACAGAAGTGTATGAACCTTGTACCTTTTTTTTAGTATGGTAGCTTAATCTTACTTTGTTATTGCGAACTGTATTATAATAAATAATAATAATAATAACCATTTATTTCAGGCATCGAAGGCCCATAGAAAAAATACATAAAATAATCTTATAAAATAATAAACTAATAAATATCATAACAACAAAACTTGAACTATTTATAATTTAACACGTAACATCGGCGTCGTGTTCCGCTGCGTGACACCTTGTAACTCGCGCACTAGTGAGCTCTAGTTGATAGTTGTTCATTGTGGGTTGTCAACTGTAGCATAAATTGTACGAGTGTAATTAATGGGAAGATTTAGCGTTTCATTTGAAAAATTTGACGTTCTTAACTCATTTTGCGAAAAAATGTGGGTACGAGTTGTCAACGTATGGCCATCGATATGGTAAACAAAGATATAGGGCTATGGTTTTTGGAGTCTTAAGTGGACTGAAGTGGAATGGTTACCATAGGTGACTTGGGAGGTCAGCTCAAAGCGGCCACCTTAAATTTAAGTTTAAAAAATCCCATTAAATTACAGATTTTATAAGAAAATAATATACTAGTAAGTAGATGATTTATTAAACTTCTATTATGAGTAAATAAAATTCGCTCAAACCTTAAATTCTCCTTATAATTTACTTATTACGACAACTTGTCTAAAAACCGCTTTGCGCGAGAGCCCGCCTAAAACGTTCATAGGAGTAAGGGCAAAGTGACCAGCATAAATGTTCACATGAAATGTAACTTTTTCATCTCAAGTTGTACACCATGCTCAAATGGTGAACTTAGCAACTGGTACACTTCTCGTATGGTGCACTTCGCAACTGGTGCACTTTTCAAGATGAGTGGAGATTTGGAAAAATTTACTAAAAATGAAAGATCTTCGGTTTTACGTAGGTAATTTTCTTGAAAAAACAATCTACAAATACCTTTCAAGTAGGCACTTACACACTTACTTAAACTTAACCAATTTTCAATAATAATTTAAAAAGTCACACGAAAATAATAAAAAAATATGTAAGAAAGATTTACCTACTGCCAAATAATTATAACACAAAACAAAAACAATTTTAATTAAACTCTACGTATTCACTGTAACATTTTTACTATTAATTTATATTTATTATTCATGTAACATGTTACTTTTGTTAAGGGGTAAAATCTAACGTCCGATCGGTCGGGGTCCGTGATAATGCCTGTCATATTGTATGAATCAGAATGTTGGGTTGTAAAAAAGACGGATGAAAAAGAAATTGCATGTAGCAGAGATGAGAATGTTAAGATAGATGTGTGGTGTGACGAGAATGGATAAAGTGAGAAATGAGTATGTAAGCGGGAAAATGGCGCCAGTAACTGAAATGTTGAAAGGAAATCGTTTGTCTTGGTATGGTCATGTAAAGAGGAAGGATGAAACGCATGTTGCTAAAAGAGTTATGAGTTTACATGTGGATGGATGGAGAGGGAGAGGGAGGCCAAATAAAAGATGGATGGATTGTGTGAGAAGTGATGTGAATGAAAAGGGATTCAGTGATAGCGTGACGAGCGACAAGACAGAATGGAAGAAAAGTACGTGTTGCGCCAACCCCAAATAAAATGGGACAAGGGCAGAAAGATGATGATGAACTTATCATCAAGTTTATCCGAAATATCCGAAAAGAGAGTTTAATTTTATTATAGACAATTTGTTTTATGGGGTATAAACTTGTACTTGACTGCGATCCCACCTGATGGTACAGTGATGCAATAGTTGACGGTGAAGCGCACTAGTTTATTAGGAGCCAATTCACTCTAGCCTTGAAGACGCCTAAATTATATTCGGACGGCAAGACCGCAGGAGGCAAATTGTTCCAGTTTGACAAAATAGTGATGGATCGTGAATTTTCTAATTCAAACTTCGAACCGCTGGTCGGCGTTATATTGTCGAAGGTGGACTTGCCATTTAGTGATCAATACATTGTTCCAGCGCAGCTGCAAGCGCTAACTCAAGAAATCATCAAAACTGTACAAATCATTGCCGGCATAATTTCGATAGGCGTTTGATAATGCCAAAATTGTATTCAGTGCGTTTCACTTAAGAAGTTCTTTCAAACTGTAACCGCATCATCTGACATATTAAAGGATCATGGCGAAGTCAGACAGACAGACGCGGTGGGGGACTTTGTTTTATAATATGTATTGATACAATATCGCTCAATGGCGTCAACGGCAATCGCAACCTAGTGCTGGGCACGCCACGATTATGGCGGTAAGTCCCCTCTTTGAGGCGTGGCTGGAAAGACCTCACGGCGTCCTTACCTTCCGCATGACGCAGGTCCTCACCGGACATGGCAAGTTCGGGAGGTTCCTGCATCGGATTCAAGCGGAAGAGACGCCCGGGTGTCGCCACTGTGCGCAACGCCCGGAGGACACGGTGGAGCACACCGTCGAGGTGTGCCCTGCCTGGGTGGAGCATCGCCGTGCCCTCGTAGGGGCGATCGGCAGCGGAGACCTCTCGCGCCGGGCCCTGGTCGAGGCCATGGTCCAGAGCGAGGAGGAATGGCAGGCGGTCGCCTCCTTCTGCGAAGCAGTAATGCTTGCAAAGGAGGAGGTCGACCGCATCAGGCTAAGGCGCCCTCGCCGCCGTCGCCGGGATTCCGATCCCGATTTCCGGCCACCGTAGACACGGGCTCGTGGACGGCGAGCCATGGGTAGCTCGCTGTCCGATTGTCCGGTAATGGATCGAGTCCAAGACGTCGACGGCGCGCACTGTTCCCGCGCGCCTCAAGGAGTTGTCAGCAGCAGGAGGGGCCCAGCTGGGTCGAACCCTACTGGGGACAGGGTTGTCCGAAAGGGAGCTCGTGCCCCGGTATGAAGGCTAGAAGGAACGGAATGGGATTTTTAGTCAGTAATAGTCTGACACTATCTCCCGCTCCACCCAAGAGCGGGTTTTGTCATAAGATGATTTTCCCCATCGAAAAAAAAAATCGCCTCCTAGGATTCCGTCGTCGAGATACCAAACGTTGAATTTGGTATTTAACTGTCGAATAATAGGGTGAATGTCTAAACTGAAGATCACTGGCCCTAGGGGATTACCTTGTTGACAGCCAAAAGCGGATACCAAAAGATTGTCCCACCGACAATATAGTAATTTAGATAGTTGTCTGAAAAATTGCCAAAGAAAACTAAAAATTTGGGGTACTTCTTTTTTAGATTCGACGTCTTGGGCTCGGTCCATTACCGGACGATCGGGCAGCGAGCCCGCGTCTACGGTGGCCGGAAGTCGGAATCGGAATCCCGGCGGCGGCGGCGAGGGCGCCGTAGCCTGATGCGGTCGGCCTCCTCCTTTGCTAGCATTACTGCTTCGCAGAAGGAGATGACCGCCTTCCATTCCTCCTCGCTCCGGACCATGGCCTCGACCAGGGCCCGGCGCGAGAGGTCTCCGCCGCCGATCGCCCCCACGAGGGCACGGCGATGCTCCGCCCAGGCAGGGTACACCTCAACTGTGTGCTCCACCGTGTCCTCCGGGCGTTGCGCACAGTGGCGACACCCGGGCGTCTCTCCCGACTTGATCTGAAACAGGTACCTCCCGAACTTGCCATGTCCGGTTAGGAACTGCGTCATGCGGTAGATAAGGAAGCCGTGAGGTATTACCAGCCACGCCTCAAAGAGGGGACTTACCGCCATAATCGAACCCTAGGGCGATGCAGACACAGTTTTAAATGATGTATTTCCTAGATTTTCGTGAAATTTACGGAATTACTGAATGCCAAGAGTTTTCAGGCGTTATCTCTTTATCAAACATTGCGTTGAATGAAATAACAAGCTTTTAAACCATTGACGGTCGACTAGTGGGGGAAGGCCCCTTTTATCTTAATGGGCTATTGAAGATGCAGCATCAAGTTTTAATCCTTTTCAAGAAGCCTCTGAGCTATTTATATCAAAGTCGGACTACAGCTTGTATTCAATCTTGCTAAAGAACTTTTCATAATTAGTTCTTACTTTAAAACTAGTTTAAAATATGAAGCTCAAGTACTAATAACTGGTGTTTGGTAGCCGAATACAGTTTGTTAGTAAAATTTGCTTGAATCAGGCCGAGCTGATTTATTTAAGCGAAATTGCAGCTTGAAAATTTAATATCACTTCTTTTTATATTAAATCAACTGAACTGTATCAAGCGAACTGTATTAATTTAACAAGCATTCGGCAATCAGTATATAATTGTTTCTGATGTTTCGGCCCTTAATTAACTTTTTCCTCCAGCCCACTCATACATCAATTTCAAACGTAATTATGGATGGCTGAGCTTGGGCTCAGGCTACACTTCGCATCCGTATGGATTTTTTTTGAACTATTGTTACAGAGAGTTTCCTTAAATTATGATAATCGTAACAACTAAAAAAAATGAAACTATTAACAATGAAATGAAACTATTGACAATCTTCATTGAGTAGTTTATACGGTGGTCCCCAAACTCGGCGGTGCCTGTATCTTGAGGACCGGGTTGAGATATAAATACATTTTGTATGACTATAAAAACAAAAAAATAGAACTTATCTTAAATAAAACAAATAAGGACTGGAAATCAGTGTCTTAAAACTAGTTATTATTTTTAAACATTAACAAAATATAGAATAAAAAATTTAAATTGTGCTGAACCTAGCACATTTTGAAGAAAAAAAAAATTGTGGCCTCGGCATCCGCAACATTTCTAGTATTAGTTTACCAGCCTTTATATCGTCGGTTCTCGGCACTGAGTAATCAATCAGTTCATTGATTGATTTCAATGTGCCGTGCTTTATCGAGGCTATTTCGAGGAATTCTAAACTGCCCGACGAATCGTCTTCCCAAAGACGGTGGGATGATCCGCTCTGCAAACTATAGTTCAGGAAAACCTGATTGCAACATTTACTGCTCCTGCGGAGCGAGCGCGCCTGCTGACTGTGAGAGAGTGGGAGTCGGTGGGTAGCTTCACGCACTACCGTCGTCGAACATTGGCACCTTGCTCGATGATAGTACTTTCCGCCTCGCTGTTTCTTTACGTCTAGGCGCTCCCTGCAGTTCTCCTCATCGCTGCCACTAAGGCGAAATCGTCTACAGCCTCGGACACCACTGTGTGTCATGCAGCCGAAGTGCGGGTCGCATTGCGCGACACGATCAACGACATCATTAGACGTGCTCTTGTCACCGTCGGAGTTCCAGCCGTAGTGGAACACCATGGCCTGGTACGCGACGATGGCAAGAGACCGGACGGCGTGTCGTTATTCCCTTGGAAGATGGGTAGGCCTTTAGTATGGGACGCTACTTGTGTCGCTATTCTTACGCCTTCACATCTTCCTAGCTCGTCGTTTCGTGCTGGTGCTGCCGCTGTGGCTGCGGAGAACCTCAAACGGCGGAAATATACCTTGTTGGTAGTTATATTTTCAAACCATTTGGGGTTGAAATTCTCGGATCGAGGAGTCCGAGTGCTCAGATTTGTTTTTTAAATTATGTATAGGCTCACGTTTGACCACTATCTCACCTGATGGTAAGCAAAAGGTCTAGTTGACACTTCGTGGGAACCAAGGTCTTTTTTATGGTGGCGAAAATCATACAATAACAACTCCCGCTCTTGGGCGGAGCGGGAGATAGTGTCAGACTCTTACTGACTAAAAACCCACCCCGTTCCTTCTAGCCTTCATATCGGGGCTCGAGCTACTCTTTCGAAACTAACCCTGGCCCCAGTAGGCTTCGACCCAGCTGGGTCCCTGCTGGTACTGAACTTGAGGTAAGCGGGAAACGTCCACGCCGTCGACAACTTGGGCTCAGTCCAGACAATTACCGGCAGATCAGACAGCGAGCTACCCAAGGCTCGTCGTCCGCAAGCCCGCCAGTCTACGGTGGCCGGAAATCGGAATCGGATTCCCGGCCATGGCCTGAACCAAGGCCCAGCGCGAGAGGTCTCCGTCTCCGATCACCGCCACGAGGGCACGGCGATGCTCCGCCCAAGCAGGGCTCACCTCGAATGTGTGTTCCACTGGGACCTCCCGGCATTCCGTACAGAGGCGACACCCAGGCGTCACTTCCGTATGAATCAGGTGCAGGAACCTCCCAAAGTTGCCATGTCCGGTGAGGACCTGCGTCATACGAAAGGTAAGGACGCCGTGAGATCTTTCCAGCCACGCCTCAAAGAAGGACCCAATGGCTGGCTTTTACCTCGGACAGAGGTTAAGCTAAAAAGACTGGCGGCATTGCCACGCAGGCAGCCATGCCACATGCAGCAAGCATTGTTTCTGTCACGGCTCCGGCGCTTCGAGGCTTGGGCGGCCCCACGCGAACTTATCGTCGAAGATGATTTTAACGCTCACCATCGCAGCTTCGGCTTGCTGGCCAGCCTCAGCCGCGGCGGAGGGCCTTCAGACCTACTCTCCTCAGCTCGCCGGCCGCGCTACCCCTCCGCGCCTACGCGGAATTGAATTACACTCTAGGGGTAGAGCAGACAAGACTGCGTAAATTCAATTTTGCAGCGATTCGTTTCTATCACTACATTTTATAGTACATCATAATATTGACTTTTTACAAGACTGTACCAAATATTCGTATCTCTAAATAAACATAATGCTAAACATAATTATATAATTAACTAGCTTTTGCCCGCAAGGCTTCGCTCTTGCTCTTCCCTACTCTACCCTACTCTACCCTACTCTACCCTACTCTACCCTATTCTACTTTACTCTACCCTACTCTACCCTACTCTACCCTACTCTACCCTACTCTATCCTACTCTACCCTACCAAACTTCACATAAACCATCTACTAAATAGTCCGAACAAAGCCTAAAAATTTGGTTTGGATAGGTGAGCCCGTTCTTGAGTTATAAAATAACAACGAAAAGTGGCATTGATTTATATATATATAGATAAATAAATATTAATTATGGCAAAGGTATGCGAAACATTCGAAACAAAGTTCTGCCAGTAATGCCCTCGTGAATTCGGTCATGTAAATATTCTTCCAAACAATTTTTGTGCTAAATATTTTTATTCTGGAAAAGTATTCAATTAAATAAAATTGTGTTATGCCAAATAAAATTCGGTGTATAAAAACTTTATACACCGAATTTTATTATAACCAAACCATTTTTCGTTTATTTAAAAATACCCACGCTTCCATCGCTCTATATTTATGAAATTTCAATATTTGTTAAGGATATTCGAAAAACTTAATACTAGACGTCACCAAAGCACACTAAAGTAAAAAAAAACACAGTACCGACCTTTTCTCAAAGAGCTGATGTCTAGGCGTGGGTTCTAAGATTTACAATAAATTATCAAGAAATTTAAAAAGCAAGATCAACATAAACCATTTTAAATCGCAGCTTAAGATAACTCCTGGTTCAAAAGGCTTAGTACTCCATCAATGAGCTTTTAGATGATAGAAGTAGAAAATAAAAATGTCAGATCCACTTATTATTCTTATCTCTCTATCTTATTTGCGACTTTACTTGTTTTGAAATAGACTTTCTTAGCTTGTATTTTTATACCTAATTTGTACGCCTTGCAAGGTAAACATAGTGATACAACACAATTTTTTTTATACCATGTACCATATTACAAATAAATTACTTTGACTTTGACTTTTGCATCTGCTAGGCTATAAATTATCACGCTATTTACTTAAGGGTGTGAGCAATATTCCAAAATGTCGGTATTGAACGACATTTGCCGTGTTCGATTTCAGTTACAGTTAAAAATGTTGTCATTATTATTTTATCTTCGTCTTTTTTGTAATAAAATGACCTTACCATTTTTCCAAAACAAATTCGACGTTTCTATTCACGAAATACCTACTTCAGTGCGAAAGTCGTATCATCGAATTTTGTTTCTTCGAAAACCTTTAAACGACATCTCTATACTGCGACGCCTCGTTGAATTGACTTTTTGTTACTGCGATGTTTCGGTACATCAAAAACTGTTCTGTGAACGATTTTAAAGCGAAAATATCAGACTGCGGAGCCTTGTTCAATTCACATTTTATAAAAATTGTCAAATATCATTGATCACACTGTACAGTACCTAAAGATCAATTTAAAACGATTGGCTACATTCACCCAATTATGACGTTTTATATTTACGACTCATGATTATTAGACGAATTTTGCAAGCTTAAACATATTAGACTAACACCCAGGTTTCCGAGAGTCCGATCAAAATCAATCGATTAAATTAAAAGCTATGTTAAATTAATTGGGGTTGCTGAAAGGATGATTACCGAAAAATGTTTCAATAGTTAATTCTCAACCGTCAAAAAGTACCTTATAACCTTGTATTAAAATCTTAAAAAAAAACTGCGTCATCCTTCACAACCAAAGACATTAAACATAAATATAGGTACTACCGACAACAAACCGAATTCGCCACAAATAAATATGTTAAAACTCGCGTTAATTTCAAATAATTGTGTTTCATCGTCATCATTTCAGCCGAAAGACGTCCACTGTTGAACATAGGACTCCCCCAAGTGTCACCACAATGAACGGTCCTGTGCTTCTCGCATCCATCAGATTCCCGCAATCCTTACCAGGTTATCGGCCCACTATTGTAAATTTTTTTTAAATATTCTTAAAATGGCTTCACGAGGGAAAGATTTCACAGAAAGAGAAAAGTACAAACTGTTAGAACTGGTTCACAAGTAAGTACGCAACAAATAAGTTACAACTTTTATGTAACTTAGGAAACACCTACACCTACCTATATGTATCCTCGATGTTTTTCTAGATAGAAAAACATAATAGAAAATAAAGCAACAAATACGGTCTCAATTATACGAACTAAATTAAGCTTGGGCATGTCTAATTAGCGAATAAAACAGTACCGCTGAGGTGCTTAGAACTCAAAGACAGCTACACTGCCTTTTCGAATTTGAATAGGGTTACGATGCAGAATATTGCTAATGAAAATGTAACTATACAATCGACCAATGTCGATAACTTTTGAACATCTATAACTTTTGATCAACTTGGGAAATTATTTTAGATCCTAAGACGTCGACGGCGTGCACTGTTCCCGCGCGCCTCAAGGAGTTGTCAGCAACAGGCCCAGCTGGGTCGAAGCCTACTGGGGCCAGGGTTATCCGAAAGGAAACTCGACCCCCGTTTTAAAAAGGCTAGGAGAAACGAGGTGGGTTTTTAGTCAGTAAGAGTCTGACACTCGCTCCTGCTCCTCCCAAGAGCGGGGGTTGTCATAAGATGATTTTTGCCCACCGTAAAAAAAAAAATTAGATAAACAAATAAAACAATACAGATGGAGAGGTATATAATTTAGAAAGCATAGCTTATATACTATTTACACTTATAAAGCTAGTCTTCTTCTAAACTTTATTTATATATATTACTAACAAATTTACTTGTTTCAATCACATAATGAAATGACAGAAATGAAAACTCTCCTACAAAAAATGGATTTTTAAAGGATGAAATAGCAGATAAGGTCTAATAATAACACAGGATTGAAAATATCCTTGGAGTTTCTTGCAAATTCTTCTCCATAGAGATTTATGCTTGGGATGTGCAATCAGCATTTTTTAAGTTGTAGGTAATTAAAGTTATTGTAATTATTAGAATGTTATTTTAACTATTTAATACTGAAATTAAACATTTTGTTTGAATCTTTGTTTATGTTTAAATAATTATCCATCCTAATATTTCAGTGATAGCTTATATAGGAACTGTTCATACATGAGACTATAACTGAAATACTGAAAAGGACATTGCCAATCTTTGTATGGGAGTTGGACCAAGTGCTGCCCAAAATGCAAACATAGTGTATTTTATGCCTCAGGCCAACTCCAATCAGTAAACTGAAACGCTCCAAATTCAGTCCCAGGAGGCAAGACAAATATATTATTTTGAAAATGAATTATTTATTTACGAAAGAAAACTTGACAACTGTTCAATGTAACTGATTACTGACTTTGACACTGACACTAGGAATTACTCCTGTATCATGGGTGTGTTCACAAATGTGTAAATTCTCATACCTAAAGCATTAAGTCCGCCTCTGTACTTTTGTGTGCAAAAAGCATTTAATAAATATATATATATTTTTTTTATTATTCCGTTCCATTTTTGAATTCCATTCCATAGCTGCACGCACAATTTATGTGTTTCCAAAACGTTTAGTGCGTATAGGTAGGACGTTCATAATTTACCGGTGGCGTATCGCCTTGCGTCTGGTAGTCCGATGATGGAACGGGCTAGGCGGAATCAGGTTATGCAATTCCGAAATACACAAGATACCCAGACTCGAATCACCCGAACCACTTAACCAGTGCGCCAACTGTGCCGTGTTTAGTAAAATATATTCAAAAAGTTATTACAATAATCAACATAACATAATTATGACTCAATTAGAAATCGATGTATGACAGTAAAGTACAATGAATCAGTGATATACCTGTACTTGTTATACTAGTAGCAGCGATTCCCATAAGCCTATAAGGACGCTTGTAAAACGTCAGAATCTAGTGCACGAGTGTGACCAGTGGTTTCTTATGAAGAAAAACCGGCAAGAAACACCATGGTAACAATAAAAATATTAATAAGTATAAGAGGACAGTGCCAATAGCCAATGTTGTACCCAAAAGCCGAAAAATACTAAAAATATTATAAGAAAAATCCCTATCATTAAACCTACAATAATAAGTCACTAATGTAGTTAAGGTGGCTGAGGTCTAAATAATGAAAAAAAAAACATTACAAAAATACTGTACTTTCATTTCGATTCATGGCTATACGCAGATGGAAGTGGATAGCGTTCATGCTGCCATCGAACGTGGCATCCAAAAATATGACGCTATTTATGTTCCATCTATCACCAATGAGCGATGTCAAATTTTAGCGAACTAAATGAGCACATAGACTTTTTTCTTGAGGGACGATACCGCGCAGTTTCCCAAAAGCAGCCTAGCTGAGTCAGATTAGACGATTGACCTCTTTGTCGAAGTTAGACCCAGCCAACTGAACAGTCTGTCCCGAAACATAGTTGTACGGCGTTGTGCCATCGGTACATGGTAGATATCCCACCCATGACTGCTATACCGGAGGTCGTGGGTTCGATTCCCACCCAGGACAAATGTTTATTTGATGAGCATGATCATGTGTTCTATGTCTGAGTGTAATTTATCTATAATATGTATGTATTTAGAAATATATAAGTATGTTTATCAGTTGTCTAGTACCCATAACACAAGCTCTGCTTAGCTTGGGACTAGACGGCAATGTGCGATAGTTGTGGAATGTTATTTTTATATATAACCTTTGGGTTCACATATCCTTTAATAGTATTGATAACATAATTTTCTAGGTTGGACTCTGAAAGCTGAATTGCACATTCGTGTATGATTTTCGAAAGGCTTAGTCACTCTCCACTGTCGGTCACACGTGTCGGTGTCTGTCGGCGTTTTATGTCACCTACTACAGTAAAGTAAATCTGTCAATGAAATTTATTGAGTGGCTCATTTGTGATGGGAACTTCTGGTATGGGATGTTCGTTACTGGTATATACGGTGTCAGTCGAGGAGTTCGTCTGCTGATGTGGTGTTGCTGATGGGTTATTAATCATCGAGCTAAGGTCTTTAATACTTTCAACTAATGAGTTGATCTCATCCACTTCCTCATTATAAATTTCTACCCGTGAAAGAGCATCAGCGTTGGTGTTAAACTAGTCTGAGTGGCCATCTAGTCAGTGGTGAGTTTGGTTTCTTTAAACTCATCATCCACTGTAAGGGCTTGTGGTCAGTCAGTACTTTAAATTTTCTCTCAAATAAGTAAGGTCGGAAATACTTCATTTCCCAGATTATGGCAAGTAACTCTCGATGGCACTAAAGTTTAGCTCACTTTCGTTAAGTGTGCGCGAGGCATAACAGACGGGTTTATCAGATTCTGTGGGTCCCTGAGATAACACTGCTTTAATAGCGACATTTGAAGCGTCTGTAGTTAAGTTGAATTCTCTTTTAAAGTCTGTGTACTGCAATATGGCGTCAATGGTTAGTAGAGTTTAGGTTTCGAAAGCATTGGTGTATTCTGGGCTCGGAGTTATTTTACTAACCTTTCTTCAGACATTGGGTTAGTTATCCAAGCAGAGTCGGGAATGAATTTTCGGTAATAACCAAGAAAGCCTGAGAATTGATTAATTTCCTTTTGTATTGGAAATTTTTGAATAGCAGATATTTTGTCGGAGTTCGGCTTGATGCCGTCTCTGCTAATGATGTGACCTAGGTATGCGGTCTCGAGCTTCAAAAACTTAGATTTATCAGCTGAATTTTAAAGTTTATTCTATTCTATTCTATTGTTAACTGCAGTGGTCAAACAGTCGTGAATAATGCAGTTACATAAAACCTGTTCGTTCGTTTACAAGAACATAGCCATCCGGGGCGTTAATTGGTATTCAAACTAATTTAGAACTCCTAAATTAGTCTTCATACAGATTGACTTTACGTGAGTTAATATACTTTTATTTGATTTGTAGCGGTACCTACGCGTTATTAACTTAAGTCTATTTTTAAATCTTAATCATTTTGAGTCTATTTTAGCTTCCCATTTGGATAATAAATCTAATCCTATAATTACGTCAAAATAGTTGTGAAAGCGATAAATTAATATTTTTAATTGTGTCGGTTTCGGCACTCGTTTGTACTCGTTAAAACATAGTATCGTTACGGAATAATCGTTTTAACTAACACCGTGCACATTTGTGACCTCTGAAGGGTTAATAATCAGGGAAAAACTTTTGCACAGCCTCGGGGCTGATGAAAGACTGGTTAGCGCCAGTGTCTATCAAAAAATTTAGAGGAGGGCAAGAAATTTCAATGTATGGTAGTTGTCTTTGGGTCTGTAATTTTAGGTCTATCCTTGTTCTTTTAATGTCTTATGCTTCAGAAAATTCTAAATCTGGTTAGCGCCGCTGGGACCTGATTGTGGTTCCATGTCACTTGTTGTCTGATTGTCTTTGTCGCTTCTGCTGATATTTCTTTGAGGCACGCAAGGAAAATAACACGAAGTTACTGGTGCCGGTTCTTAATGGACAGCGAACTAATAATTGTACTCCATCTATAAACGCGTGCTTACAAAAGCCAGGAATCGCTATGCGAGCCTTAATGTCTAGGGCTTCTCCTGCAATGGTAGAGACGTGAAAATTGACCCTTCCTTACGCTTTCTGAAGGAGGTGATGACTGCTTTCCATGTCTTCTCTCTCTATACCAAGATCGGACGCGAGAGGTCGCCACCGCCTCCACGAATACACGGCTGTGTAAAACGGTGTCTGGTTTAACCCAAGCGGTGCAGAGCTCTATCGTATGCTTATGTTGCTACGAAGCTTCATTGGATACTCCCCCGGGATATACACACAATATTAATATCCGGGCGTTTCTTCCCAATGTAACAGAAACCTCTCGAAAAAATCACAACATCTCTAGGTTTACGACTTCATAAAACAACGAAATCGCAGAATCGCTGTCACTTACGCTGGCCTCTGTCAGAGTGTTATCTTAGTACTGGTCACCACGGTCAGCTTGCTTATATTTTTTGCGAATTTTGAATACTCTCAAAAAGTTAATGCTCAAAAAACCCAGCTCCGGCAGAAACGAGATGTCTCGCAAATGATCAATAATAGTAAGTAATAAAACAATCACCAGCTATTATCACGATCCTCACTTGCAAAAAAAAAATTGCCAGTTTTATTAATCAGGCGTCGACTTTAAAAATCGCTTAATTACAATTTAATATTCATTCTTTTTAACTGAATTAAAAAAAGTAGATTCTCAATTCGGTTGAATTGTTTATACCTTTTTTTTTTAATAATTATGTTTTTTTTTTATGTTGTTACCTTTTTTTTTTTTTGGGAACTCCGTCGTTTATAGACCGATTTGCAATTTTGTTTTTCTTCTAAAAGGATATGTTTTGAGATTGGTCTATTTTTTTTTAAATATCGTTCTGATGATGGAATTCAGAGGAATCGAGACAACTACTCAAATTTTATAGGCAACTATATGGTGATTTTGATATTTTTTTATCAAAAACTTGAGCATTTACAGTCAAAAAGTAAAATTTTATGAAGTGAAACTGATGAAGAAGACCAGGAATATCCAACGGAGCTAGATATCATAATGTTAAGTTAAGCAACTAGACAATACTATAAATAAATGGTTCTGAATAGTATTGTTGAAAATAGTATCACTGAAGTTATCTTATGATAATGAGGCACTGCCCGAAACTCGCCGGAACTCTGTATTCCATCCGTATTTGGACTTATTCAAATTGTCATTAGCTGCACTTCAGCCATGAGGTAAAATCGCACTGATATAATTATGAACTAGAAGTTGGAAGGCACTGGAATTTTATTATAAAACAACGTTTCCTGCTGGCGGTGTTTGAACTTATTAGAATTATTACGAGATGTAGATACTCTGGCTATAAGTGCTTTTAATAAGTACTCTATACATACATAGACATAGTAGTCATGGCTGAGACTACGGAAGTGCTCAGCACAATGCTCAATGACCTCGGTAGAGCTTCCAAAAGAGTAGGTCTTAAAATGAACATGGACAAAACTAAAGTCATGATAAACAACCATGTAGCACCAACTTCTATCAAGATCGGAGACTCTACACTTGAAGTTGTGGACGATTACGTCTACCTCGAACAAATAATCCAGTTGGGTAGAGCTAATTTCGAGAAAGAGGTCAACCGTCGAATCCGACTTGGCTGGGCGGCGTTCGGAAAGCTGCGCGGTATCTTCTCGTCCAATATACCACAGTGTCTCAAGACGAAAGTCTATGACCATTGTGTGTTGCCAGTGATGACATATGGTGCCGAAACGTCGTCGCTGACAATGGGCCTCATCAGAAGGCTCAAAGTCACCCAAAGGGCAATCGAAAGGGCTATGATCGGAGTTTCCTTGCGTGATCGAATCAGAAATGTAGATATCCGCAGGAGAACCAAGGTTACCGACATAGCACTAAGAATCGCCAAACTTAAGTGGCAATGGGCAGGGTACATTGCCCGCAGAACAGATGGCCGTTGGGGCCGAAAGGTTCTGGAGTGGCGACCGCGTACTGGAAGACGCAGCGACGGAAGGCCTCCTACAAGGTGGACCGATGACCTGGTGAAGGTTGCGGGAATCCGATGGATGCGGGACGCACAGGATCGATCATTGTGGCGACACTTGGGGGAGGCCTGTGTCCAACAGTGGACGTCTGAAATGATGATGATGACTCTATAGGTTACTTACTATTTAATTGGCACACTATTTAAGTTTAGGAACTAAAAACTTTATTAATAATAATTCATTTCAGATTTCTCCATAATTTTTTAGTAACACGAATATAATTAAGAGCTAATGTTACTAAAAAAACAAATGAAATGAGACAAAAAATAACAAAACAACATGAAACACTGATTTTAGGAGAATCCGACACAAGAACGCATAGAAGATACTATTTTACTGCGTGCAGTCTTTATCCGCGCTCAACCATCGAAGAACCCCACCGGTCCGTCAATACGCTCAAGATGCTGATGGAACTAACTCGCTTGCGAGTTAAGAAAAAAACAACCAAAAAAATAGCTTCACTGCAAAAAAAAAAAAACACTAAAACTTTTAAAATAACTTGAGGAATTCTCTCGGTTCCTAATGGATTCCATCATCGGAACTGGATTAAAAAAAAAAAATAACCTATCTGAAAGCATGTCCTTTTAGGAGAAAAACAAAATTTGTAAATCGGTCTATAAACGACGAAGTTCCGAGGTAACAAATAAGAAAAAAAAACAAATGAGTATAAAAAATACTAAAATTTTTAGATCGTACAACCGAATTGAGAACCTCTTCCTTTTTTTAATTCAGTTAAAAAGAAAGAATATTAAATTGTAATTAAGTGTTTTTTAAAGTCGACCCCTAATTAATATAACTGGCTATTTTTTTTTGTTTGCAACATCATGATAATAGCTGGTTATTGTTTTATTATTTATCATTATTGATAATTAGACATACATCTCGTGTCTGCCGGAGCTGGTTTTTTTTTCTATGGAGCAAGATCATTCTCCACAACTTAGTCAGTTACGGAACATACACAATCTTTGGGATAAGTAAGTTATTGTTTGTTTTTGGTGGCATTCTAGATGAGAAGAGAAGAAATTCGTTTATTATTCTCTGGAAAACTTAAGTCGGATTTCCGAGATGTTACTCGGAGCTGATCAACGTTAAGCAACTGCGTGGTTTTGAGTAGCATATCCAATGTTGAAATTGGTCGGACAACACCTAGTCTTGTTTTCTTCTAATCAGTTTAGGGTACCATATCTTAGAGGTGAGGGTTAGAAGAAACAATTGATAAATTTGTGTAAGATAAACAACGGAAAAAACAGTTGTTTCTTAACTACACGACACGGAACATACAGAACGCATGGAGCACCTGCTGTGCACATGCGATGCTTTGGCTAACAAGCGAATGAGTCTTCTAGGGGTAGGATATCCAAGACTAGAGGATTACAGGCTCTTATCCCCGCATGTCGTTGTGAAACTTATGAAGGAGATTTTCAGCGAGGGTGGGGAGGAGTAAGCTATCTAGGGGACCACAAAAGATCCACATGGGTCGAAGTGTCCGAGCTGTATCTCGGCCCCTTAACAGGATAAGGATAAGGATAACTACACGACAAACTTAGCCATAACAGGAGGCACAGACTGTTGTATCACATGCAAGTCTATGGTCTATGGTGTTGGGTGTGGAAGTTCTCATATAAGGAGTACTTTATTTTAAGTTTATCTGGCGCCAATTTCATTAAACAAATTAAATGATAAAATACACTTAACTAATTAGAAATCCTTACTAATATTAAGCGAAAGTGAGTTTGTTTGTTTGTTACGTCTTCACGTCTAAATGGTAAAACCGATTTTGATGAAACTTATTACACGGACAGGCCATGTCCTGGAAAAGAACATTAAGACTCGGCCCAGTTAACTAACAGGATCGTTAACTCCCTTCGTTATGAATGGCTTAGGTTATAACTATACTATGAATTCACTCGGAGATTAACAGAATGAACTAGAGTTAGCTGAAACTGTAATTTATGATGGACAGTATTGTGGCGTTGAGATGAACAAAGATTCAAATGTGGAGAATACGCATAATCTGCTCTATCTACACGTATAGTATGAGAAAGAAATAATTAGTTTTTTTTGATTTTAGGAGGTAATCTCTGAAAGCACTCGTTTCTTTCATCGATAGAAAGCCGCTTTATTCCTGAGTGACTATGCTATGTTTTTCTGTAGGCGGGCGAAGCCGCGGGCAAAAGCTAACACCTCTACACGCCTTCTGGCCAATCGCGCAGCAGACATTGGAATAACGAGTGCAACTCGGAGATCAGTCGCCTCCTCTCGGTAAATACTGGCCATAAATTACAAAATTGACTGATTGGCTCCTTATCGACAATAGTGTGATGATTTTCGTTTCAAAAGATCCGGAATTAGTAATTAGTAGGGAGCTGTGCCCAAATTAAAAAATATTCATGTACAGAGACTAACGGTACGTCGTATTGAAGCTTAAACGTACGGCTTTACAGTATTTAAAGTTTTATGATCAGAAAACCAGCGAGAGACACCATAAATAAGTTTTCATAAAAACGCCTAATCATTTTGAATAGAAATGTTTGAAATCAACACAACAATCTACAATAACAAGTAAAAGTGACAGTGAGAGTACTTTAGTATGAAAACGCCTTTCAGACTTCAGGTATTATTCTAAGAAAATTAAAAATATTCATAAAGGCTAGTGAAGAATGAATCAAAAGTAAATATTAGAAGAACTGGCTAGCTTCGAAGATTATCAAGGAAAAGCAGTTGCCGTTGTGTTTGCTTGATTAGCAACTGGTGGAATGTAGTTCAGGCAATCCAGATTCATTTTTCCTGTAGTTCTTCAACCTGTCTATGTACGAGTATATCAGCCAATGTATTTTGTAATTACGGTGTTAAAGTTCTTAAAATAAGCTTTCATATTCGATAAGAGGCCACACTTCAATACAGGCACCTTGACTTCGTGAGCGTCAGAACCAAATCGTAAACAAACCAATTCAATATGTACAGCTGAATATTAATATTAGAAGCATAAAGAAAAGTCCGATAAAGGATAGCGTGGAGCTAAGTTTAAATATCCAATACAGTTACGAAAACACAAAACAGTACCTAATATATTGAAAGATCGACTACTCTAGTAGGATATAATATACAATCTTTGGATCGACGCAAAACTGACACCTACAGTTTTGACAGTTTAGTCTAAAGAGCATAGAAATGTCAAAATACCTGTAAGACGTTTGGATACAAACTTGATTGTCAAATTATAATGTTTAACGTGAGTTCCATCAAGACACGCGGCAAATCAAAAAGTGGCGTCTGCGATAATAGTGAAACCGTTAACTTTTCTAAGGGTATTTTATATTTTAGTTCTCCAGGCTTACTACAGATAGGTACAGAGACAGTCTTATGCGTCTATCCAAACGTAGACGCCATGATTGCAACGAAACAAAACTACACAAAATCAATTACCGCATATATTTTTTTGGGATTCTTTCTCGCCTGTTCTAGTGAAATGTCATCATCAGCATCATTTTAGCCGAAAGACGTCCACTGTTGGATATAGGCCTCCACCAAGTGCCGCCACAATGAACGGTCCGAGACACTGTGGTATGTTGGACGAGAAGATACCGCGCTGCTTCCCGAATGCTACCCAACCGAGTCGGATTCGACGATTGACCTTTCTCGAAGTTAGACCTACAAAACTGGACGTTGACAAAAAACGCTTGAAGCCGCTCCAAGCTTCAGCTGTTTTTTGCGCAGCTCCTAGCTTTTATTTGTAGCCGCTTCTAGCGTTTTTTTGAGGCAGCGTTTTTAAGAAGCCCGTGTGCGGGGGACAGTAACAGTGAATCGAACACGGCAAATGTTGTTCAATACCGACATTTTGGAATATTGCTCACTCCTTTTAGCAAATAGCGTGATAATTTATAGTCTAACAGATTGGTGGCCCACGCAGAACATCGACCAATCACCACCAAGCAACGCATCAACGATTTCTTCAAAAACAAAAAGAAATCTAAATAAAAAAAACAGACTTCAATGTAAAAAAACTGAAAAGTACAAAATAACATTAATTTAGAAAGTCGGTGTTTCTATAATAGTTAGTTTTGTCTCCTCGTTGTTTACTGTACTTTTTCATCACCACTAAAATGTAGCCCTCAGCCAAACTTAAATACCTTATGGCCAATTAGCCAGAGTGCATAACATTACATTGATTATATTACATAAATTTACCTTCCAGCTTTATCACCAGATCAGTTCCATACATCCCTTCCCCCTTTGTTTTCAGTCAGTCTACTACACGTAATTATGAACAAAGCAATTTGACATGTTACCACAATTCTGCTATGATCCTATGAGGAGTTCTGTTCCATACCTTCGAAGTTCATGATTCGATCATAACAATATTGCTATAGGACCAACTTGGAAGTATAAACTTTCAATTAAAAAAATAATTTTCAAAAAAGGTCCACAATTGACCGAGATATAGGTGAACATACATAAAAAAAAAAACATAAGTACATTCGTCCGAACATGGAATGAACGAAAACAGTTTCAAAGTCAGTTAAAAATGATTTTTTTTGCGATCCACCATTGCATCTCACTCACTATACCATATATACAATTTCATCTATTTTTTCATGTACCTAATACTCGCAATATATTCAAAGTTAAAAGCAATTCCTGGCGTTGCCTATTATTTCAAGAAACCTTCAGTGTCCTAACACACAACAGAGCTGAAATCGAAGTAATATCATATCTAAAAAACACTAAATGAGATGGCTTTGAACTTCAGAATCCATGTTGTCGTTATGCAAATAATAAAAAGTATCTAAACTGTATTAACTTTTATTACGTTGAGTTTTTGCTTCTTCAAATCGTGTTGTCGACAGCATACTTTGACAAGTGATATCTTGTAATTATTATTAGAAAACTACCCTTCCTTTTGTGATTCCTATAACATAATATACCTAGTCAAATCATAAGTATTGTCACACAGTAAAAACTTTTTTTTAGAATGCGGGCCACAAATAAGTACATTGAATTTGAATTTCGAATTGTTCATGAAAATAAAAATGCTTTTTAGAATTTTACTAATTCTTACAAGCTTTTATTTAGTTTCACCTGCCCCGATGTTTGTCTGTCATCAAAATATCTTGTAAATTAACATTGACCCACTTCCCAGTTACCGATTGAGCTGAAATTTTGCAAGCATGTGTAAATCAAATGACAATGCAAAATTATTATGAAAAAGAGCTGATCCCATGATGGAACGGCAAGGTGGCTATAGGAACTTGGTAGTTAAACGACGCAACCCCATCGAGTTTGAGCTCGTATGATTTGTCTTGACGAGTATTAATTATATAGGAAAACTGAGCTATAAAAGCGTGCTATGAAAAAAATATTTTCATTATAAGCTAGTTAAAGATGGAGTGGACGCTTAAAGAGGACCGTGTTGCAGTTATGGCGTTGCATCATTGCGGTTACGCGCCAATTCAAATTTTTGTTATACTGAAAAAATAATGAATATAACCAAAAGATTAATTTATCTTATCATCAAACGATACAATGAAGACTCGACTGTAGATGACAGGTCAAGAAGTGGTCGCCCTCGCTCTGTTAGGACTCCAGCAGTGATAAAAGCTGTGAAGGCGCGAATTCAAAGAAATCCCAATCGTAAACAGCAACTGTTGGCCCTTCAGATCGGATTAGCAGAACCACGGTGAAAAGGGTGTTCATTTCAATTCAGAATTGATCTATTTTCGAATTAGTTTGAATTTAGAATGGCAAAACAATTGAAATAATTAGGATTGATGCAACTATTTAGTCACAGCGTTGTTTTGCATCTATCAAGTCGCGCACAAAAATAAATCTCTCGAAAACGTAGAAATTCTTGACCATCCCCCATACAGTCCTGGTTTTTATTTGAAATCGTTAGGGCCCTAACGATTTCTTTAAATTTCCTAAAATTAAGAAAACTCTTCGAGGGCAAAAGTTCCAGTCCAGTGAAGAAGCAGTCGATGCTTTCAAGCCGGCCATTTTGGACTAACTGACCTTGGACTAGAATAAGTGTTTTAATAACTGTACCTCTAGCCAAGTTGCTAATCTGCTATAATTAACGTTTAGAAAGCTTCAAACGTACGGGAACAACGCTCAGTCACGTGGTCAGAAAAAAGAATTGGCGGCAAGGTCAAGTCTAATCGTTCGAAGCAAGCGAATCGATTGTAACTTGACTAGGGGGTTGGGGCTGGATCGAGCGAATGAAAATATGTATAAAACTTCAAGCGAATGGAAAAATGTATAAAACTTCGAGGTGAAAACTTTGAAAAACAATAAATAATACTTTAAGGTTCTAGTTGTGATTTTTTTCTTCAAACGAAAAAATTTAAAAGGCATCTCTCGTAGTTAAACAGTTGAAATTTTCAAAAATGATATTTCTCTGTTGCCGCTATAGCAACAAATAGTAAAAAACAGAGTAAAATAACATTTAAGGAGGCTCCCATACAACCAACATGTTTTTCTGGCCGATATAGATAACGGCAACACATAGACGTTTAAAATATTCAGAGAGTATCGAGTTATATATCCACTTTCACATTAAATGATAAAATAAAACTAATATTTAAGGGGGGGGGGGGCTCCCGTCCGCATCCTTCATGAGCGAGTCCGACTCGCTCTTGGCCGGTTTTGTGATTATAAACACGCTTTGACTAACTAGGTTCTAGGGTTCTATTGGGGTGTAAGAAAGGAGCCTCCTCGAGTGGCGTTAATCTCAAATTGCCTCGCGCTTCCAAACGCCCGGCGCAGCCTGGACAGCTAGCACTTGGTAACGCAGCTAGACCCTACTGACTAATCCTTTCACCACGATGGTAAATCCAAACGGCTCACTTACAAGGTATGATTTGAATCTACGTTTCGAGCTCACCGCTTACTGCTATCGTCTCTACTTAATTGATGCAACAGGTTTTTTCTATGAAATAGGCAATACAATAAAATTGTGTTCAATTCTAATCGTGTAACTATAAAATTCTCACTAAATCTTGTACTGTTTCGAATTTGCTATTTAGTCGTAGATTTGCTCCTTAAAACCTTTACCAGAAACCATTTTGATTTGCATATTCACTTTATCACGTTCGATATCAACAATCATTAATTAGTTTGTTTAAAGTAGGTAAATAGTTGTTCTTAAAATAGGTAATAAGCTTTTTTTTAAACTGCGAAGCAGTAATGCTAGTAAAGGAGGAGGCAGACTGCATCAGGCAACGGTGCCCTCGCCGCCGCCGCCGGGATTCCGATCCCGATTTCCGGCCACCTTAGACGCGGGCTGGCGGACGGCGAACCATGGGTAGCTCGCTGTCCGATCGTCCGGTAACTGTGCGGACCGACGTCGACGGCGCGCACTGTTCCCGCGCGCCTCAAGGAGTTGTCAGCAGCAGGAGGGACCAGCTGGGTCGAAACCTACTGGGGTCAGGGTTATTTAAAAAGAAGCTCGAGCCCCGGTATGAAGAGGCTAGAACGAACGGGGTGGGATTTTAGTCAGTAAGAGTCTGACACTATCTCCCGCTCCGCCCGACGGCGGGGGTTGTTATAAGATGATTTTTGCCCACCGAAAAAAAAAGTCAATTAGTGTACCATACAAAATTATTTTAAAAAAGAATGTCAGTACAAGCACAAAGACAAAAAACAAACGAGAAATTAAGAAATATAATAAGTCAAAAATAATTGTTATATCTGCACCATTGCATTACCAAAATAACGTGTGTGTTTACGTTGTTCAACTGGACAGTTGGAACTCTTTTTTTTTCCAAATCAAGTGATATACTTCACACAAATATAAGAAACTGTAACACTTTTACAAACTTTTATTTAGTTTCACCTGTCCCGATGTTTGTCTGTCATCAAATCTTGTAAATACTAAAACTGCACATAAAACCTTTAATTTTATTTTCATAGTTTTTTTTTTTCACAGTATTAGGTCAATAATTAAACATCATTTGGGGTGTTTGAGGTTTTTCGCATTTGATGTATCACGTATAGTTATGTTGCTCACTTTTCTCGATTTCTTTTAATCAATCTAAAAGTAATTTACTCAGTGAAATTATATTAGAAACCCCAAACACTTAAAATATTGTCAGAAAACCAAAACTTAAGATATAAAATTAAATAAACTTGTTTCTAGTACTCTTTCTATCGTAAAATTGATGAGAAAACATGACAAAAATGTCATAACTTGGAAATGTGACGAGAGAGATACCTACTTATAATAAAAGGCAGCTTTGTTTATAATTGAATGAGTAATTCGATACATGTAATATGTTATTATTATTATATAAATATGCACTTACCGCCACTAAACCACCACTCGCGTATATTATCGCCGAGCTCGATTAAACTAGAAGAAAACAAAAAAAAAAAATGGTTATAAACCCAGCGCTCACTAGTATGTCACAAAATCACACAAAGTCACAAAATCACACATATTACCTATATTTAGCTTGTACGAATGGTACCCTAAAACAGTTTATCTGGTTGTTTGCCATATTTATGATTTAAAAATAAATTATTTAATTTTTTTTAAATATGATTTAAAAATATTTTTGATTTCTGAGATATTTAGTTTTCGTAAATTTAAAGTTTATGATCATGAGCGCGTGTCGTGCGTCTCCTTAGAGGAAGCAGAATGCACTGGTGGCCCTATAGGTGCAAAGTTTCTATCCCACGCATTTACACAGACATGTCTGTTACTAGATGTGCTCGGGGCTTATGATGGCAGAGAACTAGGACCTGCATTCTGATTTCTGACTTTGGAACGCCCATAAGGCACGCCTTCCGCTTAAGGATAATAAATATATAATTTAAATTTAATATATATATATATGTTTGAAAAAAAAATTTAATCTACTTGGGCACTTTTATACTGCCACTGAAATATATTATCTTTAGTTACCAAAAACAAACTTTCAATTAATTTAACTTAACTTAATTAAAACTAACTTAAAAAATAAAATTAAAAGCCCTAAAGAACTAAAAAAAAGTCTTTTACTTCAGTCAAAGGATAAGCATTGCGATTTAGCGTAGCTATGCCGCCAGTCTTTTGGGTACATTACCAGTCGACAACGATGCAGAGGAATTTATCCTCGGAAATTATATTTGCGGTTCAAGAAAAGTCTTTTTATTTTATTTTTTTATTTTTCAGGGTGGGAAATCATCCAATTGGATGATTTTGCGGTTTTCTCGACATCTTCTAGAAGCGCTCGTGGAACACTGCGCGCTGTTTATGACACGGATTCAGTCCGGAACGTTATCGGACGGCCGGACGGCGACGCCGTGACTTCTTTCCAGCCACTCTTCAAAAAAAGGACTTACCGACACAATTATGGCAGTTATTACTTATCAAAGTTAAAATTCGGCTTTATTCAATTCCGTCACGAGGTAGCCCTAAAATGATTACTGCACGGTCAAGGACATTTCACCCTGCAACCTGATTGGTCTAGTTATTTATTGCCGTAACTTCCTACTGGCCAATCAGAAATACTTTGGAAATCAAAATCTGTGCTTCATTTGATGTTTCTGCAATCGAGATTTTCGTGTAGAATTCAGTTAAGTACTATTACCTCCTACCTGATTTAAATTTCGGTTTCGTTTTACAGACATTTATTTCTCATTAGAACATATCTTCTTATAATGAGATACAAAATAATAAGTATGCTTTAAATACAATACAATACAAATTCCTCCAGAGTATAAAAGAAGTTTTAATGTACATACATGTTTATTAAGTTGGTTTTTTAACTGTGTTCACGTAATTTACTTTCACTTTTTTTTGAACTGACCGACATTTGACTATTCAAAACATTTGGTTTATTTGAAATAAATGATTTTGAATTTTGAATTTGAATTGAATTAGTGCGTACGCTGATGACATCAAGTTAGTTGTTAAATTATATGACATTTTTTATTGTTGTATGTTAGTTTGTATTGAGTTTGACCTTCAAACTCGGCTGTCGGTGTTTTTAATAAGAATGCAAGTGTAGTAAATGTATAGCTGTCTAATATTTAATCATTTTAGTTTTTTCATTTATGGTCTTTGTTGGAATAAGATAATATTAGAATAGAACAAACTTTGAATTATTTAATTTGAACTCTTTGAAGTGAATTTTAATTGGTTACAGCTGCTTCGACCCCCATGTTTCGGACAAATGTTCTAAATACGATTCTAAATTGACTGATGAGTTATAAAACAAAGTGCTCACTATACGAGTATTCGGAATAAAGATTGCTACTTTCTTAAAGTTAATATACTTCAAAAATAGTCGATGTGTAATTTCCAAGATAGTTTCTCATCTACCCTTAAACCAAGACATTTTTCGATGGTTGATCGTTTTATTATTTCGTTATTTATTTAAAGAGACGAAAAATCTGGCGTGTATTGGTTTTTTTATGGAAAAAATCAGAAATGTTTTTGACGTATGAATTATGAGAAGGCTACTTCTTTAATAAATTAAGGTCATGTTGTGCGTCCTTTATAGTGTTCTGAAATAATTTGTAAAAGTAAAACCCGACAACGACAAAAAAATTACGCTAAAAAAGTATCAAACAAGTTTTTCAGGATTCTGAAATAAACAAAGTAATTGGAAAAACTGGAACAGAACAAAGAGAAAAGCCGCTGTCACACGTATACATAACACTTTTTTTTGGTCTTTTCGTGCTAAGTAAAGATACATGAGTCGTCTGCATATAGCGTTAGGTGTCAACACTATTTTATTAATATTAATTATATAAATTAGGAAAAGTAACAGTCTGAGTGAACCTTGAGGACAGTATGACATAGTAAAGACTGAGCCAGTGTGAGTATTTCTTATTTTAACAACTTGAAGTCTGTAAATACGACGGCAAATTTAAAAGTTCGCGGCCGCCTAATGATATGATTAAATTTTTATTTCTTTCTTTTCATTATATTCATTCATCATCATCATCATCATTTCAGCCGACAGACGTCCACTGTTGGAAATAGGCCTCCCCCAAGTGTCACCACAATGATCGATCTTGAACGTCCCGTCAACCATCAAATTCCCGCAACCTTCACCAGGTCATCGGTCCAACTTGTAGAAGGCCTTTCGACGCTGCGTCTTCCAGTACGCGGTCCCCACTCTAGAACCTTTCAACCCCAACGGCCACCTGTTCTGCGAGCAATGTGCCCTGTTCATTGCCACTTAAGTTTGGCGGTTCTTCGGATATTCAGTAACTCTTTGGTAATTATTGTGTAAAGTATGTATCATTATAGTTTTACATTTGGTTAAGAGTTTTTAGTGTATTATTAAGCGTTAAGTAAAGCAGTTTTGTGGTTTGGTTTGGGGGAGGCCTATGTCCAACTGTGGACGTCTTTCGACTGGTATGATGATGATGATGATGAAGCAATTTTAAAAATGGAGTTACTGTTTTGCGCGACTGTTTGGAGTTGCTTGAAGTCGATCCACAAATCTTTTTAATATTTATTTTTTAATGTCAACCTTATTGGTAATTACAGTTTTGAGCCGTCTGGGGTTAAAACGTTTGGTTCATGAGGTCCGAGTCTCCTTTTCAAAGATATAAAATTTCACGCCGACTGATCGACACTTTACGTGACCAGAGGGCTGGCTCGTTATTCGCCCAAAGAATTAGCATTGCCATTCAACATGGCAATGCCGCCAGTTTTCTGGGCACATTTCCGGATGACAGCGATGTGGAGGAGTACTTTGACGCCCGAGCGTGTTTTGTCATTTTGTATTATATTTATGTACTTAGGTAGGTTAGTATAAATAGTTTATTTAGTATTTAATTTTTTTTTTGTTTTTGTGTTTGTTTGTTTTTAATAAAATGTATGTTTAAAAATAATTAAAATAAATAATTACACTTTTTAATGTCTAAAAATAAAAAGTTATTTTAATATTTTCTGGTTTTGTTTTCACACTCGGCCGCCAACTGTTCAATCCACCTTTGTACGACTTGATCGTTTTATGTGCTGTATTTGAAACACCTATGTTATTTTGTTTCTGAAGGAGTTTTTGATGCCGAATGCCTGTTTTAGATCGATAAATATTCCAAAGAAATAGTTTTTTCTCTATCTATATTGGATTTAATTTTGGTAGCTATGATCCGTTGCAGCCGAGAGAGTACCTATTTAAACGACTGTATAACTAGCGTATAATACTCGTACACAATAATTAAATTTAAAGATTTAAAAAATGCTGTCTTCCGCGTAGGTACTCGGTATCTATAATATAAAAAATGAATCGCTAAATTGGTTGCCAAGTGCCAATCTTGAGAACAGCTGAACCGATTTCGCTAATTCTTTTTTTGTTGTGTTATTTATTGTGAGAAGGTTGTTAGGAAAATAAAAAAAATTTACAAAAAAAAAATTAAACCGACTTCAAAACGTCAAAATAACTTTAATTTCGGAAGTAGGTGTTTCTATAATAGAGACCTAATCTTGTCTCTTCGTTATTCAACACCGACTTCCGAAATTAAAATTATTTTGTACTTTTTGAAGTCGGTTTAATTTTTTTTTTTTGTAAAAAGTTTTTTATTTTTCACTTTTTAGTTATGGTAGCACCACTAAAAAGTACCTACCCTTCAGCTAAACATAAATTACCTTATAGCCAGAGTGCATCTCATAACGATTCTTATAATCCCAAATACGGTTATATTACATGAATTTACCCCCTCCCCCTGTCCCCTCCCCCTTTTCTTTCAGTCAGTCATCGACTACACGTATAAACAAAGCAATTTTACTTGTTACGACAATTCTGCAATGATTCTATGAGGAGTTCTGTTCCATATCTTCGAAGTTCATGATCAGATCATAACAATATTTCTATGGGAATGAACCATAACATGAACATGAAAAATTTTCAAAATCGGTCCACAACTGACCGAAATATCGGTGAACATACATACAAAAAAAAAAAAAAACATACATTCAGCCGAACATAGAACCTCCTTCTTTTCGAAGTCGGTTAAAAAATGAAAATTAGGGTAGTGTAAGGTAGAGTAGGGTAGTGCAGGGTAACGTAGGGTAGTGTAGAGTGGAGTAGGGTGGAGTAAGGTGGAGTAAGGTGGAGTAGGGTGGAGTAGGGTGGAGTAGGGTGGAGTAGGGTGGAGTAGGGTGGAGTAGGGTGGAGTAGAGTGGGGTAGAGTGGAGTAGAGTGGAGTTGGGTGGAGTAAGATGGAGTAAAATGGAGTAGGATATAGTTGGATGGATAAGGGGTGGAGTTGGTTGGAGTTGGGTGGAGTTGGGTAGAGTTGGGTGGAGTTGGGTGGCGTTGGGTGGAGTTGGGTGGAGTTGGGTGGAGTTGGGTGGAGTTGGGTGGAGTTGGGTGGAGTTGGGTGGTGTTGGGTGGAGTTGGGTGGAGTTGGGTGGAGTTGATGGAGTTGGGTGGAGTTGGGTGGAGTTGGGTGGAGTTGGGTGGAGTTGGGTGGAGTTGGGTGGAGTAGAGTGGAGTTGGGTGGAGTAGGGTGGAGTAGGGTGGAGTAAGGTGGATTAGGGTGG
The DNA here is from genome assembly GCA_949319445.1 of Mythimna lalbum. Classification (NCBI taxonomy): domain Eukaryota; kingdom Metazoa; phylum Arthropoda; class Insecta; order Lepidoptera; family Noctuidae; genus Mythimna; species Mythimna lalbum. Next base: position 37,668,821 of record OX439344.1, read on the forward strand.
AGTAGGGTGGAGTAGGTTGTGGTAATGAGTGGAGTCCCAGCTGTGGGAACATTAAAAAGGCTGATGATGATGGAATAATTTTAAAATATTTTGTGCATAAATCATAACCTTGGTTTTATAATTATGTTTTCCCAAGATTTATTACTATCACGTACTAAGGAAGAAAATAAAGTTAACTTTATTTTATCGGTATATGAATCACCGGTGGATATCGTCAGTGAGGGATTAAGGCTACTTGATGCTCTAAGCAATCCTCGTCTGTGGCCCCCCCTATCCGTATGTCAACAAGATTCAGTCTTTAAACCTTTATTTCTTATTTTACAAAAAACTAATGTTTTTAGGCGGCTAAAAAAAAATAGTTTTTTGTAAAATAAGATGAGATATAACGTACCTTAGAAGTGGAGTAGGTGCGACAACAATAAAAACCAAAGCACAAATTATTTATTTATTGAAATGCGCCTTGCGACTTCTCCGGGCATTGAATTCATGCGAGATAGTATTAACGTCTAACGTTTTTAACATATGGGACTCTATGTATAATATCGATTTGCCCTAAGGACGGTTTATGTTTGTGCTTCCTCTGATGCCCCCCAGACGTGATGCCCTCGGCAATTGCCTAATTTGATTGAGGGTTAATCCGTCACTGGATTTCATATTAAAAGCTGTCAAATTGTACATCGGCCTGTGCTATAAATTTGCATATCGTTTTACTCTCCGTTGACCAATAATTTTCTGTTAGATAAATAGAAAATTAAATTATTATGTAATCAACAGTTCATTAAATACCGTACCATAACAGTCCGAATTTGTATACAGCCCTCCGCAAACTTTAAGGGCTTGCTCGGTAGACGAAACCGAACAACCTTCCACAAGATTTTTTTTCAGGAAACGAAAAAAAAAATCAGCCTCACAAAACATCATAAAAATACAGAAACAAATTTCCCTGTTAGGCCACGTGTGTATTACGTATAGATTTGATTGGACAGTTTGTATGGAGAGGCCGATTTATTTTATCCTGAAAAAAAATTTGTTTAAGATTGTCCAGTTTCATCTACCGAGCAAGCCCTTAAAGTTTGCGGAGAGCTGTCCCTTACACCTTACACCTAAAATCAAGATTGCACTAAAAGGTATGCTGTAATTATATACGTGTAGCACTTCTAAAATGATCAAATCTTGTTACAAAAGGCACGAAGGAACGGGGTGGACTTTTATTCAGTAAGAGTCAGACACTATCTCCCGCTCCACCCAAGAGCGGGGTTTGTAATTGGATGATTTTTCCTACCATAAAAAAAACTTCCTTAATCAGACTAGCTTGATCGCGTATGTAGGTGTACATGAGTATTTCAAACATTAGGTCACATAAATGTGTTTATAAGTAAAGTATACATCCGTGAAGTGCTTAAGATCCCTGCCACAGCCAACCAACAAATGGTTTGATGGCCTTGAACACCTGAACAAATCTTCATAAGTTGTATTTAACCCTTCAGATACCGTCAATTAGAAACACAATAGTAAGACAATAGATGCGCGGCCACCGGTGGTCGCTTGGGGATTCATGAATTAAGGACCACCTCGATAATGTAAGCTTAAAAAAAAAAAAAAAAACTGAATCAACGTCTGTCCATTCGCCGAAGCCACGGATAAACACACACACAGATACCTCTATAACACCCCTTTTTCGCCACGTATTCTACGTAACTACAAATAAACCAGGAAAATTGGCGGGCTGATATCGATTTGAACTGCACTAGACAGTATTTTTAGCAGTAATGAGACAGACAAAAACAAGGGGATATCGAAAATAAAACAGAATAATCGTTTATAAAAACTTATTTAACGTATTACGCATGTCTTTCAAACATGTCACGCAAAGGTTTTGGATGCATTTCCTGTATTTTTTTTTATTTTTACTAACCTTTTGCCTCGGTGCTGTTTATGACGTTCCTGTGTCCAGTCAAAAATAAATTGACGGGCAAAATAAACATGTTCTATAAATCAATGTGTGTACAAGTGGCAATGGGCAGGGCACATTGCTCGCAGAACAGATGGCCGTTAGGACCGAAAGGTTCTGGAGTGGCGACCTCGTACTGGAAGACGCAGCGTCGGAAGGCCTTCTACAAGGTGGACCGATGACCTGGTTGGTGAAGGTTGCGGGAATCCGATGGATGCGGGACGCACAGAATCGATCATTGTGGCGACGCTTAGGGGAGGCCTATGTCCAACAGTGGACGTCCGTTGGCTGAAATGATGATGAATGATTTACAAGTCATTATCATATTATTTAGTTTACAGATGCTTTCTACCAGAGTTGCGAGACATTTCTAAAAAGTTACCGTGGCGATCGCAAAGGGTAACTGTACTCTCTCACCCTCTCACTCCACCCAGAGCGGGAGAAATCACTTGATTTCTTTCCGCGTAGTTATAAAAAATTAGCTCATTATGAGCGATATGTAGTTACTCTCTACATAAACTGCGTATTTAAGCTAGTTATGAAAAAGCAACATGTAGAGAGTAGACACGAGGCATCATCGATACCTGAGCTGAGCTTTTGTTTCGTTGCAGGCGAACAAAGGCTCAGGTCCGAAATTCGCTATTAAATTGAAACAGAATATCCTGAGCCGCGGCGTACCTAGTCAATTTGTGGAGGCTACTGTCTATCAACAAATCTGACTGGGTGCTTGGTTTCACTAGAAAGTTCTAACAATACACCACCCACGATAAAAGCCAATATAATAAATTAAACTTAGGAAGCACTTCAACTTAATAAAATATAAATTTCTCTTTTTTATTTAGGAAAGATTAGCAAGAGAGAGAAGCAGAATTTTACTGATTAAAATCTACCTGTGTCCCTTCAATTGCCTTTTGCAGTCCGAGGCCACAGTAACTCTTTCGCACAATCCAGCAGTTACCACCTAATGCAAAAGAATTCTTAAAACAAATAGGTAAACATATAAGTAGTTGAATATCTTGGAAGTTAACTGAACTTCAACGAAACTCCCATCAAAGTATGGTGATGTATGATAGATACGGAGAAATGTGCATTGTTCCCCGTGTAATACTGTTCCCTGCCTTACTCTATTTAATTTATCTTATTAACTACGTGGTTGTGTGTGTTGTGCTATGATATTAAAACACAGAGTAGATTTTCCGGTAATTTCACAAAATACTTTCCCGATTGTTCATTGTTGAGCGAGCTTTGTGAATAGCTAGTCTGATCCCATTATAATTAGCTCCCTGGAAATGTTATCGAGTCTAAACGAAATATTTTAGGCATTTTAGGCTATGACACATGAACAAAGTATTTTTATCAATATCAGAATGTAAGAAAGTGCTATAGACTTCTATAAGTGCTAAAAGACGCTATTCTTAGTTTAAACAAAACCGTATAAAAAAAGTCGTATCGATCAAAGACCAGAAGATATAATCCGCAGCTCTATAATTTTTGGAGACATTTTATGAATAATCGAAATAGAACGAATGCACAATCGCACACTGCAATATAACTGCCCTGGGAGGTGTCTGCAATAACTGACCTCTCAGTTTGAAAGAATTGCAGGTCAATGGAAACGGAGCCCAGCGTTGTATACTTTATTCAAAAATAGTTATTTCATTACTCATACTCTGAAAATAGGTCTGAACTTGCCTGAGGAGCGGGCTGAAAAGTATCACACTTTTCATCCCTAGGGAGTTTTACTTTCCACTAACAGCTGACAAATTATTAAAAAAAAAAACTTGGTCTATCTTCTTGTATTCGTAATGAAAAGCACAATGCTTACTTCGGGGTTAAAGTTACTAATTTAGTCCCTCGAATTAGCGACTTCGCTACGCTCGCCCGCCAACTCCTTCTCGGGACGAAATAAGTAACTTTCACCCCTAGTGTAAAAATGTACTATTACAATTTCAAAAAAAAAAAACACATTATAAGGCAATTGTTAAAAGTAACGAAATATGAGTTAATCTCCCTAATACTAAGTAACTTCATTGCTAAAAATATATCAACATTGTTTTTCCGTATTGCCAACATTACGGCGAACTTCTTAAGTGAAACGTCTGCACTTAATGGCAACGTTCAGGAGGACAAGTAGTGTATCCGTAACCTCATGTTTAAAAGTTGTGAGTGTTTAAACTTGCTTTACCGATACGGGCAAAGCATTCCACAGCCGCACGGCCTAAAATGCAAATGACTTATCATAAAAATAGGTGGAGTGACTTGGCTTCTAACCTTAAGATTTCCGATTTACTCCCGTGTTATGCTTTTGCAGGTTTTGGTTATATTGTAACCTCAGACTAAATGAATGTCAAAAAGATTATTAAAATTACCTTCTTTATTACTTTTAGGTACATTTAAAGCTGGATTTTACTGAAAATTTCCAACTAAAAGTCTATGTGTCACATTGCGTCAACAAAAGCCTTTCCGAAATCAAAATGTAACCCGAAAAATCCATGAATAAGCCGTCTAGCAGATACATTCGCTGTGACTTAATTAGTTTAGCTTTTCAGGTCACATATTGACTTTATTTTCACCTAGCCAGTGGAAAATCTCTGGCATATTTTCTAGCTGCCTTTGTACCAATAATTCAAACTATGATGTCAGATAACTTGCTTCTTTGATGCTTATACCACCATCTTTGGTCCTCAATATTAATGACAGCGAGGTCTACAATTTATCTTTATTTTATAGTGCTAAAAAATATCATCTATAAAAAATATTATCATTAAAAAATATCTATACTAATATTTTAACCCTTCAGATACCGTCAATTAGAGACACAATAGTAAGACAATAGATGCGCGGCCACCGGTGGTCGCTTGGGGATTCATGAATTTAAGCGGAAATATTTGATTTCTGGTTCGCTAGTGTTACGCTTTAATTCAAAAATTACTGAACTAATTTTCAAAATTCTTTCACCAGTGCAGCTAATTTATCACTAAGTAGTCCTATTATCACGCGGGCGAAGCAGCTAGCAAAAGCTAGTAACATAATATAAGACAAACATTTTCTATCGGTATCGAATCCTTGCATCGCCCCAAGTAACATACATAGGCTATTGAAAAAATATAGGAACGCAATGTGGTGGGTATGATAAATTAATGAACACCCACCCAATTTTTTTATTTTTAAACTGTTCATGAATGTGATTATCGTCGTTGACGAATGCGTTGCAAAAATATAAACATCACTGCTAATCGAAAAACATGCAAACAAGAACTTACTAACTTTGTCGATTAAAAAACATCTTTTCTGATATCTGCACCACAGAATAAGTAATATGCCATTCACTTTTTCAATACCTCATAAAGTGACTCCTATTGCACTGCACTTATAATGGTTCACTTATGGTGGCACTTATGGTGGCATTCTCGTCCAATATACCACAGTGTCTCAAGACGAAAGTCTATGACAAGTGCGTGTTGCCAGTGATGACATATGGTGCCGAAACGTGGTCGCTCACAATGGGCCTCATCAGAAGGCTCAAAGTCACCCAGAGGGCAATGGAAAGGGCCATGCTCGGAGTTTCCTTGCAAGATCGAATCAGAAATGAAGATATCCGCAGGAAAACCAATGTTGCCGACATAGCACGAAGAATCGCCAAACTCAAGAGGCAATGGGCAGGGCACATTGCTCGCAGAACAGATGGCCGTTGGGGCCGAAAGGTTCTGGAGTGGCAGACTCGTACTGGAAGACGCAGCGTCGAAAGGCCTCCTACAAGGTGGACCGATGACCTGGTGAAGGTTGCGGGAATCCGATGGATGCGAGACGCGCAGGATCGATCATTGTGGCGACGCTTGGGGGAGGCCTATGTCCAACAGTGGATGTCTGTCAGCTGAAATGATGATGGTGGCTTACTTGTTACCATACTGTGTATGACATTTTAATTACTATTACGCACGAGTGCTTTAATGTAGTTAACACCTTTTTGATCAACCTCTCCCCTGCCATAATTTTATTACGTTTATCATATTAGTATGAGCGCGCGTCGCCCCTACGAGGAAAAAAAAGAACGGGCGTGAATATGCCAGATTTTTACGCCACAAAAATTTACTAGTTTTACAGTTATTTTCGTTACAAGTGTATTGAAAAACGCCGTATGATACACGTGAATGATTACTGTTCTCGGTTCTCTAAATACCGGCTCGATGGTACTTACTTACTTACTTAATGTCCTATGTCCCCTAGATGGGGCAGAGGGCGTCCACAGTTATTCTCCATCGCGAACGGTCCTGAGCTTCACGCTTCACCTCGCTCCACGACATTCCGCTGCCCACCGCCTCTACCAACACGGTGCGACGCCAGGTTTGACGAGGACGGCCACGCTTTCTTTTTCCTTGCGGGTTCCAGTCCAACGCTTGCTTGGGTATGTGATCGGCATTCCTTCGGAGCGTGTGGCCAATCCATCTCCACTTGCGACGCTTAATTTGGCGGTCGATCGGGCTCTCGTGGCATTTTCCAACAGCTCTACGTTGGATATTGTCTCGGGCCAGTAAAATCCGAGGATGCGACGCAGGCAGCGGTTGACGAAAACTTGGATTTGGCGTGAGATGTCCTTTGTGACCTTCCACGTTTCGCACCCGTAGAGCAGCACAGATTTGACATTGGACCCGAAGATTTTAAGTTTTATTCTTCGGGTCAGTTTCCGCGACTGCCAAACAGGTCTCAGCTGCGCGAAAGTTGCTCGGGCTTTGGCGATCCGTGAAGTGATGTCCTCTTCACTACCTCCGGTTTCTGAAACGACGCTTCCTAGATAGGTAAACTTGTGTACGCGTTCCACTACCTCTGAGTTCAACATCAGCGGTGAGGGATTCCTCACACCCGCTCTCATCTCCTGTGTCTTCCGGACGTTTTTTTTAAGACCAGTTTTTGCGGCCTTCCGACTTAAATCTTCCAGCTTTGATTGCATGTCGGCGTGGGTATGGCTCAGGAGGCATAAGTCATCGGCGTAATCCAGGCTCGATGGTAATCACTAACTAATTACCCACGTACTACAAAAAAATGAGTCCATCAAAAAAGTCTTCTTAGTGTCTTGACCTGACACAGTTTGCAAAATATTTTGGTTTCCAGTTTACCAAAACTGATCCCCACAGTTCAGTAAATTCCTTTATTTACTTTACACGTATATGTTTGGGTCCCAGAAAGTCATGTGTGCCAAATTCAAGCTTAATCAGCTCAGTAGATAGGTTCGAAGCAAATAAGTAATAGGCTGTTTCAGATAACATTTAATGACACGAAATCCTTCAGTTTCCGTTTTTTTACATGTCTGGAGCCATACATAAGACATAACATTATACAATGGATAACATTGACTACATACATTAATAGCCTACCGAGTGCTTGACAGTTTAGTAAATCAATTGTTGTTTATCTACTTATAGAACATTAAAGTGACAGTACAGTCGAATTTGACGGGCTAAGCGGTCATGGAAACGTAGAGTGCCGCATGCTACCGTACCGCTTATTTTATTCGTATGTTGGGCCGTGACAGTCCACAAGTTACAAGGAACAGAGCCGTCATGGACCGAGGCACTAAAATTTTTGCCACAGGGCAAGCTTATGTTGCGCTTAGTCGCGTGAGGCAACTAGAAGGTTTGGGAATCAGCGTTTTGGATCCACTTAGAGTGACGAGTCACACGACAGGAAGTCTCTTGATGAATTTCTTCGCCACAGAAATTTTTAACAAATCTGTATGAGGCGATAAATCTTCATCTCTTCTTGTTAGCTTACAAACTATATTGCGTTGCGTGATATGTTTTAAAATGAAATAGTAGTCAAATATAGTAGTAAAAGTAATAGTAATATAGTGGTCAAACGTGAGCCTATACATTATAAAAAAAATTAAACTTATCACTAATGGTTAAAAAATATATATATAATATATATATATAAAAGCACAATTGCCGTGTCAAAGAAATGAACTAAAAAGCAAAAAAAGATGATAGTTACTGACGTAGGAAAGTATTCAACAAACTGGTCTCCGACGGCGATGAATTTTTTTATTTTTGCTTTTTAGTTAATTTCTTTAGCAGTCATGTTTTTTAATTATATTTTTTTTATATTATGTAGAAACAATTTGAAAAGGTCCCTCTCGTTTACATGTGAAAAGGAGGGACGAAACGCATGTTGCTAAAAAAGTTAAGAGTTTTCATGTAGCCCTATACATGTAAAGACGAGAGGTAGGCCAAAGAAAAGATGGATGGATTGTGTGAGAAGTGATACGAAAGAAAGGGGAGTTAGTGATAGCTTGACGAGTAACAGGACAGAATGCAAGGAAAAAACATGTTGCGCCGGCCCCAATAAAACGGGTCAAGGGCAGAAAGATGTACGAGTAGTAACAATTTTATTTACATCCTGGACGATTGGCTACTGAATCGATTTTAGTTCTTTTTAAAATAGGTTGTTTTTATTGCGTCATTTGAGTGTACTTTGTACTGTGTGCCGATGCGCTGCCAGTTGTGTGCGATGATTCCCATGTTATTCAGATGGAGTAGGCCGCCTGCCATTCTTTCTCACTCCAGACCATGGCTTGAACCAGTGCCCGGCGTGAGATGCCGCTGCCACCGATTGCTTCCATGAAGACACAGCGGCCCCATGCGGGGCAGGCAGGAGATCGTGCGGTGGGGTGTACGAGGGCGGCATTGAAAATTTCGGGATTCAAGGAAGTGACGCAACATTACTATTTAAAAATCTATTTATTGCTTTTCGAAGTATTCTCCGCGAAATTTGACACATTTTTTCATACGATGGAACCAATCATTGAAGCAACCATTCCATTCGGAAGTTGGGGTCTCCAAAATGGCCGTTTTGTAGGCGTCCACAGCTTCTTCAGGTGATGAAAATCTCTGACCACGCAATATATTCTTTATTTTAGTGAAAGTATAGAAATCATTAGGGCTTATATTAGGTTGGGGCTGTACGGCGGATGGTCTAATAATTCTATGTTTTCTTGCTTTAAAAACTCTTTTGTTCTGTGCGCGGTGTGAGAACTCGCATTGTCCTAATGGAGTATGATGCGGCGGTTGCAGTTCTCTTTACGGAGTTCAAAAACGACCTGTGGCAAACAAATGCTAGCATACCATTCTTCATTAACCGTTCTGTGCAACACTCCGTGAACGAACAATTTTTGTTGGTTTAACTCATTTTAATATTTCGGGAACAGAATATTGAAGAATTCAATAGAAACAAAAGAAATTGAATATTTCCAATATTCAATTTCTTTTGTTACAATTGAATATTTCCAATATTCAATTTCCGATAGGTACTTTTAGTGCAGCCCTCGTATTCATTACGTACAAAATTTTAAATTTATCTCGCTTTTAATTTATTTTCAGCGATAAACGAAAACATAAATATGTTCCGAATATTTTCGAATCGCAAGTCCAGAAGTATTTCGTTTTTTGTGTAATTGATTCAACGTTAAGTAATTTTATTTTCAATTATATTGTGATTAACAAAATATCAGTTCGAATTTTGTAATAATTTGAGTTGTATTCCAATTATTTTAATATCAATTGAAATTTTGTAATAATTTGAGTTCGTTTCCAATTATATTTATATCGTATATGGAATTTTGTAATAATTAGAGTTGGATTCCAATTAATATATCGTATGCATCTCGCAGATTGTAATTATTTACAAGCTTTTTATTAACTTGCATGGTATGTATGTATCTATGTATGTTCGGCTTGATTGAGCTGACATTTTGTATACATATGTAAATCACCATATATTGCATGGCGTGACCATGCTCACGCCATGCAATATATGGTGATATGGAGCTCATCTGATGATGGAGCTGGAAAATGGTCATAGGAAATCCTATTAAACTACACAACACCGTCGAGTTTGGTCTCGTTTGATTCGTATTGACAAGTATGATGACCTGACACCCTGACCTAACATGTAAGATATGATGACCAGGGTCTGGAGATGGAGTTGGAAGGTGGCCATGGAAACTCCGCAATAGAACGACACAACCCAACGAGTTTGTAGTACTTTGATTCTGTATGGTAACCAGGGTCTGATGATGGAATTAGAAGGTGGCCATAGGAACTCCTTAATAAAATGGCACAATTAACTTCTTCTTAACAATTAATCGAGTTTGAGATCGTTTGATTCGTCTTGATGATGCTGAGTTCTTTGGTCCTAGATAATCATACATCATTGAGAAAACAAGTTCATTCCATTTGGTATGAATGTGGTTTCTGTCTGATTAGAATAAAATGTAGATATGAATGACACAATATTGAAGAGAGCTCATGCTACGAGCTGAATATTATGATAGTGTATAAACATGACGTATCGCTAATGCAGCGACTCAGGGGACCAGGGCCATCTGTACCGAAACACATCCCTCTACAATAGACCACTGCGGGGAGAGGATAGTTTTTGTCTTATACTGGTCAGATGCGAGTCGGACTGAGTGTTCTGTACAAAGTTTCTGACACATCTTATGTAAATAGTTGATTTCTCGAATCGATTCTCGAAGATTTTTCCGAACCGCTAAAAGTAGTTACTTTTGTGATGTAACAACATCATAGCACCAGTGTTGGAGAAAGTTTGTAGACTTTTACAGTCTTATACACTTTTAAAGATTCACTTTTGAAGTTCACTTTTGAAGTTCACTTTTGAAGTTCACTTTTGAAGTTTGAATTTTTATATAAGTTTTTATTTAGCTTGCATTCTATGTTTGTACGAGTATGTAATGCGGCTTTTCTGTATGATTCCCGTTTTGTGTGGTTACCACACTGCCACCCATCATATTGCATGTTGGGTGTCACCGCACCCACGCGCGTACTTGCGGGAGTGCAGATCTGCATCATTGCGCGGATTTTTTTTTTTGTAAATTTACGCTTGCTCTAACTTATTTCACACACTATCACGCACGGCACTACGAGATTCAATGTGCTATACCTTGCGTGTCTTCCGCATGTAGGCGACTGGTAGACTTTTAATTTTATTTTTAAACATATTAACAGAAATATATATATATATTGTAAAATAATATATATATATATTTTACAATATATATAATTTTTAAATATAAAATATTACTTTAATAGGTACATTATTACATTTTGCACAATTTTCAAGACAAAAATAACAATAAAACAATAAAAATGTATGCGCCACGTCCGAGCAAAATAGCCGTACGCTCATCATAATTACTGTGTCTACTCGCAATATGCAAGGAGTCCGAGCGATGTTTCAGCGTGGGCCAGTGATAATATCGATTAACAGGACTCGGCCGCGGTGTAGTGTGCCAATAGATTTATGTGATATATAATCGACGTATCCTTGCAGTGTTTGGGATTATTAAAATTGTCATGAGATGAACTTTGGTTATAACGTACAATTGAACTGTGATGATGGAAGGTAGGCACGGAAACATCGTAATAAAAACAATGTATAATAATGTGGTCGGAATAGTTTCATTTTTTCATAATTTCTAAGGACCGCAGGCCTGAGTATATGGTTTTAATATATTATGGTTCGAGACAGACCGAGAGACAGACAAAAAAATAGTCCTATAATATAAAGGCTCGGTTTTTTTCCTTTTGAGTTACGGAACACTAAAAATGGACGATAGAAAAGAGATATACTTTGCGACCTGTTCTAAACCCCAAATATACATACTGTGACTGACCATTTACATTTTGATACAAGTGCAGAAAGTTTGTCAACAACCGGGGCGGAATTCGCACGAGCTGTAGGCGAGTGTGTAATGGAGCCGAGGGCTGCAGTGACAAATTTGCACGTGTATCAAACGACTTTTTTTTAATACACTTACGAAGAAATCCATAAATGGGGGTAGACCGGCGACTCGTGGGCTCGTTTTTCTGCACTACTGCGGAAAACTATCTATTGACCGCCTAAAAGCAGTGGAAAAATATATTGTATGAAAATAAATCAGTATTGTGTATTGACTTACTCGACCACAAAAATTAATGTCCAATCCACGTATAAATACAAATTGTGTATAGCAATTGGATTACCCAATTTTCTGTAATCCTTAGAGGCTGCTTTGAAATTAGGCAGAGTGAAGCAAATAGGATTTCATGTAAATCTGCAATCCAACGTAGTGACTGATTGGGCACGTCACGTATGGCGGTAAATCCCCAGTTTGAGGCGTGGCTGCAAAGACCTCATGGCGTCCTCACCTTCCGCATGAGGTCCTCACCAGACATGGTCAGTTCGGGGGATACGTGTCGGATATACGCCCGAGTGTCTCCATTGTGTGGACCGCCCGGAGGACACGGTTGGGCATACGGTAGAGGTGTGCCCCGCCTGGGCAAAGCACCGCCGTGTCTTCGTGAGGGCGCTCGGCGGCGTCGAACTCTCGTGTCGGGGTTTGGTACAGGCCAAGGTCTGCAGCGAGGAAGAGTGGCAGGTGGTCGCCTCCGACTGCAAAGCAGTAATGTTAGCAAAGGTGGCGGCCACACGCGCGAGGCAATGACCCTCGCACCTAAGCCACCGGGATTCCGATCCTGATTTCCGGCCACTATAGGCACGGGCTGGTCCGACCGTCCGGCAACCGCCCGGACCGAGTTTAGGTCGTCGACGGCGCGTAGTTTACCACGCGCGTCTCAAGGAGCTGTCAGCAACCGTAGAGGCCCAGCAGGGTCAAAGTCTACTGGAGCCATGGTTGATGCGAAAAAGATCCCTGCGGCCATGGCCTTAAGATGTTCAATTCTTTATTCTTTCTTTATTCTTTATTGTACGCAAACAATTAATACATACAGTTTGTAAAAGTACAGTTGATGTACATTGGCGAGCTTAACCCACAACTGGGTTTTCTTACAGCAAACCACACAAAGGAGAATGAAAACAAAATTTTGAGGAACCTTCAATGTACAACAAAGAATATTAAAACAAAATAAATAATAATAAATTAAATCTAACTTAAAACTAATAATATACTAAACAGATAAACATAATATATACAATAAATAAATACTTATACATATATATATGGGTCATGTTAATAAGAAATGTTCCTTAATTATTCCTCCTGAAAACTTCCAACGAAGGGCTAGCCCTTAATGAATGCGGAAGAGAATTCCATAAACGCACAGCACGAACGGTAAAAGAACCACTGTAGCGACTTGAAGAGTGGGGAGGGAAACGAAGAACAAGAGAGGATGAAGAGCGACAAGGTTTTCCTCTCGGAACAAGATACTCGAAGCGTTCCCGAAGATACAAGGGGTAGTTGGGATTATGAAGAACTGAGAATAGAAAAGAAAGAGTGTGGCAATCCCGACGCTACCGAATAGGTAGCCACTTCAATTGCCTTCGGAATTCCGACACATGGTCATACTTCCGAAGGCCAAAAATGAAGCGGATACACAAATTCTGCAAGCGCTCCAGTTTGTCTAGAAGTTCCTCAGAAGCATCAAGGAAGCAGACATCAGCGTAATCAAGAAGAGGTAGAAGGAGAGACTGAGCAAGAGTAACTTTAGTAGAGAAGGGCAGGAACTTCTGAAGACGTTTCAGTGACTGAAACGAGCAAAACGCCCTCCTGCTTATCTCCGCAATGTGGACATTCCAAGTCAGTAGTCAATTGTATTTTTTAAGTGAAACGATTCATAATTTTTTGGGTGCGTAAAAAGGTGTATCATACTTTGACTAAAAACCCAATTGTGGGTTAAGCTCGCCAATGTACATCAACTGTACTTTTACAAACTGTTTGTATAAATTGTTTGCGTACAATAAAGAATAAAGAAATACTTTTGACGCTAAAGTTTGATGCTAAACTTTCAAAAGATTCGTTGGAGAAACAAGAAAGAGAGCGTTGCATGCGGTTTTTCCTAATGTTACTACAGATTTCCATTTCTCTGAGAAAATTTATCAAGCTTCAAAGATACGCTTCTTTAAAGTTGCAAAAAAGTCTTAAAATGCAATTAAAACGTTCTAAAAAAGGGTAATAGTAAAACTTTAAAAAATCAAAAGGTTTGCACTTGAGTTCACTCCACTTGGTGAGGCGACACTCGCCGCACTTAGCTACGTTAACTTGAAATAATTAAGTGAAATAGTTAAGTGTATTGGGTTGGTCATGCTCACTCAAATGGCTGGGAACTGAATGACCCAAACACCATTAGCGAGGTGTTATGATCTAAGATCCGATTGAAGAAAAATCTTCCCTCATCTGTTATTTGATCATGATAAATTTTATATGCTAGATAATGCGTTTATTAAGACATTGCGAATAGGTTACCTAGGTTAATCTGGAGCCAATGATGTTAAACAATAAAATTTGTTGTTACAATTTTGACATTCATTACCCTCATTTGTTATTTGGGAAAGTCGAGCATCAGCTGAACGAATGTGCCCTAAGGAACTGAAAAACTATAGGTTGCCTCCTTTTTGGTGCAAATAGGAGGGTTGCCTCGCATAAAGAGGTAATTACTCAACTCTTTATGCGAGGCAAGTCATAATTTACCCTCACCGGTTATTTAATCGATTTCTTTTTTATGTTAATTAGTCTAATAGAAGCTATTAGACTACTATCTCTTTGAGTTAGTCCTGCTACAGTCTACGTTTGCTAACGGTTTGTTTTTATTATATAACATAGTAATCTGTGGAAAATGTTGTGGGTAGTATATTTGTTAATTTTAATTTTAAGACGTTTTAAGGCTGTGTATACTTAATATACTACTGATTGTTTTCCCAAATGAAATGTATTTGGTTAAAGTCGAAAATATAAAATGATCGCGATCTCAGACAAATTTTATTGTTTAACATCATTGGCACCAGATTTAGCTAGGCAACCTATTCGGAATGTCTTACTAAACGAATTTTCTAGCACATAATATTTATCATTATCAAATTACTAGATGAGGGAAAAGATTTCTTCTATAGATCTTAGATCTTTACGCCTTCTGCGTAGCTGTAATGCTAGCAAAGGAGGAGGCCGACCGCATGAAGCAACGGCGCTCTCGCCGCCGCCCGCCGCCCGGATTCCGATCCCGATTTCCGGCAACCGTAGACGCGGGCTTGCGGACAGCGAGCCATGGGTAGCTCGCTGTCCGATGGTCCGGTAACTGTCCGGACCAAGCCCAAGACGTCAACGGCGCGCACTGTTTCCGCGCGCCTTAAGGAGTTGTCAGCAACAGCAGGGGCCCAGCTGGGTCGAAGCCTACGCGAAGCCTACTGGGGGCCTACTTAAAAAGATCATTACGCTGGCCTATAAATTCTAGTAATGGTCAGTAGAATAAAACACTGAGGTCAGTGGTCTAAAACTATATTATTTACTTTTCATAAAATCCAAAAAACCTCCTTGGTATAAAAAAGTTCAAGTTTTTTTTCAATATTTTTTTAAGTGTCACATTAGCATATCAGTTTTTGACAGATTTTGAATGGTGACAAAAGTTTTTTGGTGCACGGTTTGTCATGTTACTCTATTAAAAAAATTCAATTTCTTAGTTTTGTGATCATGTTTTTTCGATATATTCGCGCGACAAGCCTTTTGCATGGAGTTGGTACGACACACGGCCGGTGAGTCGATAACTGATTTTATATATCATTTTAGCCGAAGGACATCCTCTGTTGGATATTGGTCTCCCCTAAGTATCGCCAAAAGGAATGGTTCTGTGCGTCTCACATCACTCTCACCAGGCTGCCAGTCCATCTTGTGGGAGGCTTGAGAGTATAGTATCTCTACCTACTTCATCTCAGATGTGTGATCATTGATAGATATACGAGATCGTATTTCTGTATGCATTTCGAGTATATTTTTTAGCCGAAAGACGTCCACTGTTGGACATAGGCCTCCCCAAGCGTCGCCACAACGACGGGTCCTGTGCGTCTCGCATCCCTTGGATTACCGCGATCTTGACCAGGTCATCGGTTCACCTTGTGGGAGGCTTTACAACGCTGCAGCTACCGGTACGCGGTAGCCAAGCCAGAACTTTTCATCCCCATCGACCATCTGTTCTGCGTGCAATGTGCCCTGCCAATTGCCACTTAAGTTTGGCGATTCTTCAAGCAATGTCGGTAATCTTGGTTCTCTTGCAGATGTTCATTCTAGTGTTGTAAAATTGCGCCCGAGTCGGCGCTAAAACCCTCGAGTCGGCGCTAAAACCCTCGAGTCGGCGCTAAAACCCTCGAGTCGGTTCGAGAACGCTCGAAGCGCCTTGAGCGTTTATAAAAAATGCTCAATAAATCAACTCAAGCACGAGCTAAAGTGTTTACAAAGTATGGGAAGAAATCAGTTTAATACCAACTACTTATTGTATACCTATGCTACGCTCACATTTTTACCTGCGTGAACACTTTATTTGTTATAGAAAGTTTTAAGACTTCCCTCGGGACTTTGAATGATTTCCGTGAATAAAAAAATTTTTCAAAAGTGTGTCGTAATCAGTGTTTTGTACAACACTTATGTCGTTTTACTAATAGGTAAGGTACTTGGCGAAATGGCGAACAAAATGTTCGTTTTTTTTTTACTTTGTTCAAAAATCATCCAATGACAACCCCCGCTCTTGGGTGGGGCGGGAGATAGTGTCAGACTCTTACTGACTAAAAACCTTCTTCGTGCCTTTTGTACCAAGACTTCATTATTTTATAAATGCTACCGGGGCTCGAGCTTCCTTTCGGATAACCCTGGCCCCAGTAGGCTTCGACCCAGCTGGGCCCCTCCTTTTGCTGACAACTCCTTGAGGCACGCGGTAACAGTGCGCGCCGTCGACGTCTTGGGCTCGGTTCGGACAGTTACCGGACGGTCGGACCGCGAGCTACCCATGGTTCGACGTCCGCGAGCCCGCGACTACGGTGGCCGGAAATTGGGCTCGGAATCCCGGCGAGGGCGGCGAGGGTGCCGTTGCCTGTTGCGGTCGGCCTCCTCCTTTGATAGCGGCACTGCTTCGCAGAAGGAGGCGACCACTTGCCACTCCTCCTCGCTCCGAACCATGGCCTCAACCAAGGCCGCCGGCGCGAGAGGTCTCCGCCACCGATCGCCCCACGAGGGCACGGCGAAGCTCCGCTCAAGCAGGGCACACCTCGACTAACATCTGGATCTGCGACGAATGTTTTTCTGAGAATGGATGTGGAGGTTTTTGGTGAAAAACTTCGATCACATATTATGCATGTAACCCGACCGGCGATGTTTTTAAAGTTGATCCATTTCTAAATCTTCTGTCTTTTTTCGGTACAATCCGATAATTAACTACTAACTTCCACTTCTTCTTGAAACTCACTACAACTAACGCTATCGTTTTCCATTTGTTGAGATGATACATTTTAGAAATATATTCTGAACGCAAAAGGTTGGAGTTGAAATGAATCTAAGGCACGTGATACGTCTTAATGATTAAAGATTAATAATTAATAAGAGATATTAATAATTAGTAGAATAAAATTATTAATATATCCTCAGTACAAATGTTAACGCTTCGACGCTCACGACTCCTATGCGCTCGAGCGTTTAACGCTCGACTCGGCGCTCAGCGCTCGACGCTCAGAGCTTATTTTTACAACATAAGTGATCTCGCAAGAAAACTCCGAGCATAGCTTTCTCCATTGCCTTTTGAGTGACTATAATAATCTGTTTGAAGTTATTTCAAAGAATTTTATCTTTTATGTAAAAAGCGCGAGTTCCCTGGAATCCATATAATATTATAAACGGTAAAGTGTGTGTGCATGTTTGTCCGTCTTTCACGGCAAAATGGAGTGACGAATTGATGTGATTTTTTAAGTGGAGATAGTTGAAGGGATGGAAAGTGACATAGGCTACTTTTTGTCTCTTTCTAACCTCCCACTTCCCTAAAATGGGGGTTGAAGTTTATATTCCGCAATTTTCAAGGTAGAAAGCTAAAACTTGGTATGCGGACTATTTGTGAGTAACAAAAAAATCGTGCATCATCTGGTTTTGGAAATCTGCCCCCAACCCAAAATTCATAATCATTTATTTTAGATACTTAGACATTTGGTCTGCAGGCACTTTCGAATAGACAAATGTCGGTCTGTCCAAGAAAAGTAAATATCTTAAAAGAGGGGGTGAAATTTTATAAGTAACTTTCGCAGTTTTCAAGGTAGGAAGCTAAAAATCGGTACACAGACTTTTTGTTAACAACAAAAAATACCTGCTTTATTTATTTTTTTCGAAATCTTCCCTTGGCCCTTAAAATACGAAATAATAAAATAATTTAATTAATAATCAGTTTTTAAGACAAAAATCAACATTCGAAACATAAATAACTATATAAGATAACTATATAAATATAACTCTTATGTGATAAGAATAACATTCGTGTCACATAACTTGGCCGCAAAATCATTAGCGACACTATTTTAACCGGCGTAGGAAAGGGTGAAAATGTCCTACGAATCCTAATTATTCCCACAGGTGTCCCATTCCAGTTTAAAAGGCTATAATTTCCTCTTAAACTTAGTTTCGCCATGACCATTACCAACGCGCAAGGACAAACATTAAAGATGTCTGGGGTGAGCTTAGAAAAGCCGTGCTTTTCCCACGGACAATTGTATGTGGCATGTTCGCGTGTGTCCAATGCCCAGAATATTTACATTGTATCCCCAAATGGAAAGACATAATATCGTCTACAGTAGCGTATTAAAATAATATTCTGTTCTGAGTTCCCTTTTTTGTTCTAAATTGGGAAAGAGGAACCATGTTACACCGATTTAATGCGAGCGAAACGGCGGGCAAAAACTAGTATATGTACAAACATTTCTATTGAAGTGAACTCCACCGCAACAATAGCATTTCCAACCACGCTTATTTCTCCCCCAGCCTTTATAGAAAATATGCATTGTATTGTTATTATTCCCAAGATATTCCTAGGACATTTTAATGATAGAATTTCTCCCCATCCTTTATAGAAAATATATATCTATCTTGTTGTTATTCTCTAGATTTTTCTAGAATATTTTAATGATAAAATTTACGCGGAAAATCCTAACTAACCTTGTGTTGTAATTGAACTTGTTTCATAGAACGCCCGCCCTTGTAAAAATTATTAAAAAGAACGTTACGTTTTAAATTGGATAGATACTAGCAAAAAATAAGTCGAAAATTAGCGTTGAAGCTCGTATATTGCACAGAGAGAACATTCGCCATATTTTTTTATATGTTACTCGTGTCACCATGGTACCTATCCACATAACAAGCCTCCACTTTTAATTAGAAAAACTTCCATAAAGGGATGCAACACACATTTTCACTGTTTTTCATACAACTGCTCTTACCCAATTATTTATGACGTTATTACACATTTTTCAGTAGGTATTTTGGATACACAGGATCTTGTGGATATTATCTAGGCTTCTATTGTAATCAATTTCTAAATTTGTGTAACACTAATCCAGTAAAAACCTCTGAAAATCTGCTATTTTGCGTGAACTTTGACACTTCGTAATTTACTCAAAAATTTTAAAAATAAAAAAAATTGAACTATAGAAGCCTTGCAAATTTTTTCAAAAACTTTTGAGGGTCTACTAACAGGTATTTCTTGGAACAAGTTTTGTAAAGTATTCGAGTAAATCACGGAATTACCGTTTACTAACAGAGTTTTCAGGCGTTATCCCTCTGGCGTGCCCAGCACTGGGTTGCAATAGTCGCTGACGCCAATTCTCCACCGGGATCTCAAGGTGAAATGGCGTCAGCGACTATCGCTCTCAGTGCTGGGCACGCCACGATTATGGTGTTAAGTCCCCTCTTTGAGGCGTAGCTGGAAAGACCTCTTTCCTCCGCCGGGCTTTGGTCGAGGCCATGGTCCGGAGCGAGTAGGAATGGAAGGCGGTCGCCTCCTTCTGCGAAGCAGTAATGTTAGCAAAGGATGAAGCCGACCGCATCAGGCAACGGCGCCGCCGTGTTCCGATCCCGATTTCCGGCCACCGAAGACGCGGGCTCGCGAACGGCGAGCCATGGGTAGCTCGCTTACCGACCGTCCAGTAACTGTCCGGACCGAGCCCAAGACGTCGACGGCGCGCACTGTTGCCGCGCATCTCAAGGAGTGGTCAGCAACAGGAGGGGCCCAGCTGGGTCGAAGCCTACTGGGGCCAGGGTTATCCGAAAGGAAACTCGAGCCCCGGTATGAAGAGGCTTAAAGGGACGGGGTGGGGTTTTAGCCAGTAAGAGTCTGACACTATCTCCCGCTCCACCCAAGAGCGGGGGTCGTCATAAGATGATTTTTGCCCACCGAAAAAAAAAATGCGTTTTCTCTCTTTTTTTGCGTTGCTTTTTACGTCAGCAACAAGCTTTTAAACCATGCTCGATGTTGACGATAAGCGAGTTGAAAAGCAGCCTCTTAATCCACTGCAATCCTATTTCGTTTCGACCGAGTGCCGAGCTCGGTGACCATAGAGGGAGCTACAGGAGGGACAGCCCTTTCAGTGGAATGTTCGCCGTGTACAGGCGCTGATGATGTTTCAGGCTTTATTGGTGATTGCTCTATAGGAACTTCGAATGGCTGCTGCCCGGAGCTATTAGAGTATGATGGTATTATTAATACGGGAACGATCTCTTCGAATGGCTTATCTTCCCTCCCTTTATATTTGAGCAACTGATTGCATGTTTTTTGACAGTTAGGCCCGTATCACTCAGTTGTACTAAGGTAGCCAATTTGTTCGTCGGAAAATAAAAGAAATTAATTCAGTATTGAGTAGTGTTGGTTGAAACAGAGACATCAAACTTATGTACCATTGTGATAACAGATATATACGTTCACGCTGCCCGGCGCAGGCATGTCCATCTAGTGAATTTCCTGCATGTGTGTAAAGATTTTTTTTTCCACAACTATTACACAACGCCGTCGAGTCCCAAGCTAAGCAGAGCTTGTGTTATGCGTACTGAACAACTGATAAACATACATTTGAGTATATGTTTCTAAATTCATACATATTATAGATAAATTACACCCAGATACACGTGGAGTATGTACAAATCAAGACGAACTGGTCTTTGAGAGTTGAGCAGTTGGAGCCGCTCATAATACGAATTTCAAGTCCTTTGTGCGAGTGCCGATTAATCATTTGGTGATCTTCCTCAAAGGAGAGTTGTATCGACGATTTCGAGGAAAGATACCGACCTGGCAGCGGAACACAACGCCGTCACTTGTGTGTGCATTAGTTTATAGTTTAATAATAATTAGTTATAGTATCTTTTTCATGTATTAGTTTATTATTTTGTAGGATTATTTGTGTATTTTATCTAAGGGCCTTAGTTGCCTGATAATAAACTATTATTATATTTCTAAATTCATACATATTATAAATAAATAACACCCAGACAAATATCAAAATGATCATGCTCGTTACACAAACATTTATTGTCCTGGGTGATTTGCAGTCAGGGCCACTAACCACTAGACCAACAGGCCAGTCAAAAGAATGTAAACATCAAACAATTTTCGTTCGTACGAAATTTCTGGAACAAATTGAACCGTAGTGGTAGGAAACACATGAGGAAGGAATATAGGATAGGAAGTCCGGTTCCCAAAAATGTTTTTACATCACTCATATTATATACGAAACGTAATGAATGAATATCGATCAGTGACGCAATGCCGTATTTCAATGACGGAAAGGGATTTGGCAGAGCAATTTCGACGCACAACTCCCCGAAATGCCATCGGTTTTTTTATTGTGGCGAAATCATGCAATGACAGCCCCCGCTCTTGGGCGGAGCGGGAGATAGTGTCAGACTCTTACTGAAATGCCACCGGTAGAAAACTTACTGGCTAGCAACTCGACGTTGATACTCATGACTGACTGTTATAAATTGCTATCACCGGCTCCTCTAATTTTGTAGTAGGTAGATACCATTCTACGTGTAGTGATGGGATGTCTTTTATTTTTTTCAGCGGAGCCTTGCTTCAGGTGACCCCCAGCATTCTAACCTCCCTATGCAGCAAATCGGGAGGGAATAGTATAAAGTATGTGCCATACGTACGCCACTATGACCCAGACCACGACCACAAGAACATGACATTAAAGAGGCCAATGTCGCCACATGTCACCCACTATGCTCCAACCTTACCAGCTATGACCTCCATTGCACAAAGAGCTACAGGTAAGCTCTAGTTTTAAATCTTACTGTCAACTTAATCATTTTGTGAGTGACAAGGTAACGGGTATCTTTCATGTTTTCAAATGAAAGAAAAAGACTTTACTTGGTAAAATAAACTGGTATTTCTTAGCACCTATCTGTGGTTTACTATTTTTGTGATATCCTTGTCCTTGTCCATTTCTATGATCCTGTTAATCTCATATAACATTTTAAAGAAGTTGAAATGTTGAGTGATTTATCTCTTAGTGTATTGTGTAGACGATTTCAATAGAATTTTTTGAATTAGTCATACAAAACACCAAAAAAGACACTTTCTTGAAATACACGAAACAAAAATATATATATACCTAAAGAAATGTTTTATTTATATAAAACAATTCTATATTTATGCAGAATTAGTACAACTCTTGAAGTAGGTGTTACCTGTTGAACGTTTAACTGCATTTTCGTCACAATTTGCAGCCTAGCCAAGTTACGACCGTATTGTTTTGATTCTTTTTATATAGTCGGTAACGCCTCCGACTTCTTTGTTCTGACCACGCGACTTAACGTTGAGATGATGCCATTCATACATTTGAAGTTTACTACTAGCGTAGGCCGACGGAAATCTCGGCGCTTAAGATCGGGGACGGAACGTCAATACATGTTTTTTATCTATATGTATAAAAATCAATGCCACAACCAAATGTTTAGGTTTTGTTCGGACTATTTAGTAGATAGTTTACGTGAAGTTTGGTAGGGTATAGTAAGGTAGAGTAGGGTAGAATAGTGTAGGGTAAGGTAGAGTAGGTTAGAGTAGGGTAGAGTAGGGTGGAGTATGGTGGAGTAAGGTGGAGTGGGGTGGAGAAGGGTGGAGTAGAGTGGAGTAGGGTGGACTAGGGTGGAGTAGAGTGGGGTAGAGTGGAGTAGGGTGGAGTAGGGTGGACTAGGGTGGGCTAGGGTGGAGTAGAGTGGGGTTGAGTGGAGTAGGGTGGAGTAGGGTGGACTAGGGTGGAGTAGAGTGGGGTAGAGTGGAGTAGGGTGGAGTAGGGTGGAGTAGGGTGGAGTAGGATGGAGTTGGGTGGAGTAGGGTGGAGTAGGGTGGAGTAGGGTGGAGTTGGGTGGAGTAGGATGGAGTAGGGTAGAGCAGGGTAGAGTAGGGTACAGTAGGGTACAGTAGGGGAGAGTAGAAGAGTAGGGTATAGAGTAGGGTGCAGTAGGGTGGAGTAGAGACGAGCGGGACCTGCATATAAATTACAAATAGCGGGGGCACTACGCGGAGCGACCGATCTCCCGCGTCTCTCACGTACATCCGACATGATCGGTGAGCAATCAGGCACAGGGCCAACGGCTTTGTGTGCATTCTGAGGCACGGGGCTGTCACCACCACCAGCTTTCAAACTCCGAGCTTCCAATAGCACTTTTTACCTGACTCGGGTTTTGAACCCAGGACCCCACGCTAACAGCTGGGTTTGCGACCACAACACCAACGAAGCAGAATGGTAATCCTATTACTTTACTTGAAGCAAAGTTAGAAAAAAGTCTCCCTGTCCTGTGCTTTCTAAAGTATAACAAAAAAAAAAAGATACGAGTAGATATACTCTTTATTGTACGACATAAATACAATTACAGTAGGAGCTTAAAGGGTGTCACAATGGGTGGTCTTATACCCGCTATATAAGCAATTTTTTACAGAAAACCTTTGGATGGATTTGACAGAGAAGGAGAAAAGATTCGCAAGTAGCTAGTGGTGTGTACTAGTGATGTAACGAATATTTGCATTCGCATTCGCGAATTTTTTTTTTTTAAATTCGCATTTACATTCGCATTTGCAAGAAACATGCGAATATTCGGCTGGGCTGACACGAAGTGTGAAACTGTATGACATTTTGCGCGCACTTTGTTTGAAAGTCAATATTCGCGTTCGCATTCGCGAATATCGAATTAAATGCAGCAAATTAGATCTACAATAATGATCTATTGAACTCCGTGAATTATTAATTAGCCCTCTTCCTCTCTCCTATATTTTGCTGTGCCCGATAGAGTCCATATTGTTTTATGAATATTCTCAAAACCATCTATGTATACATATGGATTACATTAAAGAATTGAGTATTGAATATTTGCATTCACATTCGGGTTCGCGAATGTGAAAAATCTGACATTCGTTACATCACTAGTGTACACCATCATAATTATATGCAATACATAATTAATATAAGTCATATAATACAAAAAATATATAATATGTGCCTATGGCCTATCTATCTAATATATAAAATTCTATGCCACAACTTTTGTTGCCAAACTCCTCCGAAACGGCTTGATTGATTCTTAAAAAAAATTGTTGGTATATTCAGTAGGTCTGACAATAAAGGTATGATTCCGAACCACGCTGCACGCAGCAGTGCTGCCGTGACACTACTGGTCCCCATACAATTTCTATAAGCTTATATGAGATTACATTCCGAGCTAGGCAGCAATGTCGCGGCAGCAATGTAGGCAGTGTGGCAACAACACTGCTGCTTGTTGCCGAGTTCGGAATCATACCTTAAGATGTAGACTATTTTTTGCCCTCCTACTTCTACCCCATTTTTTTCGTTAATCTATACAGCAAATACACCAGAGAATGTCAGCAACTGTCATTTTACAGTAGCTGTCATTTCATTATTACATCATTCGGTCAATCAAAGAATAAAAGAGAAATCTGGAATCAGTTCAATGTCGCTGCCGACTAATATCTATATGTTACGGCTAAAGATAGATGTGAACATAAACTAAAAATCAGCCGGCTATATTTAGATTTATCTTCGAGGATCGGCTAATGTTTGTTTCTTCTATCATTAACCGGCTAAACTTAACACTAACCGCAAGCCCTTGGCTAAAAATGTAGAAGCAAATGAAAAAGGAAATAATAATTGTGTATTTTAATTATCTTATACTAATTATGTTATAATTACATAATGATAACATATTAAATAAGTACTGTTTACTATTTCGAAAACTTAAAAAAATAAATAATTACTCTCATTACAGGTACTTATGTAAGTATTCGAAATTACAAAATAAAACTTGTGCGGTATACAAAATAGTTGAGGTATATTGGATTTTGTCAGTAAATTCGTGAGGTACATTGAACAAACAGCAATGCCACTATCTTTTCGGTCTAGCTTGAGCCACCGCTTACCAGCACTACCGAAAATTATTATTGTCCAATTATTTGTTAAATATTCTGTTTGCATGCGTGACGCACAGAACCGGTCGTTGTGGTGACGCTTGGGTGAGGCCTATGTCCAACAGAGGACGTCTTTCAGCTGATATGATGATGATCGTGATGATTCTGTTTAGTTTTTATTTTGCAGTTTGGCTGCGTAAAGCAGGATGCACAATTGCACACAATTCTTGCCTCCACACTCAACAATATACTTACTGTCAGTAATGGTATTCATAACATTCATTACGAGCGCTTTCTTCGGTAGGCTAATGTAACGAAGTTCATATATACATGAGAGACGTTGTCAGTAGGTTTAAATTGGCATGTTTGTTACTACAGAGGGAAATATATGTACTTACCTCTAGGCAAGCGGGCCACATCATCGCTTATCATAAAAAAAAGGTGAAAATCTGTTCCAGCGTGTGGCTTTTAGGCGGTCATCACATTCAGCCCGCAGCGTAGAGCGTGAATGCGTGTCTTAACCTTGCTTGTAAGTATCTCCGTTTGTACAGAAAACACGCACAGTCCAACACACCGAAAATCGCCGGTGAAAAAAGTCCAACCACGCGCGTTCATGCAGATCACGTTCACGCGCCTACATGCGCCTACACTCACGCGCGTGTGTGCAGGGCGACACGCAAGGTGCTGAGTCTCGTAGCACTAGTGATTTTGTAATAAATGAGTGCGTGCCTGCGTGAATTTACAAAAGGCACCTAGGCGAGTGAGTGCGTAAAAAACCCGCACGATGATGCATGATGCAGTACGTGCGTAGGTGCGTTTTCACGTGCTACG
Source organism: Mythimna lalbum (assembly GCA_949319445.1). Classification (NCBI taxonomy): domain Eukaryota; kingdom Metazoa; phylum Arthropoda; class Insecta; order Lepidoptera; family Noctuidae; genus Mythimna; species Mythimna lalbum. The sequence continues at coordinate 37,694,822 of OX439344.1, forward strand.
CTTCGTGGTGCGTGGCAGTGTGATAGCCGCCTTAGTGTGTAGAGGATACGGCAGTGTCCCCAACCTGTCTACCAAGGCGAGCAAAAAGGTGACAAGGGCGTACCATCGTTTTCTCGAAAACGTTCAGGCTATTTTCGACCTATATAACTTCGTTGTGTATAAAACTAGAAGCCTGAATTTCCTATCGGACTAAATGATTTAATTTAATATTATAATATGGCTAAAGATTGAAAGGTCACCAGATTGACTTCTTTTTACATATTTTATTACAACCTTACACTGAATAGGTTAGTGCAAATAACATTTAAATGTAATATTCGAATATCGATGGCAGTAATAAAGCTCTTCGCGGAGTCAGCGTCCTTTGCTGAAAGTTCCCTTCCTTTGTAGCTTTGAGACGCTTCTGAAACCTCGCTCGCTCGCTTGGCACCGTGCCGTTTATTGGAGCACCTTTGAGTAACCCCCGCTTTCCGACAAAAGCCATATTATATATATATTTCTCGCTAGCCGTTACACGTGTTGAGAGCGACATACTGATATTTTATTATTATTTTTTACACTTATTGGTTATTTTTAACTACGAATATCGTCCAAGCGATATGAGAGAAAAGGTAGTTAGTGATAGCGTGACGAGTGACAGGACATAAAGGAAGAAAAAAACGTGTTGAGCCGACCCCAAATAAAATATAACAAGGGCTCCTGAAGATGATGATGAAATATCGTCCATGCCATATTTCTTCTTCTTCTTCCGCCCCTGTTCCCGTTATCTGGGTTTGATCTGTCCTGGGTTGTCGGTTTTGGCAATTGGGCTTTCTTAAGGTTTCTTTGAATGTAAGGCCACCAGGTCGATGGCGGGCGGCCTCTTTTGTTCTGCCAAGATTATCATCGTTAGGCTCACGTTGAAACACTGTCTCACTTAAAGGCAATCGATGATGTGATCGACGATGAAGCATGCTTGCCTAAGCAATACTTGCGAAGTAACCTATTCTCTCTTGACTTAAATACTCCTAGGCAGTAGCTAGGTTTAACTGCAAAAGAAGACCTAGAATATAAGCTTTAAAAGTTTACTAAAACCTCAATATGGCATCATCATCATCATCATTATTTCACCCGAAAGACGTCCACTGTTGGACATAGGCCTCCCCCAAGCGTCGCCACAACGACCGATATGGCATAATAAAAGATAATAAAAACTCTGTGTATGACTTACAAATCTTGTCGTTCTCCAGAATTTCAAATAGATTTGCAATTCTTAAACCATTGTAGCAGCGTTGCAATCTGGCGAAGCTCCCATACTAAGCAACGTTGTATGAGCCGGTCGTTCTTTTTAATGGCGGCTACTATTCTTCAAATTGAGCATTGAGAACTTTGTGTCTATATCGAACTATCACTCCGCAACACCTGTATAATTGGATTACACGACCGCTATTTTGACCACAGATTACTTAATTGTTATGATTTTCTTAAGATAGATTTCCATCTATTTATTGTTATAAACTATATTAATAATAATCATTTTATTGAAAGAAATTTCTCTTTTTCTTTGAGTACTTCTATATATCAATATGGAAAAAATAACGTGTGAAATATGTGGTATTAGATCACGCCGTGTTGATGATAATAAACGCCTTTTTATGGCAAAGAATATTGCCGGGGTATGGACAAAGTGCTACTGAGGAATGAAAGTTGTTCTAGTGGTAAGGTAGCATAGCAAAGGAGGAGGCCGAGCGACCGCATCAGACATCGGAGCTCTCGCCGCCGCCGCCGGGATTCCGTTTCGGATTCCCGCGCGCCTCAAGAAGTTGTCAGCAACAGCAACCGGCTGGCCCGGCTGGGTCGAGCCCGATATAAAAGCTAGAAGGAACGGGGTAGATTTTTAGTCAATAAGAGTCTAGCACTATCTCCCGCTGCGCCCAAGAGCGGGGGTTGTCATTAGATTGGCTTGGATTTTTACCCACCATAAAAAAGTGGTATTTTAGCATTAATTTACATTAAAAAAGTATTTAAAAAGAAGTTGATCCCAGGAAAACCAAATAAAAATAATTGTTTTCTTTGTAATAAATATTTCTCAGTTCGAGTTAGTGTTTAAGGATAATGTATAGCAAATTGACTTCAATCTTATTCATAGCGGTGGAAACCGTATTTATAGAGACTACACAACTTTCTAGATTAGAAAATAATAATGGGGCGCTCATATTAAAACTCTCTAAGGTAGATTAAGCTTAGTTGCATAATATGCAGTAAAAAAAATAAGAGAATTGACTAAATAACCTAGATGTGGTTATACACCACGGCTAAGTTAGTTTACTTTGCTTATTTTCACAGCTTTATAGTTTATAACATACCTATTGTTCTGCAGCTGATGTAGAATTAATTTTCATATCCAAATAGAGACTACCTTACAAAAGCACGTCATTCTTATCAGCTTAGGCTTTTATAGCAAGCCGTCAGTTAGTTACAGACTCAGTGAGGGAAAATTCTAAACTCATATCAAGCGAATTCTTGCGAGAAAAATTTATTTAAGATTAAAGGCTACGTTGAAGACTCGCTTGTTTGACATTGATTGCTTCTGCTCTCGTGGCTTCCCTGATAGTTCATTAGCTGCAGTATCTTATAAACGTCTATTAACAACTCCTTCGTTATATTTTTTTTGAAAATTGTTTTTGACATTGATTGAAATGACAGTGTTTTTGCAATATATTTTGTTTTTAATTATAAGTGGAGCGCTGTAATGCGTAAAATTAGTAAAACCTCGGAATCCGGGACTATTCATATGAAAAAATGTCTATGACAAGTTTCCATTTTAGTGGGGGGGAGCGTGTGTAAGAATTTTCAAATATATGAGCCCATACCGATCTGTTCCGACTTTCGGTACCTCGGGTCGCTTGTCCAAGGGGATGGTGAGGTAGACCGAGACGTAACACATCGGATCAACGCAGGATGGATGAAATGGCGACAGGTCACGGGAACAACTTGTGACCCACGGATGCCCCTCAAGTTGAAGGGTAAAATATACAAGTCCGTGATAAGGCCTGTTGTACTGTATGGATCTGAATGTTGGGCTGTGAAAAAAACGGATGAAAAAAGATTGCATGTAACGAAGATGAGAATGTTAAGATGGATGTGTGGTGTGACGAAAATGGATAAAGTGAGAAATGAGTATATTAGGGGAAGTATAAAAGTGGCGCCGGTGACTGAAAAGTTGAAAGGGAATCGTTTGTCTTGGTATGGTCATGTAAAAAGGAGAGATGAAACGCATGTTGCTAAAAGAGTTATGAATTAACATATGGATGGAAGGAGGGGAAGAGGGAGGCCAAAGAAAAGATGGATGGATTGTGTGAGAAGTGATATGAAAGAAAAGGGAGTTAGTGATAGCGTGACGAGCGACAGGACAGAATGGAAGAAAAAAACGTGTTGCACCGACCCCAAATAAAACGGGATAAGGGCAGGAAGATGATGATAAAAAAAATCATCACTTCGAAATACTCGAGTGCGATTGTTTTTTTTTTCTTTGAAGAATCCATTCAGGATTACGAAAACCTTGTAATCTGGCGGTTTTAATGAGGCGATGTAGCTAAAACCATCGATAAGTGTAAAATTTTCAACGTTCCTAACAAAATTATCAGAGCAAACTGGTAAAAAATTGTTTGTTGCACTTTTCTGCATGTGTTTAACTGACCCTGACTTAATCTTACGCGCTCGAGTTTTTCCGAGGGTCAATTTTTACTAATTTGTACGTTACAAGGTGCTCGAGTATCCCGCAAAATCACCATCTTGCCGCCCCTACCCCATCATATTTTAAGTTAACTTAATTTTGATAAATAAAACCAAAATACAGCCTTATATGTATAACTAGCTAGCCCCCATAGTTTCACTTTGATTACTTCCTCTCTCCTATTAGTTACAGCGTGATGTTGTAGCCTTGATTAGTAGTCTAACCGGCACTGGAACACAACACACAGAATTTTCAATTCGAACCAGTTGCTGCAAAATTACAACTCGTAGTTTATTATTCAAATTATCATTTTTATTTTCAAATTTCAAGATTTATTTATTTAGATTCAATTTCGATTCGAAGATCACAATTTGTTGGTTTTTTTTAATTTTTATGCATATTATTACCAAAACCAGTGGCCTGTAAAAGCACCAGCCTTGTCAGTAAATTTTCATATTTTTTTAAATTGAATTCCGTTCTCAATAAGATCCGAGTAATCTATGGTTCAAATTCGGTCCCACAAAAGAGTTAATAAAGAACCCCTAGCCAAGTTGCTAATCTACAATAGTTAATGCTAGTAGAAAGCTTCAAATGTACGGGAATCACACGCTCACACCGCTCAGTCACGTGGTCAGAACAAAAGAATTGGCGGCAAGGTCAACTCGAAGCGTTCGACGCAAGCGAAACGGTTGTAACTTGGCTAGGGGGGCAGACTTTGTATCTACATACAAAGCACGCTCGAACAACGCACACCATGACCACAGACGGAATGGATACGATACCTTGGGCAAAAAAACCTCGACCTCGACCTCGTATAAGCGTCTTATGCGCTTGAGAGACGCACCTGTGAACATTGTTGTGCAATAATGGAGCGACAAACTATAACCACACAATATACTTGGTTATTTGTAAAACGTAAAAGCGGGCCCGAGCAACGCCGTGAGCGGTGTCTACACATACACGATATCTCACGGACACGATATCTCGCAGCGCCTCGGCCCGCTCGACGAACAGTTCTGGCTCAAACGCTCATTAGTGTGCGTCCACCGAGCGTGGGTATGAAAAGTGAAGTATTTACATGAGATTGTCTGCATCTGTACCTGTCTGGGTACGCCACGATTATAGCGGTAAGTCCCCTCTTTGAGGCGTGGCTGGAAAGACCTCACGGCGTCCTTACCTACCGCATGACGCAGGTCCTCACCGGACATGGCACGTTCGGGAGGTACCTGTTTCAGATTAAGTCGGAAGAGACGCCTAGGTGTCGACACTGTGCGCAACGTCCGGAGGACACGGTGGAGCACACAGTTGAGGTGTGCCCTGCCTGGGCGGAGCATTGCCGTGCCCTCGTGGCGTTGATCGGCGGCGGAGACCTCTCGCGCCGGGCAATGGTCGAGGCCATGGTCCGGAGCGAGGAGGAATGGCAGGCGGTCGCCTCCTTCTGCGAAGCAGTAATGCTAGTAAAGGAGGAGGCCGACCGCATCAGGCTACGGCGCCCTCGCCGCCGCCGCCGGGATTCCGATCCCGTTTTCCGGCCACAGTAGACGCGGGCTCGCGGACGGCGAGCCATGGGTAGCTCGCTGTCCGATCGTCCGATAACGGACCGAGCCCAAGACGTCGACGGCGCGCACTGTTCCCGCGCGCCTCAAGGAGTTGTCAGCAGCAGGAGGGGCCCAGCTGGGTCGAAGCCTACTGGGGACAGGGTTGTCCGAAAGGGAGCTCGTGCCCCGGTATGAAGGCTAGAAGGAACGGGATGGGGTTTTTAGTCAGTAAGAGTCTGACACTATCTCCCGCTCCACCCAAGGGCGGGTTTTGTCATAAGATGATTTTCCCCATCGAAAAAAAAAACTGTACCTGTCTTTTTTGTGCCCAGGCACTCGATTAATTCCTGTGACGCGTATTGATTAAACTTATTGACGAATTGGCTTATGCTTTTACGGGCGACTTGTCAGCGTGTCCAAGGTAAAATAAAAATGAATGACTTTTTTTATGTTGACATTTTCCCCGAACAAAACTAACCTTGAAAGCCTAAGCTTTTAATGTAGTTTTAAAACCTTAATGGAAAACAAAATGATTGATCTGATTTTTTTTAAAGTCCGATAGCATGACCACGTGTTGGTAAATTCATTATTGTATCACAAGTAAAATAAAAAAAAAACGTAAATCGCATAATACAAATCATTATCTATCAGCATTGTTGTGTTTGTTATTGTCAGAAATAGTAGAGGATACGATTAAGAACGACCTTCACCTTCGGCTGTTTATTGGATGAAACGTATTTTGTGACAAATTTGGTGTGCCAATAAATAAACAGACAAATCTAGTATATTAAAATATAACGCGGGTTGCCTGAGAAATTCCTGGCCAAACTGTTAATTAAAAATTGACCTTTTTTGTGTATTAAATTGATGTGTTTACCGAATAAATTTAATACATAACCAAAAGTATGAATCCTATAGAACATAAAAACGTCGGGTTGCCTCTTTGTTTCCTGGCATAACTATGGGGTGCCAGGTATAAACTGGTATGTCAATAGTTCAATACTAGTTATCTTCACCAAACTTGTATAATAAATAAATTGTATATCAAAATAAACGCTGTTTCATTACGAATATTTACGATGATATAGGTTTGTCTGCAAAAAATCTGGCATGATTAATGGAAACTTGCGACAAAGCGTTCCGAGCCAAGTATCGCGTGCGTTTGTAGTTTTCAACCGAATTCAAATAAAGAAAGAGCTTCTCAATCCGGTTGTATGTATATATATATATATTAAGTTTGTTACCTCACAACGCCGTCGTTTATGTATCGATTAGAATTTTTTTCTTTTTCACCTTAATGGATATGCTTTCAGATTAGTCCTATTTTTTTCGAAATCCAGTTCTGATGACGGGATCTATGAGAAATCAAGAGAACTTTTCAAATATCCTAAAGCCATTCTTCGCCTGTTTTTTTAGTTGTAGAGACTTTAATCTCAATAGGCATGTCAGCCCTATCGTAACCTTAACTAAATGTACAAACAATACGACTTAATAATCAACAAAATGTTAATACCAAAGTAGGTACACAAACTGTACTGGTCGAAAATGCAGCTCAAAATACATTTTGAAAGCCTTCACTAGCTTTGCAATGAATAGTCATTTCGCAAATAATTTGGGGTCCTTTGTAAACAGATACCGTTGAATACCACTGGTATTTAGGTACGGTTTATTACGGCAGGTATTCAAAGGTATCTGGTTATTTCGTGCAGCGACTGTCTATTGGACTTCCACAGAGTAATTACTGTGTAAACCGATACCCTTTGACTACACTGCTGGTCAGATTGACTGGCATCTGAAATGCGGAATTGGTCAAAAAAGTATTATCAAAAACCAATTAAGTTGAATTTTAGGCTAACATTCGAAGCTGGATTCGTTTGCGTAACAATCTAGACTGAAGGTCAGATTGACTGGCATCTGAGTTGCGGAATTGGTTCAATTAAGTGTTATCAAAAACCAATCAAGTTGAATTTTATTCTAACATTCAAAGCTGGATTCGTTTGAGTAACAATCCGCCTCAGTTACCATTGTATCGAATGAATTTTTGTACCTGTGATTGAAAGTCAATGTCGGAAAATGGCGTCTTTTTCGCGCCGGCCCTTGGTTGAAGCCATGGTCCGGAGCGAGGAGGAATAGCAGGCGGTCGCCTCCTTCTGCGAAGCAGTAATGCTAGCAAAAGAGGAAGCAGACCACATCAGGCAACGGCGCCCTCGCCGCCGCCGCCGGGATTCCGATCCCGATTTCCGGCCACCGTAGACGCGGGCTCGCGGACGGCGAGCCATGGGTAGCTCGCTGTCCGATCGTCCGGTAATGGACCGAGCCCAAGACGTCGACGGCGCGCATTGTTCCCGCGCGCCTCAAGCTGTTGTCAGCAGCAGGAGGTTTCGACCCGACTGGGGACCAGGGTTATCCGAAAGGAGGCTCGTGCCCCGATATGAAGGCTAGAATGAACGGGGTGGGTTTTTAGTCAGTAAGACACTATCTTTCGCTCCACCCAAGAGCGGGGGTTTTCATAAGATGATTTTTGCCTCCCGAAGGTCGTTCAAATGTTATGAAGCTTCTCATTTTTTTATTTTAAGTAACTCAAATTAGTTATTTTTTCTAAGTTGCTGTTCAGTTGCAGTTAAGTTAATTATTTTTGTCACTTAAAACTTTGATTTACAGTCACTCTTCTACCCCTATCTTAATAAGTTGTTTCGATTTGCGTTCAATGAGAATGCGGCAGCAATTCAATGTTCTTTGAAAGGATTTCTTTCAAAACCCGATCAGAGTTATTGAACAATCATTATGATATAAGTGTTGATGTTGATGATTACTGATTAGGCGATAATTAGATTCAAGCCGGAGGCGAGTGTCTTAAGAGAACCGAGGGCGGTAATCATCAATATATTTTATGTGTATCATAGGAACGACGATTTACAACGCACTTGTAAATAAAAATAATTATTTATTCAACAGCAAAACTAGTGATTGTGATTTTTTTGTGATATGACGCTAAAAAACTAAATCTGGCTAAGGCCGTCTGCCCATCGCCACCGACTACTAAAAGTAAACCACGAAAGATGCACTTAGACGCGCATAAAATAGATAAATAGTTCAAAGTTTAGAAACTGACGTAGACACTTGTCCACACCAATAAAATAATTTATAACTATTTTTATTACTATTTATTCACCATTTTATATAATATTTAAAAAATGGAGAATAAATAATAATTAAATTAAAATAAAATTAAAAATGTTTCGTTTAAACTAACTCGTATTATTTTCTTTCTGTTTCAGGTGCCATTGTCACTTTATATGCGTTGGGGTTGGCCTGGGGCTCTCTGTTTCTTTCAAACGGCGTCGAAACCTACGTCTCTATAATACAGAGCCTAAACTTGGGTGGATTTACCATACTCATCCTCAAATTAATCCTTGGTGCACCCTTCTGCTTCCATTACTTCAATGCTCTCCGCTACATTGCGTGGAACGCCGGCCAATTTTTGGATATGAAGAGCGTATATGCCACTAGCTATAAATCTATGATGGCAGCCGCAATCGCTACATGTCTTTTTGCCATAATTTAAATATTTTTGTGTGATTAAGGGCTAAGCACTGCACAACAATTCACGCTTCGAAAATCACAGATATCACTGCATCGTGTCATGGCAACCAATTTATTTTATGCGTGGCGGCAAAATCGCTAAAGCATAAAAGCTAGTTTGCCTGCCGGACAGCTGTGGTTGGTGCGTCTAAATTTCGTGTCTGACTAATGAACTATTCTCGGTATCAATGCGCTGAAACTTTGAATTATTCAACAATCGGCGACGCTAAAAGCGGTTTGTGCTTTAGCTCTTATTCATCACAGGAATTATTTTAATCCTAACTAAAACATAGTTTTATGATATTATCATTGAAATTATTAGCTTGATAATATTTTCAGCAATTTCAGTTTTTTTTTACGCAGTTTTAGCCTAAGTAAAGTTTGGCTATATATCAAAGTCATCATGCTTTTCACTTAGATTTTTATTATGAAGGCAGTTTGTGCGCTAATCACATGTTTGGAAGTTAGTTCAACGAATGGCGAGATCTTCACACTGAACTGTCTTCAAATGTTTTACTATTTATAAACGAAGCCAGTGAAAGGCCAGTGGCTAAGCAGGCTGTAAACTAAACTGACTCCCAGACTGGCTGTCTCGCTTGCATTATGATCGATTGAAACGAGGATTTAAATATAGTTTACAAAATAAGTCGATGTTCCCATCAAAGTTTTGCTTTGTAGCATCATTTATCGAAAGCCACTCAGAGGTAAAAAATTGGTAGATACTCGCTTATAATATTTGATGTCCTTTAGTTAATCAATCAGAACATTCAAATAAAGTACTACACTTTTACTTATTTTTTATTTTATGTTGGCTTACATTGTGTTCCTATTCTGGGAAAGTTCTCCGCCCCCATTCTGCATCCAAACCTATGTGTCTTGGGCGATTTCTGTCTCGAAGTTTGCTCCACTAACATGATCGATCATCCATCACACTACCTTCGCCGCGGTCAACCTCAACTTGACGGCAACGTCCTCCCTCGAGGGTCTAGTGAGTGACGATATTCACTCATATCATTATCATCATCATTATTTCAGCCTGACTGCAGTACAGCCCAAGTCTCGATTGAATCAAAGGAATCTTCTTTTGGAGGTAACGAGCCAAAGTCTCAAATGCTTGTGCTACTGGTATTGCTATAGTTAGTCCAGTATTATGATCAGAAAGGTAAAGATTATGCACCTGTTCTTTAGCATCTGGAATGTCGCTTATAATATGATCTATGCGAGAGCTTTGTTGTGCTAGCTGCGTTATGTGTAAGTATAATATATGAGACTAATGTGTCAAAAAAACAAAACCAAATCATTATAACTGGAGACCTAACCAGTTATAATGATTTGGTTTTGTTTTTTTGTTAAGTTAGTAATAAGTTTGTCAAAGAATATTTGAGTGTTGTGAGCGGGTACGGCTCTACAGTTGAGCTAATGTGTCAGTAAACCAATATGAAGGCAGGTAGATACCGCAACACTCGAACAACTTTTCACACGATAAGTTTTTACAAGTCTTGACATTCAATATTTTTTTCTCAACAGGATACAGACACCCCCTCGTTTTACTTTAAGTCGCGAAAATTATGCAACTAGTTTGATTTGTTTAAGCATAATATTGCTCTCATTGCCTGTTTTTATGATCGTTTTTGACAGGCACAAAGCGTCATTATATATATACTTTTAATTGTTTGGAAACTCCCTGCACCCTTCACGACTTATGCGAGGCCAACGACAGAGCTATCCAGGAGGCTAAATATTGGTCGGACAGAGACCTAGTAGGTACGGTTAATATTAATTTTCCATATGTTTCAATACCACCGATATTGTCTATCGGTGGTATTGGGTGGTGAGTCGGTTTCACCAGAACACAGAACAACTAGATTGAAATCTTGAAGTCTGAGTTTGTATTCAGGGTTAAACAATTTTTGAGTTTGTTCCGTCGTGAGGTTTATTTATTTGGCCAAATCGAAACCGTAGTCACATATGCGAAAATGAATCAAGTCGTGACATCGTCGAAAACACTTCGATTCACTTCGATACTACAGATCTTGTAAACAAAGTCATTCATATCTTAGCCAGTATAAGCTAGGTTCTGAAAACTTCATTCTGTGATTCACTGAAGTTCAAGGGTGGCGGTGCAAGCTTGCGAGCGCCACCTGTTGCAAACAGCAAAACCTTGTAGAAGTAGTTTCAACTAGATGGCGCGCCGATTATACAGATGAAGTTGCCTTGTACTTACAGTGGCTGCGAATCCATATTTGACCGGGTGGGTCCGCGCGTGCGTGAGAGGCGTAGTGCATTGCATCGCGCCTTGTTGTAGTGGGCTGGAAATGTTTTGCTGGTGTAAAACAGACGATCGAACGCGAGCAATGACCACCAACATAACTAGACACGCAGACGTTGGTTTCCCATATGCATGTTTGATAATATTATACTTCGCAGCCGTTTCGCCGAGTTACCTATACCCTACAGTGCGTTTCACTTAAGACGTTCCTTTGCCGTAATGTTGGCAATACGGAAAAACCAGTGTTGCAATATTTTTAGCAATTAAATTACTTAATATTTGGGAGATTAACTTATATTTCGTTACTTTTAACAATTGCGTTTTGTTTTGTTTTTCTTTTTACTATTTTTGAATAAAGTATAGGGCGCTGGGCTCCATTCCGATTGTCTTGCAATTCTTTCAAATACCGAAAACGCCATGCCACAATATCGTATCTTTCTATAACAACGTCCGTTTAGACCTGCTTTTTTTAAATAAAGTCCCATTCCCCTCATAATTCTCCAAAAAGTGCTGCAACTACCGTTAAAATCGATTTCGTTGCGCATTTCGGGGAACAATTTTGGTAGAGTAGGCAACTCTTTCCTTTTTCCCTTCTTTTTTATGTAGACAGACAGGGGAGCCAACATTACGCTAAAGGAACGTCTTAAGTGAAAAGCACTGTACAATTGCCGCAGTTCACTCGATTGAATTCTCAAATTTAATTGTTTTATAGATATCTGATCTACTTTTTAATGACTTAATCCAAACAATTTTTAATTTTTTTATGGCAACTGATTCGACTGGAATGGCGATCACAACGTTATAAGAACTTGGGGCAAATTTTTATCTGAATTTACAATGATTCATTTTGTTCAAAAATACGATTATCTATATTAACCCTTCAGATAGCGTCAATTAGAGACACAATAGTAAGACAATAGATGCGCGGCCACCGGGTGTCGCTTGGGGATTCATGAATTAATGTAATAAAGAGGTACTTAAAGTTTGTTTTTTTTTTTGTTTGTAGGAGGTTATCTCTGAGAGTAGATACCGGTCTGATTACTAAAATGTATTTACCTATTGAAAGCTATTGCTTTATTCCTGAGTGACATAGGCTAGGTATTTTATGTACGTGGGTGAAGTTGCGAACAAACTATAGTCAGGTTTCACACAAACTTAAAAAATGTTGTATAATACATAATTTTTAGTTTATGCGAAATCTGACTATAGTTTGCATTACGAGCTTTTAATTCCACGGATTTCATAAGTTTTCACACCGTGTTATACTTGTCGCCAAAAATATCTATTTAAAAAGTTCATAAGTTGACATCACCAACATTAAGTACAACACAGGTCATGGCAGGTCATAACGGGTGCAAGTGCAAAGCAACCCTTCTGTCACCTGGATGGCCCGGTAACTATGCATTTTTAATGCAAGCAAACCACAAAGCAATTTGCCGACCAATTGAATTATTAGAAACGCAACTGGTGCACCACTTATAAAGTAATGATTCACAATTGAGCGTTCACGTTTAAAGTAATGAGCTTCTAGGCATGTCCGACTGTCCGTATAACATTGGAGCCAATTATCCATGAATTTTTAAGAGAAGTCAAACTGTTCGTGCAGTAGCATAGCCGGTCATTATTTCACCCCTCTTGTAAATGTGGGGAGGCTCTATCATTAAACGCTAATGATTGTCTACAGTTGGAATGTTCACCTTTGGCGGTGTTTCAAGTATTAGTTTGTTTGTTATTTAACACCGACTTTCGAAATTAAAGTTATTTTGATCGTGTTTTTTTGTAATGAAGTCTGTTTTCTTTTTTGTAATGAGTTTTTTATTTCACGCTGCTTAGTTGCATTATACTTTTAGCCAGAGTACCTAGGGATATCTCATGACAATTTCAATGAGCCAAAAACTACTAGGATACATTGTTTAATTATGTAGTTCTCAAACCACCTTCCATCTTCCAGCCCTAAACGATAGAGTTTTTAGGTAGCAAACTTTAAAAAAAAAATTCAACCGAATTCAGAACCTTCTTCTTTTTCAAGTCGGTTGAAAAGCACTCTGCATTTATTTTTAAGTATTCACTTTTATTTAAGATCACTTTCTTGTTTACTTTCAAGTTGTACAAATATATACATGTCATTATTCAAATTAGTACAGTTTTTAATTTGACACTTAAAACTATTACTAAAAATGACACACATTCCTCAAACAGCAAAAAAATTAAAATATAAGAATATAACCAACATAAATGTTACCTACGATATAAAAATAATTTCAATCTCCATGTATTTACCAAATAGTTAAAAGAGTGCAATAGTTTTAATAACAAAACTGCAATACTAAGTTTTATTTATGCATCTCACGTGTCTTACCATGAAATAGCCTAGAAATAAGTTGTTAAACATGTAACACGAAGGTTGAAAACTTTTCTGTACAGCTGAAAATACGACAACGTTTTCTATTCATTCCACTCCGGCAAGCACGTAAATATAGAAAGTCTGAGGGGACATGGGGTTTCATAACACAACCACATGTAAACACAAGCTCAGCGAATGCGAAAGTTTTGATAACCATAACACATTCAAATCTTGTTTTCGGTTCGATGTTGGGTACATTAATGGCGGCATCCGTGGCTCTCATAAAATCTTCCAGAGTGCAGGTGTATGTGCACTTGGGGCATTCTAATGTGTGGCTCATGTTTTGGGCAGGAGCACCTCACTCACATTGAGTATCCGTCGGTTCTATAAAACCCATTTTGCCAAGCTGCGTTTGTAGCGGCCTATTTGGGTGCGCAACCAATTTAGTGCTTTCCAAATAGACCATTGCAACTCCCGCCCAGACGGGAGATGTTCTTAGGGTTTCAAGAAGTCAGATAATGGTAGGTGATGCTTTTCCCAAAGCTTTATTCTTTCTTTATGTGGCGTCAATGGCCGGTGTGCTACGCAGGAAGCTCTTTACATTAAGTGGTATAATTTGATGCAAGTGCTAAAAATACATAATGTCATTAATTTAACAAATACCGTGAAATCTTGCCACGAGACGTGTTTTAAATTGAGGTAGGTAAGAATGTTGTACGGTATACGTAAAATTCAGGGTTCTCTACAGAACTTGGCATCCAATTATCTAATTTTTTTTTTGCCGCTGAAGTCAACAGCTACATCGTAAGAAAATAATATTGGCTTTAGCTCCCATTCTCTCACATTTGTTTTTGGTGGTATGTCTTTTACCGTGGAGCGTGGGAAATGAAACTGAAGAGTGAGTGAGAAGAGAGACTGGAAAGAACAAAGACAAATAGTTGATAGATTTGGTTAATATAGTTAATGATAGAAATGTAGTCGTATTAATAGGCTGCGGCTTTCTACATAAGTCTACAAATATCATAAAACATGGTCAGTATTAAAACGTAGACGAACATTTTGATACTAACGTTATTCTGGTGTTGATTTGATAGATGAAGATAGCACAACTAAAAGCAAGACACAGTTCAAAGGAGATCCATTCTAGCTATGCTCAGTCCTGTAAATAATATTCATTAAATGCGAATCAACGGTTTATAAAATGACGCAGACATTCGATGACGTCCCTTTCCATAAACTGCAGCTAACGGTAATAAGCGCGGGCTAACCTGTAACTTTGTCGTTTGAAGTAGAATCAGCTAAAATATTAAACGAAATATTTCGCCATATCAATCTTGAGTTTCCCGTTGCTGCTATTCTGGAATATTAGATTTATGCAGTCACTGACTTTCCTAAGGCTTAATCCTCACTAATTGAATGGAACTGCTGTATCAGTCAAGCCATTGTCTACGCGGACCATGCCTCTCGGTTCAAACAATACATTCAATAATCGCGTAGGCACCATGATCCCTTTGCTCTCAGGCGAGATTGTGTCTATACGCCGTACGGCTATTGCCAATTTACTCGAACAACTGAATAATGCTTGGATGAACTCATGAAGCTTTGGAAACCCATTAGAGCATGCAAGCCATAGCTTCTTGCTTTGTTTCCTAGGAGGCAAAATTTTGTTATGATCTAGCATAATCAGGATTATTGTTGGTGAAACATATTCTTGTTAAGGATAATTTAAAATTAATTTTGATTGTATATTACAATCAGAAATTCTAATGAGAAAGGCGAGAGACCCTGATCGTTGGAAGAAGTGGAGGGAGGCATAGGCCCAGCCGCAGGATAATATGGGCTAACTAATAATAATATAATAATAAAAATCAGAAAGAATATTTTGATTTTTGTGATTAAAGTTTAGAAATATTTTCTTGGCATATTCATCTGTTAGAATTCTTCGGCTTGACATATTTGATCGGATATAAAAATAACTGTGTCTGAGCCATAATAGCGCTGTTTGACTTTCCTTGTTTCGTTTTAGCGAAACATCACTTGTTAACGTGCATGAGTTCAGCCATACTAGTTATAGTGATATGAACGTTATGCAAAGTAGAGGTTTTTTTTTCTGTCGACGGGGAAAATTATCATTGACAAAACCCGCTCTTGGGTGGAGCGGGAGATAGTGTCAGACTCTTACTGACTAAAAACGCCGCGCCGTTTCTTCTAGCCTCCGGTATGAAGGCTCTAGTTTCCTTTCGGATAACCCCGACCCCGGTAGGCTTCGACCCAGATGGGCCCCTCCTGTTGCTGACAACTCCTTGAGGCGCGCGGGAACAGTGCGCGCCGTTGACGTCTTGGACTCGGTCCATTACCGAACGATCGGACAGCGAGCTACCCATGGCTCGCCATCCGCGAGCCCGCGTCTACGGTGGCCGGAAATCGGGATCGGAATCCCGGCGACGGCGGCGAGGGCGCCGTTGCCTTATGCGGTCGGCCTCCTCCTTTGCAAGCATTTGCTTCGCAGAAGGAGGCGACCGCCTGCCATTCCTCCTCGCTCCGGACCATGGCCTCGACCAGGGCCCGGCGAGAGGGGTCTCCGCCGCCGATCGCCCCCACGAGGGCACGGCGATGCTCCGCCCAGGCAGGGCACACCTCGACGGTGTGCTCCACCGTGTCCTCCGGGCGTTGCGCACAGTGGCGACACCCGGGCGTCTCTTCCACTCGAATCCGATGCAGGAACCTCCCGAATTTGCCATGTCCGGTGAGGACCTGCGTCATGCGGAAGGTAAGGACGCCGTGAGGTCTTTCCAGCCACGCCTCAAAGAGGGGACTTACCGCCATGATCGTGGCGTGCCCAGCACTGGGTTGCGATAGCCGTTGACGCCATTTCACCTTGAGATCCCGCCGGAGCTCTGTCCGCCATGCCTTGACATGTTGCGGTAGTGGACTTTCACCCCGGCGTTGCATCTCCAAGCGCATGTGTGCAAGAACTGTTGCCTCCAGATCCCACGGTGGTAGGCCAGCCAGAAGGCTCGCCGCTTCGCGGGAGATCGTGCGGTAACCCCGCACCATCCGTATTGCCATGACCCTCTGGCAGGCGTTCAGTATGGACGCCAGTCGCTTTGCCAGCGACGGCGCCCACACCGGCGCCCCGTAGAGGGTCATGGACTGAACGATCCCCGCGTAGAGCCTCCGGCAGGAGGCGTCTGGACCCCCAAGGTTGGGCAGGAGCCGCTTGAAAGCAGCCCCAGCCCGGAGAAGATTGGGAGCCAGACGTCGGAAATGTTCTCCGAAATTCCACCGGCTGTCGAGGACGAGTCCCAGATACTTCATCGTCGACCCGACGCCGATGCGAACTCCTTCTGCCGTAAGTTGGGAGTCTGATGGTGGCGCATTCCGAGGGCCGTGGAAGCACATTGCCTCGGATTTGTGCAGTGCCACCTCGAGTCCCAACTCCTGGATCCTACCAACGGCTATCGCAACCCCGCGTGTCGCTAGAGCGACCGCCGCCTGGTGCGAACTTCCCTGCGCTAGTATCAGCGTGTCGTCTGCGTAGCAAACCATGCTGACCCCGTCAGGGAAGTCGCCGCGCAGCACGTAATCGTAGCCAATGTTCCACAAGGGTGGGCCTAGAACCGACTCCTGCGGAACACCGCACGACATCTCTCGACGATTCCAGTCTCTCTGTAGCCCTTTCTGAGGGTCTTGCCGCGGCGGGAGCGGCGGTGATGGCGGCAGCAGCCAGAGTAGTCGCTGCAGCGGTGAGGACGTCAGGGTGGATGCCCCTCCTGACTTTGCCCTTGGCCTTGGTGGGAGGGTCGCAGGACCTACCCCCAGCCCGATGGTCGGCCGGCTTGCCTGCCGCCGCACATGCGTAACAGTGCGGCAATGCACGGCATTCGGCGGCCTTGTGTCTGGGCTGTCCGCACTGGTGGCAGCGGTCACTGCGATCCACCTCTGCAGCGCAATAGGCGCCCACGTGGTGCCTGACGTGGCATCGGTAGCACCGCAGAGGTCTGGGTTCTAGCATCTTGACTTGGGCTGAAACCCAGCACACCAACTGCCTTCGGCCCTCGGCCGTGATGGCCTTGGCCACCGACACGGGGCAGCTCACTGTGACAGCTCGCATGCCCGTACTGTCAGCGCGGATGGTGCCCGCCCGAACGTGATCGGTCGTGTACTCTCCCCCTTGACGATGGCGGCTACCACTTCCTCCACCCTGACAGAGTCGTCCAGACCCATGATGCGCATGTCTACGCTCTTGGTGGGTCTGGACACTCGGGCCTCCTCGACGTCCAGGGACGCCCTGATCTAGAGGTGATGTGAACAACATCACAATCTGTATTTTGTTTTTTTTTAATCTGAATTTTTTTTTAATGAAATAATTTAATTACATAGTAATTGAATTACAATGTAATTGAATTACATTGTAATTAGATTACTTTGGATGTGCTATGAAATTAATTACAATGTATTTAATTACAAAGTTATTTAATTACAATGTAACCTAAATACATAGTATTTAATTATTTTGTAATTATTGCTTTGAATATGAAAGGTCGCATACTTGGCTGAGTCATCACAGAATCTCTGATGGTAAGTAGTGATGCAATCTGATAGTGAGGCGCACTAGTTTATGAGCCTATGACCAACAGAGGACATCGGTCACTATAGCGAGGGGGAGGCCTATGTCCAACAGTAGACAGCCGTCATTATAGCGCCTAAATGGCGATACTTGGGGGAGACTTATGTCCAACAGTGGGCGTCGGTCATAATAGCGAAAAGGAGGTCTTTGTCCAACAGTGGACACAAGTCATTATTGCGAGGAGCAGACTTATGTCCAACAGTGGGCATCAGTCATTATAGCGAGGTGGAGGCCTATGTCCAATCGGCCATTATAGCGAGGGGAAAACTTATGCCCAGCTGTGGGCATCAGTCATTATAGCGCCTAAATGGTGACAATTTGGGGGAGGCTTATGTCCAGCAGTGGACACAGGTTATTATGGCGAGGGGCAGACTTTTGTCCAACAGTGGGTATCAGTCATTATAGGGCCTAAATGGCGACACTCGGGGAGGCTTATGTCCAACAGTGGACACAGGTTATTATGGCGAGGGGCAGACTTTTGTCCAGCAGTGGGCATCAGTCATTATAGTGCCTAAATGGCGACACTCGGGGAGACTTATGCCCAACAGTGGGCACAGGTCATTACAATGAGGTGGAGTCCTATGTCCAACAGTGAACATCGGTCAATATAGCGAGGGGCAGACTTATGCCCATCTACTAAATTAACCGAAACATTCGAAAGATTCCTGTTTTTTTCCCCAAGTGTTTTTTTCTGCAAAATTTCAATGCAACATGTGAAAAAAAAACGGAAAAAAATGTGTAATTACATTTTATCAGATTACTTGTGTAATCTGTTATAATGTAATTAGATTAACTTGTAATTCCATTACTTTGTATTTAATTACAGTAAGTACTCATTGTAATTAATTACTTAAGTAATCTGTTACAAAGTAATTCAAGTACCAATTACAATGTAACTGTAATTTGTAATTGTTAATCTAATTACTTTTTGCCCATCACTGCCGAACGGTCAGACAGCGAGCTGGCTCGCCGTCCGTGAGCCCGCGTCGACGGTGGCCAGAAATCGGGATCGAAATCCCGGCGGCAGCGGTGAGAGCGCCGTTGCGTGATGCGGTCGGCCTCCTACTTTGATAGCATTTCTGCTTCGCAGAAGGAGGCGACCGCCTGCTACTCCTCCTCACTCCGGACCATGACCTGAACCAAGGCCCGAAGCGAGAGGTCTCCGCCGCCGATCGCCCCCACGAGAGCACGGTGATGCTCCGCCCAAGCAGGGCACAACTCAACTGTGTGTTCCACCGTGTCCTCCGGGCGTTCCGCACAGAGGTGAAACCCGGGCGTCTCTTCAGCTTGATTCCGGTGCCGTTTGACTTTTTAGACAGACTCTACCTATTGGTTTAATTTGTGTTGATAAACATTCTTGTCCAAAGAGCTTCAAATTAAACTCTTCATTAATGGCATTTGTGAAAGAGGCACTACAATTTTGCCAATAACACGTGTGAACTGTTAACAGACCATCAAACGCTAGAGAGTATATAGCGTCAATTAACATTCAATAAATATCTTTGTACATTGAAGTTCAAAATAATAGAATTTCTTCGCAGACGCAGACTGATATTATGGACTTCAGATCATGACTATGTAAGTATTTCATGACAGAAGCTCAAGAGATTTACGATTAGAAAATTACTTCAACTATTAATTTTATTCTTCTCTCCTTTTGTATGACCGATCGGTCTTGATAATTCAAGACTGCATGGTTAATTGAAATACATAAATTTAGAAAACTTAAAGCGCATTTTGACTGCAATTGCACTAACGATATAAGGGAAATGAGTATCGAGTTAAGCAATATAACCGCACTACTAGAAAAATTTACTGGATCCAATAATGAAATTTTAAATAAAATGCAGAATAATATTATGGAAGTCAAAACTCAGATTGCTGAAATTAAAATATCCAACGAAAAAACAAACACTTCACTCCATGATAATCACAGAACACAGGAATCATACAGTAGATGATAATATTACCGAATTAAAGTCACAAATCAATTATTTTAAATTGTCAACAATGAATAAAACCTTGAAACAAACAAAATTAAAGCCTATGTCGCCCTATTGGAAAATCAAATATCTCAAAACAATAACAAAATTAAATTATTAGAAACCAACTCAGACCAAACAAAAATCACAACTAAACTAAAATCCGGGATGGAATCTTAACTAGACTCAAATTAACAACTCATTAAATAAAAATCGTGGGCCAAAAAATATAATAATCGTGGGCCTGCCAGAACCACAGTCGGTAAATAACGGCGAAAGATCTGTAAAAGATGAAACGGATATTAGAAATATCACTCTCTTGATCAGTCAGGACATCGTAAAACCAATAAAAGTTATACGTATAGGCAAGTACAACCCAACAAAGAATCAAAGAGTCAAGGTTTGCTTTGACATGAAAGAACCTGCAAAACTACTCCTACGCTGAAAATCTCAAAATGTATTCTGACTAAACTCTCACAGAAAAAATGTCTATAGCATTTGAAAGAGGAACTAGCCCGTCGACAGACCGAGGGCAAAACTAACCTTACTAATAACGTAATTTTATGAACGTTCTTGAAACCTATTCCACCCAACTTAAACAAAGAAGCAGAGCAATAATTTTTGGAGACTTTAACGTCGACCTACTAACAAAAGATAAAACTACCAAACAATACAAGGAGCTAATGAACGAAGCCGGACATTAAATACTCAACAAAAAAGGAACAAAATACTGTACACGTGACTCAGTGATACGGCCATCTACTATCGATCACGTTAGCACCAATATAAATACCGACCTTTTCCCATATGGCAATCATCGTATCCTCTATGTCAGCCCACAAGTAGATTAATATTGAACTAAATAAAAACAAAACCACCTGCAAAAACGTATTCCAGATATGAAGCCATCAAATATATAATTTGATGTAGTCGAGCTTCACTTGAAAAAGTGGATTTCGATGAAAGCAATACTAAATATACGGGGTGTCTTTGACATCGACGTACAAACGAATTCCACAAATCCAGTACGTCACAGTTCTGGACACCCCAGTGGTGGAATTTTTCGTCGGAATAGTGAAGTCGGTGCATATTCGTCAAAGCCTCTACTTGTTCTGTTCATTTTTTTTTTTAATTTACAAGTACTAATTTATTTATTTATATATACTTCATTGCACATCAAGATTAAAAAAATTACAAAAAGAAACCATATAATAAAAAACACGCAATTGGCGGCCTTATCGCATCAGGCGATTTCTTCCAGGCAACCTAGAAAGTTGCGGGAATCCGATGGATGCGGGACGCGCGACACTTGGGGAAGCCTATATCCAACAGTGGACGTCTATTGGCTGAAATGGCGATGATGATAATGAACCTAGAATAGACAAAGATTGCCTGGACACAAAATGGGATTGCACATGGTGCAAATATAAAAATGAACAAAATTGATTAAATACTTAATACTAATTCTTCATCTCTACGTCTTAGACTTATTTTGCGATGGCAAACCCTTAGCGATAATTCAATTAGGGGTTGCAGCGTTTTAGCGAGTTACCGTTTGAAGCCGTTGAGTGCCACATTTAGATTTATAAATGGATAAACAAATAATTGCGCCACTTGGAAAAATCGTTTTTCTATTTTTATTTTCTTATTTTGTGGCCGACCTAGGTCGGTCTTATATGAGATATGATAATTATTACAAAAAGGATGGAAAAATAAGGGAAAATTTGATGGAAAAAGACCCAGGGGCAGGAGTCCATTACGTTGGTCAGACCACATCCGTGCTACACTGGTGACCACAGTCTGCGACGCCATTCACATCGCCGAAGACAGGACAACATGGCGAAATATAGTCCATAAGATTATTCGTCGAGGTCACGACCCTCAGCATTGAGGATAAACGACGCAAGGAGGAATTATTATAAAAAGAAGTTACTTAATACCAAAGATTTTATATATCCTACTAGAGTAGACTAGATTGACTACGAAGAAATATTACACTGTCTAAAGTGTTCTTTATTCTTTTTAGCATTAAGTTCATGTGTGTTATTGACACGCAAAAGGGAAAAATGGCCTGGAGTAAGACACTGAGATAAATCCTCTCTGTCCCTTTCGCACATACTACCAGAAAAAAATAAGAAACAGATGGTAGTTTTTAGATTGTTCCAGTTATCGTTAAATAGTCCGTGTTCATGCATTTTGATAGGTTTATGCAACATAAAATGAATTGCAACTAAATATTTTATTTTAAATATTGCTTCTTGAAATTTTATACGCATTCTTCTTGTATTTAATGATGATTTCATTTAGATTTAGTAGCTATTCGTAGTAATTTTCAAATTATGAAAGGCAACATTTAGGAGGTTTCAATTTGACAGAATTTGACATCAATAAACAATATGGCTGATGCTTCATAGGACTAAAGTTGTATTTTTAATTGTTACAAGTTTTTATCTCAATGTTTAGTAAAGTATTAAGTGTGCAAGATGTTCAAAACGATGCTGTGTAAAGTTTCGCAATAGCGATGGGTATCCTGGTTGTGGAATTTCATTTTTTTTGGTAAGTTTTCTGTTTTGTTTACAAAATATTTATGTAGGGTGACAACAAACATCGTTTTGAATTTTTTTTGACTGGGTGCAAAATTTTATAAAATTCGATTGTCTACTGTTCAAGTTTTATATTATTATAAGCAAATTTCTAAATATCTGAGAAGGCTAAATTTTTTTTTTTTTTTTAATAAATCAAGCGCGCACCAATTTTACTAATTTTATCTTTTCTGTTGATCGGGCGCCTTTGGCCGCTCGGCGATCTTCGGCTGCTCTCATGGCACAACGGAAAGCGGTGAGCAGCGGCGGCCAGAGGTGCGGCATGCGGGACGTGTCTTCGGACCAATTCAGTATTAGTTATCTGTGACCACTTCTTAAAACGACGCGCGTGCGCTCCAAAATCTTCTCCACATCGATATAGTACATTCGAGAATTATATTCATTTTAAATCATAGTCTACTGTCTTTAACTTTAGTCCTTAGGTAGGTCCCTAATAAATGCCGCACGCAATGCTGCATGTATGTGGCTTAACCGTTAACTACTAGTAATATATTATTTTTTATGTTTTGTTATAGATTTCCAAGAAACGAGAACCATAAGCAACAGTGGCTTTGAAGTTGTGACATTTAAAAATTTTTTTTTCAGCAACAGTTTTATTTGTGGTTGCCACATTAAGTCTGAAGATGTAAAGTTAAATCAACACTAAAACGTAATTCTATTCCATCTATATACTCTTTTGTAAGTTCATCCGTTTTTAAAAATCCATTCAGTAGTTTTTGAGTTGATTGCAAACAGATATAGTCAAACGAACATAGTAGGAGACTTTTTTTGATGTGGTAAAATCTCCAATAACTTATCCTGCTCTAAGGTAGAGCGCCTTACGCTCCATCCTAGAGCGGGACAAGTTATTTGAGGTTTATACTGAATAAATCTACCCGTGTCCTTCAGTTGCCCTTTGTGTTCCAGGACCATGGTTTCCCTTTCGGAAATTCCCTGTGGCGCGTTAATGTATTATTTATTGTTTATTTTTTAGTTAATACGTGCAATTTGACGTAATAAAAAATGTACAATTTTATGTCACGCATCAGTCTATTTTTAATAAAGTAAAGTAAAAATAAAAGAATAATATTAGTTTTATTATAAACTAACTAGTTTTTTCTTTCAGACAAACCTTATTCTGATAGGTGTAGCTGTTCAGAAGTGATCTTCTTACGTAGGTACACACACATTAAGCATGTTTTTATCAGCGTAGGTATTTCATACTCGCATAAGAGGATATTGCTATTATAACATATACGGACATCAGCTATTTCCTAGTCATTACAGAGAAAACTCACAGTTCCCTTTTGGTAAGTGCATGTCTATTTTGATGTATCAAAAATATCTTTAACTAACTTTTGAGCAAAATTGTCCCGTAGTATGTAGCTAGTGTATGGACACACTAGTAGAACGAGATGACAGGACTCTTTCTGACTTTCCTTTTCAGGTACGCTTTTGAGGTTGTCGTAGTCAATCTAGTACTAGGATATATAAAATCTTTGCTTAATACTGATAAGATAATAATATTCTATATATATAAATTTAATATAAGCTTTTATTTACTTTCATATGTCCCGATGTTTGTTTGTCTGTATTCAAATCTTGCAAATTAAATTTGATCCACTTCCCAGTTACCGCTTAAGCAGCATTTTGCAGGCATGTGTAAATTGGATGACAATACATATACAATATATTATGACATAAAACTGATCTGATGATGAAACCGGGAGATGACCATAGGAACTCGATAGTTAAACGGCACAACCCCATCTAGTTTGGATTCGTTTGATAAGCCGGAAGACGCAGCGTTGGAAGTTCTCCTACAAGGTAGGCCGATGACCTGGTGGACACATCCATAGGATTCCCACAACTTTTGTCAATACAGGACTACAAGGTTGTTAGTGTTTTACAAATAACTCTGTATAGGTACAGACCGGACTGAAAAAGATAGATGTTTTTTTTTTTCTTAAAAACTTGTTTGTATACCTGTGTATGTCAGCACATAGAGGTAGAGAAAAAAATAAGAATTGAAAACGAGAGTCGGTATCATAACTCTTGTAACAGTTCTAAATTATAAAAAAAAAAACAAACAAAAGAAGGACATTCAATTTTTAAACCGTAGGAATTAAACTACGTTTAGATCTACGTCTTGATGTGTTCACGCCCGATCGCTGTAAACTCCTCCTTGTGTTACATATTAGCACATTGATCATAATAAAATGATCTTGCAATTGCATTTCAATTCCTACTAGCTGCCACAGCAAACTTCGTACGGCTTAAAAGATAACGCCATTAACAGGCATAAACAGAACCACCATAATTCACTTCAAAATGACATATTAATTAGAGATGGCGTTGTATTCGAATTATTTTTTTCGTGATTTTTTCCAGTTTTATTCACGGTTTAAACCTTCCTTGGACTATCACGAATATTTCAAAACTAAAATGAATCCAATCGGAGCGAATGTTCTCGAGTTTTAGCGAGGCTAACAAAGAGCTATTCATTTTTACAATAGATAAATACAGTATGTTATATAAAACCATTTATTGATTCAATTGATATTTAAGATTGATATTGCATATCGAGAGCATACAATTGTATGCTCTCGATATTCAATATCAATCTCCTCATATCACGTGTACTTTACTACAAAACAATAAAGTTATTGGATAAGTTAATTTAATAAGCTTTTATCAAATTATGTTCTTTGTTCAGAAATAACTTCTTTAGTATTGAAATAAGTTCTTTGTTCAGAAACTATTGAAAAATTATTAGAATTTAAAATCTAGAAATGTTCAAATGTTATTATAGTATCCATTTTATAATACAAACAACGTCAAACATTATTTGTGTTATAAAATGCCTTAAATAAATACTAATGTACTTATTAAGTTACATGCAATATATGACGAGGATAATTCTACTACACTAAAACTTGACCGATTCCCTAACTTATGCATTAGTAGTTTAAATTTCTAATTGATGGACGCCAGAATATAATTTTTCTCATCATATCATTTTTCATCAGTTCAGTGAACGCAATCAGTCAAAAGGGAAAATGTGGATGCAGATTGGATGGAGGGTTTATCGCGAATATTAATGCACGAATAATACATAATACAAAAATAATTAAATTTGTACGTTGACGGTTAAAATTAAACCGGCATCCCTAGAAAATAGAGCTCAAAATCTCTCTGCAACTCTAGACAAGGGTTTATCGTGCTCTTTGGGCTGGAAAGTTGGATAGCTTAACGCAGTATGTAATCTGATGCGTTTCAATGCGTCAATTTAATGTAAAACTCTTGAACATCTGGTTCGAAAATTTTAATAATTTATTTTGCAAACCGCCTTGTCGCGCGCCTAACACGGGTGGGGCCGGACCTTTCGTACGGTCAGTTCGGCTTTTGCAGGATGCGCTCCACGGTGGACGCCATCATGCGCGAGTGAGCCCTCACGACGGGGGATGCGGTGTCCCAAGGTAGGTGTGACGTGGCAGTGGCCTTGGACATTGCCAACGCCTTCAATTCCCTGCCCTGAAGTACGATTCGGAGGGCACTCCGGTATCATCGGGCGCCCGGAACCCTCTAACGAGTGGTCAAGGCCTACCTGTCGGACAGGTATATAATCTACCCCGGTCACCAGGTAGATTGGAAACGTCGAGAGATGTCGTGCGGTGTTCCGCAGGGGTCGGTGCTAGGACCACCCTTGTGGAACATCGGGTACGACTACGTGCTGCGCGGCGACTTCCCTGACGGGGTCAGCGTGGTCTGCTACGCAGACGACACGCTGATTGTAGCGCAGGGAGAGTCATATCGAGCGACGGGCAGGCCTTCTAGCTGGTCTACCACCGTGGGATACGGAAGCAATAGTCCTTGCACACATGCACGATTTGCGCGTAGAGATGCAACGCTGAGGTGAAAGTTCGCTGCCGTGACAGGTAATGGCACTGTGGACAGAGCTACGGCGGGATCTCATGGTGAAATGGCGTCAGCAACTATCACAACCCAGTGCTGGGCACGCCATGATTATGGCGGTAATTCCCCTATTTGAGGCGTGGCTGGAAAGACCTTACGGCGTTCTTACCTTCCGCATGACGCAGGTCCTCATCGTACATGACAAGTTCGGGAGGTTCCTGTACCGGATTTGTGCAGGAGTAACGCCCGGGTTTGTGGCCGTGTCGCCACTGTGCGGAACGCCCGGAGGATACGGTGGAGCACACAGTTGAGGTGTGCCCTGCTTGGGAGGAGCATCGCCGTGCCGTCGTGGGGGCGATCGGGGCGATGGAGACCTCTCGCGCTGGGCCTTTTTTTTTTGTCGACGGGGAAAATCATCTTTGACGAAACCCGCTCTTGGGTGGAGCGGGAGACAGTGTCAGACTCTTACTGACTAAAAACTCCGCGCCGTTCCTTCTAGCCTTCATACCGGGGCACGAGTTCCCTTTCGGACAACCCTGTCCCAAGTAGGCTTCGACCCAGCTGGGCCCCTCCTGGTGCTGACAACTCCTTGAGGCGCGCGGGAATAGTGCGCGCTCTCGCGCTGGGCCTTGGTTCAGGCAATGGTCCGGAGCGAGGAGGAGTGGCAAGCGGTCGCCTCCTTCTGCGAAGCAGTAATGCTAGCAAAGGACGAGGCCGAGCACATCAGACAACAGCGCTCTCACCGCCGCCACGGTTCCGATTCCGATTTCCAGCCACCGTAAGCGCGGGCTTGCGGACGGCGAGCAATGGGTAGCTCGCTATCTGACCGTCCGTTATCTGTCCGGATCGAGCCCAAGTCGTCGACGCCGCGCACTGTTCCCGCGCGTCTCGAAGAGTGGTCAGCAACAGCTGGGTCGAAGGTACTTGGGCCATAGTTAGTTTCAAAAGAGTAGCTCGAGCCCCGGTATGAAGGCATGAAGGAATGGGGTAGGTTTTTAGACAGCAAGAGTCTGACACTATCTCCCGATCCGCCCAAGAGCGGGGTTTGTCAATAGATGAATTTCCCACCATAAAAAACTGACTTATTTTTTTGCGTTAAATGATGAAAAATACATAAAAGTGTATAGATTAAATTTTTAAACAATTTTACTTTAGACAACTATTAATTGAATCCTCGTATTAAATATAATCAGGTTTAAAGTTGGTGAGATAACGTATATTATGGCTGTAGGGAGACCTCATATGACAGGGAATATGATCGCGTGACGTACATATACAATAGGTATAATTGATGTATACATGCATGTGTGTATAGAGACGGCTGCGTCCCGTCAAGTAAGTGGCAGTCGGAAATAAATATACGGTCCTTCAAGATAAACGTCTTTTCTTTAATCACTCTCGCGTACCCATAACAAG
The DNA here is from genome assembly GCA_949319445.1 of Mythimna lalbum. NCBI lineage: Eukaryota > Metazoa > Arthropoda > Insecta > Lepidoptera > Noctuidae > Mythimna > Mythimna lalbum. Next base: position 37,722,795 of record OX439344.1, read on the forward strand.
TCCTAAAATGTCAATTAAAAAAAACTCGTCTGTCTCCTTATTTATTTATTTAAACTTCATGTACAGTAGTGGTACATAGGCGGACTTAATGCAACAAGGCATTCTCTACCAGAGAGTCTAAGAGCAGTGGTGGCCAAGTGGTAACGGCCCCGACTTGCGAGTTGTAGGTCGTGGGTTCGAACCCAGCCAGGCGCATTACTTTGTGTAATTTATTTCATCACCACTGCTCTCAAAACGGTGAAGGAAAACATCGTGAGGAAACCGGCATGTCCTGGAACCAAAAATTCGAAGACATGTGACATCTACCAACCCGCACTGGGCCCGCGTGGTGGATTACGGCCCATTCCCTCTCCTAGAGAGAGGAGGCCTGAGTCTCAGCAGTGGGAACATTGAAAAAAAGGCTGATGATGATGATGATTCTCTACCAGTCAACCTTACCCTTAGTTACCTTACCTTATGAATTTTAAAAATAAATAAACGGATATCAGTTATTAATTATCGTAAAAAATCTAGTCAATTCAGTTTCCAAATTATGACTATTTTTTACGAAACTTTGACTGGTTTGATAAAACTTAGTAAATTCGTTCCCCGGTCTGTGTGTAGACAATCAATAATTTCATTAACAATTTCCTTGTCGTTGTTCATTCAATCTTGCCAAAGAATCATAAAATTCCTTAATTTTGTGGATAAGATATTTTCAGCTTGCAGAAATTGGTTAAAAAATTACAAGGAAACTTCAAGCGTAGCGTTTAGGGTTTAAAATTGACAAGAAATCTCCGAGCGTAGCGTTTAGGGTTTAAAAATGATAAGAAAACTCCAAGCGTAGCGTTTAGGGTTTAAAAATGACAAAAAATCTCCGAGCGAAGCCTTTAGGGTTTAAAAATGATAAGAAAACTCCAAGCGTAGCCTTTAGGGTTTAAAAATAACAAGAAATCTCCGAGCGTAGCCTTTAGGGTTTAAAAATGATAAGAAAACTCCAAGCGTAGCGTTTAGGGTTTAAAAATGATAAGAAAACTCCAAGCGTAGCCTTTAAGGTTTAAAAATAATAAGAAAACTCCAAGCGTAGCGTTTAGGGTTTAAAAATGACAAGAAATCTCCGAACGTAGCCTTTAGGGTTTAAAAATGATAAGAAAACTCCAAGCGTAGCGTTTAGGGTTTAAAAATGATAAGAAAACTCCAAGCGTAGCGTTTAGGGTTTAAAAATGATAAGAAAACTCCAAGGGTAGCCTTTAAGGTTTAAAAATGATAAGAAAACTCCAAGCGTAGCGTTTAGGGTTTAAAAATGATAAGAAAACTCCAAGCGTAGCCTTTAAGGTTTAAAAATGATAAGAAAACTCCAAGCGTAGCGTTTAGGGTTTAAAAATGATAAGAAAACTCCAAGCGTAGCGTTTAGGGTTTTAAAATGATAAGAAAATTCCAAGCGTAGCCTTTAGGGTTTAAAAATAATAAGAAAACTCCAAGCGTAGCGTTTAGAGTTTAAAAATGGTAAGAAAACTCCAAGCGTAGCCTTTAAGGTTTAAAAATGATAAGAAAACTCCAAGCATAGCGTTTAGGGTTTAAACATGACAAGAAATCTCCGAGCGTAGCCTTTAGGGTTTAAAAATGATAAGAAAACTCCAAGCGTAGCGTTTAGGGTTTAAAAATGATAAGAAAACTCCAAGCGTAGCGTTTAGGGTTTAAAAATGATAAGAAAACTCCAAGCGTAGCGTTTAGGGTTTTAAAATGATAAGAAAACTCCAAGCGTAGCCTTTAGGGTTTAAAAATGATAAAAAAACTCCAAGCGAAGCGTTTAGGGTTTAAACATGACAAGAAATCTCCGAGCGTAGCCTTTAGGGTTTAAAAATGATAAGAAAACTCCAAGCGTAGCGTTTAGGGTTTAAAAATGATAAGAAAACTCCAAGCGTAGCGTTTAGGGTTTAAAAATGATAAGAAAACTCCAAGCGTAGCGTTTAGGGTTTTAAAATGATAAGAAAACTCCAAACGTAGCGTTTAGAGTTTTAAAATGATAAGAAAACTCCAAGCGTAGCCTTTAGGGTTTAAAAATGATAAGAAAACTCCAAGCGTAGCACAAGTCGACATCAGACAGATATGACCGCAATGGCACCTGCATTTTGTGCATCAGTCAGTTTAAGATGTGATCTCTGTATACATTCGTCATATATGTTTGATTGATGAGTTAGAGCGTGGAATTCCACGTAGGTAGTATCTGGTTCGCATTTCTAATGAATTCATTAGAAAATCTAGTCATTATTTCATTTTGTAGTTAGGCTGATTCACATAGTAATTGGTAACCATTTAAACTAACCGCTCTGTTATAAAATGCACTACCATTTTTAAATAGATTAATGATATTTTCATATGCGCTGTTGTGTGTATCATAGCTGTGAAATTGTCATAAGGGTGATGACCTGGATGTATCTGAATGGGTCGTTGTGGTATCTTAAAAATAATAGTAGCCTCCACAGATAGAGAAATATATTGTTCTTTTTTTTTTAAGGGCATTATCGATATATTGTTATTCATATTTTCTTTCCTATATGTCAAACAGTTTCTCTATGCTATAAGCATTTTTATTGTCTCCAGTATATACGAAACATGCAGTTTTATAGAGGAGAGGTTATTTTGTAAAAGGCAATTCATTATACTTACGGGTACTGATAAAAAAATATTATTAGTATTCTCTTGAAATAAAGAATACTGATGATATTTTTCTTCTGCCAGCAGGAGCGTTCAAACCTTAAAAATTGATTAAGAAATTTGGAATATTTGTTTAGAGCTCGTTTTTACCGCAATCCGCATACTTACCTACATTGTTCATAGAAAACAGACTTTCGCAAAATATCCGCAGTATAGTTACGTAATTATCTCCCCCAATATGGTTGCCAAGACGTGTAAACCTGTAGTCCAGTGTTACCGATTGAAACGAATTGTTATAGAACAAAGGTTCTATTACAATAGTAGTTACCCACTAAGGGAATGTTCTTAATTACAGTTTAAAATATTTCATTTATTTGTTGTAATATTAATTCAGGTAATATTACTTTATAGGAAAATCTTTCAACTTAAAATTATAATCCCAAATAATCTAGATTATCTGGGATTAAAATTTATTTAGCTTTTGATTAAAATAAATTTTGTCAAAATTAAATCCTGGCCGTTTTTCTACCAAACATACGCCCCGTACGTTTGGAGTCCTAAAATAATTCAGTCAGAAAGCACCTAGATTAGAGATAAAACTACCATAAAATGAATAAAAATATTATAAAACCTGCGTAATTAATGAGAGTTCCTCGCGGCCGGCTAACTCATCAAATATTAAAAGCGTTCGATAGCTTAATCGTTCGTAATGAAGTGTACAGTCTAACACATTATATCGTATGTATTGACTTAATTATACACGAGTTGAAAGATATTTTGCTTTCAATTCATACAGAATTGAAAGCAAAATATCTATTAAAAAAATCATAAGAATTTACACAGATCGGAAGCTGTGTTGGTAAAACACATCCTTAACACGCCAGCAATATCGACCGATTGGGAAGTATGGACTGCTGCATGTGCAATTTGAATATTATTTGCAAAATAGTTCCGGATGTTAAAAAAGTAACAAGAATGTGGTGACGATTCAGGAAATAATATGCCCTAGGTACTAATTCTTACATACTAGTTTAGATTTAAATTCTAGCCTTAAATAATAAACAGTTATATTATTATTTAAAACCATACGTTTGTACGCCCTCGGGCATAACATAGCGCTGTCTTTATTACATTGCAACACCTTTATTATTGTACCTATGTTAAACAAATGAATAAATGACTTATGACTTATGACTTATGACATAATTATTACTTAGATACTCAGGACACTCACCCTAAAATTGCAAGAGCTGATTGGTATTCATCTAATTTCACTTCAATGGTATAAATTTTTAATTATTTTGCTTTACACTATACATTAAGGCACTGTCTCACTTTACACGACAATCACTAGAACCCACTTGCACTAATAACGATTGACCGGTTAGCTAACGCAGAAAATTTATTTGAGATGTATCAAACATTTTTAAAACTATTATTTCACTTTTAAAACGTTGTGCAAAATTGAGAATTAAAGTTAAAATTTATAGCAAAGTTTTTCGAATAAAACTTTACAAATCTATTTTTAGATTATATTCGAAGAGGTAGGTTGCCGTACGCACGCTAGAAGCACAGTGTATCGGCGGACTTCGTAGTGTCGCCATCAGTATGCCAACTGTCACTACTACAACTTCAAAATATTAATACTGTCACTTCTATAGCACTTTTACAGTGACAAGTACATCTTAATTAATGAGAAATTTAACTAGCTATTTATTTGTACAGTTCCCGAAAAGGATTATTCCAACATGTTTGAGCTAACAGGATAAAGTTCACAAAATGGCTCATTTTAGCTGCGTCAGTTTACGCTCAGTTTTGCGCTTGCGCGATGGGTTTCACCGCGCCCAGTCGCAGGGGTCGTTGATTCCTCGATGACTGGCCCCCACCATACCATGAGGGGGAACTCTCCTCTTGCTACTAAGATTTGTTAATAACAAGAATTTTTAATCACAAGGTTCGGATTTTAAACCATTAATTAGTGGTGACTTTGACTTTTAAATAGTTTGTAATTATAGCCATGAAGAATCCATTTTCTTTTATTTTGTTTTGTTTTTTCTCCCGTATTCTTTACTTCGGTTAGTATCGATTGGTAGTCGCCTCGGGGACCGGGGGTGCTGGCCTCGTTAATTTGCTCTACGAAGTGTTGAACATTTATTGATTGTTTTTTATATCACGTCTTCAATGGCCTTAAGTTGTATTGTTGTAGAATAATAGATATACGTCATAGGGAAAACGAATGAAAAAAAAAAATTTTTTTATAAATAAATATACTAAAATAAAAAATTTAAAAAACCCCCGACGCACAAAAAAAATTATAACAAGTAAAAAAATAAGTTAGTAAATTACTCTTTCAACCTTTTAACGTCATTAAAGGAATCTATAAATATTTAAAAGATCAGTGTTACTAAGCCGAGCGACCCCAATATGAAAATTATTATTTTACTTAAACGAATAGAAAGTGAAAATTGCGGTCATTAAATTAAATTTCATTCCTATTTTATAATATTGATTCCAGGGTTCCATCAGCTACCTCCCAGTTCTAGCATCATGTCGTCGTCATCATGAAAAATGTTTAGAACTGGTTAAGACGAATCTAATGAGCCCAAACTCGACGAGTTTACTAGTAGGCATTCCAGGGTTCCATCAGCTACCTCCCAGTTCTAGCATCAAGTTTTCATAATCATGAAAAATGTTTGAAACTTGTTAAGACAAATCTAATGAGCCCGAACACGACGGGTTTACTAGCAGGCATTCCAAGGTTTCATCAGCGGTAGCTGGGAGGTATCCCAGTTCTAGCATCAGGTCCTCATCATCATGAAAAATGTTTGGAACTGGTTAAGACAAATCTATTGAGCCCAAACTCGACGGGTTTACTAGTAAGAATTCCAGGGTTCTATCAGCTATGTCCCAGTTCTAGCATCAGGTCCTCGTCATCACGAAAAATGTTTGGAACTGGTTAAGACAAATTTAATGAGCCCAAACTCGACGGGTTTACTAGTAAGAATTCCAGGGTTCCATCAGCTATCTCCCAGTTCTAGCATCAGGTCCTCGTCATCATGAAAAATGTTTGGAACTGGTTAAGACGAATCTAATGAGCCCAAACTCGACGGGTTTACTAGTAAGAATTCCAGGGTTCCATTAGCTATCTCCCAGTTCTAGCATCAGATCCTCCTCATCATGAAAAATATTTAAAACTGGTTAAGACGAATCTAATGAGCCCAAACTTGATGGGTTTACTAGTATGAATTCCAGGGTTCCATCAGCTATCTCCCAGTTCTAGCATCAGGTCCTCATCATCATGAAAAATGTTTAGAACTGGTTAAGACAAATCTACTGAGCCCAAACTCGACGGGTTTACTAGTATGAATTCCAGGGTTCCATCAGCTATCTCCCAGTTCTAGCATCAGGTCCTCGTCATCAGGAAAAATGTTTGGAACTAGTTAAGACAAACCTAATGAGCCCAAACTCGACGGGTTTACTAGTAAGAATTCCAGGGTTCCATCAGCTATCTCCCAGTTCTAGCATCAGATCCTCGTCATCAGTGGTGGCGTGTCAGCAACACCTGAAGTGATGATTACGAACTCTCTGTCAAGAGTGATTCCGACAGAGAAGGTGAATCTAATAATTTTATAATCAATTTAAATGATATATTGTATTGTATGTATTATGATTTATAACTAAAACTTCCTTGCAATGTTGTCTGTTATAATCTGAATATTTCTGGAGGAACATTGGCTCCTAAAACACAGGCTTTTGACCTTGTTTAGGAGGCATTAATTTGCATTTTAGTACAACATAATATTTCTAACATACATATCATATTTAATTCACAATAAATAAAATTTACATACACGTAAACAAACTTAACCTACTTTCTTATACTAAAACCTAAATAAATACATAGGGTACATAAATAAAATTTAAAAACACAAAGTACACTCAGGCGTCGAAGTACTCCTCCACATCCCCACAGTATTTGTAACTGTGTACTAATTTATTTAAATTGTAGTACAAATTATGATTTATTATACTCGTATATAGAAATATTATACCATTAGTCCAGTCAATAACGACATAAAAAGCACAAACATCGCAAAAACGCATGTAACTACGATGTTTTTTTATATGTTGTTAGGTCCCTTGAGAGTAGTTTACACCCAAGTTTACAACCCTGAAAACCCTGTGCTACTCCCATGGTGCTCGAAAACACCGAAATATTAGCACGTTTTTAGTTTTTTTCAAAAAATCTACCCTAAAGAAGCGATTTTCAAGATCTTTGTTCAGTATTTTAATAAAGATAACTAAAGGGCATTGCGTGAAAGTGTCTCCACCCACCAACAGAAATGAGACAGGTGTTATTCGAAGCGTCTAGTTAAATAAAGTATTTTTTATTATGGCGACACATCTCTAAAGTATGGGGTGTAGCTTTTATAAAACATTATATTTTGACCTGACCTAACCTAACCCAAGTGTTTTGGACTTTAAATATACTCATATATTTTTGAAAGCGGCTTTGCGAGCTCTGAACAATTCTGCAAAACATTATATTTTGACCTAACCCAACCCAACACTAAATATAATATATAGTATTAAATCTAAACCCCATACTTTAGAGATGTGTCGCCATAATAAAAAATAATCTATTAAACTAAACGCTTTAAATGACACCTGTCTCATGTCTGTTGGACGATGACCATACAAAATCCGGCATCCTCCTTTGTTACAATATGAGCGAAACCTGAGCAAATCATGAAATTCATCTATCCCAGACGGCTAATCAGGAGAATAACATTTTTATTAAGAATTCGAAGATATTGTTACGTAGGTAATAATGACCTACTAATATTATTTGAATATGATTTATGATATATGAATATGATTTACCTACTAATTTTATTTGAATAATATTAGTAGTAGCTACTTGTGGTAGATTTTTCCAGGCCTAGGTACATACCTCCATTCTAGATCTCTCGAACAGCAATGCGTTTTAATTATTCGCTGCGACTCTTTGTTTCGTCGAAGATATGGCGTGTTCAAGTTTAGCGGCGTAACAGTCCGGACCAGCCGTTCGACCTCGACTCCCCATTGCTGGAGGCCCTCATTCGACCTCTGCATTCTCTCGCGAAGCTGTGCGCGGAAAACATGCTCGAGGTGCTGGTCACCATAGCGAGTATCCAGTCCCTCCATGAGACACTCCAGTATCCTGCCATCCGGAGGATGGTTCTCTAGGCCCGCCTCAGCAGCTGCTGTTGCTCCCATATCAGCTTGATCTTCCTCCTCCATACGATGACGCGCAGCATCCATCTCCATTTGCCTTCTTGTTTGTGGTCGTTGTTTGTCGTCCCTCTGTGGTAACAGTATCTCACTTCGGACACCAGTTCTTGCGTACGTGCGTACTCAAATGCCGATTTACTAACACAGAACTTTTTAATTCACCACAAACAATTACAAATTAGTCCAATCAACAATAATCAAAATCACAATTAACACTAGAGTTCCGTTACACTATCGCTTAGTTCGTTAGACAAAATAACTTATACTGAGCCTCCTCATATATTTAGTAATATAATACCTTTGCTTTTAATCATATAAAACTTGAACAGTAGAAAACAAAATTTGTTTTAAATTGTATCCACCAGTCCGTCTTCTCAGTTGTTTATGATGACACCTTATCTATGTATTTTTACAGGAAGTAAATAATATGTTTAAATTCCCGCATGAAATTCAAAACGATGTTTGTTGTCACACTACATAAATAATTTGTAAACAAAACAGAAAACTTACCTTAAAAATGAAATTCGACAACCAGGAAACCCATCACTATAATAATAATATTCCACAACTATCACACAATGCCGTCTAGTCCCAAGCTAAGCAGAACTTGTGTTATGGGTACTAGACAACTGATAAACATACTTATATATTTCTAAATACATACATATTATAGATAAATTACACCCAGACACAGAACAAATGATCATCCTTATCACATAAACATTTGTCCTGGGTGGGAATCGAACCCACGACCTCCGGCATAGCAGTCAGGGCTACTAACCACTAGACCAACAGGCCTGTCATACTATTAGGTACACAGCTTTGCACATCGCACACTATAAACTTAACACTAAATATTGTGATAAAAACTTGTAACAAATAAAAATACAACTTTAACCCTATGTAGCATCAGCCATATTGTTTCATCTTGCTGCCCTTGTCCCAACTTATGTGGGGTTGGCGCAACAAGTTTTTTCTTCCATTCTGCTCTGTCACTCGTCATGCTATCAGTAACTTCCTTTTCTATCATATCACTCTTCTTACAATCTATCCTTTTTTTCTTGGGCCTGCCTCTCCACCCATCCACATGTATACTCATAACTCTTTTAGTAACTTGCGTTTCATCTCGTGTGCGCCGCTCTGTTTCGTGGCGTCTTTTACGTACTTTTGATCTCGCCGCTCCCCGCACCGCTCGCCGCTGATGCGATTCGCTTCGACAAAACCGCGCGCGTTTTCGCTATGAGCGGCGACTCGTGGCGTGCTTCAAACATTTTCATACATTTGTTCTTATCGCTCGCCGCCCCGCACGCCGCCGTCGCTCACCACCCAAAGGTCGTGAATGGGCCGTAAGTGTTGCTTTTCGTAATTTAAAAATTACTACAAATATACTATTAACAAAGAAGTAAAAATACATTTAAAAAAAAAAACATTTATTAACCTAAATACTACTCACATGAGTTTTATAAGAATATTAATCAATTTAGCAATATTACGATCAGAGTATCAACAAGAAAGTAATGAAAATACAGAGGTACCAGATCGCACCGAACAGCTGGCGGGTAGCGTTTTCCCGCGCTTCCGCGCGTCCCGTTGTCTGCGGTAGTTTTTTTTTTTTGTTGTAACACGTTTAGTATCCAACACGACCATCCTGATCATGCGTACCTTATAGGACAGAAGTAGTGTCTTCAGTCAAGTCGTCTGCTGTGAAACCAACAAGGAAGGTTAACGTCTCTCGGAGATCACACACATTTGCCTATTCTTCAGCTTACACTCATTTCATCTTATGTGGTATTTTTCTTTCATTCATCAGAAACATGAATTAACTAGCTAAGTAGTCTATGAGGTACCAAGACGTTATCTTAGTACTCCATAGAGTTCCATTCATCTCACTAAAATGGCATCGACAGTCATACATCATACAAATCGCTGTCATGTAGGGCGTTTATCGCCAAGAGGAGCGTCTCGCAGTCCGTCCTCTACATGACCCATCGTGTAGGGCGATTATCAAATCACCGAAAGGAACGTCTCGCAGTCCGTCCTCTACACGACAAAACACACGTTATACGAGAACGACCTCCGTTATACGTGGGTGGCAAGGCCACACTTTATGAGACCGGTCAGGTACCTCGCAGTTTACCTGACGTAGACGTCTCGCAGTCCGTCTACTGTCTCACCATAAGATCTGCATCACTCTCTATAGCAATGTAGATTCCTTACAGTACATGAGTACCCATGCCCAAAGAATGCAGCGCAGGTCTCAGGACACCACTCCCGTCCAAGAGGACCATGTACTGAGCAGCAGCTTGCGTCGTCTTTCCATAGGAATCGGTCAATAAGCGCAGCTCTTATCGTCCACTTGGCAGCGTGCGTATGACCCGGTGCGGCCCCCGCATTCCATGGACCATCTTTCCAGTTGCCTACATAATAAAACTTCATTACGAAAACCAAATCATTTATATAAAAACTATTGGTGTTTGTCGGTCTCGATTTACATAATTGTCCTGATGAGACCGGTTTCGTCGATAAGTTAGTTGCGCAGGCTCGGCGCGAGAATGTCAAGATGGATGTGTGGTGTGGCGCCAGTGACTGAAAAGTTGAAAGGGAATCGTTTGTCTTGGTATGGTCATGTAAAAAGGAGGGACGAAACGCATGTTGCTAAAAACTTAAGAGTTTACATGTGGATGGATGGAGGGGGAGAGGAAGGCCAAAGAAAAGATGGATGGATTGTGTGAGAAGTGATATGAAAGAAAAGGGCGTTAGTGATAGCATGACGAGTGACAGGACAGAATAGAGAAAAAAACGTGTTGCGCCGACCCCAAATAAAACGGGAAAAGGGCAGATGATGTTTATTATGTCTGACGATATAATGTCTCCCACATTAAGCGCGTCACTGTCTATTAAGACATCGACTGGTATGCTACGAGTATATATCCCCTTGGACGAGCGTCTAGTAGGAAATATAAATCTTTGGAAACGACCAAAAGGAACGACGAATGAACGTGTCATTACTTTTCCTGACACTTTTCACACCTGACGTAAACGTCAAAATGTCGACGAAGTTTTCCGCCGCACCAGACTATCTTGCGCGGAATACACTCTATCTGGCATAATAAAATACCCAATCGAAAACAAAAAAAGAAAATTGTGACATAACAAATGAAACATTTTTTTTTGTTTTACTGTCATTAATTACAGGTTTGTTTTGACGTTTGATATAGACAAACTAATTTGTATGTGCTTTTTAAAAAAACCTATTATAATATAGAAATCATGTTTCTGTTTACAAAGGTAAGAACTTTGATATGTACATTTTTAGCGAGTTTTACTTTATCTTTTCAATCAACTACCCTAGCTGTTGCCTGCGGCTTCGTTCGCGTTTATGTTGATTATTGCGGATGCGAAGTCGCAAACAAAAAGCTTATGTTTTTCCCTGGGGTTCAAGCTTACTCCGTACTAAATTTCATCAAAATCAGTTTAAATTTAAACTGCTGCAGACAGAGTTAGTTTCACATTCATAATACACTATTAGTATGAATTCACTGTGTTTTAGGTGTTTGCCCAGCAGAGAGACGGTAATGGGTTCATTTAAAACAATTGCAGAACGTAGTCTCTAATTATAATAACGAAGGCTTTAGTTTTGCACACAGCGTTTCTATTTCTAATTACTCAGACTCTAAATTAAGAGAGAGTTTATTCACAGAACTAATATTTGCAATATTTCATTTCAGAAATTCAGTCGGTTTTCAAATACACTTCGCCCTCCTCAAACCCTTAAAAGTAAGAGCAATTACTACGGATAAGAAAAAAACTAATAAATAAGCAACATATAGTGCTATTTATTTGTTTTTTTTTTCTAAATGTTTATCGCAACTCATACACATACAATATCATACCGCAGTAACTTAAGACCTAAATACCATAATTATTTTATGTACACAAAGAGATTTAAAGAGATACAATAGAGCGGCTATCAGGAGAAATGTCTTAGAAAAACTGTCATCCTATGCCTCAGTGACGCCATCTAGCTTTGAGTAACAATCATGCGAATATAATTTGACAAAATTTATATAAATTTAATTAACGCTCGGTAGGTGGCCAGGGGCTTTACCATGATATGTTAAAATGTCAGTCGTATGAACGAAAAAGAATGATGGAGCTATATGCTCTACATAGCTCCAGTGCCAGTGGCGTAGCTTGGGTAATCCAAGTTCATTTTCTTACGTAACAATGTCGGACTAAGCTTGGCCATAACTTGGCATCTAGTGTGTTCGCGCCGACGCCATTAAACACGCGCATCAGTATAAAAAAGTAATAATAATAATAGGTATAAATCCAGCTAAAGGTCATATTTGGCGGCAATCTGAATTCTGAGCCCTTGATTTTATTATTGGCAATAAATACTTTTATAGGTTCTTGTTTGTTTTTATTATAACATGTAGGTACCTAGTGTTAAGTTTATTATTTTAATAGATAACTTCCAGGCAAATTATAATGTCTGTATGGTACAATAAATTATGTTCCTTCTGAAGCAGTGGTATAAGTTTATCTTGAATTTTAATAAGTTGTACGAATTACTACATAGTATTTCCCGTCGGCCTCAAGCGACAAAAACACACGCTACCCCACTGGTGCGTGCTAGGTAAGGTTAAACTTTTTTCAGCTCTAGATGGCGTTATCACAAAATCAGTAAATGTTCTAGAACTTTTTAGAAAATTGTTGAATCCTGATTACATAATTACTGCATAAATACCAAGAATATTTACGAAAATATACCGATGTTAGGTCCAGTCATTTTACAATAACAAAATTTGTAATAGCGTAATGTGCAACTCGGCATAATATATTTCCTCAGAAAATTATTTTCTTTTAGTGCATAAAGTTACTAATTTAGTAACAAGTTTCGGAAGTCTAGATCCAGCTTTTTTCTTGTCTACTGAAACGAAAATTATGACTACGCTGTACTACTGTTGTTAATTTGTATTTTTCCATTTAGCTACCTTCCGTGAAGCCTCTTACACTATCCACCACCACGTGCATGACTGTGTCGTCATTGGCGCAGGAGGTGCAGGCCTCCGCGCCGCCATTGGCTTGGCTGAAGGCAACTTCACAGTAGCTATGGTTTCCAAGCTATTTCCTACTCGATCCCATACCACTGCTGCGCAAGGTGGCATGAATGCTGCTCTTGGTAAGTAAAGAACTAGTCGATTTAGCATAGCTTAGTCCGCTTTATAATGTTCCCACGGCTGGGACTCAGGCCTCCTCTCTAAGAGAGGGAATGGGCCGTAATCCAGCACGCGGGCCTAGTGCGGGTTGGCGGAAGTCACATGTCTTCGAATTTTTTAGATCTAGGACATGCCGGTTTCCTCACGATGTTTTCCTTCATCGTTTTGAGAGCAGTGGTGATGAAATAAATTACACAAAGTAATGCGCCTGGCTGGGTTCGAACTCGCGACCTACAACTCGTAAGTCGGGGCCGTTATCACTCGGCCACTAATGCTCCAATCGGCTACCACTGCTCCAATTCGATTTAAAATAACTCATGATGCTGAGATGATGATGAAGATGGTGGTAACACGCAAGCCTATCAATAATAACAAAAAAAAAGAAGCGGTTTTCTCCCGCGATCGCCACGGTTGCGGGCCTGCAGCTTCTGTAAAATGCAAATATATATGTAAAAAATTAAAGCAATTTTCACGACGCGTTTTACGGCCGCGCTGTGCGCGTTTGTTCGCGGCACCTGCTGCACCGGCGCCGCGGTCGCCCGCCGCCTCCTCGGCGGTTTGCACCTGCACGAAAATTGAAAGATTAGTTGTTTATTGTTAATTTCTGTATATCGTATTTTTTTAATACTAGTTTAACGGTACGCAACGTCGGAAGGCCTCCTACAAGGTGGACCGAGGACCTGGTGAAGTTTGCGGGAAGTTGCGATCATTGTAGCGACACTTGGGGGAGGCCTATGTCCAACAGTGGACGTCTGTCGCCTGAAATGATGATGATGATGACTTTAACAGTGTCAAAGTAAAGGAGTTTTATTCGTGTTATCATGTCTTCGCAATTACATATGTCTTAATGTTGTACAGGAAGTATGCACGCAGACGACTGGAAATTTCACTTTTATGATACGGTCAAAGGATCGGATTGGCTTGGCGATCAGGTACTTACCCAGCAAATTAATGCATATATATAAAAGAAAAAGAAGAAGTACAGGGAGGGCTTTGCCCTGTGGAACAGAACAGGCAAACAAAAAAAAAAAAAGAAGAAACTAAAAGCATGAAACGGGTGTCTATCTGTTAAAGAAACCTACTTTCATGCGGGTGTAGCCGCTAGCGGGAGCTAGTTCAAAATAAGATAGCATAATCAATTTAATATTCCCACTGCTGAAGCTCAGGCCATAATCCGCCAAGCGGGCCCAGTGCCGGCTGCTAAAATAAGATACAAAAAATTAACTTGGAATTAATTCATGATGGTTAGATGCCAACTCCATATTTAGATAACAGCTTATCGGGTGCACAATCTACAGCTATTGTTGATGAGACGGCTTGTCCTTAATTAAAAGTTAGTTTTTAGGGTACCGTACCTCTACAGGAAAAAACGGAACCCTTACACACTTTGTGGTCCATCTGTCTGTCTGTAAGACCCTTTATCTCATAAACGCGTGGAGTTATCGAGTTGAAATGAATTAAAACCATATACTTAGGATCGTTCGTTGTGGCGACGCTTGGGGAAGGCCTATGTCTAACAGTGGATGTATATCGGCTGAAATGATGATGATGATATACTTAGGTCTGCGAACTCATGAAGCTATAAAAAATCAAACTTGAGTTGACGAGAAAAAAATACACTGCAGTTTATGTGGCAAAAAACGTAAGTTTCGATACACTCGAGGAAATCTAAATTCATGCAAGGTTTTATAGCACAAGTATAAGTCTGAAAACTGTGAATTTGTTGTTACGTAGCAATTTTTTTTGAACATTGTTAAATCTTCCGAGACTTCCTCCATTCCGGAATTGAACTATTTTTCCATAGAAAAGTTTGTTTTCTAAAAAAAACTATTCGTTATATCTAACAATAATTATATGTCAAGAATCAAACCGGACAGGAACTACTGACAAAATCGCAAAACATCAATAAAATTGATATATAGGTTTTTTTTTAATCCTGGCTTCCCTAGAAGTGATGCTGCTAAGATTACATTTGACATGGCAATGTGTCGGTAGCTCAACCGTGGTAAAACAGTTTTGTTGATTATTAATTTATTTTGTTTTTGTAAATTTAGTTTAGGTTACGATGGGGCTGACATGCTCATTGAGTTTAAAGTCCCTAAAAAATAAAGAAAAAAAAACAATAATTCTTAAATTGGCGAAGTAAGTGGCCGATACAAATTAATTTAGTTATAAGAAAAGGCAACAATAAAAAAAGGAACTATAATCTCATCGAATCTATTCGATTTTTGACAGGACTCCATACATTACTTAACTCGAGAAGCTCCTAGTTGTGTATTGGAATTGGAAAACATGGGTATGCCGTTTTCGAGGACAAAAGAAGGAAAAATATATCAGCGACCTTTTGGAGGAGGCACTGTCAACTTTGGGAAGTCTGTGGCCAAGAGAACTTGTGCTGTTGCTGATCGGTATTACGTTTTTTTTTTCTTCGTAATTAAACATGTAGGTACAATAAGTTTTTAATAACCTACCCATAAAAAATTGGTTATATTGAAATCTACGTATTTACGTTTATAATTTATATCCAGCCTATGTTCCATGATGCTTGGAGTCGTAAAGGTGTAACGGCTCGATCGTACGAAGCCCCTCCCCCCCAAGCCGCGCATGCTTGGTACGAACCTGAAATGCACACGCGCAATTTGCAAGCGGCTCGCGAATGGCACATTTTCCAGATCTGTACCCCTAGCCAAGTTGCTAAACTACAATAGTTAACGCTAGTAGAAAGTACAAATGTACGGGAATGACGCGCTCTCAACGCTCAGTCACGTAGTCAGAATAAAAGAATTGGCGGCAAGGTCAACTCGAAGCGTTCGACGCAAGCGAAACGGTTGTAACTTAGCTAGGGGGGCTGGTGTGCTATTCTCTAAAGAAAACATCCTTGAGCGCAGCGCTGGCCGCAGCGACAAAATCCAAATAGGTACATTGGATTAACAATCCAATATCCCTACACATTGGGTTGTTAATTCTATGTACTGCGCTCTCGACTCGTCGCTGCGGCCAGCGCTGCGCTCAAGGCTGTTTTCTTAGAGAATAGCACCACTGGACGCACCATAAGTTTTCATTTTTATATCTACCCATTACATAACTGAACAAACCAAAAATGTGTTTCTTTCAGTACTGGCCATTCCTTACTACATACTCTTTACGGCTACTCCACAAAATATAAGAACATCCAGCATTTTACAGAGTTCTTTGTCATGGACCTGCTGGTCCAAGACGGCGAGGTAGTTGGATGTATCGCTATTGACATGGATGACGGCAGTCTTCACAGGTAATTAATTGATGCTTGAGAACCTGAGTTTTAATGACTACACAACAAGCTGAGTGATGATATTTCGGATGCAAATGATCTCAGTATAATACCTATTTTTGAAAAGGGTCTCATTCTTCAAGGATCTATTTTGATCACATTTTTTTTAATTATGGATAGGCTTGCTTTTGACCACTATCTCACCTGATAGGAAACGATGATATGGCCGACGATAGAGCACGCTTGCCTAGAAGCAACCTATTCACTATTGACTTAAATAGCCCTAGGTTATAGATATCATTAAAAAGATTACAATAAAAAATAAATCAATCTAAAATTCAGATTCCAAGCCAAGAATACCATAATGTCGACCGGAGGCTACCCGAGGATGTACTTCTCTTGCACAGCTGCTCACACCTGTACTGGTGACGGAGTAGCTATGGCCTCACGAGCTGGTATTCCACTCCAGGACATGGAGTTTATACAGTTCCATCCTACTGGTTAGTTTATATTTCAAGTGATTTTAATAAATGTAGGTATTTTGATGCGGAATAGACAGATTAAAAATGTTACCTGCCTAAATGGAAGGTGGAAAGTGGTACCAGTGACCAAAAGTGGTGGGCTCCCACGCCACTTTTTGACTTTTAAAGTGCAGGTGATACGGACGAATGAGAAACAGAAGGAAAGATTTTAGTTATATGGTTACAGGAAGAGTAAAGAAATAATGGATGGATTGTGTGACAGAAGATACAAAGCATGATGTATGACGTCATCTCAATGGTGTACGGAATACGGGAGAGGGAAACATACTGCACCAATCATAGTTAAATTTAAAAGATGCTCAGTCAACTGTTTATGGTGCGTTTCACATAAGAAATTCCTTCGCCGTAATGTTGGCTCCTAAAGAAAAGGCAGCGTTTACAAGCAAACATACAGGTGAAGCTAATAAAAGCATGTTGAAAGAGCAGAATTGTCGCCCAAAATGCAAAACAAAATCGATTTTAACGGTAGTCTCACCATTATGGAGAATTATGAGAGGAATGGGATTTTATTTTTTAAAAAGTAGGTCTAAAAAGGAGGTGTTCGAAAGAATTGCAGGACTATCAAAATGGAGCCTAGCGTCGTATACTTTATTCAAAAATAGTTTTAACAGTTTTCAAAAGATAAAAAAATAATAATTATAAAGCAGCTCTCTAATATTAAATAATTTTTATCACTAAAAATATAGCAACACTGTTTTTCCGTATTGCCAACATTACGGCCCTCATGTGAAACGCACTGTACCTACTGAACCTACGTACTGTTAACAAGTTGAGTAACCGAGGTCGTCCGCTATAATAAATAGTTTTCTTTCTTTTTCTTTTCTTTCTTTCTTTATAAGTTTTCATGGAAACCAATCAATAGATATGAATGAAACGTAATTAATTCATTACTAAACTAGCGGTCCCCTGCGGTGCTATTCTCTAAGAAAACAGCCTTAAGCGCAGCGCTGGCCGCAGCGACGAGTCGAGAGTGCAGTACGTAGAATTAACAACTCAATTTTTAGGTACATTGGGTTGTTAACCCTTCAGATACCGTCAATTAGAGACACAATAGTAAGACAATAGATGCGCGGCCACCGGTGGTCGCTTGGGGATTCATGAATTAATCCATATATAGTATGTCTGACGACCCGTGGTCACTTATCTCCTTAGCTGACTATACAATCAATGTTTCCGTTTTGCAGGCATGTACGGTTCAGGCTGCTTGATGACCGAAGGTGCCCGCGGTGAGGGTGGGTACCTGGTCAACAGCGAAGGACAACGGTTCATGGAGAAATATGCTCCGAAAGCCAAGGACTTGGCGAGTCGTGACGTCGTGTCTAGGTCGATGGCCACAGAGATACGACAAGGTAACGTGCTGATTTTGACTTGACATATCATTTTTTTATGAAATTAATACTAATTGTGGCGACACTTGGGGAGGCCTATGTCCAACAGTGAACGTCTTTCGGTTGAAATGATTTCGATGATGATGAATATTTATAGTATTACATACATTTTGAACATGTGTCGTCGATCTATCGCATTTCGGCATTCTTTCGTCACGTTTACAACGAAAATGATTTTTTACTGTTCCTAATAAAATACACATTGAAGCTAGTTAAAATTATTTACGTCGTACTGAACTCAAGTTGCCCAATGGTTACATTAGAAGGCTTAATCGTAGCAACATAAATTTCTTGCAATCATACATAAATTCAAATATCCAAAATTATCTTGATAATTTATGGAATGCTAAACTGGCAAAAGTCGATAACCCCAGTCAGGATATTTGGCGTCTAACTAAATCCCTCAAGCCTAGATCTTCTAACATACCCCCTCTTAAAGTGTCGGATGGGTCCCTAACGGCTAGCACAACTGGGCAATGTAACGCCTTAGCGAATGCATTTAGTATGAATATGAGCCTTACCACAAACTGGACTTGTGACTCGGAACTTCAAGATGAGGTATCAAACTCCATGTCAGTAATAAATGAATTTAACCCTTCAGATACCGTCAATTAGAGACACAATAGATGCGCGGCCACCGGTGGTCGCTTGGGGATTCATGAATTAAAGTCTCACCTGGTCTTATAAAGCCTGTGAGGCCTTCTGAGATTCGTAAAAGACTGACAAAGCTCAAATCCCGTAAATCTGCTAGTCATGATGGGATCCATAACTTACTATTAAAGAACTTGCCACACAAGGCGATAGTTTATATGACTAAAAATTTTAATGGTTGTTTTGGTCTAGGCTATTTCCCAAATATCTGGAAAAAAGCTAAAATAATACCCATTAAAAAACCCGGGAAAGACAGTACCATAGCTGTAATTTATCGCCCGATAAGCTTATTACCTGCTGCTGGGAAACTTTTTGAGTCGGTAATTTACACGAGACTATTGGGTGCCACTGAGCAGTTTCTAATCCATGAACAATTTGAGTTTCGTGCCACACATTCAACTACTCAACAGCTTGCCAGGGTCTCTGAACATGTATCCCATCACCTAAACCTCAGACAATCCACGGGCATGTTCCTGCTAGATATCGAAAAAGCATTTGATACTGTTTGGCATGAAGGCCTGCTACACAAGTTGCTGACTCTGGGAGTGCCCTTGCCCCTTATCAAACTCATTCAATAATACCTTACGGATCGTAAATTATTAGTTTATATCGACGGAACCACTTCATTACTTTATATAATCCCAGCTGGCGTGCCGCAGGGCTCGATAGTTGGACCCTTTTTATTTATTCTATTTCTAAATTATATCCCTATTCAACCTCGTACCTATTTAGCTTGTTTTGCTGACGATACTGCTTCATATACCTCTTCAAATGATACTGATCTGATTATAGGCCGACTACAATACTCTATCGACTTACTTCTTGACTATTTCAAGAAATGGAAGTTAAAAATAAATAAGGATAAGACGGAAGCAATAACGCTCTAGGCACTCTCCTTTAAAAACTTTAAAAATTTCAGGTCATTCAGTACCTGGGAAAAATAGTGTGCGGTACCTTGGAATTACTATGGACAGTAGATTAAATTGGTCTAAACATATCTGTGAGTTACGCGTAAAGGGCGCGCAAGCGCTCGGTGCGTTAAGCCCAATTCTTAATCGGAAATCCAAATTAAGTAACAGTACTAAACTTAGAATTTATACTACACTGGTCCGTCCGTGTATAACATACGCTTGCCCGGTTTGGAGTAGCACATGTCTCTCAAATCATCAAATTTTGCAAGTTATTCAAAATAAGGCTGTCAAAATATCTTACAATACTAAATTTAAAACAAATCTCAGGAAATTGCATAAAGAAATCAAGCTTCCCTTGCTATTTGATTATATAGTTAAAATATCGTCAAAATTTTATAAAAAGAATAAAATAAATAATGCTAACCCCTTAATCTCAAAGCTATGTTCATCAACAATGGGCAAATTATCATTATCGATAGTTACGGCACTTACCGCCTACCGCATCACTACATCTTGTCACGGTAATAGTATCATACAGTATTGTAACTCGGCCGTATCTTTGAAATAAATGCCTACAGCCGCGTGGTACGTAAACATGCGATAGGGCTGTCCGCCTCCAGCATTCTAATTACATTTGCCTACTTTGTGTTTCCATTTAGTTTTGTGATTGTAAATATACTTACTTTTTATATAAACAAAATACTTTCTGGATTGAACACTTGCTGTGTTCAATAAAAATGCGTGTTGTTTTTTGATTGGTAGATTTAAATAAAATGCTTTTTCTA
The DNA here is from genome assembly GCA_949319445.1 of Mythimna lalbum. Taxonomy (NCBI): domain Eukaryota; kingdom Metazoa; phylum Arthropoda; class Insecta; order Lepidoptera; family Noctuidae; genus Mythimna; species Mythimna lalbum. The sequence continues at coordinate 37,743,455 of OX439344.1, forward strand.
GCATTGTTCATACACATAGTACAATAAACCACTATAATTAATAATAAAATACCACGTCTTTACTTTGAATTATACAAACTAACAATAATCGCGCGATTATTGTTAAAAAAAAAGCCATCGTGTCCGCTCGTCACTGCGGCACAGTTGCGACGGTCGCGACTGTCTACATGCCGAGCCCCCATGCTACAACCGAGGCGCGTAGGTATAGTTCGCGTTATTACCGTGATCTTGTTCTCTCCAACTGAGTTGCAAGCGACCAGTGACTTGACCCCCGAGAGGCTCGCTGCCGACCCGGCTCCAGCCGCTGTAGCACCGGAGCGCAGGCGGCAGGGAGGCTCAGGCCGCTGATTTATTGACTGGTAGTGCTTCTACTAGTTGGTCAGTATACCGTGCGATCAGCTATCTCTGTAGATATTATTTTAATTGTTTTTGTCCCGCCCACAAGTAGTTAGCAAAATTATGAATCAACAAAATAATTTGCATAAATGTTATATTGTTATTTTTAGCTAATTTTATGTTTTTAACAGTGCTCTAAAATAATATTCTATAAACTAAACTATGAAAGGCGATTTATTAGCCTGAAAAAGTGTGTAAACTCAAGTGTTAATGTATCTTAGGGTAAGTGCATTTTTGTTAACTTCTATGTTTAAAAAAGATATTTGAAAATGAAATGAGTAGGGAGCTGTGCTTAAACTAAAAATATTCATGTACACAAAAGTCAAAGTCAAAATATTTTATTTCACATAGGCCTACATGGGCACTTATAAACCGTCAGAAGCTAGTGCACACGGTTCCAAATTGGTCGTTTCCTATGGAGAAGCACCGGCAAGAAACTCCATGGTTACTCTTTTAAAAAATGTGTTTATTACAATATTCTTATTTATTAAATATGACTAAAACAAATATCATACAATTTCAGACATACAATTCAAACATAAATAAACTTGACATTCAATATAAAAATTCTCACTTGACAGCTATTGATAATTGTGTATTTTTGGGTATAACAATCGACAAAAATTGCAACTGGAAAGCACATATAGATAAAATTCTTTCAAAAATAGATCGTTTTATATATGTCTTAAAAAGAATTAGACAAACGGTAAACCATGATACTGCAATGCTGGCTTACCATGGTTATGTATCATCCGTACTAAGATACGGTATTATAATATAGGGTAACTCAGTAGATTTTGACAGAGTTTTTAAAGCTCAAAAAAAATGTATTCGTGCCGTTTGTGGAGCTCACTTTTTAGACAGCTGTAAGCCACTATTTCAAAAACTTAAAATTCTACCTTTGCCTTGTTTATATATTTTTGAAATATGTGTTTTCGTCAAGAAAAACTCAAATTTATTCGAAACGAACATTGACAGGCCAAATAGCCGAACACGGCATAAAGACAGACTTCGACTGCCACCAATTAGGCTAAAATTATTTAAAAAAAATGTTTATTGCATGTCGATTATTATTTTTAATCATTTACCAAATAGTTTACAAGAACTACCATTGACAATGTTTAAAAAAATACTGTTTAATCTGTTATTAACCCTTCAGATACCGTCAATTAGAGACACAATAGTAAGACAATAGATGCGCGGCCACCGGTGGTCGCTTGGGGATTCATGAATTAATTAAAAAATATTATACTGTAAAAGAATATTTAGAAGACAAGTCGATAGAACCTGTAATGTGCAAGTTAGATTAATTGACGACACTGACTGAATATATTTGCACGCCATGCAATGTCAGGATATGCTGAAACAAATTTACTGTAACACCTTATATATGTACCATATTCTAGCAAATAAATGTTTTGATTGATTGATTGATTGATTCATTGATTTATGTAAGAACAGTGTAGACCAGTCAACACTGTACACAACAGAACAAAATTAATCATAATAAAATAAAAAAGTAAGTCGTAATAGAAAGTTATCTAAGTGTTTGTGGATTATACAGTGTTCTCACATTCACATTCCAAAAAGAGGCTTAACACATAAAAAAGCAGGAAAAATTGAAATAATTACAACTGTTAACAAAATAAATTACAAACACAGACAAACGGTATGTCGTATTAAAGCTTAAAGGTACGGCTTTACAGTTGTTTAAGTTTTTTTGATCAGATCAAGCGAGAGTCACTATAGATAAGATTTCAAAAGAAACGCCTAATCATTTTGAATATCAATGATTGACATCAACACAACAGTGATCTACAATAACACGGTGACAGTAAGTTAGTATGAGAACGCCTTTCAGACTTCGGGTATAATTCTATGAAAATGTATGAAACACTAGCTGATACATAGGTATTAGCCTCTAGACTAGTGAAAAATGAGTCCAAAATCAAAATACCAAGTAAAACGTAAACACATTGATGTATATTGGTAATAGTCACTTTCAAACGTCGACATAACGAGCCGCGATTTCGAAGAAGAACTTGTCTTCTAACAGATATTTTTGGATATTTAGGTGAATTTGCAAATATATACAATTGGAGCATGTCCAATTGTATATTTATACTTATAATAAATCTGTAGAAGTGAAAATTCTGTACATTGAAAATATAAAAAAAATAAACGGCAATGTGTTACTTGACCGACACTGAACCCAAAAATGTGACTAAAAAATTTTTTGTCTGTCTGTCTGTTTGTTCAGGCATCACGCAAAAACTACCGATTCTATTACGATAAAACTTGGTATAATTACTTTTAATATCCTGGACACAACACTTGGTACTTTTCATCCCGGAAAAGTGTATACAATAAAAAACAAACTTAATTTTGCGGTTCGATCCCTAGACCTGATTACTGTACCAACTGAAAATAATAAGTTTGTCGTAGGTTACGTCACCCGCAGTGGAGTTTACTAAGGGGCGCTTGCCACGGCTAAGATACAATAATATTTTATCTTAAGATACAATATCGCTCGCTATACAAAATGAATTTGTTTGGCGAACGATATTGTATCAATACGTCATGTTATAAAACAAAGTCCCCCGCCGCGTCTGTCTGTCTGTCTGTTCGCGATAAACTCAAAAATTACTGCACCGATTTTCAAGCGGTTTTCACCATTCGATAGCGTGATTCTCGAGGAAGGTTTTATATAGTTTAAGTTTTTGTATTTATTTCTGTGTACTCGTACATTTATTGAAGATGATAGATATTTGTTGAAGATGTCGAGAAAAAATAAGCCGAAAGAGGAACCTTGTTACCCCGCATTAAACGCGAGCGAAGCCGCGGGCAAAAGCTAGTTTTATAATAAAACACAAAAAACATAACACTTGATTTTTATTAAATCATATAATAAGTACTTAAGTACATACATTAACTAAAATATATTTATTTCACATCATCACTAAAATATTCACTCTGACAAGACACATTTAATGTTTTCATCCACTCGTAAATCTCGAAAAGAAGAACAAGCTAGCGTCGAAGATATTATGTTATCAAGGAAAAAGACTGGTGCCGTTATATTAGCTTGATTAGTAACTGGTGGAATTGAAGGTAGTTCAAACAATCCAGATTCATTTTTCCTGTAGGTCTTCAACCTGTCGATGAATATCGGCCAATATATTTTGTAATTACGGTATTAAAGTTCTTACAATAAGCTTTCATATTCGATAAGAGGCCACACTTCAATTCAGGCACCTTGACTTCGTGAGCGTCAGAACCAAATCGTAAACAAACCAATTTAATATGCACAGAAAAGTTACAAGCTTTTAAACCATTTTCGATGTTGACGATAGGCGAGTGGAAAAGGAGTCTCTTAAGGCGTTTGGATACACACTGATAGAAAATATTGTCAATTGAGTTCCATCAAGACACGTGGCAACTCGAAAAGTGGTGTCTGCGATAATCGTGAAAACGTTAATTGTTTTAACCCTTCAGATACCGTCAATTAGAGACACAATAGTAAGACAATAGATGCGCGGCCACCGGTGGTCGCTTGGGGATTCATGAATTAAGGTAACTTAGCAATACAATTCTGGCATTCACGGGTGTTTTATATTTTGGTTTGACTTTAAGGCTTATGCTTACTACAGAAAGGTACAGAGAGTCTTATGCGTGTATCCAAACGTAGAAGCCATGATTACAATGAAACAAAACGACAAAAAACAATTAACACACATATTTTTTTGGGATTCTTTCTCGCTGTTTTTTGTTCGTTTATTTTTATTTATTTTAAAAGTAATTTTTATATAATAATGATAAATGTACGTGTCAATTTGGGCAGGATCCGGCCATGTTTTTTTATCGTTTAACATCATTGGAAGCAAATTTGGCTAAGCAACTTATGCTCAATGTCTTAATGAACGCATTATCTAGCGTATATAATATTTATCATAATGAAATAACGGCTTGCTGAAGTTTTGGACGCGTCTTTTGACACTTTTTAATTTCAATATTTTTTTAGTGACGATTCGGACACCGTAAAAGAAGAACTGTTTTATACAGTCAGATAAAAAGTTTTGTTTGAGAATTTTTTTTTTTTAAGTTATTTTTTTTTTACTAATTTACTCCAAGAATAAAAAACTTTTATCAATAAAAAATTTAAAAAACACTGAAAAGTATAAAATAACTTTAATTTCGGAAGTCGGTGTTTCTATAATAGATACCTGATTTTGTCTCTTCGTTATTTAAAACACCGACTTCCTAAATTAAAGTTATTTTATACTTTTCAGTGTTTTTTTACCGGTTTAATTTTTTTTTGAAAAAAGTTTTTTATTTTTCACTTTTTAGTTATGGTACCACCACTAAAAAGTACCAACCCATCAGCCAAACATAAATGCCTTATACCCAGAGTGCATCTCATAACGATTCTAATAATCCCAAATACGGTTATATTACATTAATTTACCTTCCGGCTTTATCACAAGATTAGTTCGATACATCCCTTTTCTTTCAGTCAGTCATCGACTACGCGTATAAACAAAGCAACGACAATTCTGCTATGATCCTATGAGGAGTCTCGCCATATCTTCGAAGTTCATGATCAGATTATAACAAAATTTATATGGGACCAACTTGGAAGCATAACATTTCAATCAAAAAAAATTTTTTCAAAATTGGTCCACAATTGACCGAGATATCGGTGAACATACATACAAAAAAAAAAAACATAAGTACATTCAGCCGAACATAGAACCTCCTCCTTTTCGAAGTCGGTTAAAAATACTGATTCAGCATTCGATACGTGAACATAAAGTAGTTAAGACTAAGTTTAAGTTACAACACAAAAAAAAAATCGTTCTATATATTACAAAGTCTATTGTAATATAGAAAGTTCAATTTAAATAATTTTTGTGAGAAAATCTGATAAACTAAAATAATATCAATTTTTGAAAGTTATAGAACAAAAGTTGGTTATGATGTTCACACCTAAGAGGTTGCTAATGTTTTACAAATAACCCTGTATAATCGCTTGACGAACAAAGTTTTAATAATAGGATACCAATTAAGACAGCCCAAAACATACGTTGCACAGTTTTACAGTAGGTAGTAGAAAATAATTAATATTAGTTACTATCTTATGAGTGAATGTATTGCCTAGCGACACGCGGGGTTGCGATAGTCGTTGGTAGGATCCAAGAGTTGGGACTCGAGATGGCGCTGCACAAATCCAAGGCTATGTGTTTTCACGGGCCTCGGAATGCGCCACCATCAGACTCCCAACTAACGGTAGGAGGAGTTCGCATCGACGTTGGGTCGACGATGAAGTACCTACGACTCGTCCTCGACAGCCGGTGGAACTTCGGAGAACATTTATGACGTCTGGCTCCCAAACTCAACCGGGCAGGGGCTGCTCTCAAGCGGCTCCTGCTCAACCTTGGGGGTCCAGACGCCTCCTGCCGGGGGCTCTACGCGAGGATCATTCGGTCCACGGCCCTTTACGGGGCGCCGGTGTGGGCGCCGTCGCTGCAATAGCGACCGGCGACCATACTGAACGCCTGCCAGAGGGTCATGGCAATTCGGATGGTGCGGGGTTTCCGCACGATCTCCCGTGAAGCGGCGAGCCTTCTGGCTGGCCTACCACTGTGGGATCTGGAGGCAACAGCCCTTGCACACATGCACGATATGCGCGTGGAGATGCAACGCTGGGGTGAAAGTCCACTACCATTACAGGTAGGCATGGCGGACAGAGCTCCAGCGGGATCTCATGGTGAAATGGCGTCAGCGACTATCGCAACCCAGTGCTGGGCACGCCACAATTATGGCGGTAAGTCCCCTCTTTGAGGCGTGGCTGGAAAGACCTCACGGCGTCCTTACCTTCCGCATGACGCAGGTCCTCACCGGACATGGCAAGTTCGGGAGGTACCTGCACCATATTCAAGCGGAAGAGACGCCCGGGTGTCGCCACTGTGCGGAACGCCCGGAGGACACGGTGAAGCACACAGTCGAGGTGTGCCCTGCTTGGGCGGAGCAACTCCGTGCCCTCGTGGGGGCGATCGGCGGCGAAGACCTTTCGCGCTGGGCCTTGGTTCAGGCCATGGTTCGGAGCGAGGAGGAGTGGCAGGCGGCCACCTCCTTCTGCGAAGCAGTAATGTTAGCAAAGGAGGAGGCCGACCGCATCAAGCAGCGGCGCCCTCACCGCCGCCGCGGGGATTCCGATCCCGATTTCCGGCCACCGTAGACGCGGGCTCGCGGACGGCAAGCGATGGGTAGCTCTCTGTCCGATCGTCCGGTAACTGTCCGGACCGAGCCCAAGACGTCGACGCTGCGCACTGTTCCCGCGCGCCTCAAGGAGTTGTCGGTGAGTGCCCATATGGGTCGAAGTCTACCGGGGTCAGGGTTATCCGAAAGGAACTCTAGCCCCGGTATGAAGGCTAGAAGTAACGGGGTGGGTTTATAATAATAATTTAAAATAATAGCTAGCAGTCGTTTTTAATAAATAATATTACAATTGCTTTAGAGTCGTGTTATAAAAATTTGCTGAAGTAGGTACAATACGGAGCGCACGAGCGCTATTTCTAGATTGATGATGAGATGATTTTTGTACTAAATACATTGAATGATTTTGGTGACTAACAGTACCTAATACCGACTAGTAATTCTGATAATTGCAGTAACTTAACAAATATTTAATATTCTAAGACATGAGAAACCTTTCAAGTGTCAAAAACGAAAAAATAATAGTTTTCTTTTTAACCCTTCAGATACCGTCAATTAGAGACACAATAGTAAGACAATAGATGCGCGGCCACCAGTGGTCGCTTGGGGATTCATGAATTAATAATATTTTTGAAAAAAAAAAATCCCTACTAAATAACTGCTTATTTTTACTAATTCAATAAAGATGATAGAAAATCACAAAATTGCAGATAACTTTTTTTACTTTGCACCCGTCGAACGTTCACAAAGTCATTTATTGCCAAAAGATTTTGATAAACCTAATAAAAGAATAGATAGAATAGATAAAGATAATGAGAATATACCCTAAACTCAGATAGGTAAAGCTTCTTACTTCATTTTATATTTTAAAACTTATGTGACTATGTCCTAAACAGCTTTATTAAATTTGATTGTCCGAATCGTTAGGTACCACAAAAAAAATGAAATTAAATAGTGTAAATTCGGACACGGTGTTTAAAATCCACACGTCCGAAACAACAAAAAGCCACAGGTAAGGGAAGAGATAACCACTATTGTATATTAGATCACAAAGTATTCCACAAAAATATAGCAAATAATGAACATACCTTATTTTTTATTACCAATAAATTGTAAACGCTCACATACACAAACACAGCTGCGTTAATACGTCACTTGTTTTTGAAAAACAGATTTCTTTATCTCACAAACGAATTTTGAGTACGCGCAACTTGTTGTTTGAAGTCACCCCGGGCTTCAAACAACAAGTTGCGCGCTAAAGTGGCGCTAAATAGCAAAGGTCAGACTAGCGTTATTGTTATGAGCGCCATCTCTTGGGTGGTTTTTAATTTACTGCGCAACGCAAAATACAACTTAGTAGCTGTGATGACTAGTCATCCAAGAGTCTACAGCTACTAAGTTTGAAACAATAAGTATAGGTGGCACTGGTGGCAGCCGTGGCAGGAGGGTTTCGGACGGCATTCCACCGGGGATGAGGGTTCTATTATTGTACAGGGTTAGTTATTTGTAAAACACTAGCAACCTCTCAGGACAAAAAAAACACATAAAATAAAAGCAGCCCAGTAAGGTTAATAATACGTGGTAGAAGTTAGATTAAGTTTATAGTTATTATTAACTAGCTTTTGCCCGCGACTTCGTACGCGGATCCTGTTGCTTATGCCAGCGACAACGAGGTCGTCAAAGTCGAAGATCTGAAACGTCTGATGTCGAGTTCTAAAAGCCCGCGGACGGGAAAACGTGATACGTGAGACGACTTGAGACGTTCCAGATCTCTCCCTACTACTTACGCGCGTGACAGTGTGCACACACAGACATGGTGCCAATGTCTCCGTGTTCGATGTAATTAATAAATGGGTTATACGATAACGCGCTAGGTACCTACTTTCTTTATTCCAAAAAAGGGTTCCCATAGCGCGAAGTAACTCGACGCCAACGCCATCTAGTTAGAAAACGGAAACTACGTATTATTTCCCTAAATATTATAGTGAACTCCACTGCGCTGCTCCCGTTAGTAAAAAAGACGCATCTAACATTTTTTTTTCCAGAGTTGAATTATATACATTGCCCGATTTTATATGAAAACATGAACAGCGCCTCTGGTGTGCGTAATTTGAACTAATTTTGTGAGCATCAACTTAACGTAACCTTGAGCCGTTTGCATGAAGATAGCTACAGTGCGTTTCACGAGGTTCCTTTGCCATAATGTTGGCAATACGGAAAAACAGTGTTGCAACATTTTTAGCAATTAAAATACTTGATATTAGGGAGATTAACTGATACTTCGTTACTTTAACAATTGCCTTTTTTTTGTTACTATTTTTTTTATAAATTTCAGGACGCTGGGCTCTATTTCGACTGTCCAGCAATTCTTTCAAATATAGAAAACGCTACGCCACAATATCGTACCTCTCTATTACCAACTTCCTTTTAGACCTGCTTTTTTTTAAATAATATCCCATGTCCCTCATAATTCTTCAAAAAGTGTTGCTACTACCGTTAAATCGATTTTGTTTCGCATTTCGGGGAACATTATTTTAGTAGAGTAGGCAACTTTTTCCTTTCTTTTTTATGTAGACAGACAGGCGAGCCAACATTACGCCGAAGTAACTTCTTAAGTGAAACGCACTGTAGCACGAAGGCAAAAAATGACGTAAGTATAGTATCGTCATTGTCAAAGGCTGGCTTGCGAGTTTCTCGAAAGTTTTGTCACTATAAATTTGGCCGAGAGAAAACTTTCGTCGGAGTTTATTGGAAGCACGGAACAGTGATTGGAAGCATAAAATGATAATTTAAGTGATTGTGTTAATGAATTTTGTTAGACAATGTTTAGATTAACAAGAAATACCCTCAACTTATTAGATTGTAGGTATATTATTATGTGGCGCGATTAATTTTTGAAAGTAAAAATGTACGAAGAGAAACAAGGTGTGATTTATTTTAGAACACTATATTTTTATAAATAAGAAACAAGTTTTTCGACTAAGTAAGGAAGTATTTTTGTATTTATGTCGCGAATTGAGAGACCGTACCCCAATAGACGTAATGCGAACGGTTTATTTTTCTATATGCCAGTCAATTATACAATATGGCATATCTATCTGGGGTGGAGCTGGTAAGACTACAATAATTGAGCTTGAAAGGGCCCAGAGAACTATTATAAAGGTTCTACTAAAAAAATCATTTTTCTTTCCTACAGACTCCTTATACAGTGAATTTCCAGTCTTACGTGTTCGTCAATTATACATTCTGAATGCATTTCTCCGAACTCATAAAACTATAAAGCTCCGACCAGACTATGGCTCATTAACTTCCAAGCGTGTCTTTCATATACCGCTGCAACGAACAACCTCTCTCCTAGCAAGACGATGCCCCGCTTACCTACACACCTTCGTTTATAACAAGGTCACTAGTAGTCTACCCTGTGATACAAAAACACTCACCCTCTCAATGTGTAAAAAAACAGTAAAAAAATGGCTTTTAGGACTTACCTACGACGATTCAGAGAACCTTCTCATGTCACTTAACTCACACTCGGAATCCCATCACAGACACTAACACCTGAACACCACACTCACACCTACATACCACACACACACCTTCACTTTACATTCTCACATCAACACCTTACTCTTAATCTTAATTTTTACTTTAAGTTCTGTGCAAAGTTCAGCACAAATTTTAATTTTTATTCTAATTTTTATTTTTCTAATTTTTATTTTATGTTCTAATTTTTATTTTTTGTTTGTCATAATGTTCAGGCTCAGTTTTTTATGTTACTTTGATCTCCTTTTACTTGTTTTAATTTTAGATTTTATATTTTGTAAGTGTTTTTGTAAGTGTGTTCTTTTTATGTACCTACCGTTTGTTGCATTCTCTCAACTCCGGTCCCCAAGATACAGGCGCCGCCTAGTTTGGGGACCACCGTATATTACAATACTGTAGCCAGCGAATAGTTACATAGGTACCTATAATACGTTAACATTATTTTATTTGTAACAATGGTTTAATAAAATTTATTATTATTATTAATTAAAAGATAAATCCAGTCTAAGATCAAGTAAAAGAATCAGCCTGGAACTAAAAAAAACTAAATAGGTACGTAGGTACGTACCAAAAATTTTTACAAAAATATTTTTATAAACTTTACTTATAATGTGTATTTTTAATTTTTATCATAAACAAAAAAAAAACAAAACAACACACACACTTAAAACACTGACAATCAACAGACCCTTCGGCCACTTTGGAAACCAGATGTTGGAAACCAGTTTCGAAACAAGAAATATTTTTCTTTAATGGAAACCCCGTTTCCAATAAAGAATCATATATTTCGGTTTTCGAAACTGGTTTCCAACACGGAGGGTTGGATCTTCTTTCGAAACTCTTGGAAATATAGCTATTATTCAAACATTACAGTAAAATATAGTATAGGTATAGGTAGTTGTTTAAAATACATGATGTGTACAGTTGCAAAATAAATAACTGAAATTTGAATCAAATCTTTATTATTAATATCATAAACTTAAAAAAAAAATCGTATTAATGAAAAAATTATATTTAAAAAAAATGAATAAGGAGAAATTACTTCAATACAGTGTCCTACTTAATTCATGAATCCCCAAGCGACCACCGGTGGCCGCGCATCTATTGTCTTACTATTGTGTCTCTAATTGACGGTATCTGAAGGGTTAAAGAATAATTATACCAAGTTTCATCGTAATCGAACCGGTAGTTTTTGCGTGATGCCTGAACAAACAGACAGACAAAATTTTTTTATCACATTTTTGGGTTCGGTGTCGGTCTAGTAACACCTGCCATTAACTTTTTTGATATTTTAATTGAACAGAATTTTCACTTCTACAGATTTATTATAAGTATAGATAGTACCTGCATGATATAATGTAAGTGTGTAATGTTAGTGTTTACCGTCGAGGCGGTAGTTAGACCCGAGCCATGGCGAGGGTCTTAAGAGATCCGATAACGGTAATCATTAATTAGGTACTCACGTTTTTTTCCTCGTGGTAAGTAGATATCGACGCGCGCCTTTCCTGGGGGTCTACTCACTTTCTCCGAAACGAAACTTTTGTAAACAAACGATATTCATTTGACGTTAAAATTGCAAACAATCCTCTGTCATAATTATATTTTTTTTCGAAACAACTAATAAGAGTAGGTTTAGAGATTCGGTATGTCAAACAATTTTCGTCTGCGCGAAAATTCGGGAATGATAGGAACCGTGGTAGGAAACACGGGAAACAACTGAAAGTTCGTTTTTTGGAGAAAGCGAGTACACCCCCCGATACGATAAATGTAATAAAATTATGGCAAGGAGAGGTTAAACAAAAAGGTTTTAACTACATTATAACGCTAGTGCGTAATGATAGTCAAAATGTCACAGTTTGTAACAAGTGCTATTATATACCTTAGTGCAGTGCAATAAGAGTCACTTTATGAGCAAGTGTATAGAAAACAGTTATTGAAGGTGATTAGGTGTGAAGTGTAATTGAAGGTGTGTTTTATCTGTATGTACCTATGTAGGTTAATACCTACATACAAAGCTTACTTCGTTGTCCAAGCATCAGCTTCAGATACTTCATAAGTCCGGGGTGATTGTCCACCAGGTCGTGGAGTAGGACCGCGAAAAGACCACGTGTACCTGCAACTGCATCACCTCCCCGCAGAAGTACTAAAGAACAAATTGCCCGGCATCTCCGAGTCTGCTTTCACATTCACTGGAGCGGATGTGTACACCCAGCCAGTACCAGTCCTACCCACCGTCCACTATACCATGGGCGGAATACCCATTAATTACAAGGGACAGGTAAAGAGTTTTCTTAGTATTCACATCTATCTATAGCAGCCTCTTTATGTCCAATTTTGGACGTAGGTCTCTTCCAATCTTCTCCACTCCTGACGGTCTTGGGCAATCGACATCCAATCCCGTCCAGCGTGTCGAACAATATCGTTGTTCCATCTCTTACCTGGTTTCTCTTGCGATCTCTTATGGGCACGTAGTCTCCACTCGAGCAGTCATACTCATAATAATATAGTTTAGGGCAAATAGCATGCAGCCAGGCCACAAGAAATTTCCGTTCAACTCTCATCTAGACGCTAACGTAAATCATCATCATCAATTTGTGTGTATCGCCTACTCCTACTGGGCCCGCGTGGAGAAATACGGCCGATTCACTCTTCTATATTCGTCTACTCGTGCACAAAATAGGCACAGAAGACAATCTCGTGTATGTACTTCAATTTTTATACCTACGTTCGGTGGACGCACGCTAATGAGTGATTGAACCGGAACTGTTCGACGATTGGGCTGAGACCATAGATATAAGAAAGAAGGCCGAGACGCTACCGAGATATCGTGTCCGTGAGCGGTGTCTATGTGTGCGTTGCTCGAGCGCGCTTTGTATGTAGATTGACTTCTGTACCTATATACTTTGTGAATCGTGTGTCAAGTTAATTCCAAATCAGAGTAATTTTTTTTTTATATTGTAAGATTCTATTCCTCAAAATCTTTGTTTTGCTGGCAAAACTCAGTTCTTGTAAAAAAAAAAAAACGATTTCCGTAGCATTAAAAGCAAAAAGGTGGTAACGATACCAACTGTTTACAAATGGCAGCTGCACATTTGTCAAATCACTTAATAGCTTTTGCCCGCGGTTACGCCCGCGCACATAAATGCCTGTCATCATCATCATCATCATCTTCCTGCCCTTATCCCGTGTTATTTGGGGTCGGCGCAACACGTTTTTTTCTTCCATTCTGTCCTGTTACTCGTCACGCTATCATAAACTCCCTTTTCATTCATATCACTTCTCACACCATCCATCCATATTTTCTTTGGCCTCCCTCTTCCTCGCACATAAATGCCTGTATTACTCAAAAATAAAGCAGCTTTCTGTCGGTGAAAAAATTTTTGCAATCGAGACTACTTCTTTCAGAGATTACCTCATACAAAAAAAAATATTACTCTTTATAAATACTAGTGTAGGATGTCAAAAAATCGCTTGAACGGACAGGAAAAAACTTTCTTTAAATGCCTAATCTTATTTCTATTGAGTATGATATATTTAACATGTTCATTCTGCACAGTGCTTGATACATGAGCAAGGCAGAGACAAACCAGTGCCTGGTCTGTACGCGGCGGGCGAGGTGGTCAGTAACGCCCATGGAGCGAACAGGCTTGGAGCTAACTCCATATTAGACGTCGTGGTTTTCGGAAGATCAGTTGCAAGAACTATTACCGCAAATCATAAGCCTGGTGAAAAACAAAAGGATTTGAAGGACGTAAGTATTTATAGTGAATTTGTGCTGAAAAATATAGTGGTTTATTGCTGTTACTCCAGCTCAGCCATGGCCCTTGACCAATGCTGATTTCAATAACCTACTTTTAGTAAGCTCGGTCTGGATTTTATTATTGATCAATATTTGTCGTTAGTTGAGTTAATTAGTCGCTTACTTAAATTTATACCGTTCAAGTTATTAAAACAGTATCACATCATCAGTTGTAAAGTTTTTTTTATTCGCTCGTTTTATAATTCCCCAATTCTTACCTATTTTGCATATTGCAGGTTAGTGTCAAGGTATATGTTGGAGGCCACAAAATCATTCAATAGAGTAAAAAGAACTGACTGGGTTTTATCATAATAAAACTTGACTCCAACCTAAAAACAATTTCATAGGCTACGTAAAAGCATCTCCATTAAGGTTTTCATGTTGTGCATTCAACCCACATCATTTTACATCAGGACCTTCATCTAATTTTCCATTCTGAACCGAAACCATCTGAATTCATATTTTCTCTTTCAGAATTTATGTGATGCATCCTTGGATAATTACAACAAGGTCAAGAATTCCTCCGGTTGTGCTGCGCCACATGAACTAAGGGAGTCTATGAGGCACACGATGCAGAACAAATGTGGAGTCTTCAGAGACTCTAAACTATTAGATGAAGGTAGGCGCCATTCGTAGTGACAAGCGACAAGCGTTGTACAGAAGGGGTTTCTGGGTGATCTTTCAAGATGTCTCAAGGCTTTCTTCCATGTACCAATCACCATGGTGGTTTCGTGCGGTAAAAATCCCACACAGTTTGGTCTTTTCCCCAAAAGTCCAGGCACCTATTGAAAATTTCTCTCCAATAACAAAATAAAAGGTAACAGTCGTTGAAACGTACGGTCCTGGTTCAGACCATGGTCCGGAGCGAGAAAGAATAGGAAGCAGTCGTGCCCTTCTGCAAGGCAGTCATGCTAGCGAAAGGAAGCTGTAACTTTGAGCGGAAAGACATCAGCACACCCTGGCCACCGCTACAGAATATATCGTTTTTTACAGCCCATGCGGAAATTCAAAAATGGTTTAAAGCCTTCGAGCAAATCCGTGTAGTGGACAAGCGTATGAACTGGAACTCCGACCTGGTTGAGGCTTTTGAGCTTCAGAACATGCTCCAAGCTGCTGTTCAAGTGGTTGCTTGTGCTAGAAACAGGACGGAAAGTAGAGGAGCACACTTCAGGGATGATTGTCCTAAAAGAATGGACGAGTTAGACTACAGCAAGAAGACTGAAGGACAGGTTATTCAACTTTTTCTTTTATTGCTGGATACTCCAGGGTAAACCTCAACATTCCTAAAATCTGAGCTGCAATAACTGTAAACCATGAGATAAATAATATAGTCTGTTACTGGTGCGTTAAAATCGTCAAAACCTTGGATTACAGCTGTAATCTACAGATTCAAATCATGACCACATTTTTTTATTGACAAACTTTTTTATGCATATTACTGAATTTGTCATATTTGTTAAAAACTTTATGACTCGCCTATTTGCTTATGCCACACTCAAATTGTCAGATTAAATTATTGAAATATACACTTTTCTGCACGTACAATTTCCCTTGTCTTAATCTGACGCGCTCGAGTTTTTCCGAGGATTTTTTTTACTAATCTGACCGGATGTCCTCAACGAAGCCCACCATAAGGGTTAATAAGTGGTAAACCTTGCACCTTGTAATGTACTCCACATAACAAGGTGCAAGATTTCTCTACATATGATTTTCTGTCGCACTTGAGTGTCGCGCAAAATTCATTACGCCAATACACCGAATTTTTTTTTCAGACAAAGCTGCCATTTGAAAAACACTGGAGAAAACATTCCCTATCTACAGTAGATCTTTGCTCGGGCGCAGTTACCATCACCTACCGACCTGTGATTGATACGACCATGGACGAGAAGGAAGTTAAATGGATCCCTCCTGTACCCAGAGTATATTAGTTACCGATACTTTTTATAAAATATGTTGATGGAATAAAAAAATTATTTATGTTTATAACTTTCTTTTTTTTGTAGAATAGAATGGAAATACTTTTATTGTAATACTAGCTGCTCCCAGTGGCTTCACCCGCGTGATAGCAGAAAATTATCCCAAGGGAACATACTTCCGGGATAAAAAGTATCCTATGCCCTATTCCAGGACGTGGTCTATCCGTGTACAAAGTTTCATCAAAATGATGAGGATTTATGAATTGAGGTTGGGATTATGGATTGAAGGTTGGCAGGGTAGTACTCATAATGTTCATGTTGCGTAAGGATTGACATTCACCATCGTGTGTTTGAGTTCACAACTACCACTGGACAGGCTGTTCTATACGTTTGTCAGCTAATATTTTGTACCACTGATCTCTAATAGAATATCGTTTAATTTATAAAAGTGGCACATTTAAAGTACCTAGTTTACATAAAAACAATTAAGTATAATGCACACAGTTGCATTTTTACCTGAACTAGGTTGGACCTGTATTTTAGGCTAAAAAGTACTTAGAACCTTAAACAATAAATTAACAGTCAATAAACTCACAATATTTTTTAAAATTAATTAATTAGAAGCAAAGCATGTTTTATTTACAAACTAAAAGGAGATCTTCGGTCTCTCCGTAAGACGCTGAGTAAATATTGTACAAAGTATAATCTTTTTACAGCTATATTAGTTAAACCTAATTTTCTATTTAATCTATCATACAAAAATGGGCCCAAAAACGTAAAAAAAAAAACTTTTTTTGATACGGCAAACAGTAGGGTTTAACTATTTCTAGAGAGGAAGACAATAAAGGAAAATGCTTACAAAACTGAAAAGCTGTTTTGCGTCCAACCCAATGATTTTATTTATCCTATACAAGATTCTTGCGGGGTTACTATGAAGCTCAAAGTAAGATTGTTTTAATCTTGTTTTAATGTGGGTAAGAGATGGCGCTAGACAACCTGTATAGCTCTGTCTCTTACCCACACTGAAACAAGATTAAAACAATCTTACTTTAAACGTCATGGTCTAGGTTGGTGCAATCCACCGTCTCTACATAGTACTACGCACTAGATTAGGTGTGCCAAACACTCATCATCATTATCATCATCATCATTTCAGCCGATACACGACATAGGCCTCCCCCAAGCGTCGCCGCAACGAACGCTCCTGCGCGTCTCGCATCCTTCGGCTTCCCGCAACCTTCACCAGGCAATCAGACCACCTTGTTGGAGGCCTTCCAACGTTGCGTCTTCCGGTACGCGATCGCCACTCCAGAACCTTTCGGCCCCAACGGCCATCTGTTCTGCGAGCAATGTGCCCTGCCCATTGCCACTTTAAGTTTGGCAATTCTTTGCGCTATGTCGGCAACCTTAGTTCTCCTGCGGATGTCTTCATTTTTTATTGCCGAACACTCATTTCAATTGAATCAGTTGTAACTGTCCTTGCACACGGGTCACATAAAAACGCCGCATCAAGCTTCTTTTTGCAGCGGCCTTTTTTGTGGCTCGTGCAAGCTTCTCCGGACACAAGGTGTCGCGCGCTTCAACTGTGATTTGCGGGTTTTGCGGCCGCTTCTAGTTTTTTGTTTTGTGGCCGCTTCTAGCGTTTTTATGTGGCGGCGTTTTTTACTGTATTTTATACATCCTGACATTGATGTCATTAATGCAGTTTTGATGTTCATGCAGTGTGAGAGCGGCGTATAAAAATTTAAATCAAAGTGAATTTGTGACGTAACTAATAATTCAGTAGTCCTAGTCATGTAAGTACCTACAATAACTGATTATTCAAGCAATTTAATAGTTTCTAATATTGTACTAGTAGAAAATGCATCATTTTATTCAAAAGCCTCCCCATTTTACAATCGTAGACTAAAACGTGCAGATGTTCCCTCCCACAAAAACCAGGTTTTTACCTACAACTGCTTTAGTGAACACAGACTTGCACTTAATTCCCTTTGTTTTTTTTTTTTTAATATTTAATCAATGTTTTTTCTTTTTAGTTGTTTGTTTTGTTACTAAATTTTACCGGCTTGGAATCTTGATCCTGGTTCTCTCAGGTTAGCTGTTCTTCAGGTTTTTTTTCGGGTATAAATCATCCAAATGACATCCCTCGCCCTTGGGTGGAGCGGGAGATAGTGTCAGACTCTTACTGACTAAAAAACCCACCCCGTCCTTCTTGCCTTTCATATCGGGGTTGAGCTACTTTTCGGACCTAACCCTGGCTCCAGTAGGCTTCGACCCAGCTGAGTCTCTGATGTTGCTGATAACTCCTTGAGGCGCGCAGGAACAGTGCGCGCCGTCGAAGACTTGAGCTCGGTCCGGACAGTTAACGGACAGTCACACAGGGAGCTACCTATTGCTCAACGTCCGCAAGCGCGCGCCTACGGTGGCTTTCAGAATGATGATTACAAAAAATGGTTTTAATATTTTACACGATTTTGAATTCACCTATTTATGAAAGTAGTACCTAGTACGCAATTTTCTGAATTTACACTAACGAGGACTATTATAAAATTTTGAAATAGAGTGCTATTGTAATGAAGTATTGTAGGCAAAAAGCTGTGTCACTTCTGCGGTATAGAAATCTTTATGAATAATATGTCATTACACCATATTGAACGAAACGCGTAAGTGACACGAAATTCATGGCGCTTAAAACCTTTTGATCGCGAAAATTTTATCCCAGCCATCGATATATATGCACTACGTACTCTAAAGCTATCTAAGCGCTGTAATGTTTATAGTTTTGTTAGACGCCATATTGCCAATGTAGCGCTGCAGCGGATTTTTGTTTTTTCGCAGTATTTCCACAAATAGTTTCCATGAACGTGCTTGTCTACACACACTTTTTCATTTGTTTTTCTTACAACTGCTCTTACGAGATGACAGTCATGTACTGTAACGTCATTACACACCTTTCTTTGATATTTTAAACACAGAAATATTGTGGATAGCCAGGTATTATCGAACGGAGCCATCTACCGGATTGAAACAGAACGCGCCATGGGCACCCCAACTTATAGTCTCCCCTAGAGTATGCCTTGACCCTCTCTTCGTAATAAGTAATATCATATAATTTTGGTAGATGGAGCTTCTGTAGAATATGTCTTGACTGACGCTGCAACCTAATTTCGCGTTTAATTTTTAGTGCAGAATCTGCAAGTTTTTACCTCTAATAAGGAGCGTCAGAACAAAAACCAATAAATCATAATTTAATCTTTTTTTGTAATGATGCCTTTCTTTATAGTGAACGTAACCAGCCCCTCTAGTATAACTCTTATAGTAAATACATTGCTCTTCAACAACTACTTATTTTTAACGCTCAGTAACTGGACAAGCAATGTAAAAATAACATAACGATACTTTATCATTGCAGTGTATTTCATAATACCGGCCGATATAGGGATGTACTACGAAATCCCCTAATGTAGACTTTCGACCTCAATATCGATGGGTTCGATATCTGATGTGAAATAATGTAAATATTTTTATTTATTTTGATTATTTTACAGAGTAGTAGAAAAACCGTAAGCGACTGTCGCAAAGTAAGTTGGTTAAATTGTAAGTTTCGCTTTTTTTTTGGTTTCGGATATCATATATCGTTACGGCAGTATATTCGAGTTATTTTCTTTTAAAATTTTGATATTTTCACTTCCTTTTTCTCCTTAAATTCAACAAAAGATTCAAATGCGCAAAACCTCAGAACCCCAAACGATTTTTAATTTAAAAGACCTAATTCTGTGAAAAAAAGTGTGCAGTTTTAGTTTGTTTAAAATTATTATAGATGTGCATTGAAATAATAACTTTAATTATCCCGTGTATGAGAAAATTTGATTGGACTACAAGCATAGGTGTTTCTTTACCTATTTCGTCGGGTTTGCGCACGTGATGGCTTGACCTATTCATAACAGACAGACAGGGCGACATTTTTAATGATGACTTTTTTGAAAAATTTAACCTATGTATAAAGGACTTTGGCTTAAACTAGGCAGCATATTCTAGCTCTTTATTTGTTATGCATCACTGTGTGTCGTATTTTTGTATCCCATGTTTTTAACAAACTCTGTACTACTTATGTGTTTTTTCTTTCAAAAAGCCTTTTAAATGGTTTTCTTTTGGTGGATACAAATCATCCAAATGACATTTGGCCCCACTAGGCTTCGACCCTGCTGGGCCCCTACGGTTGCTGATCTTCTTAAGGCGCGTGGGAAACGTGCGCGCCGTTGGATAACTTGTGGTCGGTCCGTTACCGGATGGTCGGACAGCGAGATACCCATTGCTCGCCGTCCGCAAGCCGGGCCTACGGTGGCCGGAAATCGGGATTAGAATTCCGGCGGCGGCTGGGGTGTGTGCGCCGTTTGCTCGTGCGGTTGGCCTCCTACTTTGCTAACATTACTGCTTCGACTGCCACCAAATTGGTTGCCTAAAAAAATTCATATGCTCAATTCACTTTTAACCAGAAATGATTCAGCCAAAAAAAAGCAGGCTTTTTGAATGGGCAATCTCTAAATTAAGACTAGACCTTATTTTTGTAGAAGTGAGTTAGTTTGATAATAGAAGTTATTAATCTTTTTAGGATTTTATAGAACGGGCACACACAGCCGATTTTTCGTATTTGATTATTGTTGTCGCTAGTGCGTAACTGTAAAATAAATGGGTTTCTGCACAGCACATCGATGTTGTGTGATGTTTGTGTGTGCGTAAGTTGTACGGCGCAAGGAAAATACACGCTGTTTTTAGGCGAATAAGGTTTATATTGACTGTGTAGTATGCTCTGATTTTTGATTTGCGGATGTTGTGATTGTACATGTAGTAGTGTCGGTAGTGGAAGGAGAAACTGGAGACACTGTGTTCCGATGCATTTTTTACTACTTAACATATATCTTTCTTTCTTATATCTACGATATGGACAGTATATTAAATTGGGCCAAACATATTTCTGATATACACATAAAGGGAGCAAAAGCGGTCGGTGCGTTAAAAACCCAATTTTAAATCGAAAATCCAAATTAAGTAACAGTACTAAACTAAGAATTTATACTACACTGGTCCGTCCATGTATAACGTATGCTTGCCCGGTTTGGAGTAGTACATGACTCTCAAATCATCAAATTTTGCAAGGTATTCAAAACAAGGCTGGAAACGTTTCGTATAAAACTAAATTTAAAACCAATCTTAAGAAATTGCATAAAAAAAATCAAACTTCCCTTTCTATTTGATTATATAATTAAAATATCGTATTTTTTTATAAAAATAATAAAATAAATAACAATGAGAAAATTACCGTATACCGATAGTTACGGCATTTACCGCCTACCGCATCACTAAGTCTTGTTTCCACCAACTGAGCTGCAAGTGACCAGTGACTAGACCCCCGAGAGGCTCTCTGCCGACCCGGCCCCGGCCGCTGTAGCACCGGAGCGCGGGCGGTAGGGGGGCTCAGGCCGCTGATTCATTGACTGGTCGCACGACTACTAGTTTATACAGTACTAGCGACCCGCCCCGGCTTCGCTCGGGTGTTTCTCCACTATTTAATGGATGTTATTATACATATAAACCTTCCTCTTGAATCACTCTATCTATTAAAAAAAACCGCATCAAAATCCGTTGCGTAGTTTTAAAGATTTATGCGTACATAGGGATATGGGGACAGAAAAAGCGGCTTTGTTTTATCCTACGAGTATGTAGTGATTATCGTGGAAATCCTACAAAATGTTTTGGGAACACGTTCCTTGATACAGCTAAGGAGTGAAATTCTCTGCAGGAATCGGTTTCCCGTGTATAGTATACCGAGGCCCAAAGTTCCTGTTGGAACTGTATGTTTATACTATGTAGTGATACCATGCGATCAGCTGTTTTCTCTTTAGATCAGAACAAGAAGAACACACAAGTAATAAGCAAAATTGTAAGTCAACAAAATAATTTTCAAAAATGTCACTGATATTGTTATTTCTACATAATTTTATGTTTTCCTCAGTGCTCAAAAATAATCTTTTATAAACTTAACTTTGAAAGGCGATTTATTAGCCTGAGAAAGTTTTTAGATATAAGTGTTAATGTGTCTTAGGGTAAGTACATTTCTTGTTAACTTTTATGTTCAATAAAGATGTTAATTCATGAATCCCCAAGCGACCACCGGTGGCCGCGCATCTATTGTCTTACTATTGTGTCTCTAATTGACGGTATCTGAAGGGTTAATGTAATGTAATGCTTGCTAAGTGTGATAACCGTGGTAACGATGTATTGAAAGCCTGTTTACTATTATTACGAGAACAGTGCACGGGAGCTGTAAGTAGATACAGCAAAATACAGAGTTGAAATGTATTACATAGAACAACGAAATCTTGAAAGTTTGTTTTTTGTAAATGTATTATGTTTTGTAAAAAGTCATAGAACAAAAGTTGTGGTTTATGTTGTTAGTAACATAGTCCTGAGAGGTTGCTAGTGTTTTACTAATAACCCAATAATAATACTACTGTCATATTTCACGTAAGGGTGTTTTACATAAATAATCGTGAATTTACCGAATTGCTTAGAGTGCTGGGGTTAAGCTTAAATTGTAGTAAAATATTTAGTTAGATTTATTAAATTACATGCAAATATACTTGAAAATTGATTTTTATGGTAGATTTATCCCACCTACACGCACAAAACCTTATGGAAACAAATGAATGTGTGTGCTCCTTAGCTGCACGCACGTGCAGCTAAGGAGTGGAATTCCTTGCCGGAGTCTGTGTTTCCTGATAGCTACAACCCGGGAATCTTTAAGTCGAGAGTAAATAGGTTTCTTCTAGGTAAGCGCGTTCCATCGTCGACCGCATCATCGCTTTCCATCAGGTGAGATAGCGGTCAAGCGCAAACCTATCAACAATAAAAAAAAATTCGTTGGATATACACGGGTATCATTTAAGCTATCGCCAATTTAATTAGTTTTGTGTTTCTTAAATAATAGGGTTTGCCCGCAAAATAGTAGATTTGTCACCAAAATGTAGTCACCAAACAGTGTAAAATCAATTCCACAATAAATCACCTAAAATCATGAAGATATAAGGTCTAGTACCAAATAATTGTTTTTGTATATATTATAATAGGTTTGTCCTAATAAGCATTTAAGCAAACTAATTGAAAGAGATCACTAATAAACTATATATTATGTTACTAGAAAATTTCATAAAGTTCAAAAAAAAATTAAGAGTTGTCGTCATCATCGTTTCAACCAAAAGAGTCTACTACTTAACTGGACATACGCCTCCCCCAAGGATCTTAATTTCCAGAACCATAACCCAACAGGTAGTATAAATATATTTCAATAAAATTTCTAGCAGAATAGTAAATAAAACACTTAATTAAAATCAAAATAATCAATATTTATTGTTAAAAACTAATAATCACTGAATAATCAGCGCTGGTTTGGCTTTTGAAGGGCGCCCCCTTTTTCTTTTCTGGCCGATAAGTTGAGGCCGGAAAGCGCGCCAATTTGTCTCCGCCTCTTTGAACATATTTTCATTAAAATTATAAATTGATGTATTAAATTGGTAACGAATACTATTATTTTAATAACCGAACGAAATAAAATGTAACTACTGTATTGGTGACAAAATAACATATAAAAAGGAGTTGCAGTCAGGGATCGATAATCGATTTATTTGGTGACAGATCTACCATTCTGAGCACAAAGCTATTAATTAGGTAATAAAACTATTATTATAAGAACGAAGTTTATATTAATCTAATGCACTACAGTTTTATTGGTAATCTATCTCTTATTTTACACATATACTAACATTAATTTGATAATTCATACCGGGGAACACTTTTTGTTTATCTGAGAACGAAAATATTTCGTGGCGATAGATCTATTTATTAGGTAATACAACTTGATGACAAATATAAAGTTTGGTGACAAGAAATATAGTCCCCGATATACACGTAAGTAATAAGTTCACTTATTACAAATTATGATTTTGATTTTGAAAAGAAACTGATAGTACACAGAACACAGGAATCACACAGTAAAAATTCAGCTGCTAGGAGCTCAGTACCCCTAGCCAAGTTGCTAATCTGCAATAGTTAACGCTAGTGGAAAGCTGGCCTGTTGGTCTAGTGGTTAGTGACCCTGACTGCTATACCGGAGGTCGTGGGTTCGATTCCCACCCAGGGCAAATGTTTGTGTGATGAGCATAATGATTTGTTCTGTGTCTGGGTGTAATTTATCTGTAATATGTACCTATCTATTTAGAAATATATAAGTATGTTTATCAGTTATCTAGTACCCATAACACAAGCTCTGCTTAGATTGGGACTAGACGGCGTTGTGTGATAGTTGTGTAATATTATATTATTATTATATTATATATTATAAAAGCTTCAAATGTACGAGAATGACGCGCTCTCAAAGCTATATCACGTGGTCAGAACAAAAGAATTGGCGGCAATGTCAACTCGAAGCGTTCAACGCAAGCGAAATGGTTGTAACTTAGCTAGAGGGGCTGGTTATTTATACATATATGGTATTGGGACACTACGACCACAATAGGTTGTGAAATGTTTTTGAAAAAATTAACGTATTTTGGACATTTTAACATCGTGGGAAATTCATCTATTGACAAACCCCGCTCTTGGGTGGAGCGGGAGATAGTGTCAGACTCTTACTGACTAAAAAACCCACCCCGTCCTTCTTGCCTTTCATATCGGGGTTGAGCTACTTTTCGGAGCTAACCCTGGCTCCAGTAGGCTTCGACCCAGCTGAGTCTCTGCTGTTGCTGATAACTCCTTGAGGCGCGCAGGAACAGTGCGCGCCGTCGAAGACTTGGGCTCGGTCCGGACAGTTAACGGACAGTCAGACAGGGAGCTACCTATTGCTCAACGTCCGCAAGCGCGCGCCTACGGTGGCTTTCAGAATGATGATTACAAAAAATGGTTTTAATATTTTACACGATTTTGAATTCACCTATTTATGAAAGTAGTACCTAGTACGCAATTTTCTGAATTTACACTAACGAGGACTATTATAAAATTTTGAAATAGAGTGCTATTGTAATGAAGAAGTATTGTAGGCAAAAAGCTGTGTCACTTCTGCGGTATAGAAATCTTTATGAATAATATGTCATTACACCATATTGAACGAAACGCGTAAGTGACACGAAATTCATGGCGCTTAAAACCTTTTGATCGCGAAAAATTTATCCCAGCCATCGATATATATGCACTACGTACTCTAAAGCTATCTAAGCGCTGTAATGTTTATAGTTTTGTTAGACGCCATATTGCCAATGTAGCGCTGCAGCGGATTTTTGTTTTTTCGCAGTATTTCCACAAATAGTTTCCATGAACGTGCTTGTCTACACACACTTTTTCATTTGTTTTTCTTACAACTGCTCTTACGAGATGACAGTCATGTACTGTAACGTCATTACACACCTTTCTCTGATATTTTAAACACAGAAATATTGTGGATAGCCAGGTATTATCGAACGGAGCCATCTACCGGATTGAAACAGAACGCGCCATGGGCACCCCAACTTATAGTCTCCAGTATTCACCCCTAGAGTATGCCTCGACCCTCTCTTCGTAATAAGTAATATCATATAATTTTGGTAGATGGAGCTTCTGTAGAATGTCTTGACTGACGCTGCAACCTAATTTCGCGTTTAATTTTTAGTGCAGAATCTGCAAGTTTTTACCTCTAATAAGGAGCGTCAGAACAAAAACCAATAAATCATAATTTAATCTTTTTTTGTAATGATGCCTTTCTTTATAGTGAACGTAACCAGCCCCTCTAGTATAACTATTATAGTAAATACATTGCTCTTCAACAACTACTTATTTTTAACGCTCAGTAACTGGACAAGCAATGTAAAAATAACATAACGATACTTTATCATTGCAGTGTATTTCATAATACCGGCCGATATAGGGATGTACTACGAAATCCCCTAATGTAGAATATCGACCACAATATCGATGGGTTCGATATCTGATGTGAAATAATGTAAATATTTTTATTTATTTTGATTATTTTACAGAGTAGTAGAAAAAACGTAAGCAACTGTCGCAAAGTAAGTTGGTTAAATTGTAAGTTTCGCTTTTTTTTTTGTTTCGGATATCAATATATCGTTACGGCGGTATTTTCGAGTTATTTTCTGCCTTTTTAAATTTTGATATTTTCACTTCCTTTTTCTTCTTAAATTCAACAAAAGATTCAAATGCGCAAAACCTCAGACACCCCAAACGATTTTTAATTTAAAAGACCTAATTATGTGAAAAAAAAATATTAAAGGTTTTATGTGCAGTTTTAGTTTGTTTAAAAGTATTATAGATCTGCATTGAAATAATAACTTTTATTATCCCGTGTATGAGAAAATTTGATTGGACTACAAGCATAGGTGTTTCTTTACCTATTTCGTCGGGTTTGCGCACGTGATGGCTTGACCTATTCATAAATAGACAGGGCGAAATTTTTAATGATGACTTTTTTGAAAAATTTAACCCATGTATAAAGGACTTTGGGCTTAAACTAGGCAGCATATTCTAGCTCTTTATTTGTTATGCATCACTGTGTGTCGTATTTTTGTATTCCATATTTTTAACAAACTCTGTACTACTTATGTGTTTTTTCTTTCAAAAAGCCTTTTAAATGGTTTTCTTTTGGTGGATACAAATCATCCAAATGACATTTGGCCCCACTAGGCTTCGACCCTGCTGGGCCCCTACGGTTGCTGATCTTCTTAAGGCGCGTGGGAACAGTACGCGCCGTTGATAACTTGTGGTCGGTCCGTTACCGGATGGTCGGACAGCGAGATACCCATTGCTCGCCGTCCGCAAGCCGGGCCTACGGTGGCCGGAAATCGGGATTAGAATTCCGGCGGTGGCTGGGGTGTGTGCGCCGTTTGCTCGTGCGGTTGGCCTCCTCCTTTGCTAACATTACTGCTTCGACTGCCACTAAATTGGTTGCCTAAAAAAATTCATATGCTCAATTCACTTTTAACCAGAAATGATTCAGCCTCTAAAAAAAAGCAGGCTTTTTGAATGGGCAATCTCTAAATTAAGACTAGACCTTATTTTTGTAGAAGTGAGTTAGTTTGATAATATAAGTTATTAATCTTTTTAGGATTTTATAGAACGGGCACACACAGCCGATTTTTCGTATTTGATATTGTTGTCGCTAGTGCGTAACTGTAAAATAAATGGGTTTGTGCACAGCACATCGATGTTGTGTGATGTTTGTGTGTGCGTAAGTTGTACGGCGCAAGGAAAATACACGCTGTTTTTAGGCGAATAAGGTTTATATTGACTGTGTAGTATGCTCTGATTTTTGATTTGCGGATGTTGTGATTGTACATGTAGTAGTGTCGGTAGTGGAAGGAGAAACTGGAGACACTGTGTTCCGATGCATTTTTTACTACTTAACATATGTATATCTTTCTTTCTTATATCTACGATATGGACAGTATATTAAATTGGGCCAAACATATTTCTGATATACACATAAAGGGAGCAAAAGCGGTCGGTGCGTTAAAAACCCAATTTTAAATCGAAAATCCAAATTAAGTAACAGTACTAAACTAAGAATTTATACTACACTGGTCCGTCCATGTATAACATATGCTTGCCCGGTTTGGAGTAGTACATGACTCTAAAATCATCAAATTTTGCAAGGTATTCAAAACAAGGCTGGAAACGTTTCGTATAAAACTAAATTTAAAACCAATCTTAAGAAATTGCATAAAAAAATCAAACTTCCCTTTCTATTTGATTATATAATTAAAATATCGTAATTTTTTTATAAAAATAATAAAATAAATAACAATGAGAAAATTACCGTATATCGATAGTTACGGCATTTACCGCCTACCGCATCACTAAGTCTTGTTTTCACCAACTGAGCTGCAAGTGACCAGTGACTAGACCCCCGAGAGGCTCTCTGCCGACCCGGCCACGGCCGCTGTAGCACCGGAGCGCGGGCGGCAGGGGGGCTCAGGCCGCTGATTCATTGACTGGTCGCACGACTTCTAGTTTATACAGTACTAGCGACCCGCCCCGGCTTCGCTCGGGTGTTTCTCCACTATTTAATGGATGTTATTATACATATAAACCTTCCTCTTGAATCACTCTATCTATTAAAAAAAACCGCATCAAAATCCGTTGCGTAGTTTTAAAGATTTATGCGTACATAGGGATATGGGGACAGAAAAAGCGGCTTTGTTTTATCCTACGAGTATGTAGTGATTATCGTGGAAATCCTACAAAATGTTTTGGGAACACGTTCCTTGATACAGCTAAGGAGTGAAATTCTCTGCAGGAATCGGTTTCCCGTGTATAGTATACCGAGGCCCAAAGTTCCTGTTGGAACTGTATGTTTATACTATGTAGTGATACCGTGCGATCAGCTGTTTTCTCTTTAGATTTATTATTAAAATTGTTTTTCAATCACAAGTAATAAGCAAAATTGTAAGTCAACAAAATAATTTGCAAAAATGTCACTGATATTGTTATTTCTACATAATTCTATGTTTTCCTCAGTGCTCAAAAATAATCTTTTATAAACTTAACTTTGAAAGGCGATTTATTAGCCTGAGAAAGTTTTTAGATATAAGTGTTAATGTGTCTTAGGGTAAGTACATTTCTTGTTAACTTTTATGTTCAATAAAGATGTTAATTCATGAATCCCCAAGCGACCACCGGTGGCCGCGCATCTATTGTCTTACTATTGTGTCTCTAATTGACGGTATCTGAAGGGTTAATGTAATGTAATGCTTGCTAAGTGTGATAACCGTGGTAACGATGTATTGAAAGCCTGTTTACTATTATTACGAGAACAGTGCACGGGAGCCGTAAGTAGATACAGCAAAATACAGAGTTGAAATGTATTACATAGAACAACGAAATCTTGAAGGTTTGTTTTTTGGTAAATGTATTATGTTTTGTAAAAAGTCATAGAACAAAAGTTGTGGTGTATGTTGTTAGTAACATAGTCCTGAGAGGTTGCTAGTGTTTTACAAATAACCCAATAATAATACTACTGTCATATTTCACGTAAGGGTGTTTTACATAAATAATCGTGAATTTACCGAATTGCTTAGAGTGCTGGGGTTAAGCTTAAATTGATTAATTAGATTTATTAAATTACAAGCAAATATACTTGAAAATTGATTTTTATGGTAGATTTATCCCACCTACACGCACAAAACCTTATGGAAACAAATGAATGTGTGTGCTCCTTAGCTGCACGCACGTGCAGCTAAGGAGTGGAATTCCTTGCCGGAGTCTGTGTTTCCTGATGGCTACAACCCGGGAATCTTTAAGTCGAGAGTAAATAGGTTTCTTCTAGGTAAGCGCGTTCCATCGTCGACCGCATCATCGCTTTCCATCAGGTGAGATAGCGGTCGGTCAAGCGCAAACCTATCAAGAATAAAAAAAAATTCATTGGATATACACGGGTATCATTTAAGCTATCGCCAATTTAATTAGTTTTGTGTTTCTTAAATAATAGGGTTTGCCCGCAAAATAGTAGATTTGTCACCAAAATGTAGTCACCAAACAATGTAAAATCAATTCCACAATAAATCACCTAAAATCATGAAGATATAAGGTCTAGTACCAAATAATTGTTTTTGTATATATTATAATAGGTTTGTCCTAATAAGCATTTAAGCAAACTAATTGAAAGAGATCACTAATAAACTATATATTATGTTACTAGAAAATTTCATAAAGTTCCAAAAAAAATTAAGAGTTGTCGTTATCATCGTTTCAACCAAAAGAGTCTACTACTTAACTGGACATACGCCTCCCCCAAGGATCTTAATTTCCAGAACCATAACCCAACAGGTAGTATAAATATATTTCAATAAAATTTCTAGCAGAATAGTAAATAAAACACTTAATTAAAGTCAAAATAATCAATATTTATTGTTAAAAATAATAATCACTGAATAATCAGCGCTGGTTTGGCTTTTGAAGGGCGCCCCCTTTTTCTTTTCTGGCCGATAAGTTGAGGCCGGAAAGCGCGCCAATTTGTCTCCGCCTCTTTGAACATATTTTCATTAAAATTATAAATTGATGTATTAAATTGGTAACGAATACTATTATTTTAATAACCGAACGAAATAAAATGTAACTACTGTATTGGTGACAAAAAAACATATAAAAAGGAGTTGCAGTCAGGGATCGATAATCGATTTATTTGGTGACAGATCTACCATTCTGAGCACAAAGCTATTAATTAGGTAATAAAACTATTATTATAAGAACGAAGTTTATATTAATCTAATGCACTACAGTTTTATTGGTAATCCATCTCTTATTTTACACATATACTAACATTAATTTGATAATTCATACCGGGGAACACTTTTTGTTTATCTGAGAACGAAAATATTTCGTGGCGATAGATCTATTTATTAGGTAATACAACTTGATGACAAATATAAAGTTTGGTGACAAGAAATATAGTCCCCGATATACACGTAAGTAATAAGTTCACTTATTACAAATTATGATTTTGATTTTGAAAAGAAACTGATAGTACACAGAACACAGGAATCACACAGTAAAAATTCAGCTGCTAGGAGCTCAGTACCCCTAGCCAAGTTGCTAATCTGCAATAGTTAACGCTAGTGGAAAGCTGGCCTGTTGGTCTAGTGGTTAGTGACCCTGACTGCTATACCGGAGGTCGTGGGTTCGATTCCCACCCAGGGCAAATGTTTGTGTGATGAGCATAATGATTTGTTCTGTGTCTGGGTGTAATTTATCTGTAATATGTACCTATCTATTTAGAAATATATAAGTATGTTTATCAGTTATCTAGTACCCATAACACAAGCTCTGCTTAGATTGGGACTAGACGGCGTTGTGTGATAGTTGTGTAATATTATATTATTATTATATTATATATTATAAAAGCTTCAAATGTACGAGAATGACGCGCTCTCAAAGCTATATCACGTGGTCAGAACAAAAGAATTGGCGGCAATGTCAACTCGAAGCGTTCAACGCAAGCGAAATGGTTGTAACTTAGCTAGAGGGGCTGGTTATTTATACATATATGGTATTGGGACACTACGACCACAATAGGTTGTGAAATGTTTTTGAAAAAATTAACGTATTTTGGACATTTTAACATCGTGGGAAATTCATCTATTGACAAACCCCGCTCTTGGGTGGAGCGGGAGATAGTGTCAGACTCTTACTGACTAAAAAACCCACCCCGTCCTTTTTGCCTTTCATATCGGGGTTGAGCTACTTTTCGGAGCTAACCCTGGCTCCAGTAGGCTTCGACCCAGCTGAGTCTCTGCTGTTGCTGACAACTCCTTGAGGCGCGCAGGAACAGTGCGCGCCGTCGAAGACTTGGGCTCGGTCCGGACAGTTAACGGACAGTCAGACAGCGAGCTACCTATTGCTCAACGTCCGCAAGCGCGCGCCTACGGTGGCCTTCAGAATGATGATTACAAAAAATGGTTTTAATATTTTACACGATTTTGAATTCACCTATTTATGAAAGTAGTACCTAGTACGCAATTTTCTGAATTTACACTAACGAGGACTATTATAAAATTTTGAAATAGAGTGCCATTGTAATGAAGAAGTATTGTAGGCAAAAAGCTGTGTCACTTCTGCGGTATAAAAATCTTTATGAATAATATGTCATTACACTATATTGAACGAAACGCGTAAGTGACACGAAATTCATGGCGCTTAAAACCTTTTGATCGCGAAAAATTATTCCAGCCATCGATATATATGCACTACGTACTCTAAAGCTATCTAAGCGCTGTAATGTTTATAGTTTTGTTAGACGCCATATTGCCAATGTAGCGCTGCAGCGGATTTTTGTTTTTTCGCAGTATTTCCACAAATAGTTTCCATGAACGTGCTTGTCTACACACACTTTTTCATTTGTTTTTCTTACAACTGCTCTTACGAGATGACAGTCATGTACTGTAACGTCATTACACACCTTTCTCTGATATTTTAAACACAGAAATATTGTGGATAGCCAGGTATTATCGAACGGAGCCATCTACCGGATTGAAACAGAACGCGCCATGGGCACCCCAACTTATAGTTTCCAGTATTCACCCCTAGAGTATGCCTCGACCCTCTCTTCGTAATAAGTAAGTAATATCATATAATTTTGGTAGATGGAGCTTCTGTAGAATACGTCTTGACTGACGCTGCAACCTAATTTCGCGTTTCATTTTTAGTGCAGAATCTGGAAGTTTTTACCTCTAATAAGGAGCGTCAGAACAAAAACCAATAAATCATAGTTTAATCTTTTTTTGTAATGATGCCTTTCTTTATAGTGAACGTAACCAGCCCCTCTAATATAACTCTTCAAAATCTGTAAATACATTGCTCTTCAACAACTACTTATTTTTAACGCTCAGTAACTGGACAAGCAATGTAAAAATAACATAACGATACTTTATCATTGCAGTGTATTTCATAATACCGGCCGATATAGGGATGTACTACGAAATCCCCTAATGTAGACTATCGACCACAATATCGATGGGTTCGATATCTGATGTGAAATAATGTAAATATTTTTATTTATTTTGATTATTTTACAGAGTAGTAGAAGAAAAACTTAAGCAACTGTCGCAAAGTAAGTTGGTTAAATTGTAAGTTTCGCTTTTTTTTTGGTTTCGGATATCATATATCGTTACGGCAGTATTTTCGAGTTATTTTCTGCCTTTTTAAATTTTGATATTTTCACTTCCTTTTTCTTCTTAAATTCAACAAAAGATTCAAATGCGCAAAACCTCAGACACCCCAAACGATTTTTAATTTAAAAGACCTAATTATGTGAAAAAAAAATATTAAAGGTTTTATGTGCAGTTTTAGTTTGTTTAAAATTATTATAGATCTGCATTGAAATAATAACTTTTATTATCCCGTGTATGAGAAAATTTGATTTGACTACAAGCATAGGTGTTACTTTACCTATTTCGTCGGGTTTGCGCACGTGATGGCTTGACCTATTCATAAATAGACAGGGCGACATTTTTAATGATGACTTTTTTGAAAAATTTAACCTATGTATAAAGGACTTTGGCTTAAACTAGGCAGCATATTCTAGCTCTTTATTTGTTATGCATCACTGTGTGTCGTATTTTTGTATTCCATATTTTTAACAAACTCTGTACTACTTATGTGTTTTTTCTTTCAAAAAGCCTTTTAAATGGTTTTCTTTTGGTGGATACAAATCATCCAAATGACATTTGGCCCCACTAGGCTTCGACCCTGCTGGGCCCCTACGGTTGCTGATCTTCTTAAGGCGCGTGGGAACAGTACGCGCCGTTGATAACTTGTGGTCGGTCCGTTACCGGATGGTCGGACAGCGAGATACCCATTGCTCGCCGTCCGCAAGCCGGGCCTACGGTGGCCGGAAATCGGGATTAGAATTCCGGCGGCAGCTGGGGTGTGTGCGCCATTTGCTCGTGCGGTTGGCCTCCTCCTTTGCTAACATTACTGCTTCGACTGCCACCAAATTGGTTGCCTAAAAAAATTCATATGCTCAATGCACTTTTAACCAGAAATGATTCAGCCTCTAAAAAAAAAGCAGGCTTTTTGAATGGGCAATCTCTAAATTAAGACTAGACCTTATTTTTGTAGAAGTGAGTTAGTTTGATAATATAAGTTATTAATCTTTTTAGGATTTTATAGAACGGGCACACACAGCCGATTTTTCGTATTTGATATTGTTGTCGCTAGTGCGTAACTGTAAAATAAATGGGTTTCTGCACAGCACATCGATGTTGTGTGATGTTTGTGTGTGCGTAAGTTGTACGGCGCAAGGAAAATACACGCTGTTTTTAGGCGAATAAGGTTTATATTGACTGTGTAGTATGCTCTGATTTTTGATTTGCGGATGTTGTGATTGTACATGTAGTAGTGTCGGTAGTGGAAGGAGAAACTGGAGACACTGTGTTCCGATGCATTTTTTACTACTTAACATATATCTTTCTTTCTTATATCTACGATATGGACAGTATATTAAATTGGGCCAAACATATTTCTGATATACACATAAAGGGAGCAAAAGCGGTCGGTGCGTTAAAAACCCAATTTTAAATCGAAAATCCAAATTAAGTAACAGTACTAAACTAAGAATTTATACTACACTGGTCCGTCCATGTATAACGTATGCTTGCCCGGTTTGGAGTAGTACATGACTCTCAAATCATCAAATTTTGCAAGGTATTCAAAACAAGGCTGGAAACGTTTCGTATAAAACTAAATTTAAAACCAATCTTAAGAAATTGCATAAAAAAATCAAACTTCCCTTTCTATTTGATTATATAATTAAAATATCGTAATTTTTTTATAAAAATAATAAAATAAATAACAATGAGAAAATTACCGTATATCGATAGTTACGGCATTTACCGCCTACCGCATCACTAAGTCTTGTTTCCACCAACTGAGCTGCAAGTGACCAGTGACTAGACCCCCGAGAGGCTCTCTGCCGACCCGGCCCCGGCCGCTGTAGCACAGGAGCGCGGGCGGCAGGGGGGCTCAGGCCGCTGATTCATTGACTGGTCGCACGACTACTAGTTTATACAGTACTAGCGACCCGCCCCGGCTTCGCTCGGGTGTTTCTCCACTATTTAATGGATGTTATTATACATATAAACCTTCCTCTTGAATCACTCTATCTATTAAAAAAAACCGCATCAAAATCCGTTGCGTAGTTTTAAAGATTTATGCGTACATAGGGATATGGGTCAGAAAAAGCGACTTTGTTTTACTATATACTACGAGTATGTAGTGATTATCGTGGAAATCCTACAAAATGTTTTGGGAACACGTTCCTTGATACAGCTAAGGAGTGAAATTCTCTGCAGGAATCGGTTTCCCGCGTATAGTATACCGAGGCCCAAAGTTCCTGTTGGAACTGTATGTTTATACTATGTAGTGATACCGTGCGATCAGCTGTTTTCTCATTAGATTTATTATTAATATTGTTTTTCAATCACAAGTAATAAGCAAAATTGTAAGTCAACAAAATAATTTGCAAAAATGTCACTGATATTGTTATTTCTACATAATTTTATGTTTTCCTCAGTGCTCAAAAATAATCTTTTATAAACTAAACTTTGAAAGGCGATTTATTAGCCTGAGAAAGTTTTTAGATATAAGTTTTTATGTGTGTTAGGGTAAGAACATTTATTGTTAACTTTTATGTTCAATAAAGATGTTAATGTAATGTAATGCTTGCTAAGTGTGATAACCGTGGTAACGATGTATTGAAAGCCTGCTTACTATTACTACGAGAACAGTGCACGGGAGCTGTAAGTAGATACAGCAAAATACAGAGTTGAAATGTATTACATAGAACAACGAAATCTTGAAGTTTTGTTTTTGATAATAGTAATAATAATAGTATAATAGTAATTATGTTTTGTAAAAAGTCATAGAACAAAAGTTGTGGTTTATGTTGTTAGTAACATAGTCCTGAGAGGTTGCTAGTGTTTTACAAATAACCCTGTATACAATGTGTGGTTTTTGATATCCTATAACTCGAAGTTTATATTCTATTAGGAAAAATAAGGCTAAAAGTCCAGAAGATTTGTGGTCCAAAAATGCATGGTATCGAAGATATCAATTAATATCTACACTAATATTATAAACGGGGAAAATTTGATTTTTGTATGTATTGTTTGTAATGAATAAACTCAAAAACTCCTGTGCTGATTTCAAAAATTCTTTCACCATTGGATATTTACATTCACCCTGAGTAACATGGCTATATTTATTGCCCGTGCGAAGCCGGGGCGGGCTGCTAGTACTTAATAAAAGGTCAGACACCCGTACGACAAATCTTTTTCCCTACTTTTGTAACGTTGCCAGTCATCGATGAAATCACAGAACACAAGAATCATACAGTAGAAATTCAGCTGCTAGGAGCTCAGTACCCCTAGCCAAGTTGCTAATCTGCAATAGTTAACGCTAGTAGAAAGCTTCAAATGTACGAGAATGACGCGCTCTCAACGCTCTGTCACGTGGCCAGAACAAAAGAATTGGCGGCAAGGTCAACTCGAAGCGTTCAACGCAAGCGAAATGGTTGTACCTTGGCTAGGGGGGCTGGTACTACCACGGTAATAGTATCATACAGTATTGTAACTCGGCCGTATCTTTAAAATAAATGCCTACAGCCGCGCGGTATATAAACATGCGATAGGACTAATTACATTCCTCCAGCAATCTAATTACATTTGCCTAGTTTGTTTCCATTTATTGTTGTGATTGTAAATATACTTACTTTTTTATTTAAACAAAATACTTTGTGGATTGAATAGGAAGTGTTAAATAAAAATGCGTGTAGTTTTTTGACTGGTAGATTTAAATAAAATGCTTTTTCTAGTATTATTCATACACATAGTACAATAAACCACTATTATGAATAATAAAATACAACAATAATCCCGCGATTATTGTTAAAAAAACCGTCGTATCCGTTCGTCACTGCGGCACAGTTGCGACGGTCGCGTCTGTCTACATGCCGAGACCATGCTACAACCGAGGCGCGTAGGTATAGCTCGCGTTTCGTCCGTTTGTATGAAGTTGGAATACTGTATGATATTATTACCGGGGTACTACTATTCGAATTGAAATCACACTACGACCACAATAGGTTGTGAAATGTTTTTGAAAAAATTAACTTATTTTGGACATTTTAACATCCACGTGAATTATTCTCTTAAAGTCAAGTATCTGATTGATAGGTAAAGTTATATATTGAGCCTTAAAACTATTATAAAACTATTTAATTCATATTGAAATGTAAATATCTCCCAATCAAATGAATTTAACTAAGTTATTGTTTTAATAAATTAACCAACAAGTTATTTAGTAACAGTAAAATCATTATGATTAACTTAACTCAAAACATACTTCGGTCAAGATATATTACTATTGAACTAGGGCAGCGATATACATAATAATTACCTAGATATATTAAACAAATACAACAAACAACAATAATAAAATAACAATTTGTATTGGAGTGGTGTAGGCAACAAAAGAGAACTGTTTAATTCTACGATTTGTGTAATAATGTCATAATTTTGTGTGTGCTATAAGCCTATAACAAATATAGGTAATATTAGGCAAGCTGCACACTACAAATATAACAACAATAACATCTACATAGTAGTGGCACTCGTGATAAATATTGTAAGTACTAACTAATGGCTGAATGCTACCCCCTGAGATACAGGTTCCCACCTAGTTCAGGGGATAGGATCTAAACTGTTGAGGCATATCACAGCCACCACGTTATATACTGCAGTAAAATTAAACTGCCCCACATAAAAAAAACCATGAATCATCATCATCTTCCTGCCCTTGTCCCGTTTTATTTGGGGTCGGCGCAACACGTTTTTTTCTTCCATTCTGTCCTGTCACTCGTCACGCTATCACTAACTCCCTTTTCTTTCATATCACTTCTCACACAATCCATCCATCTTTTCTTTGGCCTCCCTCTCCCCCGCCGTCCATCCACATGTAAACTCATAACTTTTTTAGCAACATGCGTTTCGTCCCTCTTTTTCACATGTAAAAAAAACCATGAATATAATTATAAAATTTTAAGAAATACTCGATGCAAAAAACCAATATATCTGAGCACGTTCATGGAAACATTTGTCGAAATACTGAAAAGTTAAAACAAAAATCCGCTGCAGCGCTACACTGGCATTATGTCGTCTAACAAAACTATTCAACATACAGCGCTTAGAGGGCTTAAAACCTTTTGATCGCGAAAAATGTATCTCATTTTTCGCGATCAAAAGGTTTTAAGCGCCATGAATTTCGTGGCACTTACGCGTTTCGTTCAACACAGTGTCAATAACATGTTATCCATAGATGAGGCCGGGGTTATCCGAAAGGAAACTTGAGCCCCGGTATGAAGGCTAGAAGGAACGGCGTGGGGTTTTTAGTCAGTAAGAGTCTGACACTATCTCCCGCTCCACGCAAGAGCGGGTTTTGTCATAAGATGATTTTCCCCATCGACAAAAAAAAATGTTATCCATAGATTTTTATACCGCAGAAGTGACATAGTTTTTTGCCTACACTGCTTCATAACAATAAAACTCTATTTCAACATAATAGTCTTCGTTAGTGTAAATTCAGAAAACCACGTTCTACTACTTTAATAAATAAGTGAATTCAAAATCATGTAAAATAATGAGCCCTTTATTGTAATCAAATCATAATTCTGAAGAACAGCTATCCTTGGTGAATGATGGTCAGGACTGCTTTGCTAATATTTAGTAACAAAACAAACAACAATTATAACTATAGCATAAACAGCCTTTTAATGTTTCCACTGCTGGGACTCTTCTCTCTAGGAGAGGGAGTGGGCCGTAAACTACCACGCGGGCTCAGTGCGGGTTAGTGAACGTTGCATGTCTTCGAAATTGCCGGTTTCCTCACGAGGTTTTCCTTCATCGTTCGGAAAGCAGTGATGATGAAATAAATTACATATCTAGTGCGTAGTACATAATAAACAATACATAATAATTTGAAGCCATGTTTACTCATTCATGCATAAGTTGTGGTTGCCTATAATTGAGTGTTGATTATAGGACCAGGCTACGTGTACCATTTTTTTTTATTCTTAAGTTTTTTTTATTTTGTAACACTCGTTGGTGATCCTTAAATAAATAAATAAATAAATATATCGATGTTTTTTTTTAATATTTCTCAATACAAACTGCTCATAAGATAACTCAAAATAATATATGAATTATGAGTTTATTGACAATAAGAATTTTACAAAAGATTATTTTTCGTGGGATATCACCAAATTACTCCTTTTCTCTCCACCCAGAGAGGGAGGAGTAATTTGGTACAAGAGGAAGTAATTTTATTGACCGGGCATAAATCCAGGTTCTTAGACACCACCGAGATTGTTTTTAACATGCTCTTTTTTAAAAGTTAAAATACGAAACTAAGGAAGAATTTAGGAAATACATAGACTCTGCGCTGTAAAAAAACCGTTCTAAGATTTTAGTCAATAAGAGTCTGACACTGCTCCGGGGATGCCATTGTTATCATTTTTACCCACTACAAAAAAAAGATAGGTCACCCTTTCTAAAGAATATCTCAGAGGCTCCATCTACCAAGATTGTATGATACTACTTATTACGAACAGAGCGTTGGGGCATAATCTAGGGGTGGAAACTGGAGACTGTAAGTTGGAGTGCGCACAACGCGTTCTATTTAAATCCGGTAGATGGCTCCTATATACTAGACTGTTTTTAAACATTCTTTCAGCATTCGAAAGCTACATTATCCACGAGTAACATAGGCTAAATTTTATTTTGGAAAAAAATAGGGTTCCGTAAGATATTCGGGGTTTTTCGGACACAAGGTGTAAAAAATCAACCAGAAAAGTTACTTATTTTGCGTACGCTGCCTAAAATATTAAAGATAGAACCATACAATGTTTTAAATAATTGTAGATCTTATAAATATCTACAAAAAAGTCCGCGAAACAGTATACCTATCTATGTCGAGTGAGGCACAACAACCATTTTTTTATCTAATAATCTTGAATTTTTTTTGGACTATATTTAAACGCATTTATTTTACTCATGCTATTAACCCTTATCAAAATAAATTATTTCATCACTAAGTACAGTATATGTAGATAATATTTGGTCTTTGAATGATTAAAATTGGACGTTTGGTTTTAAAGTTATGGCGAAATTAAAATATTACGATTTCTGCTGCACTTATCAAAGCCACTTCTATTATGTTTGCAAGACACTGTTTCAATATCTCA
Organism: Mythimna lalbum; assembly: GCA_949319445.1. Taxonomy (NCBI): domain Eukaryota; kingdom Metazoa; phylum Arthropoda; class Insecta; order Lepidoptera; family Noctuidae; genus Mythimna; species Mythimna lalbum. The sequence continues at coordinate 37,783,158 of OX439344.1, forward strand.
GTGCTTACACGTATAGTAAAAGTGGACTGAAGATACATCTGCCTATACAAGACTGAAGCCAGGATGCCAATCACAGATTTTCGGTAAGCTTTTTTTTTGCTCCGGCTTACCTCTCTCAATATTTGACGCTTCGCCACTGCTCGATATACATATATAATTAATACTCGTCAAGACGAATCATACGAGCCCAAACTCAATGGGGTTGTGACGTTTAACTACCAAGTTCCTATAGCCACCTTCCGGTTCCATCATCAGATGAGCTACTTGTCATAATAAGTTTACATTGTCATTTGATTTACATATGCATGCAAAATTTCAGCTTAATCGGTAACCGGGAAGTGATTTCATAACAGACAAACATCGGGACAGGTGAAACTAAATAAAAGCTTGTAACAAGCTTTTAATGAAAATATTTTTCATAGCAACCTTTTATAGCCCAGTATACCTACATAATTAAAACTACTTTTCAAGACGAATTATAAAGCCTAAATTATCTGCCATATCTATTTATAGTGCAGTGCCTGGGGGTTTTTACCTGGGACTTTTTTTACAGTGGCTGAAAAAAAGAGCTAATGATATGATATCTATATATATAAAAATGACCCCCGTTTTCCGTTGTCACGACTTGGCATGAAAACGGCTTGACCGATTTGGCTGATTTTTTTTTTGTTGTGATTGTTATTTTGAGGAGAAGGTTCTTATGGAAAAAAAATTAGGGTAGTGTAGGGTAGAGTAGGGTAGAGTAGGGTAGAGTAGGGTAGAGTAGGGTAGAGTAGGGTAGAGTAGGGTAGAGTAGGGTAGGGTAGGGTAGAGTAGGGTAGAGTAGTAGGGTAGAGTAGGGTAGAGTAGGGTAGAGTGGGGTAGAGTGGGGTAGAGTAGGGTAGAGTGGGGTAGAGTGGGGTAGAGTAGGGTAGAGTAGGGTAGAGTAGGGTAGAGTAGGGTAGAGTAGGGTAGAGTAGGGTAGAGTAGGGTAGAGTAGGGTAGAGTAGGGTAGAGTAGGGTAGAGTTGGGTATAGTAGGGTGGAGTAGGAAAGAGCGGGAGCAAAGCCGCGCGGGCAAAGCTAGTACTAGATAAAGATTACAGAATTACCATGTATACCTATACTTACGGCCGTTATTTTCTCTGTCCTAATAGGTTAGGCGCACTAGTTTATTAAGAACCTATTCACTCCAGCCTTGAAGACACCTAAATTATAATGAGACGGGAAAACCGCAGCAGGCAAATTATTCCAGTCCTCGTCGTTTATATCGCGTACGTCGAAACGTACGCGGTATAAACGACGAGGTAAAACGCTTAGTCTGGACCGTAGAGGTTTCAATAACGTAAGTGCGGATACTCGCCTTCCGTCCGGTTGTCCCATGGTAGAAAGGAGATGACGGAATCAAGTCATACAATTCCCGCACACACTCTCCAAAATGCATCCTGTAAAAAACGGAAAGGCTGGCTACCCTACGTCTGTATTCTAGACTTCGTAGATAGGACTTAACTAAATCTGGATTACCAATTAGCCTCCTCGCAAGCCTTTCAACCGAGTCCAAAGCTGCCAGATGGCATTTCACATCACCAGCCCATATGTGGCTGCAGCACTCCACACACGATCGGACCTGTGCTATCTCACAGCATTACCAGCTCTACTGGCGTGAAGTACTGCAAGGTATTTGCAAAAAAGCTGAGTTTTCTAGCAGCTACTTTAGCTTGGGACCACCTAAAGTTAAGGCCTGAAGGAATTTCAATTTCCAAGGGCTAAAAGCGGTCGGTGCACTCTAGAAATACATTCTGAAAGGCAGGAGTCAAGGTGAACGGGCTCCTTTTGGCGTTGAACAGACACGCTTGTGTTTTGGTGGCGTTGAATCCCAGTAGATCGGCTTCGCCGTACTTTGCAGACTGGCTGAAGTGACACATTCGTACGCTCTACCATAACCTCTCTTTTGGACCAGATTAGCTCCTCACTAGCCCAAGCACTTGGCAGGTATCTCTCTACAACTGTGCTATCTTCTCTTATTTTTTCGAACTTTAGGTAGGTACCTTATACCTTCTTTACATATTCCGATCTCTTTTCATTAACTACAGTTACCATAGGAATGTACAGACGTTTTTCGAATTACCTTCATTTTTTCCAACATTGAAATGTAGGAAGCTTCTATTGTTGTAGGTTTTTTAAATTCTCTTGCAATAATTGTCTAGTTTTCTTAGGTACTAATATAAGTATTATTATTCTTCTTGCTACTTAATTAAACCACATTGTTACAAAGTGACATTCACTAGCTACGATTTAGGCAGATTGCTAAGCCAAGTACCTACCCCATAAATCAGGAGGGGCCAGCTGGGTCGAAGCCTACCGGGGTCGAAGCCTACCGGGGTCGGGGTTATCCGAAAGGAAACTAGAGCCCCGGTATGAAGGCTAGGAGGAACGGCGCGGGCTTTTTAGTCAGTAAGAGTCTGACACTATCTCCTGCCCCACACAAGAGCGGGTTTTGTCATAAGATGATTTTCCCCGTCGACAAAAAAAAGTACCCAATAAGTACGAGGGAAGTTTATAGAAAAAAAGATATGGCCGGACGACTCACATAACACCGGCCGCACTATTCAATATTTTATTATTTCGTAACTGATTTTCAAGTTGACCGAAGAGTCTGGATTCCATGTTCTGCATCTACGTAATCTAAAGGAAAATAAAATAACAAATCGACATTTCATTTGTTTTATTCCTTTTCAAATACAATAACATCTATACAATGGTATTCTACGACTAAATGTTTTTCATTATTATTGACACATGCATTAAAAATAAAATATATTATATTAAAAAGAAAACACTGAATACATTCCAAAATGTAAATAAATAGAATACATAAAAACTATTGACTGGAATTTCTTGGTAAATCACTATTCCTACCATAGTGGATAGGAAAATCTTAGAATGACTAAAATTAAACTAAAAATTATTTTATGAAAAAAAATTACAACACTAATATTTAGTAGACATAATTTAATTCGACGAATTATATGTAATACTTATTTATTTTCTCACTCAATAGGGCATCTCATGCTAGTAAGCATACTTCATTAAACTCGAAATGAGCTCAGTTTTAAAAATGACCAGTCTTGGAAACGTGATTTATACAAACATCTTTTGAAAAGATTCCATAAGAAAACTTTTTAGTCAATTAATAAAACTTTAATACTGTTTAAAAACAACTAGCATGACGATACCCAATATCAAATCAGATCAAACTGCAAACAGACCAGATCTAAACATTGAAATCAAATTACTTACAATTATAAATTAAATAGTATAATACTTTTATGTAAACAATAAATTACACGAATAATTTAATTCTAAACTAGACCTATTACTATTACGATTGCACTTTTTAAAATAATCTAAGTAATATTATATACACATCTATTACAATTCACATTTGGAATTATTAGGTACTTACTATAGGGGGTAACACTGGTAATAAATATAAATACGTCAAGATTATCCTGACGACTGTAATAAAAATATTATATTGATTAATACTGTTCCAGTATTTCAATAGGTCAAGAAACTGTTTGGATTGTGAACCTACAAATTGAAGGAAAGTATCTATATTAAGAATGGTTTAATTTTCTATTATAATCTGTTAATTTGTGTGTGTAACATCAAAATGAATTGTAAACATTAAAATGCCAAAAAATAAATATTATATTAGTAATAATAACGAGCAGATATTCAATTAAACTTTAATTACTTAGATGAATAAATTAGCATAAATACAAATACATAATATTGCTTCTTTATAATACTGATGACAATAATATGTACGAAAAAGATTAGTATATGTGCTCACATCAATTTGCCTAAAATCAAATCGGCCTAAAATCAAATTTACTCATATCATATTTTTAGAATGGCACAAAATTTTTGAGCTTACTTTTATTTTTCAAAACGAGCAGCAAATGTTGATAAAAATCATTTGGGATTCATTGAAATATATTTGCTTATAAGTAAAATTTATTTTACATGTTTATTAATACTGAGTATAATATCACCAATCGTTAACTATACGTGGCGAATGTGCTTAATTTTTTTGAGTAGCGAATACTTTTCTAAGCTAATTTTGCAATAACTTCACAAAAAGAAAAATAAAGCGAGGTTGTGGATTTTTGGTTCGCACGGTAAGTTTGAAATCATCGAAAAAAGTATTTCATGTAAGATAACATTTAAAAATAAGCAATTTAAATGATCAGACTAGCTTGCACCGATACCTCAACTCAATTTAGCTTCACTTTTTGATGGATTGATCGACATTTGACTATTCAAAAAAGCCTGCAAATGGTCTATTTGAAATAAATGCTTTTGATTTTGATTTTAAACGTTATTGCAAAACACTAATCAGTTACAAGCGATAAGTATTCGTTATTTTCATAATAATTTTCATACGACCAATAAAATTTTTCATTATTTTGTTATCCTAAATAAATAATACTACTTAATCTTAATGAGTATCTATTATTTACATCATTCTTTGATAAAAGACTAGGGATGCGGTCCACCTGACTCGTGTCATGAAAAAAATATTACATTCATCTAACTGAGGTAAATGATAACAATAAAATATATTTCTACAATATTGATCTTCGAGTAAATGAAAATAAATATTTTAATAAAATAATAAAATTTTAAACAGTCACAATCGATGTATTAAAAAATAAATATTTATTCAAATTGTTAAAACGTCAGAGTTGACAAAAAAATCGATTATCGAAATCATTTGTAAACACGTATTAAAATATAAAGTTCGGAAACGATCGAACAAAAAAAAAGGCAACAATAAAATAAAATATCAAAATTAATCAATCATCGTGTTAATGTATGGTGGTCATGCGTAGTGCGGGTAGGAGCCGAGATGTGACGTCACGTGCGGTGGAGCCATAGAGTGCGGCGAGTACAGGTTGCTCCCGCCGCCGCCCCAATTACCCCACGACGCAGACGGGAATATCGACGCTGAAACAAAAGTTTTCTTACCTCAGTTATTAAGTGTTGGAGGTGACATACAAGGGCGTATCGGACTTTTAAGAACCTTTACAAAGACTTTTAGAGGAGAAATACTTCACAATAAAGATGATTGCTTCAACAATTCAATTTTCATGTGTAAGATTTATAAAGATTCAGGGTTCAGGTGCATTTTAGTTGCTTTGGTATCCGTAAACGCTCTTGTGTGTCTTTAAGAGGAAATAATTTAATTATACCATTATTTTAGATTTAGCAGTTAGCGCATGATATTGACATTGTCATTACTATAAGTAATCAAAATTTTTAGGAGACAGTAGTTGTGAGCACACTGACTTTCCAAAATGGTTTAAATTATCGTTTTACGCATGCGAATTTAGGTTATTCTTCATAAACTAAATAATTTGTCTATAAGTGTTGTAGCACTTGAATAGCTATATGAAATGATCTTGTAAATTCCCAGTACATGTAATGTTGACGATCTTAATAAATAAATAATTAAAGTCGTTTTTCTATAGTTTTCCTTGAGAAAATTATTGTGAACCAGACTTAAATACTTAAAATTTTATTTTGTAACTCCAATCCTCCTTTAAAAATTCCAATACGGCACCTATACGGCCGAGTTTAAATAGTATGTTCCATTAAGTCAAGTGTGCTCAGTCCGTGCCAATGACAACCCCTTTCGAGCGGTGTGTAAATATTTGTGCACGCAAGTGTACCGAAGCATTAGCAGAGAAATGCAGATTACTAGCACAACCAGTGTACACCGTCGTGCACACATTGGGGAAAGTATGATATTAAACATTTGTGAATTTAGGGCACGTACATTTTACTTTAATTTCAATAATAACGATAATCATGAATTGAGGTTGAAACTTAATGTTTTATTATTCATTGTTATGTATAATTAAAAATTATTAACTGGTTTTATTTTCTTTATAATTTTATTCAATTGATGGTCAAGCTTGGTTTCCGTAAGACAGTGATGTAGGTTGCTGTAACATGGTTATCCATCTAGAAATTGATTTTTTAAATGCAAATAATTGTACATAATATTTTTTCGATATGAAAACGGTGGAAATAGTATCGCTATTAAGGAAACCCAAGCTACATTGAAAATAGATTGAGCTGAGCTGATAAAATAATTCACATTTCACTGAATAAATAAAAATCGCTAGTGCACATCGCTTCTAACTAAATATTACCTGTGGATGTTGGCATAGCCGCGTGTGGGGCCATGAAAGACGAGAGCTTTGCCGAATGGTGGTACGAGCTCATGAACAGATCGCTCTGGTACTTATACGCTGGGTCGCTGGCCGCCGGCTGCGTGGCCGCAGCCAAGCCTTGGAAATCGAATTTGTAGGCGTACCTCTTGCCATGAACCTTTGTCATTATGTTTTTGTCGTAGTAATATCTGTGTAATCGAAAAACAGTTATCAAATAGGTGTTAAATGTAAAATCAACTAAAAACAAAAGACGGTCGCATCAGTCGTGACATTCGTCAAAACATCGCTTGGCATTAGATAATCGCATCGGAGGACAGAAAGGGTACCCATGCAGTCGCTAGGCTCGCAGACTGATGTAGTGGTTACCTCAGGGCACGGCTGAGTTTGTCATAGTTCATGTTGGGCTTGGACTTGCGCTCGCCCCATCGGCGCGCCACCTCGTCGGGGTCGGTCAGCTTGAACTCCCCGTTGGTACCCTCCCAGGTGATGCAGCCGGCGTTGCTGGAGTCACTCAACAGCTCCAAAAGAAACTGCCACAGCTGAATCTGCCCTGAACCTGAAGTAATACGTAATAGAAGTTCATTTACATATTGGTACTTTTCAGACAGGTATTATTTTAGGGAGCTCTAATGTATATAATAAGCTACATTATTATAACAAAATAAATATAAAAAACTGTATTTATAAAACTCACTAATCATAATTAGTAGATAGGTAGTCATAGTTAGTAGTAGTATTAGTGGATTCCTAGTTCTAATTCTCAATAAAAAAAAAAACTTGAATAATAAATCTTTCAGGCCGTAAAGTAAATGGAAACTCTATACTGAGGGATAGATTGTCCGAGTCTTCTTAATGAAATCTATCAACGATGTATTTTGGTGCTCCGGCTTAGAGCCCGTCCCCATTACCACGGCGCGGCGCCGCACCGTACAACGGCACGGCGGCGTCACCGTGCAACAGCACGGCACCGCGCCGTCGCACGTAGCCACGAACGGTGCGCCGCGCGCGTATTCTCAGATATCTCAGTTGATATTTCGCAATTGGCGTGCGCGTATGTGTGTATAACAAAATGGTGGAAAATATCGATACAGATTTCTTTGTTTCATTAATTGAGGAACGTCCAATAATTAAAAAAAAATCTCATTCCCAACCAACCGCCTATTGTATAAAGGCACAGCGCCATGCCGTTGAACAGTGGCGGCGCCGCGCCGTTGTGATGGGGACGGGCCGGGCCTAGGTACTCAGTAGATCTAGCTCTTATAACAATGTAGTTTCAACTTAAAATCCGAACAATTACTTTAAAAACATCGCACGTCAGTTCATTGAAATAACATAAAGGTTCGCACAATAAAATCGGCGCGTTGCACACTAGCGGCTAGCGGGGGCTAATGGGCAGGGTCGGATCGACGTTATTGGGTGGTGTGTTACATCCGCGCACGATCGACGACGAGTGCACTCGTGTGGAACCGGCCTTGTAAGGGTAGCGCCGTGATTTAGATACGGTTATTTTTGTAAAGAGACTTAGGGGAGTTTCGCCCCTAAACTTTTTGCGGGATCACTGAAAAAGTTACTTGGCGTACTCATCTAGTTAAAAACCCATATTTTTGGTTTTGGTACGTTCATGTCTTAAGTTTACTAAAATATGTTAAAAAAATAAATAAAGTTTTCTTTATTAAATTGTCGAAATATTTATTATCAACATATCTATGTAAAGCCGGTTTTATTAACTTATGTAACAAATAAAGGGTAATTATTTGTACTTGTGTGCAAAAGTACTAACTTTGCTTTGCCATCTTCTTGGTCATCAAACAACAGACATAATACACTGATTATCCAACGAATAATTTATCTAACATCCAGACATTTTTCCATTTCCATCCCTAACGGCCATTTGTTCTACAGACCGTACCCTAAGGGTAGTGCACACGACCGTACCATCACGTGATTTATCCGCGGATCGAGTCTTACGTCACAACGTTTGTAGCAGCGCATCTCGCCTCACTTGGTCCATTGTTGCGAGTATGGCTCATCGATTTTATGACTCGCAATTAATTCGTCGATCAGCAAAATATTATGCTCCCTGTTTTAGAATGGGTGTGGGAAGTGGCCCCATGTTTGGTAACATAAGTTTCTATGAATTTATAGTTCTGTTGCGGACGTAATTGTGTGGAACATCGCAATGTGACTTTTATTTCATTTTATCAAATGAATATCTAAGTTTTTTTTTATATTAATAAAGCTACCTTATTTTTGTTATAAGTGATAACTGATATCTCTATCTAAAAATCGCAAAAATTTAGTGTGTGTGTTGTGATGTTTGTTACTTCTTCACTATTGAACGACAGAACGGATTTGAATGAAATTTGGTAAATGTATAGACCGTATCCTAGAATAGCTTTTTGAATACTTTTCGGCCCGGGAGTAAGTTGCCGTAGCTCACATTTAAAAACAAATATAAAATCATTTTGTATCCCTGAAATTATTAGTGTGAGGTAATACATAAAAAAAAACCAATCAATAACCAATGCAATATATATAGGGCTGGCACTATCGCGTGCACAGGTAAGTTGCGGCAGTAATTACAGGTCAGGGTTGGCACGTGGCCATAATTGTTTTTCATTCGGCGCGTGCGCTGGGCTAAGATTTACTGATGGTAAATTATACGGTCTGATTTAAAGGCACCTATGAACATGCGTGATCGCTTCCTTGATCTAATATAAATGGATTTTTATTAGACGTCATGGTAGGAACTATGACGTATAAAGTTATTATAGAATAAAATAAACTTTTCTATACAGAAAAACAGTAACGAAACTTTTACAAAAGCTATCAGCTAATCTATGGGTAAAATAAGTGTCTTATCGCTGACAGTGATATCTACTTACCATTTTTCTATTAGCTTTGGCTAGACTATCACACTAATACCTATTATAAAGGCGAAAGTTTGTAAGGGTGTATGTATCATCATCAGCCTTTTTAATGTTCCCACTGCTGGGACTCAGGCCTCCTCTCTAGGAGATGGAATGGGCCGTAATCCACCACGCGGGCTCAGTGCGGGTTGGTGAATGTCACATGTCATCGAATTTTTGGTTCTAGGAGATGCCGGTTTCCTCACGATGTTTTCCTTCACCGTTTTGAGAGCAGTGGTAATGAAATAAATTACACAAAGTGTAATGTATCTGGCAGTGTTTGAACCCATGACCTACAACTCGTAAGTCGGAGCCATTACCACTGCTCCCAGGGTATATGTATGCTTGTTACTTATACACGCTCAAACGGCTGAACGGTTTAGATTTAATTTGGCACATAAATAGACCACGTTCTGGAGTATGTTCCTTTGGTATTTAAAATTTTTTTTCACGCGGTTGAAGCTGATAGCAGCTAGTAAGAATATTAAATGAAAAGGAGGTAATCTACGGTGTGTCTACATCATAATAAATTCCAATGTGAGAAAGGAATAGCGCTATTAGTCTCGAATAGTTCCGTCTCTGTTAAAAAAGGAAATGAATGTCTGTCTCCGAGGATGTTTGTTATAAGATAGATGCGTGTGTTATGGTATAGCACGCTGGTGCCATAGCTTATACGCTCTGTCATTTTATAATACGGCGATGGTAATATTGAAGCAGAAGAGGTTGGCGTGTTGGGTGTTGGTGGTTGGTGACAGATAACACTCACCAACTTTGACACCATCTTAACCTTACGAATACCGGAAAGAGACACAATAGAAAGACAATGAGACAGCGTACCGCGTTCGCTTGAGGTTTAATGATTTAATAAAATGACAAACAAACTTTAACTAAATAAGGATTACTGGTAGAGAATGTCTTGTTGCATTAAGTCCGCCTATGTACCACTACTGTACATGATGTTTAAATAAATAAATAAATTATTCAGAGGTCGTCACAGTAAGCAAGAAAGTAATGCTGATTGAGGTACCAAACTCTAAAAATATATTATATTGCGCCGATACATAATAAATTGCTATAAGAGTAGGAGAATACGTGCCTAAATTAACTTTAATACCATGTTCCAGTGTACCAGTGCACGTTGCTATATTAACTACAGTAGCTATTCATCAATAAAAACGTAGAAGGTATAAGTACTTTGGGTCAAAAACAATATTGCGATGCGACATTGCATCGAAATCTCCAAGCTCACACAACGCATCGCAAGAACTTGCGAATAGTATGGTGACTATAAGAACCGACGCGTGGCGACGCTTTGCCGCAGAAATCGCATCGCAGGTTCCTGCTGGGCGGCGTCGCATCGCTTCGCATCGCAGTTGTGTGAGACCCCGTACTCAACTTATCAAGCACACGAATACAAAACCCGTGTTAATTAAATGAACAAAACTACCTCAAAATCGAAAACCATGAGAAAATTTCACCCCCCGCGACAATTTAATTCTACTTAACGTTGATAACTAACAGTATAAAGTTACCCTACATAAATAAATTCCCTTCGATGTTGCCATACTAATAACGTGCGATTTACATAAATCTAAGTGTTGCTAGCCCCCGTGGCCGCTAGACAGTTAACATTTTGACTTGTGGAGGGTTGATTGAGTAGATAGTGCAGGGCAGTACTTTTTTTGTGGGAACCTAATTTCATTCCCGTACACTGAAGCACACTTCAACATTTGATTAGAGTCTACTATTTTAGACTCAGTTGAAAATATTCTAGATATTTTTCTCCAAAAATAATAAGGTACTTAATTTAGAAGTACTCGATACAAAGCAATATTGTACTGCAGTATGTGTTTTGACTATATCCTCTGAACTAAGTGGTGGTAACCAGGATCTCAAGGAATTGAACGAAAATTGATGTAAATTCGGAAACTGCCCGACATAAATAATGGCGACATAAATGACGGGCCCACAGTTGGCTCATAAAGTACAAAATTAGTGCATCGCCACTAATTTTGTACTTTACGTGCAGTTACAGCGTTACAGCGTGTCTTTCGAATAATGATGAATCTGTGCGCTCTAATTATTAGTTTTAGACAGTGTTTCTTAGTAAGTGAATTATGAATGCAATTCTTTATGAGAAATAAAGTTATTCGCACTTTAAGAAAAAAACAAAATAAACTGAAAATGTTGAGTTCAGTGCTATTTAGCGTGAAAATGGTCACGCTCGTGGCTACAGTGCTGTTTGAGTTAACGTTACAGTCTAAAACGTGACAATTTACAGACGTCTCAAACATGACGACTGCCTATTACCTTACAATCTAAAACGTTACAACTGTCTATCGACCCATTGTCGCCTTATTCAATGTCCTTACACCAAAAGCCTACTCTCCCGTTCCCATAATTTTTATTTTATTTCCTTGAAAAGGGAAACAGTCACAACACGGTTCCCAATGTGTCCGTGAACGAAATGTACACGAACATGCCAATGTCGTGTATGTTCGTGACGCTGGCACGTTTCATGTCGCTATCAATACCTTGGAGTGTCGCATTCACAGCCGTAAGAAATATATTGGAAATGTGCCGCCACACTCGAGCGGTTCTTTAGCTACAAAACATTCTGAGATTCTATCCAAACACAATAACTTTTCATCAGCGATAGAGGCTCTCGAAAAATAATATTGTATGAGATTTATCAAAATCCACCAACCCGCATTGGGTCTGCGTAGTGGATTACGGCCCATTGCCTCTACTAAAGAGGAGGCCTGAGTCCCAGCAGTGAGAACAATAAAATGCCGACTATGCTATAGATCAAAATATCCTACTAATATTATAAATGCGAAAGTTTGTATGGATGGATGTATGGATGTTTGTTACTCTTTCATGCAAAAACTACTGAACGGATCTCGATGAAACTTGATACACGATTAGACCATATCCCAGAATAACAAATAGGATACTTTTTATCCTGGGATTATGTACGTGGATGAAGCCGCGGCCAAAAGCTAGTATTATATAATTTTGTTAGATTTTAAAGCTATTACACACTATAATATTTATAGCATATTAGAGCTTTCATATCGCCAGCCAAACATTTGAATGAAGCTACAGACATAAAGAAGATGCTATATTTTATGCTAGCTTCAGCCAGCATGAAAGCAGCAAATATAGCCTGTCACTTAGTGATAAAGTAGCATTTTCCTGGTGAAAGATTTTGTTAAATTGACCCAATAATTTTTGAGTTTACTAATTACAAACAAAATAGAAACTTTTCTCTTTATATTATTGTATAAATTAGTGTAGCTGTGCTCACAACGAAATTTTATGTTAACACTATTGTATCTTAATACATTTTCTGCCTTATCCTAGTGCACATCCAAGGGATGGACTCTAATCTTATTACAATTTAGTCTCATATACTGACTTATTTGAAATGTTTTAAATATAAAAAATAATAATACAAGTAACCTAGTCGGTAATTTTAAGTTTAGATGTGTTCATGCATCTACTTACTGTCCTCATTTAAAGAGCTATCTTTCGCACTAAGGTTTTCTAGTTAGAGACCAGTATTTAATTTAAAATTAAGCCTTTTTTTACGTACCTAAACTCTCTTATTTTAACGTTGTATTCGTACCTATAGAGTAAAACCTAAGAACTGAATATGTTTTTGTCTAACTAGTATAGATAACAAGACTAAAAGTCTTTATGAGTAGCTGTAGGGTACGTTCATGAGATTTATGGCCAAATTGTGAAATAACTTTCATCACCCTTAGGTATGCAAAACTCACCCTTAGGTATAAAATAAATCAGGCTTTCAATATTCCCACTGCTGGGACTGAGACCTCCTCTGTAGGAGAGGAAATGCGCCGCAATCCACCTCGCGAGCCCAGTGCGGGTTGGTGAATGCCACATGTCTTCGAATTTTCGGTTCTAGGAAATGCCAGTTTCCTCACAATGTTTTCCTTCACCGTTTTGAGAGCAGCGGTGATGATATAAATTACACAAAGAAATGCGCCTGGTTGGGTTGGAACATTACCACTGCTCTCCTTATTAATAAAAATAAAATAAAAATAATCGTGTCATCATGTAGATACACAAGATACATGGACACGTCACGGTACCTGCACACAACTAAACTTAGAGCCACAATGATAAGCAACAGTTAATACCTGTTTGACCCCAACCCCTAAGCCCCCACACTACGGGGGCCGTTATCGAAATCTCGCGTGATTTCCTCGCGAGAACTGGTCACCCCATTTTCTCAGGTCACCTGACCCTTTCGCCCTTTTAGAAACTTATAGGTTAAATACAATATTGCTTATTATTTAGATAATTAACCTATGTTTTTGATGAAGAGTGTAGTGGTGTTACATTAAAGTATACAGGGTCATTTTTATTTATTTTCAACACTAGCAACTTCTCAGGACTAGATAGAATAACGAAATCTTGAAGTTTTTTTTTTGGTAAATGTGTTATGTTTTGTAAAAAGTAATAGAACAAAAGTTGTTGTTTATGATGTTAGTAATACAGTCCTGCAAGGTTGTTAGTGTTTTACAAATAACCCTGTATACATTTAAGCTGAATACTACATTCATTGACTGTTGGCCGCACCAAGTTTACCGGACCAGCTAGTTTATAATATACTGGCTGTTGCCCGCGGTGTCGGCCACGTACATAAAATATAGCCTACTTTGTTCAGGAATAAAAGCGCTTTCTATCGGTGAAAAAAAATTACCAATCGGACCAGTGCTACCAGAGATTACCTACTACAAAAAAAAAACAAACTTGACAACTTTATAGGTATAATATTAGTAGATTTCAAATTCAATTTTATAGGTTGTTTTTTATTTTTTCTTAAAAAACCTGTCATGCCATTTTTAGCTTGTCAATAATTTGGGAGCTATTGAAACACTTTACGTAGTAAGGCAGTTGATATTTTACGAACCTGAGTTTGCTAGCCGACTGCTCGTTGGGCCAAACATTTGATATGGATCTGTAACAATAAAAGTATACAACAAATCACTTTGCGACATTACTTACTTATCTATTAAAAACAAATTAAATAAATTTCTTACAATGTTGCCAGGGTATCTGCTCTCCTTTTGTAAGAAAACGATAAATCTAATTAGTAACGAGTCAAATGATACAACGTAATTTAACCAAAATCAACTGAATTGAGACAATATAAATTTAAAACCTTTTATGTTCTAGTTAATTTCTACTGTTGGACGTAGGACCTTCTATTATCAAAAATATATTTTAAAGGAAAATTAAGATATTAGATCTTAATTTTCCTATAAAATATCAATTTACGTGAAAGTTATACATTTCAGGGAACTGTCACGGCGTTCAGGGAACTATCTTTACAGTTCCCTGAACGCCCGGCGACTGTTAGAGCTGGGACAAGATTTGGTACAAAATACTCTCAAGCACCTTACTCATCAGAAGCATGGAACAATTCAAAAAGGAAGATATTGCTGTAATCACAGGTGAAGGTAGCCATACACGCTCGTACCTGACAGGTTTGCCTGTACAGTTATACCTGTCAGGTAAGCTTGTATGGACACCTGCACAGTGTACAACATACACGCTCCGGTGTACCTGTAGAACTCAACTGTACAGGCAAACCTGTCAGGGATACCCTAGCGTGTGTTACTACCTTTACATAGATTTGTAATAGATTTTTTTAAGTCTTGCTACTTGCTTGCCATAATTCCTTAATCGAACTTGCAAGAAATTCTCGGGTAAGGGAAAATCTCAAGAATGTCAGCAGTGGAGATAGAAGTTATAAGCCTTAAGGCATGCCAGAAATACTCGTACACCACAACATATAAGAGCTCTACGTGAAAGGACTGTCTTCACTTCCACCATATTTTAAACATTTCCAGGTACAGTGGGTTCTGGGACTGGGTAGCAAAGCAAACAAGAAATTAAATATCTCTATATACAACATCTGAATATATGAAGGTAGCCAGCCATACACGCTAGGGTATACCTGACAGGTGTACCTGTACAGGTGACCTATACAGGCAAACCTGAGCGTGTATGCATGCGTGCAAAACTGTGTAGGTTTCCATACAAGCTTACCTGAGACATAACCTGTGCAAGCGGGCATAACAGTGGTAAACAGAGGTGTTCTTATAGTTCTACACTCTAATTTCAAAATACCCTCTCAAAATCCTAATTTCAACAAGCTCAAAGACAAAGTATTTATTTATTATTAGACTTTTCAATAATAAGTACGCTAATATGATTAATTGATTTTGACCAGTAAGTTAAAACGTTTATTGCGAACTAAGTGTGCAATGATGGGGTTATATTATACTAGATTAGACTACTAAATAATAAATCATTTGTCCACCAACAGAATTTCAACAATAAACCACCTAAGGCTATCTACAATCGGGCGTCTAACGACAACAATCTTAAGACAGCAAATCACGACACCTATTGTCGCAATCGCACTTCACTGTAGATCACCTAGCATCGTAAAAGATAACCGTCACCATGACAACGGAACCGCCAACAATGCCGACCGAAAAAACCCAGATACATTGCATAGATTGCATTACAAATAGGCATAATGAGCCGGGTGTGCAACTATCTTAATTTGCATAGATAGTCGGCCGTCGGCTAGACGTCGGCTATGTGTCGGCAGCCTTATAAGCTTTGAATTATTCGATCTAAGTTTTGTTAAGTTTTTCGTGTATTTCCGTTTTTTTTTAAGTGTTGGCAGCTTGCAGATAGAGTAAACTAAGGGCTGACTGGTACTAATGTTAAGAATGATTAACAGTTTCCTACATTTTTGTTCATCTCTTATCTCCAAGCGTACGTTGTTAAAACCTCTATGGTGCGGACTAAGCGTTTCGCTTCGTCGTTTATACCGCGTACGTTGAAGGACTGGATCAATTTGCCTGCCGTGGTAGTTTTGTCCAATTATAATTCGGGTGTCTTCAAGGCTAGAGTGAATAGGCTCTTAATAAACTAGTGCGCCTCACCATCAGAGATTGCATCACTGCTTAGCATCAGATGGGATCGCAGTCAAGCACTAGTTTATATAAAAAAAGAGTGAATGTGGGTCTGTCCACCGTGGTTAAATTCTTTGAGACAAAAACTGGATTAACTTGGTCAGTGAGACTGTGTAGTACCTACATGAATACGATGAAGTTAAGTACAGTATTCTAAACCATCACCATTCAAATACGTTTGAATCTAAATGGTAAACAGAGTAAAGCTCTGCGCCACCGATAAATGGTGGACATCCCACCTACACGCACAAAACGTTTTGGTAACACATTCATCGTGCGTGCAGCTAAGGAGTGGAATTCCTTGCCGGAGTCTGTGTTTCCTGACAGCTACAAGGAGGGAGGTGTAAGGTAGGTAAGCACGTTCCATCAAGTGAGATAGCGGTCAAGCACGAACCTATCAACATCATCATCATCATATCAGTCGAAAAACGTCCACTGCTGGACATAGGCCTCTGTTACGACCACGTACCGAAAGACACAACGTTAGTAGGCCTCCGACAAGGTGGACCGATGACCTAGTCTGTGTCGCGAGAATCCGGTGGATGCGTGACGCATAGGACCGGTCGTTGTAGCGACGCTTGGGGAACCTATCAACAATAAAAAAAAACTACTCTTATAATACCTAACAATGCATTGAGCATATTATCCATACCTAGTTTTGTAAATCTATCGGTACTAAATCCACATAATATTCGTATAAAACAGCGTAAACTCAAGACAACCCAACACTGAACTATTTAAATCGGCCGTCGTTTCTCCCTCTCAGAACCGACCGTAAAAAATCGCCCTCATAATTTCATACATACGAGCGGCAGCTATGCAAATTATAGTAATAATTCCAATGGCACATTCAAATTGAAACAATAGCGCCCCCTAACGACAGTTCTCGCCTTTTGTTAATGCCATAATGAAGTGGCAATGTTAATGCCACTCGAGCTGGACGGACTATAAAGCACGCTGAGTGTAACGAATCGACACTCTCACTGAAACTATTTAAAAATCATATTAAAAATTGAGATTTCGCCGCAATGGGTTCATGGTTTTAATTAAAAAAAGAGCGAATCAGATAGAAGTTGTTACAATATATATAAATGATATTTATTTTGCAAATAGGTTTAAAAAACCCTTTTACACGTCAAAATTTTTTTAGGAAGAAACACTATAATTATCTATATATATAAAAATCAATGCCACTTTTCGTTGTTATTTTATAACTCAAGAACGGGCTCACCTATCCAAACCAAATTTTTAGGCTTTGTTCAGACTATTTAGTAGATGGTTTATGTGAAGTTTGGTAGGGTAGAGTAGAGTAGAGTAGGGTAGAGTAGAGTAGTGTAGGGTAGAGTAGTGTAGGGTAGAGTAGAGTAGTGTAGGGTAGAGTAGAGTAGTGTAGGGTAGAGTAGAGTAGTGTAGGGTAGAGTAGAGTAGTGTAGGGTAGAGTAGAGTAGTGTAGGGTAGAGTAGAGTAGAGTAGTGTAGGGTAGAGTAGAGTAGTGTAGGGTTGGGTAGAGTAGAGTAGAGTAGAGTAGTGTAGGGTAGAGTAGAGTAGTGTAGGGTAGAGTAGGGTAGAGTAGGGTAGAGTTAGGTATGGTAGGGTGGAGTAGGGAAGAGCGGGAGCGAAGCCGCGCGGGCAAAAGCTAGTATATGTATATTTTTTTATGTTTAAGAGCGCTAACACAAAACTACGATGTAATTACGTCGCCTTGTATAAATCCCAGTTAGTACGATAGGTACATCGCAAGAATCCATTCGAAGCGATGTTACGTCACACAAAATCGTATTGTGACAATTTGCAGCGCAGGAAGCTGCGACGCGGCACTGTTTCGCAACAATTTGCATCGTGTGAAGCTTTTTTTTATTTTGGTTGTTGGTTTTGGCGGTTGGAAAATGACATCCCCTGCTCTTAGGCGGAGCGGGAGATAGTGTCAGACTTTTCCTGACTAAACCCACTGCAGTTCCTTCGTTGCCTTTCGTACCGGGGGCTGAGCTACCTTTCGGAGCAAACCCTGGCCCTTAGTAGGCTTCGACCCACTCGACCCAACTGGGCCCCTGCCGTTGCTGACAACTCCGGGAGGCTCGCGGGAACAGTGCGCGCCGGCGATGACTTGGGCTCGGTTTTTACCGGACGGGCGGACAGCGAGCTACCCATTGCTCGCCGTTCGCAAGCCCGCTCTTACGATGGCCAGAGATCGGGATCGGAACCCCGGCGGCGGTGGCGAGAGCGCTGTTGCCTGATACAGTCGACCACCTGCCACTCCTCGCTCCGGATCATGGCCTGTACCAAGCCCCGGCGCGAGTAATCGCCGCCGCCGATCGCCCTCACGAAAGCACGGCAATGCTCTGCCCAAGCGGGGCACACCTCTATTGTGTGCTCCACCGTGTCCTCCGAGCGTTCCGCACAGTGGCGACACCCGGGCGCCACCTCCGCACGAATCCGGTGCAGGAACATCGTGTAAAGCTGCGATGCTGTATTACAATTCCGCATGAGATACATCGCAACAATTTGCATGACAAGATGCTGCGATGCGGCGTCATATCGCATAGCTTGTGGGAGCTCGTACACCAGCTTTTCTGACATTTTGAATTTTGTGTGGCAGCTGTGACGCCATAGACTGACTAGCAGATCAAACTTTGTATCGATTTCCTTTTCGCGTTAGGTTTTAAAACAGTCTTGTTGCTTCTCCTAATGTAAAAAAGACAATTGGGTATTTGCCTGGGCTTTAATTTTTGTACAATATTTATACCAAATATTTTTTTAGAAAACATTATCAAAATTGGCTATTAAATAAAGGTGATTTCTAGGTTAATGCGTTCCATCGTCGACCACATCATTGCTTTCCGTCAGGTGAGATCGCGGTCAAGCGCAAACCTATCAACAGTAAAAGAAATACAATTTGCATTCCTAATATTGGTTTGAAGAAAAGTGGAATCATGGTGGGAATATCTAGCTATCTCTTTTGGGCACAGGTAGCCTAATGGCGTAGGTATTTCAATCTATTCACCGTTAAACTGTAATTTGACAGATTTCCTTCGCACCAAATATGAAAGTTTTTTAACTGGATTTGAATTTTTTTTTCTATTTGCTATTTTAAATATTGTAACCTTTTGATTCACACAATAAAAAAAAAATAAGTCAAGCACACAATTCATCAAACATATTATTGAAAGTGAAAAGAAAAAGTTACTTATTCCTCAACACGTATTTAACAAAGTAACATTTCCGTTTAACGATTGTTTGTACATTTTTTGCTCAACATTGAGTCAATGCATACTGCAACGAAAATAATGTTATTAAGTTTTTAACGGTCCAAGTCAAAAATGATCGTGTTTTAAGCCGCTAAAGACAAGAATAATAGAAGAACATCATAAAAGTAATGAAAGAAGAAAATAACAAAAATAATAAAGAAGTAATGAAGAGTAATAAAGTGATAAACAGATTGAGGATCGTATTTCTCAATTCTACCACTTTCATTTTTGGCAAGGGAGAGAAAAGTACCTAACTAAACATGCTTACTGATTTCAACCAAGAACAATAACCACATGAAATAATATAATTACTTATTATGAAGGTGCTAAGTTGTATTTAGAAAAATATCCTTAATAAGTACAGAAATTCCTTAGTCAAAATAAAAAACACCTCTTCGATAACCCTATATACCTACTTAAATGTCAGCACTAATTTACAAAATGCGTAAACAGAAGTGACTTTTTAAGAATCGTAAAACGCTGTTGCTTATGAATTATTTCGCTCCTAGTAATGATACCGTGTGAACTGAACACGCCACATGCCACGCCAGCATGGCGACTTGAATATAGCTATTACATCGTTATGAAATAATCATAATAATATAGCATAAGCCTAATAATGATACAACAATTAACATTATTGTATAGCCGTATATGGTTAATAGTACTAATTAGAGCTTAAATATTAAAATTAAATGTAAAAAAAACTTAACGGTTGTTCTTTGGATAAGTTTAAGCAAGATGGTACATTGTGAGGGACCACGAATGGTTCCAAACTTCCTTGGAGAACCAAGATTACCGACATATCTTGAAGAATCGCCAAACTTAAGTGGCCTGCACTGGGCACATTGCTTAAAACAGATGATCGATGGAGCCAAAGAGTTGTAGAGTAGTAATCGCGTACCAGAAGGTAAAACAAGGAAAGTCACGAGGTGGACCGATGACCTGGTGAGAGTTGAGGAAGTCCGATTTAAGCAAGACGAACAGGACCGTTTGTTGTGGCCACACTTGGGAGAGCCCTAGAGGCAACAGTGGACGTCTGTCGGCTGATATAATGATGATGATTACTGGGTTCGACTTTTATCAGAATTTAACTGATGGTACGTCAAGATGAGGTCAAAGATGGAGCTCGCTTGCCCAAAAGTAAGCATTTCATTCTTATTTCAAAGACCTCATTGAGTAAAATAAATGATGGAACATGTAAAATAATCAATTGTATTAAACATGAAGCTAAATACTGGATGATTTGCAACATTAACACAGCAGAAGAAGAGCCTATTAAAGTCTGTCAAAGCACTATTAACGAAGATGAAAGACTTGGAATATTGCAACTCACTGTTACAGTCAATACGCAAGTTGAGCATAAAAAATGTTCACAATAATAGTTAAATCGAGGGTGGGTAAATAGCCGCTCGAAGGGGCGAGGCGCGATCCAATCGAGATGATTATGATAGATGATCCACGAACGTTTTTGAACGTTTCGATGCAGTGTGGAGCGCTTTGATGCGTTGCGGAGCAAGCAAAGTGATGCGGTTAAAATAGCTGAAACCATTGCTGTTAGATGCGATTAAGTATAAAGTTCACTTGCAACAATATAAGCAACGAACATTAATAGTAGGTAATACAATAGAATAGAATTAGTGTATGGTAATTAAAAACCGGTCGCAATCACAGATTATAATTGTAGGTACTGCCACGGGTCTATGTAGATTTCGCGGCCCGGATTTTATTTTTATAAAAATAAAAAAATATAGTAACTTATCAAGATTTATGTTTTTGCTAAGCCCTTTTAAAAAACAAGCTATATTATTTCATGCAGCTTTCAACTTTTTCTGTGATGTAATTTTGTAAAACACATTTGAAATCGAAGGCTAGGGTCAGATTCGTGTTGTTTTTTTAAATCAAACCAACTAATTTATATCATGTTTTGATTGTTACGAAGAGGTTAGCCAATAGCGGTTATATGGTTATGGTCAATTCTATAAAAATAATTTTTCATGGTGCCACCTTTTTTATATTTGTGGATTTGCAAGGGTTAAAAAAGTTCAAAATTAGTCGTGTTTTCCTCGCAAAAGACAAGCAATTTATGAAAGGTATCTTTTGGAAATAGATTTCATATTTCTTAGTCTTCTGATAGCTTTATTTCAATTTCTTTTATCGCAAAGTATTCTACTAATCCAGTCATGTTAAAAATCGAATCATGATTACAATAAATCATTTTATTATGAACTCTAAAATACCCCATAATTTCTGAATCATAATTTTATCCCGACGCAAGTTAATAATCTGCTCTAAACGCCACCCCTTCAAAACGATGACTAATTCCCATTCGTTTGAAGTTACACCCGTTTCTGTTCGCTTTTGGGTGGGCGATTGAAATTATTATAAAGAAGAAATTCTCTAGGTACTTATCTGCTTGAATAAGTTAATTTGTGAACGAGATTTAATAATGAAGTCAGCATTAGTATGTAAAGACAAGTATAACTCAAACTGAATTAAGTAATTTTTTTTTTCAAGGTGGGGAAAATCATCCAATGACAACCCCCGCTCTTGGGCGGAGCGGGAGATAGTGTCAAACTCTTACTATCTAAAAACCCACCCCGTTCCTCCTAGCCTTCAAACCTTCATAAAAAAAATGTTAAAACTATTCTTGTTTCAAGATAGTGCAACAGATATGTTAAATTCATCTTTTGAAGTAAATTAAGAAATGAAAAATACAATTGAAACACAATACGGGCCTAAAATTCCATTTTTTTTTTTTATCATCGTTAGGCTCGCGTTAGACCACTGTCTCACTTGATAGTAAGCGATGATATATATCCTTATTGAAATTGTATAAAGACTTAAAAATGTTTATTTTTTATAATTTACAACTCATCGATTAAACGCAACATAAGATAAAATTAAATCGTCAATATCTAGTATTACCTGAAACGAAGTTACATAACTGTAACGTCTCAAATAGAATTGTCGAAAAGCGATAATAGTTTCCATTTGCGAACAAAATTGGTGGGTCGTGCACCCCGCCGTCGCTACTGTCGATGTTTATTGCTCTTTTGATTGTTTTTGTCTTTTTCATTTCATTTTTGTTTCGCAAAGGCATCTTGGAATTGGATTCGGATTTAATTTTTCATTGCTGTGACGTTATCTCAGAGGGTTGTGTTATGCAAGTAGCAGATTTTTGCTTACTATCTTTTTTTTCAATCAATCACACTGCTTCAACAAAGTGATATTAACACAGATATAGATAGACATAAATAACGCAAGAGCAACTTCTTCCCGTCCCTAAATGTCTAGCTTACGTACAAAAATCGTAAATGCCCACTTTCGCACTCAGTCTGCATCGTGTATAGCGCTAGTCAGACGTCAGTTATATGCGTAATTAATTTAAAAAAATATTATTTTTAATCTAAAACCCTTTGTAAGGGGGAGGCCTACGCCGAAAAGGCGACTACTACTTAGAGAAGATTTATATAGTATAATTATTATAAAATAGGTAACTGAATGTAAAGTGTAGAATTAAGTAACTCAATGAATGTAAGTAGTAGAATAAAGGCTTTTTTATTTTATTTTATTTTTACTTTTTTTAATACCTGGTTTACCAGAGAAAAACAAAACATTCGTATTACAGAATAGGTAATCAAAAAATGGCGCGCTTGGTTTTCATACAGATCGTGAGACTTGCGTTATCTATGTCTATCTATATCTGTGGATATCTAGATTACTTATTTCAAATTTATCAGAATAGCAGTTTAAATTAGTGTGAGGAGGGAGAGTTCTCCGAGGCGCGTGAGGATCTGGCTGCGCTGGAGAAGGACTACGAAGAGGTCGGCATGGACTCCGCCGAGGGTGAAGGCGAGGGAGCTAAGGAGTACTAAGCTGAACTTGTTCACTGAGCACTCACACCGATACATTCCGGTGACATGAAATAAAAGACACAATTTCCCAAATCCTTTTCTTATTCTAGCTATTCAACTTTGCCGAATATGTTTATTCCATCTTTATTATCTTCTAAATAATAAACTGAGACGAACATATTTCTCGTTTTTATTTTCGCCAGTGGACAATATGTCCCCTGCTGTTTGCCGGGACGGTCTGTCGCTTCCCCTCGACGCTCTGTCAACAATACATTCTTATAGCAAACATGGTGAACTCCATATAAAATTTATTGTGCCAATGTCGAGAAAATTCTTGACAGAGATGTAGAATATTTGTTGAGGCTTCTAGTCGTTAAGCCAATTTCGTGAAGTTTTTGGAAAGCCTCTCTATTTTAGAAAGTTTTCATAATTAATGCTTTGATTTTGGATTTCTTTTTCAAGTGATGACAAGATTTACTGTAATAACTTCTCCGGTTCTAAGGCGAAGCGAGACAGATGTCAGATTTTACTGACTAAAACCCACTCCAATGTAAGGAACATTGGCGTGGGTTTGCCCTGCGTTCCAAGATCCAGGGTTTCCCTTTCGGAAGCGAGCCCATGACCCCAGTAGGCATCAGCCCTGCTGGCCCCTACAGTTTTGTTGACATCTCTTGAGGCGCGCGTGGAACACTATGCGCTGATGATTTGGGCTTAGTCTGAACGGTTACCAGACAGTCGGACGGAGAGCTACCCATTGCTCGTCATCTACAAGTCCACGCTGGCTGTGGTTGGAAATGTCCCCGTGTCCCGTACCAGGGACCGGCACGAGAGGTCTTCGCAATTGACAACTTTATAGAACCTACAATAAATTGATTTGATCCTAAAGCCCGGTAATCCCGATCCTATAAACATGTCCAACTTTTGATTTTATTTATAAAACTCAATCTCCACAACAAACGCTCTGGTTAAAGAAACTCCTGAGTCGTCTGAACAAGTGGCCCGAAGTGTTTGCCGTTAAGTGAATCAGCTCGTAGCGGCAGCCCAAAGCAGCACTCAAACTGAAACCCCTTCACATTACAACTGATTGGTGCTCGCCAAATGAACCTTACGGTGTTAGTCTTTTCTACTGTAATTACGCGCCATTACCACTAATCTTTCGCAATACAAATACATGCAAGAGCTAAATCAAACTCTTTTTCAAACGCAATAAGAAGCTTTATCCTTCACTGCGTTACGACGGCAGCCAATGATGTGCGTCATACGACAAAAGAAAAATAGTTCTTACTGCGATAGCTGAAAATCGAAAATCGGTGGCACTGGGGGTTGTTTGCGCATTTTGGGCCTTAATGCTTTAAGTTAAAGTCGTTATTGGGTAAGGGTGTGATGTTGTGTGGGGTGTTGCTGGAGGCCTGAAGGAGTTAATGCGTGTAGCACAAAGGGCCAAATCACTGGGCGACGTGCGGCCGCGGCGTCAAAGAGCGAATTTGTATTCCAATTATGACGCCGGCATAGACATCCGTCGATCAATAAAAAGTGGTCATTTTAAGGCAGTTTTTCCATGTTTAATTTTTTAGTTTAACTGACGTTGTCGTCTGTTCTGTTAGCACATACAGTTCGGAAAATGAAATCAAGCTAAGTATTATAAGAAATTATCTTTCTAGAAGTACTTTCGTATTCGTCATAAGTTCAAAAAATCCAGATATCTCTAACAAAGCAACGATTGAATATGTCCTGTTAAAACGCCATACTCAACGAAAAATCAGAATGATTCAGAGATAAGTTAGATACAAGTTCAGAAGTAGCAAAAGGCCCATAAAATAATAACAAAAGGATAATTAATCGATTTCAGTGCATTACCAGTCCCCTAGTGAGTCGTTAGTGCAATTCCGGGCCCCTGTGGCATTAGCCGTTTGATTGCAATCCTGGGGCCCCACTCCGGATTCAATAATGTTCACCCCGACAGATTTATTTTGACATTTCTATTTGTCAAGACGTATGATTATTGGTTAGTAATTGTTTTGTGAGATCAATCGGGAAATCTTGTTTGAGAAGATTCTGATGCATTGTCTTTTTCCACTGTGGTCCCATTCTGCACTTAATACATGCCTGTATAAAGGCATGTATTAAGTGGACAATGAAAGTCTGTCTCGAATTTTGTTCCGACATTTGTTTTTACGTGAGAGTTGAACATTATCTTATGGTAACAAGTTAAATATAAGAATGATAATTAATAAACATAGCACGAAGAATCGCTAAACTTAAGTGGCAATGGGCAGGGCACATTGCTCGCAGAACAGATGGCCGTTGGGGCCGAAAGATTTTGGAATGGCGACTACGTACCGAAAGACGTAGCGTTGGAAGGCCTCCTACAAGGTGGGCCGATGACCTAGTAAGGGTTGCGGGAATCCGATGGATGCCAGACGCACAGGACTGTAATTGTGGCGGCACTTGGGGGAGGCCTATGTTCAACAATGGACGTCTTTCGGTCAAATGATGATGATGATGATGAATTAATAAACATCTAATAGAAATGTTTCATATATACAATATAGGCGGTTTGTCTAGCTAAAGTTCTTTGTTTTGATTGCTGCTAGAAAGGACAAAAGATTTTTTTGGTTTCTTACTTACAATTTTTTTGTTCTGTGTCCTCTATGACTTCAACGACATTCAACACAATCGTCTGGATCATCAAATCAATGGCCGAGAGTCCTGACCTATCACGGTTACGAATATAATTATCCAATTTAGTTTGACCTGGATCCACACAATGCATCAATTTAGGACGAGTTAGTGCACTTGAGCCAAGTGCATGAAATTGAACTACTATTATATTTCTTTCATTGTAATCTTCAGGATATGCATCTGTAGTTACTGTTATTTATAGAAATTCATAGAGCTTTTTTAAAAGTCAACACTTAGAAATATGTTAAAAACTGGAGCTTCGGTAATTTTGACACTGTAACACATGCTCAAACTTAGCCGTTAAGTCAAAAACATACTAATCAGATACATCACTATTGCGAATATCATTAGTAGTGTGTAAACTAGACATTATTTTCGAAAATTTTCTTGTGAGCAGTACTCAAATGAGATGCTAAAAATAGTTCAATAACCTTATAAAAATTACAGTTAACAACTTAGAAACGGCTACGTACATATCCATAAAAAAATCTTGTAAATCCTTCCAAACTTCTAAATTCGGTTGACTAGTCGCAAAAGTGATAAGTTCCGCATGACGTGGGCCCCTCACTATGTGCTACAACACTAGTACGGTACACAAAAAGACAATGTCGGCCGTCACCGCACGCACGCCTGTGAAAACAACATTTTGATTTCTTTCGTATTTTTACTTACCCCTGTTTGCGTGAGATGGGTGCGACCGATCAAATGCTAGGCAAATATGTTTTAGTAGCCCGCTAGTGAATTTTTTTTGGAAATTATTTTTAGTAATAGTTTTGGATTGATGAGAAAAATAAGACTTAGGTGTGGTGTTAAGCAAACGGTTAAAAAAATGGACTTTTTAATTTCTTGAGGAAGTTTGTAAGTGCAAAGTTGTGTGGAATTCGGTAGTCGCCATGACTACCAAATGCATATGATACAGAAGAATGAGGAAAATGTCATGAGGAAAGTTTTGAATATGTATATGGCTAGCTGCAAGAGTAAGGCAAACTTATCTGAGATGATGACAAAATATGTAATTATGGAAGAAGACAATAGGACTAGTAAACATGTACTGGAGATAGTTCAACTAGTTATTTTAACTATAGCAATAAAATAAAATAGACAAAAATTTATCCAATAAACACAAAAACAAGTAATCTCCTCCTCATACTTCCTAAAAAGCGTGAAACTCTTAGCACCAACCATTACTACAACCAAAACAATTGTGTAACACGGTACGTGGTACATAATTTATTCATAAATCGAAGAAAAATACGAGGCCGATAAGAGATCGCATGTCCATAAGCAGTTGGACCAGTAGTTTAAACTCGAGTATGTTGGAAAGTGGCTGAACAAGACATTCCTGACTCCCCTTTTGCCATACATAGCTCACAAATATTTTGAATATATGCCGCTAATAATAATTGGGGTCAAAAACTGTAATTGTAACTTTGTGTGACAATATTTAATTGGACAAGAATTTCTTATTGGAATTTTGGGGGCTGTATTACACAAAATATAAGGTACCGTGGGACGAAGTATCGGAAGTCATCATTAATTTCAGAGTCAAACTCAAAGCCATTTATTTGCATTAAATGCAGTATGAGAGATGATAACTTATAATTTCTTAGTGCAGGCACATTTTGCCATGAGTTGGCATGCAGATATTAAAATATGTTATGTGGTGCTCATAGTAAGCAAAAGTACAAAATTTATCACAAATTTTCCTTTTAAGAAAAGCATTAAACCTACTCAAGTTATAAAGACAACAAGACGACAGCTACAATGCGATTTATTACAAGATGAAAGTTGAAGCAGTACTATAAAACAGGAAGGGCTTAGCTGGGTCGAAGCCTACTGGGGCCAGGGTTATCTGAAAGGAAAGTCGAGCCCCGGTATGAAGGCTAGAAGGAACGGGGTGGGTTTTTAGTCAGTAAGAGTCTGATGTTATCTCCCACTCCACCCAAGGGCGGGTTTTGTCATTAGATGATTTTTCTCACAGAAAAAAAAGCAGTACTATAAAAATTTTAGCAAATTGGTAACAAACTTGGTAGCGAATAATGTGTGTTGTGAGAAAATCGACCAACGGGCAAACAACAATGATAAATGTCCAATAGGTACAACTGTTTCCCAAACATCAGTCAGTCCTGTCCAAGATCCGTTAGCTCCAATGAGTGACGGCACACAGGCGTGTCACTTCTCGATTTCATTAGAAAACATTGGCTCCGTTGTTTGCAATCGCCGCGTGCAGTCGCCTAGGGTCGAGTTACTATACTCACTTGCTTCAGCAATATTGTGGTTTGTATAAACTTTGATCTCTAACCGTGTGAGGTTTTAGCTTTACGCTTCTTTTGTTTTATTTTGATAGTTATTGCTTGGCGTGAGAGTATTAATAGTTTATTTTCTACCTACTATCTACCGCTCTGCCCTTATATCCTCTTTGAGCTAGGTATAAAATTATGAAGTTACCAAATGTTTAGGAAAAATCTTGTTATGTATTATTATATATATATATTATAGTATGTATTATTTGTGATATTGAAAATGATGTTGTACAGTTCTATTACAATGAAATGTGAATTAAGTTTATTTCATTTATTGATAAATAACTTTACAATAAATTCATTAATTGCTGTATCAGATTTGACTTATTCGTATATTTATAGATTTCTAATTTTTTCCTTACATTCTATCTAAATTACTCAGATCATTATGCAGCTAATCGGTATAAGAATCACGTATGTGGGGTCCATATCTCAAGCTTCTTGAGTAGCGGTCTTCATTAGTGAATGAGTGTTTCCTAATTTCTAACCATTTGTTGATGATTTTGTTACATTAATATCTACTGGTAGCCCATACTCATCGGTACCTATTAGTAGTTATTGTATCACCAATTTCTTGAAGGTAGTAAATCATCTAATGTCTTCTACTGCTCTAGGGCGGGGTGAGAGATATGTTAGAGTTTTATTGACTAAAACCCCAAGGTAGACCGATGACCTGGTGAAGGTTGCGGGAATCCGATGGATGCGGGACGCACTGGATCGTTCAATGTGGTGAAACTTGGGGAGGCATACGTCCAACAGTGGAAGTATATTGGCTGAAATGATGAAAACCCCCTCCTATGTTCGTTCTTTGCCGGGCGTTCCTGGATCGATGGTTTCCCATTCGGAAGCCAACCCATGACCCCGGTAAGCTCGTGTTTAGTCGGGACGGTCACCGGTTAGTGGGACGGTCACCGGTTAGTGGGACGACGAGCTAACCATCCGCTCGTCGTCCGCAAGTCCACGCCTACGGTGAATGGAGCGTGAGGACGTCCGTTCCTTCACGCGTGCAGACCCTTTTTTCGCTAGCATTACTGATTCGCATAAGAAAGCGACCATCTGCTATGGTAAATGTGGGATAGATGCCCAACCTCTACAAATGTGCTTGTAAAACAAAAGGGATAAGTATTGAAAAATATAATACTTTTGTTATGGATAGTGTATTTATCGATGAAGAAAATAAATGAGATTATTTCATATTATCTTCTTCATTCGTTTTGTAATAAACGAAACAAAAAAGTCTTATGAATGAGGATAGATGCCTAATGTGTGGGTTAGATGCCGCAACTAGAAAATGACCTGAGGGATAGTTGCCCTGAGGGAGTAATGAAAGAATAATTTAATTTTTTAAACTTTAATCGACCTCAATCAAATGGCACAATTATCTTTGATAAGTACTAAATTAAAATTGTAGTCTTAAAAAATAAATAATTCTAAATTTTCTTAACTTTAATCAATGGCACAATCATCTTAGGTATTAAAATTTTTAAAATATTAGATATATTTTATTTTTATTTTTGAACGTGTGTATTTTTTTAAATTTTTTTTTCATGTCGCAATTTTAAACGCTGACATTGATTACAATAATCTCCGTACATAGTGCAGGTTTCGTGTAGCCACTTTTTGCACAGGACACACTGTATCCAGTCTACATTTAACTTTGTCTTCTCAAAATCTTCAAAACACTCCACACATTCGTTGGTCGCATCCGTAGAAGAGTCTGATGCAAGATTTTCTTCGTCGCTTTTGTTAAAATCTTTATAAATTTGTTTTTCAGCTTTGTGAACAGGACGCTGAATTCTGTTACTTCTCTTAGTCTGATCTCTTTCTTTATTTCTATTTATTTCAGCTCTTTGGTCAAAATCAGGCTCATTTTCTTTGACTGAATCATCCGAATCACAGGTCAAACTTCCGTCTATCTCATCTGAAGCTGCTCTAGCCCTTTTTTTCTTGTTTTTCTGTCTGTTATTTTTGCTTGATAAGTTTAGAGTAGGTTTTCCTCTACTTTTTTTGTTTTTCGTTGCAGGAATAGTTTCTTTTTCTTTGAATGAATCATCCAAACTTCCGTTTATCTCATCTGAAGCTGCTTTAGCCCTTTTTTTCATAACTTTCCTGGGTTGTTTGTTATTTTTGGACGGTATGTTCGGAGTAGCTTTTCCTTTAGTTTTTTTGTTAATAGGATCAGTTTCTTTTTCTTCCAACGAATAATCCGAAGCACAGGTCAAACTGCCCTCTGTGTCCTCTGAATCTGCTCTAGTCCTCTTTTTCGACAAGTTCTTTGGTCGTTTGCTAGTTTTACTTGGGATATTAGAAGAAGCTTGAATTTTATTTTTTTTAGCAGTAATATTCTCCTTGGTAGTCAATACTGCTTTCCTCTTTTGAATAAAGGTACCGGAATTATAGGTACGGGAGAACATTGTTGTAAAAACTTGCTTGGCGTCTCCATAAGTAACTCTGCACTAGACTGTTGATCAAGCAAAGATGGCGAATTGGAAGGATGTTGCTTCTCTGTCAGACTTATAGTAGTCTCAGTATATATAACTTGATCTGTTGGCGTAGAACTTCGCATTTGAACCAATGTTGGGCTCACACGAATTTCGTCATCCAAACATGCCAAAGGCTGATTATCAAATGAGGGAGTAGGCAAAGCTTGATTACTATATGAAGGACCAGGCAATTGTAATATGTCACGCCCAGCAGTGGAAACATTTTTCTGATCCTTATGGGGTTGGGATTTTGAAGACAAATCAATGATCGCAAAGAAGCTGTCTGGAACAGCCGAAGGATTAAATGGATAAATTCCGCAAGCTTTAAACCCGGAAACAGCATTAGAGGGTGTTGCCGCTCGTATCCATGCATTCCCAATCAGTGTTAATTTTTGCGTGTCTTGTTTTTCAAATCGTCTTCTTAAAGTTCTGGAAGGAATCCCATAACGCCGAGATATTTCATTTATAGGTCAACTCTTCAAAGGCAGCTTTAAGAGCATCTTCAGTCCATACGGCCCGGGGCTCTGCACCTACTTTGCGCATGTACTTGCGTGCCATGTCTAAAAAAAAAAGAAAATAATTTCATAAAGTCATTATGGGATAGATGCCCCTAAGGGCATCTATACTCACAAACAGTGAGGCATCTATCCTTTGTCTTAGGGATAGATGCCTTTAGGTTTACCAAATAAAACAAATTAAAACATACCAAAATTACTTTAAAATTGATATATTTGATATAATAACAGACCATAAATACAAAAATATTATCACTTACCCAATAACTTTAAAAATTCCGGGCGCGTAAAGGTTATACGTAACAAAAAATCATCAATTTTTCGCCGTCGACAAAGTGTTTCGCGCCAAAACTCTCGATGCATCCATCCCAGTGAAACGCTTGGCGTCGACTGGCGGGAGGGAGGGGGTACGCTTGTATTTAAACAGTAGACTATGAGTGTAGTACTCGTACAAGTCGCTACGTGTTTACTTAGGCATCTATCCCACTAGGGCAACTATCCCACATTTACCCTATTCCTTCTAGCTCCTGTACTAGCTTTCTCCACTGTATACTCCACTGTGCCCTCTAGGTGGGTCAGGCAATGGTGATACCTGAACGTTTTTTCCGCACGAATCAGGTGCAAGAACCTCCCGAACTTTCCACGTCCGATGAGGAAGCCGTGATGTCTTTCAGCCACTCCTCTAAGAGGGGACTTACTCCCATGATTGTGGCGTGCTCAATTCTATAATACCCAATAACCCAAGCGTCAAGGTAAATAAATGAAATGTATTATTGATTTGAAGGATGTAAACGATAACTCATAAGTTACACTTAAATTATACCAAACCATAACCATTTGCGTGTCGGTCGGGTGCCGCACAGAAGCCGAGCGAATGTCCAAATACATGGAAATGCTCAGTTTGTGCCGTTTAACCCGAGGTACGGTCAGCAAATAAACCGTATTTACCTTGAGTAACTGACCGTAGACAACAAACATTGACTGAGTACACAAGTTCGGTCGCTCGAAAATTTATAGTTCGTTAAATTTTACAAAAATTGTTCTCTAAGTTTTGGAAATAAGTTTTCCAATAGTAAAAAATCATTTTAATGTAGAATTGATTCAGTTGTTACACACTGATAACAAAGAAGGAGGAGAGGAAGAAAGTTGTAATAACAAAATGAAGAAATTTCCAAGTGTTGAAACAGTTCAGTAATCTTTTTTTCACTTTTTTATATTCTACAACTTTCACACAACGCCATTTAGTCCCAAACTAAGCAGAGCTTGTATTATCAGTACTAGACCACTGATAAACATACTATATATATCTGAATACGTAAATATTATAGTTTTATTATTATTATTTTTGATAGGCTCGCGTTTGACCACTATCTCACCTGATGGTAATTGATGATGAGGCCGACGATGGAGCACGCTTTCCTAGAAGTAACCTATTCACTCTTGACTTAAATTACACCCAGACACCGAACAAACGATCTTGTTCATCACACAAAAACTTGTCTTGTGTGGAAATCGAAGTCACGACCTCTGGCATAGCAGTCATAGCCACTAACCATTAGATCAATGGCCCAGTCGAAGCATAGAACATATTTTTCGGTATAAAATTTAAAAAATTCCATTTATATAATAACAATCCTGTGGTATGCTAAATTGTGTCGGATATTAACTAACCTGGTTGACGTAGATGCGTGTGAGCATCAAGCGTCGACTTTGACATAGCCGATAACGAATTGGTGCCATAGCCTGAAACAAAACAAATTTGTTAATGCCATTACCGAATTCATATAATTATTATTGTTATTGACGAATAAAATTAAGACTAGTTCCTAACACACCACCAAGCGATACAGCGAGTCAAAGTAGATACCAACAATTAAAAATTATTGTGAGTGTCTGCATATAGATTACTCTTCCCGTGGAAACGATTTAATTTTTATAAGGTTATTTCTCTTTAGATATTTCCAATTATCACGTGGACAAAATAACTGGCAGAAGCTAGACAATGAGGGCATTCTCCATTAGACACATTACCGTTACTAAGTACTAGATCCTCTCGGGCGCTGGCACTGATAAAAACATGTTAACACTTTCCGAGACAGACCGCCTCTTGACGTAATCTCGGTATACCGTTACGGGACAGTACCTAAGGCTAAGGGCGGTGAACACTATTTCATGTATGGCAAACCGGCAATAGCCGTTGCTTGCCGTCGCTTGTCGTGGGTATCACAGTAAGCTCTATTCGATTTATTTTCAACACATACATACGCAGTTCTTATACACCAAAATATCACATTCACACCGCCGACAGGCGTAGACTGAGCCATACAAGTACGATAAGATCCACGGCCGAGCCGTATGTGTCATATAAAAAAATAATTTTAAAATACGCATTTTTAGTGCTTGACTGCGATCTCACTTGATGGTAAATAGTGATGCAATCGTAATATGGCAGTACCGTTGTATGAAAAAAATTATGAGACTTTGAAGTATCATATCATAACATTTGCAAATAGTGAAGGATCCCGGAAACAAGTATAAATTATTTAGTATAATGTTCACAAAGATGAAAGACAAAACATCGGCTTCCACTATCACAAAACTAAAAGATAATACCTCAAAGATAGTGCTTTTACACGAGTCGACAAGGATCACGTTACGAATGATCGATGTTCACGAATATGACCGGAGTCCTGTGGACGCCTCACTGGGTAACAATATTGGGATGGCAGACTGTGGAGATTAGCTCTGGAAGTCTTCCGTGGAGAATAATCGATTTGTAAGAACAGTCTCACAAATCGATTATTCTTTAGTGAATACAGATTCAAGAGGATTTATGGATTAAAGTGTTCAAAGTAGAAAGATGGAAAAACAAGACACTCTTGGTGTTTTAAATTTAAACGTTGAGACAGAATGTGAAGAATTGATGTAACAAACTTTTTATACAGTCAAGTACCATGATACAAGGGCAAAACATGATTCTAAGACACGTTTAAGAATAAAGAACGACGTAAGAAAAACTGAGGAATCATAAGTTGTAAATTGATACAATGGTCCGTGAGACTCGACGTCGAAACTTTTGATAATATTGAACACAGTTAAGGTAAAACAATAAAAATAAACAATATTTGTAAACAATTTCTGCGTCTCCTGTCACGATCACGTTTATACTCCCCTCAAGTGGTTCAAACACCGTGAAACATGGAATCAAAAATACACCCAAAATCAAAGACCTTTCCACAATATAGCTCTAACACTAACTACGCGTGAAATCCTATTGAGAGCATCAAAGAGAATCTAATCCTACAAACTTATTGCCAAGTAAAAAAAACTCTATCCTCTTTCAATAGAGTTGAAATTAGAACTGCAGAAACCACATAAACGCCTCGGGTCTTTTTCGCCCCTAAGAAACAAATAGTTAACATTGTCAGTGAAAAGCCTGTCGCTTTGTCCTATGACAGTCGGGTTAATTACAAAGCGATTTAGAACAAAAATGGGCAAGTGCGAGTCGGACTCACGCACTAAGGGTGGAAACTATAATTCTCGAATGGAGTCTCGAAGATTTTTCCGAATTGCTAAAAAGTTATTTTTAGTGACGTAGTTAACAAGAAATTTATTCAGATTTATATAATCTTCCTTTGCGTGTACCTTTGGCTTCAACCAATTATAGACAGAATAGTTTTATTATACGTGCAAGTAGACAGTTCAATAATATGTGTGAGCAGCATGACTTGGATCCCTTTACTACTAGTGTGGCGTCGGCCAGAAGGCGCATAAGCCACAGGTTTTTTAAGTAATCTTTTAATTATTTCCCTATTTTTCTGCAATGTATTATTAATTCTACTGTTACTCATTTTCTGAAAGGTTTGTAGTTACTACTTGTTTTACACTTGCAATTGAATTTGTTTATGTAACTGTTAAATTTTAATAAGGTTCACCACTCATTGTGCAAAGGGTGCTATGGTCACTTCTCAATTGTAATTCGACACTATACGTGAGGACTTGTTATTGGCTTGCTATCGTCTATGTTAGTTTTTATTTTTTGCTTGTTTAAGCTGTAAGTCCTCCAAGATGTAATAAATAAATAAATATAAGACCTTGCTTTGTACCAAATTTCAGGATTCTGGGTCAACGGGAAGTAAAACAACGGAATAACAAAATATACGTTTTTTGCGACATGAGCGGCCGTATCTTTTTTATTCCTGAACTTTGAATTTTGATTTTAAACAGCTTCACAACAAACAGACGGTCGGAAGTGATCCTATAAGGGTTGTGTTTTTCTTTTTTTTTTAAATAAATGGAATTATTGTGAAGACCAGCGGGGTTACCATGACGTTCAAAGTAAGATTATTTTAATCTTGTTTCGGCGTGAGTAAGAGATGGCGCTAGACAACCTGTATAGCTCTGTCTCTTACCCACACTAAAACAAGATTAAAACAATCTTACTTTTAAACGTCATGGTCTAGGTCCAGGTCATCCGTGACATCTATTATGAATGCCGTGGATTTTTTGAGACACAGAAATCGCAACAGGATTAGTGGAGACGACAGATCCACCTGAACTTAAACATTGTGGAAAAACTAACATTATTAAATAACTAAGTACATACCAGTATAAAAATATTTTGGTCCCAAAGTAAAATAATTGCCGTTTGTCATTGACAAAGCGTACAATAATGCAAATTACTAGAAAAGAAAGTTAATAAGGTTTAAAATTCCGTGAGTGAACCGGTAGTACATTGTTTTCTTCGACAACAATATCGTTATGGCTCCAAAAGGGACAGAAAATTGAAAAAAAAAACAGTAATTTGTCGTTCATTTTGTATTGATTGGCGATTGTTTCATCTTTGATTGAATATTTCTTCAGATTAATGGAATGTATCTAATTTAATTGAGAATACCATCTTTGTCTTGTTAAAGCGGGACTTATTGATTTTAATAATAGTCTTGATGTAATGTTGTCAGGAGTACATGTTAGGAAATCTAACTATCTTGGAATAAACACCCTTAGTACACTTATACCCCCAGTCTTAACCCTTCACCACTGACGTGTCATTTTGTTGCACTGCCTCTGACGTACATAGTATACGTACGGACGTTACTTTGAAGACTTTTTGATGCACCAATAAAGTATAAGTTTGATGATTAGTGCAATTTATGAAACTGCGAAAAAGGACGCACATAAATTCCCGCGTAAACTAAAGTTTTGAACGGAAAAACGTTTGAATGACGTATATGTCAGTTTTTAAGGGTTAAGTAAGTTTGTTCCAAAAAGCAGTGGTAACCACTACTAAATATTTGATATATTAACATACGCTCCATTTCCGACAGCATTACGCTGGCGGCATGTAAATATCTGTATCACACACTTAAATCTATCACACTTCATCCGATGAACGAATTATCATATAGAACACGTTAGTTTGAAATTTTAATCAGTCCATCATCATCATCATCATTTCAGCTGAAAGACCTGCTGGTCGTAGGACTAGTCCTGTGCGTCTAGCAGTCATCGGTAACCCGCGACTCTCACAGATCAGGTCACCTTACATTGTGCAGCCACCACTCCAGAACCTTTTGTTGTACGAGAATGTGCCCTGCCCACTGCCATTTAAGATTGTCAATTTTTCAAGCTATGTTAGTGAAACTTAGTTCATAGATATGACGTTGAAACTAGATATTTATGTAAGATGTGAGATTGAAAAAAGGTGGAGATACTGGAGTGGCACACGCGTATCGGGAGACGCAGCGTTGGAAGGCATCCTACAATGAACCCATGATCTGGTGAAAGTTGCGAATCGTCATTATGGCAACACTTGGGGGAGGCCTATGTCCAACAGTGGACGTATATCGGCTGAAATGATGAGATTGAAAAGGAAAAAGTTAAAGACTCATGTATATAATAATATAATCATGCCTTACCACCTACCTATAGTAACTCATCCCCAAATAAATAAAGCACTGCAGTAACGTCAAAATCAGACACTCTCGCCCCTAAAATTTCGCACCAACGGATTACAAACACCAACCAACCCCATTGTCGAAACTTACACTAAAAACAATTTAAATAAGACCACTGGGACTACCCAACCACAGATTAGATATCTCATTACACCACATCAAAGGCTTTTGTCAAAACTATTTGTTTGGACGACAGTGAAATGAAATTCGGAGAGCGCTGGATTTTCAACTTTACTGAACTGAGTGAATATTTCGGTTGATAAAAGCGTTGTTTAATTTAACGTGGTAAGGTTTTGACTAGAGTAGACTTATCTAGTTTGATTGTATTGATTTTTCCTCTTCTTTTGAAGTCTCTCAAGTATTTTGGCAATCAACTCTGAATATTTGTCATTATTTTGTCCGTATACTTTTTATATACTTACATATCTTAACAAGTAAATCGTCACTTATGCTTAAACTGCTGAAAATAATGTTTTACATATTTCAGTGCTCACATGTCACGGCATCAGCATCTTCTGACTCTTATCCCCATTTATTTGAGGTTGTTTTTTATGTATCTGTCATGACGGCTTTTACAGCGCTACCCTTAGCGCTGTAAATCAATTTCATCCTGAGACTTTTCTCAGGAACCCAAAATTTTAATGATGAATATCAGTCCTGCAACTTTCGTTGGCCTACCTTTGAGTAAACCAAACTTACGACAATCCGAATATGTAAAATCCCGTTTGAATTAAAATGTTTTAATATCTGGCCGAACATGCATTTTTCATAAATTATAATCCATATCGGCGCAAATATGAGTTTATGTATTCGAGGAATCAATTTTACAATACGATTTGAAAATTGGTATAGCAGACAGACGTCAGTAACGATGATAAATCTTCCAGCTAATCTGATATAATCTACGACCTAAAACGACCATTGATTGCCATAATAGTTAAACGCATTGATTAGCTGCAACAACATTTGGTGTTAGGTCAAAATATCCTGAACAATTGTTTCGAACAGCAAAAATAATTTGCAAAGCGTTCATCAACTCTTGTTTATTTTAGGGAATAAATTCTGCCAGGTATCAAAAAGAGCGGTGACTGGATTCAATCAGTTTCAAAGTTAATTAAAATGTGAAAAATAAAGGATATAAAACAAGACAGCAATGTGCCTTTGACTACCGGTTTACAAACATTTAGATGCATGTTTTCAATTTGAACATCCAAAATTTGCGTTTAATGAAATTCGAAACCTACCTACATATCAGACATTTCCAGTACATTGCACTTTTCAATTATCGAAAAACAGTAGCTATATTTTAAATACAAGTTAGTTAAAATCTGCTAAACGAAACATTGGAATCCAGATTTCAGTGCCAATAAAGCAAGCAAGGGGTTTTATTTTTGGTGTACAATAAAGAATTAATCTATCTATCTATTATCAACGCACCGGTGGCAATAGAAAACAGTGCACAAAATTGAGAAGATTCTTAAATCTGATGAAAATGTAACTGTTGCATATCAGGGATTACGGATCTGGATACGGATACGAATATAAAAATAATGTTACGGATACGGTTACATTTATAAAATTATTTCATATTATTTGCTAGTTTCGGATGGTTGTGGTTACTGGTCTTCTTCTTCTTCGTCTGGCTAGACCTTAACCCATTTATTTGAGGTCGGCCCTCCTTGTCTTTGTCTATCATTGTGCATGATTTTATGCCATGTCAGTGTCGAGCTGAGCTTTGTTTAGGTTTTTTTGGACCGTCGTCAACCAAGTGGAGAGTGGTCTTCTGCGCTTGCTTCGTCGTAGGCATTTCAAGGGCAAGCTTCACCATATATATGATCATCTGGGCGTCTTTGTATGTGACCATACCACCGTAAGCGCTTCTCTTTGACTACATCGGATATCGGAGCAACTTTAATACTGGCTCTTATGTACTCATTTCGGATTTTATCTAGTAGTGTGACTTCGCTAAGGATATTAGTATTCAAATCATAAAATGAAGTACAAATTAAATAGCAAGATGTGTTTTTTTGTTTTAGGACAAACCAATTACAATTGGTTAAATATAATTATAATTGGTTTGTCAGGCTAAAACCTGTCGGCACAAATTTTGAAATCACAGGAAATATCTTAATTCTAAAATGCATAATCATTTTAAACTGGACGGCACGGATTAAAGTAACTCAATCAATGATCAAGTGACATAATTGTTCTGGAACTGATTGTTGTAGCGATCAATACCTAAACCTTATTCCATTGAATGAGAAGACTTATCTGTACATTCAACTACTCAATACAATTAGGTGTCTAAAATCTAATAATCCCCTTTCATATTTATCGACTGTAACCAAAACTATATATCATGACGTGCCCCAATACATAAGCGAAAAATTTTCGTTCTAAATTACAATTTCTTTACACCCATATAACTACAAACGATTCGCGCTTCAGGGACTGCAAAACAATAGGGTGCTTACCGCTTCCCTCCTGATGCCTGAAGCGGTTTTTCCTGCATCTCCTATCCCTCTCACTCCCATTGTTCACTTAGTAAGTGCGAGGAGTGTGGATGACGGTGACGAAAGCCACTTTTAGCTAATTTTCGCCGGCGCTCGCCGGTTCTCGTTGACGTGCAAACTCCTGACTTAAAATATCGGTCCGTTTTTAAACGGACTTTCTGTGTTGAAATGGAGTGATTTGTGATTTTTACCCAGATTTTGATTTAAAAATATATACACGGCTAGTTGCAAACTTTAATGATGTCATTTTCATTTCACGGCTTAGGTGAAGATTTTTGCAAGTGCGTAATAGCGCTTCTTCGTTTAGTGCGCTTCAAAGCACCCAATGGTTGACGCGATTGAAAAAGCTTCCCAACTTATATGGGACTGAGCCGAACGGATCTATCGCATGTCTAACGAGCTGTAAGCTCGTTAAACACAGGATCAGTGCCCGAACACACAGTGACACGAAGCCCTGATGACCACGAAGGAGATAGAAGGCCGATCTGAATGTCTTCTTTGACAATTGGAAAAATAAAGTCAGGAATCTTGATATTACGAAGGAATGGAAGGAAAAATTTGCTCAGCAGTGGGAAAACACTTGCTAGCTAGAGTAGAATAGAACACAATGTGTTGTCGACTCTGCCTTGGTTATCACTAGGCAGTGAGCTAGTCTTAAGTCGTTAGTGTCAGTTTTTAATCCGCAGCTAGCTACCTCAACTAATACATTATGTATTAATTCATTTTTAAATTATGTTCAATATTTTCATCTCTTTCCTTGACTAATAATCATTTAATTGACCATAGATCAAATTAATTATTAATTTATTGAGCGAGAAAATTAGTCACTATTTTAAAACATTGATTGACTTAACTACGAATCAAAAAACTCGCCCTAAGTAAAACAAATCGAAAGCGTTAGAAATTAACTTTGGGGCGTTAATTGTTAACATTTAGGTGGCCGCTGGGTTAAGGTTCAGTTTTAGGGGCGAATAGTGAGGGGGACGTAATAGTTAAATAATCGTTAATGTGCTAACTATGATGTAACGTCAGTTTAAAGTTATTAGGATATTTAATGCCAGTTTTCAATGTTTGTATCTTTTTATAAATGTGAAATGGTGATGAATAAATTCAATAGGTTTCAATTGGCAGCAAAATTAAGTACCATAATTAGGTAGAAAAAGAATGACTTTTAGCACAGATGATATCGTCTTTTCATATAAACTTAAATCATAATTTTATACATTATAAATCAGAACACATATTGAATATCAAGGCAAAATCCTGAGAGAGCTTCTGAAAAATCTATATACCTATGTATAAAGAGAAACTGACTGACTGACTGACACATCAATGCTCAATCGAAACTACTGGAACTAGGAACATGAAATTTTTAAGGTTTCATTTTATGACGTCGCTCGCCTACGTCAGAGTGTAGTTTTCAAAATTCACCCTCTAAGGAGAACGGGTGTCCAAATTTTGTATGGAGAAACATACTTTCAGTCCTTCGATACCGCTGGCAGGAGCTATCACACTATAATATTTTAACTGAAAATCTAGAAATTTATAAATAACTTTACTGACATTAATTATGTTTTTGTTACATTGAGAACAAGGAGCCAAGTCACGAGTAAATGTTGGGTTGTCATCGACAAAAAAATTCAAAGTTTTTTTCTAAAGAATAACAGCCGATCTTCCAGGGTAAGCGTTGCTTGCCGAGTTCAGAACATGGCTGGGCAAAACATCTTAGCATACGGAGATTCCTCCGTTTCTTTGAATGAAAATTATCTTTGAAAGTCGTTGCTGATAGAGAAGCCATCACCAATCCTTGATGTGGTGGTGGCTTTTACTAGTTTCTGCGTGGGCCTCGTGTTATCGAACCATTGAATTCTCAATATCAGATATAAAGTCCTTTCATGCAAAATACTGGTAAAATGCTCATCTGCTGTATCCGGCGCTAAACT
Source organism: Mythimna lalbum (assembly GCA_949319445.1). Classification (NCBI taxonomy): domain Eukaryota; kingdom Metazoa; phylum Arthropoda; class Insecta; order Lepidoptera; family Noctuidae; genus Mythimna; species Mythimna lalbum. The sequence goes on from OX439344.1 coordinate 37,824,816, forward strand.
AGAAGCCAAACCCATACTTAACACGGCATCGGCAAAGGAAATGCTGAATTTTCAAACTCCAGTCAGTAAGTAATATTACTTAAGAGGGTCCTTCTCCACTCGCTTATCGTAAACATCGAAAATGGTTTAAAAGCTTGTTACTTCATTTAATGCAATCCAACGCAATATTTGACAAAAAGGCAACGCAAAAAAATAGAGATAACGCCTGGAAACTCTGTTAGTATTCGGTAATTCTGAGATTTACTCGAAAATTTCACAAAACTTGCTCCAGGAAATAGCTGTTTTTTTTAAACCCTTAAAAGTTTTTGGAAAAAGTTGTCGTCATTTAGAATTTTAATAAAATTTGCAAGGTCTCTAGAGGACTTGACTTTTTAAATTTTTAGGCAAATTATGGAGTGTCAAAGTTCATACAAAATAGGACATTTTCAGAGGTTTTTACTGGATTAGTTTTACACAAATTTAGAAATTGGTTTCTTTAGAAACCTAGATAATATCCACAAGATACTGTGTTTCCAAAATATCTAATGAAAAATGTGTAATAACGTTATAATCAGTTATGAGCGGTTGTATGAAAAACAGTGAAAATGTGAGTCATGATGCACCACCTTAAAAGCTCATACTGTCAGTTATAAAAAAACAAAAACGCAAGCTTCCTTTCAGTAAATTTATTAATTTTATTTATTAAATAACCGTATTCTACCACGAATCTGAATATGCATGCATCAAAAATAAAAACATAAATCTTTTAGGTTATACTAGCGTATAATTTGATCGGAATATAAAAAGGGACCAAAATAATCGTATATTAATTGTAATAATATCGCTCCCTTACCGCGTCGTGAAGGTAAACGTAATCGTCCCCTTGGGTGCGGCTAAATCATTTGTGGCCATTGTATCCGACGCCAGAGCGCCGCGAGCCGACGCGACCCGACGCGACCACTCACGACGCCGGTGCCAAGTAATCGATATTCACAATAATACACTTTACACTTTGTACGTACTCAGTACTGGAATGATGAAGTCGAATTTCTGACGACTTGCCTTGCCAATTCGTATCAGATTGAAAATGTTATGTAGGCAGTCCAGCAATTGGATGACTATAAGGCAAAAATAGCATATTTTTTTATTTCTTATGTTAGACTCCCGTTTGAGCGCCATCTCACTTGATGGTACAATGAAGTGGTCAAAGATGGAGCACGCTTGCTTAAAAATAACCTATTCACTCTTGACTTAAATACCCCTAAGTTGTAAGTAAGAAACACAGACTCTGTCAGGGAATTCCATTCCTTGGCTATACACACAATAAATGTGTTCACAAAACGCTTTGTGTTTATGGGTGGGATGTCTACCTTGTACCGGTAGGTAGCGGAACGCTGTACGTCTAGTGGTCCGATGATGGAACGTACTTGGCGGAAATAGAGTAGATTTTAGTCAGTAAAACCCTGAGAGTCCATATTGTCTAGGGCGAGAATAGTTACTGTTAAGAAAGAAGCGATAAGGTTACTTCTAGACAAGTGAGCTACAGCGTTGACCACAACATCGCTTACCTTATTTACTGAGGTGAAATAATGGTTAGGCGCGAGCCTGCTAATAATAAAAGAAGGTATTTTGTAGAAGATGAAAGTTTGTAAGGGATTTCTAATTTTGTAGATGAGAAACTGACTGACTGGTTGACTGGTAGAGAATGCCTTAACGTGATGCATCTCAATACTCAATACTTTATTGCATTCCATATGTGTTTATCATAGTATAAAAAAAAAGAATCAATATGGACCCTGTCGGGCACAGCAAAGCTAGGAGAGAGGACGAAGGCTAACTTGTCATCATTATTAAAATATATATATATATATGTATCCTGTAACTTAATTACCTATCTATTTAAATTAAATTGTGTATGCATGTTATTGTATTATTATGTCTCTGTATAAGTATTGGTATATTTTATTTATTTATTTTCGTCATTATTATAACATTTTATTATCATTGAAATTAATTTATGTATGTGTATTATTATAATTAACTAAATTATGCTAGGTATTTTTATTTATTTTATCATCATCATTTTTAAATTATGTACACACACATTTTCACTGTTTTTCATACAACCGCTCATAACCGATTATGACGTTATTACACATTTTTCATTAGATATTTTGGAAACACTGTATCTTGTGAATATTATCTAGGCTTCTATTGAAATTAATTTATGAATTTGTGTAAAACTAATCCAGTAAAGACCTCTGAAAATCTTCTATTTTGTATGAACTTTGACATTTAATAATTTGCCTAAAAATTTAAAAAGTCAAAAAAGGAAAACTATAGAACCCTTGCAAATTTTATTAAGATTCTAAATGTCGACAACTATTTTCAAAAACTTTTAAGGGTTTAAAAAAAAACAGCTATTTACTGGAATAAGTTTTGTGAAATATTAAAATGGTTTAAAAGCTTGTTAGTTCATCTAACGCAATTCAACGCGATGTTTGACGAAAAGCCAATGCAAAAAAGAGAAATACCGCCTGAAAACTCTGTTAGTATTCGGTAATTCCAAGATTTGCTCGAATATTTCACAAAACTTGTTGCGGGAAATAGCTGTTTTTATTTTATTTAATCGACTTCTAAAAAAGGAGGAGGTTCTCAATTCGGATGTTTGTATGTTTTTTTTATGTTTGTTCGCGCATAACTTCGTCACTTGCCAACCGATTTGAAAAATTATTTTTTTGTTGGAAAGGGTATATTTCCCAAATGGTCCCATAGTCACGAAGTTGGGATCTGATATTGTAATCTTGGTGAAATCGAGGGAACTCCTCAAATTCAATTTAATTTTTTTAGTGAAGTCGGTTAGTTTCTGTTTTATAAAAAGGGTTTTGTACCAGTAAAGACCTTACTGGATTAGTTTTAAACAAATTTAGAAATTGATTTCAATTGAAGCCTAGATAATATCCACAAGATACTGTGTTTCCAAAATATCTAATAAAAAATGTATAATAACGTCATAATCGGTAATGAGTATGAAAAACAGTGAAAATGCATCCTCTTAAGTCCGTTTTTTGTACTCTTTTGTGCATGAAGTATGAAATAAATAAAATTGCACCGGTCTTGTCTGATGTAACAATTAACTGACATTCCATTCAAACTTTCTTAAATGTTCTATTGATTCAAAATTTTACGTAAGTGTATGAGTACCTGTAGTAAGTTATGTAGCTATTAAAATACTTCCCAGGGTGTGACCAAGTAGTTCAGAAGCAATGCAAGGGGTGTTGACTTGCGTGCGTCGGTGTGTAGTCATCCAAAAACAATACTGTGCTATTTAATGCCTACCAGGGGTGTTATAGAACCCCATAACCGTAGCCGTAGTGTTTTTATATCCGATATATAATAACGGATATAAAAAAATACCGATATCGATATAGAAGTTTCAGATAGTTTCGGATGAAGGCGAATATTTAAAATAGCAATTATAATATATTATTTACTTTTATGACTGATTGTAAAAACAATTGATAATCTTGGCTAAAAATAAATACCAAATCATACTAATTGTATTTTACAAATTTTTTATTGTACTATCTGTAGAATAGAATAGAATAGAATAGAATAGAGTAGAGTAGAATAGAATAGAATAGAATAGAATAGAATAGAATAGAATAGAATAGAATAGAATAGAATAGAATAGAATAGAATAGAATAGAATAGAATAGAATAGAATAGAATAGAATAGAATAGAATAGAATAGAATAGAATAGAATAGAATAAACTTTATTGCACACCAAAATAGTAACAATTTGTAGGTCAATTTACAATTAAATCAATTATATCAGTGTAAAAAATCAAATAACTCATGACCGTTAAAATAAAATCATCCTAAATTCCACTCAACATGTAAACAATACATTAAATTTTACATTCAAAAGTCAATCAACATACGAAGTCAACCGTGCACGCGATAATGCGACGGGAGCGCTAAAGTGATAATCATCAAAATATTGCATCAGTTATCGAAATATTGTAAGTGTCAATCAAAGAATTAAGTCGGTATTGTCGAGGCACGCGGCGGCCACGCGCGCGTAAGCTCCGCTGAGCACTCGCATGCAACATTTTAGGGGCCTTTTGTTTTGATTTTTGCGCGTGAAATGATACGGATATGCCATATTGGCAAGATTCGTCGGCTTTAGGGACACGAATTGTACGAGGCATATGTTATCCTGCGGTTTATGGTTGTCATATCATTTGTAATATTTAAACTGGCATTTTATATGACTCAGAGTTCTGATGACTTCACTCATTTATTTGCTACACAGGTAGGCAATCAACCGGGCCCTGGTTCTGGCCATGGCAGAGGGAATGGGATGCAGTCACCTCCTTCTGATGCAGTAATGCTTACGCAGTTACGAGTGAACGGACATCCACATGCCTCAGCGACCACGACGACGCGTTGTCTTCCACGCGTGCCTCAAAGAAATGTCAGCAAAACCGAAGACGACCAGTAGGATCGATATCCGCTAAGCCATGGAGACATTTTGAAAAGGAAACTCATAGTCCTAGAAAACAAAGGGCAACTGAAGGACAAAGGTGTGGTTTTAGCAAGTTAACGCCCTCACTCTAACCTAGAACCGGAGAAGTCATTGGATGATTTATCATCTCAAAAAAAGGTAGTAAATCATTAAGTATGTTGTTTCAGGTCAGTTTTGCTTAAAAACAGAATAAATAAACTAGTGCTTCTCACCATCAACGATTGCATTGCTGCTTACCATAAGGTGGGATTGCAGTTAAAGGCCAGTGCAGTAAAAAAAAAATCTGTTTAATCGTATCTACCTAAAGATTGACACCACAATTTACAAACAATATTTTTAATTCATTAGTGCAGTGCACGAATTGCATCATAATACTCGTACCATGTTCAATTAATTCATGAATCCCCAAGCGACACCCGGTGGCCGCGCATCTATTGTCTTACTATTGTGTCTCTAATTGACGGTATCTGAAGGGTTAATTGCATCATAATACTCGTACCATGTTAATTAATTGCATCATAATACTCGTACCATGTTCAATTAATCTCATTTGTATCTGATGACACCTGATGATGACATGTCATTCAACGCTGCGTCATCCAGCATCCGATCAGAAGCGGAGACGAGTTCAATAGCCCTGCGGGCCGAGCTACCAGACTGAATCGGGACATGTCAAGATTTCGAGTCTGATATGCTGTGCCAATATTGTTGAATAATTACATAATTGTGAAGAGGAAACAACGATTGATCACACCACCACGTCGGATATATCAGGTATATCTGAGGTAAGATTACACTATCTCCTGAGTAAGTATGATAGACAAGATTATCTAAGGATGCGTTTTACAAATTGTTGTTGTAAAACGGTATTGATACTATGTTTTGCGATAACACTATTTTAATGGCAATAATACAGCTAGACCAAAAATAGAGTCTTATTAAGAGAGCAACAATGTGTTCCTGTTGAAGATAGGATTTGGATACTATTGGATACAGTTCAACCACGCCAGAGTATTTTGAGCATCAGTAATAGAAAAGAATAGAATAGAATAAACTCTTTTACACCAAAAAGTTACACAGCTTATACATAAAATTAAATTTAAGAGACTAGGCTGGCCAACCTAATTTCGACTTGCATAAATAAATCAATCACATGTCTTGCACCCTTTCCTATGAAAAGTTATGATATAAGTGCATAGTTCGTATTTAGGAGCCCAGCTGGGTCGAAGCCTACCGGGGTCGGGGTTATCCGAAAGGAAACTAGAGCCCCGGTATGAACGCTAGAAGAAACGGCGCGGGGTTTTTAGTCAGTAAAAGTCTGACACTATTTCCCATTCCACCCAAGAGCGGGTTTTGTCATAAGATGATTTTACCTGTCGATAAAAAAAAAATTACATGATGCTGAATACAGCTTTGAGTTCAACCAAATGTAGGTGTTATTCTTTTTACTAAACATTCGGCCTTTTAGGATGAAAATCTTAAGCGACAATTGCGTTTTATTTTCGCAATTCCACTAATTAAAAGTATTAGTGACTATACTTAAAAATTAATAATTTGTTACTCATACAACTACAGATGTATTAGAATAGTATCTGATATACTTTTTAACCCCCGACGGAAAAGAAGGGTATACCGCTAAATAACCCTGTCAAACCTAACAAACATAGAAATAAAAATGCAACTAAATTTCCTTACAATTGTATGGAATACAGTAGGTAACACAGTGTACTAGTTAGAAATACCACGTAAGAAAATAAATGTGTGAACAATTCAAGCAAATAGCCTTGTTACCAGCCGTTCAAGACGTAATTATAGACCATTTAACTGATAGAAAACCCTACCTCCTCGGCCTACTAATAATACAATTGCAGTGTCATCCATTTCCACTTAAACCACTTTGTCATTCGCTTTCAGCTGTCCGAGTTTCAACTGTAATGACGCCGATGTGGTTTGCTAGTATTTATTTATAAATCCTACTATCGATCGGCTCGGAGTGCCGCGTATCTGTTCGCGTAAATGCGACTACCGAAGAATCCTCGACAGACTGATTGAATTTTCGAAATGGTATCAGCAGAAGTTTTATTGAAAACGGTTGGATGTGAGTAAAAACGATTTAGACACTGTTTGATGTTTAAAAAACGATAAAATTGTCTTTTCAGAGGTACTAAATCTGAAATAAATACAGCACGATAATTGTTACTTAAAATTAAAAAATAATTATACTTCCAATAATGCATAATAATTATTATTACTGTTTTATTTTTTAATTTAATATCATATCATATTTGAACTCATTGCAAAACAATTTAAAACGGCGCTTCGAAAGTTATTTCAATTGGAAAATGAAGTTCTTCGGCATGGCATACCCTATTTATACTTGTTACATGTTCATGCATGTGTAAATTGTAAAAATAGGATGAAAAATTACCTTGTGAACCCTGTGACGTAGCGTGTGTAGACCAAGTACTTTTGTATGAGGCATCTGGAAAAAATACAAACAGTTTTCATGTAAAAAATGTCTGTTGGTGTTGGTTACATCGTAATTTTTAATATATAGTATCATCATCATCCTTTCACCAACGCGACCGGTTCTGTGCGTCGGATTTCCTTAACCCTCACCAGGTCGTCGGTGTACCTTATGGGACCCTTCCAACGCTGCGGCCCCATGCAACATCTGTTCTGCGAGCAGTGTGCTCTGCCCACTGTCATGTAAAGGCGATTCTTTGGGTTATGGGTATATCCTGCTAATGTTATAAACGCGAAAGTTTGTAAAATCAACTGAACGGATTTTAATGAAACTTGGTACAAGGTCAACCATGCTGTAGAATAGCACATAGGATACTTTTTATCTAGAGATTGTAGTATATACCAATATAACATTTTAGATGATGACTTATGCTAACTGATTAGCGTTTTAGCATAAAATTAAGAACTTTAACGTCGATAAACAGGGACTTATTTATAAAAACAGTAAACCGAAAATAATCAAGGGTGTCAAATCAGAGAGAAAGCACAACGACGATGAAGTCTCTCAAATTAATGACGATAATAAACTTATGACCATTGGGGCCGAAAAGTTCTGAGATGGCGATCGAAACACAGCGTCAAAACACAGCGTTGAAAAGCCTCCTACAAGGTGGACCAATGACTTGGTGAAGGTTGTGGAAAACTGATGGATGCGATACGCACAAGATTGTTCATTGTGGCGACACTTGGGGAGGCCTATGTCCAAAAGTTGACGTATATCGTCTGAAATGATGGAAGCATATGGATTTACTGAAAAATATGGATACCACGAACGCAGAATCCGTTCAACTTTACTTGAAACCGACCATAATATAGAAGGAAATTGCTCGTCAGATAAACAGCCGCTTCCCAGTTCATCCGGTATACTAGAGCTTTCACGCGATCCGTGGGTATATCCAGCGACCCGTACCTGGTTCAATCACTTTCTTGTAACAAGTACATTGAAAAATCGACTACTGAACGCAGTTGAACTGAGACAATTGCTTCAAAAAGTTCGCAATGTCGCTATAAATCAGTGGACAATTAGTTAAAGACTGGGTAAAGCCCGAAGACGTTGGAATCATCATGATGGAGAAGTCAGCTCTGAGTTCTGATTTAAATCCGATTGAGCATATCTATAATGTCCTTAAAATAAGTTCGAGCAAGAAGCCTTCGTGCCTCCAAGAACGTATGTGTGTGCAATGAATAAATAAATAAATAAACGTCAATTTGTCATTGATGTGAAGTGGACGTACCTATACCACAACATTTTATGGGAAAATTATTACGGTTCATGAAAAATCGATTAACAGCTGTAACTAAGGCTAAGAAAGGGAATGCACTTTATTAATAAACAGTGTGACCTTTATTATTTCATGAATCCCCAAGCGACCACCGGTGGCCGCGCATCTATTGTCTTACTATTGTGTCTCTAATTGACGGTATCTGAAGGGTTAATAAAGAGTGTGGTGAGAATCTTAAGTTTGACTCTCATTGTTTGATTTTGTTAGTGCTCTAAAACCTTTCAAGGGTATTTTTTGCATTGTATTTAATATCATTAGAAAGATAATGAAATAGTCTTTTTGAATTGAATATTTTAGTGACAAAATAATTTGTTGGGGTAATTTTAAGTTTATATTTGTTATATTATCTTGTAATATTGTTGATAAATAGGTTTACTACTTAAAATTATCATATTTTTAATGTGGTCATCCAAATAAGTGCGTTTCTATTGTGTTGCGATTTTTTTTTTAATCTGAGAAATATCAACTTTTTGCCAGGTTGAGGATGAAAAAAAAGTCATACGCAGGGTTAAAAAAAACTAACTACTGATAAGATAACTTTGCTTGAACACAAATCGTTCAACGATTGCGCGCAAGATAGTCCTGCTCATCCCCTAGTTCACTGAAAAGCTTTCAACCCCTTCAGACCGGGGAAACTACCCCTAAGAGCTTTCAGTCCATAAAAGGTGCCAAAATACCTCTAAGTAGGCATTTAAGTACCCAGGTTGTGGAAGGCTGAAGTGACAATTATGCGTAAACGATGAAAAAAAAATGAGCAACTTTAGAGTAAAAGGAAGATTGCAGAAGAGAGGGAAGTGTTTTAAGTACGATGTCAAAGGGAATTGGAACAGAAAAAAAAATGAGCACGCGTAGCAGTCAGTTATTGGATGTCCTGTGTTTTCTTTGCTGTCCAAATTCATTAACAAGCTTTCGAAAACTACAAAAAGCCAGTTCATCTTTCCAAGTAGAAATTATATCCGCAGCTACATTTACCTCCTACTCCAGAAAACTACGAAACTCATATTCTTCTATTATCCCGCAATCCAATTGTATGAAAGATTTTCCATTATAATCTTTACATTAGGATTTACGAATTTCTAATCCATTCCGTCATATGTTTGGACTGTTTATCTACTCGACGCAGATGTTGTCACACTGGCAGAATTATTGTTGATTCTACCCTGTACAAGATTTATTAATAAGAAAAGAATGAAAATAGTATTAAATAATTTTCAAGGCTAAATCGTAATATCGCTAACGTATTTGTATGTGTTATATTAGTGTTTTTTATTTTAAATGAGCACCCTTTTTTAAAATCTAAGTAATGTAGTTTGTTCAGAAGCAGCAACTGAATTGATTCCAATAATTTTTACACCATTTTATATTTTTTCTCAAAAATATTTAGAAAAGGTCACAAATTGTACACCACTGATCCTAAGTACACCACAGGTCACGTTAGGTTGTGGTGGGCTTTAGACGTCAGAGCACAGCTGGGTGCGGGAGCCAAACAACCCCTCCGTCGCCCAGATAGCCCGGTGCCCATGTGTTTGTATGGACAACCAGGTAGAATAACAAGCTTATAACTTCGTGATTTTTCATGATACTGTCATGAAATTTAGTACGTAGATTCTTTACATAAAAGTACTAGACACGTGCACAAAATAGATAGGTACAGAAGACAATCTCATTTATGTACTTCACTTTTTATACCTACGCTCAGTGGACGCACACTGATGAGCGTTTGACCCGGAACTCGGAACTGTTCGACAAGTGAGCCGAGGCGCTCCGAGATAATTATGGTGTCCGTGAGCGGGTGTTGCTCGAGCGCGTTTTATATGTAGATTGACTTCTGTACCTATATATTTTGTGACACGTGCTTCGTATATACTAAAACCGGCTGTATAAACTAAGTTAGGTTCTGCACATGAGACTTTAAAACGTTAGGAAAACCTACCAAGACTTACAAGCTCTACTCCTAACATGTATGAATATATGGATCTTTGTTACTCTTTCACCTAAAAACTACTAAATGGATTTCAATGAAATTTGGTGCACTGGTAGACTATGTCCTGGAATTGCATACAGCGTACTTTTCATCTTGGGTGTATGTTCCTTGGGACAATTTTCTACAATCACGCGGGTGAAGTCGCTGGCAGCAGCAGTACAGTATCAAGTTATTTTATACTGTTCAGGATGTCTGCACCATACAGTGTTAACTCAATTAATGTAAGTAGTAGAATAATGGCTTTTTAATTTTATTTTGTGCTGGATTCAAATGATATGTGTAGCATTACTTAATGGTGCTGTTAGTCAGGTTTATTTTCTTCGCTTGTTTTAGTGTAAGCCATGCGTTGATATGTTAGTCAGTTTCTTTTTTTATATATTTTTAAACTAGCGGCCTGACTCGGCTTCGCACGGGCATTAAATAAAATAATAGCCTATGTTACTCAGGGTGAATGTAGCTTTCCAATGGTGAAACAATTTTTGAAATCGGCACAGTAGTTGTTGAGTCTATTCATTACAAACATACACACAAAATTACAAATTTTCCCTCTTTATAATATTAGTGTAAAAAAGATAAGAATGGCCGACTCAAAACTATAAGTACCTATTTATTCTGCCAGTGTGGTTAGAGATGTATAGAAATATCCCGGAATATCAAAGCAATCCACTAAAATTATGAGATACACGAACACTACTTCAAATCATTAGTTTAAAAAAAAAAAAAACTAATTAGCAAAGGAAGTGAAAATTCCTGCCGCAGTTTGTGTTTCCTGATAGTTACAACCTGGTGCTCTTTAAGTCAAAAGTGAATGGGATATTACTTCTAGGCAAAGGCAAGAGTGATCCATCGTCGACCACATTGTCGCTTTATATTAAATGAGATAGTGGTCAAGCACGAAACTATCAACAGTAAAAAAGAGTTGCTGGTTTGTAAATATCAACTCAAGCGGGTGTTTATAAAAACTAGATACATACATGATGCTAATATAGCAATTAAGTCGAAATAACAATTGATCTAATAGGTGACAAGCTGGTTTTTACCTTGTTCAGATATTAAGCATTTGCTATACAACGTGGCAATGCCGCCAGTATTTTGGGCACACATCCACAGGAATTTTTTGTCGCCATATTTTAGGTAAAAGTTATTGTGTATAATTACGTAGTTTTAATTAGTTAAGTATTTTTATTTTTCATTTAACTTAATAAATAAAAAAATATAAGGTATTAAACATAACATGTCTACTAGACATACTCGTACATACCTATGTTCAATACCAATATTTCCAGTGACTAAAAAGCCGTCGAAAAATGCAAGTCACGTTCGCACTGCAGTGGATGATATTAGATCGAGTAGGTGGGTGGAAACGAGTATTTCAGAATGTCTAGCCTTTTACAAAACATGTACGGTTCCTTTGTTGGCCAATGACAGCTGTCTACGCGGGAGGCTCTATTTCCGTTGTGAGCTACGAACGGATTCAAATTCCCATTTTTTTTCTAGCACATTCTAGCGCTTTTCACTTTTTCACTAGGAGCGATAGTGACAAAGTGAAAAAAAGTGAAGTATGTGTGTGCGGGGTCTCGGTGTACCGTCAGTGGCAATGGCAATATAGTTTGAATCAAAATTTTGAATTTTGCTGACAACTGAATGCTTTCGCTTTTCAAAAACTCTTCCATATGTAAAATAAAATACTGCCCATTTTATTTTACAGATGGAAGAGTTTTTGTGAGTTCCTCTGTGTGTGAAGTCTCCTGTGATGTTTTTATTGTTACGTTGTTATCTGTTTTATGTTGTAAGAGTGACTACCGGTGTTTGTACTACAGGACACACACCCTACACACAATAGTGTGTCCTTACTAATATTATACCTAAATGTGAAAGTAAATCTGTCCGCCTGTTACGCTTAAACTACAAAATTGATCTTTGGCAGGAGAGAGCTTGAAGCCTACGAAGTAAGTATGAACTCCAAGAAAGGACATAGGCTGTTTTTTGTCTGGGTTATTTATTTATTTAAATTTCATGCAACACTACTACCTACCTACTTAGGTGGACTTAATGTCTTATACGGGTTGCAGCCCAAGAGCTAAGTTAGTTTAGCTTAGCTCGCATAGCTGACGCAGCTTTCCGAACTTGTGTGCAAACAGCAAACTATACAACCTGAGTTATTTGAGCTAACTAAAATATGCGAAGTTATGTGTGTATGCCGATGCGCTGCTACACGAGCTAAGCTTAGTCCTAAGAAACTGTATGTATAATTGACATATCCAAGGACCGGAATGACATTTTTTTAATAATAATAGGTCACTATATGTTCTGTGCGTAATACGTTATCATCGGAATTTGCATCATCCATATTCATGGCGAGTGTCTTCCGACACTGACTGAGCTTTTGTTTTTAGCTTAGCTTGAAACCAATTAATAGAACATTACAACCACGGATTACAACTAATTTTGAAAAGGATTTCGATTTCTAAGAGCTCATAAACCACAAACAAAATTATGATTATGTAAACTTCAACTTCAACTCTTCATAAAATGCAGTGAAATTAAAATTTCAAATGACATATAAACGTCAGTTTACTAGTTGTCAGTTGACACATTTTAGGGTTCCGTACTTCGACAGGAAAAACACGGAACCCTTACCAATAGGATTACTTTGTTGTCCGTCTGGAATGCGTGAAGGTATCGAAATCAAAAAGGTTTTTTTTTATAACCTATAAAATACGATAAAAAGTAGTTGGCTCGGCAATTGTTTTACTGCTATATTCATTTACAAAAGAAAAATGGGATGTTGGGATGGAATAGGTAGTGGGCTAAATTTTATCCTGGAGGATAAAATTTAGCCCACGACCTATTCTCAGACCTACCAAAATACACAAAAAGTCAAGTCGGAGGAGTTCGATAACAAACACTCTGATATGAGACCTTTATACACCATTATTTTTAGTTTATGCGAAACCAGAATACAGTTTTTTCAGAATCAGTTACTGAATAGAAGAATAGTTTTTACACCATGTTATTTCATTAAACCCCAAGCGAAGCGTTCGGGCATCCATTGTCTTTCTATACTGTCTCTAATTATCACGATTGAAGGATATTTAAATTGGTCACAAGTTGGACACCACCAACACCAAGTACAACACAAGTCACGATAGGTCATAGCGAGCATTAGAAGTGAGCAAACAGTTGTAACACGTGCCAAACAACCCGTCAGGCGCCTGGATGACCCGTTGTCCATGTATCTTTGCTGAGAGAACAATCTTATAACATTGTGATTTTTCGTGAAATTTTGTACATAGATTATTTACATAAAAATACTAGTCACGTGTTTCGGGTTTCGCATGTACTTAAACTGATGTTGTATATTGATAAGTAACACGCAGTACGTACAGATAAAGGTATTTTTTACTATTAAAAAAATCGTAGACTAGACATTTTATCCCAGACAACAGTTAAAACAAGATTTATAATTGTGTTTAAAATTTATATTATGTACTGAAATGACGTTGCCTTCTTAATGAAATGTATTTTAATTCATGAATCCCCAAGCGACCACCGGTGGCCGCGCATCTATTACTATTGTGTCTCTAATTGACGGTATCTGAAGGGTTAAATGGTGTCCGTCAAAGCCGCGGTAAAAGCTTGCCCGCTTCAGTACGTAGTGTCATTCAAGTTTATCTTATTCAAATAAGTTATAGAAAGTTTCTTGATTGTTTATTTAGGGTTCCGTAACCAAAATTGTAAAAACGGGACTCTATTACTAAGATTTCGTTGTCTGTCCGTCAGTCTGTCACCAGGCTGTATCTCACGAACCGTGATAGGTAGACAGTTGAAATTTTTAACTAATTAGGTATTTCTGTTTCCGCTATAACAAAAAATACTAAAAACAAATTAAAATAAATATTTAAGGGTATACATACAACAAACCCGATTTTTTTGCCTAATTTTCCTAAAGACGGTACGGAACTCCTCGTGGACGATCCAATTCGCACTTGGCCAGTTTTTTTTTAATTAAACAAAGTAAAAAGTTGTTACTGGGGCCAGGGTTATCCGAAAGGAAGCTCGAGCCCCGGTATTAAGGCACGAAGGAACGGGGTGGGTTTTTAGTCAGTAAGAGTCTGACACTATCTCCCGCTCCGCCCAAGAGCAGGGGTTGTCACTGGATGATTTCCCCCACCATAAAAAAAGAGTAAAATGTTGTCATATTTATTCTAAGGGCAGCCACTCTCACCCGAGTGCACTCGGGCGAGAAAGTAGATGATAGCGCTCGCCTCGCCTCGTGGTGTCTCGGGGTGTCTCGCCTGTTCTCGCTCGCGTGGCGGTTTTTTGCGCCCGGTCTCGGTATGTCTCGCGAGGCGCGCCGAGCGCATTGCTGTACACCGCAACTAAACAGACGAGAGTATACTCGGTCACTCCGAACGCACACGTCTCGGGCTCGACGAGACATAGCGAGTGCACTCGGACGAGAGTGTAAAGCCGCCATAAAAGTATGGTAGTTTGTTGATTTTATTCACAGTTAAGTAGTAAAAACTTTTTATATTTAAATTCGGATATAAAGCATGCTAGCAACTAGCATTGTGTCGACGGCCAAGTTTCAGAAACAATGTTTATGGTAAACTTGTTGATAAACAAAGTAGTAAACAGTTTATCAACAAAAGTTGCCTGAATACCCGGCGTAAGATGTTAATTTTTTTTTTCTGAAGGAAAGATTTATGATATTTTGAGTTTTTTTGACTACTTATATAATTATAAATATCACTTCAATATCCCTGTCTTTTTTTAAAATAATAGAATCTCAAAACAAAACCATAATAGTTAACTGCACTAAAAACCTAGTTTCAGCCGATGCGACGGTAAATGGGGTACATCTAAGTTTAGCCACACGTGGCTGGTTGCACCTAGATGTAGCCGGTTAAACGTAGTTTTATCCGCAATTCAGCTATTAGGCGTAACATATACATAATAAATGAAGCTAATAAAAGCGTGTTAAAAATAATAAGTAGCATGGGTTTGAAAAATCGCAAGTGGTATTGAAGGCAAAAAACGCCTTGTGTTTGATTGCTTAGTTTTACGATGGCGATCTGACTTATCTATAAAATATGTAACTATAATAATACACACCTAAAAACAAAATTAAGTTACAATCATAATTTAAGTACTAAGGTAGTATTTTAAAAGCCGACGCTGCTGTTAAACGTGCGCCCGCGGCAGACAGCCGTCGCGTGACGTCGCGCGTGTGTCGTGGGCGACGGTCCCCGTCACGGAAACAGGATTATTACCTGCGCGAGTGTCGGTAGTTCAACATTAACAGTGTGCATGCAGTCGTATCGATGGAGAACTTTAATGTATTTTTACGTAGCAAAACAGGCCCGAGGTACGGCTCCCTGCGCCGGGAGCCCGCGCGGCGAGCCGCCATTGAGCACTTTTGTATGGGACCGCGCGGGCGCTCGCGTAACGTAGTCTCGGCCCTAAGAAATTAGTTATCCTAATAAAAGGGAAATAATATGGGCACCAACTCACTACGTTAGTAGCACGCAGTAACGCACCTAGTAGTAAGGAAATTAATGAGCATCGAAGCAATACATTGGTAGCGAATCGATATTGATATCTATCATAGGCCATACAGTCCCTAGACCTCTCATACTTGATCTAATGCACCAAAACCATTCTGTCAACTAGCTGAGGTACAGGGAGCGGGGTATTGCGTTCTGCTTGGCCTGACCAAGGTCATTACACTACAAATGAGATAGGTTTAAATAAATCATGAAAGTGTTAATATTTTTAAAAATAATATTTCCTACGGAAAAATGATGCTTATTGTACATTCCAAAGCGTAGATCTCTACGGAGAACAATATGCAAGAAACTCTATAGACACTCTTTTCAATCATGTATTACAACTATCCGTGTATGTATTTAGGTTCTGTACCCAAAGGGTAAAACGCATCCCTATTACTAAAATTCCGCTGTCCAACCGTCTGTCTGTCCATCTGTCACAAGGCTTATGATCGGTGATCAACTGTCAAATCGGTTGGAATGTTCACAGATATATCTGTTGCCGGTTTAACAACAAATACTAAAAACAGAATAAAATAAATATTAAATGGGGCCAATACAACAAACGTGATTTGTTGCCATTTGTTACTATGGGCTGTATAGAACCCGTAGTGCGCGAGTGCGACTTTCTCGATTATGTTATAAGTTATATAACTTCATCAGCAACTCCTAATGCCTCTGTTGTAAGTCTCTCTGAAGCAGCACTATTGCCTAAAAATAGCTCGGCAGACGATGAACACAACAGTTCTTCGTCCATATTTTTTGTGTTGTGTCCTGGCTCTAGGCATTCTACTTATTCATCTCATACTTCGAAGTGGATTCTCATATCTTCCCGAGTCACGCAGCCTACTTTTTTTTTATATTCAGCTCCATCCAAATAAAATGACAGTTCTAACAATAAGCTAGTATAATAATCTAATAAGCTAGTATTTTAATTTCTTTATTTTTTTGATTAATATTTGCTTGCAGTACACTTTTTTTAGTTTAAGCTCTTATTGTCCATCCTAAGGTTGCCTGGTAGGTATCGCTGTCAGCGATAAGACCGCCATTGTACCCTTAGATTTAATTTTCTGTCAAATGGTTACTATTTTACTGTTCAATAAAGTTTATTATATTCTATTCTACTCATACGTTACGACTTCTTCAAATCAAACAAGATCATAAAAAGCTTTCAGAAATTTCTAGGACTAAAGCTACAGACATAAAGAAGATGCTATATTTTATGCTAGCTTCAGCCAGCATGAAAGCAGCAAATATAGCCTGTCACTTAGTGATAAAGTAGCATTTTCCTGGTGAAAGATTTTGTTAAATTGATCCAATAATTTTTGAGTTTACTAATTACAAACAAAATAGAAACTTTTCTCTTTATATTATTGTATAAATTAGTGTAGCTGTGCTCACAACGAAATTTTATGTTAACATTATTGTACATTCAGTCAAAAAAGTATCGGGAATGGATGATATGTTTATGGTTCCAAATTCAAAATTTTGTTTTTTTGTAGTTGTTAGATTGGCACAACTGTTTTCCATTTTGGCGCGGAGTTTGAGTTGCATCTGTTATTTATATTAAATACAGTGCTGGTTTTAGTAATATCATATATAGTGTGTATTGCGAATTTCATAATGGACAAAAATATCGAACAAAGAGTTTGTCATAAATTTTGCATCGCCAATGGAATTTCGTGTTCGGAGTCACTGAAAATGTTACAGAAGGCTTACAGTGAAAAACTCGTGCTTATGAGTGGTTCAAAGCGTTCAAAAGCGGTCGAGATGTGATGGAAGATTTGCCTCGCTCGGGTAGGCCGTCAACGTCTGCAACTGAAATTAACATCGCAAAAGTGAAGGAAATAGTGACTGAAAATCCCCATTCAACTCTGAGAGAGATAGCCGCCGAATTTTCTGTATCTCACGATTCGATCCGTACCATTTTAACTAATCATTTGGGTATGAAACATGTTGCTGCTCGGCTAGTCCCAAAAGATCTGAATTTTCTCCAAAAACTCAATCGCATGAAAGTCGCTGAGGACATGCTAGAACGAGTCAGTTCGGACCCAACATTCATGAAACGCATTGTTACTGGTGACGAGACGTGGGTTTACGAGTTTGACATGCAAACTAGTCAACAAGCTTCGGAGTGGCGCCTTCCAACTGATCCGAAACCGAAAAAACCACGCCAAAGTCGATCAAAAGTCAAAGTCATGTTGACTGTTTTCTTTGACTATCGCGGTGTTGTGCACTCTGAATTGTTACCGGAAAGTCTAACGGTAAATAAAGAATATTATTTGAGCGTCATGCGGCGTTTAAGAGAGCAAATTCGACGAAAAAGGCCAGATTTGTGGAAAGAAATTTCTTGGATTTTGCACCACGACAATGCGCCTTCGCACAAGGCTATCATTGTGAACGAATTTTTGACCAAACACTCAACAAATACCATCCAGCAACCACCATATTCACCAGATATGGCTCCTGCTGAGTTTTTTCTTTTTCCTAAACTCAAATTACCACTTCGTGGCACCCGTTTTCAATCGATAGAAGACATAAAGGAGAAATCGCTGCGAGAACTGAACTCAATTCAGGAAGCAGCGTTTAAAAAATGTTTTAATGAATGGATTATTCGTTGGCGCAAGTGTATCGTTTCTAAAGGAGCATACTTTGAAGGTGATAAAATAAATTTGGATGAATAACAAACATTTTGTGTATTATTGATCTTTTCCCGGTACTTTCTTGACAGAGTAGTATATAAAAGGAAAAACTGACTGACTGACATAATATATCAACGCACAATCGAAACTACTGGGACTAGGGGCGTGCAATTTTGCACAAGGTGTCCTTTTATGACGTAGACGAGCACTAAAAAAGGATTAAAAAAAACACCAAGGAGATAAAGCAGAGGTTTTTCAATACAAACTACTTTTACGCGGGCGAAGCTACTGGCAGAAGCTAGTCTAGGTATTATATAAAAATCTTATATCACAATGTTTGTTACCGAAATGGCTCGACCGATTTTAATGTATTTTTTTTTGTGCATAATTGGTAAGTCTGAGAATAGGTCCAAACCACATTTTTTTTTCTTTGATTTGAGTAACTTATATGGCCGACCTACGTTTGCCGGGTCAGCGAGTAATACTACGTACAATAATGAACATCAAAAGTATGTTAATCTTATAACGGCTGTTTAGTTTCCAAATATATTAATATAATATACTAGCTTTTGCCAGCGGCTTCGCCCGCGTACATAAAATATAGCCTATGTCACGCAGGAATAAAGCAGCTTTCTATCGGTGAAAAAATTTTAGCAATCGGACCAGTACTTTCAGAGATTACCCCCTACATACAAACTTACAAACATACAAACTTACAAACTTACAAATTTTACCTCTTTATAATATTAGTATAGATAAATAATTCCAAATATATATTATATTAATATATATTTGGAAACTAAACAGGCGTTATCAGATTCACATACTTTAAAAAAAAGGTGTTAAATTACACCTTATTTTTAAAGAAAGAAGAAGAAAGAAAGAAAACTATTTTATTTGGCATTCACACTCGTAGATACACATAATGTAGTAACAACATGTAGACACTAATTATATAAAAAGAAAGAGACCACTAGCAATGGAAATCATTAAATAAATCTTGCTATTCAATGTGGAGCGAGAGGTGTTAGACTTTTACCTACTGACTAAAATCCAGCGAGTTCCTTCATTTGATTTTACTTTGTATTAAACACATTATTTCTATTAATTTATTCTATTCTATTTCACGAACAAAACACATTTGTATTTAAAGTTACTAGTTTGAAGCCAATTTTGTACCCCAGTGTTGTATTCTACAATCTAATCTAATTGGAAATTTGACGGCAACCAATTGCTGCATCCTAAGTAGCTACTAGTGTTTGAATTTAAGTTCCAAAAGGGTCAATTTTTTATCTAGATAATTTTAACAGTAAAATTAAGTTTTTAAGAATTTGTGCTTATTTTTAACTGTTGAAAAACAAGCTTTTAAAATTAAAATGATTCAGATCGTCCACATAGTACAGCTCAATATAAATCTCAGTTCTCTAAGTAAAATATCCTACAAAAACTTCCCCAATCTATACAAACTTTCCGTTTTACTTACGACCTTCTGACCAAACCTTAAAAAAACACACAACACTTCACGTGTCACTGCACACCACAAAAAAAATATATATATATCAAAAATACATAAGAAAGGATTGGAGATATTCACCCGCAAATAACATAGAGAAGTTGGTGAAAGTGCCCGACCGACTTAGGTAGTCGGCGGAGCTTTTGATATCGAGCATGGTTCACGCGCAACTCCACATGACGTTGCGTTCCACGGCCAGGGACTCACTGCGACTCAGGCCCCGTGGGGCGGACACCCCACGGACCACGCCCCCACACGCCCCCTCTCACCTCAACACACCACCCCGCCAATAGCAAAACACTCCGGCTAATCTTTATCTGGGAAAAATAAACACGGTGGGCGGTAGATAATGACGCGCCGAGCGCCGATAATCAGCCTTTGTGGGACCGACGCCCCAGCCGACACAGTTTGGAGAAAATTGAACCGTTCGATCCTTTTTTACAAAGAGCATAGAACGTTTTTATTAAAAGCCTATTGCCTATCGAAGTTGGCACTCGTTTCGGCTTGTTTGTCAGTCGCATATTGTATTTTTTTTTTATTAATTCGTCCGCTCGAATGTCGGTGGAACAAAAGGGGCCTTTGTTGCCACTTTTGTATAATTTTTTTATAAATTGCCTGCCTTTTCCTATCTCGATAATTGTCCATATAATTGGCTGGGTTTAGGCATATTGTGTTATGAATTTTGACACAATACTTTTCAGGTGTTGGTGGTGTAAACATTCGTTTCAACATTGTCCCCGCTTGGGCATCAATATCTCATTTTTAACAATGGTAACAGTAGACATTCAATTTATGAATGTGTCTATGAGTGAACAATCCATTGTAGTCAGTGTTTTTTGTTAATCTTAATTTATTATTCATTCACAATGCTTAATAACCACAGAAAAAGTACCTCAACATTATCACTATACAGATTAAGTATCTCACTAGCTGGATTGGCTAAAAGAACTAGATAAAAAAGCTCTAAGCCACATTTTCGTTGGCTAGGCTCACAACCCCCACTCCACGATTACCTTAGGCTCACAACAACGTAGTCATGTCTTGGTTGGCGATTCATTTTATTTTTATCCGCCGAGGTTACGGTCACCTCCTAGCCGACCTTTCGGCGTCGGAGCGCCGTCCGACAGGATAAAAATATACTTAATTTAAAAGTAACCAATATTTCATAAAGTTTATGGTAACATTATTGTTTTTGAATATATTCAAATAAAAATTTACTGTCGAATAAATATTCTATAAGTACGAATTGTTATTCTCGTACAAAAATTAGCAAGTTGTCATATTTATACCTTAGATAAAACTTTATTTGAGAATTAAATTTATTACTTTTTGACTATTCAAAAATCCTGTACTAAGTAGATTTACATGTCATGGACATAGCGAGTCATTGTTTAAAACATGGACGATAGCTTATTTTAGGTTTTTATGATTTTGTAAAAACATCTAAACAAAATTCTGTCTAAATAGCACGAAGGGGTTATGAAAATAAATGCCTCTTTCTAACTTGATATCTTGTATCCTCAAATCACTCAAGTGTCTAGACAACAATAGGCATTGTCTGAACGTTCTACAATAGAAAATAGAACTGTGCCGCATTCGTAGGCTTGCTACGCTTGTGCTACGAACTGTAACAAGATTGCTACGAGAAGGCTACACTGCTACGGCGTAGACCGTTAGTTTTGTTAGCGGTATTTTAATGTTTATTTTCTTCATAGTAAGAAACTCCCATTCTTCTAGCTTATTGTTATGTTATGTAACTTCATCTAACGCAATCCAATGCCATGTCTGACAAAGAGGGAACGCGAAAATAGAGAAATAAAGCCTGAAAACTGTTAGCATTCGGTAATTCCGAGACTTACTCGAAAATTTCATAAAACTTTTTCCTACCTAACCCTAAAAAGTGTTTGAAAAAAATGTCGTCATTCTGAATCTGTAACGGTTACGGATAGAGTCCATTTTTTTGTAATAATTAAAAAATAGGGGTGTACAGGTATATAAGATAGTGCTACGGGATTTTTTTGAATAAGTTACTTTGGCACTGGAACAAGAATAGGCCACTGAAGGATATATCCTAAGGTGGATTTAAGTTAGTAAAATACTGACACTCTTTTTCCAGTGAAAGAAGTTCCTTGATGACTTCGCACTCCGAAAAAAAGGTGTTAAAGATGGTTATCTATCTGCAGATAATCTCAACAAATGTAACTGAACCTTCTATCGATTCTGAGACTGTAAGACCTTGGCCATCCCTACGGCTTATTAGATAAAATAACTCGGTAGTAATTTCTATCAACCCACAAAATAAAGTGACGCTTGGTCAGACAGTCGCATACCGTCGCGTCGATGTGATCTAAAGACACACAATGTGCCCATTGGACGCTCGACCAAGTCCAGTCAATATAATGCTGTGATGTTTCTATCGGAGTTCCTCCATTGTGCTAAAGCAAACAATTGTATGAGAAACAATTGTTACAACATAACAATGATATGCTCAAATCAAATGAAAGCATTTATTTTTATCGTTATAAACTAATGCTTGATTTGAAGAATTGAAGACTGCGATCATATCTGTTGGTAAGCAGTGATGCAATCGTTGATGGTAAGGCTTACCTACTAGTTTTTGAGCATATTCACTCAGCCTTGGAAACTCGTAAATTGGTAGACCGCAACAGGCAAATGGTTTCAGGCCTTCGATGTATGCGGTATAAACCACGAGCCGAGACAATACCGTAAGGGTGAACACTCGCTGTATGTCCGGTTATTACAACGTAAGGGTGCACACTCGCTAAAGTCGGGTTTTCTGATGATAGAAAGGTGATCTCGGAATTAACTCATGTAATTCCTGCACACAAAAAATCACACAAAAAATCCTGTAAAAAACCGAAAAGCTGGCTACCCTATGCTTGTGCTCTAGACTTTGTAGATTGGTGTTAACCAAATCTGGATCACCAATTAGCCTTTTTGCACACCTATGAGGTTGTGGTAAATTTATTTCAAATCAACCATTTAAAGGCAATTTTGAATAGTGAAGAAGTCGCTAGTCCTATTCATTAACTATTTTCTTGTCTTTCAAAAAGGAATTAAACCAATGGATTTCCCATCCACCTTTCTGCCACTTTAGTTTTAACAATGATAATTAACATTAAGTAAAAGCTTTCTAGTAGAATAGATATACCTAAAAATCACCCTGCTTTCGTTCACTTTCTCTCCTTCCCCGTAAAGTTATGAAGCTAATTGAGTGGGGTACTATATTCAAGTGGCATTAATGGATGTTTCTCTATACGGAACGCCATTATCTTCGCCGTAGATCACCCTTTGTCCCCTACCGCGTGATACAACTGACGCCTGACTGTACCTATTTCGAAATTCAAGTGCAAAAGGCTCTCTGTTCTGTTTTCTATTTGTAAACTACTTATTTTTTGTCCGTATTGTTTAGAGATTAACGGAAATTAATAAAGTGTTAAGTTAGTTTCAGTTTATTGACTACGCGGTCTGAAAAGTGTATTTTTTCTACTCTATCCTGAATAGGTACAGTTATTAATTATTTTTTATTTTAAATTACCTTACCGATGTTTAATTGTTTGTCACAACATTGTAATTTTAGAAACTAAGGGAAGGGCGAGGCAATCCCATCACAAGTATTCTTTAACTTAACGGGGATGCCTCAATTTTTGTGTTGCATGACAATGTAATAAGAAACAATAAAACATTTATTATTTATTATTATTATTATTAATTATAAGTCAAGTGGTGAGCTCTTTAATCAATCAATACATCATAGAAGAAGATAACTTTACTTACAGTTATAATTTTTTGCAAGTTTTAAGTGTTGATAACATGAGGTTTAACCTTATTTAAATATAAATGAATAACTATTTTTAAGTCTCGCTAAAACTCGCGAACGGCTGGACCGATTGGGTTTATTTTGGTTTTGAAATATTTTTGATAGATAATGATAGTTCAACGGTGAGAAAATCTGTAAAAAATCACGGAATAATAGATTCGGTTACAACGCTATCTCTAATTAAAATGTCTTTTCGAAATTATTTGTGCTGATTCTGGTAATGCCTGTAGATGGCGTTATCTTTTGACTGCTTAGCCAGCGGTCAGTTAGTAATAAATAAAAGGATAAATTCTTCACTGTGTGTGAGATTATGGTTAGTCTCTTATAAAATCTAAAAGAGCCTTACCTCTGAGTTAGTTTCGCTGTTTCTTCCCAGGATAGACAGCAAGGAAAGACTAGTTTCATCGTCATTACTTTTATCATTTAATTAAAGTGTGTTGACAGGTCATTAGTGATAATCTGTTTAACTAGGTTTAGGTGTACTGGCCACTTTCAGTTTCATCGATCGAATTCGCTTTTACTGAACTCTCGGCTTGTTTAGTCATCAAACAGTCCAGAAACTGTGTAGTTTAGTCAAATATTTGTTACCAATAGTAATCGAACCCATGACACAAAGCCCAGAGGCCAAATTGGTCAGTCAACAATGCGACAATTTCTACAAACCGATTTGATTGTCTGTGATAGCGTAAAATTACTTAGACAGAACTAATTGTCTAATTGACATTGGCTCGAATTATGGTTTTAGTTATTCTGTAATCCTATTAAGCGAGGACGCACACATTCGGTTTCTGGATTAGGTTTTCCGATCAGGAATTCAGATTCGGGATTCCATGAGAGACGCACGGAGAAAATTTCGAAACGGATGTCGGTTTTTTTCCGTTCGGAAAAAGTAAAAACGTGTGATAAGTCTCTCACGGAATCCGAATCTGAATTCTTGATCGGAAACCGAATGTGTGCGTCCGGCCTTAAACAACACTGCTCTGCTTTTTTTTTAACGCAATTGATTTTTAAGTATATTGTTGCCTTTAGACCAGGAGTTATTCAGTTTTTACCACATTATTTTCTCTTACAGTCTGAGCTAAAAAGTTTGTCTCTTATTGATATTATACTGCATGAAAAATAAACGGTCTACAGTTGCTCATTAATGCTAATTGCCTTTTTCAGTTAGGAATTACTCTTGAATTTATCGTTATTAATAATAGGCCTATGTTTAACAGTGGATGTGTTTCGGCTGAAATGATGATGACAATGATAATACTAATTCACGGCAATTGTATTCTATGCTGTGGGTGTCTCAGAATTTATATTTTGGTTGATAATACTATACAGGTAATTTGGCTGTCTTTCCTTCGAGTGCTGCTGATCACCCGTATATTATATAGAGCGACCTGCATATTAGTCTGAACTCCATAGAGTTCAATATGCAGATCGCTTGTAACTGTGCTGGGATATGTCCCAGAACAGTTACTACCTAACACAATACCTGTCTTTGACGGCACGGTTGGCTCAGTGGTTGTGCGATTGATCGCTGCGCTGCATTCAGTGAGTTCAATTTCCGCGAGGGACAAACATTTGTTTAGCCTACAGTTAGCTGATCCGGGACAGGTTGTGTTGTGGACGTGTGTTTACACGTTTGTGAACACAACTTTGATGTAGGAGTGGGTTAGTTAGTAAAAATCTGACCTGCCCTCCTGGTGCGCCTATTATATATATTAACTTAATACGTATCAATTTTTTTGTTTTTTTTATCGTGGTAATTGACTCATCATCATCATCATATCAGCCGAAAGATGTCAACTGTTGGGCATAGGCTTCCCCCAAGCGTCGCCACAGCAATCGGTCCTGTACGTCACGCATTTATCGGATTCCCGCGACCCTGACCAGGTCATCGGTCCACCTTGTTGGAGGCCTTCCAACGCTGCGTCTTCCGGTACGTATCGCCACTCCAGAATCTTTCGTCTACATCGATTAGTGAACAACAAAAACATGATTTACAGCCGAACGAGAAACTGTAATCGAATGTTTTATATATTGTTTGCTTTTCTTCCAGTTTCCGTCATCGAAACTGACGCAGTAGTGGTAGCAGATAAACTGACCAGAAATAAAAGCAATATCTCGATATACATAGTTCGATTAGTTCGTTACTAACTACATATATCCGATAGAGTTATGCTTACTACAGTTAAAGTTAATCATTTTGAAATATTATTACAGTCAATCATAGAAACCAAGTAGATAGTCATGAAACTAGTTAGTTTTAAGATGGTGTTTACTTTTAAGATAAGTAGATAGACCGTTAAGTGATTCTATCTCACCAAGGCGATTAGGGCATTGGATGTGTAGTCTCACGTAGGTACACTTTTTTCTGAAAGCGTAAACGTAGACTCAGAGCTTTCAGTGATAAGCAGCTTGCCTTCGAAAAATAGAATATATATGGATCAATACATAGAAATACGTAGGGAAATATCAAAGTAGGCACACACTAGTGGACCGGGAAGACACGGTGGAGCATACGGTTGAGGTTTGCCCCACTTGGGCAGAGCACCGACCTGTCCTCTTGAGCGATCGGCAGCAGCGATCTCTCGCGCCGGGCCTTGGTTTAGGTCATGGTCCGGAGCGAGGAGGAGTGACGGGCGGTCGCTTCCTTATGTGAAGCAGTAATGCTTAGAGAGGAAGAGGCCACACGCGCGAGGCAACGGCGCTTGGGTAGGTCGCCGTCTGACCGTCTGGTAGCTGCTCGGACCGAGCCCAAAACGTCGTCGGCGCGTATCGTTCTACGCGCGCATAAAGGAATTGTCAGCCAACCGTACGGGGTCCAGCAGGGTCAAAGCCTACTGGGGCCAGGGGCCTGCTTCTGAAACGAAGATTTGGCCCCGTACGAAAGGCAGCGAAGGAACAGGAGTGGGTTTTTAGTCAGTAAAAGTCTTACACTATCTCCCGCTCCGCCAAAGAGCGGGTCATTGGATGATTTTCTCATCTAAAAAAAGGCACCAACTACCGTTAATAATATTGAAGCTACGTATATTATCTATTCAATTGAGTAATTTCTATAAACTATATTTAAAATGAAAATACATAACTACGCACGTTAATATACCTATTTAAGTATTTGCCAACATCGATTTTATAGGTTAGCTATAGATTACATTACTTTATACGTTAGTCATCAGCAATTAAAGTCGAGAAATATTAATAATATACTCGTTTAGTAATTATTAAAAAGGACTGACATTAATATTGAAAAGCTTTATAGAACTAATATAAAAGCCTTTAGCAAGAAATCCTCAAAAATCACAAAACAAACGATAAAAATCATTACACCATCTTATTATTTGCTCAAATCTTATCCCATATCTCTATCACCCCATATATCAAAGGAGGGTAAAAAATAATAATTTAAACAACAACCAAACACCTCAAGGCTCTAAGAGAGGCTCGGTAGTGTGTGTGTGGTGTCCGTGTGAGCCGGCTTGTGTGCGTCTAGAGCCATGATCGATGCCGATGCGGCGTTGCCGTTCCGCGCACTTCCGGTTGCGACGCCGCCAGCCCTCGCTAGGCTGCGTAAAACTGAAATTGTGGATTAAAGCCTACCTTTTTTATTTCCATTATCTTTTATATTGGCAGTCTGGATGAAAGACAGTGAACTATTGAGATCAGTTTTAGTGTTGCGGATTAATTCACGTGCATGAATAAAAAACTGGATAAGTTTGCAAAGTTCAGAATATGTTTGTGTTTCGGTAATGAGGTTGTGAACCGACAGATATACTAACCGATACTCAGTTTATGTATCAGTCAAGCAAAACCTTATGTATTTTTTGAAGGCTTCACTAGAATTAAAACACAGTTATAGTTTAAATCAAATCATTATATTCACCTACATAAAACGTTCGAAGCTAGAGTACTGTTCCAAGAGTCGTTTTTTATGGAAAAAAACTGTTTAGAAGCAATATAAGAAAATTAATAACTAAATTTTGTTAAAGCGTTTATATATTTTTAAGTTTTTTTCTTCGGATTCCACTTATTACGAGCATAACCAAGACATGCTGCCAGTCTTCTGGGCACATTTCCGGATGACAGCGATGTGGAGGAGTACTCCAACACTGGAGTGTACTTTGTGTTTTGTGTTTTAATGTACATAAATATGTAAATTTTATCTGATGTAAATAAAAGTATTTAATTTATTATTAATAGATATATGTATACTTAAAACATTACTAATGAAAAAAAAAGACTGGTTTCAATTTTCAAAAACAGCAGGAATTGTCGACACGAAATAAACAACCGTAAATGAATTTACTATTTTCTAATTCCCATGTTCAGGCCTAGAGATGAAAGCTATTGATCGGAAATGAAACCAGGCGGATACACCATCGTCGGGCCAATTCGAAATTTTAGATTGCCCATGTAATACCAATGAACATCGAAATGTTGTTTTGTAGGCAGTATTTATACACAGTTTCATTTTGAACGGTTTTTAGGGTTCCGTAGCCAAATGGCAAAAAAGAACCCTTATAGTTAGTCTGTCTGTCTGTATGTCTGTTCGTCCGTATGTCACAGCCACTTTTATCCGAAACTATAAGAACTATATATACTGTGGAAATTGGTAAATGTATTCTGTAAACCGCATAGATTTTTACAAAAAAAAAATCGTAAACCGCAATTTACTTTTCATTCAAACTCATAGTTATATATTTAAAAAAAAAAAAACATAAAAATTAACCTTATGCATAAGCAGTGAACCATTATTATAGGTAAGTTTGTAAGGAACCCTCAGTGCGCGAGGCCGACACGCACATGCCCGTTTTTTTAAACAACTTTTTCCGTCATAAAGGAAAAAGTGAATTATTGTGAGCTCAGTTGAGCAGCTAGGCTAAATGTGCTTTGATTGGCTAAATTAAAAGGATCAAACGAAGGTGACATGAGCAAAAGAAAGTCTTCGACTGACGCCGCCGTCGACGCCGATGTGGGAAGAGGTGGCGAGATGACCTAGATCCCTCCCGCAAGGGCGATTCAAGGTGGCTCGAGAAAAGAATATCTGGAATAAATTGGGGAACTTTTGCCCAACAGTGGGACAGTATAGACTAAATAAAAAAAAAACACTATTCACGTGTGGATCACAAATACATAAGTTACAGAAATAGTAACTCAGTCATACATGATCATATCGCTTGGCAACTAATTGCCCTGTTATTTATAGCGGTTTTTTTTTACGGTGGGCTAAAATCATCTTATGACAACCCTCGCTCTTGGATGGAGCGGGAGACAGTGTCAGACTCTTACTGACTAAAAACCCACCCCGTTCCTTCTAGCCTCTTCATACCGGGGCTCGAGCTTCCTTCCGGATTAATTATAACGGTCCTAGCCGGCGTTAACCTGGTCCGAAAGATGGTTTTCTTCTGAAAAAATTGAGAATCCGATTGCAGTGCTCAATTGATATTTCTAACCATTCAGGAACCCAGTAAATATTCTTAACAGTAAAAAATACACACATAATTTTATCCTAATCGGTCAGTCGTTTAGGAGGCTTCAGGTATTTACGCGATCACAACGCCATCTACCGGGTACAATTTTATTTTCAAACCATTCAGGAATCGACTTAAATATACTCATGAAATTACATCTAAATCGGTTTAACCGTTTAAGAGGAGATAGGTGACCAAAATATGAACGGAAGAATATATAGGGTTTTGTGCGCTCGAATTTTGCAGTGAAATAAAAAAATCTGTTTAAGTGATAACACCACAATTTTTATAATATTTTAATTGGATATTCAATGACATTATGTTGAAATGTCATTTCAGTCACATAGCCACCACGACTCCACTGTAGATGTAGTATTCTGGTGGACCAATTTTGGACATCTTCACATTTTTAATGGGTCTCAATTTAGCGAAGAACCCGATGTTGGTCTTTAAAGCAGCAATTGATTGCATAGACTACAGATTTCACGTAGCCTAACAGAAAGTACATTATGCGCACAACTAAGGCGGGGAATTCCTTGCCGGAGTCTGTTTCTTCTGATTGCTATAACTTAGGGGTCTTTAAGTCAAGTGTGAATAGATTGCTTCTAGGCAAGCGTATTCCATCTTCGGCCACACCATCGCTTACCATTAGATGAGATAGTGGTCAAACGCGAGCCTGTCCATTATAAAAAAAAGTAATCGTGCGGTGGGATTGTGAGATTGTGCGACCAGCACGAGCTCGGTGGCCATTTGATGTCACTAGCACGCAAGATTCGACGTTAGGCGAATAGAGCACTGATTTTGACAAACCATTTTAAGAATTTCTTCGCGTTGTTAACGCCTATAGCTTTCCATGATGAAATGTCTCGAGTAAATATGTATTTATTCCAAATTTGAGACCTATCGCTTTACCAAGATAACTGCTGAGCGCTTTTAATGTTCGAGCGTATGCAGGGACTTTTAGGGTTTTCAACCATAAAAACCAAATATTAAAAGGAATACCTAAGTACTTTATACATTGACGTGATACATTACATAAATAAACTCAATTAAAATATATACAATAGACTTTTCGAGGTATTCGAAATAGATAGCAAAGTGCCGCTAACCTCTCCAACCAGACTGGTGTAATGATCTAAAAATCTACTACGACTGGAGCGGGCTTCGTACGGACTCAGTTCAACTCGCAACGGCATACTTCATAAATGTGCTTCCAATATGAGCGGAGTAAAAGTGTAAAATGAGTTACTAAAGTAGTCAAAGAGTTGAGCGGATTTCTAACGGACTTTGAGCGGACTCCGCTCGTCTCGCAATTCAATGAAAGAGTAAGCGAAGCGGACTGAGCGAGTTAAAGTGGCTCAGCTGTGACGTAGCCTTGATGGGTCTCTCTTTAGTTTGGTTGCCCATCCAAAACCTAGGTTTGGAACGCTATTGCTTGTTATAGCGATAGAGTAGCTAGCCTTTATTTGTAGTATTCACATATTCTTCTTGACTAGAATCGTCAGACATCATTATAGCATTTACCAAGAGATGTTCGTTTTTTGCGGACCATCTGGCACTGAGATATTTCTCTGAGACTCTTTGCTCTTGGCTGCTGACAATGAGAAGGTAAACCACTCGCTTATCTGACTGTCCTCCTTTCCCGCCTACTTCACTCCTCGATACTCGCCGGCAATAGAATTCAAAACCCATTTTTCTGTTTAACTCTTTCTTAATAAAAAAATATTTCAGGCAACCAATAGCACCCATACAGAAATTACACCACAGAAACAAAAATAAAAAAACACATAAGAAAATATACATTATCGGACACAGCGAGCAACATGTCTGCTACAGCAATGTCCGACATACGGGCAATCCAATCTGCAAATGTATGGTGAAGACTATTTTACTCTTTTCCGCACACCTATTTCCCATTCATTATCCGTTCGCTGTGGAAGGCGGACATAATACCGCGATACAGGATTTTAAAATTTTAGTTCATATGTGGCGTTATAAGCGTCACTATCCCCTGTTGTCTTATATTGATTTTGCAGTGATAAACGGATCAATCTCAGTGGTTCAATGTTTCTTGCTTTAATTAATATCTATTAGCTCTATTGTCTGGACTAAGCATGCCGCCTCGATGTCTATAGGTACCGTAATCGGTATCGTATCGAGGGATTGGATCAATTTGCCTGCCGCGGTGTTCCCTTCCGATTATAATTTAGGCGTGTTGAAGGCTAGAGTGAATAGGCTCTTAATAAACTAGTGCAGTACACCATCAAAGATTGCATCACCACTTAGTCGCATCAAGCTTTATAAGGTTTATACATATTATTAACAAAAAAAAAACTGACACTAGATGGATATGGGTCAACTCCTAAAATTAAAACAATGACTGTCGTTTGTTTTTAATCGCAAAACTTATAAATCGTTTGTAGTAAAATAATAATAATATTTTTATTGCAAATACACAGCGAGCGAGCGAGCTAATACACAGATAGAAAACTATTTCGTAAAATGATAGTTTCAAACATTATTTGTTACGAGTATTTCAATAATACTAATTGGTTAATTTTTACCCGACTATGGCAAAGCCAAAGGATGGTTGTGATTTTGTTTGGTTATGATTGTATTTGTGTATGTTCATCTGTTGCCTCATAGTTCCTAACGGTTGGTTTTTGTTCTGTTCTTGTTTTTTTTTTGAGTTAACTCTTACGATTATTTGATTAATTATAATATTTGGTTAACCTACTATAATTTTACCAATAATTCTCTATAGTTATTTATTATTAACAGTATCTACTTCGCTAGACAAAATAGGTCATTTGGAATTGTTATCATTGTTGCGAACAGTAGGGGATGGTAGGGTAAGACGGGGACCATACCAAAACAGATTATACATGTCGCTATAAAATTGATTTTATAGTTTTGTGTGGTTTTACACATCCCAAGTTCATCATGTATGACATAGGCGTTTTCAGGGTTCCGTACCTCAAAAGGATAAAACGGAAACCTTATAGGATCACTTCGAGGTCCATCTGTCTGTCTGTCAAGACCCTTTATATCGGGAACGCATGAAGGTATCGAGTTGAAATTAAAACCTAGAGGCCTGTGTTCAGCAGTGGACTTGTTTTGGCTGATATGATGATGACAACCTATAGTCTGTTATGACAATAACTCGAAAGACAAAAAGAATGCACTGATATCAGGCCAGCAATTGTATTACCGACTCAATCACATTCTAATCAAACTGTAGGGTGAGTTGCTGTACCTACTCACTGAATTGCTGAAATGGAATTCGGTAGAATGATTTGTTTTGCTGGCTGAGACATAAATCACATTACTTTGATAAGTACTGGAACTCCACAGAGCTATGACTTAACGCAATACTTACAAAAATAATTATCAAGATCGGTTAATAAACAAAAAAGTTTTGAAAACCTTGATAACATGAAATTTTAACATAAGTGATGAAATATAATGAAAAGATTTTAAAAAAATTTCTCTTTGGCAAAAATATCGCTGACCGATAAATAAAAAACAACATCCATCTGAATTGAGAACCTCCTAATTTTTTGAAGACGCCTTTATGAAATGTGTTTTCAAAAACAGACCTACAAAAAAAGCACTCAGTACACTGCCCAAAAGCCTATATACTAGATGCCCGAAAACTGTAATGATTGTTGACATACCCAAATAGTAAATGAAGGCCTAAATAAGTAGAAGGTAATATCGAAGAAATCCAATATATGATTCGCCACCTCTTTCATCTGTTCTGTGTTCGCCACGTATGGCAACACGAGCCCTCCACGCACACCATCACAGCTGTTATGAAGGTACATAGGTTTTTGTTTACATCACTGGATTGACGCGACGACGAGCTCTATCTGTACTTAATTTAAAATTAATACGACCAGCCGGCACACAGGAAATGAGCTTAGAGCTAAGGGGGAAATGGGGGAGGCTGGTATGAAGCGGGGGTGGGGCAGCCCCACCTCCGAATTAGACGAAGTCGACGGCATAATTTGATAACCATTGCTTGTGACGCACAAAATACTCACTCGTGATGTTGTTTTTTAACGTTTTGTTTTTACAATAATATGCAAAACAGTAAAGAATGAAAACCCGATATATTTAGACAGGTAATTTTTCGATACTGTGTTTTGATTAAGGCCATCTATTTTGTTACTTGAACTTATCTATATTATGGAGAAAATAGTAATTAACAAGTGCAATTAATAAAATTACTTCATTTATTATCTTTATTTATTTAATTCTTCTTCACGTGTGTTTGTGACCCAACTCTTCCTAAGCGGCTGGACTGATTTGGATGAAACGTTGTGTGAGTCCCTGGATGGTATGAAAATATAATTGAACCAAGCAGAAGGCGCTGATATCAGGTTCTTAATTTTTTTTTTATCCTGACGTAAGCTTACGAACAGGACAACGTCTGTCGGACCGCTAGTTAGTTTGTAAAAAGATATTTAAATATACGTACAATAATATGCAAAACAGTAAAGAATGAAAACCCGATATATTTAGACAGGTAATTTTTCGATACTGTGTTTTGATTAAGGCCATCTATTTTGTTACTTGAACTTATCTATATTATGGAGAAAATAGTAATTAACAAGTGCAATTAATAAAATTACTTCATTTATTATCTTTATTTATTTAATTCTTCTTCACGTGTGTTTGTGACCCAACTCTTCCTAAGCGGCTGGACTGATTTGGATGAAACGTTGTGTGAGTCCCTGGATGGTATGAAAATATAATTGAACCAAGCAGAAGGCGCTGATATCAGGTTCTTAATTTTTTTTTTATCCTGACGTAAGCTTACGAACAGGACAACGTCTGTCGGACCGCTAGTTAGTTTGTAAAAAGATATTTAAATATATTTTTATTTGTATAATTTACATGCAAATTATTAGATAAATAAGATAATTATAAACTTATGTTACAGGTATTTGCAACAACATAACATAACGCCTGTTAACGAACCTAATAATAATAAAGAAAGAAAGATAAAACGTTTATTTCTACCTCACGTATACATTTTAACTTAAACCAGTTGAATTAGGATACATTAAAAAAATACATATTATTTCGTATAAGCACTGTATGTATCATGTTTCTCATGTAGGTGACTGTAGTCTGTCATGAGAATAAATTTCTTTAAACACAAACCCCGAAGGCTTTGGAAGAGGTATACCTACCTATATTTTTTTTTATTTCACCTCACCTGATGATAAACAATGATAATCCTAACGAATAATAATAATACCGTTTTTTTAGGTTGGAATGGCGTATCAGACGCTTTACCAACTAAAATTATACTTGTGTCCTTCAGTTGCCCTTTGCGTCCTAGGATACTTAACGGGTTTTTCAAAAATTTCTCGTGAGTTTGTTTGTGACGAAGTGAGTTCATGAGTGAGTTTCTATAGTAGGATGTAGTCTAGCCCCGAAGGTTTCACTTCAGAATTCAGTACTCCCAGTTAATAAAATATAGATATATCTAGTCGCATTTGGTTATTCGTTGAAAGCCATTATATTTCCGTATGTTTTTAGCTTGATTTTCCTTTTACATTTTTGTTTCTTACTTTACTAATGAAGTATAAACTATCTTTTAATTTTATCTTTACGTTTTTATATCTACATTTTTATAGAAAAATTAATATTTCGTTTGTACAAGGACCACTAGATAGCGGTAAAAGCCTCCTCCAGTCGTTTCCACATTGGTCCTTCTCGGGCTACTTTACTCCATATTTTTCCTGCAGTTTTTATGATGTCGTGACTCCATCTCTTTTGTGGTCTGCCTTGTCGCGCTTGTTGCCTATAGGGCACCAGGTAGTGGTGATTTTGGTCTACCTTTCGTCTGACGCTCGTTGGATATGCCCGGCACATTGCAACTTCAACAGTCCAAGCACTTTCTTGACCACATCCTTTGCCTTGGTTTAAAACTTCGTATGACAGCGTTCTTAATTGTTTTTTTTTTTACTAAACGTAAATAACGTCAGTATTCACTAGAGGATCGAGCAGAGCTGGGAGTGTCCTTATTATAGTCACTGCTTCTATAACTCTTTCTGATTCTCAGCTTGTCTCTACTATTGTATTTTAATAAACCTTTCTCATAAATCTGTCTATAAGTGCAAAGTATGAAGATCCGATCTGTGTGCATTATTAGCATTATTGCACCAGGACAGGAGGGCGAGGATTGTCACGCACCGGATGCCAGAAGGAGGTCAACGCCGTCGAGGTCGCCTGCGGTGAATGTGGTGTGATGATCTCATCATGCTCGCGGGACTACTTTGGCCAGAAATCGCCCTAGACAAAGAAGTTTGGAAGGAAAAAGGGGAGGCCTTTGCCCAGCAGTGGATCACATAATAGGATATAAAAAATAAGTCGATTTTAATTTTTTTGCGGTCATAGAGAGACGCGGTGGGGAACTTTGTTTTTAATAATTTATATTATCAAATTGCAGCGTTATGCTCTTTCTAAAACATTAATGAAGTCCCTGATCAGTAACTTTGTTACCAAAATGAATTTGAAAGATCAATGATTTATCAAAAATATTGATTTGGCAGAAAAATGTTTCTATAGTCCGTCAATATGTCAAGACAAGTCGGAACATATACCTTAGACTCGTAAAAGGGGGACATACAAGATGTACACGCAAGGTTGATTAACAAAATCTGTTTATTTTGTCCCATCATTAAGAAATTAGGTGAAATATATTAGGAGCGCACTCTACCAATAAAGTGTAAAAAAATTCTTTGTAGTAGAAATTCAATGATCCACACAAGTTTAATTATAATACTTTAGATTCTAAGCTGCTAATTAAATCAATCATCTTTTCTACAAATATAGACACTTTAGCATTGATAGATTGTAACTGCATTTTTACACCAAATATTTCGAATAGAATAGAGTAAACTTTATTGTACATCACCCCTCTCCTAGAGACGAGGCCTGAATTCCAACAGTGGGAACATTATAAGGCCGACTATGCTATGCTATGCTATGCTATGCTATGTACATCAAAAAAGTAACACAACTTATAAATAAACTGAAATCTATGGGTACACTTGCGGTCTTATCACTAACCGAGATATCTACCAGACAACCTTAGGATGGATTGAAAGGACTGACATAATTCAGGGGATATTCTGCGGTGTACTACTAACAAATCAATCAAACACTAGATAAACATATATATAAAATAATTACATACCTAACCTAAAACACAATACATAACTAACTAATTGTTATCTCGATCTTCATCTTATCTATAGCTATATCACCCCACATACCTGCATTGGTGTCTAGTTTGACACAAAGCTAGCTTTCCATACGCACATAATAAGCCAGGCTAAAGATTCATTTAGACGTTTAGGATTTACGCAACTGACAAGGTTTTAAAAACCTAACAGCAATGAAGCCTCTGTTTAACATTTTAGTTCGGTGATAGCTTGAAACCAGCGCTTGTGTATGAAATCCACATGAGGTATACACTAACGCTGGAGAAAGTTCCAAAACATTTTCTCAGGTAATTTGGATAATATCCATATATAACATTTGTTTTAGTATACATGCGAAATCCGAAACACGTGTCTAGTATTTTTACCGACTTCCCAAAAAGGAGGAGGTACTACGTTCGGCTGTTTGTATGTTTTTTTTTTTTTTTTTTTTTTGTATGTTTGTTCGTCGAATACTCCCCCAAATGTGGACGGATTTTCAAAATTCTTTTTTTGTTCGAAAGTAGATAGTTCTGAGGTGGTCCCATTATCACCAAATTAGGATCTGATGATGGGATCTTGGAGAAATCGAGGGCAACCTTCAAATTTTATAGGCTCACTTATTGATTTTCGCATATTTTATGAAGTATCTTGTGTATTTGCGTATGGTCGTCACCATCTCAGGTAGCTGGGCTGATGATGGAAGGTACAACTCCTTAACAGTAAGAAGTTACTCGAACAGGCAAGGACTGTTTTAGTAAATTGTTTTGATGTTTGATAGGGCATTTGCCACATTTGGTCTCATGATCATCAAGTCATGACCTGATGCTGCAGTCAGGATAGTCTGCAGAGTACCTAA
The DNA here is from genome assembly GCA_949319445.1 of Mythimna lalbum. Lineage (NCBI taxonomy): Eukaryota > Metazoa > Arthropoda > Insecta > Lepidoptera > Noctuidae > Mythimna > Mythimna lalbum. Next base: position 37,862,209 of record OX439344.1, read on the forward strand.
GTCCTCGACAACAAACAGCAGATATATCGAGTTTAGGCTCATTGAAAACGGCTCGATGTGTGGATAAACGTACTGCTAATAAAGAACACCGAAGTACATAGAGACCTGATGCTGAAGCCAGGAGCATCAGGAAAAGTACAAACCTTGAAATTACAGCACCGTAGTCGTGTTTGGGCTCATTTTAAACAGGACTAAATTTTAAGTTCATTGCAATGTTGACATAAATCTGGCCTGATGCTACAGCCGGGATTATCAGCATCTAGTCTAATGACTGATTGAAAGATTTACCTCTCGGCTTCATCATCAGATCAGTTCGATATATCCTTTCCCTCTCCAGCATCTAGTCTAATGACTGTTTGAAAGAAGAGGGGGAGAGGATATATCGAACTGATCTGATGATGAAGCCGAAAGGTAAATTAATGTAATCTAACCGTGTTTGGGATTATTAGAACCGTTATGAGATGCGCTCTGACTATAAGGTATTTAAGTTTGACTGAGGGGTACTTTTTAGTGGTGGTACCATAACTAAAAAGTGTAAAATAAAAAAAACTTTTTACAAAAAAAATATAACCGACTTCAATGATAAAAAACACTGAAAAGTATCAAATAACTTTAATTTTGGAAGTCGGTGTTAAATAACAAAGAGACTAAACTATTATAGAAACACCGACTTCCAAAATTAAAGTTATTTGATACTTTTCAGTGTTTTTTATCATTGAAGTCGGTTATATTTTTTTTGTAAAAAGTTTTTTTATGTAAAGAATCAATGTACAAAATATCATAACTGTATCATGAAAAATCACAAAGTTATAGCTTGATATGTCAGCAAAAATACAGTCACCGGACCATACAGGCTATTTTGCACTTGCACCCAGCTGTTTGCTGGCGTCTAATGCCCGCTATGACTAGCCATGGCCTGTGTTGTACTTAGTGTCGGTGGTGTGTAACTTGTGACCTTTTTAAATATTTTTGCGAAAATATATAACATGGTGTAAAAACTTATTACTGATTTTGAACAAACAATTTCGAATAAACTAAAAATAATCTACACTACATATACACAGAGGTAAAGTTTTGTTTTTGTATTTTTGTTTATAGGAGGTAACGCATATTGCTAAAAGAGTTATGAATTTACATGTGGATGGATGGAAAGGGAGAGGGAGGCCAAAGAAAAGATGGATGGATTGTGTGAGAAGTGATATGAATGAAAAGGGAGTTAGTGATAGCGTGACGAGCGACAGGACAGAATGGAAGAAAAAAACGTGTTGCGCAACCCCAAATAAAACGGGATAAGGGCAGGAAGATGATGATGATGAGGAGGTAATATCTGTAAGTACTAGTCCGATTGCTAAAACTTTTTCACCGATAGAAAGATGTTTTATTCCTGAGTAACATTGGCTATATTTAGCTAGTGTTGTATATTATGTGTCCTACTATGTTTATCTTAGGACGCTTAAATTACAACTGACTTAAGGTTAAGTGGGCTGTTGACCAAATAACAACAGACTCTAAAAACAATTAATGGTTACACTGATGCGTCCATCTTACATGCGGAGTTGTATCAATTATTAGTACTGAATAATAACAATTGCTCTAGAAAACATAAATGATTGATAGTCTCATCCTATCGCACTGTAGCTAGATCCACCTCCTCTATACCGCGTATACTAACGATGCTCAACGCGCTTGTGGAGACCAACCCTGGATATTGTTAGAAAGTTTGCGGTTCTGTGAGAGGTCAGAGTGAAAAGATTAACGTATTTTTAATATTAATAACTTTTAAAATAAATTTTGCTATAATAAACAAAAAAAAATACATTTATCTTTTGTCTTCCCGTGCCCTAGAATCCGCCACAATTGGGGAACATAGACCAGTTATGGAAGGCGCCAGATAACCACGGAATAAAGAGCGTAGGTTCTCGAAAAATAAACAATGAATTGCTTTTCTTTTATTAGATCATGTAAAGGATCACGATAAATGTCGATTCAAGACAGCTTTATGTCTTTACTAGCTGCTCCCAGCGGCTTCGCTCGCGTTATAGCAGAAAATTATCCCAAGGGAACATACTTCCGGGATAAAAAGTATCATATGTCCTATTCCAGGACATGGCCTATCCATGTACCAAGTTTCATCAAAATCGGTTTTGCCATTTAGGCGTGAAGACGTAACAAACAAACAAACTCACTTTCATTTTTTTATGTTTTAGTAAGGAAGTAAGGATTTCCGTTATTTAAATTAAGAATGTCAACAAATTTAGGAGGGTCAATGACCGTTATTCCACGTTCATCTGGCGCCTACCTTAAATTATTAAACTAAATTATTTGTATGATAGCTATTCTGAACAACGGCGTTCTATTGAAATTTGATTTCAAAATATGAAGTATGTTGAACAAAGCAGGCGTTCTCCTGTACATAATGTGCCCAATGAGCGATCAGGAAACTTGTTACATAATGAAGCTTCAGCGGACAATAACTCCTTACATTAAGTTTTAACAATGAAGCTGCAACGAGAGGTTTACTCATGTCTAAAGTAGCTTGGATGGAGAATTATAAAAAAATAAGTATTTAGTATTTATATATGAGTCGTTGTGGCGACGCTTGGGGGAGGCCTATGTCCAATAGTGGATAGCTGATATGATGATGATAAGTATTTTGATACAAAAGGGTTTCGACTTCTTCTTCTTAGCGTATCGATGGCAAAATCAGTCAAATTCCTTGCCCAGCCCAGAAATCGGCCACAGGGTTTCGACTAACCAATCAATTAATGAAACTCATGTAAACCAACTCAATGCGATGTTGTCGATGAAACAATCTCTCTAGCTATATCATCTACAGGCACCAATTTCACATGAAACTGAGTGACACTGATGTTTGCCGGTACTGTAATCAGGAGAGAGAGACGCCTAAGCACCTTTTGTGTGAATGCTTATCCACAAACGGAGTATCCATCTAGGCCGACACATTATTCGCCCAGAGGAACACATTGTGATCCACGGATGCCCCTCAAGTTGAAGGGTAAAATCTACAAATCCGTGATAAGGCCTGTCATACTGTATGTATCAGAATGTTGGGCTGTGAAAAAGACGGATGAAAAAAGATTGCATGTTGCGGAGATGAGAATGTTGAGATGGATGTGTGGTGTGACGAGAATGGATAAAGTGAGAAATGAGTATATTAGGGGAAGTTTGAAAGTGGCGCCAGTGACTGAAAAGTTGAAAGGAAATCGTTTGTCTTGGTATGGTCATGTAAAGAGGAGAGATGAAACGCATGTTGTTAAAAGAGTTATGAATTTACATGTGGATGGATGGAGAGGGAGAGGGAGGCCAAAGAAAAGATGGATGGATGGTGTGAGAAGTGATATGAATAAAAAGGGAGTTAGTGATAGCGTGACGAGTGACAGGATAGAATGGAAGAAAAAAACATGTTGCGCCGACCCCAAATAAAACGGGATAAGGGCAGGAAGATGATGAGGAGATTAAAACTCTTAAAGCTAAGAGTATTCTGGACTTCTTGGAAGCCTAGGCTAAAAGAGTTACATACAAGGTGGCGAGTCTCAATAGAAGTTTTAGGTCGCAGTGACTACATCCCCTACACTACGGGAGATGCATAGCCCCTTATCTTCAAAATAATAATAATATATCATCCAGGATATTAATTAATTCATGAATCCCCAAGCGACACCCGGTGGCCGCGCAGCTATTGTCTTACTATTGTGTCTCTAATTGACGGTATCTGAAGGGTTAATGTATTGTAGGTACTGGAGCCAATCAATAATAAAAAAATGTTGTCACGGGCAAAAGCTAGTTGTTTTACTTACATTAACTTTCAAAGTTATTTGAAGTTATGAACACACTGTTTTTGTCTGAAACAATAAACTTTAACTAAACACTGGCTGCAGAAGCAGATCTCTGATCCTTCTGTGTGGTGTGCTGTGATGTGTCTCTACATTTGATTTAGTTAATTTGGGTGGCAAATACTCCAGATACGAGTAGCTCATATAATGCTCTTCGTAAATTTACCGACTGCCTGCAGGTCTAGTAATCGCAAACTGAATTTCTGAGCATGACAATCATCTTTGGTCAGATTCTTGATTAGGTTTTTTTCCGGTGGGAAAATCATCTAATGACATCCTCCGCTCTTGGGTGGAGCGAGAGATACTGTCAGACTTTTACGGACCAAAAACCAACTCCTGTTCCTTGGTTGAACTAACCCTGGCCCCAGTAGGCTACGACCCAGGTGGGACCCTGCTGTTGCTGACAGCTACTCTTCTTGATTAGGCTAAGTGATATTGAGTTTTTCTTTTTTTTTAGTTGTGGAAATTTTTTAATGTTTATATTACATATGTACATAAAAAAAAAACTTAAATACTAAATAAACTATTTATACTAAAACCTAACTATTGAATTTTTCTATATTCTTCAACAGTATTTTTTCCACACTATTTTCTATATTTTATGTATGTATAAATGTGAAAGTAACTCTGTCTGCTACGTTTTCACTGAAAACCGAAAGAACCGTTTTTGATAAAATTGATTTTAACCCCAAAAAAGACACTACTTTTTATCTGGCTTCGAGTTTCGACTTCGTGTCCGATTTAATCGATATTAACTCGTACGAAGTCGAGAGAAAAAGTTTGTATGGGTAGGTATATATGGTGGCAACTAATGGTGATCAATTACCGAAAATATTTGCATTATTTTTATTTAAAACCTGTGGTGCCTCATATATAATCAATTATTACACAAACTAAGTGTTGAAACGAATCCTATGTACAAATAATGTACATATTGTAAAACAACAAAAATTGCACTCAGACGTCGAAGTACTCTGTCATTAGGAAATGTGCCCAGAAAACTGGCAGCATTGTCACGTTGAATGGCAATTTTAATTCTTTGGACAAAGAACGGGCCAGCCTTCTGGTCACGCAGAGTATCGATCAGTTACCGAATCATAAACACTTGCAACCAGTCGGTATACACATCAAACAGAGAACATGTCTGTCTCATCAAGATTAACTAAATAATTTCCTGAACGGAATATGCCTATATTAGTATTATCGATCGGTTGCAATCGCTGGCGAGGCGCAGGAGATGTTGTTTTCAATTATATCTGGATGTTGACGTAGACGGACTGGTGCGGTCCGTTCAGTTAGAAGTAACCGATACCTATAGATGCATGTGCTACAAGAGGTATGTTGGAATATCTGTTGAATAATACTTAGATACACGAACAATTGTGCGACGTGTGCTATATACGCTTTAAAACATTATTCGAAGACGATAATCTGCCAAACCGTTAGGAGTAATGTTTCTTAACCCTTCAGATACCGTCAATTAGAGACACAATAGTAAGACAATAGATGCGCGGCCACCGGTGGTCGCTTGGGGATTCATGAATTAATTTAACAGCAAGAGCTTTAGTTGTATTCCTCAAATATCCATAGAAAATAATATAACGGGTTTTATGGTTACTGTGTTTTTCCATTTGATGTTCTTACTAGCAGCCTGAATTGCGGATTTGTAACCGCTGATATCACTAGGTTTTATTGTTGTAGCCAGGCCAGGCAAACCGTGTATATTGAACTATTACTCTTTCCACCTTTAGCGGGCAAGTATTATTCCATCAACTCATAGATTATAACTATGCACCTACACTTACACGTGTACTTCTACCAAGTATGCTATTTTTGGAAAACCCTCGTTATGTGCAATAGCATTTTCCTGCATTCTGCAGGATTGTCGCCATTATCGGCATTATCCCCATGACTTCCATTTAAGAGTTGTCTTCAATCTTGATTGCACACTTCATAAGTCCTCAGGAAATGTAGTTGTTTGATTCTTGGACGGACATCCCTATTAGCTACCTGACTGTATCCGACACTTTATGCATAGTTGTTTCCATGACCGTACATTGCGATCCGATTCCATTGTCTATTCTCTGAGTCAGTGAACTGGCGTCCTTTTCTACTGGATATCCGTCGAAAATTACACAAACACCAAATGATAAGTAACGGATGACGGTAATCAAAAAACTTGCTCACAAACTAATGGATGGAGGTGGTCACTCGATCAGTGGCAGAACAATTTTTCCGTTTTATCTTTCACACATTGCTAAATAAATATATAATCACATAATCATAATTTTCCTGACCTCACCCCATGTTTTTTTATTATTAATATAAATAGGCTCGCGTTTGCGATCACTATCTCACCACACTTGCCTCGAAGTAACCTATTCATTTTTGACTTGGAGGTAGCTAACAGGAAAAACAGATTCCGGCAGGGAATTCTACTCCTTAGCTGTTCGCATAATGTTGTTGTTGACATGGTGTCTGTCAGCACAACGCGGTTTCCCAAAACCATATCGTGCTTGTATGGGCTATGTTGAATTTTATTATTTAAAATGAGTATTATGCACTTAATATGTATACACGTACACACTATATTTAATTAAAACACTATAGTTCTCTAATTATAGTGTTTTTGACTGTTCACTTAACTACGTGAACAGTCAAAATTAGGTGGTTTTTGAAGCAATATCTAGACTTTTCACTAAAGTGTAAAGATGCTCCTATAAAATAAAATATAATATAATTAATAAAATGATGAGTTCAGTGACATCCAGCGAGAGTACTCACACAATTCACAAGTATCCGCTTGTTTGTAGGACACAGTGGAGCATGCAGCGGTGTGCCCCGCTTGGGCGGAGCACACCGTGTCCTCTAAATAAACGGACACTTGTGTTGTGTAATAAGGTAAAAGCTACAGGATCAAGCGTGGCCATAGCTATTAAATATATTCAATACATTATGTAACATTAAATTGGAGATAGATGCAATAATTCAATAATTCAACTAAAATTCTCACCAAACAAAGAGTCCCTTTTGTAGGTACTCTTCACATAGATAACCGTTATCTTTTTAAGGTGCTCAACTCTTCCCAATTAGCTGAATATATATGTAACAGCAGGTGCCAAAATAAATAAAAGAGATTTAAGCTTAGGGGGAGTAAAAAAGAGCATAACAGTCTAGTGGCTCGCAGACAAAGGCTGGCTCCATTGAAAAGTTTAACAGTGAAAACTTAAATTAGTTTACTCAGCGACGAAGCGACTCCAGTTATACCAAGTTGGTCTGGAAGCCGAGCTGCAGGGCAATAACTTTGTCAAAGGCATGTCGGATCAAGCCCTAAATTGTTTTTAGTTCGGCGTAAATTATTAAATGAGTTTTAGATTTAATTTCGTTCATAGAGTACTCACTTGACTGAGTTTAAATATTTCTCTTTCTTTTCTATTTTTATCATTTCTTAATAATTACGAGTATTAATATTATTTTAATTAATTTAAAAAATAAACTTATTTTTTCTGTAAATTAGTTTGAAAAAGTGAAACTATGCAAATAGGGCTGCAGACAAGTTGTTGATAATACAATATTTAAGTATAACTGTCTCATACCTGGCTAAATATGATATACTCGTGGGCACATTTATTTATTTGTAAAAAAAGTAAAATTAGTTTTTTTCGGATACAGTACGTAAACGATTATAAAATCTTCAGCTGTAGTTAGTCTTGAAATATTTGTTAAAAATCTTTATTGGATAGACACAAAATAAAATAAAAATCATAAAAAAAAGAACATCAATAATTCCTCCCTCAGAAACAGCCTCACAAAACGCCGCGGATGTTCAAACACCCAAACGATTAACATATGAAGGGAGTACAAAGAGCCTAATCATATTATCAGCTCTTAGATTAGCGGTAGGAAGATATAAAGGGTCCATTGTAGTTCGGCGGAGTCGGAACTGCTCGCCTCTCCTCGCCGCTACTCGGGCCGCGGCGCGGAAATGGCGGCGGAGAGCGGAGACAGCGACATCCGCCGAGGTGAAGCCAGCGGTGCCCGGCTCAGTGTAAGCCCGGGTATTGTCACGAACACCTACCTACGACCCACTTTTGGATACTCGTTATTATCCGCTGCCGTTCTGACGGATTATCTGCGACGACTTTTTATACTACAATTATTGGTTTTAAAATAACCTTGAAATATCATCAAATAATCAAAAAATACATACAAGAATGAGATAGAAAGATAGAACGCAATATAAAAACACATACAATAAAGTTACAATACAAAATGCATACAATAACTAACTTTAACAAGTCTTACAATTTGTATGGAATATTGTAACATTCAAGATTTTGTTTGAATATACAATGAATGTAAGCAGGAATATACAGCACTTTCGGCAAAACTGAGGCACAATTGGAAATATGCATGCAATATTTTTATTTACTAAATTAACCTCCTAAACGCATACGTTAGCGGGATGGATGCGAAAGTGTTTGTCGGATATATCCATCCAACAAACACTTTCACGTTTTTTCCACGAGGATCGCACATCCACGATCAAATACTCCATCGTGATCATCGTAGAGCTAACCAATCTAACTCTTCAATCCCCATAGGTGACCTACGGGGATTGAGGAGTTAAATTGGTTTAGTTTGTAATTTAATGTAGACATGAAATTAACGCCGACTTGGTTAATTTTTAAATAAATTATAATTCGCGGTTTTCTCGCGGTAGCTATTCTACTGAAAACGTTCATTTTGAAACTATGACACTCAAAAATCTATCAGTGAAAGTATTTCAAAAATTATAGCATGTAAAATTTTACTTCTACATTATATTTGTTTTTTCATAACCTTATACGGAAGTATGAAATCAACAAATAAAAATTACATAACTGTGAATCAAAGAGTTATGTTTTGTAGTATGTATTTTAATTACTTATTCAACAGATTCTGTTCAAATTTTGTATAAATAATACTCATAAGTCAATAGTAGCTAGATGCATTTATTTGTGGAAAATAATCGTAATCTCAGGGTGTACTGATTCTATAACGAAAATTCTGACAGTAAAATCACGCATATAGGTACCATAATAAGTTTCTACTCTTTATTTTTAAAAGATTTACCTAAAACACAACTTGAATTCATATTTGCAATTTCATCATTTCTGCATAACATTTCATACACGAAAACACTATAGTTATTATTATTTGTAAAACGCCATCTCCCGAGGAATACCCTCTCTACTAAAAACGGTAGTTGCTTGTCTAGGGTGAAGCGCCCTCTACCTAAGTGATAACGAACTAACGATACAGAGGGGTTACAAAGCAATGGTGAAACCCTGCGCCATAAGTCAATCTTGCTATTATGTCTAACATTTTAAGGGTAGATGGGGTGGCATTGAAATACTTTTACAAAATGTTACTTTTGGGAAACTTTTTTTTGGTTGTGATATTTTCACAACACTACACATTAGCTTTATTTGAGAGGAATATTTGATTTTTTTTAATATTTATTGTAGTTATTCAATAAGAATAAATTTCATGAACCTGTAGAGGTTTCGTTGAAAAAATCAGTCTGAAACTCTAAAGAGCACTATCTTTCCTCTCTAGTGTGATTTTATGTATTTATTTTTAATATAAGGCATATATAGTTATAGAAGACTACATTCTTTTTATTTCTACACACTATTGTCTGCATTTCTTCTAATTTTTCCTTTCGCAAGTCTACTGGCAAAATATATTTTTTAAACCAGCGGTGCTTTTATACAAACTATAACAATGCATCTTCTTCTATGTATACATAAACTATAAAATAAATAAATAGAAAATAATAACAATGTTTTATTATTGATCAAAATTGCTGTTTTGTTTACATTAAAAACGATTTCTGAACAGAAAATGGATGAATCAATAACTTGAAGTTAAAGATGAACGATGAATAAAGATGTATTACAGAACTATCGTCGAAACGTATAACCAATTCGTTATTAATGAAAATTCCAATTTAAAGTTTTAAACCAATGCAATAGTTGTGATCAAAAAGGCTAAAATTTAAAAACCAATCAGCGACGTCTACTTTTTCTTCTTTTTCTTATCTGCTTTCTGTTTGAGGATGTACTGGGACTCTAACATGAGCATGTAATCTAACAACCTCTTTCCCCAAGGCGTGTAAGACAAATACCATGATCGGTACATTTCGTTTTCAAGTTCACCCATGCACTGGACATTTTCAGCATCTATTACGGCCTTCACAATTTCTGAAGATTCTAGAGGTCTATAATATAGCTGAGCCACTCGATTACCACTCATTAACTTATCGACAGCAGATCTAATAACGCTTATACTGTAACCTCTCAAAACTTGAGCAGCGGAATTAACATCAATGTCACGATTGACACCATGGTACTTCATCAGCATATGCTTCAGAACATAAGATATACTACCATAGTCAGTACTGGGAATCATAATAGTCGATGGAAACGCTTTGGACATCGGAGCGCTTCTTGCCAACCACGGTTCTGTTGCCGTTCCAATGATCATTATTTTATCATGATCTGAAAGTGGTTTAACGATTTGATTGTAGAAGTCTTTTGACAACCTTGTTGGATCAAACATCTTCTCCTCTTTTGGTACTTTTTTGTAAAAAAGTTTATCTACATTGTCGACGAGTATTACTGTCGGTTGCATTAATCGACTTATTTTGTTTATGAATGTAAACATGTTTTTTTGATGTTTTGTGCCGACAAATTTATTATATACATTGAATGGTGAGAGATCAATCAGAAGAGAATTAGTTTCCGTAGCGACGGCGTATGCTAAAGTCTTCTTACCAGTGCCTTTAGGACCAACAAATAATTGAGATCTTTGCGCGCCTGGACAGCTAGATCCAAGAGTCAATATACATCGTATTCTAACCTGCTCTTTTAAATCGCCTATACAAGCCGGCGGAAATGACGGTGTCCAAAGTATAGCTCTACAATCAGCAGCAGCATAGTTCCTGTCTCCCCAGTAGTCATCGAGGGTCATTCGAGGATATTTTTTGACAATACCGTTATCTGCTAACTGTTGGAACATAACTTGAGGTGATATTTTGTCAGGTTTAGGAGGCTTTACCTTTTTAGGTTTTTTCCTCTTTCTAGTCAGTGGTATTTTCAATTCAAAGTTTTCATAGTCACGCCTTAGAGCATTTTTCAAAATGTCTAATTCTAATCTCATAATTTCATCTGCTATTGGACGAAGCTCTAGTTGTATGTCCTTATAAACGTCTTCTGTAATAAGTTGCATAAGATGACCTCTTATTACATCTAGACTAGCATCAGGTGCATCTAAGCCAGCCCATTTTATTTCATAATCAAACCAATTAAATTTTATTTTATCGTGGTGTTTGCCTATTAAAATATAAACACCGGGATCACTGTCGGGATTCATTCGTGATTTTTTGTATTCTTCTAGCTTTTTTCTTTCTCTTTCTTTGAGTTCTGCAGCCAATCTCTTTTTTTCTTCACGTGCTGCTGCTTTCTCAGCTTTTATCTGATCTGCACCTTTTACATTTCCACTTTCAGCTTTTAACCTCTTCTCTTCGGCAGTACGCCACTCAATATATTCTTCGATTGTAAATGTTTCACCTTTTACAATTAATATGGATCCACCTTCGTCAGGCCAAGGAAATTCATCGAACACTCGAACACCTGCAAACCATTCCTCAAACCACTGTCTAATTTCATCCGTTATATCGTCCATTATATCCCCTTCTCTTAATTTTAGTACGCGTGATTTTTCTTTCATGTTTTGTTTCAGAAAGTCTTCATAATAAGCACGTCTGAATTTCCGTCTGGCCTCTTTCACTAACTCTAACTGAGCTTTCGCAGATGGTGGTCGGTAAGAAGAAATAACCATATCAAGCTTTTCTTTCAATTTAATCTCTCGCCAATGTATGCGTTTAATCTCCATAAACTGTTTATATATTTTTTGTATAAGTAACGCAGCTGCGTGCCTGATATGTTCGGGTCGCGATGGTTTTTTTATTCCTGCTAATTCTAAGTATAAGTTTTCATCTTTAATAACCTTTTTTGCAATAGCATATGTTACGCTTCGTGATCTTTCCATTCTCTGTATATTGCATGCATGGCCGTTGAGTATGTCCAAAAGCCTTTTTGCTTCTTGCTCTGCTGGTGTTAAATATACTGTCTTTTCATCACCGGCGTACGCTTTGCTAGCTAATAATTCTTCTCTCTCTTTTTCTAGTCTTTCCTCCTCTTCGCGTTTTTTTTCTTCCAATTGCTGTAATTGTTCCTCTGTTAGAGGCGGGTCTCCTAATCGATTTCCGGCAAAAATTTGATCCATTATATACTGCATTTCAGCTGTACGTATTTCGAATGGGTAGAAGAATGGACAAAGTATTTCTATATCTTGAGGTTGTATAAGTAATTGTTGGAATGCGTTATCAGGATATGTGAATTCAAAGACTTCTACCAGTTCTAGTGTTTGTTTAAGCTCAATAATTCGACAAGTGAGACTATCTATAATTTGCTTTATACATGGCCTTCTTTGTACTTGCTCCATTTGGTCATAGCAATCGCATAATCTGTTATATAATTCACAATACTTGCTGTAAACTCTACTGACTACTTCAACGGCAGTCCCCTGTGGCTTGATACCAACGGACTGTATCGCAAATTCTTGCAAGCGCACGTCCTCTGCTAGGGCATTTCTGAACTCCTCTTTAAGCTCAAGCCATCGTTTATAATAATCTTTATTAGACATTTTGAATACTTAATAATTTTCGATACATTTGTAATAATAATTCAAAGAAATAAATCTATTTCACGCCTACTTCTTAAGCATGACAAGTAGACATTGACATGGCCCAAACTCAAAGATTATTTTAAACGTCAAACGAATAATCAAAGAAAATATTTGGAGCAAAAAGTATTAAAACCAAATGTAATTTTTTTTTTCATTTAAAGTATTAATAAAATAAACCCGAATGAAAACAAGTAAAAACAGAAAGAAGTGAAAAAAACAATTTTGCCCGGGAGTGGAACAATGTGAATTAAAAAAATATATTGTGTAAGTACATAGAACATGTAAGTACACATGAACTACGATGCCTAAAAACAGCATATCTTCTTAGTACTAAGGGTTGCATAACAATAGAGTGTAACAGTAAAAATGTTTTAAGTGTGCCTCCGTACGTTCCATTGAACATTTGAATGGTGCGCACACGCTCGCGCTCGTCGCGTACGTCCGGTGCGTGACGCGTGCCTCGGGGGCGCTCTGAGAGGTAAGCGGCAACGGGGCTATTAGCGTCAAGAAAAATAATGGAAGGTATCGTTATTTTATTTCGGTTTTAACTCAAAATTCATATTTTTTACTTCACATTATTTTACATGGTTTAATACAAGTATTTTGAAGCCAATCTGCCCCTACAACCCAATTACTGAATACACGATGTAAATTAACGGAAGAATAAAAATTATCGGTTTGTTTATGTTTTTCTAAAAGAGAATTAATTTCTGGAAGTAAATATCGATGAAGTAGATCAGATCACGATGTTTTTTTTTTTTCATTTATAGAAATTTCATCACTGGTTCCTTTCCCACTAGATAGCCCACGGGGCGTATTAATGAATGACGGCAAGTCAGAAATATAGGGTATTTACATGTTTATGCATATTTAGGAGTGCTCATGTAATATTTACCCCCAGTTCCGCTGTTTTCACTATCTTGTTCCATCACCCATGGTACCGCGAGTTCCCTTATCTTGGACCCCTAAGCATCCCCAAAATGCAACGTAACAATGATTTATTCTACAACCCTCGCTGTATTCATTACTGGTGTAGAAATTTAAGCCATTTATTTTGTTAACTCTGTCCCGGGCAATAAAGTAGGTGGAGGGGTGATTTTAAGGGATCAATGTTAACGTAGTTTGTAATCTTAATGGTTGTATGATTGTATGAATGTTTAAATTGTTTACTTTAGTGTCATCACTTTTCATTTACTTATTTTGTTTTTTAATATCGGTGGTTTAATCCTCAAGATATTCACGATTTTTATATAATAGTGACCCTAAAACAGTCTATTGAAAACAAATATGTTAAACCTAGCATCTGTTAATAAATAATTAAAATTCTTCATATTTTTGTAAATATAGTCAATTTCTTCTCGTTATTTTACTGACGGCACATTGGTAACACTTATTGTGGCATCCACAGAACAGATGAAACAGGTTAGAATGGGCTTGTGGACGGGGCAAGCTGCCACAAAATAGGGCAATGCTCATAGTTCAACTTACAATAGCCAACTTGCGATCTAAGTCTGCGTGGAGCGTACGTACGCAACTAACAGTAGTTGTTTATAGCCTGTAGTGGAGTTAAAGGGTGTGAGACAAACGGTGACACTCGTAATACAAATCGGAAAATATTTCCTTTCTAGCCTCTTTCATTTTTTATGTGTTGGTATCAGAAGTGTTGTTCAGATCATTAAGAGTACGTGTTCTTGTGAATATCCGACAAATGAATATCCGACGAATGTCTATTGCTTGTCATAATACCGTAATGTCGAAATATTGTCGCATAATCGTTTGTCACTACAGCATGATTTCAAGTTTCAGTGTGTCGCACACAAAGATTTTACATAGGTCGCACAAGCGTGCTTTTGAAATAAGGTGCGTTGCAACACAGTTTTATCGTGCAAGCGTAAATCGCACATCCATTTGTCGAGCTTAAGTCTTACTGTCCTAACTTATATTTGCAGCAGCCTACTTGAGTAAGCGAATCAGTGTTTTCATGTGCCCCAGCTTAAATTTTAACCAACCTCCTAGCAAATACTCGGCCTTATAATGTTTCCACTGTTGGGACTCAGTCCTCCTCTCTAAAAGAGAGAATGGGCCATAATCCACCACGCAGGCCCAGGGCGGGTTGGTGGATTTCACATGTCTTCGAATGTTTGGTTAATTGCCGGTTTTCTCATGATGTTTACTTTCACCGTTTTTAGAGCAATGGTGATGAAAGTAAATTAGACAAAGTAATGCGCTTCGCAGTGTTTGAACTTGCGACCTACAACTCGTAAGTTGAGGCAAAACTTGATATTAATTATTATTAATTCATTTACACTAATTCATTAATAATTTCCAACCGTAACCGCCTCATCATTTAGCTCCCCATCTACATTCTCACGGAGTAAGATCTTTATTATTTTGTGAGGATAATCCAAGAATTAGTGACGCCAGGGTTTTGCCCCACCCATCCATTTACGTGCCACCACCGGAACCGAACGGCACAATGATTGACTGGGAAATAGACTGGTGTGTACCGAGCCGCAGGGGTGATCCTGATGTATTTATCTTTGCCATGTAAATAAATATTGGATGTGAAAGTGTTTGTTTATTTTGCGGGGTCATTAATTGTTTCGTCTAGATATTATTCAATGTTTTAGTTTATTGGAAATGGATTGTTTTTTATGTTGTTATGTAACCGATATAAATTATCCCTGCTTTTTATTTTAATTACTGTGGAGGTCGATTTCGAGATCGCGGTTCATACTTGGCCATAGTTTGCCCAAGACTGAGAGATTTGGAATACTTTGCCCAGCAGTGGGACATAACATAGCATACCAAAAACACAACTTAAACCTTACGCTAATTATGTGTAAACCCAGTGCACTAGATAATTGAATAAAAACAGTTCCGAAAATAAACATTATAATAGATGACAATTTAAATAATGAATGTCACAATTACAGTAACAACTCAACCTTATAATAACCCTCAGTGGTATACTGTACCCTATGAGAAAAAATCTGTGTAACGCACGGTTGTCACCGCAAATTTGTAATCGACGATCCGACGTTCGCAGGGTTAGCGGCACGCGCGAGCATTCGATAAGCAGTGCTACTACCAGACCCCTCAATTTAGACACTCGAACGTTTCAGAAACTCGTTTGAATGGACCATGATAATTTTCTTTAGATACGTAGGTATGTATGTGTGTATTTTTGCTATTCGATTCATTTTGAGTGTGAGGTAGGAAATTTAAATCAACGTAAGTGACCTTACTAAAGTTACAGCTTCGCGAGAATAAATACAAAACAAAGCACTATCAATTTTTTTTTATGGGTAAAAATCAATCAAATGACATCCCCCGCCCTTGGGCGGAGCGGGAGATAGTGTCAGACTCTTGTTGACTAAAAGACCCACCCTGTTCCTTCGTGCCTTTCAACCTTGAACCCTGGCCCCAGTAGGCACTATCTACGATTATCATTTCCTGTATCAACAGCCATCATACTAGAAAATAACAACAAACTGCGCCTAACTACAGTCATACGATCATACCTTCAATTGAAACGTCCAGACTACGAGAAACACAATAACAGCAAATGAACACGAGTCTTATCGATTGAAATCGAAAAGCGAGTATCAATGAATAGAAATGCGTGGATATATCCCAAACAGTATCGAATCGCGTCATACAAAGCGGTCGAAAGGACCGGGAGAGCTCTTAATTATGAGCGTAACATGTACAAGCGCGTGGCTCGTTTAGACACGGTACTAGTATATTGTACTCGGAGTACTCTAGGCTGCTCGAGTTATAATGGTGCTCATTTAAACAGTTTTTCGAGCTATGCGAGTGTTCTGTGAATCACAATGTATTGTTGTGAAATGAACTATGCTATGCTGTAAACTAATGGGTATAGCTGTGTGAGATTATCCAATTATATTCTTATAAATTGAAAATGAGTTTTCAATGAAAAAACTTTCTTTTCTTTACAAGTTTTTTATAGATTTTCGTATTTCAACTGGACCTTTTTGGCGCAGCCGTGAGACTCACAATGTTGATGTATTTTAAGATTACGTAGTTAAGTTTGTATAATTGTTATCTCATTATATGTGCTTGTGCTAAATAAACGTCTTTTCTTTCTATTTTGTGAAAAACAAATGGTCTTTCGCGATGTCTTAACTTAAGCGACGTTATATGAGCAACTATATCAAAAAGCAAGTGTCAAATTCTTGGTCATAACTTTTTAAACCATTCAATCCAGAGCGTTTACTGCGAGAGACCAGTTATCTCCGCTCATTACCGATGCAGATAGAGCTATCACCCTCTCCACAATCATTTTACCGCTTTACCGAGCGTAATGAGTACCGCTTTGATGGTAAACTTTTAATTGCAGCTCTTCAGCGCCCTCTGTGGCCATCCTTTGAACTTACGCCTCGTCTGACATTGCTACTGTCATAAGTTAAATTGCACAGAATTTTTGAAGGGTTTCTTTCTGAGTACTTGATCATGTAGGTCTTTTAAGACAAGGCATCTTCAATTTGCTATGCTCAGAAATCCGTTTATAGTTCTATTTTGTCGAGGTTTATAACTTAGGTTACATTGGATGCCAAACCCTAGTACGTTAGGGAGATGATGATGATATAGGCTCGCGTTAGACCACTCTATTTCATCTAATGGTAAGCAATGTTGTAGTCAACGGTGGAACACGGTTACCTAGAAACAACTAGTTCATTATCATCATTTCAGCCGAAAGACGTCCGCTGTTGGGCAGAGGCGTCCGCCGACTGTCACCATAACGACCGGTCCAGTGCGTCTCGCATCCATCGGATTCCCGCGATCCTCACCAGGTCAATTTAAGTAGCAGTGGGCAGGGTAAATTGCTCGCAAAACAGATAGTCGATAGAGACGAAATGTTCTGGAGCCTTTCAACGCTGCATACCGGAAGACCTGCGTCTTCCGGTATGCAGCTTTAGCGTTGGAAGGCCTCCCACAAGATAGACTGATGACCTGGTGAGGGTCGAACCGGTTCCCTTACAATAAAGTGATGTGAAAAAAAAACAAAGTGACAGCAGGATAGAGACGAAAGGTAAGGTTAAAATTTAATGAAACTCAATTCAAAATATTTTATTTCACATTGTCGAGTATTATGTGAAATAAAATAATGTCAAGAGTCAGAAATGAATGCACGGTTCCAATTAGCCGTTCTCTTTTAAATAACAGTGAAAAAATTAAAACGTAAAAAAAAGATTTGTATAATAATTCCATACACACTATAATTGATAGGAGAGAGTAGATGAGATGTAGATCAGTGAATATAAATATAGCAAATAAGTACAATAAAAATAAATTTAAAACCATAGGCTCGGTGCAGACCAAAGAAGAGCTTATGTCAGCCAAACTCGCTATGGTATACCTGACAGGTTTGCCTGTCAATTGAGTTGTACAGGCAAACCGGAGCGTGTAAGTTGTACAACTGTACAGGTTTCTACACAAGCTTCATCATCATCATCAGCCTTTTTAATGTTCCCACTGCTGGGACTCAGGCCTTCTCTCTAAGAGAGGGAATGGGCCGTAATCCACCACGCGGGGCCAGTGCGGGTTGGTGGATGTCACATGACTTCGAATTTTTGGTTCTAGGACATGCCGGTTTCCTCACGATGTTTTCCTTCACCGTTTTGAGAGCAGTGCTGGTGAAATAAATTACACAAAGTAATGCGCTGGGTTCACAAGCTTACCTGACAGGGATTACTGTGCAGGCAAACCTGTCAGATACGAGCGTGTACCTGACATATTTTTTTGATAAAATGAATTAAATATTAGGGTACAGTGCGTTTCACATAAGACGTTCCTTTGGCGTAATGTTGGCTCCCCTGACTGTCTACATAAAAAAGAAGGAAAAAAGGAAAAAGTTGCCTACTGTACCAAAATTGTTCCCCGAAATGCGAAACGAAATCGATTTTAACGGTAGTTGCAGCACTATTTGGAGAATTATGAGGGGAATGGGAATTTATTCAAAAAAAGCAGGTCTAAAAGGACGTTAATATAGAAAGATACGATATTGTGGCATGGTGTTTTCGGTATTTGAAAGAATTGCAAGACAATCGGAATGGAGCCCAGCGCCCTATACTTTATTCAAAAATAATAAAAAAAAAAAAAAAAAACAAAAAAAAAACGCAATTGTTAAAAGTAACGAAATGGAAGTTAATCTCCCTAATATTAAGTAATTTAATTACTAAAACTATTGCAACACTGTTTTTCGTATTGCCAACATTACCGCAAAGGAACGTCTTAAGTGAAACGCACTGTAGGTTTATAGTGTATCCACAGATATAGATAGACGTATCACTTGCTCTTCATAAGCAGAGTAAAGCACTACAAAGTTTCAAGTATTCGCTACACCAAATGTGTCCATTGCAAGCTCCGAAGTTTGTCTACGCTACAGTACGGGTGGCTCCGCTTGGCTCGAATCGCTTTATGAGCTGTGCGTATAACTTCATGTTAGCGAAACTAATGTCTTGCTTGAAAGTCGACAATAATTATCTTTGTTTTTAGTGGGAAAATCATCCAATGCCATCCCCGACCTTTAGCGGAGTGCGACAGACATTTACTGACTAAAATCCAACAGTAGTGGGTTTGCCTATCATACCAGGGCCGAGTTTTCTTTTTAGAAACAAACCCAAGTAGGCTCGACCCTACTGGGCACTTGAGGTTTGCTGACATCTTTTTGAGGCGCGCGTGAAACAGTACGCGTCGTCGCCGCCTTGGGTTCGGTCCGGACGGTTACCGGACACGCGGGCTTGTGGACAGCGAGCAATGGGTAGCTCGCCGTCCACAAGCCCGCACTTACGGTGGCCATAAATCGGGACCAGAATTTCGGCAGCTGGGGCTTGAGAGCTTCTCTCTCGTTCGTACCCGTGCGGTCTCCTCCTTTGCTAGTATTACGGTTTCGCAGAAGGAGGCGACCGTCTGCCACTCCTCGCAACTGACAATCGTTGTTTAGCGATGAAACTCCAGTGACTAGCGAGATCACAGGAACGCCATTGATTGCTCATAGATCATCATGCCTTGAAGTTACATGGCTAACATGGGTTTTCTCGTGAAAACCCTAGAGCCCTTAAATGGAGGCTAAGAAGGAACAAGAGTGAGATTTAGCCAGTAAAAATCTGACACGCTCTTCCGCTGCGCCCAAGAGCGTTCCGCGAGAAGTTGTTGGATGATATTCCATCTAAAAAAAGCTACGAAATTAAATGTATTCTATTTCCACCTGAGCTTAGTGGCTTAGTAATACAAATAGAAAAACGATTAAAACCAGTGAGCTGAATGACAAGAGATGACATGAGTCACGGCCGATATGCTGTCGGTGAACGCACTGACTGTCTTCAATTAAATAATACGACCTGGCAGGACTCCGATGGATGCGACACGCACAGGACCGTTAAAATTGTGGCGACACTTGGCGGAGGCATATGTCCAACAGTGAACGTCTTTCGACTGAAATGATTTTGATGAAATAATACATAAAATAATGAAGGCATAGGATGTTTGTTATTGTTCGATGATTGACCCAAACACTGACATAAACCAATCAGAACTTGTTCTGGTAGGTACACCGGTATACCTACTGCTTTTATACCTGTTACAGGCAAGTGTGTCGTCGTCGAGAACTACATTGGGAACACGTGAGTCACGTACGCCGATCAGATCAGGGTGCGTCGGTCTCCAAAGACTTGTAGAGTTATATTAGATAAACGCCACACGATGCCACGCGACGCGACACTACAAACAAATCAAGCATGGTCCACGTGTGCGCCGGTCTAATGTAGTTCCCGCTTTAAAAGTAACATCGCTAAGCAATTATAATGCCTCAGGTGAAAAAGCAGCAACGGTGAAGTGCTCGCTGAGCGTTAAAAGGAAACATACCTGAGCATTTTGTAGCCCGTAGCGAGTCGGACAGGGTTGGAGTGGAGTATCCTTTACCGATCCCTCCAGACAGCTTGTCTGAACCTGTCGCGTCCAAAATAACAAAACAATTACCAAACAATAAGGGATCTTACTAAAAATAAAAGGGTTTCTATTTGGGACTGAAAAATCATATGAAGCGTTGTCAATCGAGAAAAAAATCTCAAACTTCATGTTCTACGTCATTGCTAATCAAAATTAACGAATGTAGGTACTAATAGGGTGTAATTTATCTATAATGTGTATGTATTTAGAAATATATAAGTATATTTATCAGTTGTCTAGTACCCATAACACAAGCTCTGCTTAGCTTGCGACTAGACGACGTTGTGTGATAGTTGTGGAATATTATATCATATAATGAAGTCAAGATCATCAAATTATAAATATAAAGCATAAATGTAGAATTTATTTATGTAACTAGCTTTTGCTCGAGGCTTCGCCCGCGTACTTAAAATATAGCCTTTGTCTTTCGGGAATAAAGCAGCTTTCTATCGGTGAAACGAAGTCAGTAATCAGACCAATACTTTCAGAGTTTACCCCCTAAGGTAAACGGCCCAGTAACCGTGAAGTTCTGAACTTCCCTGACTTTGCATGCGCGCTAGGCTAATACTAGTAGACTTATGAAAATAAATTTTATATGACTAGTTAGATAATTTAATATACTTTAAGTATATTGTACTTCTATTAAATTAGTATAAATGTTAACTAACAATAAAACAAAAAAAATACAAAAAGGGCTAATTGTACCAGTACTCGGTAAAGTTGTACTAGTTACCGTTAAATTGTCCCGGAATCCGGTAATTTGAACAGCGAATTTGAACTCTATTGCTTTACGTTAAAGTTTACAAAAATAAAATATTTTCAAATAAAAAGGAGTAGTGAAAATAATTAGGGTCTGTAATTAAAAAAATAAAAACATTAGTTTTAATTTTTTTTTAATGCACCTATGTTATACAAATTATAGGCTAACACTAGTAATATTTTAGATTTATTTTAAGAAACCTTTGGTTACAAAAATATCATTACCTCAAATTGCATCTTTAAATAATATAGAAAAACAATCACAAGTTTTTATTTTAGCCTCAATATTAAACTCAATCAATCAGTCATATCATCATCATCATTTCAGCCGACAGACGTCCACTGTTGGACATAGGTCTCCCCTAAGTGTCGCCACAATGATCGATCCTGTGCGTCTCGCATCCATCGGTTTCCCGCAACCTTCACCAGGTCATCGGTCCACCTTGTAGGAGGCCTTCCAACGCTGCGTCTTCCAGTACGAGGTCGCCACTCCAGAACCTTTCGGCCCCAACGGCCATCTGTTCTGCGAGCAATGTGCCCTGCCCATTGCCACTTAAGTTTGGCGATTCTTCGGGCCATATCGGCAACCTTGGTTCTCCTGCGGATATCTTCATTTCTGATTCGATCCCGCAAGGAAACTCCGAGCATAGCCCTTTCCATTGTCCTCTGGGTGACTTTGAGCCTTCTGATGAGGCCCATTGTGAGCGACCACGTTTCGGCACCATATGTCATCACTGGCAACACGCACTGGTCATAGACTTTCGTCTTGAGACACTGTGGTATATTGGACGAGAAGATACCGCGCAGTCTCCCGAACGCCGCCCAGCCGAGTCGGATTCGACGGTTGACCTCTTTCTCGAAATTAGCTCTACCCAACTGGATTGTCTGTCCGAGGTAAACGTAATCGTCCACAACTTCGAGTATAGTCTCCGATCTTGATAGGAGTGGGTGCTACATGGTTGTTTATCATGACTTTAGTTTTGTCCATGTTCATTTTAAGACCCACTCTTTCGGAAGCTCTACTAAGGTCATTGAGCATTGTGCTGAGCTCCTCCGTAGTCTCGGCCATGACTACTATGTCGTCGGTGAACCGAAGGTGAGTGATGTACTCGCCATTAACATTGATGCCTAGTCCACTCCAGTCCAGAACCTTGAAGACATCCTCCATTGCGGCCGTGAACAGTTTCGGAGAAATGACGTCTCCCTGCCTCACGCCCCGCTGCAGGAGGATAGATTTCGAAGTCTGGTCCTGAAGTCGGACTGACATAGTGGCGTTTTTGTGCAAATACTTCAGCACCTCGATGTACCGATAGTCTATCTGGCACCGTTGGAGAGACTGTAGCACAGCCCATGTCTCGATCGAATCAAAGGCATTCTCATAGTCCACAAACGCTAGACAGAGAGGCAGATTATACTCCTCGGTCTTCTGTATAACCTGCCGTAGCGTATGTATGTGGTCTATGGTGCTGAAGCCTTTTCGGAATCCAGCTTGTTCGGGAGGCTGGAAATCATCGAAACTGCACGCGAGACGGTTCGTGATGACTCTGGAAAACAGCTTGTAGACATGGCTCAGAAATGAGATGGGCCTATAATTCTTGAGCAGGGTTTTGTCGCCCTTCTTAAAGAAGAGTACCACCACACCTCCGCTCCATGCCTGTGGCGTTTTTCCCCCGGGTATAACGGAATCGAATAACTTCTGAAGGGCCTTTAGGACCGGTTTTCCACCCGCCTTCAGGAGCTCAGCCGTAATTCCGTCCTCACCCGACGCCTTGTTGTTTTTCAACTGTTTCAGAGCCATCCTAATCTCGTACAGGCTGACGTCCGGGATATCTTCAGTGTAGTGTCGAGTCAATCTAGCTCTTGGGTCGTTTGCTAGATTTGCAGCGGGTTTGGAGATTGACGTGTATAACTGTCCATAAAAAGCCTCGATCTCTCCCAGAAGCTCCGATTTGGCGGATACGACTCTGCCATCGTCGGTCTTCAGTTTCGTGAGCTGGCTCTGCCCAATAGACAGATCTCGTGCAAACACCTTGGAGCCCTTATTCCGCTCAATCGCGTCTTTAATCCTTTCGGTATTAAATCTGCGAAGGTCGCGTTTCAGAGATTTCGAGATCCGTTTATTGAGCTGCCGGTACGTGCACGCATCATCTGAAGACTGCAAAGTCATTTCACGCCTCTTCCTCATGAGCTCAAGAGTTTGATCAGTGAGCCTCTTG
Organism: Mythimna lalbum; assembly: GCA_949319445.1. Taxonomy (NCBI): domain Eukaryota; kingdom Metazoa; phylum Arthropoda; class Insecta; order Lepidoptera; family Noctuidae; genus Mythimna; species Mythimna lalbum. The sequence goes on from OX439344.1 coordinate 37,885,808, forward strand.
GTCTTGCTTGTACGAGTCTTAAAAAACTTAGACCCGACCGTATGGACAGTTTCCACGAACCCATCGTTGTATTCGTCCACGGAGCTTCCTAGGCACTTGAAACGATTTTGAAGTTCGAGCTGAAAGTCTTCGGAGTTTTGGATCTGGATCTGTACAGGACGGAGCGTAGACTTCATCAGTCAAGATCTTTCAAGCTTGACATTGATATTCAATGAGCCTCTTACCATGCGATGATCACTTCCGCTTTTCACCGCATTGATCACGGAGACGTCATTGAATATTTGCTTCTTCGTCGACATGATGAAGTCAATCTCATTTTTACTTGCACCATCAGGGCTTTGCCAGGTCCATTTCCTATGCTCACGCTTTCTGAAGAAGGAGTTCATCATGTAGAGGCCCTCTTTCTCCATAAAGCTGGCCAGTAGGTGTCCCCGGTGGTTCCTACGTCAAAATCCAAATTGCCCCACTCGCAGCTCGTCACCGTCTCGTTTGCCCAGTTTTGCGTTAAAGTCCCCCATGACCACGGTGAAGTGAGTCTTAGGACCATGTATGCCTCTGGATATATCCTCATACATGGTCTCTACTTCGTCGTCGGGATGTGTCGAGGTCGGAGCGTAAACCTGTATGACCTTCAACGAATATCTTGCTGATATTCTGGGTATAAGGTACGCTACCCAGGTCGACACACTCTCGATCCTCACCACATTGTTCACAAGGGACTTGTGGACGATAAACCCGACACCACCTTGGGACTGCCGGTCCCCTTCCCGGAAATAGAGCAGGTTACCAGATCTTAGGATTATCGTGTCCTCCCCCTGTCTTCGGACTTCGGATAACCCCACAATACTCTATCGTAGCCTGCTCAACTCCTCTTCGAGTTCGGCGATCTTCTCGTCGGACCTGAGTGTACGCGTGTTGTACGTTGCCAGGTCCAGTCGTTGACGGTTTATAGATCCCGCCCGGAGATTTTTAGCACCCCGGACCCCAGGGCCGCGCTCACGCCCATCCACGCTAGCACTACCGCTGGGTCGCCGAGCACTTGGGGCCTGTTTTTCGTGCTTCTCTGCATTTAGGGGGGTTAGGACCGTAACCCGCCGCGCTGGTCCAATGCGTGTTGGCGGGTCGCCAGAGCCTCGTTTGTTCGTCAGCAGGGTGCACCACGTGCAGGTGAGGTTGACTTGGGTCCCGATAGGTGTTGGTTGAGACCCCGTATACACCCCCAGAAGACAAAACTTGTACTGAAAATGACACACAAAAGACACCAGGTCAAGTGTCACCGTCGCTGCCAAAGCGACCGGCGACCATACTGAACGCCTGCCAGAGGGTCATGGCAATACGGATGGTGCGGGGTACCGCACGATCTCCCGCGAAGCGGCGAGCCTTCTGGCTGGCCTACCACCGTGGGATCTGGAGGCAACAGTCCTTGCACACATGTACGACATGCGCGTGGAAATGCAACGCCGGGGTGAAAGTCCACTGCCGCAACATGTCAAGGCATGGCGGACAGAGCTCCGGCGGGATCTCATGGTGAAATGGCGACAACGACTATCGCAACCCAGTGCTGAGCACGCCACGATTATGGCGGTAAGTCCCCTCTTTGAGGCGTGGCTGGAAAGACCTCACGGTGTCCTTACCTACCGCATGACGCAGGTTTCCCTGTTTCAGATTAAGTCGGAAGAGACGCCTGGGTGTCGCCACTGTGCGCAACACCCGGAAGACACGGTGGAGCACACAGCCGAGGAGTGCCCTACCTGGGCAGAGCATCGCCGTGCCCTCGTGGGGGTGATTGCCGGCGGAGACCCCTCGCGCCGGGCCCTGGTCGAGGCCATGGTCCGGACCGAGGAGGAATGGCAGGCGGTCGCCTCCTTCTGCGAAGCAGTAATGCTAGTAAAGGAGGAGGCCGACCGCATCAGGCTACGGCACCCTCGCTGCCGCCGCCGGGATTCCGATCCCGATTGCCGGCCACCGTAGACGCGGGCTCGTGGACGGCGAGCCATGGGTAGCTCGCTGTCCGATCAGACGTCGACGGCGCGCACTGTTCCCGCGTGCCTCAAGGAGTTGTCAGCAGCAGGAGGGGCCCAGCTGGGTCGTAGCCTACTGGGGACAGGGTTGTCCGAAAGGGAGCTCGTGCCCCGGTATGAAGGCTAGAAGGAACGGGATGGGGTTTTTAGTCAGTAAGAGTCTGACACTATCTCCCGCTCCACCCAAGAGCGGGTTTTGTCATAAGATGATTTTCCTCATCGGAAAAAAAGGTCAAGTGTCACCATTTGTCAAGACGCAAACTGCAAAGCATAATTATACCTACTATTTAAGTAAATGAAATCGCCAAGAGCTTTTTCGCCCTTGCCTCAATTTCAGCCACTATCAAGCAGTACGGTAAACCATGGTGAACGTTGCCTGACCGAATACGCGGCCACTTTTTTTTGTTGAAATTGATAAATTCTGGCGAATCTAATCAGGATAATCGGATTATTGCATCATCATCGGTCTTTGACGGGTGTGCAAAGTTCAAAGAAAATCGGATCGCCCAAAATTGGGCAAAATTGAGCTCAAAGGCGGTGGTTACAAGGAAACTAACAAACAGGCAAACCTACAAACATACAGGTGAAGCTAATAAAAGCGTGTTAAAAACTGGTTGTAGAGCAGCAGAGCTGTAATGAAACCTGTACAAAAATTGGGAAATCATACAGAAAAACGCAAAAGCAACTAAATCCACGTGGTAACAAAACAAACAAGATGCCTAATAACTACATTCTATTGAGTCAACGGAAAATCATACTTAACTCAAAGCAATAAGAACCGTGACAGATTTAAATGTAACTGTTAATGCATGTCCCAGTATCCGGCAGAAAATATTTAATATAAACTACAGTTTTAAAGGAAAATGAGACCTATTTCAAAGCAATAAGGATACAATAACGGGTTTCGGTGCAACGTATGTTACCGGGTTGATAGTGTACCAGTATCCGGTAAAAAGCATACGAATTTACCGGGTACTAGGTCAAGTAGGGGTTTGTGAGTACCAATAGATGTAAAATGCAAAAACATTTACTTTTCGATGCGATTTACCTTAATTTATTGGTTAAATCGTTAAATAATACACACAATTTTGTATAAAGATTAACACTCTTACTTTAATTTTATCCGTCGAAGTATGGCTAGATGATCTGTGCGACGGGGTGGTCTCGTAGTTCACTGACAGAACTTTGAACTTACAGATAATTTCATTATAACGTATTTTTAAGTTTGCACAGTTTTGACGCCATTAAACTTTTTGATGAGTGTTGCCATTAAAATTGTATAAAATAGTACCAAGAATAAATTGCCATTTGCAAACTTTGATTTAATTTTGGGAGAAAGACGCAAAAAATAAAAAACTGACTAGTTAACGGGTACTGGGACACTAACGGGAATACGTACTTCTACCTTACAAACCAAAAAAAAAACATAAAAACCAAACCTCTTTGTAATAGTGTGGATATATTAAATACAGCTTTCACAACTTCATATATAAAAACTATAGAGAGTTACTGAATGGGCTGCCTTCATGCAAGAATGGATGAACCTATAGTTTTTTTTTTTTTAAACATATTCACATTATTTCATTGCGTTTTATTTGAAAAAAAAAGATATATATATTTTTTAACATATTTATGTATTGGTATGTGTTTAAAATAAACCTGCAACTAGAATACGCATTGCAGTACGTGTAAAAGTAGAAAATGAAGTTAATTTTAAGTTAAATTCATCATCATTGTTATTGAAAATATTCATTTAGTTATTTTTTTTTTATTTAAGAAAAAATTGTACATGTATTTTTAGTAACTTATAAATTTAATTTAGTTAACAATCATTACCGTATTCTTTTAAATATTTGCATATTTGTACCTAACCTGGAGCTCACAGCAGACTCACAAATATAAAGACAATCAAACCTACTAAATCATGTTTTGAACAAAACGGATTAAAAATTAATACCGAATTAGGTTTTGCCCAACTGCAGTTTAGGGTTAAAATTAAAAACAAATTTCTTTGTCAAAGTATGTCAACGGGATAGTCGTAGATATGTGGTTAAGTTACCATACAGTTTTTTACTGGGTACAAAACTATATTTCACGCACAGACACAATGCACGTGAATACATACATCTAGTCCAACCTTTCTTTGTGCATATTTTATTTATTTATGTATTATTTTAGTATAATGAGGTTATGTAATTTAAATTCTTAATGAAATTGTGATTTGGTTATAATATGGGTGTAACTTACCCTAAGAAAAATACTATTTTTTATTTATTTAGATATTTTATGATAATAATAAAAACATTGTTATATTATATCGAGCCTATACTGCTGGGCAAAGGAACCGCTTCCTTCCTTCCATAGCTCCCAGCTCTGAGCCACTACTTGCCGATTACTGTAGAAGTCATCTATGTGATTTAATATAAATTCTAATACATTATAAACCGGGAAAAAAAAATCACAAATCAAACCAACGACTGATAAACATATTATAGAAAGCAAAAATAAATCTGCGCTCTCCCACGCTAAAAGTCAAACGTATCAAATTGCCTAACACAATATGTTTTGAACAATTTATTTGTTGAAAATAACGCTAGGGTGGGTCGCGTGGTCACGGCATATCCATAAACCCAAAAAAAAGATGGGGTGGTATCATCATTACTTGTATCTGTCGCACAATTAAGCTCGCATTGTCTCGGCCACCGTTCCCATGAAATGGTAAGCAACATTGCCAGGGCCGGGAAAACAGGGTGGATTGCTCTATCTGCCAGCAAATTTACCGTTGCGGTGTTTTTTGCGAATGGTTGGTACCATTCGCAAAAAACACCGCAACGGTAAATTTGTGTAGTAGTTATTTTTAAGTTTGTAGTAGGTTGGCAAGTTAATTTTATGCTATTTTATTTTTTAATTTCTCCAACATAACATATAGGTATAAATTTTTATTTAAGTCGCGTTATTAGGTATAGTTATTGAATGTTAATTTGTAATTATTGTTTTAAATTTAAGCACTTTTTAGCCTGAAGCACAGGTTTACCCTAGTTCAGGCAAATAAGCTATTGTGTTCTGTGTAATAGTTAAGATATTTTATTGTAAAAATGGCCTATTTTATAAATTAAACGATTTTATTATTTTATAAAGACCCCAGAAACTGCAAAGCTACAAAGGATCCTCTTAAATGTCCTCCTGCTACCAGTCCTGTTACCAGTCTGTCCAAAATAAAAACGTATTTAAACTTTTGGTTGAACCTGGATACACTTATGAACTTTAAATTCATCAATTCTTAAACTCTCTCTTACCTCTCCTCCACTAGGGTGGAGCTGGTAGATGTGTAAGTCGTCTACTGCCTAAAACCACACGTGTGCCGTTCAGTCGCCCCTTGCGTTCTAGGATTACAGATTTCTAGTTGGAGTCTAGGTAAGTCCTATATTTAAATATATTTTACAGGCAAATTCTCACAGTACTATTGATAAACCCTTCGTAGCCCGCTCGGCTAGGCTCCCCGCTGGCTTCGGGCCCTGCGTGTGTTGATGGGATGCGCGGGCGCGCGGCGGCCGTGTGCCACATATATTGTCTGGAGCGGCGAACTAAAAGCGATGTCACTCTCCGTAACGCGACCATTATCGCTGATTTATAATATTCGCGCGCGAATGGCCATTGATTGTGTAATAATTGTTTGTTTGGTACTACTTGGGATCACCCCATGGGACTGGGAATTTGGCTTATTGGCTTGATGTAAAGTGTTTGGGTGGCTCGAGGGGGTTAGTGGCTTCCAGTGATTATCTCTTTTGAAACTGTGAATTAGAGTTTTGATGAGTCTATTTGTGGAAACTTTGTTCATTTCAAGTATGTTAAAATTTGAAAGAAACAATTTAAATGACTAGGATTAAATTTTCATCTACACTAATATAATAAAGAGATTATGTTTATTTTTATGTTTCTTTGTTTGTAGAAGGTAATCTCTAAAAGTACTTGTCCGATTGCGAAAATTTTTTCAACGATAGAAAGCTGCCTTATTCTTGAGTGACATAGACTATATTATAAGTAAATACGCGGGCGAAGCCGCGGAAAAAAGCTAGAAAATTATATATTACAATTAATAATACCAAGAAAACTGTCTTGTGATTGTGATCCTTTATCAATGAGATTTTAAACGTTAGTTTTTTTTTTTTAATTCCAAACTTTACTTTTAAACTATGTTTTCATAAGTTTAAAAGCTGCAACGTCAAAAATAAAAAATCGAAGCTACCCTCAAAACAGCAATTTCGTTACAACACGTTCATGAGTCAGATTATAATTTGTTATAATACAACAGGGTTTACTAATTAAAAGGCAAACCGTTTGGGGCTGAGGGACTATTAACCATAATAAAGCCGGTGCAGACAGCAGGGCGCCCCATGATGAGTCACTTTTCACACTCGTTATAACATTTTACGATACTCTACTTTGTAGATTATCTATTCAGGTATTAAAGTGACTGTCATATCTATATATACATATATATGTATAAAGAGAAACTGATTGACTAACATATCAACGCACAGCGGAAACTATTGGGACTGGGAGACGGGAGCGTGAAATTTTGCACAACGTTTCCTTTTATGACGCAGGCGAACACTAAGAGAAAGTTTTCCAAAATTCACCCAGGTTTCTTCTTACAAACATTTCACGCGTGCAGAGCCGCTGGTATAAGCTAGATTATTTATATACGAGGTTCCCTCTATTGTCCTCCGTAATGGTTGAATTTTCAAAAACCCTTTCTAAGTGCTCGTCTAAAAACAGACTTGTAAAAGTTTCATATGATAACAAACATCGTGAAGAAACCGGGATGTCCTAGAACCAAAAGTTCGAAGACATGTGACATTCACCAACCCGCACTGGTTCTGGTTTACGGCCCTTTCCAAAAGAAGGCCTGAGTCCCAGCAGTGGGAACACTAAAAAGCCTGATGATGATGATGTACTTAGTTCCAGTAGTTTCGTCTATACGTTGATATGTCAGTCAGTCAGTTTCTCCTTAGTTTGAAGAGGATATAAATATACAATATGTAATAATTATCTAATAAACGCACTTCGCGAAAATAGTATGTTCAGAATCGGCTACTGAATTGATTTCAGTTGTTATTTAAGTAGGAAATTATTATTCTAAAATAATTCGAGATTATTTTAGGGAAAAATGTTGCACTAGCATGTTTGTGTGGGCATGCGTAGATAGCAAAATCGATGCAGTGTCAATATAATGCATTGATTTAGATATTATTGCAGGTCAGCTGGAAGAAATTACGTTAGAAATAAGAAGTGCTTTTGTACCTACTAATGTCTATTTATGTGCACACAAAAAAATAGAAAAAGATAACACATAATCTTCTTTTTTGTACACTTTTTTAAAACTGCTAATGGATTGGATGTGTATTTTTGTTTCAATCGCTTCAAGTTGGAAAATTTTGCCTCTTTTGTTCTCTGTATGGCTACAGGATTAATATTCTTAAATGAAAGCTACTAAAACAATAACAAAGAGTTGTTTGTTAGAAGAAAGTGTAGGTATATATCATTGATTTTGCTTGCCCTTTGAAATGTATGGTTTCCACTGGTTCGCAGGTTGTAATTTCATCCTATTATGAAAAACATTTTTTGTTCAGTTTCAAGGTTTTCTTTCATTATTAAACATTTCACCAGACCTTGCATCACAGAAACTCCAAACTAGTATTGATCAAATATCTAAACGAATCAAGGCCAACGAAACCAAATCTGTCCGTTGACTTTCACTAAAAAGAACATGTCCTCCTGTAAACTTATAACTCTAAACGGAATACCTCTCCCTCAGGAAGATTGCGTCAAGTAACTTTTTTTTTTTTTTTTTTTTCTCGACGGGGAAAATCATCTTTGACGAAACCCGCTCTTGGGTGGAGCGGGAGACAGTGTCAGACTCTTACTGACTAAAAACCCCGCGCCGTTCCTTCTAGCCTTCATACCGGGGCACGAGCTCCCTTTCGGACAACCCTGTCCCCAGTAGGCTTCGACCCAGCTGGGCCCCTCCTGCTGCTGACAACTCCTTGAGGCGCGCGGGAACAGTGCGCGCCGTCGACGTCTTAGACTCGGTCCATTATCGGACGATCGGACAGCGAGCTACCCATAGCTCGCCGTCCGCGAGCCTGCGTCTACGGTGGCCGGAAATCGGGATCGGAATCCCGGCGACGGCGGCGAGGGCGCCGTTGCCTGATGCGGTCGGCCTCCTCCTTTGCAAGCATTACTGCTTCGCAGAAGGAGGCGACCGCCTGCCATTCCTCCTCGCTCCGGACCATGGCCTCGACCAGGGCCCAGCGCGAGAGGTCTCCGCCGCCGATCGCCCCCACGAGGGCACGGCGATGCTCCGCCCAGGCAGGGCACACCTCGACGGTGTGCTCTACCGTGTCCTCCGGGCGTTGCGCACAGTGGCGACACCCGGGCGTCTCTTTCGCTTGAATCCGATGCAGGAACCTCCCGAACTTGCCATGTCCGGTGAGGACCTGCGTCATGCGGAAGGTAAGGACGCCGTGAGGTCTTTCCAGCCACGCCTCAAAGAGGGGACTTACCGCCATAATCGTGGCGTGCCCAGCACTGGGTTGCGATAGCCGTTGACGCCATTTCACCATGAGATCCCGCCGGAGCTCTGTCCGGGCGTCAAGTAACTTGGAACATATTTGGATAAACGCCTAGCTTCTTCCAGAAGCACATATTTATTAAACGTCTGGTTATGGGTCTCGCTGCTGAGTAACAAATCACCACTATCAATTGAAAATAAACTGCAGCTATGTAAATGTATTAGAAAGCCTAAATGGACCTACGGCCTAGAGCTGTGGGGCTCAGCGGTAAAACCAAATGTTGAGATAATTCAGAGGTTACAGTCAACATAATAAGAATGACAGCGAAATCACCTTGGTACGTCTCAAATAACAGACTCCACCACGACCGAAAAGACTAGAGCATACAAAGAACGAATCTCAAAACTTCCAAACAAGCTAGCAGTAAACCTGATGGACACCCAAACAGTCGCTAGGAGACTAAAGAGAAAGACTCCTCAAGACCTCATTAGGAGGCAACAAGAATAAATGGGGCAGTCACTGGACACCCTGCGTACAAATCTGTTGGAGTATCAAAAATATATGCGATAGATTGCAATATAATATTATAAAAAAAGTTTAATGGTTATTAAATACTGTAATATAACAGAAAATATAGAACATAAAAACAATTGGACGAGGTTTCCTTTTATGACGTAGGCGTATCTATATTCCTTGTCTTAAATAATCAAGCTCTATGCCGAAATTAGTGCCCACTTACTTCCAGATGTAGTTCATATAAATACCTAGTTGAAAGGCTTCTTTTTCCTGATCTTCAATAGAATACTTTGGAATCCTAAAAAAATACTATAAAGAAAGTAACGCATAGAAGAAAGTTTCAATTATGCAGTTAGCTATTTGAATATTACTGTAGCTTTTCAAGTTATATAAACACAAAGGAGTTCTTAAAGTCTGTGATCTAACCTATACAGCGCTTTTAATCTACATTCTACTCACACCAACCCTCCCGTAATGAATATAAATGGTGAAACAACAACCCTAGCCCTTTGGCAATATACATTTAAAAAAATCAATAAACTCATATCAGAGCAGTTGGGCCATGATTTATTGATATATATTTTATCACGATACGATCTAAAGTGTGGCCTCATAATTGATGACATTTGTACCAAACTGATCCCGAGCCACGATAGCTATGTAAAACACCAGCAACTGGTATTTGGGGCGTTCTGCAATCATTTTCGTGTTAACAACTCTTTACGCGATTGTTAGAGGGTTACTTTTAATGCGTTTCTCTTAATGACTAAGATTAACCGATGGTGGCACGTGGATTTTGCACTTATTCAAATATTATGTAAATAGCCAGTGATCGCTTGGTGCTTTTGGCTCGCCTCGTGTGTTTATCAAAGCTGGTGCGTAATGGATGTTGTTGCAAGCAACTTTGGCTTGAATTTGAAATTTCATCAAAAAGTAATTTATTTTGTTAATATTTGGTTGGTATTGGTGAACGAAACTTAATGTTTTTCGAATAAGCGCCATTACATGAGCGACCAATAATGCCAGCCAGAGTGATTTTATTCTAAGTACCACCTGAAGTGAAGTAGGTACGAAACAAGAAGTAAAAATGGGGATTATAAGATGTTTTTTGATACATTTCCTCGAAAACTGACTTTTCTTGCACTAAGATTAGGTTCAACATGCAATGTTACATTGTTATCCTAAAGTAACTTATTTAGTCCCAAGAAGGAGTTTGGCGTCTGAGCGTAGGGGGGTCGCCAATAGTTCGAAGAACTTAACTAAGGCTTTAACCCGTAGTAAACACTGTACTTTTCGTTACAAGTTCATACATGGAAAGTAAAAATAAAAACCTGAGTCGTCTTATGATTAGATATTTAGATATCTTTCTTTTGATTTACGCGGTTAAAGCTTTTCTACTGACACTGCTTTAGTCTCTCCTCTTATGAATAAAGCGTTAAATCCGTATCTGAATCTTATCTACATGTCTTTATGTAGTTATCGCCGTCTTAATGTGTACAAATCTGAGGCTGCTTTTCCACTCGCCTATCGTCAACATCGAGCTTGGTTTAAAAGCTTTTTGCTTTGTCTAACGCAATCCAACGCGATGTTTGACGAAAAGGCAATGCAAAAAAAGAGAGATAACGCCTGAAAACTCTGTTACTATTCGGTAATTCCGTGATTTACTCGAATATTTTGTAAAACTTGTTCCAGGAAATACCAGTTTTTAGGATCTTAAGCAAGAATAGTTTTACTTTTTAGATTTTTTTCATTTTTGAGTACATTATGAAGTGTCAAAGTTCATGCAAAATAGCAGATTTTCAGAGGTCTTTCCTGGAATAGAGTTACACTTTATAAATTGATTTCAATAGACGCCTAGATAATATCCACAAGAGACTGTTTTTCCAAAGTATCTAATGAAAAACAGTGAAAATGTGTGTTGAGTTGAGTAAATTATAAACAAAACTCTACATCTCGAAAAAACAAATGAAGAAATCGGATCGTCGGTTTCCCGTCTACTTATTTTGCCTTTTTTTACTCAGCGGCCGGCCGATTATTCAACCATTCGTTTACATCATAGAAAAAATGGGAATTATTTTTACCAAAAGAAATAGCTGAAAGAAAATTATATTTATTCATTTATCAGTAATTTGCTATTATCAATTAATTAACCTTTATTTGTGTTCTAAATTCAAAAACATTTGAATTTCATAGTTTTAATATTAGGATGTAAGTGTAGCGGTTTAATACTTTTGCTTCTTCTTCACCCTACAAAGATTAGGTTAGCACAGGAAAAACTTTGTGATAAAAGTCGAATTTTATTTTGAATAGAATTTATGAGACACCATATTAAGGTAGAAAATGTTTTCGATAGCCTGTTGCCATCTAAATCAAAACCAATGTATAGTAACTTTGGAAAATTATCTTCAGTGGAAAATTAACAAAAATGCGTCGTTCGTCGTTCGTTTCGTTCAGTGAAAGTATTTCTTCGTAATTTTGTTAAAAAAACGTAATTTGATAGACGTGGAAATTTGTTGCACTCGGCTCGATAAAGCTCTCGTTTGCGGCCCGTGTGAATTTCACCTCGGTCGCAATGACAAAGCTACAGTTGTATTAAAATGTACTATTTTTGTCGAAATATAAGACGAAATCGTGGGCTGAGGGGAAACATCAAAAATACATTTTTTTTTTTATTACATCCAGCCGAACACACAATCTTATTTTTGAATTCGAAACTTAAAAAACGAACACATGAGAACAGTGACAACTAATCTTAGTTTAAAAACTCCAATGAATTTAAATATTTAAAAATCCTATGTAAAAGCGAGTTCCAAAACGGAGAGTTTCCATCTAGTTAACGAGAGCGGAAAGGCCCGATCTCCTCTCGGCAGCGCAGTCAAGACAATGGTCGCCCGCTTCGAATTTACATTTTTTTATGAATTGTGCTACTTTTTTAATGGCAAAAACTTTATTGTCTTTTTCGAGAGCAGCGCCTTTGTCACTGTGCTTTTGTGGCGACCTCTGCTGGGGACAAAGGATTTTTTTAACAATTGGAATATGTTTGTCTCTTGGATCTAGAAATGTTTCTTTTTATTAATGAAGAAATTTTTGCTTGGGTTTACAGCAGGAATATTCCTAGTTGTTCAGTACCAGTCCTCATTTATTATATACAACATCAATATTTTATTTATTTATTTAATCTTCATGTACAGTAATGGTACACAGGCGAAAGTTGGCGCGAGATCAAAGTACCTATTTGGATAAATATGAGAAGGGACCATAGAGAGCACTCAAATTATGGTTGTTCTCCATGGGTCTCTTATATTACCAACTAGGTACTCTTCGTTCAAAAGCAATCAATAAAACATTTTTAAATAATTGTATTGGATAGAATTATACTCTAGAAGCTTATATCCGTTTTATCTTTTTCTGTCTACGTTCATATCCGTCATGTTCTCTTTAGTTTTTTTGTTTTTTTTTTTTGTTAACTAAATTATACCAATAGTAGCCAAATCTCAAAAACTCAGCTTCCTAAAAAAAAAATAGCCATATGAAGTTATGTAGTTTCAAATCGCTAAATAATTTTAATCTTCATTGTATACCCGAGAAATTGGTTGTTTCCGTAACAATTGTTATCCATGTAATAAATAAGTAGGATAGTAAGTACTTTTGAAATTGCAAAATATTTGAAAAAGCTATAAATTTTCTAGTTACTAGAATACTTGCCCCGGGCTTTGTATTGCTACCAAACCAACGGAACCAAATTACAGAGCAGAGGCCTCTCTCTATGGCTTCTTTTCTTCAAAAATTACATCTTATGTATAAAATATTCATATAAATTCAATAACCTTACTTAACAAAATCTACTTACAAAAAAGTTGAATGGTAATAAAAACTTCAGAAATTTTTGTTACAAACGACACTGCATGAAAAATGCAACAGAATTATCATTCTACCCTCGTTAAAAAGAAAAACGCGTCGGCTAACATCCACAATAATGAACGGTGAGATAATAAAAAAATATTTTTGCCACTATTTAGCCGAGTGCGCGATCATCGTGGGGCGTTAAGGGGCGGGCGCGTCTCTATAGCAACCATGGGGATGAAATCCCGTACGCCCCTCTCCCTTGATTGTTATCTGAAGATGCCTCCCCACCAAGCCTCTTCTACCTACATCAAAGTAATCTAAAAGGGTTTAGGTTACACGCGAAATGTGATCGTGCTTTGTTATCTTAAGGGCGAGTTTACGCTGGCAAAGCAACCAATCGATATTCAGCCGTGTCTACGCTACGTTATCGTTGCGAGGTTAAGGCATGTGACAATAGACCTTAAATTCTGATATGAATGTAAAATAGTTGGTGTAAAAGATTTCGCTTTGTATGAATTTTATCATCTTGAAGTAGCGCAGTTTATTTTGAGACATAGTTCTGACGGCAGCCGATTGCGGTGAAACGAAGGGCAGCTAATACTTTCACTTGGTTGCATGCACTAAACACATGTAGTAATATGAATTGTATACAGTACCACGAAACTAAACCATTTGGTCCGTCATGGTATAACAGCAATATGCCAAATTGCACTAGGTATTCAATAAATTAAAAACGATTAAACAGAACTTACCAATATTTTTACTTTTGTCTATAGTCCCGAGCATTGTGTCATCAGTCCTGGTAGTTCTTCCGAACCCTAGCGTGGAGCTGGTGGCGTCTTGCCCCAGCTGCCCTCCATAGAAGTCACCGAAGGCCGTGGCTGATCCAAGAAGTCCGGACCTGTCTTGCAAGGCCGCTTTGGCCTTTTCCACACTCTGTTTCAGTTGCTCGAACGTGGACTGGTGGAGACGGTAGGGAGGCCATTCTGCTGCAGGCCATGGTTCCTCCTTTAATGCGCTTCTTTTTAATTCTAAAGCTCCTGCGTAGGAGCAGCTGCTTTCGTACATCGCAGCTTTGAGGCCAGCGCGAAGTGCAGATGCACACTTTAAATTGCGGAGATCAACCCTGAGAACAAAGAAACGATAGATTTAGGAAGGTTTTGAGTTTTATTTTTAACACAAGCACTTCTCTGATAAAGCACAGGTAAGAGAGAATATTGACAAAATTTGATGTTTTTGTAGCCCAAAGCCCAATCAAAAATTGGGCTTTAGATAAAGTGATGTGATTAGACTAGATTCGAACAAGCTCTTCAGGAATTCCAAGTGGCAAGAAACTTGTTTGAATCATATGAGTCAAATTAAATCAGGTCGAAAAATAATTATACATATTTTAAAAAAAGATACAGGGTTTCCGCAAGCCCACGCCTACGGTGGCTGGAAATCGGGGTCATGGTCTCGGTGGTGCGCTCCTCTTTCGCTAGCATTACTGTTTCACAGAGAGCGGCGTCCGCCTGCTTTTCGTCCTCGCTCCGAACGATGGCCTGTACCAGGGCCCGGCGCTTGAGGTCGTTGCCTCCGATCGCCCCTATGAGGACGCGGCGGTGCTCTACATAAACAGAGCACACCTCCACCGTATGTTACTGTGTCCAGGGCGGCCAAGCCCTGAGGACACGGTAACAATGGTGACACCCAGGCGTTTCTTCCGCACGAATCAAGTGCAGGAACCTTCCAGAACTTACCAAGCCTGGTGTGGACCTGCGTCATGCGGAAGGTCCTCACCAGGCTTGCGAGTCCAATGACCTGTACGTAGTAATGGTCGTTGCGTACTAACTACCTACAGGTCATTTAACTCGCTCAGCTTAAGTTACTTAAAAAAAACCATTTCGTACATGAATAAATTAATATGAGTTTTTTTTTAAGTACTTTATTTTTTAATTTTATCGTAACAAAGTTCCATGTACCGCATCGACCCTCCACGGGATTAAAACGATCAAAATTTAGCCGAGTATGGCGTGCTATAAAAGGTTGCTATGAAACAAGCTTTTAATGAAAATATTTTTTTCATAGCAAGCTTTTATAGCTGGGTAAACCTATATAATTAATATTCGTCAAGACGAAACATACGAGCCCAAACTAGATCGGATTGTGTCGTTTAAGTACGAAGTTTCTATAACCACCTTCCAGTTCCATCATCAGATCAACTCCATATCATAATAATTTTGCATTGTCATCTGATTTACACATGCATGCAAAATTTCAGCTCAATCTGTAGCCGAAAAGTGGGTCAAATTTAATTTGCAAGATTTGATGACAGACAAACATCGGGACAGGTAAAACTAAATAAAAGCTTGTAAAAAGGATTTCCATTGATAACTTGTTATTATTTCAAGTAAACGTAAGTGAAGCACACATGTTGATAGAACTCTGTAACACGTGAACGTCCATAATTATGAACAATAAAAAACCAGAAGTAACTTATTGTCAGAGGGGAAACCCATGTATTGTAGTGATTATTTAATCAAGGAGTTTATTTATTTATGCATCGCTGCACATGCAGTAGAGGACCTTGCATATGAAGAGCTCAACTGCAGATCCACTTTTGATGAACTTCACGTAACATTGGCTTTTTCGTCTGCTTTGAATGTCAACCTGGCAGTGTAACATGACCGAAGCCCTAATAAACTTATAGATTGTAAGAACGATGCAAATAAGGGTACTGCTTATTTAGAAGTTTATTATAATATTTTCTCCTTGCGGTTTTTCAAATAGAAAAGCACCCATGAAATAAAGTACCTATTATGACTGTGAAATATCACTTCGTATCCTGCTCTTTGTGCAACATACCGCACGATAAAGGAGATTTGTGAAGATACCGCTAATATTGTAAACATTGCTGAGAGAACTTAGCCCTATCGACAGTGTGAGTATTGAACAAAACACCAGCACAACACCACCATCATCATCGTCATCATCATTTCAGCCGACAGACGTCCACTGTTGGACATAGGCCTCCCCCAAGTGTCGCCACAATGATCGACCCTATGCGATGCTAATACTCCTTAGTATAGAAGATCTAGAATCGTTGTTCCAAGCCTAAACAAATTGTTTTTTTTTAAATAATGCTTTATATATGGTAGGATTTAATGCAGCAAGGCATTCTCTACCGGTTAACCTTTGGGTTAAAAATTCTAAACTGTGGTATGTGTGAACAATAAATAAATCGTGATGTTGTAATCTTCTTCTTATTTATAAAAATCAATTGCTGTTTATTAGTCTCGCTAAAACTTGAGAACGGCTTGACCGATTTTAATCATTCTTTCTTTCACCAGCTTAAAGGGAAGGTTTAAAAGCAAGAAAAAAAATAGGAAAATAGGGTAGGGTAGGATAGGGTAGGTAGTCAGTTGACGGGAGCGAAGCTAAGTTAATTTCTGCTGATATGGTTACCTCATATCGGAGATTCTTTTCCTTTTTGGTCGCTTTTTGTCTTTCCCGTCTTTTTCCGTCGTGGCAGCTGTCTTGTGGTATCACATATTAGTGATACCACACACGTCTTACAAACTCAGTCCTTAGACTAGCACTTTCTTTTTTACTAGCTTACAAAATGTTGTCACTGTCCCACATAACGAATGTTATCACGAGAATACATTTTTAAATAACTTATAAAATTCGTTACCATATATATATCGTATAGAAATTTGTTATTTACGTTTTTATTTTAAATCAGTCAAATTACCAAAAACACTTTCCAATTAAAATTTACCAATATTATTTATTCACTAATGCAATCGTTTCATAAATTCACGTTCGCCGCCGGTCTCATTTCATCTCATCGATATTTCGGTGCCGAAATTTCAATACCGCAGTGAGAGTGACGGGACGGTTGATCGCGAACTGTTCGTCGCTTGCGCACAACGCTGATGCCAATTGAATGCATCCGGCTTCAAGGAAATATGTCCTACAATCAATTTAAATGTACCACTCGATTTGACCACGGTCATGAAATTATGGTGCAAACGCGTTTTAGTTAGTTACTTTAATTCATTTAAAAAAATCGTGTTTGCGTTTTGGATTTTCGTTTTGCGTCCTGTTTGGCCAAAGAATATTGAAGAGTAGAGAACTAAAGAGAACACTCTTGAATACATTGCTCTGGCACTACTTCAAACCAAGCAAAAATGAATCTCAATATTTCTATAATTCATTCAGCACTACTGAAGATAACATAGCAATGCAGCTTGAATGCACACATTCGAAAGATATCACCGTGAATTTGCAAACAATTAAACCCAGACATCAATAACAATTGCACAGACGTCAACCACTTCTACCTATTAAAAATGCAAAAAGAGCATCAACCAAACCTAAAAGACTGTCTCCATTACGTTACCCCACCAACCGTCAAATGAACATGTAAAATTGACGCGCGCATGTGGGCGCGAGGAGCGGCCGGCGCGCGCGCCACTTAGCTGCAGGAAGTCTATACATTACCTTATTATATCCCGTAAAAGTGTCATCCGCTTGTCGGCCAAACAGGTGGCGGCCTTCATAAGAGACAATTGATCTGTATAACACTGAGTATCTTTTAGCTATAAATAATTCTGTTAATCCTAAAATTATCATTATGAATGTTAAAATTATAGTTCACACATAAGTCTTTTACCATCTGTCCAAATTTTAGGACGAGGTCTATCTTACCCTCTTAACTGGTTTAAGAAGCCTTGGAACACTTCTGACGGCACGAATACGTCAGTTATCGTCTAGATAACTGCTAAAAATTCTAACAGCAATGGCTACTTGGGTTTACTCGAGACTTCCTTTGCATCAGTAGACAAACTAAAGAATGTGTCAATGATTTTTACTGCTCTAAATGCATTTAATATTATGAATAATCCAAGCGGGCCTCAATACGGTATTTAGCGAGTGTGGATAAATAAAACATACTTTTCCAGACATGGTGACTTCCCCCTTACCCTGTTGGTCTAACGGCTACTTATCACATGCGTAATCGAGCGAATAATCGGCCCGAGCTTCGCAATACTTTCAATACAGGCTCATCTATTTTCGTAGGCACACGAACTAAAACACGTCATCCCCTACGAGTCTGTTTGTACTGGAAAACAAGTATCGTATTGATTTTGAAAGGGCTAGGCCGTTCTTGAATATGTATGGCTACGTACGTATAGTTGGTTCTTTTATTACAATGTAGTGAAGACTCAAGAGTTTATACAGTTGTATGATAGTTAGTGGAAGTATGTGGTGTTCGACAACTGGGTTGATACTAAATGCTTTTGTGGTTGGCCTAGCTTTGTTCAGTGCTCTGCTTATTAAGGAGGTCAGTAGGTTTTTTCTACTCTGTTGTTTCACCTCTCTGTAACTGCAGTGATTGGGAATAATAATAATCATCATCATTTCAGTGTAAAGCCATCCATTGTTGGACAGAGACCTCCCCCAATCATCGACACAATGCGGTCATTGATTCGATGACCAGACCGGTGTCTGGTCGTCGATCCTCAACAGGCCTTTTCAAAGGTAAGTCTTCCGGTTCACGGTCACCACCACCAATCATCTGTTTTTCGAATAATATTATGTTTATGTAACAATTGACTTGCTGCGGTCTTCTCGTCTGATTATAATTTAGGCGAGTGAATTTAAGCTAGAGTGAATAGTGCGCCTCACCATCAACGATTGCATTACTGCTTACCAGCAGGTGGGATCGCAGTCAAGTACTAGTTCTGTAAGTAGGCTCCAAAATTTGTTAAGTTTAATTTTTCATATTGTTCTTCAGTGGACTCTAGACAAAATGATATTATAGCAATCACGATTTTCATGTCCTTTTATGGACTGGATCGAATGACATGATGATATGCCTATTCCTTACATTTTCCTCTTTGACCATATTGTTATAACCGATAGAACTTTGCTGATCGAAACGATATATTCGTTTGGCTTAGCCTTGCAATTAGGAAGTCATCAAAATAGGAAGTTTTAAAGATTTCATCAGACAATTGTAGCAAAAATAAAATAGAGTTGTTATCAGCGAGCTTTTATTTCTTTTCATTAACCGTATTTATAGATACCACTTTGATGGACATGCTCTTTAGAATAACATTTATTTACTTTTTAATATTAAATAACACACGCGACACTTGGTCTATGTCCAGCAGTGGACGTCTTTCGGCTGAAATGATGATGATGATGATATTAAATAAGGGATTTTAATTTTAATTTTTAACAATTTCTTGGTCTCACAGTCAGCGGTGTTATTGTTGGGATCAGAAAACTACGCCCGCTTTAGCTATATCCGAATCGAAGAGACTTACACTACATAATTGAGAAAACCTGACCAGCTGATGAGATGGTCTAGTTTTTAAATCGGACATAGTTTAAATGAAAGCTTACAGTGGAAAGCTAAGGTGTAATCCTAAATTTCCCTAAATTAAACACACTTGAAAAGAGATGAATATAACATCGTAAACAAGCTTAATCTTCTTCACCCCACACGTAAAGTCAGAAGCAATAATTAATTCCTATGTGATTTATGCGAATATTATGCGAGCATATAGATGTACACTTGTACAGTCGCCCCCGACTCGAGTGTCTACCGCTTGCTAGATTTATGCAGCTATGGTAATGCATGTTGATGTTACAAGGAATATATTTGCGTGAATAAATAAAAACAGCACAACGTTATCTTTGCTGAGCGGATTTTAAAATTTTCTTCGTTGCCAGGTGTATTTTTATTTGTGTGATTTATTTCTACACTTACTTATTAGTGTTGTTGTTTGTAAGTTTGTGCATTTTTGTGGCTTAATGTGGATGAAAATATGTACATGGTTAGTAGGGTAGGAATTGTAGCTTAAACCATACTTACTGTTATAAAAATTAATTATTAAGGCAACGTATCATTGTCTATAAGAGTTAATAAAAATGATATTTTTGCAAGCTTTTATTTAGTTTCACTTGTCCCGATGGTTGTCTGTCATCAAATCTTGTAAAGACCCACTTCCCGGTTACCGATTGAACTGAAATTTTGCAAACATGTGTAAATCAGATGACAATGCAAAATTATTATGACATGGAGCTGATCTGATGATGGAACCGGAAGGTGGCTATAGGAACTTGGTAGTTAAACGACACAACCCCATCGAGTTTGGGCTCGTATCATTCGTCTTGACAAGTATTAATTTTATAGATATACCGAACTATGAAAAAATGATTTTCATTAAAATCTTGTTATTTTCTGAAGTTCAAAATTGTAACTCAAAACATTTATTTCAGCGATGCGACTGAAAACCATATTTTATATTGTTTTAAGTTAGTTTTAATAATGACCTAGTTAAGGAGATCTACGGGTCCAATGGCTTACGAGTAAATCATGGGTACAAATTCAGGCAAGCGCTTTACTTTGTAATGTAATTTATTTCATCACCATTGTTATTAAAAACGGTGAAAGAAAACATCGTAAGACAACCAATATGTCCTAGAACCATAAATTCGAAGACATGTGCCATCCAGAAGAACGATCATCCTGTTGTGAAAAGCGTAGGTACTGGGCCCGTATGGTAGATAACGGCGCATTTCCTCCTCTGAAGAGGTGGCCGGAATCTCAGCTCTATGTCATCACAATTTAGGTTTGTAGGTTTTACAGAATACAATATTAATAACAAAAAATGATGCGACACCACGTGATAATTTTCCTCCTAATTCAGTTATTTAAACTACTAATGATTTTATTTTTCAGAGTTTTGAACCTTGGCTCTCTTTTTTAATTCTATTCTATTCTATTCTATCCTAATAACACGTAGAAGACAATTAAACAGCAGGTACATTATACATGGAACACCTACATGTGTTATAGGGTAATAGTCTCCTAATATATTTTTTTTTTAATTTTAATTAGCCCTGTTGTCTGCGTAATTAATAGACAGTCTTGCCATAAATATTGTTACAATAAAAAAAACATACGAGTAGCATTACATTTGAATTTAGAATCTATCATACTATACAAGGTGTAAGGGACAGTCCTCCGCAAACTTTAAGGGCTCGCTCGGTAGACGAAACTGAACAAGCTTCCACAAAATTATTTTTTAGGAAACAAAAAAAAATCAGCCACACCATACAAAATTATAAACTTTATTGGACAGTTTTCTCATTCTCACGCCCATCGGTGTTAGGTAAATGTTTTACGTAAATATAAGTAAATTGTAAAAGAGAACTGAATTGCTATGATAACATTACACAAAGTAGGTATAGTACAAAATTCAATTTCAGCTTTCCAGTACTAAGTATTGAACAGGTAGGTGATGGTGATGATGATGCCTTCTAGCCAATTTTGAACACAGCGACCGCATTCCGTGGCTCCTCATAGTGTTTGTGGGCTCAGATCTGCTGCTCTGTTATGCACCCTCATGGGACTTGCATATCCAACCTTGGCCGAACAACTCCAAGCCCAGAGCGGACATATCAGGTAGGTACGCCGTGGATCGATGGGTGTACGAGCCAGAGATGTTAGGACTAAAAAGCTCTCTAAATTTTTACCAAAATATCTACTTCACTACAAAAACACTAAAACGTTCAAAATAATTTTGATTTGTTTCTGGTTTTATTCGTTTGTTATCAATACCAATACTAAGATAATTACATTGTTTTATAATCGTGCCTACACCACCTTCCACCTTCTGGCTCCATCGTCAAATCAGTTTCATGGTACCTTGTAGCCAAAGTGCTTCTAATGACAGTTCATTTTTAATGTTTGAATTCCAGTTCCCGCCTTCCGCGTGATCATCATCAGGTCAGTTTTCTTCTTATTTTCAACATAGGTTATGGCCAACATAGACTATTCAGAACCATTTATTTATTTACTTATATCTTCATTGTGATGTCTATGTGAGTGTGAAATTCCGTATCCCATTTCTGGTGTTCTTCATCAGGTCCAATTTATCAAATGACACCTACTTTTTGTCTGTTTTTTTAAGTTCTTCATGAAATACCAAAATCACTATATACCTAGTTGTGTACAATATTAGAGGATTTCATTCAGTTCCTCATAGATTCCATCTTCAAAATTGGATTTAAAAAAAAAAATAACCTATCTGGAAGCATACCTATCCTTATAAGTAAAAAAACAATGCATAAACGACGAAGCTATGAGGTAACAAATGATTAAAAAACAAACCTTGTTTTTTGAAGTCGGTTGAAGAGGTTCGTTCCTGCGTGCGACGGCATTTTGAATAAAAATATTTTTCTAACTTTCCAATATTGTTTGAAATAAAATAAAAATTATAAATAGGCAAACGAATAAACAACCAATAAACGAATCATATTTTTTTTTAACCCAAAGATTCAATGGTAGAGAATGCCTTGTTGAATTTGCTCTACCTATGAGTTTATTTTCCATGTACATGGAAAATAGTTGGTAGGAAAAATCTTGTGTGTGTTTGTTATCAATCTCTTCCGAAACGTGAATTTTTTCATGTATATTTGGTAAATTGGAGTATACGTCATAAACTATATTTTACTCTCCTACTCCTTTCTAAAAATTAAATCAAAACAACTTAAGTGTTATTAATAAATGCCCCTCACCATCAACGATTGCATCTCTGCTTACCATCAGGTGGGATCGCAGTCAAGCACTAGTTTAAATCAATTAAAAAAAATAATAATGCATATCCTCTTTTATACACAATGTTTCTTAATAGTTCATAAAGTTTTAATAAATAAACAACTCACGGTAATTATGAAAATGAACTTCAGGCGACAATCAAAAAGAATAATCAAGTAAATTATGTGTCTCATTCAAAAGACCAACTACATTTTGAGTAAATTTAAAATATTTAAAATAAAATGTAAAATGTTTCGATACCACTTAGTCAGCTAAACACATCGACGGCTGCCTCGCGTGCCATTCATTTGCCATTCATTCCGGCTCCAGGGCGTGTGCCAAATCGGCCATATTACTGGCACAAACACAGTTACTGGCATACTAATAATATGTTTAACTTATTTGTTGCATACACCAAGTGCATGTTTCGGTAATATTATTTTTGTTTTGTTTCAGTTTTGTTTATGTTCTTGTTAAAGTTGCCTTTTGGGTAAAGTGACAATGAGATAAGGGTGTAAGTTTTAGTTAGGGCGGGATGATTAGACGGGTAGACCAGAAGCGACTGTGAACATTTGCATTTCACCATTTATGTGTCATTTAATTAATACCTGTCAGTCTTTACCTATGAAATTGCCGTTCTGCAGTACAGACTACAACTTTTTCCAGAATTTGGATAACTTCTTGGCGAGAAAAAAATTCAATACCCGAGAGGCAGTACAAAATGCCTTTGAAGAATTTGTTGCCTCCCGTCCAGCTGATTTCTTTAAGAAGGGCATCAATAAACTGCAACTGCGTTGGCAAAGGTGCATTGATTGCATGTATGATTACTTCGATTAATACAAATAAAAAATACATGAAAAAAGTTCGTTTAAATTTTTTCATTCAAAACGGCAATTTTATAGGCAAAGACCTAATATTAGGGCGTAATTAATAAGTTGCACAGAGTGAAATCAAGAAATTTTAAATCAAAGAAAGCAAATCGCAGTATCTGAAGACCCGCCTCTATAATCACTGTGTCATGCTCATCATAACTTACGTTGCTGAGATATATTTACTCAAGCAGAAGATTGTACGGGTAAAGAGTTGGCATAAGGCCTAACCTAAACACCTAAAGATACACCAACCAAAAACCTAAAGACTAATTCCAAACGTCGAAAACCGAAGACGTACGAAGGCCTCCGATCTAAGATTGAAAACATGTTTATTTGGCACACAATGAACAAACAAGTATATAGAAACTAGTAATTAAACAAAAGAAAAAAAAACAATACTGTTGGTATCACGGCTGCGCTAAATTCATTCAGCATTGTGCCGCAGCGGCTGCCTGACGCTTTTCTACTGAAGCTTTGAGTGACGCATGACGTGATATCGGAAAACGAGCTATGGAACTTAAATGAATGGAGTTGTAGATATATGGCAAGGCACGGTGATGATAGTGGAGTAGGGCAGTGACCGAGTGGGGTCTAAGGACTGGTAGCACGAAAGCTGGTTGCCTATCAGCAAGTTGCGCAGACGATGTTGTTGCCATCTCAGGTAGACTTTGAATGAAGGTTGCACAGAAGCATGAGAATTTGCAAAAGAAAAGAGAGGCCTATTAGTATTAGGCGAAGTCAACCATCGGATGCTTTTGAGTTGAAATAATCAGCTACCTTTTAAAACGATGTCAATGACGTTAACGATTGTTAGGACAGAGGGATTAGCCAAGTTGATAGTCGACAATCGTGTTAATAGAAAACTTCAAATGTATGGGAATGACATTATCTCAACGTGGTCAGAAAAACAGGAATCGGAGGCGTTACCGACTGTAGAAAAGAAACGGTTGTTAATTGGCTGCTGGTAACTTTAATTTAAATCTATTCAAATATAGATCGACAATATCAACCAGAATCTATACGATAACCAAGAAAAATCTGCTCCTGTCTACTAATTAATCTACGACAGGCAAAGCAAATCACCTATTTCAGGAGTGAATGATGATCGTCAAGAAGACCAGTAGGGCACATCACGATATCCAGCAGTAGGGAAATGACTGGAATAGGAGGATTGTGGATACTGTTATACTATCAGGTTATAAATTAATGTATCATTATGAAAGTAGGGTAACCCATATAAG
The DNA here is from genome assembly GCA_949319445.1 of Mythimna lalbum. Classification (NCBI taxonomy): domain Eukaryota; kingdom Metazoa; phylum Arthropoda; class Insecta; order Lepidoptera; family Noctuidae; genus Mythimna; species Mythimna lalbum. The sequence goes on from OX439344.1 coordinate 37,910,477, forward strand.
AAAAAATTTCTTACGTAATGCTTTTTTTTTAATTTTGCTTGTCTGTCTCGGGGTCTACGTTCATTAAAATATGTTTATTATATAATCCACCGTAACAAAGAAGGCTTTACTGCGATATAATCATTAAACTCATCAATTACAACCCTTTCAGTTCAGATAGCTCTAGACTTTTTCATGAAATACTTAGAAGTACTGAAAGTGTTTTTATTGATGATTTTAATTATTATAATTCCATAAATAGGTACACACAGTGTAAGAAGAAATATTTTCATTTCGCGATCTAGTCTGGAGCATTCACATTAACCATATTTATTCCAGGAGGCTTCAGGGTCCCTGCTGTTGCTGACAACTCCGCGGGAACAGTATGCCGTCGACGACTTGGACTCCATCTGGACAGTTACCGGAGGGTCGGACAGCGAGCTACCCATTGCTCGTCGTCCGCAAGCCCGCGCCAACGGGGGCCGGAAATCGGGATCGGAATCCCGCGGCGCGGCGGCTCGGGCGTGAGCACCGTAGCCTAATGCGGTCGGCCTCCTGCTTTACTAGCAGTACTGCTTCGTAGAAGGAGGCGACCGCCTGCCACTCCTCCTCGCTTCGGACCATGGCCTGTACAAAGGCCCGGCGCAAGAGGGCGCCGCCGCCTATATCCCCCACAAGGACATGGTGATGCTCTGCCCAAGCGGGGTAAACTTCTACCATGTGCTCCACCGTATCTCCCGGGCCGTCCACACAATGCTGACAACCTGGCGTTTTTTCCGCACGAATCCGACATGCGGAAGGTGAGGACGCCAGGACATCTTTCCAACCAATCCTCAAAGTTATATTCCTGTTATTACTTATTATAATTATGGCGTGTCCAAAGACGTGCGTAACTACGACACAATTATCAACCAATAGAATCCATTAAATTCCAATTTGTATCCTGGCATAGCTTTTTTTTTTTTTTATCTGATATAAACTAGTACTTGACTGCAATCCCACCTGATGGTAAGCGGTGATGCAATCGTTGATGGTGAGGCGCACTAGTTTATTAAGAGCCTATTCACTCTAGCCTTGAAGACGCTCAGATTGTAATCGGACGGGAAGACCGCAGCAGGCAAAATGTTCCAGTCCTTTGCTTAGCTCTAGGAAAGCGTTTCACGAAGCTAAGTTTTTCATCGCTGATACCTACCTAGCCAATGGTATTAGATACATTTAGAGCATAGCTTTCAGTAATCAGGCAGAGTAAGGTACGATTAATAATAAAAAAATTATCTTCCTTTAAAAATTAGAAAACAGTTTAGACAACCTAACATCTTTAAAAAGTGAAAGCAGAATTTACGAGCCAGTTGTGGGCTTGTGAACCTTTCTCTTACAATTTATGATATTCAAGATTGACGGCAATATCTTCAAGCATTTGTCCTATGGGGGTACGTAGAAACTACAGAAGGGAACTACGATTTTAATTATATTTTAGTTATTTTGGCGTATTGTTCATTCTAGAGGAACATGTATCTAATGATAATTAAATAGGTAGTTATACCTATCTATGTATATAAAAATCAATGCCACATTTCGTTGTTATTTTATAACTCAAGAACGGGCTCACCTATCCAAACCAAATGTTTAGGCTTTGTTCGGACTATTTAGTAGATGGTTTATGTGAAGTTTGGTAGTCGAAGCCACAATAAAAAATAGCCTGTCCCTCCTAAGGTTCCAAGCACCAAATTCCGTCAGAATCAGTTTTTAATTGACTTCAAAACGGAGGAGGTTCTATGTTCTGCTGAATATATTTTTGTAGTTTGACCGTGAATGTATCACAGGAGGATAGTGTATTCAAACTTATAATAAATAATTATTAATTATGGAAGATCAATACGACCGTGACGGCGGATGATAATAATAATATGTCGTCATAAAAAAACACTTTTTTATATTTGATATGCCAATTTTCCAACACAAACACTAGCCTTACTACCGAATGGCTTCCCAAGGCGGATCATTCCAATGAGCGGAATGTATTGCCATCCTGCAGGAGGCTCACCCACTCACCTTTATTGAACAGCATCCATGTTTGCGGCAGACAGCGAGCAGACGCCGCAGCTCCACCGGACGCAGTCCATCGCTAACACTCCGGCGGCACGAAGGACCGGCGACGCGCCGGACGCAACACGGACAAGACACCGCACTCGGAAGGGACGCGTCTGACCTATTTGTCTTGTTAAAAAAATAAACAAATCGATAGACCGGAGCAAAGCGAGCGTCCACCGACAGGAAACCGGGATAAAAGCGAGGTGCCTCGTCCGGTCGTCGGAGACGTAGGGAGGGTGCGGGGTGGCAGCCGGAAGGCTCGACCACGCCTCGGGGCGGGGCTTACTCTCGCCTGCGCGGGTTATCCCGGGACGGCTCAATGGTAGTTCACCAGAAACGTTCCGTTTACCAACTGCTACCATTCTACCAGCCAGGACAAGTATCTACCAACTATTTGAACTCTTTGTACTCCTAGATACACATTGTGTGCTCCATCTTTTGAAGGTGAAATAACACACTTGAGAGTTAAACTTTATGTTATTTATTTTTACATAACGAAGATCTGTTATATATGTACTACACTAGTGTTTTCTGAATAGTAACCCTGGAGACATAGGTACTTATATGTATAAGTAGTATAAGTACTAGGTATAATTACCGTGGCAGTACCGCCAGTCTCTTGGATACTTTACCAGTTGACAGCGATGCGGAGGACTGCGAGTCTGCAGTCTAATTATCATTACATAAATTATTACTCCTACAAGGTGGACCGATGACCTGCTGAAGGTTCAGATGGGTGCGGGACGCACAGGATCGTTCATTGTGGCGACTATGTCCAACAGTGGGCGTCTGTGGGCTGAAATGATGATAGGTATTAATATACATAACGACTTCGCCAGAGTGAAAGTATGTTTCTCCATAGGTACTTTGGAACCCCGTTATTAAAACGGGTTTCTACGCAGTATAAGTTTCACAAGGCCTCAAAAAAACGCCGCTTCAAGCTTCTTTTTGAGGTGGCCTTTTTTGTGGCTCGTGTACGGCGGTGTCGCCACAAAAAAACCGCTTGAAGCTTCTCCGGCCACAAGCAAGTCGCGCGCTTCAGCTGTTTTTGCGGCGGCTTCTAGCTTTTTTTTCTGGCCATTTCTGGCGTTTTTTTGTAGCGGCGTATTTTTGAGGGCTGTGTGCGGGGACATAAAATCGCTTTACGCATCTTTTTTTAACTCCTTCTAAAACACGCAATAGATTTTGATGCAGCAAGGGCGACTAGCAAGAAAGTTTTGTGTATATAAATTGCTTCTGTGCAGAGCCGTAGCGTGTCCCTAGTCTATCTATCCATCTGTATTCTATACACTAGCTCTTGCCCATGGCTTCGCTCGCGTACATAAAAATAAGTATAGCCTATGTCACTCAGGAATAAAGCAGCTTTGTAATGTAACGGTGTCAAAATTTTCTCAATTGGAGCTGTACTTTCAGAGATTAAAGCTTTTTTTTGTTTTTTTATAGTAGGAGACAAACAAAAAAAAACAAAGCAACATAGCATACCATAGTCGGCCTTATAATTTTCCCACTGCTGGGACTCAGGCCTCCTCTCTAGGAGAGGAAATGGGCCATAATCCACCACGCAGGCCCAGTGCTGGTTGGTGGATGACACATGTCTTTGAATTTTTGGTTCTAGGACATGCGAGTTTCCTCACAATGTTTTCCTTCACCGTAAATATTAGTTATATTAGTGGAGAAGTATAGATATAATAAATCGAGTCGATCAAGTAAAATGTACGAAATCAATGTAGATAACTTTTATACATTAAAATTGTGTGAAACTAAATATATTACTTAGGCTTTGTTTCATCGCAATCTTTAACCAAGACCATGTCGAAAGATATAGCTACTACATACATTCATCGAATGTTTTGGCGGTACAAAATTCGCCGGGTCTGCTAGTGCCAAATGTATGATGGTACATCACTTGAAAACCGCTTGATTAAACTACTTATTTTATTGTGTTTAATTGAAACTATAACTAACTGATTTAAATCACTTTTTAATCTGTAAGGCTAGATTGTAATTAATTATTAAGAAATTTATTCTTAATAACAAGGAAAAAAAATTGAAACTATCAGGACAAAATTCGAATGAGAAAATCTTTCAAAAAATTTATAAAAAAAAATTGTACCCGTGTGTTATATTTCTCCTATCTGTTGCGATATTCTTCTGATCAGGTGTACAACTATTTCTAGTCTTTATTAGTTATGTATGTTACCCGCGACTTTGTCCGTGTGAAGTTCGTAAAACAGAAAGATGTAACTAGAGAAGTGCCGTTGTCGGCAATATGGGAATATTGCTGGCAATATTGCCGCCAATATTCATGCATCGGGCAATATTCCCACTTCACGGCAATATTCCCGGCAACGGCACATCTCTAGATGTAACTAATAGTTCTATGCTTGTGATTCAAGCCGAAATTATTTAATTACCTAATTTATTTTTACCGACTTCACAAAAAGGAAGAGGTGTTTTTTTTATGTTTGTTCATCGATTTCTCCGCCAATTGTAGACGGATTTTCAAAATTCTTTTTTTGTTCAAAATTAGATAGTATCAGATAGTAGGTGTGTGTAGAGTCTTGGTGACAGTGGTCCCACTGTCACCAAGTTAGGATCTGATGATGGGATCTTAGAGAAATCGAGGGCAACCCTCAAATTTTATAGGCTTACTAATTGTTTTTCGCATATTAATGAAATATCTTGTGTATTTGCGTATGGTTGTCACCATCTCAGGTAGCTGGGCTAATGATGGAAGGTACAACTCCTTAACAGTAAGAAGTTACTCGAACAGGCAGGGACTGTTTTAGTAAATTGTTTTGATGTTTGTTAGCGCATTTACCACATTTTTTATATTTTCCTGACTTTTGTTTGCATACTAGATGTTTCGTCTTCCTCTATTTGAAGTGGGAAACACGACAACATGTTTCTTAAACAATGTTTCATCATTTTTGTTTATAAAAAAATTCTAGAGAGTATGAAATATTGTGAAACACTGTTATCTAATGAATAGATATATACCTGACTTAATGTACGCTTAAACAGTTTCCGTACAGGATAGAACCGGCGGAGATTGATATTAATGGCTCTAATGACTTTTTTCTGAAGTATAAAAATGTAGTAAGATGACATGATACTGGGTAATCTATCTAAAAAGTCAATCAAAATCAATCAATTTGAATCTGATGTAGTCAACACTGGTTCAAAAATAAAGGTAGGTTAAGAGATCTTGATCATTGTTTACTAATAGAAGAACCATATAAAAAGTATCGCATTTTTAAATTATTTTAAATAAGTATTATACAAAATTCCCAAGTCGTTTGACTTTTTAGACAGACTGACTAAATAAAATAGACTAGTCTAGCGGTATCAACATCCGTAAATTAACAAATTTTTCTGACAGCTAAGCCAGCTGAGCTTAGACGTTTGGAAAGAAATATTAAGGCTTATAGTCCCTTGAACATCTGGCCAGAATTAATGGATACGACACCCGTACCGTAACCGCATAAGTGGCAATACGCGTATCTGTGCATTTAATTGCGGCCAGCTGTGCCTAGTTAGAGCCCCTCTGACCTTTAAATCCATTTTCTTTGCGAAATATTTAAAATTGGTGATTAATAAAAATATTGATTGATGTAAATCTATCAATATTATTCTTATTAATCACCAATTTTTATGTCTAAAAATGTTTCTAAAGATCTAAGCCGTTTCGAGGGAGTACCTAAGGAAAAGTTGCGAATTAGCGTGTGAAGAGACTAATTGGTGATCCAGATCTGATTAAGTCCAATCTACAAAGTCTTGAGCACAGGCAAAGGGTAGCCAGCTTTTCGGTGTTTTACAGGATGCATTTTGGAGAGTGTGCGCAGGATTTACATGACTTGATTCCACCGTCTCACTTCTACCATTGGACAAGCCGACGAACTGGAAGTATCCATCCTTATGTTGTTGAAACCTCTACGGTCCGGATCAAGCGTTTCGCCTCGCCGTTTATACCACGTACATCGAGGGACTGGAACAATTGGCCTGCTGCGGTCTTCCCGTCCGGTTATAATTTAGGTGTCTTCAAGGCTAGAGTTAATAGGCTCTTAATAAACTAGTGCGCCTCACCATCAACGATTGCATCACTGCTTACGGTAGGATCGTAGTCAAGCATTGGGTTTAAAAAAAAATGCTAAATATTTTTTTAGACAAAGTCCCATTGTTTAGTAGGTACTATGTTACGCTGTTTTTTCTGTTCCGTGGTTACGATCACTTTAGACATTTGGTAAGGAAAACTTTATGCATTTAGTATATTTTTATTTTTTAAAGGCTTATGCTCGGGCACATGGACTTGTGTACAATGTAACAAAAAAGCAAGTTACTGGTGTCCAAGTGAAGCACAAAAAACCAGCTTACGTTCCGCCAGTTATGATGAAAGGATGGGCCCTTGAGAGGGTGCTAAATTCTACATACTTGGGTGAGACTTTGAGAGACGATGATGAAATGGAAAGAGAACGGAGCTGATGGCTGTCCGATGCAATATGTTGGCCTGCAGGTTTGCAAGTTGTACACCAAAAGAGAAAATGACACTTTTTAAGACATTTTGTCTTTACCCGGTGTACGCAAAAATATTTCTAAATTAAGCTCTCTTTTTTTTGTATCTTTTACTAACATAGTTTTTAAGGTGTTTGATAACTAATATAATATGAACCAAGGTCTGAAATAAAGTATTTTTATTTTATTTCTTATTAACTAAATTATTGGTAGTGAACCAGTTTTATATCTACAGTATGGCTTATTATTGTCGTCAAGATTTCTAGTCCAGTCGTATCGTTGGCAAACAACACCACGATATTGAGTTGGTTTTGCAATAAATTCGGTAAATCATTAATATTTATAGATATTAAATATATAAAAATTAAAATGGGCATAAAATGTAACCCTATACATTTAACAAAAATTCAGCAAATTAATAAGAAGTACTCGTACCTACCGTTTGCAAGTTCTACACGAAGTACATTTTAATTTGCTGAATAAAAATCCTATATATTGTGATAAAATAAAAATAACTTCGTAATTAATGGTTTTACGGAAATCATAATAAAAAAGTGAAGCTACTTTTCTATAAAAATAGCTTTGTTTACGCATACATTTTTTGATTTGTAGTGCTATTATTGCTGTCTCACATTCAAATAAGATTTTTGGCTAGTCCATAATGCTCAAGTTTCAGGAATAATGTTTCAGGAACCACACAATCGAACGCCTCAGATAGGTCACAGAGATGCAGCATCATCTTGAGCCTCTGCCCACTCATTAACACATTCTAAATTCAAAACTGTCGATAGAGAATTTAAATTTAGAATCTGTTATTCTACTTATTTCACATTCAGAATAATATAATATAATAATAATAATAATAACCCCATCGCCGTATCTCTACGTTGACGTCGTGGTGGGGCTTGTGCGCTCCAATAAACCCTAGTTCTGTGTCGGTAGCGCTTGCTTTGCCGTAACATGCCTAGGGTGACGGCCAGACCAAGAGAGATACAATCCACAGGGCAGTTTTGTGGCGAACTGTTGGGCATTAGCGACCCCACGGACTCGACCTCCCGGAAGAATTCTTGTTGTTCATCTCCGGCTTGCCTTTATTGACCGGCCGTAGTGAATACTGACGAAGAACAGAGCTCCCTCTCTCTTGCCTTTATTGGCTGGTTTGTGTGGAGATTCGCAAGAGCAAACGCGCTCTAGAGAAGGATGTATAATCCAGTAAGGTGCTGGTAGGGATCTTGACCGTACTTCCGGGATTGTCCTGATAGTCGTGGTATACCTCTCCACTCCTCAAGCACATCAGGATATGTTGCCCTCTTGTTACCACGTCACTTCGTGCTAGCGACCGTTTTGTGGGCTCATTTATTCTGTGTGCAAGTCACCGTCTGCCTTTTTATCGTTGGAAATTAAAAACATTGGTCAGGCAGGGGCCATAGTCTTAACATAGTTCCTGGTAACCAGTCCACTTAAGACCCCAAAAACCATAGCCTTATATTAGTTTTCCACATGTTTCCCTTCAACCGGGGGTTGTCCTTGGATGCACTAGCATAGCATATACCTACAGGGATAATCGCCGGTTGGTACCACGTTCCATTAAAAGCGTCTAAAAGGGCCTCTGCGAGTTGGTTTCGGCTCCTCGTACGCCTTCCAAAGGTCCAGTACTTCAGGGTCCTGAGATAAATAAAAATATATAAAATAATAATAAAATTCAACAACTATCACACAACGCCGTCTAGTCCCAAGCTAGGCAGAGCTTGTGTTATGGGTACTAGACAACTGATAAACATATTTATATATTTCTAAGTACATACATATTATAGACTAGCTTCTGCCAGCGACTTCGTACGCGGATCCTGTTGCTTATGCCAGCAACAACGGGGTCGTCAAAATCAAAGATCTGAAACGTCTGATGTCGAATTCTAAGAGCCCGGGGACTGGAAAACAACGCGATGCGCGAGACGATTCGAGACGTTCCAGATCTCTCCCTTCCACTTACGCGCGTGACAGTGTGCACACACCTTAGCCATGGTGCCAATGTCTCCGTGTTCGATGTAATTAATAAATGGGTTATAGGAAAACGCGCTCCTTTCTTTATTCCCAAAAAGTGTTTCCATAGCGTGATCTAACTCGACGCCAACGCCATTTACGAAACGTTTAGAAAACGGAAACTACATATTATTTACCCAAATATTATAGTATCTTAGCCATATGCAGCGCCCCTTAGTGAACTCCACAGCGGGTGACGTAACCTACGACCAACTTATTATTTGCGGTTGATACAGTAATCGGGTCTAGGGATCGAGCCGCAAAATTAAGTTTGTTTTTATTGTACTTTTCCGGGATAAAAGTACCCAGTGTGGTGCCTAGGATATTAAAGAATAATTATACCAAGTTTCATCGTAATCTGACCAGTAGTTTTTGCGTGATGCCTGAACAAACAGACAGACAGACAAAAAAATTTTAATCACATTTTTGGCTTCGGTGTTGGTCTAGTAACACTCCCTGCCGTTTATTTTTTTTATATTTTCAATGTACAGAATTTTCTCTTCTAAAGATTTATTATAGGTATAAGTAGGTACCTAAACTCTAATAGAATGAAATAACCTATTTGATACCTAGGTACTTACCTATTTGAAACTACAACTAAATAAATTAAAAAAAAAGTTTAATTTATAATTAAGCTAAGAAATATTTACACTACCAAAATAACTAAAACCTATTTTATAAAACAACAACCAAAAAAATCTATAAATAAATTATTAAACGTAAGAATAGACTAAAAGTCGCGCTGATAAGCACGGATTGTTAAAATCAATTCTGTACCTCAGAGGTAAACAATAGTAACTCCACTTTTTGAAAATATGTTTTTTGCACTTAAAATCGCAAGAACCAGTTCTACGCAATGGGCATCAAGTCATCCGACATATAAGAAGAGAAATATCCAATCATATATGACATTAAATCCACAAAAACTTTCGGCTATAGGACTTCAAATAATGATAAGATTGTTTACTCCTCAGCTTTATGAGCGTTTAATTTTGTTCTAAATTTTATTGTAATTATGTTTAATACATAATAATTCTATCTAATAATTATAAAAAATACAGTTGAGCTTGTTCTAATATCCATAAAGCAACTATGTCAAAAATGCATTCAAATCTTCTATCCGCTCGTTTTTGCCTCCTGTAAAAATTACTTTTTGGCACATAATGTTGTTTACCTCTGAGGTACAGAATTATTGTCTGTCAATAAGGTCGAACACTCTGAACGTCTATCTATCTCCGTTACGCAAAAATAATCCATAAAGCATAATTCAGTATTCCCGCGCGATGGCTTATTAGCGTATTTCATGTATAACTTTGGTGTTTCTATACCGATTTCTATGATTCTTTTTTTATTGAATAGATAATAATGTTAAGTTTTTTTAATTAGGGATGAGTGAGAGTCTTATAAACGTAAGAGTAGACAAAAATAAACAGAAAGCTCCGAACTGCTAAGCTATCGGGAGTTACACGTGTTATTGTGAGTCAACCATAAAAGATAGACATATGCTGTCGTGGGATATTTGTTATATAATTTTAAGGAGAATATTTCCGTTATACATGATTTCTGTGTAGCTTTAATCATTAAGGCTGCAAACGCGACGGAAGCTTAAAAAATGGAGCAATTTCTCCCGTTTCTCCAACATTTCCCTTCACTGCTCTGCTCCTATTGATCGTAGCGTGATGAAAAGTATACTATATCCTGCCCAGGAGTATGAAGAATGATTGTACCAAGTTTCGTTTAAATCCATCGAGTAAGTTTTTGTTTCTATAAAGAACATACAGACAGACAGACAGACAGACAGACAGACAAAAATTTTACTGTTTGCATTTTTGGCATCTGTATCGATCACTAATCACCCCCTGATAGTTATTTTGGAAATATATTTCATGTACAGAATTGACCTCTCTACAGATTTATTATAAGTATAGATAAATTACACTGAACGATCATTTAAATGATCATGCTCATCACGTAAACATTTGTCCTGGGTGGGAAAACAGGCCAGTCAATGAATGAGAATGTATTTTAAATAAGACCCAAATGTAACATAGTAGGGAGACACAGCGCCAGCTGTTGTTACAGTGTGGTTTCATCAAAGTATGTTCTTTGGTGAAACCTATACTTACTGTCTATTGTGCCAAGATGTTATTTGTGTTAAAATGGTTGATTGGTTGATTGTTTGATTGATTTGATTTAATATTAACATTCCAAATATCTTGCCAAAAACTGGCAACACAATATTATTATTTCTTAGTATCCCATGATATAAATAAGTGGTATCACAGCACAGCAACAGCTGGGTCGAATCCTACTAGGGCCAGAATTATCTAAAATGGAAGCTCGGCCCTGGTACGAAAGGCAAGATGTCATTTGGAAAATTTTAGCCCAACAAAAAAAAAGGGGTATCACTTTACTATATTTCATAAGATCCAAAACAAACTCTTTGATTCTCACACAAATTACATAATAAAGCAAAGTACGGTGCTATATAAAATGTAAACAGGATGATCTCGAAACAATATTACGAATTTTTACAAGCTTTTATTTAATTTCACCTGTCCCGAGGTTTGTCTGTCATCAAATCTTCCAAATTAGATTTGATCCACTTCCCGGTACCGACTACCGATTGAGCTGAAATTTTGCATGCATGTGTAAGTCAGATGACAATGCAAAATTATTATGACATTATGAGCTGATCCGTTGATGGAACCGGAAGGTGGCTATAGGAACTCAGTAGTTAATAGCACTCATACCTCCAGTTCTGTTTAGTTTGGAGCTACATCGCGTTGTGGAATATTCTTATTATTCCACTTATTTTCTACTAGCTTTCATCGCGCAGTTTACATCGCGCGGGCAGAGCACGGGTCTCTCAGCAGTGGAATTATAGGTAGCCTATGTGTTATTCCAGTGTCTCTTCTACCTACCTACCAAATTTGATCTAAATCCGTTCAGTAGTTTTTGCGTGAAAGCGTAACAGACAGACAGACAGAGTTACTTTCGCATTTATAATATTAGTAGGGATTGATATTTTCCTCGCTAGAGAGCTCCGATAAACGCGTGCGATCGCTGCAAATCATGAAGTGCTATAGGACGAAGCGCGGCCATCAACGCGCTTTCTATAGACGCGGCGCCGCAACAATTACTACGTCCCTGCATTTTAAATTTGTAATAGCTTCGGAAATATTCACTTAAATTACATGCTGTAAAAAGCATATTGATCTATAATAAATGCACAATTTATTTAAAGTACTTAATTGGATAAGGATTAATGCTGTTTTGTTTAAAATCACTTCGTAAATTTTTAGCAAGGATAAAAAATGGTTATGGTGGTTTATCCCTATGAGATAGACATATACCATCGCGGACTTTTTTGTTGATCTTTTTAAGGTGGACAATACTGTAGTACATTATTTTGGTCTATCTTGTAGGGTACAGCCAGCGTTTGCAATATAAGCTCAAAAAAACGTGTTTATTTACGACATCACATTAGAAACCTCTAAATTTATCAGTGTTTCTCTTTCTATATTATGCATGTATTATACATATAAACCTTCCTTAAGAATCACTCTATCTATTATTAAAAAAGCCGCTTCAAAATCTGTCGCGTAGTTTTAAAGATCTAAGCATACATAGGGACAGACAGACAGCGGATAGCGACTTTGTTTTATACTATGTAGTGATTTAAACACAATTTTTTATTGTTCTCCCAAAAAATTATTATTCAACAATATTCTTCAACGTAAAAAAAAATATCCCTACTAAAAAGTACAAAATAACTTTAATTTCGGAAGTCAGCGTTTTGTATAGTTTTGCCTGTTCGATAATTAACTATAAATGAAATTAAAGTTGTTTTGTATTTTTTTCGGCAGCTAAGTAATATTCCCTGAGACTGGACGCCTCGCGATTGTTTAGCATTTAAAATCTTGTCGGCCTCCACACTCTTGCGGAATATCCACTTATCCAGTCACATCACTAATGACCGAGGGCGAGGCATCCAAGCAGCAGTGTATGGACCCGCTTATCCAGGGTGTCAAGTTCAAAAATACCTTAAATCATACGACGAGTCAGATTTTTATTTTTACCCGACTACGGCAAAGCCAAAGGAGAGTTATGATTTTGACAGGCTAGGTATATGAATACTATGTGAGTATGTTCATCTGTTTCCTCATAGGTCCTAATCTACTTATCGGAACTCGACATAATTATGAGGTATCGTTAAAACCGTCTGCTAGACATAGGCTACGTGAAGTGTCACAAAACTCGAGATGGCGCCCTCTACCGGACAAAAAGTAATGTGTTAAAAAACTGTTAAGATAAATACACTTTTTTAATATCATTTAAAAGGGCTTCACTGGTAATTATAAAAATATCAATAAAAGTCATTTAACACCAAAAGTGTTTAAATAAAAAAAACTAATACCCCTACCTACCACAAAAAAAAACGACGCTGAAAAAATGTGAAACAAGATTTTCAGGACGCTGAAATAAACAAGGTAACTGGAAAAACAAGAACAGTACAAATAAAAAGAAAAGCCGTAGTTCCACGTTATTAAAAAGTGTTCCGGTCGGTACTAACATGGATAACGTGTGACTGCGGCTTTTTTTTTTTTGTTTTTCTTTTAAATCTTTTTTAAGAAGCGTTGTCTCAATTTAGACCATGTGGTGTCGCTCCTTCGTAGGCAAATTTTTCTTTTTGTTCTGTTCTTGTTTTTCCAGTTACCGTGTTTATTTCTACATCCACAAAATCTTGTTTCATACATTTTCAGTGTAATTTTTTTTATCGTAGGTTTAGGTTATGAGTTTTTTTCTATTCGTAATGAAAAGTACAGTGGATTTAGTCCTTCGAACTATATTGGCGACCTCGCTACGCTCAGACGGCAAACTCCTTCTCGGGACTAAATAAGTTACTTTCATCCCTAGGGTAACACTGTACCTACTATTATTGTAATTTGAGCTAATTTACGAAGAATTTTACTTAACTGGTAGATATAGGATTGGAGCCAGGGTTATCCGAAAGGGAGCTCGAGCCCCGGTATGAAAGCCAGAAGGAACAGGGTGGGTTTTTAGTCAGTAAGAGTCTGAAACTATCTCCCGCTCCGCCCAAGAGCGGGAGTTGTCATTGGATAAAGACCTCCTACCATGAGAAAAAAAAACTGGAACCTATAGAATAATTACCAGTACCTACCTACCTACTTATCTACATATAATTCAGTTTCATCGACAGTAAGAACGGTAGGTAGGTAAAGCTACATTCGTAGGTAGGTAATTAGCGATGTTCAATGAACGGCCTGTAATCGCGGGGGACACCCGGGGCGGGTCAGGCCACCCTCTTTAACGCCTCTAGGCGATAACGACTAATGCTTAGTGGTTTTTAAATACTTATTATTCACGCGGTGACTTTTAGTAGGTACACTTTATACACAATTTACCTGGTGGAGTCCCCAGGACTCCCGGAAATAAAGTGGTAATTTTATTATAGAATAAAAACTTGTTTAAATAAAATACTGGTTATACCTAGTTATTTGGTTTTATAATGGCAAAGGTTGACTTTAAATGATAAAATCACAGCATTCTCGGATCTTTTGGATTAGGGCTCTTTTTTAAACAAATTACGAGACCTAACTTTTAGTTTCAACTCCCCATTCTGACCTATGGCGCACAACTTGGTCTTTGACTAACATGTAAAGGTTTGGACCTTTAAAATAACGGATCGCGTTCGAAACACTACACTGCGCTTTAAAACGCAAATCATTGACGTGGTTCAGAAGGCTGCCCTGCCTAAGTGGGACTGGGCTGGACATGTTTGTCGCAAGCCGATCGAACGGTGGGCCAGGAAAACGCAAAATTGGTGCCCTGAAATCGCACGACGGGGTTGCAGCAGACCAACAAGGTGATGGCGGGACGACTCGGATGTCTTCCTTGGGAATTGGAAAGAAGTGGCACAAAACCGGGAACATTGGAAGGAGTGGAGGGAGGCCTTTGCCCAGCAGTGGGACAGTATGAGCTAGATATAATAATTTCAAAAACCAAACATATTTTTAATGTACAATACGCACTAGTTACAGACTTTCGTCTTGAGACATTGTGTAATATTGGACTAGAAGACATCGCGCTACTTCCCAAACGCTGCCCAGCATTCTTCGGATACGACGATTGACATCTTTCTCGAAGTTAGACCTACCCGACTAGACCGTCTGTCCCAGATAAACGTAGTCGTCCACAACTTCGAGTGTAGAGTCTCCGATCTTGATAGGAGTGGATGCTACATAAATGTTTACTATGACTTAGGTTTTGTACAAGTTCATTTCAAGTCCCACTCTTTCGGAAGATAAAAAACTTTTTACAAAAAAAAAAAATTAAACCGACTTCAAAAAGTACAAAATAATTTAAATTTTGGAAGTCGGTGTTTCTATAATAGATACCTAAATTTGTCTCTTCATTATTTAACACCGACTTCCGAAATTAAAATTATTTTGTACTTTTTGTACATTTCGGATGCGCGCTATCCAGCGAAACCGCGGTGGACATTTGAACGTCATTATAATCCGTACAAAAAATCATCGATCAGACTTTAAAAAGAATAAAAACTTTTGATGATATCTTACACACAGTTTGTTTTATTCAAATTAAAAGATTTCAGGGAAGCGTATATGGAAAGGTTTCTTATTTCACCACCTATATATGGCTGCAATACTCCACACACGATCGGACCCGTGCTTTGTATAACATTAGAAGCTGTCCAGGTGTAAAAACCGTCAGAACTTCACAAGAATGCTGAGTTTCCTAGCAGCTACCGTTGCATTGGACTCTATATGTATGAACCGCTCAAAGTTTAGGTTTGAGGTAAATTTAAATCGCAAGAGCTAAAGGCGGTCGGTGCACTCCATGGATACATTATAAAAAACCGCATCAAAATCGATTGATTAGTTGAGGAGCTACAATGCCACGTACAGACACAGACACATAGAGACGTCAAACTTATAACATCCTTTTTTCCGCCGGGGATTAAAAAGCAAGTGAACGGGTTCATTCGACGTTGAATCTCACACGATTGGCTTTTGCTTTATCATAACCTTTCTTTCGGACTGGATTTGGCGCTGCGCAAACAGCTTTTTATTTTATATACTTTTTGTTCCAGTTACCGACACCGAACACTTTTGAACGTCATGAGGTACATAAGTGTTAAGTGGAAGCAGCTGGACACAAAAAATGTTTGACGTATGCGCAGGGTGTGGATGATTTCAAATTGGTTCTATAAAAATCAAATATTCATCGGTAGCTTGTATTTAACACAAGACACAAAAGTGTCCACATTTGCGCCCTGCCTTAACTTATTACTAGCCAGCTAGCTAGTACTATTAAAAAAATAGCTAGCTAGAAAATAAATATCAAATAAAAAAATTTTTTTTTTCTTCTTGCTTAAGACTGCTCGCCCACGTCCGATAATCGGGGACCGATTTTTGTAGCAGAAGAATAGAACACACTGATAGCAATAGTGCAACGTACACGTCCTACAAAAAGTCGGTCAGAAATACAGAACAATGAAAATCGGCCCCATTATCTGTCCTAGAAAAAGTTTGACGTGGGCGAGCAGCGTAATGCAACGTGGCTTTCTCTACCAGTCAATCAACCTTCTCTGTAAGAGTCCAGAAAAGTTGAGTGTGAAACGTTAACGCGCCCAATAGAATAGAATAGAATAGAATAGAATAAACTTTATTGTACACCAAAAAGTAACATAGCTTATACATAAAATTAAATTTATGGGTACAATGCCGGTCTTATCGCTGAAAGCGATATCTTCCAGACAACCCAAGCCCAAATTAAAAACAAAAACCTATGTAGTTTCGTTCACTGCCAAACCATATTGTCTAAAAGTTCGTTTGACGGCTACGTAAAGTGAATCCTCCCGGGTAGTTGTAACACGTATTTTACTTAGGTATGCAGTTATAATCAAATACATCTTCGACACTAAACTGAGAGGGTTAGGTAATTATTTATTTGAACTGTAACTTAGAAAAGCTACATTTGTTAGGTACGTTAGCAAACCCTTATTTCATAAGAAAAGAATCTGACAATGACCTGCGAAATGCAAAAAACTAAAAAAAAAAATTACGAGGGCTTTCCTAAGCTAGCATTTACTTAAAAAAAAAATATTAGCCTATTGTGTACCACGGTTGGGCAAAGGCCTCCCCTTTCTCCTTCCAAATTTCTCTGTCTAGGGCGATCTCTGGCCAAGTTTTCTCCACCTTCGCCGCGGTCGACCTCGACGGCGCGGGCGTTAACCTCCTTCTGGCGTCCCGTGAGTGACAATCCTCGACCTATCCGGGTGCATTCGTGCGACGTGGCTAGCCCACTCTTAGTTTAGCCTGGCTGGTTTTTCCCCGACATCTGTTATTTGAGTTATGGAACGAAGTGTGGTATTTCTAACGCGATTTGTTAATAGGTGTTAACAAAATTACTTATAAAAGAAAAAATATGGATGTCTTATTATCTGTTGGGTAATATTTTTAATTTGGGCGATTTTGAGCGGGTTCGAAACAAAGAAGTGACTGGTGCAGTATTTCTGGACTTATCGGCTGCCTACGATACCGTCAACATTCGGCGCTTGTTTTGGAAGCTGACCATTCTAACAGAAGACCCAAAGTATACTCGAATTGTTAGAGAACTCCTCAGTAACCGTCGATTTCAAGTGACCCTCCTTAACGATCAAAGCAAGTGGTGAACTCAAAAAAATAGACTGCCACAAGGTAGTGTTGTTGCTAACATTTAGGTACAATACTACACTAATGACCAAGCGGTGAGCCCTAACACTACCTGCTTTCTTTATGCAGACGACCTGGCATTAACTTGCCAAGCAACTGATTTTGAGGCGATTGCCTTATACCTTACTACCGCTCTCTCAGATCTTAGCTAGAGTCTGTCTAATGAAAGCGTAACCTGGAGTTGAAAAAAAATTAAAGTGGCAACATTATTTTGCCGCCAAAAACACGTCTAAGTCTATGATTGCAATTGTCAGTTTTTTGAAACAGATATTTATTTATCAACAATAATTGCTTTATCATGGGTAAAACAATATAAAGTTATGTGCGAAAGCTGCTACACACTATCGTCAGTGAGTTTAAACAAAAACAAGAAGAGAAAGAAGTTGTTTTCTAAGTAAAACAACAATGTTTATATACGATCTTGGATTTTAAAGTTAATGTGACATTATAATCTTGATCATTGTTGACCGACCATTAGATATTTTTACGGTATGAATAATGATACTTCTTCTTATGTTTATAGATAATCTTAAAAATGTGCAAGGACACAACAGAAAAAATTTGGAGAAATATAGAGAAAAAATCTTTAAACTAAGTTCTGAAAATAAATATCTTTACTGATGTCCTGAAGAGTGCTACAATTCGTTTATGAGCAGTCGAGACGTGCTGAAGTTGAAATCATGTTGACTATTTTATTTGACTGTCGCGGTGTTGTGCTCTTGGTATTCTTGCCGGAAGGCCAAATTGTAAATAAAGAATATTATATACGGCATTTGAGAGAACAGATAAAATAAATTTAATAACTAACATTTTGTGTATTATTAACCTTTACCATACCAATAAATAATCTACCAATAAATAAATCTACACAAATTTAAGTTCTTATACAACTATTGTACAATCGTCATAAATAAAAAAAATACTCAAGTATCAAAACTTTTTTCTCCTACTATTTCAATACCATATTCAAATTTTTGGGTTTTAACCTCCTTTTCTCAGGTCACGCTTTCAGTAGACGGACTATAGTATTATACAGCTAATGCGTTGAAACCAAATCCCACAAAAACGCAGGCGAGCGAACAAAAAATGCGGTCGAATGCTCAATATCTTATGGCAGGGGGTAGTAAATACCTAGTCTACCGCACATTTTGAGATTATAAAACTTGTTTTGGAAAAAAAGTGTAATTACGCCGTTGTTGCACCAAATGAGCGACATATTAAATTTCTAATACTTAAACATTACTATTAATCGATACAAAGTAATAAACCTATTCCATGCGTCACACAGGAACGGTCATTGTGGCGACGCTTGGGGGAGGCCAATGTCCAGCAGTGGACGTCTTTCGGCTGATATGATGATGACGATGAAACCTATTCCAGTTTAAAGTTGGTGAGTGAGATTACATAGGTACCTACATATATTATGTCAATGATACCTACTACCAAAGATTTTATATATACTCTAGTAGGATATATAAAATCTTTGCCTACTACGTACCTCCTTATGAATTTTGAAAACGCATTTTTGAACGAACGACAAGATGTCATGTCAAATGTTATGTTCAAAGATTTTATTATAGTTGGTCTTGGTAATATACCTATCATGGTAACTTATACAAGTAAGTACCTATACACATAAGCAGACACTGGAGGAGGCCTTTGCCCAGCAGTGGGACAGTATAGGCTATTAAATAATAAATTTAAAAAAAATCTCGCCGAGAATAATCTTTATCGTTGATTCGCGACATACTCGATTTTAACGCATTCAGAACGCGGGATGTATGAGTGAGCTTCCATAACCATATTGACTATTAGAAGCAGTGTTGCCAACCCTGCTATGAGTTAAACTGTAGATATGCTTGAAAAAAACTGTAGAAAACTTAAGTTAATACCAAATCGAATAACAATTAATCTACATCTTTATCTTTTTATAATATTGAATTTTTAATGATAGTAATAAAACCTTAAGGATTGGCTAGAAATGGCCAAGGACAGAAAAGAGTGGAATAACGGAAGGGAGGCCTTTGCCCTGCAGTGGGACACAACGGGCTCATAAAAAAAAAAGTAATAAATAAAATATAATAAGGGGAACGAATTAAAAAAAAGAATCATGCAATCATAAAAATGTCAATAAAAAATGCAAAAAGTTAAAAACTATAATTGAAATGTTTGTCCAGCACTTCAGATATGTGCTTACTATTATAGCAAGGAAAGCTAAGTTAACAACTATAATTTATTGAAATGCTTGCCCAGTACTTCAGATATATGCTTACTATTATTTATAGCAAAGAAAGGTACCTACCTATCCATAAAAATGAGATAGTAGCTGCAAGAACAATACAAAAAACAACAAGATACCTACAATGCATTCCAAATGAGAATAGGATCGATGGCCATGTTGTCATGTCACGATTTAGTGTCAAAACGAGGGAAGAAATTTTTAAACTTTAATTAATTTACGATAAATTTAATTTATTTACAAACTTTGAACGAAAAAAGTTTACTCAGAATCCAGTTTTTCAATTAAACCTTACTCCGTGAATTAAACTCATCCATGAGTTCTTCAATTTTGACAAAATTTTACTCAAGACATTTTTTTTTTATCTGATTTTATTGTAGTTATAGAGAGATTATAATTTGTTAGCTTTGTTTTCATCAAGTTAGTTAATGCTCGAAAACAAGCGTTCTACCGCGTGTACGGACTACGCAGCAAATAAAAGTAGATGGCACCAGCGTTTTAAATAAAAAAACTGTAGATTTCGCTTAATGGGGAAGATTTTGTGTTCAGAGGGCGCCACGCGTATGATCTATTTACATTCTGTGGTTCGAAGCGGTTCTTATGAAATTGTATGAAATATTTTTGTATTGACGATGTATTTTACTTAAAAATTAAATTAGCTCAAAGAGGAATTAAAGAAGCGGGGTGCGACTTGTAGTGGAAGAAAGGCAGACCTTGTAGGGAAGTTAGTAAGTAAAAGAAAAAAAGTACTGCAGTATTTTATATTTTCTTGGTGAATGTTTTTTACTGATTAACAATAAACTCTTGACCATATGAACTTTTATCTTGTTTATTATTGTTTGTGTAAATCAAAATCTAAGCTATCTTCTGTTTTTGTAGGTTAGAGACGTATAGAAATTTAACTTCACCGGTAAATTATGTCCCCAGAACCAGTACAAACCGAAGTTATGGTCATACCAAAAGACGATTATTATAAAGGCAATACCCCATTGCCACCGTTAAATAAACATCAAATACAAGAATATTTTGGAGATTGAGTGTAGCTCATTTAATAATTTTTTTGTGCCTTTCTATGATCATTTTTCATAAGCACTAAATTGAAACCTGCAATATAAACAATCATGTTACATAGGACATTTTGAAAGATTTGAATGACCAAATATAAGAATATACCCATTCACCTGTAGATGATTTAACAGTTTTAAAATAATTTTCTGTAAAATGATGCCCACATAATATTCATCATCATCATCATCATCATTTCAGCCGATACACGTCCACTGCTGGACATAGGCCTCCCCCAAGCGTCGCCACAACGAACGCTCCTGCGCGTCTCGCATCCCACATAATATATATAATCGTAAATATGTAGATTGGGATTCTACCAACTCAGGTCGCTTTATTGCTTTCCCACAATCTTTTCCAATTTTTATCTTTTGGGAATAAATAATTACTATTTTCTTTGCATTCCGGCACTGCACAGTTCGTCATTTTTATTATTTATATTTAATAGAATGCCAAAAAGTTATAAATAATGCTGCACAGATTTAAAGCCTAATGGATCATAAGTATAGCGACACCTAGCGGGAAAAAATGGCAAAAATCTTCCCCATTTCGAGGCCTAAACTAAAAACTGAGAGAATGTCCAAAAAACTGTAAATCTACAGTTAAAACTGTGGGGTTAACAACCTTGATTAGAAGTGTCTTTGGTCGCGTCGCGTCATTCACTCACTATCAAAGTCGTATGGTCGTTAAGTCGTAAACAATAAAATAATTTCAGATCAAACAGTTTATTAATAGTGTGATATTTATTTGTAAATAGTGGGTACTTCTGTTATGTTCATTTATTGTGTAACCGTCAGATCAGTCTGCGAATATACCCTACAGCTACGAGCAGTATCGAATTACACGTAAAAATATTTTTTTTAATTGGTTTTCGTTATGTTTGGTACATGATGAATGAAAACTTAATGTTTTCCCAATTTTCCCAGGCCTCTTCTCTATGAGAGAGAGTGAAGAATAACCCACCATGAGAGCCCAGTTCGAGTTTGTCAAAATTATCCGGTGCAGGTTGGTATAATACATACAAATACATTTGCATTGGAGTAACAATGACAACAGTAGAACAAATCTTAAAATTTTTTACTCATTTTAGCATAATTAACCTTTTTTATGTTTCTCTCAATGTATCTCAGTAAATGAAAAGGAGAAAACTAAATAAAAGTTAGTATTTGTTTTAGTTTAACCAACTGGATCAAACTGCTTGAAAAGTAACTTCTCTGAACTTTTTATTGGTGTCTTACATTAGGGTTTGTTATATTTAGTTATTACTGGGGTTCTGTACACAAAGGGTAAAATGGGACCCTATTACTAAAATTCCACTGTCCGTCCATCTATCTGTTTGCCATCAGGCTGTATCTCATGGCCCGTGATAGCTAGAAAGTTAAAATTTTGACAGATGATATATTTCTGTAGCTGCTGTAACAACAGATACTTAAACCAGAATAAAATAAATACTTAAATGGGGCACCCATATAACAAACATGATTTTTTATGTTCGTACTGTATGATTCAGAAAGTTGGGTTGTGAAAAAGACAGATGAAAAAAGGTTGCATGCAGTGGAGATGAGAATGCTGACATGGATGTGTGGTGTGACGAGAAAAGATAATGTAAGAAATGAGTATAACAGAGGAAGTTTGAAAGTGGCGCCAGTCACTGAAAAGTTTAAGGGGAATCGTTTGTCTTGGTATGGTCATGTAAAGAGGAGGGATGAAACGCATGTTATTAAAAGAGTTATGAATATACATGTGGATAGGTGGATAGGAAGAGGGAGGCTTAAAAAAAGATGGATGGATTATGTGAAGAGTGTTATGAAAAAAAAAAAGGAAGTTAGTGATAGCATGACGGGTAACAGGATAGAATGGAAGAAAAAAACGTGTTGCACCAACCCCAAATAACACAGGGCAAGGGCAGGAAGAAATTTTTTTATGTTTACGGACATAAAAAAAATTCATTTGATTGAGGCAATAGCAAAAAGAACCAGGTCTTTAATCTGTAACCGAAAGAAGATACTTATAGAAGTATTGTTAGTATCTTTTTGTTAGGCGTTACATATTTTAATGAAATGGAAATATAATAAGTAATATTTTGAGGTTTCCATTGATAAAATAGATTAAGTTGGTTATTACTGTTATATTTTTTCACTTAAATACATTATTAGAGTTGCCTTAAAGTATATAACAATGGAAAACTTAAAGTATCAGACATGGGGTATTTTTATTACAAAAAAAAATAGCGCCTGATGAAAAACAATAGTCGCCTACTAAATAGTCTCTAATTTCGTTTTGTTACATAAGGCTTTGATACTTAATTAATTAATTCTTTTTGCTATCGATTTCTCATACAGTGCTTTAAGATATGACCTAGGTTTCACTTTTGGCGACAAGAAAAAAATAATATATGCCAGCTATTTATGGCAAAAGTTTAAATCCTCTTTACTTTGTGTTCAGTCCAGGCCCCCTTTGTGCTGTGCTTGTTTGGCTATCATTTGATGGGACAATACCGCATTCTTCATCTGTAAATGGTAAGCTATTTTCTATAATAATATCCGTTTCTTAATCAAGGATAATGATTTTACTTTTTAATTTGATTTTGTTATATATATATATATGATAAAAAAAAAATTTTGTGTGTTAGAGAATACACCAGTGAATGTGGGGTTAGTGAGAATGGTTAGTATAGATCATCTACTGCTGTGCTAAAAATACAGAGGTGCGCATAAAAACTTGCTCATGGTATTGACTATGTTGACCTCGAAAAGCCATACGGCCGGGTACCTCGTGAGGTTCAGTGGTGGGCCCTTAAGGAGAAAGGCGTGCCTGGGAAGTATGTGCAGTTGATCCGAGCTATGTACAGTCGATGGACCGTACATCGCAGTACCCAAGTCCGGTCTACAGCTATTACTTATAATACAGATTAATGACTCCATCACTAATAACATTAACAATGGGTTTTCCAGGTCTTCTTGAGCTGCGGTCGACTGGTCAGAAAGTATATTATGAAAGTTGCCACCGATGAATGAGAGACGCGTCAAGTACTCATAACTATTCATCTGTTAATGGTAAGCTCAACAAGTCTCAACTTTGAGACCCCTAAACTGTATCCGAATATGACAAACTCCACACACTCCCCCTACATACACCATTACTCACGCTTTCATTCCACACCCCCAATACACACTATGCCGAACTTTTTTTAATAACTAGTAGGTAGTGCAGCGAAAAATATGAAATACTATTTACAATAAAAATACCCAAATAGGATGCTAAAATAAAACGGCGCTTCGCAACAGATAGCAATAATTTTGAATTTTGAGAAGTAAAGGTTAAAAACCTAAGTGCTATTCCAATAGCCTCTGGGATATATGGACAAATATAAATATAAATTTTAAATTGATTTCTAATATCAAATATATCACCGTTTCGAATGTACATGGTAATTTACAATAAATAAATCAATATTGTTCCGTTTCAGCTAAATGTTGAAGTAGGTTTTAGAGCTATGCGGAACAGAGAGTAAGTCCCTCAAACCTCCGTTGAGAGATCAAAAGGGAGGATCCTCCTACCAGACAGGTGGGCGACTGCCCGATAGGATAGTTGTTGTCGGGCTGTCGTATATGTTCTAATCGCGCGGAGAACTTTGATTGCGCGATGCAGGATTTCGTATTTTATTCGTAGTTCTTATGTGGCGTCATAGATGTCGCTACATCACTCCCCTCCGGAAATCGGAGATCGATGGTTCTTGATGCTTCTTGATGTGTGCCAGGCCAGCGGTAGGTTGGTTCCAGTGAGTCGGAACCGATGTCGCATAGTTCTCGGTGAGTCGGAACTGTCTGCGGTGATGCCCCAGTGAGTCGGGGTGTTGCTATCCCAGTGAGTCGGGATAATGACCCAGTGAGTCGGGGTGATGATGTCCCAGTGAGACTGGCCGAAGGTGCGGCGCGCTAAGCCAAGGTCGCTGATGCGGCTGAGGTGATGACCAGGTATGACCAGGTAGGCATACTAGTGGTCAGGATACCCTTAGCCGTGGGTGCTGGCTGTATGGCTCGTTGCTCGAAAGCTTGAGGAAGTGATGATGACGTCACGAAGTAGTAGCTGCACGAAGGCTGCGCCAGCTGCGCTGACGTTCTTTGTCGAGGGTCACCAGTAGTACGGCGGGTAGCGTAGCGGCGGCGGGTAGTGTAGTTTGCAGTTTGGGTGCTGAGGGAGTGGACAGCGCAATGGTAGTCCAACCCTCGACACTTCTCCGGAGACAGTGCCCGTTGCCTCTTTAGCATCAGCATAATTTTGCAAGTAGCAAAAATTAGAAAAAATTAAATCGCTCACCGCTTATGACTTGGACCAACGTCAATATTTCTTTTACCCTCAGAATGTCTCTGATGTGAAAATACGCTTCACCACCAGAATCACTGCTCCTCTTGATACACCGATACTGTTAGCTTCTTGCTGCACTTGGGCTTCTAAGAATGCGGGTGTCACCTGGTTCCACTGCTGTTCTGGGCTCCTGGTCTGCTGGAGACCTAGACTTCTGGGCTTCTGGACTTCTAGGCTCCTGGTGTCTTGAGTAACGCGGTAGTCGGGGTCACCAATGTAGGAATATAGGTACTGCACCTACTCCTACGCTACACGGGAATCTAACCCGTATAGCTATGTAGCTAAGAAGCAAGTTAGTGGAACAAGCGGATGAATTAGATATGATAATAGATAGGAGATGAGTATGAAGAGGTGAAGAAAGTGGAATGAAGCACGGAAGATGAAATGAATACTTATATTGGATGAAACAAAATTACAAAATATGGATAGGCAAGCGAGCAAGCTAAATAAGCGCGGCGCGACCGATTTCGAGGCTGGCTCAGTACGACTGTCCTGGTGCGGCGCTTGCGCTCGGCACAGGTAGGTGGCCCGCTAATGACTTGACGTCAGCGCGAACAAAAGATCGTATGATCGTGTGCGTGGCCCAAAGTTCATAAGCGGAGCGTTTCCGCTGGTCGCGTAACGTAGACACGCCACACGGGAATCTGTTTGTGTAAATGGAATCAACCTTTTCACAAGCACTTCTATAGAAGTTCGGGATTTTCGTGCCACCAGCGCCACAACTTCTATAAAAGTTGTTCATTTTAACTATCTTATTAAAATAAATTTACTGTGATTAAAAGCTTTGTTTCATTTTATTATTTAAGATAGCACTGTCTACTACCCTGTTTTTTCTACACAAAATAAGCCCTAGTTTGTCCTAAAATCGGCAAAAACAGAAACTCCGAATTTTGTTACTTTCCTCAGAACGCCAATCACTTCATATCAAGTTGGCCAGTGATGTGCCGTGAGAGGTTGATTTCACCAATGAAATATTTATAAATACAGAAAGTTACGAAACGTTACAAAGGCATTCCCGAAATATCTATGAACTTTCTCATCCTACCACCTTTACGCTGACGATCTTCAAATATATTCGCAAGCTCCGTTAGGTGAACTAACCGAGGCAGTTAACATGGTCAACAAAGATCTAGCTCGTAAATCTGAGTGGAGTCTGGCCCATGGTCTGAAGGTCAATCCTTTGAAGACCCAAGTCATTGTTGTCGGCAGCCCTAGGTTGCGGTCAAGAATAGACTGGACGCGGCTCGCACCAATTGTTTTTGATGCCTCAACGATCTCCAACAGCGACTCAGTGAAGGACTTTGGTATTATTATTGATAAAGACTTTTTGTGGGGTCCTCAGGTGCAGATAATTAGCCGCAACTTGTTTGGGTCTGCGGGGTCTTTACGAAGGCTACGCATTTTTGTACCAACTGCTACCAAAACTGCGCTCGCCCAATCCCTCCTCCCAATCCTTGATTATGCCAATATCAGGTGTGCGTCAGAATGGCTGGTGGTCTATGGCGTTGGTGTATGCGAGTTGATTCAAAAATTGGTGTGCGTCAGAATGGCTGGTGGTCTATGGCGTTGGTGTATGCGAGTTGATTCAAAAATTGCTACATAATTGCTTATATTTGCTACATATAGTAAATAATTGCTACATAGGATATATATTTAGAAATACAATTTTTTTTTTGACCAGCCATCCTGACGTTTGGTTGGCTGGTCAACCCCTAGTTTGAAGTTAAGCATGCAGACTTTCCCAAAATGTATTGCGTCAATAATTGCTACATATTTACTTCATTTATCTAATTTAGTTGTAACTTCAAACATTTGTTAAATAAAGGATTTAGCAATTATTTAAATTATCCCAAGGAAAAGTGCCTGATAAAATATTAAAGGCAAATACTTAGTTATGTAGGTGTCGGTTTAATCGTTTAGGCTCTGGTGTTATGGAGCCGAGTGCTGCAGTGACAAATCTCCACGTGTATCATACGACGTTTTTCAATACACTTACGAAGAAATACTTACTTTCTCTGGAAATTACGACTCATTTTTTTTTTCATTTTATACTGAAGAAAATGTTCCAAAGTTGATTTTAGTTTTGATTTAGATGGCAGCAGGCTATCACAAGTACTTATTAACTTAATCACAATATCTGGTGACGGCGGTACCATCTAAAGAAATCTTTTAAAATCTTAAATCAAAATTTTTTTCACAAAATAATAGGTCTTTACTTATGAAATTGCCGTTTTGTATGAAAAAATTTAAACGAATTTTTTTTCATGTATTTTTTATTTGTATTAATCGAAGTAATCACCCATGCAATCAATGCATCTTTGCCAATGCAGTGGCAGTTTATTGATGCCCTTCTTAAAGAAATCAGCTGGACGGGAGGCAACAAATTCTTCAAAGGCATTTTGTACTGCCACTCGGGTATTGAATTTTTTTTCCCGCCAAGAAGTTATCCAAATTCTGGAAAAAGTAGTAGTCTGTAGGCGCAAGGTCTGGTGAGTAGGGCGGATGACGGAGAGCTTCCAACCCCAGTTCTTGCAACTTGGAGACCGTCTGCTGTGCAGTGTGAGCAGTATGTCTGATGTGCGTTGTCGTGCAGGAGCAGCGGAGACGAGCGATTGACCAATGCTGGTTGGACATGTGCCAGCTTCTCCATCATTGTGTTCAGTTCTTCACAGTACACATCTGCAGTAATGATCACCCCGTTTGGTAAGAAGCTGTGATTAATCACATCGGCGCTAGACCACCAAACAGTGACCATCACTTTTCTAGGGGTAAGTTTTCGTTTAGGGCATTGTTTAGGTGCTGAACCAGGATCCAACCAACTTGCTGAGCGCTTGCGGTTATCAAACTGAATCCATTTTTAATCGCAGGTAACAATGCGGTTCAAAATTCCTTCATTTGTGTGTCTGTTGAGCAGTGCAAGGCACGTCTCGACGCGTACTTCGCGCTGGCGATCATTGAATTCGTGGGGCACCCATTTGTCAAGCTTTTTTACTTTGCTAATTTGACGCAAATGGACCAATATTGTTTTGACGCTAACGTCGAAAGCTGCTGCTAATTCAGCCGTAGATTGTGTATCATCAGCTTCCACAATCGCCTTTAATTTCGTCATTGTCGACCAAAGTCTTCGGACGACCGCGAGGTTCATTTTTCAGGTCAAAATTCCCAGAATGGAAGCGAGCAAACCAATAACAGGTGGTGCGTTGGTTTGTAGTGTTAGCTCCGTAAACGTCGTTGATGTTGCGTGCCGCTTGTGCCGCGTTGCTGCCACGACGGTACTCATAATCCATAATTACTTGAATTTTTAACGTATCCATGATCCATAAAGACGAAAAAGATTGAAATGCGATGAAAATGTAACACTAATCAATAAACAAATGACTACTTTTGGAAAAAAAATGTTTTAAAATAAAATTAATTTGCAATTAGAATTCTTAGCCAAACAAAAATTATTTTGATTTGAAATGGCCAGTACTGCAGAACGGAAATTTCATAGGTAAAGACCTAATATAACACAAATAAAAAATAATATTTAATAGACTTTATTCCCGCGTTTTTTACCTTTGCAGATGGAAGAAGAAGCATAGATATCAAACCTTATATATCCTAGAAATTTAAATATTTTTTAATTTAGAACACAGATTATTGTTAATTTGCTGATAATAAAAAATTATAATTAAAAACTGTGTAAATAGTATTATTTATTCATGATATTCTGTTTCTAAACACAATTTTAATTTACATTAAATATAACAAAAACCTAACCTACCTGCCCCCTACCTAACCTTAAAAATATCCGCCTCTTTGCTTTAAAAAAATAATAATCACGGTTCATAAATTAAAAAAAACGCAAACGTGATAAAAATGTCATGTTGAACCTATTCGTAGTGCAATTAGAGCCTATTTTCGACGTTCCATCGTCGACCGCATCGTCGCTTTCCATCAGGTGAGATAGCGGTCAAGCGCAAACCTATCAATAACAATAAAAAAAAAGTGTATCGAAAATATGTGCCTACCCTCAATAATCCAATGAGTATCACCTTAGCAGATATTGTGACCGCCGTCACCAGATATTGTGATTAAGTTAACCCTTCAGATACCGTCAATTAGAGACACAATAGTAAGACAATAGATGCGCGGCCACCGGTGGTCGCTTGGGGATTCATGAATTAATAAGTACTTGTGATAGCCTGCTGCCATCTAAATCAAAACTAAAATCAACTTTGGAACATTTTCTTCAGTATAAAATGAAAAAAAAATGAGTCGTAATTTCCAGAGAAAGTAAGTATTTCTTCGTAAGTGTATTGAAAAACGTCGTTTGATACACGTGGAGATTTGTCACTGCAGCACTCGGCTCCATAACACCAGAGCCTAAACGATTAAACCGACACCTACATAACTAAGTATTTGCCTTTAATATTTTATCAGGCACTTTTCCTTGGGATAATTTAAATAATTGCTAAATCCTTTATTTAACAAATGTTTGTAGTTACAACTAAATTAGATAAATGAAGTAAATATGTAGCAATTATTGACGCAATACATTTTGGGAAAGTCTGCATGCTTAACTTTAAACTAGGGGTTGACCAGCCAACTAAACGTCAGGATGGCTGGTCAAAAAAAATATTGTATTTCTAAATATATATCCTATGTAGCAATTATTTACTATATGTAGCAAATATAAGCAATTATGTAGCAATTTTTGAATCAACTCGCATACACCAACGCCACAGACCACCAGCCATTCTGACGCACACAAAATTAACATTTGTTAAATAAAGGATTTAGCAATTATTTAAATTATCCCAAGGAAAAGTGCCTGATAAAATATTAAAGGCAAATACTTAGTTATGTAGGTGTCGGTTTAATCGTTTAGGCTCTGGTGTTATGGAGCCGAGTGCTGCAGTGACAAATCTCCACGTGTATCATACGACGTTTTTCAATACACTTACGAAGAAATACTTACTTTCTCTGGAAATTACGACTCATTTTTTTTCATTTTATACTGAAGAAAATGTTCCAAAGTTGATTTTAGTTTTGATTTAGATGGCAGCAGGCTATCACAAGTACTTATTAACTTAATCACAATATCTGGTGACGGCGGTACCATCTAAAGAAATCTTTTAAAATCTTAAATCAAAAATTTTTTCACAAAATAATAGGTCTTTACTTATGAAATTGCCGTTTTGTATGAAAAAATTTAAACGAATTTTTTTCATGTATTTTTTATTTGTATTAATCGAAGTAATCACCCATGCAATCAATGCATCTTTGCCAATGCAGTGGCAGTTTCTTAAAGAAATCAGCTGGACGGGAGGCAACAAATTCTTCAAAGGCATTTTGTACTGCCACTCGGGTATTGAATTTTTTTTCCCGCCAAGAAGTTATCCAAATTCTGGAAAAAGTAGTAGTCTGTAGGCGCAAGGTCTGGTGAGTAGGGCGGATGACGGAGAGCTTCCAACCCCAGTTCTTGCAACTTGGAGACCGTCTGCTGTGCAGTGTGAGCAGTATGTCTGATGTGCGTTGTCGTGCAGGAGCAGCGGAGACGAGCGATTAACCAATGCTGGTTGGACATGTGCCAGCTTCTCCATCATTGTGTTCAGTTCTTCACAGTACACATCTGCAGTAATGCTTACCCCGTTTGGTAAGAAGCTGTGATTAATCACATCGGCGCTAGATCACCAAACAGTGACCATCACTTTTCTAGGGGTAAGTTTTCGTTTAGGGCATTGTTTAGGTGCTGAACCAGGATCCAACCAACTTGCTGAGCGCTAGTGGTTATCAAACAGAATCTATTTTTCATCGCAGGTTCCTTCATTTGTGTGTCTGTTGAGCAGTGCAAGGCACGTCTCGACGCGTACTTCGCGCTGGCGATTATTGAGTTCGTGGGGCACCCATTTGTCAAGCTTTTTTACCTTGCCAATTTGACGCAAATGGACCAATATTGTTTTGACGCTAACGTCGAAAGCTGCTGCTAATTCAGCCGTAGATTGTGTATCATCAGCTACCACAATCGCCTTTAATTTCGTCATTGTCGACCAAAGTCTTCGGACGACCGCGAGGTTCATTTTTCAGGTCAAAATTTCCAGAATGGAAGCGAGCAAACCAATAACAGGTGGTGCGTTGGTTTGTAGTGTTAGCTTCGTAAACGTCGTTGATGTTGCGTGCCGCTTGTGCCGCGTTGCTGCCACGACGGTACTCATATTCCATAATTACTCGAATTTTTAACGTATCCATGATCCATGATGACGAAAAAGATTGAAATGCGATGAAAATGTAACACTAATCAATAAACAAATGACTACTTTTGGAAAAAAAATGTTTTAAAATAAAATTAATTTGCAATTAGAATTCTTAGCCAAACAAAAATTATTTTGATTTGAAATGGCCAATACTGCAGAACGG
This sequence comes from Mythimna lalbum, assembly GCA_949319445.1. NCBI lineage: Eukaryota > Metazoa > Arthropoda > Insecta > Lepidoptera > Noctuidae > Mythimna > Mythimna lalbum. The sequence goes on from OX439344.1 coordinate 37,941,935, forward strand.
AAATTTCATAGGTAAAGACCTAATATAACACAAATAAAAAATAATATTTAATAGACTTTATTCCCGCGTTTTTTACCTTTGCAGATGGAAGAAGAAGCATAGATATCAAACCTTATATATCCTAGAAATTTAAATATTTTTGAATTTAGAACACAGATTATTGTTAATTTGCTGATAATAAAAAATTATAATTAAAAACTGTGTAAATAGTATTATTTATTCATGATATTCTGTTTCTAAACACAATTTTAATTTACATTAAATATAACAAATACCTAACCTACCTACCCCCTACCTAACCTTAAAAATATCCGCCTCTTTGCTTTAAAAAAATAATAATCATGGTTCATAAATTAAAAAAACACGCAAACGTGATAAAAATGTCATGTTGAACCTATTCGTAGTGCAATTAGAGCCTATTTTCGACGTTCCATCGTCGACCGCATCGTCGCTTTCCATCAGGTGAGATAGCGGTCAAGCGCAAACCTATCAATAGCAATAAAAAAAAAGTGTATCGAAAATATGTGCCTACCCTCAATAATCCAATGAGTATCACCTTAGCAGATATTGTGACCGCCGTCACCAGATATTGTGATTAAGTTAATAAGTACTTGTGATAGCCTGCTGCCATCTAAATCAAAACTAAAATCAACTTTGGAACATTTTCTTCAGTATAAAATGAAAAAAAAATGAGTCGTAATTTCCAGAGAAAGTAAGTATTTCTTCGTAAGTGTATTGAAAAACGTCGTTTGATACACGTGGAGATTTGTCACTGCAGCACTCGGCTCCATAACACCAGAGCCTAAACGATTAAACCGACACCTACATAACTAAGTATTTGCCTTTAATATTTTATCAGGCACTTTTCCTTGGGATAATTTAAATAATTGCTAAATCCTTTATTTAACAAATGTTTGAAGTTACAACTAAATTAGATAAATGAAGTAAATATGTAGCAATTATTGACGCAATACATTTTGGGAAAGTCTGCATGCTTAACTTTAAACTAAGGGTTGACCAGCCAACCAAACGTCAGGATGGCTGGTCAAAAAAAATATTGTATTTCTAAATATATATCCTATGTAGCAATTATTTACTATATGTAGCAAATATAAGCAATTATGTAGCAATTTTTGAATCAACTCGCATACACCAACGCCACAGACCACCAGCCATTCTGACGCACACAATATCAGTTATCTGGATCTAACTGAAGTGCAACTAAATAAGCTCACATCAAAACTTTTGTACTAGATTCATGTTTGGATTGCGCAAATCTATATATAGTTATTTGTAAAACACTAACAACCTCGCAGAACTATATTACTAACACCATAAACAACAACTTTTGTTCTATGACTTTTTACAAAATATAATATCTACATTTACCAAAAACAAACCTTCAAGATTTCGTTGTTTCATCTAAAACATTTCAACTCTGTATTTTGCTATAGGTACGTCCCGCGTGATCCCCGCTCCCATCCGATATTGTTCTAACGCTTGCTTCGCATTGACTTCGTAATATTTAGAATGTTCAATTTAAATATTTTTATTTTTGTATGAAAATCTGATGAACTAAAATATAATAAATTTTTAAAAGTTCGAAAGAATAAAAGTTGTGTCAGATGTTAGTCCTGAGAGGTTGCTAGTGTTTTACAAATAACCCTGTTTATACAAAAACCAATGCTAATTTTCGTTGTAATTTTATAACTCAAGAACGGGCTCACCTATCCAAATCAAATGTTCTTGGCTTTGTTCGGACTATTTAGCAGATGGTTTATGTGAAGTTTGGAAGGGTAGCGTAGTGTAAAGTAGTGTAGAGTCGTGTAGAGTAGTGTAAAGTAGTGCAGAGTAGGGTATAGTAGGGTGGAGTAGGGAAGAGCGGGAGCGAATGTGAATGTGACGAAATGATCATATTTCTGAATTTCATATTAAGTTCAAGTGGCTGCCAATCCGTCTTCGCCGGAATGCTCATATTTATTTTATCGTTGCTTTCCAGTGTCCTGTTTATTCCTACAACCCAAATTCAAATTCAAATTCAAAATCATTTATTTCAAATAGACCAAATGTAGGCACTTTTGAATAGTCAAATGTCGGTCAGTCCAAGAAAAGTGAAGCTAAATTGCACGTTCCAAAGCGTAGATCTCTAGAAGATCCTTTCAATGCCCTCGCATTCTACAAAATGTAACAAGTGATTTGCGATCCAGGCGGTGCGTTTCACGAACTCGTTGCTATTACCGATAAGGCAAGCCCAGTCACTAGTTTCTTTTAAAAATGTCGTTAAAAACCATTTCTTTTCTCTCTAACACTATCCTGATTCTACGCAGTTTAATTTTTTCCACCAACCCTATTTTACTCTTTTACTATTTTAATGAAAATGTATAACATGCTATAATATGTATGTATAAATAAGTATATATACATATATGTATTTATGTATTGTTTTATATAGAGTTTGATTAATTTTTTAGCAGTACACCACAGATTACACCCTGTATTATTTTAAGTCCTTAGCCATCCTAAGGTTGTCTGGAAAATATCGCTGTCAGCGATAAGTCCGCCATTATACCAATTTTAAGTTTATGGGTCATTTTCAAAAAAAGTGTACACTATTAGAAAAATGCCGGTTTTTTTAATTTTTATTGTAGTTCGTTTTTTTTATTATTTTTATAATAACTATTCTTTTCACAATCTGAATATTATAATAAAATCACTTAATCAGGCGTATATCTTCAATTACAACTACTTTTTTGCCCCTGGGAAACAAAATTTGTTCCGTTCCGAAACAAATAGTTGTCGGCTATAGAAATTAAATAAAACTCGTTTGGGTTTAATCAAATAATATAATTGGTTAACGTTGTTATGTACTTTAATACAAAACAGATGAAACATAAAATCAACAATAGCACATACATATATCAACATTTTAATTTCCATTCTCTTACATACTCTTTGGACCAAATTAGTTCAATACTTCTTGGTATCTTTCTCAATTAACATTTATCTAAGGAACTCTTTTTTAACCGACTTCGAAAAGGAGGAGGTTCTATGTTCGGCTGAATGTATGTTTTTTTTTGTATGTATGTTCACCGATATTTCGGTCAATTGTGGACCGATTTTGAAAATTGTTTTTTTTTTTATTGAAAGGTGCTTCCAAGTTGGTCCCATGGAAATATTGTTATGATCTGATCATGAACTTCGAAGATATGGAACAGAACTCCTCATAGAATCATAGCAGAATTGTCGTAACAAGTAAAATTGCTTTGTTTATACGTGTAGTCGATGACTGACTGAAAGAAAAGGGGGAGGGGGTAACTTCATGTAATATAACCGTATTTGGGATTATAAGAATCGTTATGAGATGCACTCTGGCTATAAGGTAATTTATGTTTAGCTAAAGGGTAGGTACTTTTTAGTGGTGCTACCATAACTAAAAAGTGAAAAATATTTTTTTTTCCAAAAAAAATTAAACCGACTTCAAAAAGTACAAAATAACTTTAATTTCGGAAGTCGGTGTTAAATAACGAAGAGACAAGATTAGGTATCTATTATAGAAACACCGACTTCCGAAATTAAAGTTATTTTGTACTTTTTGAAGTCGGTTTAATTTTTTTTGTAAAAGTTTTTTATTTAATCAGATTAATCAAATGAAAACACTCTCAATTATCAAGATCTAATAATAATTAAATAACGTGTCGCTCTAAAAATAACATTTAAAACCAAATAAAAAATAGGACAGTCACGGAATAGATTGTTCCTGTAACAGAATAGAATTCTTAAGACTATTACACATTATCAAGTAAATGAGACCAAAATAATACAAAATAAAATTGAACACGACTTAAATTTTACACCTTATTCAACATGATATATTCGCACTCCAATTCTTAAAATAATAATATTAAGTTAGAACCTTCACGGTAGCCCGCGAATTTTTTTTTTACGTTTTTTTCCAATTTACATTGATACAACATACTTACACCAGCAAATCATACTTTAATCAACATAATAACCTAATTCTGACTTGAAATTGCAAAAAACTTTGAATTTTGCGGGCTACCGTGGAGGTTCCACCTTATCCCACAAAAAATGTTTATTATTCGCAACACATGCGTTAATGCGTAAAAAAATGTTAAAATTATAAAATATTAAAGTTCGAGATATTACTGTCTTAATAGAAGGGTTTTTATTTTGAGGTTTGTTTTCTTTACCATCAGAATATTTTTTCGTCACTACACTTTTTGTAGAAATAGTAGAAGCCGGTCTCTTCCGTGATCTATGAGAGGAATTAACTGTATTGCACACGTTACTATGAGTTGCGTTCGTCGTAAGATTTGGACTGTCACGCACTATTATTCCATCGTCGATTTGTGTTTCTTTTGAAGGTATTATTTTTATAGGAGTGGTGTCACCTAAGTGTGGTTCAATTTCACTCAAGAGTAAAATTGGTAAGTGTGGTGACACTGTGCCAGCTGTTACATTATTGTCGGTATCTAAAAAGTCTTCTAAATTTTGTGTCAGATCATGTTCAAGTAATATACTTATAGGATTAGGCTCTTTTGTGTTAGCAGTATTGCTGGTGAATGGTAATAGATCTGAAGGAATTGGATCAGAAGGTTCTTTTTTTATTGAGCAACTGTGTAAGAAATGTTTCTTCAACTCATAACATGAACAAGTATGATCTTTTTCAATTTGGCAAAAACAGCTTAACACTCTGTGATGTAAGTATGACGAATTAGCAAAACATAACACTTGATGTATTTGCATGGTGCCAGTTACTGGTTTTAGATCTATAGGAACATTATTGTGAACTATTTGTATTTCAGAGTCCTCAATGAAAAAGAACTTGATTGTTTTGGACATCGACTTTAGCAATTCGAATGCGTCTTTTCCTTTTGTGACATCCCGGCCATAAGCAACCTGTTTGTCCAAAGTCCTCTTTATCGACCCACCTATTCCATCCGCGACGCCCTTACCATGGCCACTTTCAGAAAAGTTTCACGTAGAACTGTCAAGGCCAAGTTTAGAAGTGTAAAAATTCAAAAGAAAAAAAATTTTTTTTGCCTGTATTGTGAACTGGGTCCATCTGAGAAAAAATTTATGCATTAAGTTCAGGGCATTTTGTTTTTAATAAGTTAATAACGGGTAAAAGGTGGGCCCAAATAGCATGTGGTTCATGACACTTATTATCGGAAACAGATCAAAATGATTGTGATCCAGAAGCCTAGTAAATCATGCCACAATGCAATGTTATTTGATGTTTGGAAGCTCCAAAATGGGTGGCTTGTACTTCTTCATGCGACTTACATTCATAATTTTCGCTGAAATCACAAAGGATTAACGCCTCGCGTGGACCTAAAGTTTCTATTTTCTCGCGATATTTTCTTTGCTGATGTTTCCAGTTGTGTATACGAATCTTATACAAGGGTATATTTTTCTCAAAAATCTGTATTAAGTCTGTGATTGTACCATGCTTTTTATTTTTTACGGTCTTATTTGTGATATATTTTTTTAACACCCCTTTTTCTACCTTCTCATAAGAATGAAGTCTTTTAAGCAGTGCCTCTCCTTTTAAAGCATAAACCAATTTAACATTTTTACAAATTGTGCATCTTCTATACATGCAATCGTAGGAACTTGGATCGCAAGACAATTTAGAAATGATGTCACTGAGAGACTTAATATTTTTAGGAAACGCACCGTTTCTGAATAAACTTAAAAACATCATTTCCATATTGCTGTGTTTTGCGCATAAGCAGGTAGGTATCACGGTTGTGAATATTAGGAGAAAGTACATATGCTGGTTTATATCTAAAAAAAGTAGTGAAACTAAATCTTCCTCCCTCATTCTTATAAATTTTGTACAAGTTAAATAGTTTATCAGTAAGATATCGAATTTGATGCTTTTGTTTACTAACTGTTTTACACTCTTTCTTTCCACTTGTGCTATGACTTATATCATCACGTATAAAAAATAATTCTAACTCTTCTGCAATCTTACCTTTTTGTCGGTTTTAGTACTCTTACGCGCCCACGTAATCCTAAGAGTTTTGCAACGTATGATTTACACCTATTGTTCTTCACTGCAACGGTATTAGCAACACATTTTAATACTCGTTTATCTGCTTGGCATCTCGATTTATTATAAGCTGAGCGTAGAGCACTTTCCATAACTTCTTCTCTTTCTTGCTTTTTTATTATTTTTACCGACTTCCCAAAAAGGAGGAGGTACTACGTTCGGCTGTTTGTATGTTTTTTTTTTTTTTTTTTTTTTGTATGTTTGTTCGTCGAATACTCCCCCAAATGTGGACGGATTTTCAAAATTCTTTTTTTGTTCGAAAGTAGATAGTTCTGAGGTGGTCCCATTATCACCAAATTAGGATCTGATGATGGGATCTTGGAGAAATCGAGGGCAACCTTCAAATTTTATAGGCTCACTTATTGATTTTCGCATATTTTATGAAGTATCTTGTGTATTTGCATATGGTCGTCACCATCTCAGGTAGCTGGGCTGATGATGGAAGGTACAACTCCTTAACAGTAAGAAGTTACTCGAACAGGCAAGGACTGTTTTAGTAAATTGTTTTGATGTTTGATAGGGCATTTGCCACATTTGGTCTCATGATCATCAAGTCATGACCTGATGCTGCAGTCAGGATAGTCTGCAGAGTACCTAAGTCCTCGACAACAAACAGCAGATATATCGAGTTTAGGCTCATTGAAAACGGCTCGATGTGTGGATAAACGTACTGCTAATAAAGAACACCGAAGTATATAGAGACCTGATGCTGAAGCCAGGAGTATCAGGAAAAGTACAAACCTCGAAATTACAGCACCGTAGTCGTGTTTGGGCTCATTTTAAACAGGACTAAATTTTAATTTCATTGCAATGTTGACATAAATCTGGCCTGATGCTACAGCCGGGATTATCAGCATCTAGTCTAATGACTGATTGAAAGATTTACCTTTCGGCTTCATCATCAGATCAGTTCGATATATCCTTTCCCTCTCCAGCATCTAGTCTAATGACTGTTTGAAAGAAGAGGGGGAGAGGATATATCGAACTGATCTGATGATGAAGCCGAAAGGTAAATTAATGTAATCTAACCGTGTTTGGGATTATTAGAACCGTTATGAGATGCGCTCTGACTATAAGGTATTTAAGTTTGACTGAGGGGTACTTTTTAGTGGTGGTACCATAACTTAAAAGTGTAAAATAAAAAAAACTTTTTACAAAAAAAATATAACCGACTTCAATGATAAAAAACACTGAAAAGTATCAAATAACTTTAATTTTGGAAGTCGGTGTTAAATAACGAAGAGACTAAACTATTATAGAAACACCGACTTCCAAAATTAAAGTTATTTGATACTTTTCAGTGTTTTTTATCATTGAAGTCGGTTATATTTTTTTTGTAAAAAGTTTTTTTATCATTCAAATTGTCTATCTGTTTCCTATTTGCTACCTTCAAACGATAAATTTTCTTTCTTGCTTTATGTATTCTATTATTCAACACTTTATTCTTATTGATCGCAGTTTCGTACAGTCGCTGCAATTTTCTAATAGTAATTAAATGGTTTTTATTCATACATTTACTGGAAGGCGCTTCGGAGGATGTAGGTTCTTTATTCTTACTTTTGGTATTTTCAATGTCAGCCTTTCTCGCTTTCTGCTTTTTTTCTGTTCTCTCCATTTTTTCCTTTGATCTAACTTTTCTTCTTCTGATAATTCCGTTATTTTCTTATTCCTTAATTTTATTCTATTCTAATCCTTTTTCTTATACTCTTCATACCTTTCGGGGTCTTTTTTTAATTTTTCCCGATATCTTTGCATTCTCTCGGCTGGCGTAAGTGGCATCTTTGAAACCAAAAAAAAATATCATTGAAAATTTAATTGTTCAATATAAAACACGACATGAACAGAATATCCTGTGTTGAAAAATGAACCTACATCCTACAGCAAAATATCAGGTACATTATAACCGTTGCCGGTATTGAAAAATGCAGTACCTACGTATTACAAATTAGTTACAATAATCACATTCATCTTCGCAATAGTGATCATATATGGTATAAAATGTGCATTGCTGACACCAAAAAAAGTCAACATTTATTAAATTCTTCACTTTTGTATTATCAGATACAATAAAGTGGTATGGTTTATGGATTAAACTGGTGGGAAATCCACAGCCGAAACATTTTTCCATAATTCGGAAATGAGTTATTAACCACGGCCACATTGATTCTTGCAATAACATAAAATCATTTTTGTTTAGAAATTTATCAACGTTTGCTAGGACAACCATTTTTACTAGGTAGGTAAAGTACCTGAACAAAAAATGCTTATGTTACATACACAATCATCATCATCATTATCTTTTAGGCAAACGACGTTCACAGCTGCACATAGGCAACCAATTCAAATAATATTGTGAAAATGCATACATTTGTGTAATTTTGAGCACATTCATTTCAACAATAGGTATTTAATATTTATCAAAATAAACACATATAAATACACACTTATTATACACAACTACATACGTATTTAGCAAAAACTCAAAATATAACAATATAAATGCTTGTGTTTTTTTTAACTAAGTGACCCATTTAGGACGTTACGAATTATATTTGAAAGTCGTCACTTTGAATTAAAAATAAAAATTAAATTATTATAAATAAATATATTGCCAGTACTACAAACATAATGTATCATCTTCCTAAGAATTTCTTTCCGAAACATTTCAATTCCATTTCTACGTTACCGACGTTTTGATAACGGAATGGAAGTAACGGAACGCTGACTTAAACACTTTTGTTATAATTAGTTTAAACTAACACATCAGAACAACAAGCTTGGTATCAATTTATGTTCACAGAAAGCTAATAAAGATAGGTATCAAAATAATTTGCAAGGATTAAACTTGTAAACTTACGTTGGAATTGGTTTTGGCTCTGGAACATCAAAATTGGACCACTGCCGAGGTGTAGTTGTTCGTTCGCCGGCCGCCGTCAAAATGGCCGAATTACTGTGAGATACTGCAATCAAAATTAATTAGTTTCGATTGCAGTATCTCACAAAGAATGCCGTTTCGGAAGGGACTTTTTCCACTTTGACCAATTTATGTCCTCAAAAAGATTAAATTATTTAAATATTTTGAGCCACATTAAACTATTGCTGTAAATGTTTAACAAATCGTGCATAACTATACTTTTCAAAATACCAACTACATTATTATATTTAGGTCAGCAACATAAATTAAACTTACATTGTTTGAATGAAAATGGTGGGACAGCGTCAAAATGGCTACCTTCCACAAGTATTTTTAAAAATTAAGGCATTGACTATGTTTTTAAGTAGCAACAATATATAATACTGGTCAAAACTAACCACAGATTCTTATTTTTAGTTTTGTTTTTCTCAAACATGGATATTATTCTTAAAAAAAAAACTAAAGTTGTGGGACACACCCGAAACACAAATGTACACTTTTTGTTAAAATGACCCTTATGTATAAGCTGTGTTACTTTTGCGTCACACGCTACAGCGTACACTAGTCACCGATTTTGTTGAAATTTCGTGGAGACGTAGCCCTGAAAGAGTTCTATTTAGTATCTCCAATAAAAAAATTGTACCTCTTGGGTTTTGCTAAAAATTGATTTCGAAATCTGGGGCGTTTACGCCTTCAGCGTACACTTATTTTTTAGATGGGTTGCAGTTGTGCAATACTGTGGCAATACACACCAAATAATTGTTCCCATACATAAACCTACGAGTACGTAATATTGATTCGATAGCGCGCCCCAATCCACCAGGTCCACACAGTGGCGACACCCAGGTGTCTCTTCCGCACGAATCCGGTGCAGGAACCTCTCGAACGTGCCATGTCCGGTGAGGACCTGCGTCATGTGAAAGGTCCCAAGATGTCGACGGCGCGTATTATTCCATGCGCGGCCGCCTTAAGTAGTCGGCAAACCGTATGAGCCCAGTAGAGTCAAAACCTACTGGGGCCAAGAAACTGTTTATGAAAGGAAGATTAGGCCCCGGTACGAAAGGCAACGAAGGAACAGGAGTGTGTTTTTAGTCAGTAAAAGTTTGATACTATCTCCCACACTGGTTTTTTTATTTGCGAAGGGGAAAATCATCTTATAACAAAACCCGCTCTTGGGTGGAGCGGGAGATAGTGTCAGACTCTTACTGACTAAAAACCCCATTCCGTTCCTTCTAGCCTTCATACCGAGGCACGAGCTTCCTTTCGGATAACCCTGTCCCCAGTAGGCTTCGACCCTGCTGCTAACAACTTCTTGAGGCGCGCGGGAACAGTGCGCGCCGTCGACGTCTTGGGCTCGGTCCATTACCGGACGATCGGACAGCGAGCTACTCATGGCTCGCCGTCCGCGAGCCCGCGCCTACGGTGGCCGGAAATTAGGATCGAAATTCCGGCGGCAACTGGGGCGTGAAGACCGTTGCCTCACGCCTGCAGCCTTTGCTATCACAGAAGGAGGCGATTGCACTTGAACGTAAAAAATACTAGTCTTTGAATGTGATAGTCAGTTTACTTTACGACTTTCCTTCAAATATCTCTATAGAATAGAATTTTCCTATTATCGTGCTTTTCACGCAACCAATCTTAAAATTGAACAGATATTTGTTTGGGCACGCCACAACTATTGCGGTAAGTCCTCTCTTTGAGGCGTGGCTGTCTTTGTGGCGTCCTCACCTTTCACATGACGCAGGTCCTCACCGGACATGGCACGTTCGAGAGGTTCCTGCACCGGATTCGTGCGGAAGAGACACCTGGGTGTGGCCACTGTGTGGACCACCCGGAGGACACGGTGGAGCTCATGGTAGCGGTGTGCCCTGCTTGGGCAGAGCACAGCCGTGTCCTCGTGGGGGCGATCGGCGGCAGCGATCTCTCGCGCAGGACCTTGGTACAGGCCACGATCCGAAGCGAGGAGTGGCAAGCAGTCGCCTTATACTAACCATTGGATCATGATGTCCGAATATAAAAAAAAAAAAATACTTTGAATTAGGCTAACCGCAGTAGAGCATATCATACAACGCTAAAAAAAATCAAAATCGAATCACTTCATCGTATCAAAAAGTACACCCACCACAAAAGATAGTTCGTACCTACTTTAAATTCGACTGTCACATCTAGTCATACCAAAGACCTTTAAGTCTGTGTCGATGATGTTGAGTATGATTTTGATTTCATGTTTTCTCCTAAAGTTTTGCATATTTCTGTGATATAATTATATTTTCATGGATCGCTTAGTGAGAACATTAATTTGAGTAAGAAATCTCATCAAAATACCGTTTTTTTTGGGTGCATCATTTTTAGGTTAGAAATTTAAATTTAATATTGTGGCCGATTGGGGCGCGCTATCGAATCCACGAATAAAGAAAAGTAGAGGAAGTGCCTCTTAAATATGGCGCGTGTGTCAACAGTAGGCGAAATTCGCCTATTACATATTAAATACTAGTGCAGGTGAATATGGCATCTATTTCAAAGGCACTAGCGTTCTGAATAGAATAAATTGGTTACAGCGCCATCTAGCGTTGAGTAGCCGAACTCGTTGTAAATTGGTTAAAACTTCTTTATTGTTCGTGTCATGTCAAATAATAACAACTTTCTTACGTTGTAATAAGACCTAATTTATGAAAGCAATAAGAATATGATTTGTAAAAGTTAAGTTTGTAATTCGTAGCTTCGTAGCCAATCATATTACTGTTTTTTATGTGTGTAATGTACAATTTGATACGCAAATGTGTGAGTTTGGCGACACTGGTTCCCGTGCTTAGCCACGTTAGGGGCACTTCTACCTATATTTTCTGTTCTGTGATCGAATCAATATTACGTACTCGTAGGTTTATGTATGGGAACAATTATTTGGTGTGTATTGCCACAGTATTGCACAACTGCAACTCATCTAAAAAATAAGTGTACGCTGAAGGCGTAAACGCCCCAGATTTCGAAATCAATTTTTAGCAAAACCCAAGAGGTACATTTTTTTTTATTGGAGGTACTAAATAGAACTCTTTCAGGGCTACGTCCCCACGAAATTTCAATAAAATCGACTAGTGTACGCTGTAGCGTGTGACGCGTTACTTTTTGGTGTACAATAAAGTTTACTCTATTCTATCTGCAAATCACTTACAACGCTATGCCATTTTTCTAATTATAAAATAGAGTATGTTAGCAGTATTCATAATTGTGCAGATTTCTTAAGTCAGTTAGTAGCGGACGACTTAAAGACGCACACCTCACTCAGAGCGTGATGAGTAATGCCTGTTGATAAATCAAATGGACATAACTTGTTTGTTTTCGAAGGAGAAAGGTTTCGGGCACTAACATGTATCAAAGACACGATTAAGTTGGATAATTATGTTATAAAAACGTTAAAAAAAAATGTTTTATTAATTTGTTTAAGCTGTAAGTCCTCAAATGTAATAAATAAAGAAACTGTCATTGATGATCTAACAAATTGTTGGCAAAGTAAAATTAGTGAACCTCCAATAATAGTAGATTATGAGACTACGGGATAAAGCAGTGTCTTTAAGTCGCGGGCGGCATGTTGAATTCCGAACGAGACGAAGGTTGCTGGTTTTAATCCCGAACGTTAGTGAGGGATTTATATAATTAACTCCCGAGCATTGCGAGGAAGTTAATAAAGAAACCTGAGTGAAGTAAGGAATTCAAGCCACCCAAGACAAAGACAGCTTTATCCCCGTGTTGCATACTTTACTTTTTACACAATCTGTGAGATAATTAAAAGACAATTTGCTCGACCAAATCATATATTAGAGATTTATAAGTATTATATTTACAAGTTCATCAAACAAACAAACTTTACTACTCCAAGATTCCATAGTTTCAATTTTCTATAACGCTACGGTCAGTAAGCAGGTTTTATTATATTTTCTTTTTTTTTTGTCAGTGGCCAGTTTGAATTTCGAGTCAACTTGTTCATTTTAATTCACAATTTTGACGATTTTTGATGCTCCAAATTCAAATCTCATTATTCCCTAGGGATCGGCCGTACTACATTATCTCCTGGAATAATGACTTGCTATATGTGAAGCTTGTATGACGTATAAAACGACATTATCGAGCAGGTGGTGTAAAAAGTGTTATGTATACGTAGACATAGATGTGGCTGCGCCGCACAGTAAGGACTACTGTCTAATACATCAGTGCGAATCATTCCGTCTTTCTATTCACACCTCCGTAGCTTCTTACATAACAAAAAGATTATTATAGTCGCCGATTAGAATGATCACTGGAAAACGGTTGTCTTATGAGGGGTCACAGATTAGTAATACCTACAAGTTTGTGATCTAAAGTGTTAAAAGAATTACATTCAGGACACTTAGGAATCAAGTGAAATAAGAGAGAACTAAATGGAGTTAAATTCCAAGTTACCAAGTCAATTGAAAGTGATAGCAATATTTTGAAGTATCTAAATAGAACATACAAGTATGCTCATTGCCACATTAGAAAGATGTCAAACGATCTATTCCTAGCTAATTAGACATAATTAATGAAAAGTAGACGTAGAAAATACGGATAAAAACCTATCGTCTCGTTACGACTAGTAATAATGTAATATTTGTGGCTTACCGAAGAGATCGGGTTTATCGGACAGATGAGCTGGTACTGTATCATGTTTAAAAGGCTTGCCAGAGAAAAGGGCTGGTGCTGTCTCATGTGTTTAGGGTTTAGCAGCGAGGGCTGTTATTGACTGCAAAAAAATTAGATAAAAAAAAATGTGCAGTATCGCTCATCATTAAGCCTTCAGATGTTATAGGTATTTAGTGTAAGATCTGAAAGCATAATTGACTGAATTGAATTTACAATTTATTTGAATTTACAATTTATTTATTTTTATGAATTTTAATTTATTTGAATTGTTATTTTAATTCTATGCCAAGAACCAGAAACCTTACTGATAGCGGCTGTGCAGCTAATCTATTGCTGTCGCCGTTATATACACTTTCAATACATATTTACATAACAAAAACTTAAATACTAAATAAACTATACTGAAACCTAACTATGTACATTTATAAGACTGTCAGCATTGTCACATTGAATGGGAATGGTAATTTTTTAGGCTGGTTGTCGACATTAACACACACACACTTGAACTTTAATACATATTTACATAACAAAAACTTAAATACTAAATAAACTATACTGAAACCTAACTATGTACATAAATATATAAGACTGTCAGCATTGTCACATTGAATGGGAATGCTAATTTTTTAGGCTGGTTGTCGACATTAACGCATACACACACTTGCACTTTAATACATATTTACATAACAAAAACTTAAATACTAAATAAACTATACTGAAACCTAACTATGTACATAAATATATAAGACTGTCAGCATTGTCACATTGAATGGGAATGCTAATTTTTTAGGCTGGTTGTCGACATTAACACATACACACACTTGCACTTTAATACATATTTACATAACAAAAACTTAAATACTAAATAAACTATACTGAAACCTAACTATGTACATAAATATATAAGACTGTCAGCATTGTCACATTGAATGGGAATGCTAATTTTTTAGGCTGGTTGTCGACATTAACACACACACACTTGCACTTTAATACATATTTACATAACAAAAACTTAAATACTAAATAAACTATACTGAAACCTAACTATGTACATAAATATATAAGACTGTCAGCATTGTCACATTGAATGGGAATGCTAATTTTTTAGGCTGGTTGTCGACATTAACACATACACACACTTGCACTTTAATACATATTTACATAACAAAAACTTAAATACTAAATAAACTATACTGAAACCTAACTATGTACATAAATATATAAGACTGTCAGCATTGTCACATTGAATGGGAATGCTAATTTTTTAGGCTGGTTGTCGACATTAACACACACACACTTGCACTTTAATACATATTTACATAACAAAAACTTAAATACTAAATAAACTATACTGAAACCTAACTATGTACATAAATATATAAGACTGTCAGCATTGTCACATTGAATGGGAATGCTAATTTTTTAGGCTGGTTGTCGACATTAACACATACACACACTTGCACTTTAATACATATTTACATAACAAAAACTTAAATCCTAAATAAACTCTTTATACTAAAACCAATGTACATAAATATATAAGACTAAGACACCACCGATACTAGCTGTAACAAAAAGACAATTTTTAAGTAAAATTCAAACGGAACATTTATATTTACCTACTGCCATTTTAATGTGGTACCTACCAATCAGTGCAGCGCTGAAACATTTACTTGATTTTAAATTCCTTCTACTAGAGACATCCCACTTTTTACACGCTGATATAATTGGAGTTAGGATGGGGTCTGTTAAAAAAATAATACAATAATTATAAGGTGTTCACTTATACACACAACAATGTAAGTTTACATGACTGGTAGCTCTTATGACTATGTACTTCCAAGAATATCAGACTACAACAATGTAAGTTTACATGACTGGTAGCTCTTATGACTATGTACTTCCAAGAATATCAGACTACAACAATGTAAGTTTACATGACTGGTAGCTCTTATGACTATGTACTTCCAAGAATATCAGACTACAAAATAAGACTAGATATAATAATAATAACAATTCATACCATTCACATTATTTATAACTTCAAAATTTTCTCCTGGGTATGTTTCTGCATTAGTAGTTGGCGGCAACGGTTCAGTTGTTGTGCGTGTTCTGTGTATGGTGAGGTAAGCAACTGAGCCAATTGCAGTTACTAAACCGCCACACAGTCATTTGTCAACAGCAATAGAACTATAAATCAAAAGGTATAACAAGTTAAGAGGGCCTCATCAGAAGGCTTAAAGTCACCCAAAGGGCAATGGAAAGGGCTATGCTCGGGGTTACCTTGCGTGATCGAATCAAAAATGAAGACATCCGCAGGAGAACTAAGGTTGCCGACATAGCGCAAAGAGTTGCCAAACTTAAGTGGCAATGGGCAGGGCACATTGCTCGCAGAACAGATGGCCGTTGGGGCCGAAAGGTTCTGGAGTGGCGACCGCGTACCGGAAGACGCAACGTTGGAAGGCCTCCAACAAGGTGGTCTGATGACCTGGTGAAGGTTGCGGGAAGCCGATGGATGCGAGACGCGCAGGAGCGTTCGTTGTGGCGACGCTTGGGGGAGGCCTATGTCCAGCAGTGGACGTGTATCGGCTGAAATGATGATGATGATGAACAAGTTAAGAAGGAATAAACACTTGACTGTGTAGCTCAACGGGCACATTTGAGTTCTTTAGATAGGTTTATGATAGATAAGAATATATTACAGATACTTACGGTTATCAGTAGCCTCACTTTCTACATCTTTATTCGCAACAGTGAAGTTTCCATGAGAAAACATCTATGATGTTTTAGGAACATTGATGCCATCTGTAACAAAGTATTGTAAATAAGAGAGTAGGTAAGTAACCAATTATTTATAAAAGTACTTTAATGCATATTTCTGTATTGAACCAAAAAAGTGAAATAAAAAAATCACACGAGGGAAGTAGCTACTTACCACGTGTGATTACTTTTTTTAAATAATAAACTTACCTCTTCTTTCCTGATTGTGAGCTAGGTACTAAGTAGGTACTGTACCGGAATCGTATACTTTCTAATCCTAAGCCATCTGGGCTTAGTGCAATCATAGCTTTTATTTTTTCCTCCACATTTAATAGCGAAGGAGCTGTATTTATACCACCTCCTCTACAGGGATAAGATTGTTTTTTATCTCCTGCAAAAAGAGAGTTTGCACTTCTGTCTTTTTTAACTTTGTCCATGTCATTAGGCAAAATTCACACGCAAAATGTAAAATTTTGAAGACGCAGGAAGCAAACGAGCAACCGACTTGAACCGACGCCGATCGATAATCGAAATCGATACAAATTACAAACTAACAGCGTTGCCAACTGCTAGCTATACCAATTACTAGAGCTGTAGCAAACCGTATGTATTCGGTACTGAGTAACGGGTGCGCCATCTAATAGGTACCGAGTAACAAAACGTTACTCATGAATGAATGATGATGAAATCATTTCGTTACTCGCATTTTTCGTATTATGGGTACCGACACTGTTTCAGTTCCGTTGATGCGTATTGAAACGTTAGCTGGTCGCTTGTTCTACGCATGCGTGGTGAATTGAAAAACATGTCACTGGAATTACGCTATGTGAAAGAGATAAAAGCTTGAGAAACAAATCTCAAGAAAAGCGCTACTCTTCACCACATGGGAGCAACAGCTTTGCAGGAATTTAACATAGTATAACAAAAACAACTTAAAAACAGGTAAACATAAACTCAACCCGCCTTATTCTAGAACGCGATCTAAATTTAGTACTAGGATTTTTATTAGGTTAAACCATTACTAAATAAAATAAAGTGATGAAATAAAATTAATTATAAAATGGAGTTCATCACTAGTTCCTGAACTATCTATGGAATGTACTAAATTTAGTCCGCCAAAACCTCCAGTTAACTCATGATCTAACTACAATATTTGTAGATTTGAGGTTGACTATTTTAACAGTGTCAACCAGCTTAAATAAAATAAAATGTACGAATACTACTTATTCAGGCTCCCCAAACAGGAGTCGGGTGAAGAAAGTGAATTTGACTTTCTTGAGCCAACAATGCAAAAAATACAACAATTCAGCCGAAGGACGTCCAATGCTGGACATAGGTCTCCTCCAAGCGTTTTCATTAAAGTTTCGATGATTCACAAATGACGAGGTCTGATCTTATCCGATAGTTTCTTATCGTATGTAAACGATACGATTAACTGCAGCACAAACAGTACATGCTATCAGTTTGCGGATGATACTTGCCTTGTTATTGCAGATAGGAATCCTCAAACAGCCTGTGAACGCTTATAACTTGACCGGGATGCTCTAACAAGGTGGTGTCACGAAGCTGGCTTAGTACTTAATGCAAGCAAAAGTAAGTTATTGGGTATTAAATCTCCATACATAAAAATAATGCCCTTACAGAACTTAATAGCCCATGACCATGACTGCTTGCATACGCTCAATGCGATCAACTGTAACTGTCCACAAATAGATGTTGTCAGTAAACAAACATATCTAGGAGTAATTATAGACGAGAAGTTTAACTGGAGTTATCATATAGATCGTGTTTGCGATAAACTTACTAAAAAAAACGTCTGCCCTTCAAAGTGAAGATAATGAATTATTACGTGATGACAGAATCCTACATCCAGTATGGCCTTAGTAGCTATGGTCGTACCTATAAAACCTATCTTGAGAATATTTACACAATTCAACTTCAAATTTTAAAAACAGTAGTATCTCCCAAAATTTGAAATCAATTTTACGACACTATAAATGGCCTCTTTAAACACTGTAAAGTCCTTCCAGTTCATACTCAAATACATTTTTTGTTATTAAAAGAACAATTTTTCAACGAGCATTTAAGAAACAAAATCGAACACCCTGTATACACTCGGGTAGTTTCTGAGAATAGGCTTCGTACACAGCGCGCCAACAATACGTATGGCGAGCGAACTTGCGGGTATATTGTACCGAGACTTGTTAATAATCTACCCTCAGAAATAAAAAAAAACATTAATATTTAATATTACTTAAGTATTACTTAAGAATGTTTTTACTTAGTAGAAGAGTTAAATTGTTATTGACATTAACTTATACATATAAAAAATCTCATTTTGTTTCGATTTTGAGTTAGATTCATGATTTTGATTGATTGCTCAACCGTCAGCGGGTGCGCACGTGTTTACGGCAGCTTGGTGAACCCATCGTGAGTGACTTTTATTTATCAACCTAGCAGCAACCCTGGAATTCCTGGAAACCACACTTGGTACTGTCAAAGTATGTATAGGTGCCGCCTAGTATTGAAATTTACCTACTCTTCGGACCTGTTCTAGTAAATATGACCCACCTCTAATAGCTAGCAGTTGGCAGCACTGTTCGTTTGTATCGATCGGCGTCGGTTGCGTCCTGCTCCTGTGCTGTCATCCTCTGCGTCTTCAAACTCAAAGTGACAAAGTGTAGATTTTGCGTGTGAATCTAATTCATAAACTTACCTAATAATAACATGGAAAAAAGAGACAGAAGTGCAATCTTTTATATTCATGAGAGTATTTTAGTATCTCTTGGTCAAAAATACCAAACCAAACTGTGCTCAAAAACAAACAGAGAGAAGCTTCGACTTGAAAGATGGTCACCGCTTGGGAAAATATCCAAAACGTATTTTTTAATGCTCGATTTGGGAAAAGTCTGCTGCAATATGCTCAGGTCTTTACCGTACAGGATGTGATCTTGGAATATTGTTAAGATTACAACAATACTGCTTTAAGAGCTTGTGGTCGGCCCCATGTGGATGATAAAATAAAAGCCATTTTTGCACTAAGAAGAACAGTTGACTTCGAGATTATATACGACTCCGATGCACTAGCACACAATCTGGAAAGTCGAGGTAAGTTTATTGTTTTAAAAAAGTAATCACACGTGGTAAGGAGCTACTTTCCTTGTTGATGTTTTATTTTACTTTTTTGGTTCAATACTGTAATCAAAGTAATTTTATAAATAATACCTACTTACTTATTTACATATGTTTTGTTACAGATGGCATCGATGTTCCTGAACCAGATGAGCTCATGGCAACTCGACTGTTGCATATGAACAAAGTTGTAGAAAGTGAGGCTACTGATAACTGTAAGTATCTGTAATATAGTAATATAGTTGTGCGTATAAGTGAACACTTTATAATTGTTATACAATTTTTTTACAGACCCCGTCCTGGAGACTGCAAGTAATACCAGGCAGGGCCGCGGGCAGCACGCGTGTACCTGCGGGCGGCGGCGTCACCGCCACCAGGCGCATGTGCAGTGCGGGTGGGCACAGCGTGTAGAACGCCTCCGCAACGCTGCACACGAGCTGGTGCGTCTGTTACAACACATTAAGCTAGACCTAGATTTAACCGACGCACACGTGTAACACGCCTGATTTGTTCGTAGAACGACATTGCGTGGCGTCGCGTGGCTTGGATCAAGTGTAGCTCTACAAGTCTTAGTTTCCATATAAAATGTGTGGAGACAGACGCGCCCAGATCGGCGTGTGCAGCGTACACATGTGCGCAGCGTAGTTCTAACTTAAACCTTTTTAAACATTATAGTAAATCACAACTATAATGTTCAAGACATTCTAGTAGTCTATACTTATATTTAATTTATGCGAAGAATAAACCAGCCCCAGGCTGGCTTGTTCTTCGCCTAAAGAATTAACATTGCCCACTCAACAATTGGTGATGTTCTAAATTGTAATAATATATATATGTACATAGTTAGGTTTTAGAATAATTAGTTATAATGTTCAAGACATTCTAGTAGTCTATACTTATATTTAATTTATGCGAAGAACAAACCAGCCCCAGGCTGGCTTGTTCTTCGCCTAAAGAATTAACATTGCCCACTCAACAATTGGTGATGTTCTAAATTGTAATAATATATATATGTACATAGTTAGGTTTTAGAATAATTAGTTATAATGTTCAAGACATTCTAGTAGTCTATACTTATATTTAATTTATGCGAAGAACAAACCAGCCCCAGGCTGGCTTGTTCTTCGCCTAAAGAATTAACATTGCCCACTCAACAATTGATGATGTTCTAAATTGTAATAATATATATATGTACATAGTTAGGTTTTAGAATAATTAGTTATAATGTTCAAGACATTCTAGTAGTCTATACTTATATTTAATTTATGCGAAGAACAAACCAGCCCCAGGCTGGCTTGTTCTTCGCCTAAAGAATTAACATTGCCCACTCAACAATTGATGTTCTAAATTGTAATAATATATATATGTACATAGTTAGGTTTTAGAATAATTAGTTTATTTAGTATGTAAGTTTTTGTTATGTAAACATGTATTAAAGTGTAAGTGTGTGTAGTCTGTGTGTATATGTTAATGGCGACAGCAATAGATTAGTGGCACAGCACTAAAGTAATTTTTTTTTCGTAATAGACTCTCACGAAGCGTGGGATCTGGAGGCAACAGTCCTTGCACACATGCACGATATGCGCGTGGAGATGCAACGCCGGTGTGAAAGTCCACTGCCATGACAAGTCAACACATGGCGGACATGGCTCCGGTCTGGGCACGCCACGATTATGGCGGTAAGTCCCCTCTTTGAGACCTCACGGCGTCCTTACCTTCCGCATGACGCAGGTCCTCACCGGACATGGCACGTGGCACGTTCGGGAGGTTCCTGTACCGGATTCAAGCGGAAGAGACGCCCGGGTGTCGCCATTGTGCGCAACGCCCGGAGGACACGGTGGAGCACACTGTCGAGGTGTGCCCTGCCTGGGCGGAGCATCGCCGTACCCTCGTGGGGGCGATCGGCGGCGGAGCCCTCTCGCGTGGCCCGGAGCGAGGAGGAATGGCAGGTGATCGCCTCCTTCTGCGAAGCAGTAATGCTAGCAAAGGCCGACACATCAGGCAACGGCGCCTTCGCCGCTGCCGCTGGGATTGCGGTCCCGATTTTCGGCCACCGTAGACGTGGGCTCGCGGTCGGCGAGCCATGAGTAGCTCGCTGTCCGATCGACCAGTAACTGTCTGGACCGAGCCCAAGACGTCGACGGCGCGCACTGTTCTCGCGCGCCTCAAGGAGTTGTCAGCAACAGGAGGTGTCCAGCTGGGTCGAAGCCTACTAGGGCCAAGGTTATCCGAAAGGAAACTCGAATCCCGGTATGAAGAGGCTAGAAGGAACGGGGTGGGTTTTTAGTCAGTAAGATTTTTGAAAAAAAGGAACTTCTTGACAAACTGAAGCGTTTGGCAGAATTCGTGTATCCGCTTCATGTTTGGCCCTAGGAAGTATGACCATGTGTCGAAATTTCGAACTGGCTACTTATTCGGCAACGTCAGGCTTGCCACACCCTTACCTTTCTATTCTCAGTTCTTCACAATCCCAACTCCTCCTTGTATCTTCGAGAACTCTGAGTATCTTGTTCCGAGAGAAAAACCTTGTCGCTCATCATTCTCTCTTTTTCTTAGTTTTCCTCCCCACTCTTCGCTAGTCGCTACAGTGGATCTTTTACCGTCCGTGCTGTGCGCCTCTGGAATCCCCATTCATCGAGGGCATTTTTCTTCCGCATTCATTAAGGGCTAGCTAGCCCTTCGTTGGAAGTTTTCAGGAGGAAAATTAAGGGACATTTCCTGCCAACATGACCCATTATAATACGTATGTTTATAAGTATTTATTATAAAATATATGTATGTATAGGGTTGGTTTATGTATAGGGTGCCGTGTACATATCAGTTTGGTATATTGTTAGTTTTAAGTTAAATTTAATTGTATTGTTATTGGTTTCCTTTACTGTACCTACATTTTAAGTTCTTCACATGCAAAATTTCATTCTTCATTTTGTGGTTTGCTGTCAGAAAATCCAGTTGTGGGACTGTAAATGTAATTGTATGTTTAAATTGTGTGTACTATAAAGAATAAAGTGATTTTCCTTACAAAGTTGTTTTTTATATATGATATAAACTAGTACTATATTCAATTCAATTCAATGGGGAAGATTTGCTAGTTTTTTTTTTTTTTTCATTGTAATTGTATGAAATTAATTTAGTCAACTCGTCGAAGACGAATACTTTATTAAAAAAATGTTCCATTGGGCATTTTTTGCTATTTCTATAATATATTAGGCAAGTTTTATTAAAATATTATTTAGTCCTCTATTAAAAAAAATATCAGAATTGCTATAAGGTCGTCAGTTTATTATATAAATACAAATTTTGAAAAAAGGGCTGAGTAGACGAAATTTCCTACCACGTCGGATAACACCGTTTATTGAAAAAAAAAACCTATAAATAGCTGGTTTACTCAAATAGAGACAATTTGTACGCGTATGTGTTTCAACAGCATTTCAATGTGTGCTATCGTTTTTCATGTTAAAGGCTTCAATCGGTATATATTGCAATAAGAAGTGTTTGTCGGGCAAGACCGGTATAAATCGCCAGTCAGGGGTTAAAAACAGTTTCATAATTTAAAAACAAAACTTTTTTTGGTGAAAAATCAGCTTTTATTTTAACGAATTTTTTTTAAAGAAGAAATTCATAGAAAGAATTTGAATAAAACGTAAGTACTAAAATATTCTCTCTTTCTGTATTATAAAAAAAAAGACCGGATAGAACCCGCACGATGTTGTAACTGTGACCAGAATGACAATATTTTCTGCCTGTGAGTCCATGTTGGACAAAGTTATGTTACCCACCTTGAACACTATGTATAATTCTTACGAGTTAACACTACTTTCTTGGAACTCCGACGGAGTACCGTCTAAAATGTGTGAACTACTTGATTTGGCGGTATGTACCCTATCTGTTGATATTATAGCTGTCTGTGAAACTAAACTGAATTCTAATATTTCCATCAGTACACCAGGTTATTTATTTTGCTATCGTCAAAAAACCGAAAACGCCACGCCACAATATTGTATATCTCCATTGACAACTTCCTATTAGAACTGCTTTATTTTTATTAAAATCCCATGCCTCGCATAATTTTCCAAAAAGTGTTGAATTACCGTTAAAATCGATTTCGTTTGGCATTTCGGGCAACAATTTTGGTAGAGTTGGCAACTCTTTTCTTTTTTCCCTTCTTTTTTCTGTAGACAGAAAGGGGAGCCAACATTACGGCAAAGGAAAGTAGAAGGTAGGTAAAAAAAAAAAGTAGAAGTCTCTCTTTCGATCCTATTGATTATGACTACTGTCACTTGGGTTTGACAATATTTCAGGCTGTGCCTATAATATTGGACTCGGTCGCGTAGAGAAACTCTGAGCATGACCATCTCTATTGTACTTTGAATGTCCTTGGGCAAACTGATGAGGCCCATTGTGAGCGGTCGCGTTTAGGAACCATGTATCATTACTGGGTGTTGCACTGGTTAAAGACTTTTCTTGAGCCACTGAGGTATGGAAAACGAGAAGGCGCCGCGCAGGTTTCTGAAAACCTAACTGGGCCGTTTTTCCTACGTAAATGTAACCATCGACAATATCTTGAGTGCAGTCTCCAATCTTGACAGAAGTGGGTGCTCCATGGGTGCTTACCATGACCTTGGACTCGTAAATGTTGATTATAACTCATTTTCTGGTAGGCTTTAGCATCAAGAAATATACCGAGGGTTTCTATAGTCAGCCTTGCCAAATGACAGTTGTATCGTCGGTAAATCAAGGGATCGAGGGTGAGTGTTGTAATTGTCAGATACATTAAGCCTATTAATCCTCTTCAGTCCAGAACCTTGAGAACACCTCTATTACGGTTGTAAGCAGTTTAATAGAAATGACATCTCTCCCCTGCCTGGAGGGTATCTCGTAGTCTTCAATCGCTAAGCAGAAAAATAGACTAACCTCTTCGGTCTTGTTTATGTGGTCTCCAGTGCTGAAGAGAAGAAAAAGAAATGATACGAGGGCGGGTCAATAAGTCCGTGACTTTTTAAATGAAACACAAATTTTTAGATAAAAAGTTATTTTATTTTTTTCAACGTAGTCTCCTTTGAGCTCTATACACTTAGCCCAACGTTTCTCCAATTTATTTATCCCTTCCGAAAAATATGATTTGTCGAGGTCTTTAAAATAGGCATTTGTTTGTGAGATGACTTCGTCGTTGGAGGCAAATCTCTTTCCACCGAGCCATTTCTTTAAGCTTGGGAACAAGAAGTAGTCACAAGGGGCTAGATCGGGAGAATAGGCCGGATGAGGGAGCAATTCGTAGCCCAATTCATGGATTTTTGCCATAGAAACTGCACATGTGTGCACCCGTGCATTGTCCTGATGGAAAAGGACTTTTTTCTTGGCCAAGTGCGGTCGCTTTTCTTTCAATGCCTCATCGAATCGACCCAATAAGTTGCTGTAATATTCGCCATTGATTGTTTTTCCTTTTTGAAGGTAGTCAATGTGGATAATACCGCGTGCATCCCAAAAAACAGTCGCCATGACTTTATTGGCTGACAAACCCACCTTTGCCTTCTTTGGCGCCGATTCACCCCGAGAAACTCACTGTTTTGACTGCTGTTTGGTCTCCGGTGTGTTGTGGTGGATCCACGTTTCGTCCACGGTTACGAAACGGCGCAAAAACTAGTTCATATTGCGATTGAACAACGCCAAACATTCCTGCGAAATTGTCACACGTTTGCGTTTGTGGTCGATTGTGAGCAAACGCGGCACCCATCTTGCGGAAAGCTTTCTCATAACCAAATGATCGTTTAAAATTGAAACCACTGAGCCATGCGAGATGCCTATGGCTTCCACAATCTCTCTCACTTTTAATCGCCGATCGGCTAAAACCATATCGTTGATTTTTTCAACTGTTTCGGATGTGGAGACCTCAACTGGGCGTCCAGAACGTTCGGCATTTTCCGTGCTGGTACGGCCACATCGGAATTCAGTAAACCACTTTTTTACCATGGAAATGGATGGTGCAGAGTCCCCATAATATTTATCAAGCTTAGCCTTGGTTTGCGTAATGGATTTTATCCGCAAAAAATAATGCTTAATGAGCACACGAAATTCACTTTTTTCCATTTTCTTCTCAGTCAACGCGGTAGTCTGATATTAACGGCTGTCAAAAACAAACTAAATGTCTATTCTATTCTATTTTTTGTTGATGGCAAATAGAGCCGATGTCGACTATTCTGCCAATGTCCGAGTAAATTAGAAAAGCAAGTAGTGTATTAATATTAGTATTAAAAAATGAAAACGGACAGTAACTGAAGACTTAAAATTCTTCGAGTGATACAGTTGCATTTGATGGGTTAGTACTGGACTGAAACAAACAAGAAAATAAAATACATAAATATTATGATTGTTAAAACATTAAATATACACGTAAACCACAACTATACAGACAGAATATTTGGAGCTATAGACTCATAATTTTATGTTGTTGTGACGGATGAAGATCATCAGCGCCACAAGTAATTCTGGAGAAGGATAGGTTAAGAGGGCGGGGAAATTGATTGGGAGAGGAATTTTAAGTTTCGGGAGACGACCATATAGGTCTAAAGGTGGGACGTTGTTTGTGCATTCAAAAAATATGTGATCCAGTGTGCCTTCTTCTAAACCGCACTCGCAAAGAGAAGAGTCACGAACACGAATCTTTTCCAAGAAAACAGGCGTGCAACAGAATCCTAAGCGAATTCTACAGATGACGGAGATAATAGTTTTAGACATCTTTTTATAAGTGTAGAACCAGGGTTTTGATTTTATGGTTGGCTGAACTGCATAGTAAAACTTACCTTCTTTTTACCAGTGGTATTCCATTGCTCCTGCCATGCACATTGAAGACTTGCTTTTGGCAGGTTCAGCAAGTCATATCCCTGGATACAATTGTGTGAAAAGTCAGCTGTGGTTGACGAACAAGCATCCTTGGCTAAGGCATCGACGCGTTCATTGCCCTTGATACCACAATGACTAGGTATCCAAACTAACTGAACTTCCCTTTGACTAGTAGCACATGAAAACAGGGATTTTTTAATTTTTAGAAGGAGCAAGCTATGCAATTTACTTTTGAATGGGTTCTGGGTTAAAGCTTGTAGACAACTAAGAGAGTCTGTGAAAATTACAGCTCTGCCGATATTGTGGTGTGCCTCTATAAAAAGACATGCTTCCAGTAAAGCCACACATTCGCCTGTAAACACAGAGGACTCCTTAGGACATTTAAATTCTAAAATAATACTAGAGCTTTGGTAAAATACTGCCGCTCCAGTGTAGCTGGAGTCACTGAGTTTTGAAGCATCTGTGTAAAATTTTTGAAAGCCATTCCATCGCTGCCGAATTCGCCGAGGGGGAGTTTTTGGATATACCAATGTTATAGAAAATTTTAGGGGTGAAACATAGAACGTCATATTCGAAATTAAAAAGGGGTAATTTGGGATATTGGACAGGAGGGTATTCAAAATTTTTAGTCGCGCGAAAATGTTTAAGGATTAAGGGCATTTCTTTATTTTTCCAATAGTTTGAGGTACTGAATAAGGTATTTAACTCGTTCAGTTTTGCAATGAGAGGGTGGGAAGATCTACGTATTACTCTGGATAGGAAACGGGAGGCTAGATATTGTCGCCTTAGGGCAAGAGGGGGCTCAGCGCACTCGACCTGCAAAGCGTTGACCGGAGTGGACTTCATACATCCAGAGATGATCCGAAGGCATTTAGACTGAACCCTATCGAGTCCAGCCAGAGCACCTCTATTGCATGGAATCAAGTGGAACGTACCATAGTCTAATATGCTACGGACTAGGGCATTGTACACCAGTTTCATGGTATAAGGGTGGGCACCCCACCAGACACCAGCGAGGGCTTTTAGAATAGAAATGACGCGCTTGCATTTTTGTATTAATGAATTTATGTGATTTTTACCTGTCAATTTTGAGTCAAGAGTAACGCCTAGAAATTTCACTTTACCTGTTAATGGTATATTTACCCCTGAAATGGTCACTGATATGGGAGGGAAAGATCTTTTCCGGGAAAAAATTACTGCCGAACTTTTTGGTGCGGACGCCAATGGTTCAAGGAGTCCAGAGAGAGGCTCAGATATGATGCAGCGTCAGCAATGGAGGGATCTGTGACAGTTATTATTTAGACAGGAGCCAATGTCAACTGTGTACAGGTTGTAGAGGAGGGGACTGAGTACAAAGCCCTGTGGGAGGCCCCTCCAAGTTTGCCTTTTGTCAAAGTCCTCACCCTGGACTCTCAGAACCAATGAACGACAGAGCAGTAGACTACATATGCATTCGATCATCTTGACCGGAATACTCAGCTGGAGCAATTTCTGCCTGAGAACAGGAAGAAGAACGTTATCATATGCAGAAGACACATCTACGAAAGCTGCAACCACAGATTCGTTCTTAGAAAATGCTATACGGACGTCTGTTACTAGAACTCCAACACTGTCCATTGTGCTGAGCCCTTTCCTAAAACCGAATTGGTAGTTCGGCAGCAAGTTTCTGGACTCAACTATCCACTCTAATCGGTTTTTAATTAGGTGTTCCATTAATTTGGCTAGGACTGAAGACAAAGCAATAGGTCTAAGGCCGTTCGGATCATCTGCATGTTTGCCTGGTTTTAACAAAGGAATAACAATTTGTAATTTCCATTGGTCTGGGACCCAACCGCGATTATAACAAAAATTAATTATGTCTAGGAAGTATGATTTAGCTTTTTCACCAGAATGTGTTATAAACGAGTATGGCATGCCGTCAATACCAGGTGCTGAGTCCCGGACATGGTTGAGCACCATATTCAACTCTTTTAATGTGAATGGCATATCAAGAGGGTCTTCAGAATCAATATGTGGTGGTGCATTAAGACATTCAGAAGAAAGTGGGACATAAGGTGGAGCAATTTTATCAAAGAAAAGTTCAGCTGTTTCCCTAGTGATTGGTGACGATATTGACGGTACGCAACCACACCTAAATCTATTAATATTTTTCCACACAACTGAGATTGGGGTGGAGGGGGATAGGGATGTACAGAACCTGACCCAACCTGCACGTTTCTTCCTACGTAAAAGACGTTTGGACCGAGCATAGACTTGCTTATAAATCAACAAATTTTGGGTGGTCATTTCCCTATTACACAGTTTTTCAGCCTCATTCCTCAACTTAACCACTGAAGTGCATTCTTGGTCCCACCATGGAGGTGATGGGATTTTGTTCCGGGCACTATTTTTCAGTGGGAAGCAAGAATCTTCGCTAGAGGTAACAGCTTCCATAAAACCTTTATAACAGCTATTGGCATGTTGGTGATCAGAAGGATCAGATAAATTTAAATTTGGAAGAACATCAATTTTCTCCTCCAGTAATGAGGCAAACTTTGACCAATCTGGCTTGGATAAATTGTACCTCAAAAGTGGGGGAGAAGTTTTTTCCAGATAGGTCCGGTTAATTAGAGAAATAACAATAGGGTAATGATCACTACCATGCGACAGGGTTGTACATTCGCAATGGGTTGAGGCTGCTAATTCAGCAGAGCAAAATATCAGGTCAACACAACTCTTCTGTTGTCCGGGAGAAGGCCTACGAGTTGGGCAGCCATTATTTAGAATACAGAGGTCCATATCGTCAAGAATCTCAACTAGAGCCGTACCAAACGCATCACAACGCTCAGATCCCCATCTGTAATGGTGACAATTAAAGTCACCCATGACCAGGATTGGTCCCTGAGCATTAGAAAACATATTTCTGAGAAGAGCTAAGAAGTTTTGATGGGGGTGAGCAACATATATTGAAAAAACTGTGATGCCTTCCATCCTTCCAGATACGACGCTCATATCTCCTGTGAGTGGAGGCAGTGGTAAGGGGGAAAGTGGCACACGATTGTTGACAAGGAGAGCTGACCCTCCATAGCCATCTGATCTGTCACATCGGAGGATGTTATAGTGTGGCATACGAAAGCTAAGACCTGGGGTGAGCCAGGTCTCAGCTATGGAACAAGCTAGAGGCTTATATTTGTTAAGTAGGAATATGAGGTCGTGCTTTTTATGCCACACGCTCCTCACATTCCACTGTAGAAATGTTTGGCGAGACGCCATTTCTAATATCTAAAAGGGTTCTAAAAAGTTGGTCGGCAACGTTGGACGGTAATTGGGAATTAGAGGGAAGAGTAGGAATAATAGAGGGTAGAAGTTTAATGAGAAGTTCTAAAATTGAGACTGTGTTGTTGGGAGAGATATTATTATGGTTAAGAGCACAGCCATTAGGTTGTGAGGGTTGGGGGGAGCTAATAATTTGGTGATGAGTAGATTTGTCATAGGATGGGGAAAGAGGGGCATGGGTCTTGGGCTTTAGTGTTACAGTTTTTCGGTAGGATTGTGTTTTAGCTGCATTGGCATAGTTGCGGGATGGTACAGGGATTAATTTGCTGGCCTCAACATAAGGGATGGACTTCTCAGCCATAACTGTTTTGATGGCCTTCTGTCTACCATACTCGGGGCATGACCTGCTGTTAGCAAAGTGATTCCCCGAACAGAGAATACAAAAGGCTTCGCCCTCGGAAATGTTGCAACCATCACCTGGGTGATCGTGGCCACACTTACAACAGCGTGGTTTGGATCTGCAAAGGTTAGCCACATGACCAAATCTACAGCATTTTCGACATTGGATGGTAGGATAAATATATTGTTCTACAGGAAGGGAAGTGTAGCAGCAAAATACTCGTTGTGGTAGCACTTGGCCATCAAAAGTGATGACACAAGTTTCCGTAGGTTTCCACTCAATCGCACCGTCACTTTGTACTTTCCTGTTAATGCGACGGACTTTCAGGATTCGCCCACATCCAGAGGGCACAGACAAGAAAGATAAGGCTTCTTCTTCCGAAATATCACTTGGAACACCTGTGATCACACCCATCCTTGTGATATTGAAAGTGGGAATTGAGGCAGTATAACTACATTTCGCAAGAAGGTTATTTACGAGGAAGGCATTTGCGTCTTGCGGAGAAGTGAACTCCACGGATACCCGGTTTCGGCCAACTCGTTTCACACCATCCCGGAGGACATTGGCTATGTTGTTCGAGATGAGGAATTTGCCAAAATTAACTGGGTGTAGAGTGGTGCCTGCGTTTGGTGCAACTTCGATTCTGGAGACATGAACTATATAGGGGCCCTTATCCAATGCTGAATATTTTGTACGGCCAATTTGGCTCTTGGGTTGTTTGTTAGGTGGGGAAGGAGTAAGCGTATCCACGCCACTGGCGCGTTTACGAGTGTTTTGGGACACATCCATACCTGAAACGCTACAGACAACGTCGGCAAACTGGGAAAGTGGGTTTGGGGACAAAAGGTTTGGGGAAGTTGGGATGTCGGAGGGGTCAGGGTCGGGAGGCTTGTTTTGGTCCATCTTGGATGTTAAAACTATTAGGTCACAATACAAACCTGTTTACAAACACAAGGACACCACAATTATATAAAAATAATACACAAAAGTAACAACAATCACTTAAAAACTGTCAAAACTCTCAAAACACACGTGCTATCTAGAAACCCGTGGCGAGAATCCCCAAACTAAATGTCACAGCTTGTTCAATTTTTGACAGGAGTCATCTGACAGATGACTGTTGACGGGAGCAGAGTCGCCATTTCAATTAAGAGGCGGAAAAATCAAAAAGTCACGGACTTATTGACCCGCCCTCGTATCATTTAACAGTTTTCATTTACGCATTTAGACAGTTTGTTTTATTGTACCATACTTTGGGAATTGAAACACCAAGCATCATTAAGGCGCTTAATTGTATTATTTCCCTTTTCGGTCCTCTTACTCGCGTCATAGCAGATCAGAGACATTGAACGTTCAGATTTCTTTGAATCACATTGGCTTTACTTGGTGTTTGTTCGCGACGGGTTCTAGTTGAGTTAAAGGAATGGTTGAGGACGTTAAATGGCGTATAAATATCTGAAATCTTCAGATGGGTCATGTCCCCTGCACCTACGCGACAGTTTAGAGGATACCTATAATATAGTTAGTATTAAAGTGGACGGTTTAACTGCATCGCTGAGCTGAGTCCTAGAACTCTGTATCAGAGAGGTAGCAAGACCTCTTAATCTTTTGTGTACTGAGGATAGTGACAACATGGCTGATTTGAAAAATGTGAGAGAGCAAACGGCGCAAAAAAAATGAGATAAAAATAAAGCCAAATTAGTATTTTTATTGATGATTTAGATTTAAAAAAAAAATGGCACTAAATGGAGTCAAATTCCAAGTTACCGTAGACGTAGAAAATACGGATAAAAACCTATCGTCTCGTTACGACTAGTAATAATGTAATATTTGTGGCTTACCGAAGAGAATAAAATAAGATAAGTATCCGTTGTGTTTTGAGTTTATTAGATCGGGTTTATCGGACAGATGAGCTGGTACTGTACCATGTTTAAAAGGCTTGCCAGAGAAAAGGGCTGGTGCTGTCTCATGTGTTTAGGGTTTAGCAGCGAGGGCTGTTATTGACCGCAAAAAAATGAGATAAAAAAAAATATGTGCCGTACCTATCGCTCATCATTAAGCCTTCAGATCTGATATTTGGTTTAAGATCTGAAGCCATAATGATGAGCGGTCTAGAATGTGGTTCTGAAGGCAGTAATAACGAGTGGTCCAGATTTAAAATCCGCATCAGGCTTCATATTGAGTGGTCAATAATTAAATTCTGACAGTTAAATCATATAGGTACTTAATTCATTAGTCTATATTAGTTGGCCAATCTGAAGTGCGTTGTAAGGACAGGATCGGGTTGTTAGGCTGAACGAACGGTAGGTACTGTGGCGTTAAAAAAAAGAAAATCACCACTTGTACACGTATAATTTTGCATTTAAAAAAAAAACAACATAGAAAAAATTATAAAAGGAAATAAAAAAAATCGGCGACTTTATATATATAAAAATAGGGTTTAAGTAAGGTGGCGAGATGGAGATATAAAAAAAAATAAAAATTTATAATTTGGAAGTTGTGCCTATAGGTACGGGATTGCAATCACGGGACCAGGCGCGGACTCGTAAACTATCAGAGAAATCGGTTCATTCCGCAACCTTTTTACACGAATTGCTGTGATTATACATATAAAACAGATAGCGTAAAAAAAACTACTCAAATATTACTTGCTACTGCTATAGAATAAGGAAAAATAGGGATCATGAAAACTTCACGTGGAGTGACGTCACGATGTCCACCGGGGTTTTCTCTAGTATCGTCATGCGCCAGTTGGCGCACGCATTTATGAATTGCAGTGGGCTGTACCGTCCACTTCTGTGAATTTCTATGTCTATATCCAGAATGCTCCAAGAATACTCCGAGAATGTTCCAAGAATACTCGAAGAACCGATTGACAAATAATCTATCGTGAGAAGAAAAGGAAAATTATCACTATGAGACACGAAACTGAACCTTCAAAGCAGCCAAAACTTAAAATATTTAAAATACATACCGGTTCTTTATATTGACTATCACTTATCGGTTTTTTATTTACTACCGAGTTTCACCAAACATTTCGCAGTTAGATCATTACTTATAATCACATTTCCTTTTTAATTCGTGTTCATCAAGCACTTTTTCTCAGAAAATTTCGTCGCCGAATGACAAATAAAATTTTTCCTTGTCAAACCTCCAAATTATCCTATTCTAAGTTCAAATCAAAAAAAATAATATTAGAAAAAGGTAAACTAACGCGAACGAAAAAGTTTTTATTTAGCTAAACGAATTAAGCAACATGATAATGCTGCAATACCCCCTTTCTAAGAAAAAAAGGACGAAAGTACGAGTGAGAAAAAAAGATAAACTGGAACAGACAAAGACAACAGCAGGAATCATTTCTGAATCATACGATATCGAAGTGTAATAGATACTGAATAAACACGGAGGCCTCCACATCTAAACGTTATCCACGCTAACTCACGACATCTCAATTACGAAAATGGAGAATATGAAAGAAAATAACGAACTCATAAATCAAAATGTATATTGTCCAATTTGAGTCAAACACTAACCTACCACATCTTAACAACTATGAAGAACAATTAGGGAACTATATATCTAAGTAAAGCTAGCCTAACTTAACATAAGACTAAACTATTACCTAGCAACAACAAGAAAAAAAATCCGGGGATTATACATCTAATTAAAGCTAGCCTAACTTAACATAAGACTAAACTATTACCTAACAACATTAAAAAATTTACGTCAACACGTAAAGTCCAACCTTAGTTAAAGAAACGAAAAAAATTGGACAAAAAAAAAACAAACAACTAAGTTTGAAATAGTTAACTTAAGTCAATTAAGTCAAAGGAAAAATTCAAATTGATTGTTAAATGACAAATCATTTGTGTTAAACAAAAGAAATAAAACAACCTAATTACGCAGGCAACCTAAGAACGCAGGTTGACATAACATAAAAATAAATAAATGTCATTATTAACGGATAATTTAAAAAGTTTTTAACTTAATTAAAAAACTTATGCAAAGAAATATGCCATAAACCAAAGAGGAAAAGGTGTTACAAAGCAAATGTTAATGATAAAATGGAATAAAGAGAATTTAATCCAATTTATTTTAAGATATCTTTGATATGATATTGTCCGGAGTGGACTGAATCACAATCCTGTAGCAAATAGGTGGTCCTAGAAATTACTCTTATCACGCGGCACTTAATAAAACGTGGAGCAAGCTTCCCAGAGAAAAAATCATTTCCAGAAGACTAATGTAAATAATCGTCGAAAACACGGTTTTCCTGGGAATCACGCTCGACTCGAGGCTACAATGGGGCCCTCATTTAACATCTCTGGCGGGACGGCTTAGTTCAGCAGCATATGCTGTCAGAAAAATCCGTCAGTTTACTGATGTACATACCGCGAGGCTGGTCTATTTTAGTTACTTTCATAGTATTATGTCTTACGGTATTTTGCTATGGGGACGGGCTGCAGACATAGAGTCTATTTTTATTCTGCAGAAAAGAGCTATCAGAGCCATATACAATCTTCGCAGGCGCGATTCTCTTAGGGAATTATTTAAAGATATAAACGTCATGACGGTACCTTGTCAATACATTTATGAAAATATAATGTATGTCCGGAAAAATATTCATCTTTTTACTAAAATAAGTGATAGGCACAATTTTAATACTAGAAATAAGGACAAGTTAGATCAACCTCGATTCAGGTTAGCTAAAGTGGCTAGTTCTTTTATGGGGTACTGTGTAAAATTTTATAATAAAATTCCACTAGAAATTCTCCAATTAAACGAGTCAAAATTTAAAACCTGCATTAAACGCACACTATGTAGACAAGCATATTATAAATTGGAAGATTATCTCCTTGATAAAAATGCTTGGCTAAATGCCGGTCCTGCTCCACAGCCACATACTTTTGTAGCTACAAATTAGTCTTTATATATATATTCGAAGAGATGCTGCTGCCCTTTTCGTATTGTTGTTTTCAGTATTTTATTTTTATTTGATTAGTTTATTTCAATAGGACTTAGGATTCTTTACATGTTATATCTAAAAATAATAGCATTGTATAATGTAGAAGCACTTTTTTTCCAAATTTGTGAATGTGAAGTACCATGGAGCATTTTTGTTAGGTTACAACTTTTTATTATTTTATTTTTTTGACATTGCGAGCATGGCAGTTGAGAGTTTGACATGCTCACTCAAATGTCTCGCTGTTGGTGGCGCGTGTTATTGGGTCATTCGGTTCCCTTCAAAGTGGTTGAGCTGAGTGGGGCTGATGCACGCGTCATGCTCGTGAACGGGTGCCGTCAGATGAGACTGGTCATCTCTTAGCTGCCAGTGGCTTAATTCAGTTTTTATCTTTTAATATTTTTTTATTATTATCTACATTGTGCTCACATAATAGAAGCAACAAGAAATATGTAACCAAACACTATATGTAACACATATGATTTAAAAGAATGTCCATGGAGTTTCTTGCACGTTCTTCTCCATAGAGATCTACTCTTTGGAACGTGCAATTTAGCTTCACTTGTTTGTTTGACTGACCGACATTTTGACAATTCAAAAGTGCCTGTAATTGGTCTATTTGAAATAAACGTTTTTGATTTTGATTTTGATTTTGTTCAGGACCCTGGTCAAACGACACAGGATTAGCATGGATCCTGGATAGAACATCGGGGACTATATGTTGCGAACCTTTACGATGCACAATATCAAAAGTATATTGGGAGATAATAGTAGCCCAACGAGCTAAACGACCAGATGGGTTGTTAAGAGTGAGGAGCCACTTAAGAGCCATATGGTCTGTTATGACTGAAAACTTCATCCCATCTAAATAACATCGAAAATGTTTAATAGAATCCAAAACTGACAAGAGTTCACGTTCAGTAGTACTATAATTGCGTTCGGTTTGAGAGAATAAACGCGAATAATAGGCGATCGGATGTTCAACGTCGTCTATCTTTTGTGTCAGTACCGAACCAAGACCAACAGCTGACGCATCGCACTGCAGGATGAACGGCTTCGAGAAATCAGGACATGCCATGACAGGCGTATCGATAAGCGCTTGTTTTAACTAAGTGAAAGCCTGATCGGCCGCTTCATTCCAACTTATTGGATCATTACCTTTTCTCTTGCCAATAAGGGCAGTAAGCGGAGCAATTATAGAAGAAAACCCTTTAACGAAACGTCTATAGTAAGAATACATACCAATGAAACCGCGTAATGACTTAGCTGAAGTAGGAGTAGGATAATCTTTAATAGCATCAAGTTTGCCGGGATCGGTTTGAAGACCCTTTTCATTAACTATATAACCCAAATATTTTAGTTCGCTTTTCCAAAACTCGCATTTTTTCAAGTTTATAGATAAACCTGCTTCTTTAAGTCGAGCGAGCACCTTCCTGAGCAGCGCCATATGACTAAGGAAATCTTTACTAACGATTATCAAATCGTCGACGTAACCAAAAACACAGTCGTCGCTGGTAGAAGTAAATTCGAAATTAACGATCATATCAGTAAGGCGTTGCATCTCCGAGGCAGCGTTCGTTAGACCGAAAGGCATCCTAACAAACTCAAAAAGACCACGTTGTGGGACAATAAATGCTGTTTTCTCACAACTTTCTCTATCAGCTAAAGGTATCTGCCAGAACGCACTTCTAAAATCTAATGAGCTAATATATCTAGCACCACGAAGGTTGTCAAGGATATCGTGAATACGGGGTCTTCCCCGTATTCACGATATCGTTGACAATAGTGTGACAATCAGAGATTCTTATCCTCTTGGATAAGAATCTCTGATTGTCACACTATTCAGTTTTCTACTGTCAACACAAAACCGAACGGAACCATCCTTTTTTGTCACCATTACCACAGGACTAGCCCATGGAGAACGAGAAGGACGAATAACACCCATGTCTAACATTTTGTCAATCTCTTCATTGAGAATCTTCAACTTGACTGGGGATAAGGGATAATATCTTTGACGTATAGGGTCTCCCGTAGTATTAATTTTATGGGACAGCCAAGAGGTTTTTCCAAGACCAACTTTTTCCGAAGAGATAACTTCATACTCTTTAATAACTTGTTGAAGACAAGACTCTTGGTCCGGCGATAGGATATTACGAGGATGAATATAACGAACCTCAGAAATAGAGGAAACTTGAGGGGGAGAGTGCTGAACAGTAGGAATAAACATATTACCATCAATATTTTTATTAAAAGCCTGACTAAAAATAGACGTCAAGCCGAATTTATTCCAAAATTCGATACCTAAAATAACAGAAGATGACATCGAACTTGCCACTAAAAACTGATGAATAAAAGTTTTACCATTAAATTTAACTGGAAGATATACAGAACCAAGAATATCAATCGGTGAATTATTAGCCGATATAACACGGGGACAAGCTTTTTTTGATGTCAAAGAAATACCAAGTTGCTGAATAAAATTATCGCTAATAAGTGACATCTGAGCACCAGAGTCAAGTAATGCTTTAACGACTCTACCGCATAATAATACTTCTATAAACGGACGGTTATCAAATGAATCTGAAGTAAACACTGGTGATACTGTACGGAAGGAAGCGTATCGCCAGTGGTCTAAGCATTTTTTGGATTACATTTCGGACATTCTCTAGTAATAAATCCAGGAGTACGACACTTAAAACAAATCATGCCTGTAATCTCTGGGCAAGAGCGGTAAGAATGACCAACTTTATTACATTTTAAACAAAGCTGAGACTGACTACAACTAGGACAAATCCGAGGCTTACTAGTTGTTGGTTGATAGGAAGTTTTGTTCGGCCTGGGTTTTGGTGAGTTAACAGCCTGAGAAGTTGACTGGTCGGCAACACAATTGAGACTGGCAACCGCCTTTGAAGGTTTTAAAAAGGACTCGAAATGAGTAACAGCTTCGATTAAATTATTAATGTCATGAAATCTCTGGATAGATAAGCAAGGAGTGTATTTTGGCAACATATTGTGAGTAATGATTTGCAACAATTCCGGTTCTTCAATGGGCTTACACAGTTTTGCATTTAAATAAGACACTTCGATAATAAATTCTCTAATCAATTGTTCCGGTCTCTGCTTAAGGTTACGGATCTCCTGGCTGGTCTTAAATTCATAATCTGTCGTACCAAACGTATTAAAAAAGGCTTCTTTGATTTCAAAGAAGGAAAGACCCGGGCGACGGATCGATCTAAAATATTGAAGTGCGACACCTGACAAGACTTCATGGAATCGCTTGACTAAATATCCCTCAGACAAATTGTCGGCCTCCCTGCATTCTTCTATACTCGTGAAAAATTCCCGAACGCAGGTCTTTCCATCGAAACTAATCTTCCACTTAGTAAGAGAGAACTGCCTGGTAAATTGTAGGCATTCATCAGATCTTACTGGTGAAGGAACGACACTTTGTGAAGAAGCGCGAGAAGCTCTTGGCGGAATAGGAGGAGGTTGTGGTCGCGAAATGATGGGACTATCACGACATGGTGTCTCACCAATAGGGAACCCCTCTTCTGACATGATGTAACTAATATAGACCTAATAACGAATGAAAGAACAGACTAAAGTCAATTAAATCCTAGCGAAAAAATAGGCACGGCATGAACAACTGGACAAAAATAATCCAGCAAACAGCAGTCAGCAAACGCCAAGCTAGAAAGCAAAAATATCGGCTAAATAACCGTTCATACTAAGCTTACCTTGAAAACCGAAGCCTATACATTCACACGTCACCATATATACCCTACGGGTTCTAACTACCGCTAGCTAAGGATATGGAATAAAAATCAGGAAACCTATCGTTATATTTGTTGCGATAAGTGGATAAAATAAAAGGCAGTTATGTGTTTTATAGTTCACAAAATTATTTTTCATTAAAAATCATTACATTTCATGAAAAAATAATATGTCATGGAAAAAAACAGCTTCAAACATCTGTACTGGTGGTATAAATCCTATAATACCCTTCTTGAATGGAAGAATCCACGTCCTGAAACCAATAAGCTTAAGAATCATTAGCTCCCAGAGGGAGTGACCATTCTCAATAAGGCTAAAAAAAAAAAATCTTTATGTAGAATCGTTTAAATTTTAAATGTTATTAAGTAAAAACACTTACTTCTGCATTTAAAAAAATATAATTTTAATATAATTTTGCATTTAAAAAAAAAACAACATAGAAAAAATTATAAAAGGAAATAAAAAAAATCGGCGACTTTATATATATAAAAATAGGGTTTAAGTAAGGTGGCGAGATGGATATAAAAAAAAATAAAAATTTATAATTTGGAAGTTGTGCCTATAGGTACGGGATTGCAATCACGGGACCAGGCGCGGACTCGTAAACTATCAGAGAAATCGGTTCATTCCGCAACCTTTTTACACGAATTGCTGTGATTATACATATAAAACAGATAGCGTAAAAAAAACTACTCAAATATTACTTGCTACTGCTATA
Organism: Mythimna lalbum; assembly: GCA_949319445.1. Taxonomy (NCBI): domain Eukaryota; kingdom Metazoa; phylum Arthropoda; class Insecta; order Lepidoptera; family Noctuidae; genus Mythimna; species Mythimna lalbum. The sequence goes on from OX439344.1 coordinate 37,981,423, forward strand.
GAATAAGGAAAAATAGGGATCATGAAAACTTCACGTGGAGTGACGTCACGATGTCCACCGGGGTTTTCTCTAGTATCGTCATGCGCCAGTTGGCGCACGCATTTATGAATTGCAGTGGGCTGTACTGTCCACTTCTGTGAATTTCTATGTCTATATCCAGAATGCTCCAAGAATACTCCGAGAATGTTCCAAGAATACTCGAAGAACCGATTGACAAATAATCTATCGTGAGAAGAAAAGGAAAATTATCACTATGAGACAGTACCTACTAATATGAAATTTTCTGTCCCTAGATTCGACATTATTAGACTATAATTACATATTTACTGTATGGACTTTAAAAGAAACTTTGACCCCTGACTTTGTTTCGGTGTTTCTTCTCAGGGTAATCGGATAGGAAACATGACTGGCCTCATCTAGTTTAAACTGACGAAAAAAATTTACTTCTAAAAGTGATTTTCAAAACCTATTTACAAAATAGATATCAATTATGTGCACGAGAACGTTCGCAAGTCAAAATGGCCGTGTCGGGGATTATGACAATTTAGCTATAATAAGACACTCAACTCAATTGATTCAGTAGTACCGCAGTGGGGTTAAAGTTGTGACGTTGTTGACGTCACGTGAGTGTAATCGTTTGGATGGGAGACATTGCAAAAGTCAAGTAGAAGTAACAGGCGAACCGCCAAGCAGTACGGACGCTTCTAACAAATTTACTGGTTTTCTTAGATTACGATATACCTACCTAAGTCTGTAATGGCCTAATAATGTGTACTGTTAAATTAATAAAAGTCATATGTGAAATGAATTGTTATTTTAATTCTACGCCAAGAACCAGAAACCTTAGGTACTGATAGCGGCTGTGCAGCTAATCTATTGCTGTCGCCGTTATATACACTTTCAATACATATTTACATAACAAAAACTTAAATACTAAATAAACTATACTGAAACCTAACTATGTACATAAATATATAAGACTGTCAGCATTGTCACATTGAATGGGAATGCTAATTTTTTAGGCTGGTTGTCGACATTAACACACACACACTTGCACTTTAATACATATTTACATAACAAAAACTTAAATACTAAATAAACTATACTGAAACCTAACTATGTACATAAATATATAAGACTGTCAGCATTGTCACATTGAATGGGAATGCTAATTTTTTAGGCTGGTTGTCGACATTAACACACACACACTTGCACTTTAATACATATTTACATAACAAAAACTTAAATACTAAATAAACTATACTGAAACCTAACTATGTACATAAATATATAAGACTGTCAGCATTGTCACATTGAATGGGAATGCTAATTTTTTAGGCTGGTTGTCGACATTAACACATACACACACTTGAACTTTAATACATATTTACATAACAAAAACTTAAATACTAAATAAACTATACTGAAACCTAACTATGTACATAAATATATAAGACTGTCAGCATTGTCACATTGAATGGGAATGCTAATTTTTTAGGCTGGTTGTCGACATTAACACATACACACACTTGAACTTTAATACATATTTACATAACAAAAACTTAAATACTAAATAAACTATACTGAAACCTAACAATGTACATAAATATATAAGACTGTCAGCATTGTCACATTGAATGGGAATGCTAATTTTTTAGGCTGGTTGTCGACATTAACACATACACACACTTGAACTTTAATACATATTTACATAACAAAAACTTAAATACTAAATAAACTATACTGAAACCTAACTATGTACATAAATATATAAGACTGTCAGCATTGTCACATTGAATGGGAATGCTAATTTTTTAGGCTGGTTGTCGACATTAACACATACACACACTTGAACTTTAATACATATTTACATAACAAAAACTTAAATACTAAATAAACTATACTGAAACCTAACTATGTACATAAATATATAAGACTGTCAGCATTGTCACATTGAATGGGAATGCTAATTTTTTAGGCTGGTTGTCGACATTAACACATACACACACTTGAACTTTAATACATATTTACATAACAAAAACTTAAATACTAAATAAACTATACTGAAACCTAACTATGTACATAAATATATAAGACTGTCAGCATTGTCACCTTGAATGGGAATGCTAATTTTTTAGGCTGGTTGTCGACATTAACACATACACACACTTGCACTTTAATACATATTTACATAACAAAAACTTAAATACTAAATAAACTATACTGAAACCTAACTATGTACATAAATATATAAGACTGTCAGCATTAGCGATGGGAAATTCCCGAGAACATTCTCCTAGCGAGAACTTTGCGGAAATGATCTCGAGAATGTTCTCCGAGCCGAGAATTTACGAGAACTTAAAAACTGAGTAACAAAACCTAAACTTAATTTGATCACTTTTTAAAATTTTAATGATAAATGAAATGCGTGATATTTTATGAATGCACTTCGACCGCTCATTCAGTAGTAACCACAGCGAAGTGCAACAGGGCGGGTAGCGGGCTGGGTGGAGCAGTAACCGCGTGCGCATGCTATGTATTTTTTGATTATTATTTTATAATAGACTGTTGTAATAAATATGGATATTAATTTTCTTCATCAGCGTCATTTCAGCCGATAGGCGTCCACTATTGGACATAGGCCTCCCCCAAGTGTCGTCATAATGACTGGTCCTGTGCGTCACGCATCCATCGGTTTTCCGCGACCCTCACCAGGTCATCGGTCCACCTTAGGGGAGGCCTTCCAACGCTGCGTCTTCACTTAAGTTTAACGATTCTTTGGGCTATGTCTGTAACCTTGGTTCTGCTACGGGTGTCTTCATTTTCGATGTGATCACGCAAGGAAACTCCAAGCATTAGCCATTTCTATTGCCCTTTGAGTGACTTTAAACCTTCTGAGGAGGCCCGTTGTAAGCGACCACGTTTCGGAGCCATATATCATCACTGGCAACACGAACTGCTCATAGACTTTCGTCTTGAGACACTGTGATATATTGGACGAAAACACACCGCGCAGCTCCCTGAACGCTGCCTAGCCGAGTCGGATTCGACGATAGACCTCTTTCTCAAAATTAGACCTACCCAACTGGACTGTCTGCCCTAGATAAACGTAGTCGTCCATAAATTCGAGTGTAGAGTCTCCGATCTTGATAGGAGTGGGTGCTACGTGGATTTTTACCATGACTTTGGGTTTTCTATGTTCATTTTAAGTCTCACTCTTTCAGAAGCTCTTCTGAGGTCACCTAGCATTGTACTGAGCTCCTCCGTAGTCTCAGCCATTTCTACTATGTCGTCGGGATATCGAAGGTGAGTGATGTACTCGCCATTGACATTAATGCCTAGCCCATTCCAGAACCAGAACCGATATCCTCTATTGTGGCCGTGAATAGTTTCGGAGAAATGGCGTTTCCTTGCCTTTTTGGCTTTTTTGTTTCGATGGCTGTTCCTGAAGTCGGACTGACATGGTGACGTTTTTGAATAAACTGGAATAAACACTTCAGCATTTCAATGTACCCATAGTCAATCTGGCACTGTTGGAGAGGCCCAAGTCTCGATCGTATCAAAGCGTTTTTGTAGGCTGATTATACTCCTAAGTCTTCCGTCCACGGCGCTGAAGCTTTTTTGGCTTCCGGCTTGTTCGGGAGCCTGGAAGTCGTCGAAATTAGGCGCGAGACAGTCATGATGACCCTGGAAAGCAGCTCGTAGACATGGCTCAGAAGTGAGATGGGCCTGTAATTCTTAAGCAGGGTATGTCACCCTTCTAAAAGAAGACTACCACCATATCTCTGCTCCATACCTGTGGCGTTTTTTCCTCGAGACGGAATCAAACAACTACTGAAAGGCGTTTAGGACCGGTTTTCAACCAGCCTTCAGGAGCCCTGCTGTCTTCACCTGAAGCCAGCTGTTTCAGAGCCATCTTTTAATGTCGTACAGGCTGACGGCCGGGATATCTTCGGTATAGTGTCGAGTATAACAGTCCATAAAATGCCTTGATCTCTCCTAGAAGCTCCAATTTGGAGGATATGACTCTGCCCTTGTCGGTCTTCAGTTTCGTGAGCTAGCTCTGCCCAATAGACAGATCTCTTGCAAACACTTTGGAGCCCTTATTTCGCTCAATCGTGTCTTTAATTTTTCGTTGCTAAAGTGACGGAGATCGCGTTTCAAGGACTCTGCCGATATGTGCACGCATCGTCTGAAGACTGCAGAATCATCTCACGCCACTCTTTCATAAGCTGAAAGGTTCGATCCGTGAGCCTCTTCCTCTCATTTGTTCGAGTTTTAAAGAATTTAGAACCGACCAAATGGAAAGTTTCCACGAACCCATAGTTGTATTTGTCCGCGGAGCTTCCTAAACACTCAAAACGATTATAATAATATTTAAAATAATAATTAAAATCATCATAATAATCTGTTTCATGTTAAAATTGGAAGGAGCACATACAAATTTTAAGTTCTCATAAGTTCTCGTAAGTTCTCCACTTACGAGAACATTCTAGAACATTCTCGTTCCGAGAATATTCTCGTTTGGAGAATGTTCTTTTTCCCCATCACTAGTCAGCATTGTCACATTGAATGGGAATGCTAATTTTTTAGGCTGGTTGTCGACATTAACACATACACACACTTGCACTTTAATACATATTTACATAACAAAAACTTAAATACTAAATAAACTATACTGAAACCTAACTATGTACATAAATATATAAGACTGTCAGCATTGTCACATTGAATGGGAATGCTAATTTTTTAGGCTGGTTGTCGACATTAACACATACACACACTTGAACTTTAATACATATTTACATAACAAAAACTTAAATCCTAAATAAACTCTTTATACTAAAACCTATGTACATAAATATATAAGACTAAGACACCACCGATACTAGCTGTAACAAAAAGACAATTTTTAAGTAAAATTCAAACGGCACATTTATATTTACCTACTGCCATTTTAATGTGGTACCTACCAATCAGTGCAGCGCTGAAACATTTACTTGATTTTAAATTCCTTCTACTAGTGACATCCCACTTTTTACACGCTGAAATAATTGGAGTTAGGATGGGGTCTGTTAAAAAAATAATACAATAATTATAAGTGTTCACTTATACACAACAATGTAAGTTTACATGACTGGTAGCTCTTATGACTATGTACTTCCAAGAATATCAGACTACAAAATAAGACTAGATATAATAATAATAACAATTCATACCATTCACATTATTTATAACTTCAAAATTTTCTCCTGGGTATGTTTCTGCTCTAGTTGGCGGCAACGGTTCAGTTGTTGTGCGTGTTCTGTGTATGGCAGTTACTAAACCGCCACACAGTCATTTGTCAACAGCAATAGAACTATAAATCAAAAGGTATAACAAGTTAAGAAGGAATAAACACTTCGACTGTGTAGCTCAACGGGCACATTTGAGTTCTTTAGATAGGTTTATGATAGATAAGAATATATTACAGATACTTACGGTTATCAGTAGCCTCACTTTCTACATCTTTATTCGCAATAGTGAAGTTTCCATGAGAAAACATCTATGATGTTTTAGGAACATTGATGCCATCTGTAACAAAGTATTGTAAATAAGAGAGTAGGTAAGTAACCAATTATTTATAAAAGTACTTTAATGCATATTTCTGTATTGAACCAAAAAAGTGAAATAAAAAAATCACACGAGGGAAGTAGCTACTTACCACGTGTGATTACTTTTTTTAAATAATAAACTTACCTCTTCTTTCCTGATTGTGAGCTAGGTACTAAGTAGGTACTGTACCGGAATCGTATACTTTCTAATCCTAAGCCATCTGGGCTTAGTGCAATCATAGCTTTTATTTTTTCCTCCACATTTAATAGCGAAGGAGCTGTATTTATACCACCTCCTCTACAGGGATAAGATTGTTTTTTGTCTCCTGCAAAAAGAGAGTTTGCACTTCTGTCTTTTTTAACTTTGTCCATGTCATTAGGCAAAATTTACACGCAAAATGTAAAATTTTGAAGACGCAGGAAGCAAACGAGCAACTGACTTGAACCGACGCCGATCGATAATCGATACAAACAAACAGCGTTGCCAACTGCTAGCTATACCAATTACTAGAGCTGTAGCAAACCGTATGTATTCGGTACTGAGTAATGGGTGCGCCATCTAATAGGTACCGAGTAACAAAACGTTACTCATGAATGAATGATGATGAAATCATTTCGTTACTCGCATTTTTCGTATTATGGGTACCGACACTGTTTCAGTTCCGTTGATGCGTATTGAAACGTTAGCTGGTCGCTTGTTCTACGCATGCGTGGTGAATTGAAAAACATGTCACTGGAATTACGCTATGTGAAAGAGATAAAAGCTTGAGAAACAAATCTCAAGAAAAGCGCTACTCTTCACCACATGGGAGCAACAGCTTTGCAGGAATTTAACATAGTATAACAAAGACAACTTAAAAACAGGTAAACATAAACTCAACCCGCCTTATTCTAGAACGCGATCTAAATTTAGTACTAGGATTGTTATTAGGTTAAACCATTACTAAATAAAATAAAGTGATGAAATAAAATTAATTATAAAATGGAGTTCATCACTAGTTCCTGAACTATCTATGGAATGTATTAAATTTAGTCCGCCAAAACCTCCAGTTAACTCATGATCTAACTACAATATTTGTAGATTTGAGGTTGACTATTTTAACAGTGTCAACCAGCTTAAATAAAATAAAATGTACGAATACTACTTATTCAGGCTCCCCAAACAGGAGTCGGGTGAAGAAAGTGAATTTGACTTTCTTGAGCCAGCAATGCAAAAAAAAACAACAATTCAGCCGAAGGACGTCCAATGCTGGACATTGGTCTCCTCCAAGCGTTTTCATTAAAGTTTCGATGATTCACAAATGACGAGGTCTGATCTTATCCGATAGTTTCTTATCGTATGTAAACGATACGATTAACTGCAGCACAAACAGTACATGCTATCAGTTTGCGGATGATACTTGCCTTGTTATTGCAGATAGGAATCCTCAAACAGCCTGTGAACGCTTACAACTTGACCTGGATGCTCTAACAAGGTGGTGTCACGAAGCTGGCTTAGTACTTAATGCAAGCAAAAGTAAGTTATTGGGTATTAAATCTCCATACATAAAAATAATGCCCTTACAGAACTTAATAGCCCATGACCATGACTGCTTGCATACGCTTAATGCGATCAACTGTAACTGTCCACAAATAGATGTTGTCAGTAAACAAACATATCTAGGAGTAATTATAGACGAGAAGTTTAACTGGAGTTATCATATAGATCGTGTTTGCGATAAACTTACTAAAAAAACGTCTGCCCTTCAAAGTGAAGATAATGCATTATTACGCGATGACAGAATCCTACATCCAGTATGGCCTTAGTAGCTATGGTCGTACCTATAAAACCTATCTTGAGAATATTTACATAATTCAACTTCAAATTTTAAAAAAGTATCTCCCAAAATTTGAAATCAATTTTACGACACTATAAATGGCCTCTTTAAACACTGTAAAGTCCTTCCAGTTCATACTCAAATACATTTTTTGTTATTAAAAGATCAATTTTTCAACGAGCTTTTAAGAAACAAAATCGAACACCCTGTATACACTCGGGTAGTTTCTGAGAATAGGCTTCGTACACAGCGCGCCAACAATACGTATGGCGAGCGAACTTGCGGGTATATTGTACCGAGACTTGTTAATAATCTACCCTCAGAAATAAAAAAAACACTAATATTTAATATTACTTAAGAATGTTTTTACTTAGTAGAAGAGTTGATATTGTTATTGACATTAACTTATACATATAAAAAATCTCATTTTGTTTCGATTTTGAGTTAGATTCATGATTTTGATTGATTGCTCAACCGTCAGCGGGTGTGCACGTGTTTACGGCAGCTTGGTGAACCCATCGTGAGTGACTTTTATTTATCAACCTAGCAGCAACCCTGGAATTCCTGGAAACCACACTTGGTACTGTCAAAGTGAGAATAGGTGCCGCCTAGTATTGAAATTTACCTACTCTTCGGACCTGTTCTAGTAAATATGACCCACCTCTAATAGCTAGCAGTTGGCAGCACTGTTCGTTTGTATCGATCGGCGTCGGTTGCTTCCTGCTCCTGTGCTGTCATCCTCTGCGTCTTCAAACTCAAAGTGACAAAGTGTAGATTTTGCGTGTGAATCTAATTCATAAACTTACCTAATAATTACATGGAAAAAAGAGACAGAAGTGCAGTCTTTTATATTCATGAGAGTATTTTAGTATCTCTTGGTCAAAAATACCAAACCAAACTGTGCTCAAAAAGAAACAGAGAGAAGCTTCGACTTGAAAGATGGTCACCGCTTGGGAAAATATCCAAAACGTATTTTTTAATGCTCGATTTGGGAAAAGTCTGCTGCATATTGCAGCAGACTTTCAGCTCAGGTCTTTACCGTACAGGATGTGATCTTGGAATATTGTTAAGATTACAACAATACTGCTTTAAGAGCTTGTGGTCGGCCCCATGTGGATGATAAAATAAAAGCCATTTTTGCACTAAGAAGAACAGTTGACTTCGAGATTATATACGACTCCGATGCACTAGCACACAATCTGGAAAGTCGAGGTAAGTTTATTGTTTTAAAAAAGTAATCACACGTGGTAAGGAGCTACTTTCCTTGTTGATGTTTTATTTTACTTTTTTGGTTCAATACTGTAATCAAAGTAATTTTATAAATAATACCTACTTACTTATTTACATATGTTTTGTTACAGATGGCATCGATGTTCCTGAACCAGATGAGCTCATGGAAACTCGACTGTTGCATATGAACAAAGTTGTAGAAAGTGAGGCTACTGATAACTGTAAGTATCTGTAATATAGTAATATAGTTGTGCGTATAAGTGAACACTTTATAATTATTATACAATTTTTTTACAGACCCCGTCCTGGAGACTGCAAGTAATACCAGGCAGGGCCGCAGGCAGCACGCGTGTACCTGCGGGCGGCGGCGTCACCGCCACCAGGCGCATGGGCAGTGCGGGTGGGCACAGCGAGTAGAACGCCGCCGCAACGCTGCACATGAGCTGGTGCGTCTGTTACAACACATTACGCTAGACCTAGATTTGACCGACGCACACGTGTAACACGCCTGATTTGTTCGTAGAACGACATTGCGTGGCGTCGTGTAGCTTGGATCAAGTGTAGCTCTACAAGTCTAGTTTCCATATAAAATGTGTGGAGACAGACGCGCCCAGATCGGCGTGTGCAGCGTACACATGTGCGCAGCGTAGTTCTAACTTAAACCTTTTTAAACATTATAGTAAATCACAACTATAATGTTCAAGACATTCTAGTAGTCTATACTTATATTTAATTTATGCGAAGAACAAACCAGCCCCAGGCTGGCTTGTTCTTCGCCTAAAGAATTAACATTGCCCACTCAACAATTGGTGATGTTCTAAATTGTAATAACATATTTATGTGCATAGTTAGGTTTTAGAATAATTAGTTTATTTAGTATTTAAGTTTTTGTTATGTAAACATGTATTAAAGTGTAAGTGTGTGTAGTGTAAGTGTGTGTAGTCTGTGTGTATATGTTAATGGCGACAGCAATAGATTAGTGGCACAGCACTAAAGTATTTTTTTTTTCGTAAAAGACTCCCGCGAAGCAGCGAGCCTTTTTGCTGGCCTACCACCATGGGATCTGGAGGCAACAGTCCTTGCACACATGCACGATATGTGCGTAGAGATGCAACGCCGGTGTGAAAGTCCACTGCCGCGACAGGTCAACACATGGCGGACATGGCTCCGGTCTGGGCACGCCACGATTATGGCGGTAAGTCCCCTCTTTGAGACCTCACGGCGTCCTTACCTTCCGCATGACGCAGGTCCTCACCGGACATGGCACGTGGCACGTTCGGGAGGTTCCTGTACCGGATTCAAGCGGAAGAGACGCCCGGGTGTCGCCATTGTGCGCAACGCCCGGAGGACACGGTGGAGCACACTGTCGAGGTGTGCCCTGCCTGGGCGGAGCATCGCCATACTTATATTTATTTATTTATTTTATTTATTTATTTCTTCATCTTACATCTATCTTTACAGGTTTTTTTTTAACCCCAATGCGATAAACGCGCTTATCCTAACTTATAAACTAACATCTATAACTAATTATAAATAATGCATTTCTTGTGAATTCACCCAGAGTACAACAAAATAAGTCTGTCTCATTAGCTATCTGGTTAAGCGTGTGAATCGCGCGCGTAAGTGCCGCCTCCCTTAAAAGGTTGGTCCGGCCACGCGGCTCGACCAGCAAGCGCGGTCGTCGTCGTCGCCACACGTACCTGTCGGGAACACACAGGCTCAGCTGTCCTAAAACCATTGGATTGTGAACCTTTCCTCTCAGTATTTTAAATATATATGAGGCAAGTGCTAGATTCCTCCTAACCCTTAATTCGTTGTATCCTACCATACCCAAGATAAATAGAGTATTGATTTTTTTTTTGTTGTGTTTGTTATTGTGAGGAAAAGGTTCTTATGGAAAAAAAATAAAAATTAGGGTAGAGTGGGGTAGAGTAGAGTTGGGTCTGGCGGATCCTTAGTGGCAGGGAGGATCCGCCGTCTAGGGTTGAAGGTAGCGCTGCACAAGACCGAGGCCGTGTTCTTCCACGGGCCTCGGCAGCGCTACCCTCCTGACGCCCACATTGTCGTGGAGGGCGTCCGGATAGAGGTGAAGGCCCAGATGGAATATCTGGGCCTGATGCTTGACAGCAGGTGGCGCTTCGGTCCGCACTTCAGCGGGCTGTCGACGCGCCTGCTGAAAGCTGCGGACGCCCTCTCATGGCTCCTCCCGAACCTCGGGGGACCCAAGGCGCGATGCCGGCATTTATACGCCGGCATTCTGAGGAGCATGGCCCTCTATGGGGCCCCAATCTGGGCGGACTCCCTCCATAGGAGGGAGAATGCGACCGCCATCCGCAGGCCACAAAGGGACGTTGCACTGCGGGTGGCGAGGGCCTACCGGTCGGTGGGCTTTGCGGCGGCGTGCAAATCAAAATCAAAATCAAAATCGTTTATTTCAAATAGACCAATTACAGGCACTTTTGAATTGTCAAAATGTCGGTCAGTCAAACAAACAAGTGAAGCTAAGTTGCACGTTCCAAAGAGTAGATCTCTATGGAGAAGAACGTGCAAGAAACTCCATGGACACTCTTTTAAATCATATGTGTTACATATAGTGTTTGGTTACATATTTCTTGTTGTTTCTATTATGTGAGCACAATGTAGATAATAATAAAAAAATATTAAAAGATAAAAACTGAATTAAGCTACTGGCAGCTAAGAGATGACCAGTCTCATCTGACGGCACCCGTTCACGAGCATGACGCGTGCATCAGCCCCACTCAGCTCAACCATTTTGAAGGGAACCGAATGACCCAATAACACGCGCCACCAACAGCGAGACATTTGAGTGAGCATGTCAAACTCTCAACTGCCATGCTCGCAATGTCAAAAAATAAAATAATAAAAAGTTGTAACTTAATAAAAATGCTCCATGGTACTTCACATTCACAAATTTGGAAAAAAAAGTGCTTCTACATTATACAATGCTATTATTTTTAGATATAACATGTAAAGAATCCTAAGTCCTATTGAAATAAACTAATCAAATAAAAATAAAATACTGAAAACAACATTACGAAAAGGGCAGCAGCATCTCTTCGAATATATATATAAAGACTAATTTGTAGCTACAAAAGTATGTGGCTGTGGAGCAGGACCGGCATTTAGCCAAGCATTTTTATCAAGGAGATAATCTTCCAATTTATAATATGCTTGTCTACATAGTGTGCGTTTAATGCAGGTTTTAAATTTTGACTCGTTTAATTGGAGAATTTCTAGTGGAATTTTATTATAAAATTTTACACAGTACCCCATAAAAGAACTAGCTACTTTAGCTAACCTGAATCGAGGTTGATCTAACTTGTCCTTATTTCTAGTATTAAAATTGTGCCTATCACTTATTTTAGTAAAAAGATGAATATTTTTCCGGACATACATTATATTTTCATAAATGTATTGACAAGGTACCGTCATGATGTTTATATCTTTAAATAATTCCCTAAGAGAATCGCGCCTGCGAAGATTGTATATGGCTCTGATAGCTCTTTTCTGCAGAATAAAAATAGACTCTATGTCTGCAGCCCGTCCCCATAGCAAAATACCGTAAGACATGATGCTATGAAAGTAACTAAAATAGACCAGCCTCGCGGTATGTACATCAGTAAATTGACGGATTTTTCTGACAGCATATGCTGCTGAACTAAGCCGTCCTGCCAGAGATGTTAAATGAGGGCCCCATTGTAGCCTCGAGTCGAGCGTGATTCCCAGGAAAACCGTGTTTTCGACGATTTCTAGTTTCTCCTTGTTCAATATTATTTCCAAATCATTACTTTTAACATTCGGCAACGCAAATCTGATGCACTTCGTTTTTTTTCCATTTAGTACTAAATTATTAACAGTAAACCAGTTTTGGACCTGCTGTAGAGCGTTGTTTACGTCATCAATACGTGTGGAACGTCTATTGATTTTAAATATTAAGGACGTATCGTCAGCAAACAATACTATATGTGGTTGTTGTTTCAATAAATGCGGTAGATCATTTATGTACACCAGAAAGAGGAAAGGACCCAATATAGAGCCCTGTGGTACCCCCATTTTTATTTTTAAGCCCCGTGAATTTACACCATTTATCTGAACTTGCTGTTGCCTGTCATTTAAATAAGATTTCACTAGGCTTAGTGCAAGTTTACCTAATCCGTAATGTTCTAGCTTTAAAAGTAAGGTTTCATGATTAACACAATCAAAAGCCTTTGAGAGGTCACAGAAGATTCCAATAGCATCTTGGGCTTCCTCCCACGCTGCAAATATGTGTTTTAATAAGGAGACACCAGCATCAGTCGTACAACGTCCTTTGGTGAAACCATACTGCTGTTCGTGTAAAATTTTATTACTGTTAAAATGAATAAGCATTTGATTGAGCATAACTTTTTCAAAGACCTTACTGAAAACCGGCAACACGGATACAGGTCTATAATTATTGGTGTCATTATGGTCGCCAGATTTAAAAAGAGGTATAACTTTACTAAATTTCATTACATCTGGAAAGACTCCTTGGTCCACACACAAATTAAAAATTAAAGCCAAGTATGGTGCTACGGTCTCGATTATAGATGTACAAACTTTAACAGACATTCCCCATAGGTCCTCGGTTAATTTTATTTTTATTTGCCGGAAAGCCTTTATGACTGTCATGGGGTTTATATGTTTGAATTGAAATTCAACCGGACAGCCTGGCACGTTTTCTTTCAATAAAGCAATTGAGGCCTCTGGCGAGGAATTTAAAGCTTCCGTTGTCTTAAGAGGTATGTTGGTAAAAAAATTCACAAACTCTTGGGCTACTTCTATGTTAGAATTTATGGGACCATGTGAAGTCTCCAATAAAAATTCCGTGTTTCGTACCTTATTTCTACCCGTTTCACTATTAATAATTTTCCAAACGGTCTTTATTTTATTGTCTGCCGATTTGATTTTTGTGCTAATGAAAAGGGCCTTCGCTACTTTGCAAATTTTTCTAAAGAGTTTAGAATATTTATTTACATACTTGTTAAAGCTTTCAGAGTTAAAAAATGGCTTAAGGCCATATAGTTCATATAGTTTTTCCCTACTTATCCTTATACCTTTAGTCGCCCAGTCACTAAATACAAACTTAGGGAAAACATTTTTTGACTTCTTTTCAAAACTTTTATTAAATTCATTAAGTATTACTGAAAAGAAATTATTATAAAATTTATTAGCATCATCAATACTATGGCCCAGAACATTTAACTTATTTTGTATGTTACTATTAAATTTTATTAATTTGCTAAGTGTAATTGGCCTAAATTGAATTTGAGTTTTTTCCAAAGTTGCTTTAGACTTAAAAGACACCATTTGTCCACTATGATCAGACGACGTGCGCTCTGGCCGGCACCCCTCCTTGGGAGTTGGAGACGTGGGTGCTCGCCAGAGTGTACGAATGGACGGCGCGACGCAAAGCGCTTGGTGAGCGCGCCGTCGACCAAGAGCGGGAGGCCGTGCGGCGGGAGGCGAGGGACGCGATAGTCCACCACTGGACGGAAGACCTCGCCTCCGCCGCCTTTGGCCGGCGGACTTTGGACGCGATCGGCCCAGTCTTGCGAGACTGGCTCGAGCGGTCGCACGGTTTCCTCTCGTTCCGTCTGGTGCAGGTGTTGTCCGGACATGGCTGTTTCGGAACGCACCTGCACCGGATCGGGCGGGAGGAAGCCGCGGCGTGCCATGACTGCGGCGCTGCGGAGGACACGGCCCAACACACCCTCGAGGCGTGCCCGGCCTGTGGTGAGCAGCGCCGCAGTCTAATTGTGGTTATTGGGCAGGACCTCTCGCTCCCCAGCGTGGTCGAATGTATGCTGGGGAGTGAGGAGGCCTGGACTGCGGTCGCCTCCTTTTGCGAGGATGTCATGTCGCAAAAGGAGGCGGCGGAGCGTGCGCGGGAGGACGACCCTCTCGCCGCACCGCTCCGCAGACGAAGAAGGGGAAGGAGAAGGCGAATGTTCGATCGCCTTCTCCCACCCCCAGGTGGTGATTAGCGGGCGACAGGCGCGGGGGCGCCTTCGCCCGCACTGCATAGATCACCGCCACCGTCGGGCCATTCCCGGGCCCCTCCTTGCTGAGAGGGGCGTGTAGGGCCCGTCGTCAAGGCGGGCGATCGTCGGCGAAGGACTGGACGTAAAGGCTCTGCCAGCTGCCCAGTCCTTGGCCACTCACAGACGATGCGGGAGCGCCGCTGGGTCGTTTAGTGGATATACCGGCTCTGACCGGGGAGTCCCACATACCCCTCCCTCCCCCGAGGGAGGGTATGCGTAACGCATTTTTCCCAGCGTGGTAGAGTTGGGTATAGTAGTGTGGAGTAGAGACGAGCGGGAGCGAAGCCGCGCGGGCAAAAGCTAGTATCTTATAAATTTATTTTGTACTTTCTCCAGCATGAGACTATATTTAGATTCATGCGGAGACCAGATGACTGCGTTACACTCTAGTTGGCTCCTCACCAGTGCGTTATATAATGCTACAATAGCTTTCAGATTCGTGAACCCTCGGACTGTACGAAGAATGAAACCCAGGTTCCTAAAGGCCCTTTTACAGCACCGCGTGACGTGATTCCGAAAAGTCAAGCTGGTGTTAAAACTTACCCCCAAGTCCTTGACTTCTGTGACCCGTACCATAGGCAACCCGTCAATATGGTAGCTGCTTAAGATGGGATTGTGTGCACGAGAAAAAGTGATTGTCACGCACTTCGAGCTATTAAATTGCAAGAGATTTTCTTTGCTCCAGCTCACGACCCTGTCAATGTCCCTCTGTAGCCTCACACAATCATTCTTGCTCCTTATTGTGAGAGATAATTTGAGGTCGTCGGCAAACAACAAGCAGTTGGCGTCCTGGACTACTTCTGGTAGGTCGTTTACTACTAGGAGGAACCCCAAAGATCCAAGGTTACTGCCCTGACTTACTCCTGACCTCGTGAAATATGGATCTGACACATGTCCCGCATAATCCACATATTGCCGCCTATCTCTCAAATAATTGGCAAAAAACTGGACCGAATGTGGGGTGAAACCAACACCAGCTAACTTTGTAAGCAACACGTCATTATCGACTAAGTCAAATGCTTTTCGGAAATCAAAGTAAGCAGCATCCGTTTGCCCCCCACTATCCACTGTCGGCACCAAATGAGTCATGTGACAGAGAAGATTACTGGTGGTACTTCTTCCCGGTCTAAAGCCATGCTGAGCGTCTGAGAGCTGTGAGCTCACCTAAAGATATATACTCTTGTGTATAGCAGTTTCCAGCACTTTAGCCGGCGTCGACAACACTGCAACCGGCCTAAACCCATTTACAGATTCAGCTGACCCCCCCTTCGCAACCGGAACTACGCGAGTAACTTTCCACCTCTCCGGCAACCTGGCAGCTTTTAGACACTGGTTATAAATATGAAGCAGCGGCCGTGCTAGCACCGACCGACAATCTTTAAA
This sequence comes from Mythimna lalbum, assembly GCA_949319445.1. Taxonomy (NCBI): domain Eukaryota; kingdom Metazoa; phylum Arthropoda; class Insecta; order Lepidoptera; family Noctuidae; genus Mythimna; species Mythimna lalbum. The sequence goes on from OX439344.1 coordinate 37,997,530, forward strand.
AATGTAGTGTGGAATGCCGTCAGGGCCCGCCGACCGCTTTGGCTTTAGGTCTTGAAGCGCCTGACATACGTCTCTCAGCTTTAACTGGCCCAAGTGCACTCGCGCCGCTCCGTTTCCACTTCCAGCCTTAGAAACGGCTGCGTCCACATCCAGCACAGGTGGCTCTGCCCTGTGTTTAATTTATGCGAAGAACAAACCAGCCCCAGGCTGGCCTAAATAATTAACATTGCCCACTCAACAATTGGTGATGTTCAAAATTGTAATAATATATTTATGTACATAGTTAGGTTTTAGAATAATTAGTTTATTTAGTATTTAAGTTTTTGTTATGTAAACATGTATTAAAGTGTAAGTGTGTGTACTGTGTGTGTAGTCTGTGTGTATATGTTAATGGCGACAGCAATAGATTAGTGGCACAGCACTAAAGTAATTTTTTTTTCGTAATAGACTCCCGCGAAGCGGCGAGCCTTCTTGCTGGCCTACCACCGTGGGATCTGGAGGCAACAGTCCTTGGACACTTGCACGATATGCGCTTGGAGATGCAACGCCGGTGTGAAAGTCCACTGCCGCGACAGGTCAACACATGGCGGACATGGCTCCGGTCTGGGCACGCCACGATTATGGCGGTAAGTCCCCTTTTTGAGACCTCACGGCGTCCTTACCTTCCGCATGACGCAGGTCCTCACCGGACATGGCACGTGGCACGTTAGGGAGGTTCCTGTACCGGATTCAAGCGGAAGAGACGCCCGGGTGTCGCCATTGTGCGCAACGCCCGGAGGACACGGTGGAGCACACTGTCGAGGTGTGCCCTGCCTGGGCGGAGCATCGCCGTGCCCTCGTGGGGGTGATCGGCGGCGGAGCCCTCTCGCGTGGTCCGGAGCGAGGAGGAATAGCAGGTGGTCGCCTCCTTCTGCGAAGCAATAATGCTAGCAAAGGCCGACCACATCAGGCAACGGCGCCTTCGCCGCTGCCGCTGGGATTGCGATCCCGATTTCCGGCCACCGTAGACGTGGGCTCGCGGTCGGCGAGCCATGGGTAGCTCGCTGTCCGATCGACCGGTAACTGTCTGGACCGAGCCCAAGACGTCGACGGCGCGCACTGTTCTCGCGCGCCTCAAGGAGTTGTCAGCAACAGGAGGTGCCCAGCTGGGTCGAAGCCTACTAGGGCCAAGGTTATTCGAAAGGAAACTCGAAATCCCGGTATGAAGAGGCTAGAAAGAACGGGGTGGGTTTTTAGTCAGTAAAATTTTTAAAACAAAAGGAACTTCTTGACAAACTGAATCGTTTGGCAGAATTCGTGTATCCGCTTAATTTTTGGCCCTAAGAAGTATGACCATGTGTCGAATTTTCGAACTGGCTACTTATTCTGCAGCGTCAGGATTGCCACACCCTTACCTTTCTATTCTCAGTTCTTCACAATCCCAACTCCCCCTTGTATCTTCGAGAATTCTGAGTATCTTGTTCCGAGAGAAAAACCTTGTCGCTCATCATCCTCTCTTTTTCTTAGTTTTCCTCCCCACTCTTCGCTAGTCGCTACAGTGGATCTTTTACCGTCCGTGCTGTGCGCCTCTGGAATCCCCATTCATCGAGGGCATTTTTCTTCCGCATTCATTGAGGGCTAGCTCTTCGTTGGAAGTTTTCAGAAGAAAAATTAAGGAACATTTCCTGCCAACATGACCCATTTATAATATGTATGTTTATAAGTATTTATTTATTATAAAATATATGTATAGGGAGCTGTGCACACATATCTGTTTAGTATATTGTTAGTTTTAACTTAGATTTAATTGTATGTGTTTAATTTTTATTTTATTGGTTTCCATTACTGTACCAACATTTTAAGTTCCTCACATGCAAAATTACATTCTTCTTTTTGTGTTTTGCTGTCAGAAAATCCAGTTGTGGGACTGTAAATGTAATTGTATGTTTAAATTGTGTGTACTATAAAGAATAAATTGATTTTCCTTACAAATAGTTTTTTTTTATCTGATACAAACTAGTACTATATTCAATTCAATTCAATTCATTTATTCACTCATAGCAATAGGTTTTTTTTGACAGTTAACAATGTGACTTATATACAGTGAGTTTCACTTAAGGTGGTGCATCATGACTCACATTTTCACTGTTTTTCATACAACCGCTCATAACTGATTATGACGTTATTACACCTTTTTCATTAGATATTTTGGAAACACAGTATCTTGTGGATATTATCTAGGTTTCTAAAGAAACCAATTTCTAAATTTGTGTAAAAATAATCCAGTATAAACCTCTGAAAATGTCCTATTTTGTATGAACTTTGACATTTCATAATTTGCCTAAAAATTAAAAAAGTCAAAAAAGTAATCCTCTAGAGACCTTGCAAATTTTATTAAGATTCTAAGTGACGACAACTTTTTCCAAAAACGTTTTAAGGGTTAAAAAAAACAACTCTTAGACCTGCTTTTTTAAATAAAATCCCATTTTTACCGACTTCCCAAAAAGGAGGAGGTACTACGTTCGGCTGTTTGTATGTTTTTTTTTTTTTTTTTTTTTGTATGTTTGTTCGTCGAATACTCCCCCAAATGTGGACGGATTTTCAAAATTCTTTTTTTGTTCGAAAGTAGATAGTTCTGAGGTGGTCCCATTATCACCAAATTAGGATCTGATGATGGGATCTTGGAGAAATCGAGGGCAACCTTCAAATTTTATAGGCTCACTTATTGATTTTCGCATATTTTATGAAGTATCTTGTGTATTTGCGTATGGTCGTCACCATCTCAGGTAGCTGGGCTGATGATGGAAGGTACAACTCCTTAACAGTAAGAAGTTACTCGAACAGGCAAGGACTGTTTTAGTAAATTGTTTTGATGTTTGATAGGGCATTTGCCACAATTGGTCTCATGATCATCATGTCAGTCATGACCTGATGCTGCAGTCAGGATAGTCTGCAGAGTACCTAAGTCCTCGACAACAAACAGCAGATATATCGAGTTTAGGCTCATTGAAAACGGCTCGATGTGTGGATAAACGTACTGCTAATAAAGAACACCGAAGTACATAGAGACCTGATGCTGAAGCCAGGAGCATCAGGAAAAGTACAAACCTTGAAATTACAGCACCGTAGTCGTGTTTGGGCTCATTTTAAACAGGACTAAATTTTAAGTTCATTGCAATGTTGACATAAATCATCTAGTCTAATGACTGATTGAAAGATTTACCTTTCGGCTTCATCATCAGATCAGTTCGATATATCCTTTCTCTCTCCAGCATCTAGTCTAATGACTGTTTGAAAGAAGAGGGGGAGAGGATATATCGAACTGATCTGATGATGAAGCCGAAAGGTAAATTAATGTAATCTAACCGTGTTTGGGATTATTAGAACCGTTATGAGATGCGCTCTGACTATAAGGTATTTAAGTTTGACTGAGGGGTACTTTTTAGTGGTGGTACCATAACTAAAAAGTGTTAAATAAAAAAAACTTTTTACAAAAAAAATATAACCGACTTCAATGATAAAAAACACTGAAAAGTATCAAATAACTTTAATTTTGGAAGTCGGTGTTAAAAAACGAAGAGACTAAACTATTATAGAAAAACCGACTTCCAAAATTAAAGTTATTTGATACTTTTCAGTGTTTTTTATCATTGAAGTCGGTTATATTTTTTTTGTAAAAAGTTTTTTTCCTCATAATTCTCCAAAAAGTGTTGCAACTACCGTTAAAATCGATTTCGTTTAGAATTTTGGGGAACAATTTTGGTAGAGTAGGCAAAAAATCCATCTTTCGTTCGAATATCTACCCAAGCTACGCCCACGTCTACCAAGAACCATGTCGGATCATGACCAAGACCCGATGTTTCGCGTCTCGGCCACCCATGATGCGACATACTATATTCCACTATTGTAAGAGTCTGGTGCCTGAAATAGGTTTTTGGAGAATGGCCTGTGGTACAGGTCACCAGGGCTCCCTCACAGTAAAAAGAGGAAAGTACGGTGTTAGACGACCTTGAGTGACAGCAATACGATTTATGGTTACAGAACATCAGACCATAAAAGGGGTAGTGAAAAAATAAAATAAACTGTGGGAACTATGTAAACACAGCGACCCGCTAACCTCCATTCTGCAAGCATCAGACGACCGACGACACTGAGTAACGTAGCACGCGGCGCGCGCGCTACACATCTTGCTCACATCGAAGCTAATCGATAACTGTTAACCACACGGGGGCGCCACCCCAATTTATAGTCGGCGCACTCCAAACTCCAGAAGACCAGGAACCTGACATCTGATTGGCTGATCAATTTTGAGTCTGGTTCACCACCACACTCCACGGACAACCCATTTTGTAGATATAACAGCTAGGATTTTGACAATAAATATTCCCATACTGATTCTCCATCGTTTGTTTTTATTAAACCAAAGTACCGAAGCAAATTGTGTGGGAGTACCCCACAATTGGTGACCCCGAGTTGAAAAAAAGAAAAAAGGGATTCAAGTGACCATGTCGGAAGAGCAACAAGGGAAGATCCAGTCCGAGACGAATTGCGACGTGTACGCAGTGTCCGTGCAGTCAAGATTATTACCTTTTTGGAGAGAAATACCCCGCGCTTGGGTCATCCAATTCGAAGCCGTGATTGATCCATTGAAGACCTCAGATGACCAGAAGTTCCGGTACCTACTGCAACAGCTGCAAACTGCCGACTTGCAACACTTAACCGACATACTCTATAATCCGCCTGCGACCGGGAAATATGAAAAAGTCAAGCAGCGCCTACTTGAAGCCTACGACAAATCGGATGTCAAATATTTCCAAAAGCTTATAAGTGGCATGGAGCTGGGAGACCAAAAGCCTTCCCAGCTGTTAAGGAAGATGCGAGAACTCGCAAGCGGCATGATCACCGAAGAAGGTCTAAAAATCGAATGGTTAAATCACCTACCCGCACAAGTTCGAGTCGTCCTATCCGTGAATAAGGAGTCATCGTTGGACACTTTAGCTGCGATGGCAGACAAGATGGCAGAGTACGCAGAGAGTCCCAGCATCGCAGTAGTCACAGCACCTGCATCATCTTCAACATCTACGGTACCCATGACACAGTTGGAAACGCTGACCAAGCAGGTTGAGAAGCTCACGCTGGAGATCGCCGAGCTACGTCGAGGACGGCCACCCCACAGGTACCGTCGCCGCACGTTCAACCCTCGATCTCGTTCCCGTTCACGTTCGCAGTCAACGCAGCGTGGATCGGCACCGAAACCCGGAGACGCTAATTGGGAATGTCGGTACCACTATCGCTTCGGAGACAAAGCAAAGCGCTGTGAATCGCCATGCTGCAGAAGAAAGAAGCCGTCGGAAAACTAAAGACGACACCGACTTTGGCGGACGTCGGTGTCCCGTACACCAGTAATCGCCTTTGTGTACACGATCTCAACACTCACGAACGTTTCCTCGTGGACACAGGCGCAGACATCTCAGTTTTGGCCGCTAATCACAAAAACAAAAAATCTCAAAGCGCCTACAGTTTATTCGCTGCAAACAATACTCCAATCAAGACTTACGGACAGAAAACTATAAGGCTAAATCTTGGTTTACGAAGAAATTTTGAGTGGTCATTCATCATTGCAGACGTTAAAACCTCAATACTGGGAGCTGATTTTCTCCGTCACTTAAAGCTGCTGGTGGACCTGGACAAAAAAAAGTTAGTTGACAAAGTGACCGAACTATCTATCGACGCGTTAGAAGTTTCTACAAACGCAGAATCAATTCACATCATAAGCAAAAATCAACTATACTACGATATTTTGAAGCAGTATCCAGAAGTATTACGTCCAATGTCATTGAAACAGCAACCGAAACATGACGTCGTCCACCACATTGAAACCACCGGCCCCCCACTCTACGCTCGCTCCCGCCCGCTGCCTCCAGACAAGTATAAGGCAGCCAAAGAGGAGTTTGACAGAATGTTAGAAATGGGAATCTGCAGACCATCGAAGAGCCCGTGGGCAAGCCCGCTACATGTTGTCAAGAAGAAGGATGGAGGCCTAAGAGTATGCGGCGACTACAGACGATTAAATTCAGTTACACGACCAGACCGCTATCCTATACCACGAATACAAGACTTCACGTACCAGCTGCACAACAAAAAGATATTCTCAAAGCTTGACCTCAAAATGGCTTATTATTGGATACCAATTGCAGAAGATGACGCCCAAAAAACCGCAATCATCACACCATTCGGGCTGTATGAATTCAAATGCATGACATTTGGCTTGCGCAACGCCAGTCAGACGTTCCAGAGATTCATGCATGAAGTACTGCGTGGTATAGACAGCTGCTTCTGTTACGTGGATGACATACTGCTATATTCAAACAACGAAGAGAGCCACAGACGACTCCTACAACAAGTTCTAGAACGCCTAAAGAAATACGGCGTAACGTTAAAGATTGAAAAATGTGAATTCGGCAAGGACAAGATAGATTTCCTCGGCTATGAAGTATCAGGCAACGGGATCAGACCCACTGAAGAGAGAACAAAAGCCATATCAAGTTACCCTAAACCAAAGACAATAGCTGAATTACGACGTTTCCTGGGCATGATAAACTTTTATCGAAGCTGCTTACCCCGTCAAGCCGAACAACAAAACGAGTTAAATAAATACCTACACAACAGTGGCGAAGCGTGAAATATTGAGAGAGGTAAGCCGGAGCAAAAAAAAATGCTTGCCTACTCCGAGCGCGGGCACGCAGTCTTGAGTCCTTACCGAAAATCTGTGATTGGCATCCTGGCTTCAGTCTTGTATAGGCAGATGTATCTTCAGTCCACTTTTACTATACGTGCAAGCACTGAGATATTGAAACAGTGTCTTGCAAGTAGGGTTGCCAGGTCCTGGAACTGAAAAGCCGGACAATCTATCCTATTTAGCCGGATGTTTGGTCAAAGAGGCCGACATTTTTTTTAAGTCTACTAAAATTCATGAAATCTTTTTAAATTCTAATGAAAAAACCATAAGATTAAGTGATATTATTGCTACACTATTACATATCCACTCTGCTTGTGCTAGCGATACAAGGTAAGGCAAAACTCTAATGACAATTCTAAACAAAATGGTCTTTAAAAAGCCTAACAAAACCCAAAAATGCTCAAATTTGGCCGGACACGCCACTTAAAAGCCTGACTATGTCCGGCTTTATCCGGACGCCTGGCAACGCTACTTACAAGCATAATAGAAGTGGCTTTGATAAAAGCCGTTTGTGGTGAAATGATGATATGATGTAAATTAATTCATGAATCCCCAAGCGACACCCGGTGGCCGCGCATCTATTGTCTTACTATTGTGTCTCTAATTGACGGTATCTGAAGGGTTAAACAAAACTTAATCGACTAAGTACTAATAATACTACTTATACTCTAAAGCTATTCGTCTATTCTTTCTTACAAAGTGCGCTAAGACATTATCATAAAAGCCGGGAAGATTCTTAATTTTTAGTAAAGAACGTTTTTCTATAGAAAGAATGGCTAGATCAGATAATCGTTCTTGTTTTTGAGCATTACGCATGTTGATATTTATTGTAAAGGGATATATTAAAATGTTTAAAAAAACCAGCTCTGAGAAGAATTTTTGCGTTGGTGTAGTTTTAAGAACGAAATCTAAAAAAAATCGCATGAAAATTATTAGACTTCGCGCACGACCTTTCTCATAGATCTAAACTCCCCTCCCGCACGCGCACTCCCGGGCCCCGCCTTGGTGACGCTTGCAGCATAAATCGTAATATTTTAATTTCGCCATAACTTCAAAACCAAACGTCCAATTTTAATCATTCCCAAAGACCAAATATTATCTACATAAACTGTACTTAGTGATGAAATAATTTATTTTGATAAGGGTTAATAGCATGAGTAAAATAAATGCGTTTAAATGTAGTCCAAAAAAAAATCAAGATTATTAGATAAAAAAATGGTTGTTGTGCCTCACTCGACTTAGATAGGTATACTGTTACGCGGACTTTTTTGTAGATATTTGTAAGATCTACAATTAATTAGGACATTTTACGGTTCTATCTTTAATAGTTCAGGCAGCGTACGCAAAATAAGTAATGTTTCTGGTTGAATTTTTACACCTTGTGTCCGAAAAACCCAAATATCTTACGGAACCCTATTTTTTTCCAAAATAAAATTTAGCCTATGTTACTCGTGGATAATGTAGCTTTCGAGTGGTGAAAGAATTTTTAAAAACAGTCTAGTAGTTTTTAAGCCTATTCAATAAAACTCTATCAAATAACTCGAAAAAAAACCGGCTTGCCGGAGCGCTTTAGAGCGCGCAGGTTAATCGACATTTATGTGATGTCATGACGTATTCTTGTATGGAAATTTAAACGCTAAAAAGCCGATTGCGCCTGCGACTTATGTTATATACATGTTGTTGAAAAGTAAATTTTGTTGATTTAATGTTCATAGTGTACTTAGTGTAGCCGTTATGTAATGTTAGCTTTGTAGTTTTATAATTTCTGATTGTGCCATTTCTCAATTACGGTAGAGAGTGGTTGTGTTCTAAACATCTGAAGGGAAGCCGGTGGGAATCGAGTTGTATGGAACCTTCGTCACTGCTACACAATCAGAAACGGAACGATAAAACCCCCATCGAGTGGACACCTCAGGCAGAGTTAGCTTTTGAAAAGTGCCGCCAAAGCATTTTGAAAGCCACCCAGCTGATACACCCATTACCAGGAAGCCCCCTCGCCTTAATGACGGACGCCTCAGATTACAGCGTTGGCGCTGTTCTACAGCAGAGAATAAATAACGATTGGAAACCTCTCGCATATTACTCAAAAGCGATGAGTATGACTCAGCAACGCTACAGCGTATACGATCGCGAGTTGTTAGCGATTTATACGGCTGTCAAGCACTTCAGGAACCTTATAGAAGGAGGTGACGTCACAGTGTATACAGACCATAAGCCACTAGTGAATGCACTGACACGCCCACAGAGCAACAGCGACACTCCGCGTCGAGAACGTCAATTACACTTTATCAGCCAATTTTGTACCAGCATCAAGTACGTGCAAGGCGAAGATAACTCAGTGGCAGACGCATTATCACACATAGAAGATATACGATGCCCTTCCACCATCGACTACGCAACCTTAGCCAAAGAACAAGAAAAAGATCCTGTATTGAAACAGCTCAAAACTCAACAAAATCTAAAATTCACCGACGTCACAATGCCTGGGATGAGCCAGCCAATCACGTGCGAGACGTCCACCGGCACACCCCGACCGTACCTACCGACTGCGTATCGTTTTGAGGCATTCAAAGCTCAACACGATTTGTATCATCCCGGCGTGAAATCAAGCAGGAAACAGATATGCTCAAAGTTTTTCTGGCCCAGCATGAATAAAGAAGTCAGCACCTGGGCCAGAGCGTGCATCAGCTGTCAGCGAGCGAAAATTCACCGTCACGTCGTAACACCACTCAGCGAGTTCCCACCTTCGGCGCGATTTGAACATATACACGTGGACATAGTGGGACCATTGCGTTTATCTAATGACCGACGATACTGTGTGACTATAATCGATCGTTGCACACGTTGGCCAGAAGCCGTTCCTGTATCAGAGATCACCGCTGAGGAAGTCGCAAAGGCCCTTTATGAAAATTGGATTGCTAGATTCGGTTGCCCACTACGAATATCAACCGATCAAGGACGACAATTCGAATCATCACTGTTCCGGTCACTAATGAAAAGGTTTGGGATAGCACGAATACGGACCACGGCGTACCATGCCCAATCCAATGGTCTGATCGAGCGTTTTCACAGAACCCTGAAAGCAGCACTCATGGCGCGAAGCACTACACAGTGGACAGAAGAGCTTCCTACGGTACTATTAGGATTGCGCACGGCATTGCGAATCAACAACAATTTAAGCCCAGCGATAATGACGTATGGCACTACGCTTCGCTTACCATCGGATTTCATCGTGCCAACGAAGTCAAACATTGATGAAAACGACTACATACGCCGCCTTACAGAAACCATGGCATCCTTAATAAGTGCGCCTCGATCAAGCAACAGTCGAACAAAGCCATTCATACATCGCGATCTCGCTACGTGCACACATGTTTTTGTGCGCAACGACACTGTTCGTTCCCCGTTAACACCGCCGTACGAAGGTCCATACGAAGTTATCAAGCGCTTCGACAAGTTTTACAAAATAAAGTTGCCGCTACGAACGTCGGTAGTGTCAAATTTAAGACCTACTTCCATCGAAGTATTGACTGGTTTACAGTCCGTCATATCAAATTCTTTTAATACATTTTGAACATATTGCTCCTGATCAAGGTAAATACTATTTTTATCTCTTCTAAGCCAGATACCTAAAACATGTCTAGAAAGACCTAAATCGTTGACTATAAATTTTTTTAACAAACCGCTTTTTAAGCTTTGTTTTTCGATTTCGCACTTACGAGTGTAAAACACAAATATGTCATCAACATAAATTACTACAACAAGTCTGTTTTTATCTGCTATCACTTTTTGATATAAACATGGCTCTATTTTCGATTGCGTGAAACCTAAATTGAACATCTCCTTATCTAACTTATAATGCCAAGCGTTCGACGCTTGCTTCAGTCCATATAAAGACTTTTGCAACTTACATACTTTGGTCTCTTGGCCTTTAGCGATTGCTCCTTTAGGTTGAAGCATATAAATGTCCTCTTTCAGTTTACCATAAAGAAAAGCAGTGGTAACATCCCACTGGTCAATCAGCCAATCATATTCTGCAGCTAATGAAAATAACAACCGTAATGTCGAACTTCTTATGATGGGAGAGTAGGTTTCGTTATAATCGATTCCACGTACCTGCGTAAATTCTTTCGCTACCAGCCTAGCTTTATATTTGATCACCTTACCGTCGCTGTTGCGCTTGATTTTGAACACCCACTTGCATTGAATCGGTTTCTTGTCACTTGGCAAGTCAACTAGTGACCACGTTTTATTTTCCTTCAACGACTTAAGTTCCTCGTCAATGGCCTTCTGCCAAAGTTCTTTATGAGGCCTCATAAGAGCCTCTTCAACCGATGTTGGGTCACCATTAATGTCAGCTAGAGCGTTCACGTATGTACATGTATAGTCAACACGCTCTCGTACACGTAAGTTGTATCTCGGCTCAGCATTTGCTTCAGTACTCAACTCGTTACTTGCAACAGAGTTTAGTGCTACAAACGTGTCAGTACTCGTTTCAGCACTCGATTGCTGAAAGGTAGCGGATTCGGTACTCACAATTTCCGCATCTTGAAAATTTTCACCGTCCGAGTCAGAGTAACCATCAGGGGTACGCACTGGTTCTATCCGGTCCTCCTCTGTTTACAGGAACGACTGTGCTTTTCGTCATCTTTGTACCATCACCAGGAAATACATTTTCAATAAACTTCACATCTCTTGCAATTGTTACTTTACCAGTTTTTGGATGCATCAATCGGTAACCTGGGGGCCGAGTCACCCGCGTCCGTAGGAGAATACCCAAAGTAAGACCCTACACGTGGTTCCCGGGTGGTGCTAATCAGGTGACACTAACTGGTGGTAAGTTTCGACCGTTGGCTTGCGACCACCCACTGAGCAAAGACGTAGTACCGCCAAGCGGCCTGGCCGTGTTCCGGTATGATGCTCAGTGTAGCCAGTCTAGAGGAGTTGGGTCGAAATAGCTGTTCTAACGCAAGCAGACCAGTCTGGCTTGTACTGATATGGATGTATCGGGAGACTAATCGCGGAGGGTAGCGGGATCCGAGGCACCGTGCACCGCTGGTCGACCGCAGATAGTTGGAGGCCCAAGTAATGTGCTAGCCACTCAAGAAAAGCTGCCCCGCTATCTGTTGAAAAATCCCGAATTGCGCCATCGTGCTGGTTGGCGACCAGATGAGAGGGCCCGATGGACATTCTCGGGGGGGCTCGGGCATCCCCGCAGTCTCCAGACTAGTCCCCCAACGATTTCGTGCCTGAAGGTTAGCTGCGTGGAACCTCATTTCACTTCCTTCTCCTCTCCACCCATTCACTCAAATGTAAATGAAAAGGACAAAGAGAAAAGTAAAACAGCGGCTGAACTCCCTCTCCCACAAAGTGCACCTCACTAACATACGAGGTCTGCACTCAAATATCGTCGCAGTCCACCATCGCCTGGAGACTGAAAAACCTGCTCTTTTCTTCCTTTCGGAGACGCAGATCAAGTGTCCGTCCGACGTGTCGTACCTTTCCTACACAGGGTAAACACCTTGGAGCACAATTTTAAACCGCGTGCGGGTGTACGTATGTATGTATGGTCAAGTCTGTGTCTGTCTACTCCCCGCCCGGTCCCAGCCCTAGAGTCACCCGGCGGGTGTGGCGATACAGGTCAGCAGATTGGGATGGCTTGCGGTCTTTCTTCGCAGGCTATCCTTGCTTTTCTTCGGAAGATGCTTCGTCGTGCGCAGATGCCGTAACGGATGTGTTGCGACAGGGGATGGAGTATTTCATACCATTCTCTGACGTAACAATGTCTGGCCAAGCTCGTCCATGGTTCGGCGCCGAGTGTGATCGTGCAGACGCGCTTAAACACGCGGCATACCGAGCTTGGGCTGATGCTCGAAAGTGCAAGGCAAGCGATGTGGCTCAAAAGAAGAAAGCCTTTAACAGGGCTGCCAAGTCCTGCAAGAGGTCTCGGTTCGACCACGTAAGCCGAATTGGGAGCAAACTTGCTTTTTGTAGTAGAGCGTTTTGGTTCCTGGCTAAGTCGGTGGTCACTGGCCCACACTGCTGAAAAGAAAGCAAACTTATTTGCCTTTCTTTTTGCAGAATCTTCTCGTCTGAATCCTGGTGACACACGACCACCTGCTTACCCTAATGAATGCGTGACGAGTATGTCAGACGTTCGTATCCATCAAAAGGACGTTCGTAGGATCCTGCGTAACCTCGACGTGAACAAAGCCAGTGGCCCCGACGGGATACCAGCAATAGATAGTGCTTAAAACTTGTGCGCCTGAATTGTCTCCGATCTTGACACGCCTATTTCGCCTCTCATATGAGACTAGTAAAGTACCGATTGCTTGGAAGCAAGCTAACGTGCAGCCTGTGCCCAGTCGAGCTGTCCCGACAAACTACCGACCCATTTCAGTTACGTCCGTCCTCTGTAAGAGTATGGAACGTGTGCTTAACGGGAAGCTTCTGGCATACCTTGAAGCTAACGACATTCTCAGTGACCGGCAATATGGTTTTCGCCAAAATCGCTCTACTGGGGACCTTCTAGCGTATGCCATTCATATCTGGAGCGAGGCCATCGAGAAGCATGGGGAAGCGCTTGCCGTCTCCCTTGACATCTCGAAGGCTTTCGATGGGGTCTGGCACGCAAGCCTTCTTGCTAAGCTATCCATCCGAGTGGTTATTGATGGCTGCTCGTCCGATCAAATGGATATTAATGCCGGTCAGTGCCCTCGGCAACACTGTTTTTGCTGCACATAAATGATCTGCTTAAACCCGGTGTTTTTGGGTGTGCAGACGACAGCACTGTTGCTGAGAGACATGTGTCTGACGCACGGGCTAGTGGGTCTCAGATACAGTCATACTGAGAGGATATGGTTGAACGCTTGAACTCTTCCTTGAAGGTGATCTCCGATTGGGGTGATGCCAATCTAGTCAAGTTCAATGCAGCTAAAACCCAGGCGTGTCTTTTTTCCGGTAAACGGAGTCAATTCCACCCGGCTCCCTCTTTCCGGGGTGTGACCGTGCCGATAACCGACCACCTTGAGCTACTTGGAATTACTTTGTCATCTACTCCCAACCAGCAAAACAGTCTCAGAACTCGCACTTTTTGAGAGCGGTATGCTTAAAGCGCTCTTATATTTGTTCTAGAACATACCATCGACCCTATATTACTTTTAGACAAGCCGGTTTGGCCTCAAGAACGCTCAGTCTCATAACCAAGTCTCATATATGTATATAAGAGCATTTATTAAGACTAGTTGCACTTGAGAAAAACTTGCTCTTATATGGGTATTTTCTAAGCTCGTTTGATTTTATATTAGACTTGCTAAATGCTATTGTAAGATGTCAGACTAATATCAGCATAGCATAAGAGAGAAACATTAACTTCACGCAACTTTAACTTGTTTTCATTTGATTTCAAACCACGAACTTTTAAGTTGGATCTGACGTAAAATTCTCAAAATATTCTAACCTTAGACCAAAATAAGCCTATGCAGGCTTACAAGATACTTACGTACTTAAAAGCAATAGAAGCCTAAGTCGGCTCAAATTAATTTTGGCTAGATTTCAGTAAGTGCAAACAGTATTCAATTAGACTGATGTTAGAACGATATTAAACTAAATATGCTTATAATTAGTGCCCAAACCCAGGCTTATATCATTATATAGGAGTGATGTAAGAGCAAAAAACAGTAGTCTTGAGATTGTTGTAAGCCTGGTTTTTGCTGGTTGGGCTCTCAATTTCGGCTCATACATCGAGGCAAAGGCTCAACTGGCTGCCAAAAAATTGGTCCAAGTCCGTTCCACCATTGGACCACAAGACGAACGGCGTTGCGCCACCGGTACATGGTAGACATTCCACCCATACGCGCAAAGCGTTTTGAGAACACATTTATTGTGCGTACAGCCAAGGAGTGGAATTCCCTGCCGGAGTCTGTGTTTCCTGATAGCTGACAACTTAGGTGTCTTTAAGTCAAGAGTGAATAGGTTACTTCTAGGCAAGCGTGTTCCATCGTCGACCACATCGTCGCTTACCATCAGGTGAGATGGTGGTCAAACGCAAGCCCATCAATAATTAAAAAATAAATTAAAAAAATACTCGTAACAACCTACAACTAATTTATTAATTTGAAATGACACTAGATTGACTACGACAACCTCAAAAGCGTACCCGAAAAGGAAAGTCAGAAAGAGTCCTGTCATCTCGTTCTACTAGTGTGTCCATACACTAGCTACATACTGCGGGAAAATTTTGCTCAAAAGTTAGTTAAAGATATTTTTGATACATTAAAAAAGACATGCAAGTTCAAAAACAGTTAATATGTATAATATGTTTACCAAAAGGGAACTGAGAGTTTTCTCTGTAATTACTAGGAAATAGCTGATGTCCGTATATATTATAATAGCAATATCCTCTTATGCGAGTATGAAATACCTACTCTGATAAAAAATGCCTAATGTGTGTGTACCTACGTAAGAAGATCACTTCAGAACGGCGGCACCTATCAGAATAAGGTTTGTCTGAAAGAAAAAACTAGTTAGTTTATAATAAAACTAATGTCATTCTTTTATTTTTACTTTATTAAAAATAGACTGATGCGTAACATCAAATCGTACATTTTTTATTACGTTAAATTGCACTTATTAACTAACAAATAAAAAATAAATAATACATTAAATAGGTAAATGATCCTCGACTGGTTTATAAATTTATTTATACTAACTAATACTACTAATTATTGCCGATGCCCGTTAGCGCCACAGGGAATTTCCGAAAGGGAAACCATGGTCCTGGAACACAAAGGGCAACTGAAGGACACGGGTAGATGTATTCAGTATAAACCTCAAATAACTTGTCCCGCTCTAAGATGGAGCGTAAGGCGCTCTACCTAAGAGCAGGATAAATTATTGGAGATTTTTCCACATCAAAAAAGTCCCCCACTATGTTCGTTTGTCTATATCTGTTTGCAATCAACTCAAAAACTACTGAACGGATTTTTAACAACGGATGAACTTACAAAAGGGTATACAGATGGAATAGAATTAGGTTTTAGTGTGTTTTAGTGTGATTTAACTTTACATCTTCAGACTTAATGAGGCGACTACAAACAAAACTGTTGCTGAAAAAAAATTTTTTTAATGGCACAACTTCAAAGCCACTGTTTCCGATGGTTCTCGTTTCTTGGAAATCTACAACAAAACATAAAAATAATATATTACTAGTAGTTAACGGTTAAGCCACATACGTGCTGCATTGCGTGCAGCATTTATTAGGGACTTACCTAAGGACTAAACTTAAAGACAGTAGACTATTATATTTAAAATGAATATAATTCTCGAATGTACTATATCGATGTGGAGAAGATTTTGGAGCGCACGCGCGTCGTTTTAAGAACTGGTCACAGATAACTTTATACTGAATTGGGCCGAAGACACGTCCCGCATGCCGCACCTCTAGCCGCCGTTGCTCGCCGCTTTCCGCTGTGTCACGAGAGCAGCCGAAGATCGCCGAGCGGCCAAAGGCGCCCGATCAACAGAAAAAATAAAATTAGTAAAATTGGAACGCGCTTGACATATTAAAAAAAAAAAATGAGCCTCAGATATTTAGAAATTTGCTTATAATAATATAAAACTTGAACAGTAGACAATCAAATTTTATAAAATTTTGCATCCAGTCCGTCTTCTGAGTCGTTTATGATGCCCCTTCTCTATGTATTTTTACAGGCAGTTAATATGTTTTAATTCCCGCATGAAATTCAAAACGATGTTTATTGTCACCCTACATAAATATTTTGTAAACAAAACAGAAAACTTACCAAATAAAATGAAATTCCACAACCAGAATACTCATCACTATTGCGAAACTTTACACAGCAACGTTTTGAACATCTTGCACACTTTATACTTTACTAAACATTGGGATAAAAACTTGTAACAATTAAAAATACAACTTTAGCGCTATGAAGCATCAGCCATATTGTTTATTGATGTCAAATTCTGTCAAATTGAAACCTCCTAAATGTTGCCTTTCATAATTTGAAAATTACTACGAATAGCTACTATATCTGATGAAATCATCATTAAATACAAGAAGAATGCGTATAAAATTTCAAGAAGCAATATTTGAAATAAAATATTTAGTTGCAATTCATTTTATGTTGCATAAACCTATCAAAAAAATGCATGAACACGGACTATTTAACGATAACTGGAACAATCTAAAAACTACCATCTGTTTCTTATTTTTTTCTGGTAGTATGTGAGAAAGGGACACAGAGGATTTATCTTAGTGTCCTGCTCCAGGCCATTTTTCCCTTTTGCGTGTCAATAACACACATGAACTTAATGCTAATGAGAATAAAGAACACTTTAGACAGTTTAATATTTCTTCGTAGTCAATCTAGTCTACTCTAGTAGGATATATAAAATCTTTGGAAATGACAAACAATCAAAAACAGTAACAACGATATAAATCAAAATTATGATGCCTAAAACACGACCGTCGCATCCGAGCTCTCATAGCGTCTTCCCCCCTTTTTTTGACAGCGTCATCACTGTTACGTGATGCCATCGCCCTCTCAACTGTCAAATCCTCTAAGAATATATTAGGTATTGTTAGGATGGAACAAAGATTTTATATATCAGAATATATAAAATCTTTGGGATGGAACGAAGGAATGACAGCTATAGCCTATGAAAGCTGCGCGCACACCAATTGTTATTTTGTTCTTTTAACTAAAAATATAGAATTGTTTATTTTTGTCGTGTGTCACGTAGTTTTTTTTTTTAAATATCTGCACTTCTGATTCCTAATATCAGAAGTGGGATAAAGGACACTTAAATTGCCCTCTAAATTACTTCTAAAACATTCAAAGAATAAAATATCAATAATATCTCTCTTGTTGTTGATATTTTACGTGTGTGTAATTTAATATCAAACTATTCTGATAAACTTGCCTAAAAATTATGAACGTCGTCGTTCACGAGGGAAATCTCAACGTGTTTCGCGAGACGAGTCCAGTAGCAATGAAACCATAAATCGGTCGCGTCAAGACGGAGCCCCCGCCGGGAACGTAGTGACTCCAATGATAGTTCGTATTAACGCTATCGAGCATACCAGTACGAATGTAACGTCCACACTTAATAATTTGCAAAAGCCACAGACTATGGCGGACCTTCAGAACCCGATACGTAAGGTCACTTCGCGTTCTCGTAGTCCCGCAGACTTGAACGATGTTCCCCAACATGTTCGTGCCTCCGAGGGTCTTTCAACGACCATTCGTACGAACGATCCAAATGATCGCGGATCTGATGCTGCGTCTATTGTAACCATGCTTGCGGAAGCAATAAAATCATTGCAGCCTACCAGATCGCACAGCTACTACGTGTCTAATTTCGATCCAAACATACACGATATTGACGCATGGTGTGATGAAGTGGACCGCGCAGTTACCGCGAACGGTTGGAGCGACTACGAATCTTTGTCGCGAGTAGTTTCCTGCCTTAGGGGTGACGCTAAGTTTGGCTAAACGAATAGGTCACCAATGATCGAACTTGGTCAAGCTGTAAGCTCGAATTCAAACCCCTCTGCCTTCGGAAGCTAAACTATGCTAATATTTTATTTGAAACGATGAACACGACATCTGACAATTTTACGACGTATGCCGAATACCCGCGGCGTACTTTTTTACGTTTAAGGATAGTCAAGGGTCGTAGCGATGAGTTGCGAACTCTAATAGTTATACGCGGTATCGATAACCCACAAATTAGGGCAGCCGCGGCAAACGCAAACTTAGCTTCGGAAGACTTAGTCTCGTTCCTTTCGATTTACGTAAAACCGATCCACGCTAAATCCGATTCTCGCGGTAGGGCAACAAATAAACATGCGTCTTCGAATTCATCCACTGACCGCGGACTCAAGTGCTACTTATGCAAGCAGCGTGGACATTTAGGTCGGAACTGTTACAAAAAGATCAATAGGGAAGCCACTGCTAGTTCTGCCGTGAAAACCGGAACACAGGGTTCAGTCAATGATAGGAAGGATTGAATACAATGCTTGACTAGCGAGCCTGTTCTTGCCATAAACAACCCTGAACTTCACACCAAGGTTCACACTGACGCAGGCTCTGCCGGTCCGCAGGCCATGGTCCGAGAAGAAGTGGTAGGCGGTCGCCTTTTTCTACGAAGCAGTAATTCTAGAAAAGGAGGAGGTAGTACGCGCGATGGAACGGGTCTCAAGCCCCACCCGTCGGGATCCCGATTCCGATTTTTAGAAACCGTTGGTGCGATCTTGCGGGTGGTGAGCAATGGGTAACTCACCGGCCGACTGTCCGATAACCTTCCGGCCGAGACCAAATTGTCAATGGCGCATAGTGTTCGTCATTGTCCCGTTATGTTTTGTAGTACTTATATTTGCTCGAAAGCTATCAGACGGCTATTCAGTGATTTACATAATCTTTTCTATACTTTTAAAGATAATGTTATTTCGATATTATTGCGGGTTTGAGAAGACCCAATATCCTCTCAAGAAAATTGAGTAGGATACTGTTAAAGAGTTTTTCTGGAAATTTAATATAGAAGGCAAAAATCAAAACGGTATCTGCTGTTAAGTGTTGCGTCACACCATGCAGTATCTAGTTTAGTAGATTTAAAAAAATCTACACAAGTCTCGAAAGTCTCGTTATTCCCGGAACTGGAGGTCTGAGTCTCGAGTCTCGAAAATGAGGAAAAATCGTCGAGACTCCTGGTATTTCCGAGACCGAGACTCCCAGGATGAAAGCCCTATTACCGGTCAGTGCTAAAAATAGCTATATTCACAGGGTCATATTTCAGGATCTCCTGAAGCTATATCTATGAAATTTGGCATACTGCTTTAGTACTAGTATATGATTACGTAGGTACATGTGCATTTTATCTCTGTACTTGCAATACGCACTGAGCTACAGGGGGGTCAAAAGTGGGTCGAAACGGTTCGTGTAAATAGAGTACGTTATGCGCGCGGCCTGTTGCTGGAACTTGACCTGCGCACTACCGTGCGCTTAGATGTCCTTTTGAAAAGAAGTATGCTGGATCTGGTAATGCCTGTAGATGGCGTTATTCTTTGACAGCTTAGCTAAAAACACTAGAAGTTTGCCGAATCAGTCTATAATATAAAAATGAATGGCTAAATGTGTTGCTTAGCGCAGATCGTTTTTTATCGGTTATGCTCGAGCTATCATTTTCAAAGAGATTCAGAAAGAAAAATAAAAAGCCATGGGTATCATAAATTATGATCATTCCTTTAATGAAAAAATCTGGTCATGGGTGCGAGAGAGAAGACATATGAGGCGTACGGGGCGCAAGAACGGGCGAAGACGGGGGCGGGAGCCGGTCCAGCGCGCGGTTGAGGCGCTCGATGTGTCGCAGCTGGCGCAGCACAAGCCGTACGTGTGAGTCGCGCAGCGCTCTCACTCCTCCCAGCCACTCATCTGCCGAGTTGAAAACACATGATGATTCTTTAAATAGTCTGCTACTTCTGTCACCAGCAATTAATTGTACAGCACATTAAAACATGATTAATTTTAATCATCATAATATTACTGTAGGTTTTTTACTTTCGTGAAGTCTTGACCCACTCCTTAGTCTGTTAGACACGTCAAACTCATACTTCTTCACCCCCTACATGTCACGCCAGTGACGACAAGCCGTCACAGACAGGGGCTTCCATGAAATGTCACTCACCTAATTGCCCAGAATCCTCACAAAGGACGTAAGGGCAGAACCCCGACTTAGATAATCAGGCTTGTCTCCAGAGTTCAGTTATTCACTGTGCGGTTCCGTGTGTTTATATACCGGTAACTCCAAGCTAAGTTCTTGGCATTAAAGTCCCCTCAAATAACCACTGAAAAGTATAAAACTCAGCGACGGAAGTCATGAATAAAATGTATTTTTAATTTAATTTGTTTCTAAACTGACTTATTTTTTAAAGAATACAACCATTAGGAAAGCTAAACTAAATCGCGTCAAACTACTAAAGTTTTTACAATATACAACAATAATAAGTTTTAAGGCTCACCTGGTTGGCAGACGCCGCGCTGAACATTCCTGCATAGAATAAAAACAATAATCAAATCGAACTGTGTTACACAGAAAGCAGCCATGTTATATGGAGGAAAGTACAAACGGAGTGATTATGAGTATGACAGCGCTTTCGTATTAAGTTAGTTTTCGATAGATGTCAGAGGTGGCTCAACACAACTTGCTATAGGATGATTTATTTATTTTATTTTATTTATTTAAGGTTCGCCAACAGTTGTTACAGATATTTTAACGTAGAAATATATATATATATATAAGTGTCTCGATCCTAACTGCACAACCAATTACAGGCAAACACCACATGCACAAAGCTCCCTGCAATTCTAGATTGAATCTAGAGACTTAATATTATTACTAACACTTTTAACGGATACAATTTAGAAAAATACAAAAACGAAACAATAGAGACTTCTTACTTAATGTACTTAAATTCTAGATAATTATATTAGATATACTTATTCTAATTAAGTTTGACAAACTTCAATATTGAGTCTGCGTGGACGTCAACCAGGTCGCTGCGTTCGTTTACGAGTTTGCACATGCGGGGTATAGGTGAATTAGCACCAAACACTGTACGGCGACGAGGTGGGGCTAAGGGTGCTATGGGTCTGCGAGGTGGTTTACGGGGTACTCTGATATTAAACTTAAATAGCAATTGTGGGCAGTCAATGGTGTTGTTGAGCAGTTTATATGCAAATCTCAAATCCAAGAGCTCCCTACGAGCTTCCAGGGAACTCATTTTATAGCAGCCTAGTTTATCAAGGTAAGAGAGATATTTAAATTGCCTTCCCTTTGAGTACCCTAGGTATCGGACAAATCGTTTTGGGACTCGTTCTATCCGCATCGAATGGGTTGCGTAGTGGGGCCTCCATATCACACTGCAATATTCCAAAATGCTTCTTATAAGACAATTGTAGAGGAGTAATTTAGTATGTGGTCGTTGAAATACCTTTCCATTGCGAATGACAAATCCAAGCATACGTTGGGATCGACTAATTATGTTCTCAATATGTGGTATAAATGTGAGTTTAGAGTCCAAGATAACTCCCAGATCTCGTACCACATCCACCTCGCTTAAGTTCACTCCGTTTACTTGGTACGACGAATTCACTTTATTTACTTTCCTGGTAAATTTTATGTGGCTACATTTCGAACTATTTAACGAGATCCTATTACGATTGCACCATGCAGATAGTCGATCAATGTCATCTTGCACTAGGTTTACATCCTGTTGAGACCTAATGGGTCTTGAAATTTTTAAGTCGTCTGCAAAAAGGAATATGCTAGTATTGTGGAAGCACAATGTCACGTCATTTATATAAATGATGAATAAAACTGGGCCCAGATGAGAGCCTTGATGGACACCCGAGGCAATTGCATAACTGTCAGACCGAAATCCATTGACAACCACATAAAACTCCCGACCATCCAGATAAGAACCAAACGACTTCAGAAGATTACCGGTGACGCCGTAAGTAGCTAGTTTTTTGACAAGCAGTTCATGCGAAACCTTATCAAACGCCTTGCTAAAATCTGTATAAACAGCGTCAACCTGTTAACCTTCATCCATGGCTTCGCATGAGGCTTCAACAAAAGACACCAGATTTGTACTTGTGGATCTGTTCTTTACAAATCCGTGCTGATGGTCGCTTAAGAATTTGGAAAAATAACTTTGAATATGTGGACAAATCAATGACTCCAATATTTTGCCAAAAATCGAAAGGATGGATATTGGCCTATAGTTTTTTACGTCAGATGGGTCTCCACTTTTGTAGACTGGTACTACTTTCGCCTGTTTCCACTCTTTAGGGAATTGACCAGAACGGATTGAGGCGTTGTAAATCTTCGTCAAAGGAACAGCCAGGCTCGGTGCACATCTGGCAATAAACAGTGGCGGTATATTATCTGGGCCTGCCCCCTTAGAAATATCAAGGCTTTTTAGTTTTTTCTCAACATTCTCATATGTGATGTCGACGGAAGCTATGCTGTCTGACTGTGTGGGCATTACTTCCAAGTATTCGGAGGCCACATGGTTTTGACCTGAGGATGAAGTTGTATCTTCTTTATAAATGCTGCTATAATTTAATGCGAATAACTCACATATTCCTTCTCCATTCGAAGATGTTATCGGTCCGTTAGTCATTGACGCTGGGTATGTACTTTCTCCACCACGTTTATTCTTGATATATGACCAAAAAATTTTAGGACATCTGGCAATAGAGTCTTCAGTATTCTTAATGTATCTATTGTAACATTCTGTAGCGTAATTATCACATCTTTTAGTGATTAATCTGAGTGATAGCTTGTCAAGAGGATTCTTGTACTTTTTATACCTACCACGAAGTTTATTTTTTTCTTTTAATAAATTAAGGAGTTTCTTATCAAACCATATTGGAACACTACTACTTTGCTTTTGGATGATAGGTACAAAACTGTTGACAGCTGATTCAATAACGCTGTAGAAAACTTCCACCATATCGTCAACACTACTGCAATATCTCAGACACTCTTCCCAGTCCTTATCCTTTAAATGCTTGTTTACAGCTTCATAGTCGGCCTTATGGAAGTTTCTTTTTACAATGCTATTTGGTTTTAGTTTTAAAGGCTCCGACAATGTTATCTAATGGATGATGAGGGTGCTAGCGGTCAGATTCATACAATGTAGCTACCTTAATAATAATATTAATTTTTTTTTAAATCTGTGGCTCGGCTGTCAAAGTAACTGACAGCAAATTTTTTCTCGTCAATCTTTTTTACCCAATTTAATTCAATAATCCATCATAAAAATGTCTAATCACCGCAAAACCACCAGGAAAAAATAAGAAAAATATTACATCACGATTCTACATATACATACAAAGGTAAACAAACAACGACATGGCGATGAACTGAATTTGAACAATGCTGACAAGAAGCCGAGCACGAAAACATAACACACACCCAACATCTTCGGGTTCGTCGCTCAACTCCGCCTCGCAGCCGCCGGGACCAGCACCAGCCGTGAGTCCAGTGATTCCGGCAGCTGCAGTTGCGTCGAGTTCGAGCGACGAATACTTCTCGCCGCCGACGTCACCACCACCTGCGCGTCGGCGGGGAAGAGGCCGACCTCCGGCCAGCTTGGGACCTCGAGGCCCGCCGGCCTCTGATAGGGTCCCCGCTGTCGGTGGAAGTGTGCAGCTCATGCGATGGACATCATCCATCAACGAAAATGTCATGCGCTCATACTTTCGGGCTACAGAGGGGGGAATTAACCTGACTGCGTACCGTGGTCGGATGCTCTCTCTGTTTCAGGTGCTTGAGCCAGCTGTCAACGTTTCGGTCCAACGACTATCGGATCAGGTGCGGGTCATACAGCGTAATCATATGTTGGATGATGCCGTACTTGATAGACTGCGCCTGGAATAACAGAGTAGCCGTGTTTTACCTGCTACACCACCGGCCGCGGTGCAACGTCAACTCAGTGACTCACCGCGACCCGACCACGTTGGTGACGCCGATGATGACGCGGCTATATCTGTGAGTACCCAATGTAATGAACGATTGAGGAGTGCTTTGGAAGACGCATTTCGGGAGTACCGCTCCACACCGCCGGAGCTTAGACCTCGCTTACCTCGTTTACCCATGCACAAGATAAATAGGACGCTGGTGTGTGCTCTAGATTCGCAACTATCAAGTTGTTTTGATAGCAGCGAAGACCTCACTGATATCCACTCTATCTTGTACTGTGCGGCTGTAGCAGCATGTCGTGTAGCTCACGTTAAATTTCCTAATTACACGACCAGCTGTGCCAGCTTGGCAGTGCAGGATAGAGCGCCGTATCGGTGAGGCTAGAGCACTCATCGGCAAGCTTATATGCTTCAGGGAGGGCAACACTCGCCCTAGGGTGATGCGCTTTGTGAGGCGGGCATTCTCGGGGACTGATATTAGTCCTCGAGATTATCTGTCCTGCGTCACAGAGCGCATCGACTTCCTGAAGCAGAAGATCTGTGCATGGGCAAGCCGTATTCGTAGGTACAAGCGGCGAGTGGAGCGCTACACTCAGAATCGTACATTCCAAAGCAACGAAAGGTGGGTTTATAGGGCTTGGGAGCGACCAGACCAAGGTGTGACTAATACGCGCCTGCCGGATGATGACGCCATGTGCTCATTGTGGCGCAACATTTGGTCGGCGCCTGTCAGTCACACCGAGGGTGATTGGATTCGGGAGGTCGAGCGCGCTTGCGATCTTTTACCACAAATGGGGGCAATTACCATCAGCCCCCAAGATGTAGCCCGTGCAGTCCGTCCATTGCCAAACTGGAAATCTCCAGGGCCGGATGGGCTGCAAAATTTCTGGATAAAATGGTTCCAAAGGTCGCATGCTCGTTTGGCATCTCAGTTCCAGTCTGCCTTAGAGTCAGGATCGCTGCCCCAGTTTCTAACGACAGGAATAACCCACCTGCTCCATAAATCAGGTAGTACTGCGGAACCCAAAAATTATAGACCGATCACGTGTTTGCCGACGGTCTATAAAGTTCTTACATCCATTCTGAGAGCTAAGATCAATATTCATGTTGAGACAAATTCTATCATGTCTGCCTCTCAGAATGGATGCAGGAACGGGTCCCGCGGTACTAAGGAGCTGCTATTCATCGATATTGCCATTAGCCAACAGGTTCGACGTTCTCGAAAGAATATGTCGGCATGTTGGATAGATTATAAGAAGGCCTATGACTCTCTTCCTCATACATGGCTCATGAGGGTGCTAGAACTGTATAAAGTTGATGCAACTCTGCGCACCTTCCTGACGTCATGTATGGGGCAGTGGAGAACAGTCCTTCACTATCCAGGATGTCGACAGATTCGGGAGAATAGCGAACCGATAAGGATTGAGCGTGGCATATTCCAGGGTGACAGTCTGAGTCCACTGTGGTTTTGCCTAGCCTTGAACTCTCTCAGCACACTGCTGGAGGGTTCTGGCTTAGGTTACCGGTTGAAAAGAGGCGGTCAGGTCATATCTCACCTTCTTTACATGGATGATCTGAAACTCTTTGCCCCCAACAACTTGCAACTGGTGGAACTACTGAAGGTCGCTGAAACCTTCAGTAGTGCCATCAGGATGGACTTTGGTGCGGACAAATGTGCAGTCGTGCATGTAAAGCGAGGTGAGATTGTGGAATCCGAGGGAATTCAACTCTCGGATTCCATACACCTTAGATCCCTCAGTTCAACCGAAACTTACAAATATTTGGGTATGTTGGAAGCGTTAGGCATCAATACTGATGACGTGAAACAATCGTTGAAGGAGCGCTTCTTTGGCCGCCTGAATAAAGTACTGAATAGTCTTTTATCAAGCGGAAACAAGGTGCGCGCTTTCAACGGTTGGGTCATGCCAGTATTGATGTATTCTTTCGGCATACTCAAATGGACTCAGACGGAACTCGATGCCCTGGACAGGAGGGTCCGTACACTGCTTACCGCAAATCGGATGCATCACCCACGGTCATCGGTGATGAGACTGTATATCCCGCGGAAGTGTGGGGGTCGTGGCTTCTTAAATGCTAAGACCCTGCACAACCGTGAGGTATGCAGTCTTAGGGAATTTTTCCTGGAAACCGACGTGGGGATGCACCGAGATGTGGTGGCAGTGGACAAAGGCCTCACCCCGCTTTCCTTGGCTAAAGAGAACTGGCGCAAACCTATAGTACTGGATACTAATGACCGCAGGGAAGTATGGAAGAGTAAGGAGCTACACGGGCGCTTTTACCGGGCCTTACATGGGCCCGATGTAGATGTATTGGCGTCCGTATCTTGGCTGCGTTTCGGTGACCTCTTTGGGGAAACCGAAGGTTTTGTCTTTGCGATTACGGACGAAGTTATGATGACAAACAACTACCGGAAATACATTGTGAAGGACGGTACGGTTGCCATCTGTTGGGCATGCCACCGACCTGGGGAATCATACCGACACATTATTTCTGGGTGTTCTCATCTAGCTAACGGCGACTATTTGCATAGACACAACCTCGTAGCCAAGATAATCCACCAGCAACTTGCTCTTAAATACAATCTTGTGGAATCAGAAGTACCATACTATAGGTATGTGCCCGACCCAGTTCTCGACTATTGATGCCAATAAGCCTGACATAGTGGTGATAGATCGACTAGAGCGTCGCACAATGATTGTTGATATAGCGGTCCCTCATGACGAGAACCTCGTGAAAGCTGAGAAAGATAAGCAAACTAAGTATCTTGACTTAGCTCGCGAGGTTGTCGACATGTGGGAAGTGGATAGAGCAATCATTGTGCCGATAGTCGTAACGGCCAACGGCTTAATAGCCAAGAGCCTCGACCAACACCTTAGGAGGCTCTCGTTAGGCGACTGGATCAAGGGCTTGATTCAGAAAGCGGTACTCCTGGATACGGCTCGTATAGTCAGGAGGTTCCTTTCTCTGGACCCCTGACCACCGGTTGCTTGGACCCTGTTCCCGATACCGGTGGGACACTATTTTTTATATTTTTAAATGTTTTTTTAATTTTTTATTGAAATATTTAAAAATATAATTTGTATGTATATTAAGTGAATAAAGGAAATAATAATTTAGTTCTTTGTTTTTATATAATTTTGTTAAAAATATTTAAAAATGTAATGCTGTATGTAAACTAAATAAATAAAGAGAATAATAATTCTTAATAATAAACTAAAAACCACTGGTTGAAGAAAAATGTTAACCTACCGGACAGATGACAGATGTCATTATCAAGAAAATATACATAATGAAATGGAATTCCGAATGACAAAATAGCTATGTTGACGAGAGCAGCAGCCCGTCGCGCACGCCTTTCACCCCCGGACTCGCCGCTCAGCTCCGCCTCGCCGCCGCCGGACCCCGGATCACCAGTGTAACCGGTGGCTGCAGTCGCGTCGAGCTCGAGCGACGAGTATTTCTCCCCACCGACGTCGCCAACACCTGTACGTCGGCCAGGGAGAGGCCGGCCACCGAACGGCTTGGGACTTAGGGGCCAACCGGCCCCGAGCCGGGTCTCCGCTGCCGGTGGTTGTGTGCAGCGCATGAAATGGACTCAATCCATAAATGAGAACGTCATGCGCGCATATTACGGGTCTACAGAGGGGGGAACTAACCTCACTGCGTACCGTGTTAGGATGCTGTCTCTGTTTCAGGACCTTGAACTAACCGTTGACGTCTCGGCGCAACGATTGTCGGATCAGGTGTGGGTTATTCAACGCAATTACGCAACCACAGGTTGGACGACGCCGCACTTGATCGGCTGCGCTCAGAGGTACTAAGCAACCCTATCGTCTCGACACCGACACAGATACAAACCGCGGGACCATCGAGTTCTGTCACGTCCACGCCGCGGTATAATCATGTTGAGGATGAGGCAGATGATAGGGTTGACAGAGTAAGTAGCCAGTGCAATGATAGATTGAGGAGCGCACTGGAGGATGCGCTTCACGAATATAGATCGACTCTGACTGAACTTAGGCACCGTTTACCTCGGTTGCCTATGCACAAAAAAAATAGGGCACTAGTGTGTGCTCTGGACTCGTTGCTTAACAATGTTTTTGAGAGCAGCGAGAGCTTCCTTGATACGCACTCCATCCTGTACTGTGGAGCTGTTGCAGTATGTCGTCTTGCTAATGTAAAGTTCCCAAGTTACGGTAAAGCTACACGACCAGCGCCAGCCGCTCCAGCCTGGCAGTGCAGGATCGAGTGGCGTATTGATGAGGCCAGAGCATTCATTGGCAAACTATACTGCTTCAGGGAGGGCAACACACGTTCACGTGTGATGCGTTTCGTGAGACGAGCGTTTTTGGGGACTGAAATAAATCCCCGACAATACATTGACAAAGTGTGACTGACGGGTTTCGTCCGGACAGTGCTGCCACGAATACATTCTGGCGTAGCATCTGGTCGGAGCTCGTATGTCACAATGAAGGTGGCTGGATGCGTGATGTTGAGCGCGTGTGCGATGCTATACCAGAAATGGGTAAAGTTTTCATCACCCCATTAGATGTGGCCAGAGCAGTTCGTCCGTTACCAAATTGGAAGTCTCCAGGACCGGACGGACTGCAAAATTTCTGGCTTAAGTGGTATAGCAGCTCACACGCGATTCTGGCATCACAATTCCAGTCATCCTTACAGTCTGGGTCGCTGCCTGAGATTTTATCAACTGGTGCCACCCACCTGCTCCATAAGACAGGTAGTACCGCGGACCCCAAGAACTATAGACCGATTACATGTTTGTCGACGGTCTATAAACTTCTTACATGCATCCTGAGAGTGAAAATTAATCTATACATTGAGAACCACTCAATTATGTCTGCCTCTCAGAATGGATGTAGGAACGGGTCACGCGGCGTTGAACTACTGAAAGTAACTGAAACTTTCAGTAGTGCCATCAGGATGGAATTTGGTGTGGACAAATGTGCAGTCATGGATGTAAGGCGAGGGGAGATAGTGGAAACCGAGGGAATTCAACTCTTGGATTCTATTCACCTTAGAACCCTCTCCTCGACCGAAACTTATAAGTATTTGGGTATGTCGGAAGCGTTAGGCTTTAACGTCGCTGACATGAAGCAAACGTTGAAGGAGCGCTTCTTTGGCCGCCTGAAGAAGGTTTTAAACAGTCTTCTATCGGGTGGAAATAAGGTGCGCGCCTTCAACGGTTGGGTCATGCCGGTTTTAATGTACTCTTTCGGCATCCTCAAATGAACTCAGAATGAGTTAGACGCCCTGGATAGGCGGGTCCGTACATTGCTGACCGCAAATCGGATGCGCGGGATGTACAGTCTCATCTCCGAAGATCGTGGGTGATGACTGTACATCCCGCGGAAGTGTGGAGGGGTGTAGCCTCAGAGAATACTTTCTCAAAACCGACGTGGGTGTGCACCGCGATGTGGTCGCAGTGGACAAGGGAATCACCCCGTTGTCCATGGCTAAAGAGAACTGGCGCAAACCTGTGGTACTTACTATTGATGACCGCAAGGAAGTATGGAAAGGCAAGGAGCTTCACGGACGCTTTTTTCGGGCTCTTCATGGGCCTGACGTAGATTTTTTGGCGTCCGTGGCCTGGTTACGATTCAACAACCTCTTCGGGGAAACTGAAGGTTTTGTCTGCGCGATAATGGTCGAAGTTATCTTGACGAACAACTACCGGGGACATATTATGAAGGACGGGACGGTTGACGTGTGTCGGGCATGCCATCGTCTGGGTGAGTCTATCAGACATATTATCTCTGGTTGTTCTCGTCTAGATAACGGTGAGTACTTGCACAGGCATAAATAACCAAGTAGCCAGGATTATTCACCATCAACTTGCTTTTAAATACAACCTAGTCGATTCTGAGGTACCGTACTACAGGTATGTGCCCGACCCAGTTCTTGAAAATGACCATGTCACGTACTGGGATCGGTCTATCATCACTGACCGGACTATTGTAGCCAATAAGCCGGACATAGTGGTGATAGACCGATTAGCGCGCCGCGCAATTATAGTCGATGTCACCATCCCACATGGCGAGAATCTCGTGAAAGCTGAGAAGGAGAAACAAATGAAATATCTCGATTTAGCACACGAGGTTGTCGACATATGGAATGTGGACTCAGCTATCATTGTGCCGATTGTCGTGACCGCCAATGGCCTCATAGCCAAAAGCTTCGACGACCATCTGTCGAAGCTGTCGTTGCGCGGTTGGATCAAGGGCGTGATACAGAAGGCAGTACTCCTCGATACGGCTCGCATTGTGAGGAGGTTCCTGTCTCTGGACGAGGTTATGTCTCTGTAACCACCGGTAGCTTGGACTCTGCTCCCGACACCGGAGGAATACTTATTTTTTTAATATTTTTAAATGTTTTTTTTTTATAAGTCTGTTTAAGAAATATTTAAAAATATGTATATAAAATATGTGTAAAATGAAAATAAAGGAGATAATATATAATTCATTTCTGGGTGTTCTCGTTTGGCTAATGGAGACTATTTGCATAGACACAACCTCGTAGCCAGGACTAATCACCAGCAACTAGCCCTTAAATACAATCTTGTGGAATCAGAAGTACCGTGCTATAGGTATGTGCCCGACCCAGCTCTTGACAATGGCAGTATCACGTTATATTGGGATCGATCTATCTTCACTGACAGGACTATAGTTGCTAATAAACCTGATATAGTGACAATGATTGTTGTTCCTCCTTAGATGTTGTTCTCGGCATGAGGGACCGCTATATAGCGGTCCCTCATGCCGAGAACCTCGTCAAACTGAGAAAGACAAGCAGACCAAGTATCTTGACTGAGCTCGCGAGGTTGTCGATATGTGGGAACTGGATAGAGCAATCATTGTGCCGATAGTCGCAACGGCCAATGGCTACAGCTAAGAGCCTCGAACAACATCTAAGGAGGCTCTCGTTAGGCAGCTGGATCAAGGGTCTGATCCAGGAAGCAGTACTCCTGAACACGGTGCGCATTATTAGGAGATTCCTCTCTCAGGAGCCCTGACCACTGGTAGCTTGGACCCTGTTCCCGATGTCGGTGAGCTACTATTTTTTATATTTTTTATGTTTTTTTAATGTGTTTTTTTAAAGAAATATTTAAAAATATAACAGATATGTATATAAAATAAATAAATGGAATAATAATTCATTTATTTGCCTGAAACATGGTGGTACAGATATTAAAATACAACAGGTACAGGGTTTTCTTCATGTTCCGCCTGTTTTTCAGCATGCAATATTTAATTCAGACTATTTATTTTTAAATAATCAAATTCATACCAAGAATACCATTTTTATATGTCAATTGGATAACCCTCCTTTCCTTTTCTCTGCATACCTACTTTCGTCCTGCTGTTATGATGTTATCCTATCCATACAATGGGCCTTATTAAGGTGATGCATCTCGACACACATTTTCCTTGTTTTTCGTACAGCGGCTCATCATAACCGATTATGGCCTTCTTACCGTATCGTATCAAAGTTCATGCAAAATAGCAGATTTTCAGAGGTTTTTACTGGTTTTTTTTAGTGTTACACAAATTTAGAAATTGATTTCAATAGAAGCCTAGATAATATCCATAAGATACTGTGTTTCCAAAATATCTAATAAATAATGAGTAATAACGTCATAATCGGGTAACAGCGGTTGTATGAAAAACAGTGAAAATGTGTGTCGTGATGCAATCCCTTAAGTACAGATAGAGAGCACACAACGTTAGCGTGTTTCAGAAACCTATCGCCATCTATCGGAATCCATATGAGTAACACTTATTTATGTTTCGAATGTTGATTTGTTTCTCAAAAACTGATTGATTTATAGTATTTTTTTAATTAACAATATTTTTATGACGGATGATGCTTCGTTTCGGCTAGCAACCTGTCTACGCTTAGGCGCACCTTGTGTTGTTCTACATCGGTGCCACTCCGGCGAAGCTGTCGACAGTCTCGGACACCATAGCCTGTCCTGCTGCAGGAGCGCAGGCCGCATAGCACGACACGCTAGTATCAACGATATTATTCTTCGAGCTCTTGTCACCGCTGGCGTACCCGCTGTATTAGAACCAAATGGCTTGGTACGTGACGATGGAAAGAGACCAGATGGTACGACGTTGGTACCGTGGAAGGTGGGTAGGCCGCTGGTGTGGGACGCAACCTGTGTCGACACCCTTACCCATGTTCCATGTACTGCGAGCTGTGCTGGCGCTACCGCTGCTGCTGCTGAGACCCTTAAACGGCGCAAAAACTGTAACCTTATTGGTAATTACAGTTTTGAGCCGTTTGGGGTTGAAACGCTTGGGTCATGGGGTCCGAGTGCGCGTCTTCTTTTTAAGGAAATTTCTCGCCAACCTTGCGTGATCAGAAGGCTGGCTCGTTCTTCGCTCAAAGAATTATCATTGCCATTCAACGTGGCAATGCTGCCAGTCTTCTGGGCACATTTCCGGATGACCGGTTCTTCTCCATAGGAAACGACCAATTTGGAACCGTGCACTAGCTTCTGACGTTTTATAAGTGCCCATGTAGGCCTATGTGAAATAAAATATTTTGACTTTGACTTTGACAGCGATTTCACATCGCTGTCATCCGGAGAGTATTATTTAGGGGTATTATTTATTTATTATATTCTTTATTGTACACCACATAAACAAAAAAAAATATAGGACAAACATTATTCAAAATAAGTGTACAATGGGCGGTCTTATCGCACAGGGCGATTTCTTACAGACAACCTTTGGATGGACTGAAAGAATGGAGAAAGATTTAGAGCTGTCAGCGTACAACATTAGCAATAATACTAATAAGAAATAATAACACGAATACATACATACATTACAAAAAAATATATAGGTACTAATAAATATCAAATATGTAACTAAGCAAGGAGAAGAAAAAAAATCAAAGTGGAAGGTAATGCGTCTTCACCATCTTTTTAAACGTTGGTAGCGTTTGAGCACGTCTCATTTCAATAGGTAACGCATTCCACAAACGAGCAGCTTGGACAGTAAACGATTTGTCAAAAAAGGATGTGGAATGCATACGAATACTTAATTTCAGATTTTCCGATGATCTCAAGGACCTAGAATGTGTGTCACAGAGCAGCTGAAAGCGTTCTTTAAAATAAAAAGGAGTTGAAGGATTAAAGAGCACATTATGAAGCAAGGAAAGTATATGAGCACTTGGACGCCTTAGGGTTCTTTGTGTTTTCGTATTTTATTGATGTTATGTATTTATTTAGGTTTTAGTATAAATGGTTTAAGTTTTTTATGTACATATTTACATATGTACATTTATGGTTAGATTTAATGTTTTAATATTGTTTTATTTAATTTAATTTAATTATTTTATGATACAAACATAGAACCTGTACTAATTTTGCGGAGAGTCACACCCATCCCTTATTTTAGGGGCCGGAGTAGGATTTCCAAAAAAAAATTAAGCATTTTCGTTGGTAAGAAAGAGTCTGTGTTTTTTAGCTTCCTACCTTGAAAACTGCGAAAAGTTACTTATAAAATCTGAAAAAAATAAGTAAGGATTTCTCACATGGAAAAAAATACATAAATGGAAATTAAATAATAATTATTATATTATTCCATGTAACAAAAGGAAGATTCAGAAACTTGTTTTATGAAATACTACATTACTAAATATGCCACTGGTGGTTAAATGACCCCGCAGGCCCGCACACGTGCCACAAAAATGCCGCTTCTAGCTTCTTTTTGTGGCCCGTGTGAAGTGCGTTTTGGGGTTGGCGAGATGGGCTGACGGCCCAAGGCGACAAATTCAGGGGGGCGCCAAGGTCTGGAGTTGGAGTTGGAGTCCCCTGGTGCTAACCCTCAAAACTACTCAAAACAAAACTGCTCTACGCTCTGTGCATATGCATATTGAGATTTTTTTAGATGGATTATATGAGGGTTTGTGGTCGAGGAGCGACTCTAACGATATCGTTAGAGTCAAAACAATTTAAGAAAATTTATCAAAAATTTGCAAAATCTTCAATCTAAATGAAAAGTAAAAAGAAAAAAAAAAATGTGCAAGAAATTCAAATTCGAAAAGAATTTGAAAAAAATTGTGAATGACAAAAAAAACCAAAAGGACTAAAAATATTTAAAAAAAAGAGGAGCTACACAACTTTCCACGTCCGCGTCGAAGATCTAAGGAAAGATGAAATTCTTAATAAGTATAAGTTTACTTGGGATCAGCAAAAAACTAACACTTGATATTGCTTTCCTTAAGTGGGTGCCACAATATTTTCGCCCGGGGTGTCAGTGGCCCTTACATTGTCAGTTCTTACAGTGCATTGTCCGTGTGCGGGGACACTAAGAGACGTCCAGTGTCGAATGATAGCGACCGAGGTTTTAAGGGAACTAACTGTAATGCCCGCCATACGCGTAGGCACCTGACAGGTTTGCCTGTACAGCTGACCTGTCAGGTATGCTTATAGGGAAACCTGCACAGTTGTGTAAAATACTCTAGCGTGTATGGCTACCTTATGTGTTTTTTTTTTTTTATATATGGGCTTTGGCGGAAGATGTGTAATGAATGGAGAAGGAAGTGCATACCGCGGGGCGTGCACCTGTGTAGCCACGGTGCGCGTGACGCAGTCGCACCACTCGAGTGTGGCGCTGCCCACGCTGCCACTGCTTGCAGGGCTGGCCAAGGTATCCACGCTCCGTTCCAAGTCACCCAGGTGTGGCTGTTTCCTGTTAAGTGTATTATTACTGTAAGACTTCAGCCTCAAAATCAGCTGGCAGGTATGGGGTGGAGGCGGTGAAACGCGGGAGTGTTGCAGCAACGAGAAACTAGTCTTGAAGCTAGTGAGCAGACAATATAGTTTGAACGTATGTAAATTTTTTGTTAAATTATTCGAAAATGGTAACTTAGAGATTTGGTTATTCGAGATCACATGACTACGGCGTCTGGTTTTTCGTGGCAACGTGGATTCGTGGTTAAGTGTTTCTTATTAGCAAAGTTACGGGAACGTGTTATACGATAAAAAAAAAATCTGAATCATGTTATTCCAGATCGCATCAATCGATGTCAGGGTCGCGGGAATCCGATGAATGCGTGACTCACAGGACCAGTCGTTGTGGCGATGCTTGGGGGAGGCCTATGACCGCAGTGGATGTCTTTCGGTTAATATGATGATGATGATGATGATGAGATCGCATGGCTACGGCGTTATGGTTTTCGTTGTTGCGCAGTTTTCCGAACGCTGCGCAGCCCAGTCGAGTCGGATTCGATGCTTGACCTCTTTCTCGAAGTTAGACCTACTCAATTAAACTGTCTGACCCAGGTAATTGTAGTCTTCCACAATTCGGCCAGAGGGCCGGTTGCGAGATATAATCATCGGCACGGTAAACGTGCGGTAGTGCTCTGACAAGAAACATCTAAATTGAAAGCTCCCTTACCATGACGCGTTAAAATTTCAGCCCTGCGAGCGAGAAAGATCGATGGTCCCGTACACCCTATATAGCTCCATATCTTTAACATTTCAGTTTAGGTCGTAAAGTGGTTCGCGATAGGAGTTCGTAGTAGACTTTGGTTGCGCTTGTACTGTTGTTGACGGTCTTCCAGTAGATGAAAGTGCCAGCCAGTTAGATGAGGATAGCGATTATACACGAGAAAGATAGCTTAACTTTTGTACAGCTGAAATCAGATGTTACTGTTTTACTCACTGGTCTTGACTATCCGAATAGAAGGTATTAGGTGCGCTTGGCACTAGAGGTGGACTCCTTGCAGGTGCAGTACGGTGCGGCTGGCGCGGCGAGCGAGCCTGGCGCGGGAAGGCAGCGGGGCGTGGAGGTCGAGCGTGGCGCGCGATGTGCGGGTGGCGCCGCCGGCGCGCCTGGCGCGGCGAGCACGCCCGCCGTGGGGACTGCGGCGGCGTGCTGCGAACCGGTGACGAAGGGGCCGACAGCGGTAGTACCGCCAGCAGCTCCCATAGCACACTGCGCACCGCTTTCTTACAACTCTCCTAGGATTATATTACCTACACTAAACTGAATTCGAACTAACTATTAATATCTAGCTACTAGTAATCTTAACTTTCTTAAGACTTATTTTTAATTTTCACAGATTTTTTCAGTCATTAGATTGTCAAACACCAACTAAAACACGCATCACTATTTTAAAATATGCCTTTAACCAGGTTAGTTTAAAATTATTTTCCTGCGAAAAATTAAAAGTAGCCAAAGTTACCTACTCCTTGTAACATCAACTTACTACCTGTCAGTGCAACTCGTTGTCTAGCCGTATCGGAGATTAGTCGGCACCTGAGCCCGGAACAGATCGACAGAAGATAAAAAAAAAATGGATTATTGATATAAGTATCGAACATAATTTCATGCAAAAATTTAACTTTGATATTATAACATCAAAGCTACATTTTTAACACAAACTTTAATTTTATTTAATTGTATATATACATACTTACACCACTATTTTGTAACTAGTACAAAAAATTGAACTCTATCCGTATTCGTTATGTGCATACATATTATTTGTGTCGTCAAAAGAAAAAAAAAAACAGAATCCCCAAAATTGTCTACGACAATTTTCATAATATTTTGGTTGTGGGCAGTACCGATCCTTCCTATGGAACGACTAGACGTTCTTTCGCCCCCTAGCCAAGTTACGACCGTTTCGTTTCGATTCTCTTGCGTCGAACGCCTCAAGTTAGTCAATATATTTATAAACTCGCGAGATCTCGCCTAAGGCCCAATCTCCAGAGATTTGCATTCCCTACACTGCGCAAAAGACAACTGACAATGACGTTTGACCAATGATTAAAGAAAGGGTAGCGTTTGATGAAAGTGACGAATAATTTGATAGAGGATACTCATAACCTTTACTCGTCAAATAACTTTAATTGAGAAGTAACTAATTAACGCTTTACTTGGAGATTGTGAACGAGGCCCTTAGTACAACACAAGTCACGACAGCTCATAGCGGGGATTAGGTGTCATCAAGCATCATCATCAATCATAATATCGAAGATATGGCAAAAATTATAACTTACTATTCCAACTAAAACAAAAGTCAATATCTGGGAGTCAATTTTGTTATTTATGTTATTGTATTTTATAAAACTTCTTGTAATAAGTATGTTGAACAAATTTTGAATAAAACAGTCTTTTTATTCAGAAAATTTATATTCGGGGAATTTGTGGGGAATAAATCAAAAACAAGCGGAGAATTTCGGGTAATTGACAACACTGACGCGGGGAATCAAGAAAAGTTTATTGGCAGCGCAGCAAGCACTGCATTTGTGTATAATATGATGATAAATTTGTTTGCAGTGTTGCCAACTTAGCAACTTTATAGCTAGATTTAAACTATTATTTGGTGGCAGATAGCTACAATTTAACGAAACTTATAGCTAAACTTTTTAGCTACTTTTCCTAGCACTTTTTCATTTAATTATGGGACGTCAAGCTATCGAGATTCTTTTAGCAAAGTCTCGAACGAAAAAATAAAAACCAAACGCAAATCTATGGTCATAGATGCTATGGTAGATACAGCCATGGGTCTACGTTGGCCGGGAATTCCCTGTTTCCTGCTGCGCAATGACAGCAAAATTCTAACTAAACGAGTAGCAAAACAACCAGTTAGCGCGTGCGACACTACTTTGGTCATTAAACATACGTTATATCAAGCTTATACAATTTTCGGCAGCAATTATAAGTTTACGTACGAAGGTGACGCGCTCCCGTAGTCAATATTTTTATAACCTTACTACCGTAAGAACATTTAGCTAGTCTAGGAACTTTTTGGCAAAAAAATAATAATGGCTATATAGCAACATTTTGCTAAATATCTAGCTACTTGGTAATGGTATAGCTAGAGATGGGTTGTACTAGGTAAATTTGGGATTAGGTACACCTATTCTTAGTATTCAAAAATACGTGATCCTGAGAAAATACGAGACCCTGTTCCACCTAATCCACCTACTTTCAATTACAAGATTACGAATATGGTGCTTTTTTTTTTCTGTCCACGGGGAAAATCATCATTGACGAAACCCGCTCTTGGGTGGAGCGGGAGACAGTGTCAGAGTCTTACTGACTAAAAACCCGGCGCCGTTCCTTCTAGCCTTCATACCGGGCTCTAGTTTCCTTTCGGATAACCCCGACCCCGGTAGGCTTCGACCCAGATGGGCCCCTCCTGTTGCTGACAACTCCTTGAGGCGCGCGGGAACAGTGCGCGCCGTCGACGCCTTGGCTCGGTCCGGACAGTTACTGGACGATCGGACAGCGAGCTACCCATGGCTCACCGTCCGCGAACCCGCGTTACGGTGGCTGGAAATCGGGATCAGAATCCCGGCGGCGGCGGCGGGGGCGTCGTTGCCTGATGCGGTCTGCCTCCTCCTTTGCTAGCATTACTGCTTCGCAGAAGGAGGCGACCGCCTGCCACTCCTCCTCGCTCCGGACCATGGCCTGAACCAAGGCCCGGCGCGAGAGGTCTCCGCCGCCGATCGCCCCCACGAGGGCACGGCGTTGCTCCGCCCAAGCAGGGCACACCTCAACTGTGTGCTCCACCGTGTCCTCCGGGCGTTCCGCACAGTGGTGGCACCCGGGCGTCTCTTCCGCTCGAATCCGATGCAGGAACCTCCCGAACTTGCCATGTCCGGTGAGGACCTGCGTCATGCGGAAGGTAAGGACGCCGTGAGGTCTTTCCAGCCACGCCTCAAAGAGGGGACTTACCGCCATAATTGTGGCGTGCCCAACGAATATGGTGCTGGTGTATCGACTCGTGAGATACAGAAAGTTCGGCGGCTATCTCTCTCAGAGTTGAATGGGGATTTTCAGTCACTATTTCCTTCACTTTTGCGATGTTAACTTCAGTTGCAGACGTTGACGGCCTACCAGAGCGAGGCAAATCTTCCATCACATCTCGACCGCTTTTGAACGCTTTGAACCACTCATAAGCACGAGTTTTTGATAAAGTCGATTCACCGTAAGCCTTCTGTAACATTTTCAGTGACTCCGAACACGAAATTCTATTGGCGATGCAAAATTTAAGACAAACTGTTTGTTCGATATTTTTGTCCATTATGAAATTCGCAATACCACAGAACAGAAAATATAGGTAGAAGTGCCCCTAACGTGGCTAAGCACGGGAACCAGTGTCGCCAAACTCACACATTTGCGTATCAAATTGTACATTACACACATAAAAAACAGTAATATGATTGGCTACGAAGCTACGAATTACAAACTTAACTTTTACAAATCATATTCTTATTGCTTTCATAAATTAGGTCCTATTACAACGTAAGAAAGTTGTTATTATTTGACATGACACGAACAATAAAGAAGTTTTAACCAATTTACAACGAGTTCGGCTACTCAACGCTAGATGGCGCTGTAACCAATTTATTCTATTCAGAACGCTAGTGCCTTTGAAATAGATGCCATATTCACCTGCACTAGTATATAATATGTAATAGGCGAATTTCGCCTACTGTTGACACACGCGCCATATTTAAGAGGCACTTCCTCTAGTTTTCTTTATTCCGTGCGCAATACACACTATATATGATATTACTAAAACCAGCACTGTATTTAATATTGTTGGACAGTACTGCCTCTGCCCAGAAACACGAAAGAGGCAACACCAAAAAGAAAAAAAAACTACCGTAGGCGACGGGACGCACCTTCTTTTTGGTTTGGACTCGGTTGCGTGTAAAAGCGCGGGAAAAAGGCTAGCCGCCAGCTGTTCGGTGTGATAGATGCTATTCTCTGTATTTTTCATTTACTTTCTTGTTAATTTAATTAATTGATGACTCTGTTCCTCTGATCATAATATTGCTAAATTTATTAATTATTCTTAT
Organism: Mythimna lalbum; assembly: GCA_949319445.1. Taxonomy (NCBI): domain Eukaryota; kingdom Metazoa; phylum Arthropoda; class Insecta; order Lepidoptera; family Noctuidae; genus Mythimna; species Mythimna lalbum. The sequence continues at coordinate 38,037,635 of OX439344.1, forward strand.
AAAACTCATTTGATTAGTATTTAGGTTAATAAATGTTTGTATTTTTTTTAAAACGTATTTTTACTTCTGTGTTTAGAGGTAAGTGGGACAGAGTGTAAAGTCCCGCAAACCTCCTTTGAAAAGGGAGGATCCTCCGACCAGACAGGATGTTATAGTCTGGTAGGCGACAGCCCGATAGTTGATGTCGGGCTGTCGTATATGTTCAAATCGCGCGGAGAACTTTGATTGCGCGATGCAGGATTTCGTATTTTCTTCGTAGTTCTTATGTGACGTCATAGATGTCGCTACAATAATATAAATAACAGATGCAACTCAAACTCCGCGCCAAAATGGAAAACAGTTGTGCCAATCTAACAACTACAAAAAAAACAAAAATTTGAATTTGGAACCATAAACAAATCATCCATTCCCGATACTTTTTTGACTGAATGTATATACGACTCCGATGCACTAGCACACAATCTGGAAAGTCGAGGTAAGTTTATTGTTTTAAAAAAGTAATCACACGTGGTAAGGAGCTACTTTCCTTGTTGATGTTTTATTTTACTTTTTTGTTTCAATACTGAAATATTCATCAAAGTAATTTTATAAATAATACCTACTTACTTATTTACATATGCTTTGTTACAGATGGCATCGATGTTCCTGAAACAGGTGAGCTCATGGAAACTCGACTGTTGCATATGAACAAAGATGTAGAAAGTGAGGCTACTGATAACTGTAAGTAAATATCTGTAATATAGTAATATATGTAGTTGTGCGTATAAGTGAACATTTTATAATTATTATAAAAAAAAATTAACAGACACGGGGTCTGTTAATTTTTTCTTACTGGATACTGCAAGTAATACCTATGCATAACTCTAACTAGCGTGTAAAAAGTGGGATGTCACTAGTAGAAGGAATTTAAAATCAGGAAAACATGCTGCACTGATTGGTAGGTACCACATTAAAATGGCAGTAGGTAAATATAAATGTTAGTTCTGTTTGAACTTAACTTTAAATTTGTCTTTTTGTTACAGCTAATGTCGGTGGTGTCCATATAACAAGGTGCAAAAACTTTTGAACAAACTGTATTCACGTTTCACATAAACTAAAAATTGGAGTGTAGATTTTTATGAATAGTAAATTAGTGTTACCTCGTCGAGCGGCGTCGACATGAGCGCAGTGCCGGACGACTTAGGCACGGAAGTTGAAGGCAGGGCCGCGGGCAGCGCGCGTGTACCTGCGGGCGGTGGCGTCACCACCACCAGGCGCATGGGCAGTGCGGGTGGGCACAGCGAGTAGAACGCCGCCGCAACGCCCGTCGGATCGTCGCACTGCACACGAGCTGGTGCGTCCACGCGCACCAAGTTCCTGTTACAACACATTCAAGATGCTGCAATTTGTTACTAAACACAATCACTGCCGAAGCTAGACCTACATTAGACCGACGCACACGTGTAACACGCCTGATTTGTTCGTAATAATGTTCGAGACATTCTATACTAGGAGTGGCGACGACAATGTACACTAATATAATAGGCAATCAGCCGCTTATATTTAATTTGGGCGAAGAACAAGCCAGCCCCAGGCTGGCTTGTTCTTCGCCCAAAGAATTAGCATTGTCATTCAACATGGTAATGCTGCCAGTCTTATATTTTTATGTACATAGTTAGGTTTTAGTATAAAGAGTTTATTTAGTATTTAAGTTTTTGTTATGTAAATATGTACGAGTATTAAAGTGTGTGTGTTGTGTAGTGTAAGTGTGTATGTGTTAATGGCGACAGCAATAGATTAGTGGCACAGCAGGTTTTCTGGTAGAGGGCTGTTGGCATAGAATTAAAGTATTTATTTTTCGTAATTGTAAACATGATGAACCTGGTGTTTCCTATCTGGACTACCCAGAGAAGAAAAACCGGAACATACTCAGGGGTCAAAGTTTCTTTTAAAGTCCATACAGTCAATATTATGTAATCATAGTCTAATTATGTCGAATCTATAGACAGAAACATACTACATAAGTACAATGTTCGTTCATCCTAACAACCCGGTCCGTTCTGCACAACGCACATCAGATTGGCTAATATAGAAACACTTGGCTGGAGCGAGAGATAGTTCAGACTCTGACTAAAAACCCCACCCCGTTCCTTCTAGCCTTCATACCGGGGCTCGAGTTCCTTGCGGATAACCCTGGCCCCAGTAGGCTTCGACCCAGCTGGGCTGTTGTTGTCCTTTTGCTGACAACTCTTGAGGCGCGCGGGAACAGTGCGCACCGTTGACGAATAGCGAAAATACTGTCGTTACTGACGCGTAAAAGTATTTTTTAAACCTATTTGCAAAAATAAATAAAATCCACCTTGTAGGAGGCCTTTCGACTCTGCGTCTTTCGGTACGCAGTCGCCACTCCAGAACCTTTCGGCCCAACGGCCACCTATTTTGCGAGCAATGTGCCCTTAAGTTTGGCGTTTCTTCGTGCTATGTCGGTAACCTTAGTTCTCCTGCGGATATATTCATTTCTGATTCAAACGCAAGGAAACTCCGAGCATAGCCCTTTCCATTGCCCTTTGGTTGACTGATGAGGCCCATTGTGAGCGATCACGTTTCGGCACCATATGTCATCACTGGCAACACGCACTGGTCATAGACCTTCGTCTTGGGACACAGTGGTATAATATTGGACGAGAAGATACCGTGCAGCTTCCCGAACGCTGCCCAGCCGAGCTCCCCAATTAGGGCTTTACTAAATTCGGTAGTGTCGCTAAAGTCGGGGACGCTTGGTTATAAATTCTACCTTTGCTCCAGTTGTTACAAGGACGTAGAAGTGGTAGTCTCACCAAAGTCGCAGCAGCACCGAGGGCCAGGGTGGGTACACATGCGTTGGAGGAACTCACCGTGCGGGCGAGGATCGTGAGCGCAGCTGCCGCCCCTGACTCGTCCCTGCGGATGTTGTTGATAAATCAACCGATGCACAATAAGGCGGGTTATACGACACGGCTGCGTATACGTATTATGTGATACGACGCCGACATAGTGCCCTGTTAGGGGTCGCCTGACACATTCACTTTTCTGTAAAAATATATCAAAATGTAAAAGGCACATGAGCCTCAAAAAAACGCCGACACAAACAAAAAAAACGCTAGTAGCGGCCACAACAAAAAGAAAACTAGAAGCCGCCGCAAAAAACGGATGAAGCGCGCAACAGCTTCTGGCCGGAGAAGCTTGAAGCGGCTTCAAGCGTTTTGTTGTGGCGGCACGCACGGCCGCACGCGAGCCACAAAAAAGGCTGCCTCAAAAAGAAGCTTAAAGTGGCGTTTTTTTGAGACCCGTGTGCGGGGACAGTACAAAGCTTTTAAATTAGTCTAATCGTGTGTAAAAAAACATTTAAATAAACTTTAATGTTAAGATCCATTTTTGCAATGTATACAGGGTTATTTGTAAAACACCGGCAACTTCTCAGGACTATGTTACTAACGTCATAAACAACAACTTTTGTTCTATGACTTTTAAAAATGATTATATTTTAGTTCATCAGATTTTCATACAAAAATAAAAATATTTAAATTAAATGGTCTAAATATTACGAAGTCTATGCAAAGCAAGCGATAGTACATTAGTGAAAGGGAGCGTGCAATAGGCGGTGGGAGTGCTGAACGCGTTTGCGTCGCATCATACAGACGTAAGGTAGACGTAGGTAAGTATAGTAAAATACAGAGTTGAAATGTGTTAGCTGTAAAAACGAAATCTTGAAATTGAGTTTTTGGCAAATGAATTATTTTTGTAAAAAGTCATAGAACAAAAGTTGTTGTTTATGATATTAGTAATACAGTCTAGGAGGCAAGGTTGCTAGTGTTTTACAAGTAGCCCTGTATAACTACCTATATAGTTTTGAAAAACTAACAATATCAATATACAATTTATATTACATGACTAGTTGGCGGGTTACATAAGTGTGAAGAAAAAAAAAATTACACTTTTCTTGCAAGCACAGTGACAAAACGTTGCGCAACAATAAGTGTAATTAAATTATGAAGTTTGGCACTGATTCGAATTGATTTTTTGCCTCCGATTTCACGTGGAAATTGTCAAAAAATAATTCAAAAGCCCTAGTAAAAAGGGGTATAAGTCCAATTTTGTGAAAAACAAATTAAGTATACCGAAATGATTAGAAAAAATTCTCGATCGTTTGGTGAAAACGGATCTAAGAACGGATTTTTAGAGATAGTCTAAAAATAAGGAAGTTATTTTGTGTAAAAGGGTTCAACTGATAAGAAAAAAACAATATAAGTTGGTGGCCATTTATATCCTTTTAAAAACTGTTGTTTTGTATTTTTTAATTTAAATTAACATAAATCACTCACTTTTAATCGGGTTAGTGTTTATTGATACAACAACACTAGTCCTTAAAAATGGTTAAGTTAGTAGATAGATATTACTAAATTTATATCCGTTTTCACCAAAATAAAGAAAAATATTTCTTTTCACTATGTAATTAGTTATTATAAATTAATTCCAAATGCGTATCCCTTTTCACTTGTATGAATTAATTTTAAGTTATGGGAATCATCTAACTTATTTTATACCCTCAAGAAATTCATTTTGTGATTGGTTTAAGTAATTATCTTAAATACTCTTAACTTTACATAAAAAAACCACCCAATAATAATAAAGAGCATAAATCGTTTACCTAATAACAATATCATATTTATTTCATTAGATAGCGGTTTAAATGTCACACGAGGTCAAACACGAACTTGAAGCGCGCGGAGTGCTTTTTGCGTCTCCCGTAAAGTTGCATTTTTGGACTTAGATCCTTTTTCACTAGGGCCACAGATTTATGAATAACAAGTTTTCAATGAAAATATTTTTTTCACTGCAAGCTTTTATAGCGCGTTATATACCTATATAATGAATTCTCTTTTAAGAACATTTCAAAAAGCACAAAAGTTATTTAGCTATCTGATTTTTTATGGCTACCTCCCGGTTGCGTAAAAATTATTATAATAGCGCGCCGTTGACGTCTTGGGCTTGGTCCGGACAGTTACCGGATGGTCGGACAATTACCGGATGGTCGGACAGCGAGCTACCCATGGCTCGCGGTCCGCAAAGCAGCGTACACGGTGGCCGGAAATTGGAATCGGAATCCCGGCAGCGGCGGTGAGAGCACCGTTGCCTGATGCGGTCAGCCTCCTCCTTTGCTAGCATTACTGCTTCGCAGAAGGAGGCGACCGCCTGCCACTCTTCTTCGCTCCGGACCACGACCTGAACCAAGGCCCGGCGCGAGAAGTCTCCACCGCCGATCGCCCTCACGAAGGCACGGCGATGCTCCGCCCAAGTAAGGCACACCTCGACTGTATGCTCCACCGTGTCCTCCGGGCGTTCCGCACAGTGGCAACACCCGGGCGTCTTTTCCGCTTGAATCCGGTTCAGGAACCTCCCGAACTTGCCATGTCCGGTGAAAACCTGCGTCATGCGGAAGGTAAGGACGACGTGAGGTCTTTCCAGTCACGCCTAAAAGAGGGTACTTACCGCTATAATTGCGGCGCATCCAGCACTGGGTTGCGAGTAGCTGACGCCATTTCACCATGAGATCCCGCCGGAACTCTGTCCGCCATGCCGTGACCTGTAGCGGCAGCGGACTTTTACCCCGGCGTTGCATCTCCACGCGCATATCGTGCATGTGTGCAAGGACTGTTGCACCCCAGGCTGGGCAGGAGCCGCTTGAGAGCAGCCCCAGTCCGGTTTGGTTTGGGAGCCAGACGTCAAAAATGCTCCCCGAAATTCCACTGGCTGTCGAAGACAAGTCCCAGGTACTTCATCGTCGACCTGACGCCGATGCGAACTTTTTCTACCGTTAATTGGGCACCCGATGGTGGCGCATTCCGAGGGCCGTGAAAACATATAGCCTCGGACTTGTACAACGCCACCTCGCTGTGAGTGAAAAATCTCTGGCTTATCAGAGAGTTTCTGATTCTGGATGGAAACAGACAAACCAACCTACCTTTTCTACTGTACTTTGTTTATAAAATAAATGTGATAATGAAAGTAAAGTTATTTAAATATTAATTTATTGACACTATACATTATACATTTTTGGTAGGTATGTGCCAAACCCGATACACGTGTCTAGTATATTTAAAGAAAGAATCTATGTATGTGTGTGTAACTGTATCATGAAAAATCACCAAGTTAAGCTTGTTATGTTATCTGGTGGTTATATGCTTAATCAACATATGAATTTCTTAACAAGTCACTATAGTGACAAGTTTATGTTTTTTGACACCAACATTTTTGTTGGTCATTTAAGGTCGACTAGAGGTACAACGTATCTGCCAACTAGAATAAGACACACAATAGCTAAGCTATTAGTTTCTTTTATAAACACAGACATAAGTAGTATGTCAAAGTCATTTTTAGTCAAATCCACAATGTTTAGTATTAATACTAATAACCCTGTGGACAGCCAAATTGATCATAGCTTAATTGCTATTAATTCTTTTGTAAACTGTACGAAGGAGGTTCCATGTATCACTATGGAAAATTCTTTTGTAACTCCGGATAGTAGTTTAAACTAATTTATAGGACAACAGAGGGTACCAGTAACACCATAGTTATACCAAGTAATAACGAGGTACCTTCTTGCTTTCAAAAAGTTAAAATCCAAAAAGGGGCTCAGCAGCATGTCTTGAAGTTATTTCATCAAAATATTCAGGGTATCTCTTCCAAATTATTAGAAATTGAAATGTTTTTAGAAAAAACAATGTTTGATGTCATATGTTTTACTGAACATTGGTTGAAAGATTACCAAATGCAACTTAGTTATGAAAATTATAGTGTAGGCAGTTGTTTTAACCGTAAATCTATGCTGCGGGGTGGTTCCCTGATCTTAATAAAAAAATGCTTAAAATTTAAACAACGTAATGATATAGTTAGCTTGTCAAATGAACATTGCATTGAACTGTCCTGTGTTGAGCTAGATGAGCATGTTGTAGTGTGCGTGTACAGACCCCCGGACCCTCAAAACTTAAGTTTATTTGAAGCAACAATGGAAGATATTCTAACAAAACTTGCAGACAGTAAGAAATCCATAATTATTTGTGGAGATTTTAATATCAATATTTTAGAAAATAATTCAAATAGCTGCAGATTTTTAAGCCTTTTTAAATCATTTAATCTGTCTAATGTTTTTACAGAACCAACTAGAGTAACTCCAACCACTGCAACTTGTATTGATAATATTTTCTGTGATTGTGATTATTTAGATAAAGCCATAGTGAATTATCTTCCGTCTGATCATAGTGGACAAATGGTGTCTTTTAAGTCTAAAGCAACTTTGGAAAAAACTCAAATTCAATTTAGGCCAATTACACTTAGCAAATTAATAAAATTTAATAGTAACATACAAAATAAGTTAAATGTTCTGGGCCATAGTATTGATGATGCTAATAAATTTTATAATAATTTCTTTTCAGTAATACTTAATGAATTTAATAAAAGTTTTGAAAAGAAGTCAAAAAATATTTTCCCTAAGTTTGTATTTAGTGACTGGGCGACTAAAGGTATAAGGATAAGTAGGGAAAAACTATATGAACTATATGGCCTTAAGCCATTTTTTAACTCTGAAAGCTTTAACAAGTATGTAAATAAATATTCTAAACTCTTTAGAAAAATTTGCAAAGTAGCGAAGGCCCTTTTCATTAGCACAAAAATCAAATCGGCAGACAATAAAATAAAGACCGTTTGGAAAATTATTAATAGTGAAACGGGTAGAAATAAGGTACGAAACACGGAATTTTTATTGGAGACTTCACATGGTCCCATAAATTCTAACATAGAAGTAGCCCAAGAGTTTGTGAATTTTTTTACCAACATACCTCTTAAGACAACGGAAGCTTTAAATTCCTCGCCAGAGGCCTCAATTGCTTTATTGAAAGAAAACGTGCCAGGCTGTCCGGTTGAATTTCAATTCAAACATATAAACCCCATGACAGTCATAAAGGCTTTCCGGCAAATAAAAATAAAATTAACCGAGGACCTATGGGGAATGTCTGTTAAAGTTTGTACATCTATAATCGAGACCGTAGCACCATACTTGGCTTTAATTTTTAATTTGTGTGTGGACCAAGGAGTCTTTCCAGATGTAATGAAATTTAGTAAAGTTATACCTCTTTTTAAATCTGGCGACCATAATGACACCAATAATTATAGACCTGTATCCGTGTTGCCGGTTTTCAGTAAGGTCTTTGAAAAAGTTATGCTCAATCAAATGCTTATTCATTTTAACAGTAATAAAATTTTACACGAACAGCAGTATGGTTTCACCAAAGGACGTTGTACGACTGATGCTGGTGTCTCCTTATTAAAACACATATTTGCAGCGTGGGAGGAAGCCCAAGATGCTATTGGAATCTTCTGTGACCTCTCAAAGGCTTTTGATTGTGTTAATCATGAAACCTTACTTTTAAAGCTAGAACATTACGGATTAGGTAAACTTGCACTAAGCCTAGTGAAATCTTATTTAAATGACAGGCAACAGCAAGTTCAGATAAATGGTGTAAATTCACGGGGCTTAAAAATAAAAATGGGGGTACCACAGGGCTCTATATTGGGTCCTTTCCTCTTTCTGGTGTACATAAATGATCTACCGCATTTATTGAAACAACAACCACATATAGTATTGTTTGCTGACGATACGTCCTTAATATTTAAAATCAATAGACGTTCCACACGTATTGATGACGTAAACAACGCTCTACAGCAGGTCCAAAACTGGTTTACTGTTAATAATTTAGTACTAAATGGAAAAAAAAACGAAGTGCATCAGATTTGCGTTGCCGAATGTTAAAAGTAATGATTTGGAAATAATATTGAACAAGGAGAAACTAGAAATCGTCGAAAACACGGTTTTCCTGGGAATCACGCTCGACTCGAGGCTACAATGGGGCCCTCATTTAACATCTCTGGCAGGACGGCTTAGTTCAGCAGCATATGCTGTCAGAAAAATCCGTCAATTTACTGATGTACATACCGCGAGGCTGGTCTATTTTAGTTACTTTCATAGCATCATGTCTTACGGTATTTTGCTATGGGGACGGGCTGCAGACATAGAGTCTATTTTTATTCTGCAGAAAAGAGCTATCAGAGCCATATACAATCTTCGCAGGCGCGATTCTCTTAGGGAATTATTTAAAGATATAAACATCATGACGGTACCTTGTCAATACATTTATGAAAATATAATGTATGTCCGGAAAAATATTCATCTTTTTACTAAAATAAGTGATAGGCACAATTTTAATACTAGAAATAAGGACAAGTTAGATCAACCTCGATTCAGGTTAGCTAAAGTAGCTAGTTCTTTTATGGGGTACTGTGTAAAATTTTATAATAAAATTCCACTAGAAATTCTCCAATTAAACGAGTCAAAATTTAAAACCTGCATTAAACGCACACTATGTAGACAAGCATATTATAAATTGGAAGATTATCTCCTTGATAAAAATGCTTGGCTAAATGCCGGTCCTGCTCCACAGCCACATACTTTTGTAGCTACAAATTAGTCTTTATATATATATTCGAAGAGATGCTGCTGCCCTTTTCGTAATGTTGTTTTCAGTATTTTATTTTTATTTGATTAGTTTATTTCAATAGGACTTAGGATTCTTTACATGTTATATCTAAAAATAATAGCATTGTATAATGTAGAAGCACTTTTTTTTTCCAAATTTGTGAATGTGAAGTACCATGGAGCATTTTTATTAAGTTACAACTTTTTATTATTTTATTTTTTGACATTGCGAGCATGGCAGTTGAGAGTTTGACATGCTCACTCAAATGTCTCGCTGTTGGTGGCGCGTGTTATTGGGTCATTCGGTTCCCTTCAAAATGGTTGAGCTGAGTGGGGCTGATGCACGCGTCATGCTCGTGAACGGGTGCCGTCAGATGAGACTGGTCATCTCTTAGCTGCCAGTAGCTTAATTCAGTTTTTATCTTTTAATATTTTTTTATTATTATCTACATTGTGCTCACATAATAGAAGCAACAAGAAATATGTAACCAAACACTATATGTAACACATATGATTTAAAAGAGTGTCCATGGAGTTTCTTGCACGTTCTTCTCCATAGAGATCTACTCTTTGGAACGTGCAACTTAGCTTCACTTGTTTGTTTGACTGACCGACATTTTGACAATTCAAAAGTGCCTGTAATTGGTCTATTTGAAATAAACGATTTTGATTTGATTTGATTTGATTTGATTTGGTGGGTGACTGAGGGATTGCTTTGCTCCCACAGCCAACTGCACGCTGACGTCTAATGCCCGCTATGACCTGCCGTGACTTGTGTTGTACTTAGTGTCGACACAATAGTAACACAATGTGAGAGCGAAGTGTTCGCTTGTGTTTTAATGAATTTGGAAACGATACGGTTACTAATTCTGAACAAATATACCTATTCAGCGGGGTTACCATGACGTTCAAAGTAAGATTATTTTAAAATCTTGTTTCCGTGCGATGATGAAGTTAGACAACCTTTATAGCTTTGTCTCTTACCCACAATGAAACAAGATTAAAGCCTGCAATACACGTTGGGCGAGCGTTGCCGAGTGAAGACCGATACCAACATTTAGACAGTAAAGTCTTGTCTTGCTATCGCTCGGTGTCGTTCGCCTAGTTGGTTGAGTAAAGAGAAGCGCTAACGCTAAGGTATATAGACCTCATTAATTTGGCGAAGCTTGTCGCAACTCACAGCCGCTCGCGATCACTTGCCTCACTTCGGAGCGGTGTCGGTTGTTCTGCACAAATCAAAGACGCTCGCGGGCGCTTTCAAACTTGCCGAACGTCTAGACGTAGACAGTAGTGCTTGCCTTGTGTCATTGGCCTGAATCTGCTTAGGCTTGTATTGGCAAGCTCGGCCAACATCTATTGCAAGCTTAAAACAATCTTACTTTAACCCTTCAGATACCGCCAATTAGAGACACAATAGTAAGACAATAGATGCGCGGCCACCGGTGGTCGCTTGGGGATTCATGAATTAAACGTCATGGTTTAGGTCCAGATTTCACATACCGAAACTAAAAATAATGTTGTATTTCATACCGTAATCGTATGATCTTGTAGTAATTATGTGATTACTTATACTTAGAAGCTAGGTGATATGGAGACAACTAACCAGGCACAGTCCGGGCTGACAAGATGCGCAACCAGCCAGGCGCATGGCCGCCGCCGCCGTCGGGCTGCACGCCGTCCGCCGGGCGCTCGCACCTGCACAACACAAGTACCATCTATTTTGTGACACAAGGCTCGAGAGTATGCAACAGGATCATGTGCAATGGCGTAGGTAAGTAGGTGAACAAAGGCACCAAGCCGATTAACGTTCAAAACCAAAGTTCGCGAGCATTGATATACAATTCAATGTACGCGAGTTAATTTGCAAATAGTTGGCAGTAGATTGATCACTATTGCCGATTTGGACCAATTTTTTGACTATTTTAGTGCATGTACCTATGTAGGTAGTGAATTAATTTGAGTATCTATTAGTATTAAATTCTTGTATTCTCCTTTTTCTCACTCTTTTATTGCACTTACCACTACTTTCTCTCTGCAACACCCAAAGGTTAACTGGAAGAAAATGCAGATCAAGTTGCAGATCAAGAGCTAAGCTAAGTTAGTTTAAGTACCTTAGCTCGCATAGCCGACACAGTTTTTCGTACTTGTGTGCAGATCGCAAACTATGCGAACTAAACTATGGGAGCTTACTAAAATATACGAAGCAACGTTAGTTGTGTATCATGCGCAGCTATATATGATAGAATGTGTTGACATATCCAAGGTCTGGAGTCTCAAGCGAGGAGGAATGGCAGGCGGTCGCCTCCTTCTGCGAAGCAGTAATACTTGCAAAGGAGGAGGCCGACCGCATTAGGCAACAGCGCCCTCGCCGCCGTCGCCGGGATTCCGATCCCGATTTCCGGCCACCGTAGACGCGGGCTCGCGAACGGCGAGCCATGGGTAGCTCGCTGTCCGATCGTCCGGTAATGGACCGAGTCCAAGACGTCGACGGCGCGCACTGTTCCCGCGCGCCTCAAGGAGTTGTCAGCAGTAAGAGGGGCCCAGCTGGGTCGAAGCCTACTGGAGACAGGGTTGTCCGAAAGGGAGCTCGTGCCCCGGTATGAAGGATAGAAGGAACGGCGCAGGGTTTTTAGTACTTAAGAGTCTGACACTATCTCCCGCTCCACCCAAGAGCGGGTTTTGTCAAAGATGATTTTCCCCGTCAACAAAAAAAGAAAAGGTCTGGAGTCTCAAGGTGGCATGGTCAGCTCGAAGCTTTCGACACAAGAGAATAGAATAGAAACGGATATAACTTGACTAGGGGAGCTGGAAAGTGTGCTCACACGCAAAACCATCAATACTTTACTTTTGCTGGCATGCATCGCGCATGGATGTGACTCGTCATTGGATTATCGGACTGGTGAGGTGCAATAATGCTTTATAATTTTCATCTATTTCTTCTAAAACTCGAACTGAATAACCAAGCTCCGGTCTTCTTGCTTGCCAGGGTCTGATCCAAGGTTTTTCTTTCCTATTATATATTATCTTTCTTTATATTATCTTTCATATTTCATTCTTTACAATGTCAATTAGCTCACTCAGAACTATATTAGCTGCAATTTTAAGTAAATGTTGCCGTTGCCGTCGACGGCGCTCCATCGATATCACTCGTGGACTACTTACTTTATATTTAATACAGGGCCAAACGTGTGTCTTGTGTCAGAGCTACCGATGAATATTTGATTTCTATAGAACCTGAACCAGTATGAAATCATCCATTCCCTGCGCTTATGTTGACAATTTTTGTGTCCAGGTGCTTCCACTTAACACATACTTATATCCCTACGCATACCTACCTACATACCTCTTGACTATCAAAAAGTGTTCGGTGTCGGCAACTGGGATAAAAAGTGTCTCTCTTTGCGTCGCGCCTAAACGCCACTGTCTTACCAAGCTGTTCTGTCCCACTGTTCTACCTCACTGCTCTACCCTCGTGTGTAACCAGCATAAGAGAACCTCAGCAATCGGCAGCGGGTGCGTTCTTGCTAAGTACTTATGTCACTAACCAGTTGCTCGCAAATCCCAAAATCTACAGCCCGCTGCGCTGTGTCCAGACCACGGAGGCGCTCTAACCTGTGCGTATCTACCAATGTAGGCCATTGCTTCTTCAGGCTGTTATATTAATTAATTTTCGTTAAATATTAGTCATTATTACGCAGATGAAGTAAGGTTATGTGCGCCCGCACAAAAAAACGCCGCCTCGAAAAGAAGCTAGACGCGGCCACAAAAAAAGCTTGGCGGCACCGCCGCACACAAACCACAAAAAGAAGCTTAAAGTGGCCTTTTTGAATCTATAGGTACCAATCTACACTAATATTATAAGAGGGAAAATTTTTATTTTTGTGTGTATGTTTGTAATGAATAAACTAAAACCACTACTGTGCTGATTTCAATTCTTCATCATCGGAAAGCTACATTCACCCTGAGTAACATAGGCTATACCTATTTATTGCCCGTGCAAAGCCGGGACGGGCCGCAAAGAGGAACGACTTGATTTTTCTTCTAATGAATAAAATCAAACACTTTTTACAAAAAAAATATAACCGACTTCAATGTTAAAAAAACACTGAAAAGTACCAAATAACTTTAATTTTGGAAGTCGGTGTTTCTATAATAGTTTAGTCTCTTTGTTATTTAACACCGACTTCCAAAATTAAAGTTATTTGGTACTTTTCAGTGTTTTTTTAACATAGAAGTCGGTTATATTTTTTTTGTAAAAAGTTTTTTATTTTACACTTTTTAGTTATGGTACCACCACGAAAAAGTACCCCTCAGTCAAACTTAAATACCTTATAGACAGAGCACATCTCATAACGATTCTAATAATACCAAACACGGTTAGACTACATTAATCTACCTTTCGGCTTCATCATCAGATCAGTTCGATATATGCTTTTCTCCTCTTCTTTCAATCAGTCATTAGACTAGATGCTGATAATCCCGGCTGTAGCATCAGGCCAGACTTATGTCAACACTGCATTGAACTTAAAATTTAGTCCTGTTTAAAATGAGCCCAAACACGACTACGGTGCTGTAATTTCAAGGTTTGTACTTTTTTTGATGCTCCTGGCTTCAGCATCAGGTCTCTATGTACTTCGGTGTTTTTTATTAACAGTACGATTATCCACACATCGAGCCCTTTTCAATGAGCTCGATATATCTGCATTCTGCTGTTAGTTGTCGAGGACTTAGGTACTCTGCAGACTATCCTGACTGCAGCAACAGGTCATGACTTGATGATCATGAGACCAAATGTGGCAATTATCAAACACCAAAACAATTTCAAATGTGGATTTGATATTGTTAAAACAAAAACTGCATGAAATGGATAGTGATTAAGAATTTTTATTCTAGATTGAATGTATAATTTTGTTTATTTGGGATTAAATGGCTTTATTATTATTATTATTATTATTAAAACAATTTACTAAAACAGTCCTTGCCTGTTCGAGTAACTTCTTACTGTTGGAGGAGGAGTTGTATCTTCCATCATCAGCCCAGCTACCTGAGATGGTGACGACCATACAAGATACTTCATAAAATATGCGAAAAACAATAAGTGAGCCTATAAAATTTGAGGGTTGCCCTCGATTTCTCTAAGATCCCATCATCAGATCCTAATTTGGTGACAATGGGACCACTTCAAAATTATCTATGTACTTTCGAACAAAAAAAGAATTTTGAAAATTCGTCAACATTTGATGGAGTATTCGATGAACATACAAAAAAAAAACATACAAATAGCCGAATGTAGTACCTCCTCCTTTTTGGGAAGTCGGTAAAAACGAATGGGCCTATTTTAAAAATGATTTCTCCAGTAGGTACAAGGTTAATTTATCACTGACTAGCTTCTGCCAGTGGCTTTGCGTGCGTGAAAGTAGGTTTTGTCTCACAACTTTGGACCCCAATTTCATTCGCTTAGGGGATGAATTTTGGAAAATCTTCTCTTAGTAAGTAGCCGCCTACGCCTAAGGAAGCGTTGTGCAGGTTAGTTCTTCTTAGTTCCAGTAGTTTCGGCTGTGAATTGACATGTCAGTCAGTCAGTTTATCCTTTTATTTATTAATTCATGAATCCCCAAGCGACCACCGGTGGCCGCGCATCTATTGTCTTACTATTGTGTCTCTAATTGACGGTATCTGAAGGGTTAAATGTGCAGATTTTTATAGGCGATATATTTTTACTTTCACGTGGGTGAAGCCGCTCGCAGAACAGCAGGTTTGAATAAAAAGGCATCTTACATGATTTCAGCAAACTTCATGGTGTTTGAGTTTTTATAAGCACTCTCAGCATTAGGATAAAAATTGGAGCTTCTGCTTCATTAAAGCCGCAAAGACCACAACACCACTAATATACAATTAATTTATAACCTCAAAATAAATTGTACAGTTTTGCACTGATCAAAATGAAGTCTGTTTTTTTTTTAAATCAAAGATAATGGTTTGACCGAAGATCTTAGACACAAAGATTTTATATATTCTACTACTTAGACACCCTACCCACTGACCTCTAGGTCACCCTACGGTTTGATAAATAAAATGTTGCAGGTTTTTTCCGTTTCAGCCCCCCTAGCCAAGTTACAACCGTTTCGCTTGCGTCGAACGCTTCGAGTTGATCTTGCCGCCAATTTTTTTGCTCTGACCACGTGACTGAGCGAAGAGGCGACGTCGTTTCCTTACATTTGAAGCTTTCTACTAGTGTTAATTATAGCAGATTTGCAACTTGGCTAGGGATACTGTAATAGTTCGGTGCCGCAATATATCGATAAAAAAATAAAACGAAAAATATTCGCAAAATTTTAAAAAATAATTAATTTAATTCTTTGCTACTAATTATGGTAGATTTTGTATTTATAGAGAGTAATTTGACAAATGCAATTATTAAACTAATAAAATATACCTTACTTATACCAAAAAAATTAACGGCTAGCAAAAGCTGTATCTTATCTTATCTTAGTGGTCTGGTTTCGGCATTTAGTCAAAAAAAAGTAAAAAAAGCTGTTTCATTTTATTTTTAAATTGATAGCTCAGACTAAAATATAGAAATACTCAAGCAGATACTTTATTATAACTTTAATAATAGGTACTACTAGGTACAGTAACATACCAACGCACATCTGAAGCTACAGGGCTTTGGAGCATAGCATTTTGTACAAGGTTTTCTTTTATGACGTGGCGAGCACTAAGAGAGGATTTGCCAAAATTCACCGTGTAAGGGTATGAAACGGGTGTCCAAAGTTTGTGTACAGACACTTACTTTCACGCGGCTAAAGCGGCTGGCTGAAATTCATTTTATTTTCTTTTGTGTACTACTAGTTATAAGCGGTTATGGTTCCAGTGCTGTAAGCTAGTATTTCTTAATAAATAAATAACGTTCTTAGGTCCACACCAGACATGGTAGGTTCAGTTAGTGTACCTGAATCAGGTGAAAAAAAGTGTCTTTGTGGGGGCGATTAGTAGCAGGACACCTGAGGTAATAGTCCGGTGCGAGGAGGGAGCGGTCACTTTTTTTTGCGAAGCAGTAATGCTAGCCAAGGACACGGTCACACATGTGATGGAACGGATATTCTCACTCCCCCCGCCGCTGAGATCCCAACCCCAAATAGCAGCCACAGGCACGGTTTTGCGAATGATGTACAATGAGTAGCTCACCGTCTAGACATTCGGTAACCGCCCGGATCGAACCCAAACAAAACCGTAGGGGCCTATTAGGGCCGAAGGCCGAAGCATACTGGGGCCATGAGTCAACTTCTGAAAGTGGAACCCGTGGTCCTAAAATGCAAAAGGCATCTGAAGGTACACATGAGAGGTTTTAGTCAGTAAAAGTCTGATCCGCTCCGCCCTAGAGCCTTTTTATGGAAAAATAAAATAACAAAGGGCTGAGGTTGCTTAGCTACAATGAAAAAAAAACGGTAAATTGCTGGTCAGACTCGAGCACGAGTTCAAGGGTACCATACCTAAAATAAAATATTGAGTTTGTTTTTTTTTTAATTAAAACATATTCAGAGTCCGCAGTCCAAGCACTTTTAGTGTAATTCAAATATTTTTAAACTATCGCTAGTTAAACTCTATTATCGTTCGGCATGACTGCAGTCTTTTAGACTTTTCATGCAATACTAGACTTTTTCTTTGTTTGTTGCTCCTTCGTCGGGAATAATAACCAATTCTATCATTTTCAATCCAAAAATGACGAGTAAACATTGCTACATATATACTATATAGCTATAAAAACTGCTTATTTCATCAAACCCGAAGCAAACGCAGGCGTTCGCTCTCTCATTATCTTTATATTGTGTCTCTAATTTTTTTTTATTGAAATTTTATTTACGGTACTCGAAAGGTGACAGACTCTGGTGAATCTGTCTAATAAAAGTGCGATTTGGTGTTTTTTAAAAGTTAAGTAAGGCAACATTATTGAGCCGTCAAAGGTACGTCAAAGTCTGTCATTGCCAAAGTACAATAGGATATATAAAATCTCACGCTAAATACTCTCCCATGTTTGATGGTTTATTAACAGTTCGCACGTGTTATTGGCAAAATTGTGGTGTCTCTTCCACAAAGGCCATTAATTAAGAGTTGAAGTTGAAGTCATATAAAATCTTTGGTCATTGCAATTTATTGTCAATATTTTGTAACAAAGATTTATTTTTTTACAATAATTTCTTTATCATGGGTAAAAATAATAAAAAGTTATATGCGACTGCTTCTTTATGCTGCTGCTAGATATTTTGGAAACACAGTATCTAGTGGATATTATCTAGGCTTCTATAGAAATCAATGTCTACATTTTTGTAAAACTAATCCAGTAAAGACGTCTGAAAATCTTCTATTTCGTATGAACTTCATAATTTGCCAAAAAATTAAAAAGTCAAAAAAGAGAAACTATTGAAAATTTTATTAAGTTTTTAAATGATGACAACTTTTTCAAAAACTTTTAAGGGTTTAAAAAAAACAGCTATTTTCTGGTGCAAGTTTTGTGAAACATTCGAGTAAATCTCGGAAATACCGAATACTAACAGAGTTTTCAGGCGTTATCTCTCTTTTGTTGCGTTGCCTTTTCGTCAAACATCGCGTTGGATTGCATTAGATGAAGTTACAACCCTTTAAACCATTTTCAATGTTTACGATAGGCGAGTGGAAAAGGACCCTCTTAAAGAAGCACAGTCACAGTTCCAAAAATGATAAAGTGGGTTCACCCAGTCAGAGCACCGACCAAGGGCGATTAGTCTTAGTAATCTTAGATCGCAAAGGGAAACTGAAGGACACAGGTATAGTTTTAGCCAGTAAAAGTCTGACACGCCCTCCCGCTCCACCCGGAGCGGGCAAAGCAAAGCAAAAAACAAAATATTTCTATCATTAAATAGTGTTAGGCAGGAAAAATTGAATGTTATCCTCTTGGAAGTCGATGAACAGATATTTGTAAACAAAACGCGTGCAGTAGATAATTAAACCTGACTGCTGAAAATCTATTACTTCGCGATAATAGCAATTAGTTGTTTACAGAATTTTCGATCATCTTCTACTGTGTCCCTTTTTACGCGCCTGCAAGATGGGTTATATATTGCTCTGCATTTTATTTATACAAAATGATGTCCCATTATGGGTCATTATGTAATTAGTAGCTACGTAATTAGTAAATAGGTATTTTGTGACTGTTGTTGACTTTTTTCTTAAATTGTTATTATATCTATTTTTTGCAATATACGAATTATATATTGAAAAAGTTTGTTTTGTTGGTACACCTTCTTTTATTTGTTTTTTTTTTTGTATTGAAACCGCTGTATGAAGCAAAATATTCTAATAAATAATTTTGTCCAGCTAGCTTATTCTAATCGAAACACTGTGCACCTACGTGTATGTTCTTTATGCAGCTGTTAGGAACATAGTTTGTAAACAACTATTACACGATTGCCGTAAACACAAAAATGACTCTAATCTGTATCTATAGCTCATACTCTAGAATGTATCAAAACGTTTTTCTCTTACTGCGGCAGTGCTCAGTGTCCGTAATATTGATTGACCTCATTTTCTCAGGTCGCGCTATCGTTCAGGCTATACCTAAGCTCAAAACATATTTTGTAATGCCATGCTCAGTCCTAGTATTGACCATGGAATTAGTTAGAATATGTACATAATCCCAAGAATCTTGTATGTATTTAAAAACATCTTTGCTACTACTGTCACATAACACTGACGGATGACATTAATTTTAAGCAATCATTGCAGTATCCGCAAGACAATAAATAAATGCAGTCCGCGCTATGTATTACTATACTCTTTGAGTCTGCGGCGCCGCGTCTCGCAACGACTTGCTAGGAAGTACAGAAGAACGACAGCAGCAGCGTCGCAAGCATGTTCATCTACGAATACGTGCAGTCGGGGTTCGACGACGTAATAACTGCCCGTGAGGATTACCGCCAACAAGCGGCCGCGGCGCGGCACAGACCGGAGCGCGCCGCGCGAGCGTGGAGCACGTGCCAGCCGCGGCCGCCTGTAGTGCCGCCACCTCGACCACTTCTGCCGTGCCTCGCTGACGCCTCTCATTTGTGACTTCTATTGCAGTTTCTGACTTAGACGAAGACTTCGATCCTCATGCATATCGCAAGATAAAACATCCCACCACGTGAGTGCAGCCAAAAACACCAAATTTTAACAACAGGCATAAGGATTCGTTCCAATGTTCACACAGTACGATATTATTACAATTTACATGAAGCTTAAGTAATATTTTTCCGAATACGACACCGTTTTATAATATAGTTCAGCTGTTTGCGCATAGATTGGAAATCACTGTTTTTGTATAATATATCTTTCGTTTATATACAACACATACATTTTTTTTTTGTATATTTATACTTCCTAGTGAGCTAGATAGATTACCTGGATGCCTAATACACATTGGCAGTATGCATGTTCCTAGTACAGGCTCCAGTCTCCACAACATCAATGTGCATACTGCCGCAGTGTATCATGCATCCAAATTAAACTTTATGGTTTAATCGTATATACTCGTATGTCATAGGCGATATGTATGATTATTAAATATACATACGACTTAAAGAATTTAAGAGTCACTGTGCTTCGAACTTACTATAAAGATGGATACGACAATTTCTTGAATAGCAAGGGCATGTTGGGAATAGCTTCCGTGGGTAGACGGTCAACAAGGTGACACGGCGCAACGCGGCGCAGCACTGGGCTCCGTGTATCTGTACGATGTGGTGACGTGATGCAGTCAGGCACCGCGCCACACCATGTGGCATGCCCACAAGTCAAGTCCTTTGACCTGTAAAATACAATAGTCTCGTTGAGTCTTTATATTTAACACTGTCTCTGTTGTTTCTTACTCATGTCCCGTTTTATTTAAGGTTTGCAACAGTTTTTTTCTTCTATTCTGTCCTGTCACCCGTTACGCTATAACTCTCATTTCTCTCATATGATATCTCACACAATCCTTAGCTATAGATTTTCTTTGGTCTCCCCCTCCCTTTCCATCCTTCCAAATGTGTAACTCTTTTAGCATTATTTAACACCAAATACACTTCTGGACACATCTATTGGCCCACCTTGTATTTTCAGTTTCGTTTGGTCCTAGCTAAAATTTTATACTAGGTCGAGCAAAAAGTTTTTATGCAGTATTGAACCTGGCACATTCACAATTTCATTCAATAGTCTTTTTTTGAATTTCGAACACAGAATTTAAAGAAACAAAAGACAATTTGGAGCCTGTTTGTTGATATCAAACAATCGAATACTAAGAAAACTTGGTTTTATTGGTTTACTTGGATTTAATTCTTGAAAAAGTGATTGATATCTTTGGTTTTGCAACAAACATTACTTATTCTTAACATTGAGGTGAGGTTCTATCAATAATCTATGGATACTTCACCTGAAGTCGCCGCCCAAGCTGTGGCACTTATTCAGGCCGGACACAGCCAAAGAAACGTGAGTGCTCAACTTAATTTAAGTCGATCTGCGGTCCGAAATGTTTATCGGAGGTACCTAGAGACTGGCGACTTTGTTCGTCGCCAAGGAAGGCCACGATCTCGGGTCACAACTGAAAGGCAGGATCGATTCATCGTAACGACCAGCTTGAGAAATGTTGTTACAGGACCACGGCTGCATTAAATGCTGAAAGGTACATTCGTGAGTGCTTAGAACCTCACGTGATACCATACGCGGACTATGTGGGCCCAAATTTCCTTTTTATGCATGATAATGCAAGAGCCCATGCGGCCAGCATCGTCAGGGAATATCTTCGGGATGTGAACATCACAGTTATGGACTGGCCAGCCAGAAGCTCAGACATGAACCCCATTGAGCACATATGGGACGAGCTAAAAAGACGTGTTAGGGCTCGTCAGCCAGTTGCCCAGACGATGCAGGAGTCGAAAACGAAAAAGCCATAGAAGAGGAATGGGAGATGATCCCTCAAAATTTCATAGAGCGGTTGATAAACTCTATGCCTAATCGTATGAGAGCTGTGGTAGATGCCCATGGAGGCAACATGCGTTATTAAATTAAACCTTTATTTGATAAAACATGTTTTTTATTCAAAAATCAATTGCCTTTAACAAGGCGCATATCCGACTTGTTAGACGTAGCTCCATGTCGTATGGTATTCTGAATTCAAATTTAAAACAATACGATCGAAAAAGATGGTAAAATGTATCAGGTTTAAAACTGCATAAACAGTTTTTGTTCAATCTAGCAATCATATTTCGGTAGGGGCCATCGAAACCTAAACTCTAAGGTGGGCCAATAGATGTGTCCAGAAGTGTATAATTGTAAATACGCGATAATAACAGAATACTTTTAGCTTACAGAAGTATCTACCCTTCCTATATTATTACCATTTAAATTCTGACTCTATTCATAACAATTAGGAAACTTACTTTCGGAAATTATTGGAGGTCGACTTGACTTCCGTGGAAAATGCCGTTAAATATGATAAATACGATACATGCTTCGGTAGAACAAAACTAAGGTTTGGTAGAAAAATAATTAAGTTTCCTTTTAGAACCTTAATTATTTGGTTAAATCTGGATTGAGATTTTACATGTGTGTGTACAGGTACTCGGAAACCATGATGCACATGCTGAAGGGCTGCCTGGGCGCCGGGTTGCTGGCCATGCCCAACGCCGTGTCGCGCCTGGGTCTCGTGTTCGGCGCCATAGGCATCCTGGGCATCGGATTCTTCGCTACTTACTGCATACAAGTACTGGTCGGTTCACATTGTATTAATTTAATTAGAGAAGAACGAAGATTACCTATGCGATTTTCAGTTCTGTTAATCTTATAATGTAAAAGCATCATTATAGTTTTCCCATGAGGCCATGAGATGCCAATTACAGTTCCAAACACGACGTGTACTACAGGTTTATGCCTTGTGTGATTATTACTATTATATATAAACCGATGTGGTTTTAGAGTGAAAAAAAATCTAATTTTGTGGTATTTAAGAAATATACAATAACTTACAACAATGACGACAAAGTAATACTATCGAAAAAGACGGCTGCATGCTTGAGGAAACGGAAACTAGGCAAAACAAAGAAGCAAAAAAACACAAACTATGAAATCACAAACTAAAATAATAAACTAATCCATCTAACAAGGCAGTATTTTGAAGTATTCGAGTACAATATTGAGACATAATTGCAAACCCAACAATATAAGACTGACGCAGTCTTACCTCATGCTGCAGGTGCTGGCGCAGTACCAGCTGTGCAAGAGGGAGCGGCGCGGCTACATGGCGTACACCAAAAGCATGCGTGTGGCGGTGTCAAAGGGGCCCGTATTTTTGCGCCCCACAAGCAACTTATTCGCCCACCTTGTGGACTTCTTCCTCCTTTTTTGGCAAATTGGTATCTGTGCCATCTATTTCGTGTTCGTTGCTGAAAATATAAAACAGGTAACTAACGTCCCCACGTTTTCATTGTTCAGGTACACGTCCATGAACAACTACTTTACTAATTTTTTTTATTGACAGATCGTTGATTTTTACAACCCCGGCTATTCCATATCAGTGCGGTTACTTATTTGCTACATCTATCCCGTAGCACTTTTGATGAGTTTGATAAAAAATTTAAAACTGTTAACACCTTTTTCGACGATCTCCAATTTTTGTGTTATGATCGGACTGCTTCTTACGTTCTTTTATTTGATCGAAGAGGACGTAGAAATTGATCAGGAAAAGCTGATTTCCGTGACAACAATTGCCGATATTCCAGTATTCATCGGAATCACTCTGTTCGCGCTGGAGGCAGTGGGCGTGGTGAGCGACTAGTGCATAGTATCTATGAGCAATAGGCGTGTCTAACTCTTTACTGAACCGACTCACTGTTATGAAAAATGTTAGTGTTCCGAAAGATTGGAATATCAGTAATGTTTTAAATGCATCATTTGGAACAATTGAAATACTGAAACCTTTAACTTGGTCAGTTAAAAGTTAAGCAGTCTTAAAATTCAAATTATAACGTAAATAGTCCAAATATAATGAATGACCTGAACTAAAAACATCTGCTTTTAATTATTCTGAAAACAAAATTCAATTAAATAAACTTTAAATTTATAAGACGCAACATAACAGATAACGATTCCATAACAGTCAGTGTTTGTGTTTGTATCTTTTGAGCCGTTGTTCCAAATGTTCCGTTGTATCTTGAGAGCCGATGTTTCAAATTTTCTTTTTGTATCTTTTGAGTCGTAGTTTCAAATGTTCCGTTTGTATCTTTTGACCCGATGTTCTATATATTTCAAATGATACATATCACTCTTTCGGAACATTTCAGTGATTCAGATGCAAATGTTCCAATCGTAAAGATGACACACTTTTTCCAAGCATAATGAGCAATTAGTGCATAGTATGATTACAAAATACATAGGTACAGAAGACAATCTCATGTATGTACTTCACTTTTTGTACCTACGCTCGGTAGACGCACACTAATGAGTGCTTGAGCCGGAATTGTTGGACGAGCGGGCCGAGGCGCTCCGAGATATCGTGTCCGTGAGCGGTGTCGCCGGTGTCTACGTCGACGGTCCCTACGTATACAGGGTTATTTGTAAAACGTTAACAACCTTGCAGGACTGTATTGCTGACATCATAAACAACAACTTTTGTTCTATGACTTTTTACAAAATATAATATATTTACCAAAAATAAACCTTCAAGAATTCGTTGTTCTATCTAACACATTTCGACTCTGTATTTTGTCATATCTACTTACGACTTCCGCGCACTGTTTTGTTAGTAAAAGTAAATAGGGTTTCGAAACATCGTCATCACACGCAAGCATTCGCACCATTTCCGTTTACTCGACATTGATACACATCATGTAAAGATAATTACGTCCGCACTGCCGAATTTCGCTACAAGAATACGTAATGGCGCGACGCAAGCGCCTCGACCGATCGACTAGTGAGGGTCGCGAGTAAATAGGTCAAGTTCATGTTCAGTTACCCTCTGCTATTGTACTATCGCTTGCTTCGCATAGGTTTTGTAATATTTAGAACGGTCAATGTAAATATTTTTATTTTTGTATGTATGAAAATCTGATGAACTAAAATATGATACATTTTTAAAAGTCATAGAATTATAGTTGTGTTTTATGGGAGTTCAGTTTCTCCACTTAAATAGTATTACTAGGGAAATATGGCAATGTTGTGAAGAAATAAATATATACATTTATCCATTTTATATTAATACCAAAGAAAATTATGAAGCTGACAGAGAATCAAGAAAAATCAACATTGAATGGGAACTTTCTCAGTCAGCTTATAGTAAAATAGTATACTGGTTTGGGGAGCCGGACATTGATTTGTTTGCTTCTAGAATAAACAGTAAATGTGAAAAGTTTGTATCATGGAAATTTGATTCTGAATTTCCTGCCAGCCTTTCGAGTCGACGCATTCACTCTCAACTGGACTAATTATTTTTTATTTTATGATGATAATAACATAGTCCTGAGAGGTTGCAAATAACTCTGTATAAAGACTTGTCCAAAGTATATTTTTTTTACATTATTTACTTTGTTTAATTGATAGTATCAATTAAACGAAGTTTATTACATTATTTGCTTTGTTTAATTGATAGTATTAATTAAACAATGTAAATAATGAAATAAACAAAAAAAATATTTTGGACATTGGTTCATAAACGTAGGGACTATCGATGTGTGTGTTGCTCGATCGCGCTTTGATGTAGATTGACTTCTGTACCTATATAGGGTGACTGGTAATTATTGACCGATACTTAGACACGTGGTTGTACTCATGATTACAAACAACTTTCCTAAAGAAACTTTTCTTTTTACTTAATTCGTTTTATGTTTTATTACAAATTCACAATAATGCAGCTAACGGTTGATCGGTCGCAAGCACGCGTACACAAATTTAAAACAGCTGTTTTGTTATTGTGATATAACTAATGAAAAGAAAGAAAGAAAAACTTTGTATTTGCCGGAAAAAGCGCAAACTTAAGACTAACATATTACAAACATTTCCCATGACAAAAAAAAAATTCTATAAAAAACAAGTTTTTTTGGGAAAGTAGTTTGTAATCATGAGTACAATCTCGTGTTTATGTATCGGTCACTAATCACCAGTCTTTCTAAATATTTGATGGTATGAGCGAGTAGTGCATAGTGTGAGCAAGAGAGACAACGAGAGCGAGCTCTGACATGCGTGTTTGCAGATCCTGGCACTGGAGTACAACATGGAGAAGCCTAGAGAGTTCACAGGCTGGTGCGGACTCTTCAGCATTGGGATGATCATTATTCTCGGCATCTATGTCTTACTCGGAGTTTCTGGATTCCTTAAGTACGGGAAGGAATGTAAAGGATCTATTACACTTAATTTACCTCAGGATGAGAAGTAAGTGAGTTGTAACCATGATTCTCTATGGGAAAAGAATAACGATTTTTCCTTTTAAAATTAACTTGCCATAATTTATGAATGAAACTATGTTTTTTGTGTTGGAAAACTTTATAGCTATTCATTACGGTGTTTATTTATATAAAAAAAACCGGTTAAGTGTGAGTCGGACTCGTGCATCGAGAGTAGGTACCGTACCAGCTTGTATAAATAAATAGTCCGATTTCTCAATCACGTCACGTTTGTTTAGAATCGTAAAACAAGTAATTATTTTTTTGATATAACGACAAAGGGAAATTAAACTTTAGAGATACATTTGTTGGCATATATTTTTTCATTTTATAATTTACTAGCTTTTGCCCGCAGCTTTGCCCCCGTACATAAAATATATATGCTTGTGTCATTCAGGAATAAAGCAGATACCTATCGGTGAACAATTTTCAGCAATCGGACGAGTACCTACTTCCTGAGGTTACCTCCAATAAAAAAAAAAAAACTTGACCTTTTTATAAATACACTAAAAATACACTAACATATTAGTGTATTTTTTTTAATTAACCAGAACGACAGAATACCAATTACACTAATTACAATAGGTACAAATTATGTAAAAACACATTAAAGAAAATATAACTGATCATATAACTAAACCTCTCATGCAGTCTTCTCGCAAATCGCCAGACCTTCAGTCAATATCTCCTTCCATTCATCAGCGAATAGATCTAGTCTAGGACTGGATTCAAGGAGAGCGTTGAGTGCAATTAACATTCGCAGAATAGGTGACATACGTCGTGCAACCGTACGGCAACGTGGCACTACGAATAATTTATGCCGTCTTGCCCGGCAATAGTTATCAGGGACAAAAATTTTACACTAGCTCCCCATGCAAACTAGGCGAATCGATTGTTCCGTGTATGATCTTGCAGGCAGTTACAAGCTGATCAAAGGCTCGTCTAACCTGGAGCGAAGTAAAACCCAAAAACCTAACAGAAACTGGGTTGGATACAAATATGGATAGTAACCAAACCTACGTTTGTAGAAATACCTAAAAAATGCTGTTTGGACTTTTTCTATCACAAGGGTATAGGATTTCTTGTATGGATTCCAAACAAAAAAGCTTGAATCAAGTTTGCTTCTAACAAGCGTATTATACAGAAGTCGGATTACTTGATGGTTTGTAAACTCACGACAATTTCTAAGTACTGTATTGAATTGGGTTTTGTGAACGACTAAAACTCACAATGCAACATTTAGCTGGATTGAAATTCATTTTGTGAATCACTGACCACTCACTTATAGTGTCAATATCTTTTTGGAGGGCTACACAATCTGCTAGAGTTTGAATCTCAGAGTATAGTTTTAAATCGTCGGCATATAGTAAACATTTGAAGTGGTTTAGAACTTGTGGAATGTCATTTATCATTGTAAAGGTCCTAAAATTAAACTGAACGTGTGTTGTACGGCTGAGAATTGTATTAGCCCAGTCGTACACATTGTTGACGATCACGGAGATAGATCAGCGGTCAATATAAGGAGATTGGGAGCAAAACCTATGGCACTTTATTTTTTCTGTCTTGATTCTGTCGAAATCTTTTTGAAAATCAAAGTATAAGTCTGGACCGAGGAAAACAGGTGGTACATCCACCTGTTTTCCTCGGTCCATACTGGTAGTGATGTAATCGGCTAGCGTTACGAGGTTCGTTTTCACTGATCTTTTGACGCGAAAACCGTGTTGTTCATCACACAGATATTTGTTGACTTGCCTGAGAGTTTGGCAAATTTTATTGTTACAATAAACTTATTTGGCATACTTCAAACTATATCTCTTTATAATACCAGTATTAGTGTAGATAAAAGAATACAATTAATTTTAGTGAAACCAGTAATAAACCAGTAGAATAATCAAAAGTATAATAAAATAAACTTACCTCTATGAAACCCAAAGATTGGAATGTTTTTTTTTTTTTACAGGAAAGCGCAGGTGGTGAAGTTATCATTTGCCTTAGCACTTTTTCTGTCGTATCCCCTACAAAACTTTGTGGCGTGGCAAATAGCATGGCGTTTAACAGGTAAACGGGTTGGTAAAAGTCCTGTGGTGGACTATGCGCTGAGAGTAATCATCGCGTCCATTCCCTGTGAGTATACTTCCTGCTGTCTCTTAACCAACACAGCTGGCAAGGCAGATCATACGTACCTCAAAGAAATGCCAGTAAACCGTATAGGGAACAGAATGGAAGGCAAATTTTGTACATAGACTCTTTACATAAAAATACTAGACAGACTCGTGTTTTGGGTAAAACATACTAAAACTAGGACTATATAGGTACACCCTAGCCACAAAATAGTTAAGTACAGAAGACATTCTCATGTATTGTACTTCATTTACTACTACGCTCGGTGGACGCACACTAATGAGCGTTTGAGCCAGAACTGTTCGACGAGTGGGCCGAGACGCTGCCAAGATATCGCGTCCGTGAGCGGTGTCCATGTGTGCGTTGCTCGAGCGCGCTTTGTATGTAGATTTATTTCTGTACCTATATATTTTGTGGTATAGCTGAGTGAATAGGCTCTTAATAAACTATTGCGCCTCACCATCAACGATTACACCACCTCTTACCATCAGGTGGGATCGGAGCCCAGCATTTTTTTTTTTAAATTGTTGTTAATGGCTGTATCCTTCTTTCTCGCTCGCACGATTGTCTTTTTAACATGTTAAGTCATCATTAGGGCCACACTTCACCGGGACACCATGGTGGCGCCACCAAAAAAATGTATACAGCTCTATAGAACGTTACTCACCTGGTGGCTGTTTGGTTGCGTCACAAATTCGAACACCAGTCCGGCCACCAGACATATCAAAAAGTATGTAATAAGATGAAAATGCAACCCAAAGATTTTATATATCCTACTGATAAACTAAATCGACTACGAAGCAATAACACTCCAAAGTGTTCTTTATTTTCATTGTTATTAAGTTCATATTGACAAGCAAACGGGGAAAATGTATTGAGTATGACACCGACAAAAATGCTCGGTGTCCTTTTCTTACTTCTATTTTAACTAGGGTAACCATAATTTTACAAAATTAATTGTTATTATTTTTGTCACTCTAGCAGTTTACCTAATCGGGTTATAAATTCTGTCACATGTTTAATCTATATATATAAAAATGAAACCCGTTTTCCGTTGTCACGACATAGCATGAAAACGGCTTGACCGATTTGGCAAATTTTTTTTTGTTGTGATTGTTATTGTGAGGACAAGGTTCTTATGAAAAAAAAAAAATTAGGGTAGTGTAGAGTAGGGTAGAGTAGGGTAGAGTAGGGTAGAGTAGGGTAGAGTAGGGTAGAGTAGGGTAGAGTAGGGTAGAGTAGGGTAGAGTAGGGTAGAGTAGGGTAGAGTAGGGTAGAGTAGGGTAGAGTAGGGTAGAGTAGGGTAGAGTAGGGTAGAGTAGGGTAGAGTAGGGTAGAGTAGGGTAGAGTAGGGTAGAATAGGGTAGAGTAGGGTAGAATAGGGTAGAGTAGGGTAGAGTAGGGTAGAGTAATCTAGTAAATCTAAATTTGTGTAAAACTAATCCAGTCCAACCTCTGAAAATGTCCTATTTTGTATGAACTTTGACACTTCATAATTTGCCTAAAAATTAAAAAAGTAAAAAAAGTAATCCTCTAGAGACCTTGAAAATTTTATTAAGATTCTAAATGATGACAACTTTTTTCAAAAACTTTTATGGGTTTAAAAAAAAAACAGCTATTTCCTGGATCAAGTTTTGTGAAATTTTCGAGTAAATCTCGGAATTACCGAATACTAACAGAGTTTCCAGGCGTTATCTCTCTTTTTTTGCGTTGCCTTTTCGTCAAACATCGCGTTGGATTGCTTTAAATGAAGTAACAAGCTTTTAAACCATTTTCGATGTTTACGATAAGCGAGTGGAGAAGGACCCTCTTAAGAGGTATTTTTGCATTTTAATTTAAAGCAATTTTAACAAAAAAATCACTTTGGAGATTTTACTAAAACACGAAAACCTTTTTAAATTCATAGCGGTAAATTATGTACCTATATCTTGAAAAAATATTTTTACAAGGTATTGGTATTGTGCGTTTCACATAAGAAGTGGTTTTTCCGTAATGTTGGCTTCCCTGTCAACAGAAAAAATAAAAAGTTGCCTACTCTAGCAAAATTGTTGCACAAAATGAATGAAAATCTATCTTCTATCTATATCTATACTCATAATAAATCTGTAGAGAGGTCAATTCTGTCATCATCATCATCATCATTTCAGCCGATACACGTCCACTGCTGGACATAGGCCTCCCCCAAGCGTCGCCACAACGAACGCTCCTGCGCGTCTCGCATCCATCGGCTTCCCGCAACCTTCACCAGGTCATCAGACCACCTTGTTGGAGGCCTTCCAACGTTGCGTCTTCCGGTACGCGGTCGCCACTCCAGAACCTTTCGGCCCCAACGGCCATCTGTTCTGCGAGCAATGTGCCCTGCCCATTGCCACTTCTGCACTCACTACACTCAATTCTGTACATAAAATATATTTCCAAAATAACTATCAGGGGGTAATTAGTGATCGTTATTGATGCCAAAAATGCAAACAGTAAAATTTTTGTCTGTCTGTCTGTCTGTCTGTATGTTCTTTATAGAAACAAAAACTACTCGATGGATTTTAATGAAACTTGGTACAATCATTTTTCATACTCCTGGGCAGGATATAGTATACTTTTCATCACGCTACGATTAATAGGAGCAGAGTAGTGAAGGGAAATGTTGGGGAAACGGGAGAAATTACTCCATTTTTTAAGCTTCCGTCGCGTTTGCAGCCTTAATGGTTAAAGCTACACAGAAATTATGTATGACGGAAATGTTCTTCTTAAAATTATATAAAAAATATCCCACGACAGCATATGTCTATCTTTTATGGTTGACTCACAATAACACGTGTAACTCCCGATAGCTTAGCAGTTCGGAGCTTTCTGTTTATTTTTGTCTACTCTTACGTTTATAACACTCTCACTCATCCCTAATTAAAAAAGTTAACATTATTATCTATTCAATAAAAAAAGAATCATATAAATCGGTATAGAAACACCAAAGTTATACATGAAATACACTAATAAGCCATCGCGCGTGAATACTGAATCATGCTATAAGGATTATTTTTGTGTAACGGTCGCCGCGCTCGACGCGGCTCGCGGTGGCAATATTTGGCTGTTGATGCGAATAGACGTTCAGAGTGTTCGACCTTATTGACAGACAATAATTGATTTTAACAAACCGTGCTTATCAGCGCGACTTTTAGTCTACTCTTACGTTTAATAATTTATTTTTAGATTTCTTTGGTTGTTATTTTATAAAATAGGTATTAGTTATTATGGTAGTGTTTAAATATTTCTTAGTATTAGCTTAATTATAAATTAAACTTTTTTTTTATTTATTTATATAGCTGTAGTTTTAAATAGGTAAGTACCTAGGTATCACATAGGTTATTTCATTCTATTAGACGTAGTTTAGGTACCTACTTATACTTATAATAAATCTGTAGAAGTGAAAATTCTGTACATTGAAAATATAAAAAACTAGGTTTGGACAGCGGCTTCGCTCGCGTACATAAAATATAGCCTATGTCACTCAGGAATAAAGCAGCTTTCTATCGGTGAAAAAATTTTAGCAATTGGACCAGTACTTCCAGAGATTACCCCCTACATACAAACTTACAAATTTTACCTCTTTATAATATTAGTATAGATTAACAGCAGGTGTTACTAGACCGACACCGAACCCAAAAATGTGATTAAAATTTTTTTTGTCTGTCTGTCTGTTTGTTCAGGCATGACGCAAAAACTACTGGTCCGATTACGATGAAACTTGGTTTAATTATTTTTTCATATCCTGGGCACCACACTGGGTACTTTTATCCCGGAAAAGTATATACAATAAAAACAAAATTAATTTTGCGGTTCGATCCTGAAGAGTCGAGAGTAATAAATGAAAGACTTTAACTTGTAGTGAGCGTATATTGCGAACTGATCGGTTACAATGAATGTATGCTTATTTGTACGGGCCTTACTTAACAATTTTCTTATGTGGGTAAACCCAAATATATTACAATCCTCCACCTTAAATAGTGCATATCCTAAATTATATTAATTCATGAATCCCCAAGCGACACCCGGTGGCCGCGCATCTATTGTCTTACTATTGTGTCTCTAATTGACGGTATCTGAAGGGTTAAACTAAAATATAAACCTCTTACATTTGTTTACAAAGTTCTACGAACATAAATGAAACAGGAACTTAGTCACAATATTGTTGCAGTCTTTTTAAGCGACACGCCCGTACAGGACGGGGGCGGACTACCTCTGGAACAGCATCCTCGGATTGGGAAACTATCACCCGCTCCTCAAGACTGGGTACATTACTGACAGGTACTGATCCAGAAGCAGACGTAGACGGCACCTCAACGGTAGTCGCGGTTCGAACCGGACTGAACTCCCTCACGCTCCGAGGGCTCCGAGTCTCTCCGGGGACTGACGCTGACTTCGTCTCCTCAGGATTGTTGGGACGTTCCGCATCAAGAAGACTCCGTTCTGATGTGCTAGTCGGACAAATCAATGAGCTTCGCGATCGCTGTCTTAACTGGTCAATGTGTCTATGGTTTTCTTTGCCTGAACAGTCCATAACTTTATAATCTGTGGTACCCATTTTATCTACTACCTGCCCCGGACTCCATTTTTCATTTCCCCTATATTGTCTCATCCATACTTCCTCTCCTATCTTTAAAGAACGTTTGACGTCTGTTCCTACTTTCCGTTGTCGTTCCTGAGCCTTCCTCACTATATTTTCTATATTTGGTTTTAATGCATCTAATTTGGTTCGTAAATTCCTACCTAGCATCAGTGTGGCTGGACTTGCCCCTGTTGAGCTGTGCTCCGTATTACGGTAATGCAAAAGGAAGGTATTTAAAAATAAATTAATGTTTCCTTTTTGTTTATAAGCTTTTTTTATAACTCTTTTTACCGTACGCACTGCATTTTCTGCAGCCCCATTCGATGCTGGGTGGTACGGAGCAGAAAAAACGTGATCTACACCCTGACTAGCCAAAAAGTCTGCCATTTCCTTGCTCGTGAACGGTGGTCCGTTATCTGAGACTATTTGTCTCG
Organism: Mythimna lalbum; assembly: GCA_949319445.1. Lineage (NCBI taxonomy): Eukaryota > Metazoa > Arthropoda > Insecta > Lepidoptera > Noctuidae > Mythimna > Mythimna lalbum. The sequence goes on from OX439344.1 coordinate 38,070,761, forward strand.
GTAAACCCCATCTAGAAAAAACATCGGTAAGCTTTTCAATTGTTGAACTAGCCGCCGTACTAGGGTAGCTAGCGTCAACCATAATTAAAAACATTTTTCCGAAAATAGGTCCTAGAAAATCAAGATGCACCCTCTCCCACGGTCTAGAAGGCCAGGGCCACGGCGTGACTGCGTGCCGCTGCGGCGCGTCCGCCTCCCCCGCGCACACCGCGCACTCCCTGCATGTAGCCTCAATCGCCTCGTCTATGCCCGGCCACCAAACATAACTCCTAGCTGACGCCTTCGTCTTAACTATGCCCATATGTGGTTCATGTAATTCCTGTAGCACCCTGGCTCGACCACTTGCAGGAATCACTACCCTGTGCCCCCACATCACGCATCCTAGCTCCTCGTACAGTTCCTTACGACGGTTAAAATACGGCTGCAATTCTCGAATATCATTATCTGTTGGCCACATATCACGAATATAATTTAAAACCCTACCTAACATCGGATCTACCATAGTTTGTTGTTTAATTGTATTATAATCTAATAACAATGCATTCTGTGCAAAATGTAAAAACGTTTGCTCGGGGACCCGCTGTGACTCATCGCTACTGCAGGGAACCGGCAGTCTCGACAGCCCGTCCGCACCGTTTTGTTTAGTGTTTACATATTCAATATCGTACATATAAGCAGATAAAATAATTGCCCAGCGTTGTAATCTACTCGCGGCCATCGCAGGGACACCGTGTTTTGGTCCAAATATACTTACTAACGGTTTGTGGTCGGTTCGCAAAACAAAACGCCGGCCATAAACATACTGATGTAATTTCTGTAAACAAAATACGATAGCTAACGCCTCCCGATCTATTTGTGAATAATGTTTCTCGGCGTCATTCAACGCGCGTGACACATACACTACCGGGCGGTCGCGGCCGTCGGCACCCGGCTGTGTGAGCACACCGCCTATGCCCCGCGCGCTCGCGTCGCATGTCAACACTAACGTCTTGTTTGGATCATAATGAGCTAATACCTCTGCGCCTACTAATATTTTTTTAACTTTTGCAAACGCCCTTTCGCACTCCGCACTCCATCTCCAATTGACCTCTTTTTTTAAAAGTTCATACAGTGGTGACAAAATAGTACTCAAATTCTTAACAAATTTTGCATAAAAATTAACTAAACCTAAAAAGGAACGCAACTCTGTAATATCTCTTGGCCTGGGAATTTTTATTATTGCTTTTATTTTATCTGAATCTACTTTAACCCCATCTTTTGATATGACATAACCTAAGTATTTGACTTCATTAACCATAAATAAACATTTACTCCACTTAAGCTTCATACCGTGACTCTGTAACCGCTGGAATACTTTTTCTAACGTTTCCAAGTGATTATCCTGTGTGCCCGCCGTTCCAATGATGATATCATCTAAAAATACTTCTACCCCCGGAATATCACTGAGTAAATTCGACATAATACGCTGGAAAATGCCCGGACTAGAAGACAAACCAAACACAAGTCTATTGTACTTAAAAAGACCTCGATGTGTGTTTATTACAGTTAACTCTTTAGTATTATCCAATTCGATCTGGTTATAAGCAAGGGACAAATCAATTTTTGAGAAATGTGTAGCACCGTTTAGGCACACTAACAAATCATCTATCTTGGGTAACGGATATCTATCGACCAGTAAGACAGGATTTAAAGTTATTTTGTAATCTGCACAGATACGGAGTCCTCCGTCCACTTTACGTACCGGTACCAAAGGCGTCGCCCAGTCCGAGCACTCGACGGGCTCGATGATGCCCGCGCGTAACATGGCGTCCAGCTCCGCGTCGACCTGACCCCTCAGAGCGTAAGGCAGCGGCCGCGCGCGGCAAAACACCGGCCTCGCGCCCTCTCGCAACCGAAGCGTTGCTTTGCCGCCCGTGTACCGCCCCAGTCCCGCGCTGAACAATTCTTTATACCTGTTTAACAATCCATCGACAGTGTCAGACATTTTGTGCACACTATGGTTAATCTCTTGTTGAAATGGTTGTATTTTAATACCCAATTCTATTAACCATTGCCTGCCCAGTAAGGAAGTTGTACCCCCGTCTATCACAAACAATTCAAGATATTTTGTTTTATCTTTGTATTGAACTTTTGGTTTTATAACCCCCAGTGGTCTTATATTGCTACCATCATAAAATTTTAACACCATATTGAATGGTTTAATTACCCTATTGTTAAAAAAATTATCATATGTCTTCTTACTGATGCATGAAATTGCCGAGCCTGTGTCTAGCTCCATTTTTAATGTTTTATCATCAATCAGTAATGATAAACTCACCGGGTTGAAACCGCTCAAACATAGTTGATGAAGTTCCTCCTCGAGCTCTTCCGAACTGGAGTCTCTCGCTTCTGCCCTCGGATGGTCGCTCGTGGTGGCATAAACGTGGTTCACTCCACGCCTCTTCCCCCTGCCACTGTTCGCCTCCGTCCGCGGACAAACACGCCTCAAATGTCCGCTTTGTTTGCATTTGCTACAAACAAAATGCTTATAGCGACACTCCTCCTTGCTGTGTCCGCGCCAGCCGCACGCCGTGCAGCCCCCGGCGCCCTTCTCGGTGTCCCGCGCCACATGCCCGTGGTTCGTTCGTTGGTCTGCCGCATGGTCCGCAACCCGACCGCGCCCACGCTTTGCCCGCAACGTGTTCACGATTGCCGATGACTCCGCCGTCGTTTTCTGTGCCACGACTGCCGCATCCCGCTCGGCCGCCTCTAGCCCAAACGCCAATCTGACTGCTCCAGAGTACGTCAAATTGTCTTCCGCAAATAACCTTTGTCTGATGACGTCACTCTTCACTCCGCATACGAACTGGTCACGCAAATTCTCCTCCAAACTTGCACCAAACTCACAAGTTTTCGAGAGTTTCTTTAACACGGTCAGATATTGTGTTACATGTTCGTCGTCTCCCTGTCTTCTTTGTCTGAAGCGATACCGTTCCGCCATGACCGCAGGTTTCGGTTGTAGGTGATTTTTCAGAATTGTAACGGCCTCTTCGTACGTTATATCCACCGGTTTCCTTGGATTGCACAGCGTGCTCAGCAATTCGTACGTCTCATCACCCATGCCCGTTATCAGCGTAGGCAACCATATGTCCCTCTCGACCTTATTGACCTTGAAAAACATCTGCAACCGCTCCTCGTACAAAGTCCAATTGCCTGACTTTACATCAAATTCGCGAATCATTCCGACTTTGCCGACCGACATTTTCCTCGAATAATTGCAGATGAACTTCGATGATTATTATAACGCCCAAATAGTGATCCTCGTCGCCACTGAAGAGTCGAGAGTAATAAATGAAAGACTTTAACTTGTAGTGAGCGTATATTGCGAACTGATCGGTTACAATGAATGTATGCTTATTTATACGGGCCTTACTTAACAATTTTCTTATGTGGGTAAACCCAAATATATTACAGATCCCTAGACCCGATTATTGTACCAACCGCAAATAATAAGTTGGTCGTAGGTTACGTAACCCGCTGTGGAGTTCACTAAGGGGCGCTGCACATGGCTCAGATACTATAATATTTGGGTAAATAATATGTAGTTTCCGTTTTCTAAACATTTCGTAAATGTCCTTGGCGTCGAGTTAGATCACGCTATGGCAACACTTTTTGGGAATAAAGAAAGGAGCGCGTTTTCCTATAACCCATTTATTAATAACATCAAACACGGAGACAATGGCACCATGTCTAAGGTGTGTGCACCATTGATATAGTGTGCACACTGTCACGCGCTTAAGTGGAAGGGAGAGATCTGGATCGTCCCGAATCGTCTCGCGCATCACGTTGTTTTCCCGTCCCCGGGCTCTTAGAATTCGACATCAGACGTTTCAGATCTTTGATTTTGACGACCCCGTTGTCGCTGGCTTAAGCAACAGGATCCGCGTACGAAGTCGCTGGCAGAAGCTAGTTTTAAATAAAAATCGTACTTACTCATACAAAATCAGCTGCCATTTCTTCAATTGGTAACTTTCTCTCGTACTGTTTTTTTATGTCACTCCTGAATGTTTGTATTATTAGACCAGTATCAAGATTTTTTATTGCAATCTAAGTTAACATGACAAAAATATTTAATTTCAAATGTTAACATTGTTTTAAGGAATAATAATTTTTTGGCCCCTTTGTATCGTATAAAATTTTACTACATTGCGGTGGCCCATAATTTAAAAAATATGCCTATTTAATACAAATTCTAAAATAATATAATTAAAAATACGGTTACAAAGGGGGAAAGGCCACTGAAGAAATTCATAGTGGAAAAGTCGACATCGAAGCTCATGGCTACCATTTTCTGGGACAGCGAGGGAATTTTAGTAATTTATTATTTGCTTAAAGGATCTACAATGAACAGCCTTTACTACGTTAAATTACTGAGTCAGGCACGTATCGCAGTCCTACAGAAAAGACGTGGCAAGTTGGCACGTGGAGTGCTTTTTCTGTAAGACAACGCGCCCGTTCATACAGCTCGAGTTGTAAGGGATGCCTTAAAATCAACGGACTTTACAGAAATTGACCTTACAATTTAGACCTGGCTCCAAGTAACTATTTCCAACGAGCTACGGAGACGAAGATTTTCGGACGTCAATGAGATGATGGCGGCTGTAGACTTAAACAGCCATTTAAAGGGAAATGGAAAGATTTTTTTTGGTGGTGTAAAAGTATTATATTGTCGTTTTGTTAAGTGAATTTCACTTGACCCGATTACATTGTAAAATAAAAAACTGTATATTTCTTTCATAGGCTACGGACTTATTAGCCGCCCCTCGTAGGCTCGTGATCTGCATTCACGCGTGCATAGAAATATTCCTATACAAACGGAGATACTTCAAGCAACGTTAAAACACGCATTCACGCGCTACGCTGCGTGTTGCGTGGCAATGTGATAATCGCCTTAATAAAATCTCCGAAGTGAATTTTATGTTTTCAGGTTTAGCAGACAGTTTGTAGTTATTAGTAGGTATTTTGCTGTCGATATAAAAATTAACACCACCAATAATTATCACATGCTGCAGTGACAAAAATAATAACAATTAATTTAGTAAAATTGTGGTTACCCTAGTTAACCCTTCAGATACCGTCAATTAGAGACACAACAGTAAGACAATAGATGCGCGGCCACCGGTGGTCGCTTGGGGATTCATGAATTAAAATAAAAGAAAGAAAAAAAGGGACACACTGACCCTTTGTCGTCTTGCTCAGTAGATTTTTCCCCATTTGCTTGTCAATATGAACTTAATGACAATGAAAATAAAGAACACTTTAGAGTGTGGTTGCTTCGTAGTCGATCTCATTTATCCGTAGGATATATATAAAATCTTTGCTCTGGTGTCAGTATGGTGTCTTATTTGGTGGCGGACTATATTTCACTGGGACATCATGGTGGCGCAACCAGTTGCACCACCATAGTGTCCCGGTGAAATATAGCGCTTAAGGAGTCTTGTGTTGCAGTCGGCATGGCAGTGGCGGCGCCGAACCTGGGCGCCTTCATGGGGCTGCTGGGCGCGCTGTGCCTCACTATGGTGGCTATCCTGTTTCCCGCCGTAATGGACATCTGCGTCTACTATCCCGATAGCTATGGACCTTATAATTATAAATTGATACTGGATTTATTCATTATTTTCTTTGGTATAATCTGCTGTGGCTCCGGCGTTTATACCAGCATACTAGAAATGGTAGAATCGTATCAGCTTTAGTTACTTTAATTAAGTACTACTAAGAGTTTTACATAGATCATAATGTAGTATTATTTTAGAACTTATGTATTTACCTTTTAATTGTATTAATAAAACAAGTATAACACTAACAATTGTTTTTCTTTTTATATTTTTGCATAGTATGTGGGTCCGAGGTTTGGAATGATTTAAATTATAAAATATACCGTGTTTATACAATGCCTACTTGGTTACTGACAATTCAGGCTTCTAATTTTATACACAACGAAGTTATAGGGGATCGAAAATGGCCTGAACTGTTTCGAGAAAAGGATGGTACGGCCGTGCAACTTTTTGCTCGCCTTGGTGGGGTTGCTGCCATGCCCCCTAATATGCTAATGAAGACCCCATATCGTAAAAAAATATGGCATATGAATGAATCATATTCCCTCAATTTGAAAAAGAATCACTCGACAAGACAGATTAATATAGATGCATGCTGTAAATTAAATGGAAAAATAAAACACAATTTTTATATGACCGTTTAATCGATTAATATATAAAGTATACAATATTAAACATATTGCAGAACTAGTGCAAATGAATCCTTAAATTATAAATCATATCAAATCAATCATAAATAATATAATCGAAACCTAATCGCGAGATGGATTTATACAACGTGTTTTTTTTACATCTCATAACTCTGGGGTTTGAATGAAACCATGTCAAACAATCAACTGGCATACGAGTTGTTCTTCAATTATCATTTTTTCTTTCATTTTCCATACATAATAACTCGATACATTGTATTCGTACACCCAAACTATGAAGTTACAGGATGCTCGTCGTTGAATGTGAGTAAAGAAAATTAAATTCAGCCGTAACAATAGTGAATTAGATACATGCAAGTTTCAAAACATAAAACTCAAACACAAATCTTTGTATTCGAGTACAATTTCCTTTAGCCCTGTGCTTGGTGCTTGAAGATGGAATTACAAAATAAACAAAGCACTGCCTGGGTGATTCTTCGCGTTGAAAGTTGTTTTTACGTTAACGCGATCAAAACGTTTAGCGCGTTTGGCTCTATGATTGGTTAAGATCTCGGAGCGGGCCAATCGTAGTGCCAAACGTCATAAACATATCGATCGCGCTACCGTAAAACAAACTCACACTAGGCACTCTGTATGTCAAGAGTGTGCGTCGATTGATGATCGGATCGTAACTTTTTATTATTCATAATTTTACAAACTTGAATAAAAGGATAACAATTAATTTACAAATTTTCTTTAAACATGCACTTAAGTTTAAAAAAAAAGTGCAGCAAGGTACAGAGCACTAAGTGTTAATGCAGTAATAAAGACAGTAATAAAGATAGGAAGAAAAAAATCAAAATGGTGTGTTAAGATACAATTTACACCAATTTTACGTCATAATATCCACTAGGGATCAATTTGCGAATAATTAAAACATATTACTTTTTGAAATTCACCCGAAATATCCCAGAATATCTATTCTTTCAAATAAATACGTGGTTTATGCATAAAACTATAATATTAATAATTATAATAAATATCAGTTTAAAAAGGTTTTGATTTTACCAGACTCTGAGAACTTATTTTATTAAAAAAAAATTGTTTATCTTTTATTTGTGATAGATAGATACTTTATCCACTTATATTGTTTTTTCCCTTTAAATATGCCCTTAGCTGAAGCTGACCAAGAATAGTTTAATTTTAATATATTATGTCTGGGACCAGGGGTGCTAAGAATCTCCGGGTGAGATCGACCTCCCGTTATACGACCCAGGCAAATCATAAACAGGATACCGATAAAACGCTTCACGTTTTAACCTTTAATACTCGAACTTTGAAATCAGAGGATCGGCTGATTGAACTTGAAAACGCATTAAGCGAGATAAAGTGGGATATAGTAGGACTGTCAGAGGTAAGAAGAGGTGGTGAAGAAACAATAGAAAGAGAAAGTAGTATTCTGTATCACTATGGACAGACGTCTGGACTCTACGGAGTAGGTTTTCTGGTTGCAAAGAAATGGAAAAATAACATATTAGAATTTATCTCATATTCCGACAGAATTGCAGTTTTAAAATTTAAAATTTCGAAGAATAAAACTTTAACTGTTGTCCAGGTTTACGCTCCCACGTCATCCCACCCCGACGATGAAGTAGAGGAATTCTACGACTTACTCAATAAAGCGTACGACGAACATCGAAGCACTTGGAATATTGTTTTAGGTGACTTCAACGCCAAAATAGGACAAAGGCAAGACCTGGATAATGAGACAATTATTGGCCCGCATGGTTCTGGAGACCGAAACGACCGTGGTGCACGACTAATCCAGTTTGCTTTCGGACAAAACTTATGTTTAAGCAATACCTTCTACTACAAGAAACAACAAAGACGTTGGACATGGATCTCTCCGAACAATAATGTTAAAAATGAAATTGACTACATTCTCTCGTCTAACAAACAAATAATAACCAATGTCCAAGTTTTAAACCAATTTAAATTCAGCTCAGATCATAGGCCCGTTCGCGCACTTATAAAATTAAACACAAAAATTCAACGTAAAAATTTATTCAAAAACAATATTAGAAAACTAAACAAAGAAACCCTAATAAATTGTAAAAAAGAATTTAATATAGAGTTGAGAAACCGTTTTGACATATTAAACAAAGGAAATGAAGAAAAATGTGTCGACCTACAATATAAAGAAATTTTAAATAGTATAACGAAAGCTAGTAAAACCATAAAACAAAACAAAAACAAAACCAAAAAACTATCAAGACAAACCCAGAAATTAATAGAAGACAGACAAGTTCTAAGTAAAATAAACCGAGATTTAGAGTACAGACTAAAAGATAAGGAAGTTAAGCGTAGCATTAGAAAAGATATAAGAGATTACAACACAAAACTAGTACAGAATGCATTGGAAAGGAACCGATCACTGAAAATAGCGAAGCAGGGAATCACCAACGCTAAAACATGGATAACTTGTCTAAAAGACAACAATGGCGTTAAACAAATCAACAGAAATAACGTTCTAAAGATCTGCACAACATTCTATAAGACTCTATACTCTGATATACCTCAAATACAACCAACATCCAAATATTCATGTTCCGATTGTATACCACCGATATCTGAAGTGGAGGTTCAAGATTCACTTCGCAAACTAAAATACAATAGGTCTTGTGGTGAAGATGGTATTAGCACAGAAGCTCTCAAAATAGGTGAACCATCACTTCTTTTCTACCTTGCACGACTGTTTAACGATATTCTCCATACCGGTAACTTTCCAACAAATTTCTGTCATTCAAACATCATATTACTGCACAAAAAGGGTGATAAGTCCGACATCAATAATTATAGACCAATTAGTTTAATCTCTCATGTCTATAAAACCTTTATTAAAATTATAGAAACACGTATATCCAGCCAACTTGATTTAAAACAACCTCCAGAACAGGCAGGCTTCCGTCGAGGACTTTCCACCACTGATCACTTGCACACCATCAATCAAATAATTGAAAAATACCATGAATATAAGGCCCCACTGTATCTTGCATTTGTGGACTACTCCAAGGCCTTTGATAGCATCACACATTCTGCAATATTTGATGCACTGACGAAACAAGGAATAGAACTGACCTATATTCAACTACTGCAGAATATCTACACACAAAGTACCGCTGCCATAAAACTTGAAACGTTAGGTCCTAAATTCGAAATTCTCAAGGGAGTCAAACAAGGCGACCCGCTTTCTCCAAAATTGTTCACCAGCACTCTTGAAGAAGTCTTCAAGATGTTGGCAGACAAATGGGAGGAGTGCGGTATTGCCATTGGCGAAGCGAGATTGACCAATCTACGCTTCGCAGATGACATTGTCCTCTTCTCCCCTTCGGCCACTGGACTACAGCAAATGCTACAAGACCTTAGCGACGCAAGCCTTGAGGTTGGACTCAAGATGAACATGTCGAAGACTAAGATCATGACCAATGGTTCTAAAAGGAACATATATGTGGGTGGGGAGAATATACAATATGTCCAGGAATATCTATACTTGGGCCAAGTAATTTCCTTCCAGGCAAGGCAGGACAAGGAAATAACACGCCGAACAGAAAATGCCTGGAAGAGTTACTGGTCCATGAAAGAACTGTTCAAAGGCACCTTGCCCATGTCACTTAAGCGGAAGTTAATGGATATGTGTATTCTCCCCATTCTGACCTATGGCGCGCAGACTTGGTCTTTGACTAACATGCAAAGGTCCAAACTCAAGGTTTGCCAACGTGCTATGGAGCGCAGCATACTAGGTGTTAAAATAACGGATCGCGTTCGAAACACTACACTGCGCTCCAAAACGCAAATCATTGACGTAGTTCAGAAGGCTGCCCAGCTTAAGTGGGACTGGGCTGGACATGTCTGTCGCATGCCGATCGAGCGGTGGGCCAGAAAAACGCAAAATTTGTGCCCTGAAATCGCACGTCGGGGTCGCGGCAGACCAAGAAGGAGATGGCGGGACGACTTGGATGTCTTCCTTGGGAATTGGAAAGAAGTAGCTCAAAACCGGGAGCATTGGAAGGAGTGGAGGGAGGCCTTTGCCCAGCAGTGGGACAATATGGGCTAGATATAATAATAATAATATGTATTTTCATAAGGATAATAATGAAAATATATTAAAACTTCTTAGAAGTATGAAGTTTGATAAATTGTACCTTCTATAAAATAAGCAACAATAGGATCAATTGGCGGTGCTTATGTAATCCCAAATATGTTTTGGATAAACAATACAACATTTAATATTAAACTAACGTTAGAAGCCTCAATGGGCTCTACGTCACGATGTCAGTAGCAGCGCGGTCAACCACATCATAAAACGTATATAGCTCTCTGGAGCCTCCGCTTACGCAAATCTATCATAGTGTGTTACTATAGGCCTGAGGCGCCACCTCCAGGAACGCGTGTATCGTGATGATTCCACAGCAAAACGCGACATGCTCACAGTGAGTAAGATAACAAAACATTTAAACAAGTTCACTGAGCAACGATTTATTGTTAACACGCACACATCAAACGATTGCCACAAACGTGCCGGTTTGTCACGTTTGTGGCAATAAGATAATTGTGTAGCAGACATCTTGGAGATGGCACTTAAAAGTTTTTCCTATACAAACTACCACTAAAAGATTATCCTTTATACTGCTATTCTAAAATTCTGTTGAGGAAAAATATTCTTATCTTGAACGGATGTCAGGGTTAGATAAGGTAAAATAATAGGGTCCCGTTTTCTACATTTAAACCCTATAAACGATGAAGTAACTATGATAGTTGTTCTATCATTTCTAGGACGCTGACGTAACATCCGGAGAAGCAACAAAATATGCCCATCAATATGATGAAGATGTCAGTGATCAGCTTGTAGTAGCAGAAGCCGTATTGGTCAGGGTAGAACACGCTGATGTCCAAGACGGCAGGTAACAGTATGGCTGCCGTAGTGAGGCACAGTGAGCCCAGCAGTCCGATGAAGGGGCCCAGCGTCGGCGCTGCCACGGCGAACACGACTGAAACAATCATGCTTGTTACTGAATTACCTATATTCACTATGCAAATATATAAATTATATTTTTAAATATTTAAATAAAAAAATAAAAAACATTTAAAAATATAAAAAATAGTGTCCCATCGGTATCGGGAACAAGGTCCAAGTTACCGGCGGTCAGGGCTCCAGAGAAAGGAACCTCCTGACTATACGAGCCGTGCCCAGGAGTACCGCTTTCTGAATCAAGCCCTTGATCCAGCCGCCTAACCTTATTACGCCTAGCATCCCACCCATATGTACAATGCGTTTTGGGAACACATTCATTATGCGTACAGCTAAGGAGTGGGGTTCCCTACCGGGGTTTGTGTTTCTTGCTAGCTATAACCTAGCTAGGGGTCGTTAAGTAAAGAGTGAATAGGTCACTTCTAGGCAAGCGTGCTCTGTCATCGGCCACATCATCGATTACCATTATTTGCGAAAAAAATATAAATATAGGGCAAAACGTAAAAAATTTTGTAGGGTAAGTAATAATTTGACAGAAACGAAGTCGCGGGTAAAAGCTACTATTCATTAAAATGACATTTTAATATAATTACAGATAAATTTTAGAATTTGGGTTAATGTTCTTAACTTATGCTCGCTCTGAAAAAAACGACCCCAAACCTAATTGTATTTTTTAAGTTATTGTTTATTTAACCATTATATTTGTATACCAACAGAGTGATATTCACACTAGCGAAAAAAAAATATAAATAAAGATTAAAAAAAAGGATAATCAATAGCTTGTTTTTTATTAATTATAAATGAGTGGAATGTTAGGTTGGGCGTTATATTAAATGTATAGAAAAACAGAACAAATGCCTTTGAGGACGGTGACAACACGTGATCGACCACAATACGAGCGACTTCAAATACCTGATGATAATTCCACGATCGTGGCTCGAATAAGAGTGACCAATTATACGGCTTTTAGCCACACTGTCAGCACACACGTCGGGTCTAACCTTGACTAAGGATTAAGGTCAACATCGGGAATATATCAGGCCGTCTCGTCCCAGCAGCGTCCCCGAGTTCAAGCCAGCCAAAAGAGTCAGATCTGCAACAATATCCGCCCCAGTCAAAAAACAAGAACTCGAAAATCAGAGCTTTGAGGGCAAACAGAAAGTAGCAAAAAATAGGAATACAGCGAGAACATCAGTAACTTGTTAATAATGTGACCAAGAGAGGTTCTCCAGGCACACACTGGAAATTTTCCAGGGTTGGTACCTTTCTAACTGAGGCGTGAACTTCAGCCAAGCGAAACAGCTCGCGACTTTCAAACGTATTTTCCATGCTTCTATCCATAGACCACAACGTTTTCGAACATTTTATTCCGAAATTTGATTGACAATTTCACGGTATCAATTATTATGGCATAATGATACGTGAGAAAGAAGTATGTTTTTAATCAAATACACCTTGTTGAATTACTTTCTAGTAAAAAAAAACCATTAATTACTAGAATTTAATTCTTATCGAAGAGCTATCTCTCGAATAATTGATTTTGCAGTGTTACGAGAAGCTCCACGGTATCCTCATTTTCTATTTGACGCAGGTGTTCATTGGAGATGATTATTTCAGCAGGAAGATAAGCCTAGCTGTTATCAATGACGAACATCGACTACAAACAAGGAGGCAAATAGAGATGAATGCTGCGCGTCAACGTATGAAGTAGGAAGATCAGACAGGTATGCGAGCAACAACAGCTGCTGAGGCGCCAACAGGTTCATCTTCAGTAGGGATGTAATAAGTACTAACCTAAACCAATCGTCAAGAACCCTCCTGCCAACGTCTACCCTACGGGACGCACGGACATAAGTGATAAGACATAAGAAGACATAAGACATAAGTGGCTGAAATGCATAATCTTATGGCGAAGAAAATCTCCATCCTGATGACTTCAGAGAGCAACCGGTCAGTCAGTCTCCATCTTCGGGTATACAGAAATCGAGTTTAAAATCGGTAATCAAGTGTACCTATTCTATGTTAGTTGCGACCGACGATTGTATACTGGTACTTCTAGCTGAATTACCGATGTGTTTTAAATATCGATGTGGAGTATTGAAATTCTCAAACCAAGAACTCTTCCTGCGAGGATAACTCATGTTGCTAGGACATTGGCTCCAGTAATTTTAGTTGTAGTAAAATTCCCCAAAAAAATCAGGAAAGGCAAAGTGGTGCTCTCTTTAAAAATATACAATTTTGCAATTCTTGTATAAAGCGCCTTAAAATAGAATTTAAAAAATCTAATAACATATATATGCAATAGTTAGATTCATGATCTTCAATTTTGTTCAGTTTTTTTTTCATTCATTGTTTAATGAAATATCCGCAAATGGTAGAAAAATGTCTTTTTGCGTTTTTTTTTTTGTGAATTGTTGTGTATTGTAGCTTTATTACCTAAGCAGTTAACAACATGCAATTTACCTATCTATCTACACTAATATTATAAACAGGGAAAATTTGTATTTTT